>OX457153.1:3845327-5269077 GCA_949752895.1 Dendrolimus pini
GCCCTGCTTCGCCCACAGGGGACGTTATCGCCCACTTTGGGAAAGGATGATCTAGTCGGTTTAAGAAATTACAGAAAAATGTAGAAGATTCTGGAAGAAAAAAACAAGGACAGATACATTTTAGAAAGGGAAAAATGATAAACATCAGAGCAAAGAAATGAAGATCGAAATTCTAGAATAGAAGGTTAAGAAAGGACAAGACAGAGATAGACATAAATTTAGAAAGGGATAGACAGTATATAATAAGTAATAAAAGAACAACGAAAAGAAGATCAAAATTATTGGTTCTAGAAGATTCTTTCGGGTATATAAGCAGCGTAAGGTGCGCTAACCGAGTAGTTGAAGACAGAGAAGCGACAAGTGCGATACTAGAGTGCTGGAGTTGGAAGAAGAGTCCAGTAGGACAGTGAAAAGTTTAGTGGGCAGTTGAGTGAAGGAGGAGTTTAGCATAGTTTAAAAGGAGATCCAGAAGCAAAGTACGTGCGGTAAAATCGGAGGTGAGCATCGCAGCATCAGGAGGTGCGGAGAAGAATCACGTACAGCTGTGTAAGTTTATAAAAGCATTTAGTTAGTTTAGTTTAAAACTGGTGCTTCCTTCCAATCCCAAGTGCATACAATATGATGATGCTTGACAGGGGACGTATGGCAGAATCCAGGAGTATGGAAGGACAAGACTTATTGTACCCACTCCAAATAATTGGGAGAAGATGTAAGAAAAGAGAGAAACAACACACACACTAACAGTGACATTACTCCAGATGAAACAGGGCCATTAGATGATAAAAAGTATATCAGTTCATTCAAATAACAGTCAACACAGTGACACTGTCAATACAGTGACACTGTCAACACAATGACACTGTCAACACAGTGACACAGTCAACACAGTGACACTGTCAACACAATGACACTGTCAACACAGTGACACAGTCAACCGTGTGCTCCTGTATTAAAAACACACTGATACTAAACACTGGTACCTACTCTTACAGTAATAATATTTACATGTATTCTTAATTTCTTACCTACAAACCCTTATTAAAACATGTATTCCAGAATAATTCAGTGAAGGCTGATACTTGAAATAATGGAATTATAATTCTTATATACATTGGTGGTGGGAATCTTTTTGTAAGTATGAAATACCTGTAACAGAAGATTCCACTCTTCACGTTATACAACTGCTATCAGAAATTTATATAGCTATTACAAGGAAAAAGTATATATATATATATGCGCGTTGTGTGTGAGTGTGTTCGATTTTTAAATATGTGCATCGAGTATTAGACAGGAATTAATTAAACTAAAATAAGAGACGTAAGTTGGCGTCCATCAAATACGTGAAGCGTTTATGGGGGGTGGGGTTGAGCACAATCTCTCGGCAGTCTCGTTATAAATTACAACTCATTTTCAATATGTTATAAATGTTCTCATATTTTAAGTGAATTGTAAAAAAAATTCGTCGTATCATTTTTTACTCAAGAACTAAAAGAAAAAAGTTTTTCAACTTGAACTTTAGATATGCCTTAAGTTGTCTGACATTTGTGATGTATGACATTTGGATAGCATTAAATATTCATTGCATAAATCCTGTTTGTAATGACTGTATGCAAATGAAAAACAACGTACCTATACAGTAAACTACGTACTTTACAATAATTTATAACATATATTTGAAGTGATAACTTCTTATGGGAGGGTAAGGTAAACCAATTCGTTACGTAACGCGTTACACGTTACTTCCATTTCTCTCACACATACGGCAGCGGTAGGCAGGCTCCTCCGTTATAATTAACCTGTTTTATATAATTTCAACGGCATTTTAATTCGAGACCCGTAACTCGTAACAGTACTCAAGTACTATCTGTTCTAGAATACATGCTTTAAGTTGTTCCTGCTTCATATATTAATTACTTAAGTAAATACTTACTAACAATATGCTAAATTACATTAAAATTAGAACAAAATAAAAATAATATTTATTAATTACATAATTATCTAACACATGCTGTCTCTTTCACTCATACACAATTATGTCACCGTTGCATTCGCACGGTATCAACGAGCGAGCGAGATAGCGTTATGCAGATTCTAAACGTCGTCATCTCGTTCTGTGTGGGTGTGTCTCTGGAGCACGGCCAGTCTCTGTTGGGTCACTTCCAAGTGGTGTTTCCGCCATTTTATGCGACGGTTCTGGAACCATACTTTGACCTGAAAGTGTAAAAGTTAATATATTCCGTGCTATCACTAATGGCATCTACAGATTATCAAATCAAATCAATTTAATTTATTGCATAAAAACATGGATATACAATAGGTCTTGTTGTTATATACTGAGCACATGTTTTTTGCCGGTTGGGCTATACAATACATACAATATACAATATTCTTTTTTTAATGTTTTATAATTTTTAATTTAAATTTTATCACAAAATTATACGTGCAAGAATCAACACGGTGCGTTAGATTTAGTTTCTTCTTCTTTTTCTATTTCTTCAAATAAAATCTTTTTCTTTCTTCAATTTCTCTTTAATACTGCAAATTATTATTTTGTCGGATGTATGGATAAAGAGTATTAATTCCTGTTGCCAGCTGGTATGTCGTAAGAAGCGACAAAACACACAGCCAGGTAGGGCATCGTAGATAGTCTAGAGCAGTGTTCCTCAAGGTAAATCTAGTAAAACGAAATTTTTTGGAGGTACACCACAATTTTTTTTTTTTGAGTGACATTAATTAACATTTATTTATTAATAATCGAAACAATATTTATTATTAATCAACAAACTAAACTTTATTAAACTGCAGCATGACCTTATTTTTCTGAGGCACACCAATTAATGACCACGGTACACCAGTGTGCCGCGGTACATACTTTGCGGAACACTGGTCTAAAGCATACCACCATAACAACCTTGAGATGTGTTCCAGCATGAGTGACCCAGTTGGCCGATGTCCAGTTCGGTTTCCGCAAGGGGCGCTCCACAATTGATGCGATAATGCGAGTGAAGAGCCAGGCGGAAGAGGCAGTCTCTAGCGGCGAAGTGCTGATGGCGGTGTCCTTGGACATTGCCAACGCGTTTAACAGCATGCCCTGGAGCTGCATCAGGGAGGCACTCCGATATCACGGGGTGCCGACATACCTCCGCCACATAGTCGGGGCGTATCTCAGTGAACGGGCTGTCATCTTCCCGGGTCAAAACGGCTGGGGACGCCAGGAGATGTCATGCGGCGTTCCACAGGGATCGGTACTGGGGCCGATCCTGTGGAACATCGGCTACGACTGGGTGTTGCGGGGCGTCCTCCTCTGCGGCGTAAGCATCACGTGCTACGCTGACGACACGTTGGTCGTCGCACGGGGGAGGACGTATCCTGAGGCAGCCATTCTGGCGACAGCTGGGGTTGCACAGGTGGTCCACCGAATCCGGCGGCTGGGTCTTGAGGTGGCGCTGCACAAATCCGAGGCCGTGGCCTTTCACGGGCCTCGGAGAAAGCCACCTGCGGGTTCCGGCATCACAGTTGGAGGCGTCCGCATCGGCGTCCAGCCAACAATGAAGTACCTGGGATTGGTTCTAGACAGCCGATGGGACTTTTCGGCTCACTTCCAGCAGATGGCCCCCAGACTCAAGAGGGCGGCGGGCGCACTCTCGCGCTTGCTGCCCAACGTCGGGGGGCCAAATGTGACGTGCCGAAAACTCTTCGAGGGAGTCGTGCGTTCTATGGCCCTTTACGGGGCCCCGGTGTGGGCGGGCGCCCTGTTGGCTCGCAACGTCGCAACGCTGCGACAGACACAGCGTATGCTGGCCGTCAGAGCCGTCCGAGGATATCGCACGATATCCTTCGAAGCGGCCTCCCTTCTAGCCGGTGCTCTGCCGTGGGACCTGGAGTCCAGAACACTGGCCTCCTTGTACGTGTGGCGCAAGGAAAAGGAGGCCAGTGTTAGCCGACCTGCCCCCCGCGAGATAGAGGGGCGCAGAGACGAGTTGCGCCAGTTCCAGGTGGCAGAGTGGGCGGTCCGCCTTCTGAACCCCAGCGCAGGCCTCGCCGTTATCCAAGCGGTAAGGCCAATCATGCCAGAATGGCTGCAGAGGCGTCATGGCACCCTGACGTTTCGCCTGACGCAGGTCCTCTCGGGGCATGGTTGCTTCGGGAGGTACCTGTGGCAAATAAGGCGCGAACAGACGTCAGGGTGCCACCATTGCGTCGGCGATGACGAAGACACGGCGCTGCACACCCTCCAGGTGTGTCCAGCCTGGGACGAGCAGCGCCGTGATCTCGTCACAGCCATCGGGGCGGATTTGTCCCTCCCGGCCGTGGTGAAGGCCATGGTTGGGAGCGCCGACGCGTGGAACGCAGCCGCCTCCTTCTGCGAGACCGTCATGTCCGCGAAGGAGACGGCGGAGCGGGAGAGGGAGCAATCCACGACGCTCCCCTCCCGTCAGAGTCGGCGGCGGCGTCCCAGAGTCGTCCATGACGACCTCCAGCCGCCGTAGGCTACGGCCGTGCGAGCGACCGGCGGGGAAACCGGACCCGCCCACACACAAAGGTCGGAGAGGAGGGACGCGCGCCGACCCGCGCGCCCTCTCTCACCTCGCGGTGAGGTAGAGAAGCCGGAGAGACCCAAATCTCCGGCTACCAAATGGAGAGGCCAGCCCGCAAGGGGCCGGCCACCGTCCGTCCAGGCTGGTGGTGAATGCGCGAGCGAGCCCACAGCCTGGACAAAGGACTCTCGTGATTGCTCAGGGGTTTTAGTGGGTATCCCTAACCGCGGCGTGGCAATAGTTCCCCACATCTCAACGTGGGGTGCTAGTGCCACCCCAACCCGGCGAATCCCACACACGGGCCGCGACATTTCCCTTTCGCGCGGCCTACGGTGCTCAACCCCTGTTAAAAAAAAAAAAAAAAAAAATGAGTGACCCAGTTCCAGTTCTCTCCTCGAGGCCGGCAGCACATTGCCAGCACCTCTGTTATAGCAAATGTCCGTAGGCAACGTTGACCACTTTCCATCAGGGTGGTCAGCCGTCTTGCACTCCAGTAAATAAAAAAATGCAAACAAAACTAGCTTTGACGGTATTGCTCAAGTAAATGTTATTCCACACATAGGTACAAAACGTAATCCATGCTCTATTCAAGCCCATAATCTATCTGTGTGACACTTCCGCGTTTATAATGTTAGGGTTGCCAACTGTTTTTGAGACAAATAACATATTTTTTAAGTAGGGAAAAAATAAAGTATTTGAAAGTAAAAAAAGGAGTTTACAAAATCTTATTTATTTCTTTTCTTGAATACACTATTTTTGTGTGCCTATATCACACATTAACAACTTTTCATTATCCTTAAATTTTTGGAAGCTATCTTAACTTTCCCAATTTAAATTTAAATAAACAATCAATTCATTTTTTATTTTTATTGATGTCCTGTTCCTTTTTTCTCCCCATTTTAGATTCATTACTGAATAAACTCTTTCAGTGAAAGCTGGATCGATTATAATAAGACATATAGTTCACTAATTATCCATATAAGTGTTTTACTATATGCATCAGAGTAAACATAAATATATTCATATACTTTGAAGACCACGGGCCATAAAAATGGCCCGGACTTCTGGAGGGCTTGCGTGAGGCTATGGGAAGACCAACACGTAGAGGTCCCTTGACAAATTTAATCTAAATGTCGCGTGACACTGACCGGCGATTATTTCTGTCTACACCGTATAATAATGCGCCCAAGGACGAGCCCCGGCCAGTGTAGGACTATTGTAGGAAATGAGAACAGGTATCGGGCTATTTGGCTGAGGTGCTGGTGGTACTAGGGGTCTGGGAATATGGGGACTATGGCGTCTGCCTGTCATATACTTTATTTTTATGCAAAAGTATAAAGAATATTTATCAAAAATAAAGTAGGATACGTTATTAATAAAGTATGGTTGGCAACCCTAGGTGTACCTAGTAGTAGTATAGATTACCTGTGCCTCAGTTAGCTGCAGCGCGTGCGCAAGGTACAGTCTTTCTGGGCCCACCATGTACTGCTGCCGTTCGAACTCTGCCTCCAGCCGCTCCAGCTGCTCAGGAGTGAAGATCGTGCGGATCCTTTTACTCCTTCCAGAACTACAATGTTAGGAATAAAAAAATATTTACAACCATAATATATTACTTTATTTGGGGGGCTAACAGATGTAGTCTTACAAACTAAAGTTACAAAGATAACTAAAGAATAAACTATTCATAAACCATAACTAAAAAAGAAATATAAAAAATAAATATACATTAGTTTAAAAAAAATCGCTTGTCTGTAAAGTCGGTTTACTGACGATAGTTGAACGTGACAACGTTCAACACTCAAGTAGGAGAGAGACAGAAGTCGAACGCTTCCGAATGCGGAGGCCGATTGTGCCTCTTTGTCGCTCGTTCCGAGCTCTCGCTTGCACTTCAAGTCTTAAATGGAACGCCTCAGAGCGAGGTAACGCCGCATGAGTCATGTTTTTTCGTGCGTGCAGCCGGCTCCATCGAATTATAAGACGTTGTCACGTCAAAAAGAACAATAATATAGAAAATTTCTGACCAGAAAACTAATTATTATTAAAATAGAGTTTGACTGTTTCTCATTTACAGATGCTAGACTATCCACAAACAAACCAATGTATACATAAACCGACTTTTATACCATACTAGCTGTCCCGGCAGACGTCGTCCTGCCCGGAATAGCTTCAATTGATATGCCGTCAGCAGCGCCACCTACCGGGTCCAATTGTGAACCAACTCAGAAACCTTTGGCTCATGCACAACTACTTTGCTAAAGATCATCACATGATCAAATGTATAGTTTACGATTCTATAAAGGACATACAGACAAACATTCATTTTTATATATAACTATAGTAGAATTATTTTCTCCGTGCAATTTGGGTTATAAATAATCGGAGTGGTGAAGCGAGTATTTCGCTCTCTCTTCCACTCACGGGCCTTATGGGCAGGCATAGTGATACGCATTATTGTTGTCGATAAGCGTTATCGATAGTGTATTTAGTTTTGTCATTTTGTGGGTTAGTGATATAAATGAAAGAAAAAAAATAGATACAACAACATATTTATTAAAATAAGAATAATAATGATTTAAAATAAATTATTAATTAGGTATCTATCTATTAAAAAACTATAAGTACAAAAGTTTAGAATGTAACAAGTTATATTAAAAATAAATATAAATACTTATATCTAAGTTTAAAATTAACAGCAAAAAAGATAATGATTTTTATAAGAATGATAATCTTTCTTTGATAAGAATGAGTTTTTATCGATAATGGCGTTTTGCCCGTGCAACATGCTCATCGCCCTAGCCGGGCTGAGGCCGAGTTTGATTTATGACCCAAACTGCATGTAGAAAATAATTCTACTATAGCTGACCCTGCGAACTTCGTACCGCCTATTTTCTGAATTCCCAAAAGACTGTTCCATGACACAATAAAAAAATCACCAAAATCGGTCCAGGTGATTAGGAGATATTAAACCTACCGGAATAGGTAGGTTTAATATCTTTAAGTATAATTTATTTTCATATAAAACTTTTAAAAAGATGTACTGGATTAAACAAGAATAAAGGCAATATAATGCCAGAAGTTACATAATTATATACTATCAACATTATTGTCATTATAAAGGCGGGGGCGCATCTGCGATAATGTTAAAGTTATTGACTGTTATCAAATGTGTTTTATTTATAGCGTTGAACATAATTCCGTTAACGGATAGCTACATTAGTGTATATACGGTATATGATAGTTTTTAATGTCATTCCCGATTAATAACAATATCGCATCATTAATAACACATTAAACCTATCGCTACATCTACATGAAACGGTCAATAACAATAACACTATCCCACATGAAGCAGTAGCATAAGATACATCCTCTGAGATAAAGTTGTAAATAATTTTAGTATTTCGCTTGAATATAAGTATTACATCCCAGATATAACATTTTTACCAATTTTGGGGACACACCCAAAATTCTATTTTGCCCAAAAAAGGGGAACAACTCTCAATGCGGAAACCCTGATTGCCCATTTTGTTGCCTACATTTAAACTAACTAACTCCGTTGGCTCAGCGACCCAAAATGTGTCTTGGCCTCCGAAACGAGAACGCGCCACCTGTTCCTGTCCTGTGCGATTTCTTGCCAGTTATGGGCTTGAAGCTCAGACAGGTCAGCCTCCACTCTGTCCCTCCACCGGTTCTTGGGGCGACCAACCGGACGTCGCCCATCCGATCGTCCCAAATAGGCAAAGAATACAATTTCCTGCGGCCGGGCGGCCTGTCGTAAGAGGCGACAAAACAACCAACAGCCAGGTGGTAGGGCATTTTCCCGACTGGATGGCTACCCCTGGTCTAAAGTATGTCGCCATAACAACCTTGAGTTGTGTTCCGGCATTAGTGACCAGGTTCCAGTCTCCCTTAAGAGAGCAGCAGCGCATTTGTAGCACCTTTGGTGTTGCAAATGTCCATAGGCGATGGTAACCACTTTCCATCAAGTAGGCCGTCTGCCTGTCTGCTGAACTCCTGCAATAAAAAATAAAAAATAAAAAAAATAGGCCCTCTTCATGCTTCGATCCTCTCCCATCCGTTCCACGTGACCGAGCCAACGGAGGCGTAGAGATTTTATTTCTCCTACTATGTTAGGCTCGGCCACGAGGTTTTAAACCTCGTTTCTTACATTTGCTTATGGTAATTCAATTGCGAAATTAACTTACCTGTTTGTACATAAGGAATGATTTCTGGTTTTCAATTGCACTCCTGTCGGCCTCAGCTCTGGTCGGGGGCTATCTGTGTCAAAGATAATTCATATTTACTTTTTTATTTTACTGGATTAAGGATTTCTAACAGACTCTAGCTCTTGCCTAGCTAAAAATTTTATATACGTGGGACACTTTAAAAAAAGTCGAAAATAAAGTTAAATGTTCTATAGGTAAATATTTTTTAATTAAATCTTGTCAAATTACTCTCCACCAGCCTCCATACAAAGTTTCATGCATCTGAACCAGTTTTAGAAATACTTTTTCCAGTCCGCCGCAGACCCCTCTTTACAGCTAATAAGATTATTATTGTTTACCGTACTAGTTGGTATTTAATAATTGTAGCTCTGTTTACGTATATATTTTGTATTCTTTTTTATTTTATTGAAATTATACTTCTTTTGGCGCGTTAGGAAAAATGATGAGAGTAAATTTTTACGACGCGCGCGCACACCGTCACAAAAAACCGACACCCTAAGTTAGCTATAATCAACATTTTCTATTGTTAGTGTCGTTTTTTCTACAGACGTTGAATAAGGTGAAAGATAAATTTTTTGAAAAGATTTTTATCTTGTTATACCAAAGAAGTACTTCTAACGCGTGTACAAAAGTACACACACACACACTTTTTTGTTTTTTTTAATTTCTTTATAGGATAATGATTCTTTTATTCTGTGTGCGCGTGTTTGTCTTATCTGTTTTTTACGTTTCATATATTTCATATACTGTATTACTCTGTCTTATTATATTTTCTGCTGCTTGTGTATATTTACTGTGGTGATGGGTCAAATATTTTTAATATAAATGAGGCGGAGGAAACTCCAATACAGCATGAAGCTGAGTTGCCGACCTCATTTCTAGGAAATGCGGTATACAATATATATAAGGTTACTTTTTTTAAGTTTACTTTTATGTAATAATAAGTTTCATGTACACAACCCTGCCTCTTGTCTTCCCACTTTCACTAGACCCATAGGTTTGCTGGAAGAAAACTCTTTTTAGGGTTAAGCTCGCCTTTGTACATCACCATTATTTTATACTTTTATTTGTAACTATTTTGTGTACAATAAAGAATAAAGAATAACGGTTATCATAAAAAAATGTATGTATAAATATTTCTGCATCATTGTACCTATTGTCGCTTTCCTAGCAAATAAATTATTTCTTTCTTTCTTACAGCTTACTCGAATTCTGACAGCGCATCTTCCGGCGACGAAAATTGTATCCCTTTAAACTAATTTTATATTTTCAGGAATAAAAAGAAGTCGCACGGTGTTAGATCAGGGCTGTAAAGAGGGTGACCCAGAAGTTTCACCGGCTTGCTTTCCAGGAAGCCCCTCGTTTTGAGCGCGTTACGGGTGGGCGCGATGTCGTGGTGGAGCAGTAGCCCTTGCCTTGTGTTTAGTTCGCTTGTTGCTCACAACAGAGAAAACTTCTGCCAAGCATTTGGTAGTATAACACATGGCGTTGATGATTCTTTGGTTCCGTAAAGGAATTGACACCAAGTACCTAGCCAGTCAAATTACTATTGAAAATAATCGCGTTTAATTCTTCCCCCTTCTTCTAGATTGCTTCACTTTGGTAGGCGTTGATTCGTTTTGAATCACCCAAGCTGTCGTTTGCCGCTTCGATTCTGAATCATATTAATAAATCCAGGACTCATCACCTGTAATGGTATCTTAAACGCGCCGAGATGAGCCTGCATTAAATTTCTTTATCATATCACGGCACCATTCCACCCGGGCTTGCTTCTGAGCATCGGTGAAGTTGTGTGGCACCCAGCGTGAAACTATCCTTCTCACGTGAAGATGCACTTGTAGAATCTCATGAAGCCTTCCCGATCTAATCTGCAGTACATGCTGAATCTCTTGATAAGTAAATCACCTATGTCTTGGTTTAAATTTTTCACTGCTAGCACATTTTCTTCGGTAACAGCCGTCAAAAGGCGGCCACTTCATTCCTCATTCTCCAAAGTTCATCGACCGCGCTTGAATTCGTTGTGCCAACGATACACGTTTGCCTTAGAAGGGCCTTCATCCATGAATGCTATTTGACGTCTATCGTACGATTCGTTCGATTTCAGGCGACACTTGAAATCGTAAAACACCATAGTGCGATAATGTTCCCGGCGCAGATCTATTTTTCAATGAGATACGATAATTTAAATTAACTCGCAAACAATGTGAAGGGGAATTTTGAAATTGGACGTACCTATTTTTAGTTATAAGTAACCATATTTTCAAAATAGATTATAACTGGCCAGTCTCTCATACATAAAATCATTTTTCGCAATACTTTCTGAGTGGCCTGGTAATATTAAAATTGGTGGGAGAAAAAATAAAGATAATTTCTTTTTATTTTTCCTCCCACCCATTTACGCCTCTCCCTTCAAGCCACAACAATTTTTTTTAAATTGCAGAAGTTCAGCAGACAGGCAGACGGCCTACTTGATGGAAAGCGGTTACCATCGCCCATGGATATTTGCAACACCAAAGGTGCTACAAATGCGCTGCTGCTCTCTTAAGGGAGACTGGAACCTGGTCACTAATGCCGGAACATGACTCAAAGTTTTTATGGCGACATACTTTAGACCAGGGGTGGTAGCCATCAGCAAATGCCCTACCACCTGGCTGTGGGTTGTTTTGTCGCCTCTTACGACAGGCCGCCCGGCCGCAGGAAATTGTATTCTTTCTCCATTCCTGCACGGATAATAACATGTTAATAATATATAATAAAGAAAGATTAAACGAAAAACAAAACATTGTCACCATTCCACAGACAACAAAATCATCCTGTTATAAATTTCAAATGGGTCATAATCCACTTTTGGACTTTAAATAGCATCCCTTAACTTTTATAACGGTAGGGTGGATTTAATTAAACAGGGCACAACCCTCAAACGGGGTTGACATCCCCGTAAACCGATTGATATATTGGCTTTAAATTCAGTATTCACTTTGCATGTCGAACTTGAGAACCTGAGTGTTGACTTAAAAAATATTATAAAATATTTTAAAATTAATTTTATTTAATATATCTTAAAATTAATGTTATTTAAAATATTTTATATTTTAAATTATAGTTTAAAAATAAATAAAAAGCTGTAGCAAATAATAAATTTTAAGAGTAATTAATAAGCTTATAATATCAGCCTATAAATGTCCCATTGCTGGGGCTCGGGTCTCCCATTATAGGGGGAACGGACAGTATATCCAGTACGCTACTCCAAGGTGGCTTGTCAGGTTTGACACATCGGTTATCTCGATGTTCAGGTTGCATCACAATAAATATTGTTACATGCCGACAAAAAGTGGATGCACACCTACCTGCTATAAACCTGGTTTATAGGCAGTCAAGCGAGGATTGCGATACGAGCAAGACGTACGTTCGATAAGCGATATAGTGACGGACTTTACGCTTGTTATTGAATCGTACAGTTTATACTGGTCGTTTCCAGTTACATTTGTACCTGTGTTATACGTGTTTGTATAGTTCTAATAAAATCTATAGTATTTCCAACGGCATTTTAATTCGAGTCCCGCACTTGTAACAATTGGTGTCAAAAGTGGGATCTAGTACGTACTCCAAGAACGAGGAGGCAAGTGGAACTGGACCGAGTTCGTCAGCTGCAGGTGGAAGAGGAACGCACTGCACACGCTGCATTAGCGTCGACTTCTCAAACTACAGCGCCCGAAATGAACCTTTCAGCTACATTGGCTTCAATAGCCAGCTTGCAAACCAGCCGAGAAGAGGGTACAAAGGAAAGGGAAGCCAGCCAAGCAGTAGCGGATTTGCAGTCATGGCCGCCCTAGGCCCCAGACCATGTAGTAAGTACCAGCCACCCCTTTCTCAGCACCAATCATATTGAGTACTTAATGAATTAATTAATTGCACAGCGGCCCACCCTGATGTGAGTATTTAGCATATTTACGTACTTTGAGTTATTTCTTGTTATCATCAGTGAATTTTTGGTGACGATTGGCCGCCCTAGGCCCGGGCCTCCTGAGCCTTAGGGCAAATCCGCCACTGCAGCCAAGCTAACCTCGAAGCCAGCCTGCAAGCCATGTAAGCCGGCCGGGAAGAGGATACAAAGGAAAAGGAAGCCAGCCAAGCTAAACTCGAAGCCAGTTTTTTACACATATTATGTGTAAAATAACAATGTGTGTAAAAAAACAATGTGTGTAAAATATGATGTGTAAAATAACAATGTGTGTAAAATATGATGTGTAAAATAACAATGTGTGTAAAATATGATGTGTAAAATAACAATGTGTGTAAAATATGATGTGTAAAATAACAATGTGTGTAACATATTATGTGTAAAATAACAATGTGTGTAAAATATGATGTGTAAAATAACAATGTGTGTAACATATTATGTGTAAAATAACAATGTGTGTAAAATATCAAGAGTTTCTAATATTAACTTTTAGATAAACTTTCTATATTTAGTAAAATAAGATGAAGTTTAATTTAATGTACGGAATAAAGAACATTTTTTTATTAAAATAACCCTGTCCATTGGTTTGACATGCCGTCACAGTAATTGATCCTAACAAGCTACACTATGATCAATGATCATGGAGGCTAGACGTATAAGAAGGACCATCTAGTATGGGGGACCAGTTGAAAAATTGACCACCTGTAAACAGCAAATTATGGTTCGAAAACTCGTCAAAATAGCGCTAGTGTACCAAAAAGAAAAGATATGAATTTAGCCGTTATAAACGAAGTGAAGTGTGCTGGGTTGAAAAACTTAAAAATTATAATTTTGAAAAGTGTTGAGACTTTCTCGTATTGAGATGTATGTATATAAATTTTTGCCCAATTGAATTTTTAGAACCTATTTCACTAATTAAGATAACTAACTAAATTATCTGAAAATTACACCATGAGGAGACATGCAATAGTTATATTTTCTTTAAATGCGCGGTGACAAAGAGGAAGTCTTTCTTTCCTTCTTTAATCTAGTATCCTACTCCAATTATTTGTGGCGCTATTTTTAAATACTTTCCAAATGCTATTATGGCGCCATCTTAATTTGCTGCCCTTCAAGGGACACCTTTAATAAATAATATACTGAGATGGTTCTCCTTATACCTCTAGCCTCCATGTCTATGATTTAGTATAATGATACAGACGTATATTTTTTCAAAATGAGCGGATTTCATTCCTGAAAGAGGTAATAGATTTTTCAAAAATTAATATTACCAGAGAGATAGATAGATAACACTTTATTGCTCACCAAAATAAACAAATACAGAAACAAAATGCATAATTACAATACTTCTTGGCAAAACAACAGGCGGCCTTATCGCTAAAAGCGATCTCTTCCAGGCAACCTAACTTAAAAGAAATTCTTAACTAATCTGGCGATGTATGTGGAGCAGAAAAAATAACTAATACTGTACAATTTAAATATACATACTTACACTAATTTATAAATTAAATACATACATTAATATAATAGTAATATACGTATATACAAAAAAAATATAAATAAATTTATTCGTTAACATTATATGACAAGCTTTTATATTATTTATACCAGTTTAGTTTTTGTCAAAATCAACCTAGAGACTCCTTTGAGTGTTTTTCTATATTTGGCGTAGTTTATGATTTGGCCCTGAAGGCCCAGTTTTCTGAAGTGAAACTTCTTCATCGGCGTTGGCAAAAATTTACCGTCACTTTTTTTGGTTACGCGCCATCTTATTTTCTTGCCCCTACCACGGTCAACTCGACCGTGGTATGGGCTTCATTTATTTAACCAATTTCTTTAAAGTTGCATATAATAGATCATTTTTCAAAAATAAGCTCATAAAGACGTTTTACTTCTTACGTGTGTACACTAGTACACGCACACATTTTTTTTATTGTAGTATAGGTTCACGTTTGAACACGATCTCGCCGTATGTGGAGCGAAGATGTGTTGGCAACACCAACAAACAATTGAAATTTGACTTTTGTCACATAAAAATTTTCCTACTAATGTAATGGTGTAAATTTAATATATTAATAAAATATCTCTCGTAGTGCAATTTTTACCCTTCCTTAATAGTTTGATTTAATCATTTGGTCCTTCGAGCCGGATGTGGTCTAGGATGGAGCACGCTTACCTAGAAGGTTACACGGGACTTGAAGACACCCAGGTTGTGAGTATGGGGAAAGATTGTGACGTGGTATAAACGATACCACTCACAGAAATTACCATTCAAATTTAAATGTTGCATTTTTGAAAGATTCGCGCCGATGGACCTTATGGTCACGTGATGCATGGTCGTGCATTTTCGAGACTCATAATTAGTCGATCGTAGCCGCGCCCATTTGGACGGGAGTACAGATAATGAAATTACAATCTCCGTTCAATAAAGCTTGTCATACTATAGGATACTAAAATAGCACGCGTTTTGACTCGCGTCTTCGCCTCAAATTAATTACTGGATTCCAGTTATTCCCTTCTGTTTATTTCGTAGGGCAGTTTACACCAATAGCCTTTAGGCTAACATCCATTTAGATTTTTAGATCATACCTGCTAGAATGGAAGTTTCGAGAAGAAACCTAGGTCTCTTCAGGCATCCAAGAAATCTTCCATCCTTGTCTAAACCTCTCGTTCACTCATGGTCTGATTATAAGATTCATTTTTCTTGTCTCATATACGGCGTGCGCTCCAAGCTGAGTAGACCATATAAACCTTCGTAACAAGTTACTTATTTTTATAACATAGTAGAAGTGATAGTCGTTCCGCCACCATGTAAGTAGCTGAACCTTTTTAATTAGCCAGCTTCGTATTCTTATAATTAGTTATTGAATCGTATTTCTTTTGAACGTTCCAGCGTGTCGTATCAGGAAGCTGATTCAACTCTTCAGACGGCACGATCGTTGGCCGGATAAATAGTTGATGTAATCCCGCGCGATAGTTATACCTCCATCGGGACCACCTTAATTAAAACCCGTATATACAGGTAATGACATTCATTATTTTACCTGCATATGACCATAATAATATTTTATACAGTACTACGTCACAAACGCTTTTTTTACTAGTGGCTCATGCACATTAGGCATGTAAGTTATTTAATATTTGTAATACATACCACGACAGTCACCACGTGTCTAGGAGTACCCGTCTGGTGTGGGAGTAGCAACTCCGTGTTTAATTACCACGTGTTAACTGATAACCATAACCCTATGGACAGATTACTTCACCTTCAGTGGGAATTCACCGTTTAGAGTCTCCTTGTTCCCAACCAGCGTACTGTATACTGGATTGATTAATTAAAGTAAAACTTTCTCTTATTCCAGTATACGGGTTTATTGGTTTGGTCGCTAAGGGTATAGCTCTTACACTTAGGGACCTTAGTATAGACTTATTATAGAAAGTATTAAGTATTATGCCGGCGATCGCACCATATCGTGTCGGTTATAACACCGTGGGTTACGATGAACATAGTTAATCCTCGTATTCTCAGTGAGCTCCTAACGACCAAACCCACCCACATCTTTAACCAAGACATCACTGCCAGCCTTCCTAAGGCAGGCCCATGAACGCGTCCTCGCGGTAGGAGCGGACGTTTAGTTTCTGGCTTCAACTCCAAAAGCCAGTGGCGCCCTCAAATCATTTAAGTATTAATTCATCCAGTGTTTCCATCGTTTTACATCGTTTTAGTTCGTACCTTTTTATACCTATCTTACATTCGTAGACCAGCATAAGCTTCCTGCGACCCTATTATTATTATGTTTGCTAGAGTCTCATAGCCTTTGGTTCTCCGAACAGAACCATCTCCGAATCTGAGTGTGGACTTCGTGAAAGTGTGGATTGAAATATATAAATATATATATATATATATCAACTAGGTTATTTTGGTATAATAAAACCCTGTCAAATCCAGGCAGTTATTAATGGTTATTCCTAGCTGTTAAGCTATTATTGTACTTCCTCGTTCTGTAATAAATCTACACCTAAGGTTCTATGAATAAAGAAATTTAATTTTGATTGTATAACCAACAAATTGTTAGTTTCATTTCCACACACCCACATAACAGGGCTTAAATATAAATAACAGCAACAAAGCTAACAGTATAACAAGACAGACTCCTTTGCGGTGCGTATTAAGAAGCTAGGATGCAAAGCGCTTCATTCTTATAGGTGGAATATCAACCATATATCGAGTTGAAGAATTCACCTGTATATTTATAACAAGCGTTTTCCCCGTGGCTACGCCAGTGAAACACCCTGAATAGTAGTTAGTAGCTGTATGTTATGTATAGAAATTATTTATTAGGAATTTTATATTATAAATCTACAATAATTTGGTTTCTTCTTCAATTCACTACAATAAAAAAGAAACTAAACATAAAGAAAAGTCGCAGCCAACCTGATTTGAAGTACCAATAAATACGTAATTAATGACCATTGTCTATTATTGGCCCTAAAAATATAAGTAATAATACTGCTATGCCCGAATTTTACTTGCCCCGAATTTCATTTGCCCGAATTGTTTGTTACCATAAAATTTATGTAACATTCTCTTGTTTGCCCGTACATTAGATTCCATAATGACACGAGTGCCATACGTATTGTTATCCATTTTATTAATTACAATAATATTATTTAACAGAATATTTCATCCAAGTCACTTCCGTCGAAAATTAACCTACCGCCTTTGTCCTAAAAAGCGATTGGCTTTCTAGCACTTCGCCGGCCGCTGCCGCGGCACGCTCGCTACGCTCGTCAGGCTCGTGCGTTGTTTTCTTTTTGTTTTTTTTTTTATACAGGGGAAATCCGTTTGAGGACCGTAGGCCGCGCGAGAGGGAAAGGTCGCGGCCCGTGTGTATGATTCGCCAGGTCGGGGTGGCACTAGCACCCCACGTTGAGATGTGGGGAACTATTGCCACGCCGCGGTTAGGGATACCCACTAAAACCCCTGTGCGATCACGAGTGTACTTTGTCCGGGCTGTGGGCTCGCTCGCGCATTCACCACCAGCCCGGACGGTGGCCGGCCCCTTGCGGGCTGACCTCTCCATTTGGTATCCGGAGATTTGGGTCTCTCCGGCTTCTCTACCTCACCGCGAGGTGAGAAAGGGCGCGCCGCTCGGCGCGCGTCCCTCCTCTCCGGCATTTATGTGCGGGCGGTTCCGGTTTCCCCGCCGGTCGCTCGCACGGGCGTTGTTTTTCATGTTCTAACCTAACCAAACCTAAACTTATTGATCGTTTAAATCGATTTTATGTTTTTTTTTCTAGAAGCAATTTCGATGGCAAATGATGTTATGGAATATGATAATTACGCCTTACAATGATGATAACAAATGATGTTATTGAAATTGACTTTATGGGAAACAAAGATTCTAGCACGTGACTAATATAGTAAACAATGAGTATGACATATAAAATTATGTTATACTCATTGTTTATTATGTCTGTTGACCAGATGAAATTATGGTAAATGAAATTCTGGCAAGTTGGTGTAGCCGAATCAATGACATGTAGGGAGCCTGAAAATGTATTTGTTACTGAATTACAGCTATGGTTGTCTATATCGCGATTGCAGCGTCATCTTTTTCACTAATCCGTCTATTCCACGGAAACGTCATGATTTATTGGGATGAAAAGTATATCCTAACAATTGACTTGGGTTATAAGGCAGCACTTATATCACAGGTCTTATATCACTTTGTTATCTTTCTGTTTCTACCAATGTTTTTGTCAATGATATTGTAACTTTATGATTTATGCACTATCGTCCTAATTAAAGAATGCTTTGCCTGTAAACAATTTATTGCATACTAGCTGAACCGGCAAACTTCGTACCGCCTCAGAATCAACAAATAAAACACGTTGATTTCTGAACGACGGGATGAACATCAAACGTTTGACATTCAAAAACCAAAAAAATGAAGAAAAAATTCCCTTTTAAATTTAATTTGATTTCTGAACGACTTTTAAATTTAATTGATTTCTAGACGACGGGACGAACATCAAATGTTTGACAGGTAGGAATAATTTCTAAAGGAAAGCGAAATTGTTGTTTTTACTATATTCCAAGCATTTTATTCATATTTACTCACTTTTTAAACCTTCCCTTCAAAAACAAATTTAATCAAATAAATCCAGCCGTTTTCGAATTTTAGCGAGACTACCGAACAGCATTTTTTATATATATAGATTAAATTGTTTCTGCAGACCTGATATTTACGTATATTAATTATGAACATTGACACATAACTTATGTATAGACTATGTAGCTAATTACGGCGTTATTTCTAACACTACAAGCAGTAGCAGTTTTACTCCGCCGCCTGTAGGCTTTTCAAATTTAGCCGACGCTACCGACCTCCACGAATCCTCCCTAGTTCACAGTCGTATTAATTATATTTTTTTTGTTTTTTATTTGTACCAGATTTTTCTGTATTTAATATAATTGTGAACTAGTCGATCGATGTATTTGTACTTGCTAATCTCCAGCGTACCCAGCCTACTGATAAATCCGCAACGAGAGCTAGATTTAAAAAGAAAAGAAGACTTAAAAGCAAATAGAAAATGTTACCTTGCCTCATCGCCGTCGGCACGCCGACCATACTCCTGCAGAAGCCATCATTTATCCTCTGGACCTCGTGACCAGCGTACAAGTAATTCTGTAACTGTCTTTGACTGTGCAAACGTTCTTGAACACTTAAATTCATTACATCATCATCATTTGTCAATCCTAAAATGGCAGCGATAGTAAAAGACTTCCCGCCAATATTAGTTGATTTTCCTGTCAAGTCGACGCCGAACGCCGACTCGTTGTCGTCCAAAGTTGACGGCGAAGATGATCTTTCGGCGTTTTCGTACCGGTTGTCGGTGTATGTGTCGGCATTGTATTTCTCGTCGTCGGATATTGTTAGTTCGTTTTGTTGGTACGCCGACACGGCTAGTAATTCTGATAGGTTGGTTGGGTATAGATTCTGTCGGTCCATCTTTTCATATTATTTTTATAGTCATCGCCTTTTGTTTTTTTTATATATTTTTAAAACATCGCTACTATTAATCGTTTTCTTTTAGCTTTTGTTAGCATTGTTTAAATCATAGATTAATTTTCCAAAATGTAAACGATTGGCAACAAATATATTATTATTTTTGACAGAGATTTTGAATGTTCAAATTTACTAGTTGTATATTTGGCGCTATTTAACAAAAAGTTTTCTTTTAAACCCTTCACAGAGAGTATGATTTTTAATGATTGTTAAGTCACTTTCACAATTAGTATACTTAACTATTAGATATAATGTAAGTCCAGTCAATAAAGAACTTCTTAATTCCTATAATTCATTGTTTTAAATTGTGATTTAAAATTTTTAAAAATATTTTTTATATCAAGCATGGATCCACACGAAGTCGAAAACACGAATGTTTATCACTCAAAAATCACTATCAATCAGTAGTTTATTTTTAAAATACACAAGTAAATGTAAAGTAGATTATTCTTAGCTTAATTTTAAAGAGTCAATTAGAAATAATTTTATTATAATACTTCAGATGATTTAGGATTATAATTGTATCAAACGAGCAATCTGTACAGCGGCCATGACAATATTGCGGTTTCACAGATTAATATCGCGATTTTAAATTTAGAACTAGGGGCGGGGCAACCGATCGGTTTTGCAGAAAAAATGACATTAAAACGTCGGTCAATTGCGGGTACATGATTGTCGATTAAGGAGGCGAAATGGGGGTGAGTTCGCGACGCACGGATTGGTTGGGTACGCGCATGCCTGAGGAGGCGGGGCCAGATTTAGGGGTGTGTTCCAACAGTGATTTGCGGTTCGGAAAGTCTTTGATTGAGCCAGGGTCGAAATTAGGATGGAAATTTAAATTTGTAATAAAGATTCATCTATGGTCTATGGCAAAAATAAAGCTGTTTATTGCACATAGACAAACCCGAACACCATATCTATTAACATAAAAATAAGTAATAAAAGACATGAATAGAAAGATCATAAGTAAGGTGACACAGAATAAAAAAACTTGTATAATGGGAACAATTACATACATAACTCTCATACACTACTTAGACGCCGAAAGTCAGGAGAGGAAACAGGCGATAATTATATAAAAAATGTATGTAAATTCATAATTTAAAAATAAATTCCAACATTCATAGTTAAAGCACTCGATGGATTTTAATGAAAACGTTACCAATATTAATTTTTACAAGTATTTAGTTTTATTTTATTTTATTGCACGAGTTCAGCAGTCATGCAGATGGCCCACCTGATGGAAAGCGGTTACCATCGCTTAGGTTATGGACATTTGTAACACCAAAAGTGCTACAAATTGCCGATTGCTACGTGCTGATAAGTGTGGATGCAACTCTTGGAGTTGTCCTGATATTTATGTGTGGACAATATTTAATATTGTAATTGTAATAATTATAGTGTAATAAACTTTGATTATAATATTTCAGATTATTATAGTGATATTTTCGGTGTCATTCGCCCGGCGTGAGCCTACTACATATATGATCGGCAGACAAAATAAATATTGTATACCCCAAAGTTCGCATAACATAATTATGAGTTGTATACAACGGACTACTCTGGGGCCGATCCCAGACACACAGACCATAGTAAATGGCTAAGAATATTTGTTCCCGATATTTACCGTACCAGGAATCGAACCCGCAGCCTCTGCGTTGCAGTGAGGTAGGCCGGCAAAGGTGTACTGATACGATCGAAACAATTATGGTACGATTGCATACTTGTATATACAATCCTATAAATACTCGTATTTTTGCGTACTACAAACGCGTATATATTGAATGCAGCAAGCTCAATAATCGCGCACGCACTCGGACGGCGGTCACGCCTCGGCAACGAGACCGCTGCATCTCTCAACACACAAAACATGAAATATAAATATTTATTTTTAAATTAAATTTGGATTTACATTACAAAAAACTGAAAAATTATTATATAACATCATATAAATTAACCTTATTATATATAAAACAATATTGTAATCCCTCATTTCCAAACACACACACACACACACACGCACACACGCACGCACGCACGCACATCACACACACAAACAATTTAACATTTATTTTAAAAATTAATTTTATAGATATAAATTGTTAAGTAAGTCACACACGTACTTGATGTTCGCGATACAGGCTAGTCCTACCTATGAAAGCAATATTTCTGTGTAATTTTATGACAGTAAATTGATTTTGATTTTTTTTTTAAGGAGAGTTGGGTAGGACATGATTTTATAATGAGTTTGTAAGAGTAACATCTGGTATTGAACCAGTACAATGTGGTACTTCAAATGAGGCGAGATTTGTATGGTTAGTATCGCGGCAGTACATTTAAAGCAATAGGCCGGTAAGGCGGTTAGCGTTATTCCATCATTTGTCCTGTACAAAACTTCTCGTTCAGAAATTTTCGTTAAGAATCGGATGTGATCGGCCTCGGTCACCTCATTTTACTAGCAGTCGTACATGTGTTGTTGTCCCTCTTTGTCATGTGAATAACAATAGAGGCGTTATTGTACTGTTGTCCTCGTTCCGTCCTTCCTCTTACATTTGACGCGTGAGTAGTAGTAGTACAAATATATTTTGTACGGGATAAATGTACAGCCTCAGACATGTACTACTACTGATCACTATACTGTTACCAGTTACGCAGGACTCGCATTAAAATGCCGTTGGAATTACTATAGAACTTATTAGAACTATACAAACACGTATAACATAGGTACAAATATAATTAGACACTACTAGTACAAACTGCACGATTCAATAACACGCGCAAAGTCACTATATCGCTCATCGAATGTACGTCCTGCTCGTGTCGTAATCCTCGCTTGACTGCCTCACCCCTCCGTTCGAGCATTGTTTTATAGTAAACTTTACAACACAACAATCGACTGCGTGGACTCAGGTTTCTGAGAAACCGTAATCTACACATTTGGTTAATTATTCCTGCGAACGGCCAACAAATTCGAAAACAATAACAATAGGCTATTGTATAATAGCAAATTTTAAACACAAAGTAAACAAAAGAACTCCAAATGCGACAAAGGTAATAAACTGCGTTATATGACAGGCAGATGTGCCTTCACCTTTGCCGGCATGTAACAATACCAAGGCGTAGCCCGCTTAACCGTCAATATAATAATATTACACAGCCTGAAAATTCGTCCCTGTGCATCTCTCACCCCCCTGTTAGCCTTCTCCCTTGCTCCTCCGCCTCTCTCTTGTGATCTCATGAAACAATTTAATATCATAATCTACGTCCAATACTTGTTTGTGTTACAAAGAATGACGAATTAAATGGATACGAGATTGAAGTTTTTAGAGGTGAAACAAAGCTTATAATACGCCAGGTATCATAAATAATAATGTTACGAGTGCGGGACTCGAATCAAAATGCCTTTGGAATTACTATAGAATTTATTAGAACTATACAAACATGTATAACACAGGTACAAATATAACTGGATGCAACCAGTACAAACTATAAAATTCAATAACACGCGCAATGTCCGTCACTATATACCTAATCGAATGTACACGTCTTGGTCGTATCGTAATCGTCGCTTGACTGCCTCACCCCTCCGTTCGGGCATTGTTTTATACTAAACTGTAAATACAACAATCGACCGCGGGGACTGAATTATCCAAGAAGACGTAATCTGCACACCTGCGGCCATAAACGAGTACAGTAACAATAGGATGTTTTTCTTAATTACAAATTTTAAACACAAACTAAACAAAAGAAGTTCAAATGCAGGAAAGGTAATAAACCAGGTGTGCATTCACTTTCTCGGCGTGTAACAATAATATGATTGTTGAATGATGTTGTTGCGTCACGTACATCCAGCAATTTATTGATGTACTAGCGGTCCGTCCCGGTTTCGCACGGGTATCTAAAAATAACTTTTTTTGTTGAGTTTAATTACCTTCTAAGCGAATTCAAAATATTTCCCCTCCCGTATGGCCCGTACCCCAGTGTCGCCTACATCGCATAAGCCTAGCCAGGCGAGCAGGGCGCGCGGCTACCACGCAACCTTTTTCTAATACTTACATTTTTAAACTCGTGATATCTTTCGAATGGAATGTCCGAATTGAATAATTCAAAAAGTTATATAAAGGTATTGAAGCAGACTTGTGTATGAAGTAATTTATTTTGATAAGGATGAATACCGAGATACAAATAAAGAGCCTTTTCTAGCGGCGGCATTATAATCAATTTTTAAAAATAAAAGAGCACTTATTGTGGCATAACTATAATAGTTAGACATATGCTGTCGCGACACTTTTTGTAAATAATGATGTGTTCTACAAAGTCGTGGTACATTATTTTTTTCTATCATCAATAGTTTTCGCGGTGCACGCGATGTAAAGAATGTTTTAGGTAATTTTGTGTTAAATTATTGGAGTTTTAATAAGGATCCCTAATGTTTTTGAAAATATAATATAGTCTATCACCCGGGGCTAGTGTATCTTGCCAACAGTGAAAGAATTTTTCAGTTCAGTAGTTTCGTAGCCTATTCAATGCAAACAAACAAACGAACAAACAAATATTTCCTCTATATAATATCAATATAGAGAGAGCTACCTACCGGGCCAACTGTGAACCAACTCAGAAACCTTGGACATACAGACAGATATTCATTTTTTAAAGAAGCACGGTCAAAAACCATTGTCAATGCAAGAACGTGATGCTATGTAGATACAAATATCGCGAGCTACTGATAAGATTGGACATGTGTCCATATTTCACTATATCATCAAAAATTAAAATCCAATCTCATAAACGTGCAACGACTTGCGCTGTACATAGCGTAAATCAGACAGCATATGGAGTACTAAACAAAAACAAAAAAAAATAAAAAAATCTAAATTAGTTCTATTTCACTTCTTACATCCCCCTGACTCGGTTTTTAGCATTGAAATTTGACCTCTACAATTGTATTATATGTATAGATTATTCTGAATAAATTTACCTTTTTTTTAATATTGACGTAATATTAATACTAAATTTATAAGAATTATTAACCGTAATAGACAACATTTTGCACGCCATAGAGGCAAAAAACATGTGAACCTATGGAGCAATCCTACATCTTTTTTATGTACCATGTTTTATGCAATGAATGATGATTTGATTTGATTTGATCTCAATAAATACAAGATGAATAATAAGATAAAAAAATGCAATAAAGTGTTTGTTCATTTTATTGCAGGGTTGTCAGTTCCGGCAGATTAGCGCACTTAATATATGGGCACAGATATTAAAGAAGAGGGCTTCGACCCTCGACGCGACAATCCCGCGAATACGGTCCCTTTTAGATTTTATTTATTTAGGTTTATGGCTTGGCAGCTAGGTCTTTAAGCCAGATATTAGATTATAATGTAGTTTCTTCATTCTCTTAAGCCTATGTATAGCTCAGCAGCTCAAGAGGCCACATTTGACTATACAGTTCACATTTCTCACAAAAACACATAATTACTATTCAAAAACTAGCAATATCCTACAACTATTGTTCATTTTAGAGTAATTTTATACATTTTTAGAAAACAAAACTGCACAGCACAACATTTCCTTTCAGTTCCCGCAAAAAACTTCCGGTGCAGTTTAGAAAATCTCTAGTGCTATCATTGATATTTTCTGGTGTTATAATATTTCGTTCTTTTGTATATATGATAAATTATAATATATACATTTTTTATCCTTACAAGATATTTTGGATACAGCATATACACTAGATTTTTACAATAAATTACAGTGTTTGTTTTTGTTTATTTGTCTAATCTAATAGAGTAAATAATAAATAGGTGTCTAATTAATAACTTTAATATTATTCATTGATACTTGACAACTTTGTCTTTCTTGAATCTGAATGGACGTCGGAATAAAAATCAAATAGCGCGCTTAAAACCGTTGAATAGTATTATTATTATATGCACTAGACGCGAGTTCAGCAGATAGGCAGACGGCCCACTTGATTGTATTATGTGAACTTTCTATTTTCGACATAAAAGCCAAGATATTAATATATATTATATAGTTGAAAAAAAAGTCTATTATACTATACAATTTTAGCGTTTATATGACTTGAAAATAATTTTCAAAATTTGCTATATTTGTATTATTTTTTTACGATATTGTTATACGCCGACAAAGTGAATGCACACTTGCCTGCCGTAAAGCACAGTTTATTACCTTCCCGCATTTAGACTTTTTTTGTTTACTTAGAAAAACAGCCTATTGTGTATTGTATTCGTTTATGGCCGTTCGTAGGAATAATTGACCAGGTGTGTAGATTACGTTTTCTTGGAAAAATCAGTCCACGCGGTCGATTGTTGTATTGTACAGTTTACTATAAAACAATACCTGAACAGAGGGGTGGGGCAGTCAAGCGACGATTACGATACGACCAAGACTTGTACATTCGATAAGCTATATGGTGACGGACTTTGCGCGTGTTATTGAATCGTGCAGTTTGTACTGGTTGTGTCCAGTTATATTTGTACCTGTGTTATACGTGTTTGTATAGTTCTAATAAATTCTATAGTAATTCCAAACGGCATTTTAATGAGAGTCCCGCACTCGTAAAAATATATATAAAAACATTCGACTGTGGCACATAAATCTCATGGGTTTATTCGTGCCGCAATGAGTCGTGTAGAATATAAGTTATTTATGATACAAAGTGACTGCATATTGATAGAATATTAATGTTGTATAAAAAAAAAGATTCCGACGAATTGAGAACCTCCTCCTTTTTTTGAGTCGGTTAGAAATAAAAGCAGAGGCGAGGAATTGTTGTCATAATTTTTACATTTATAAAAAACAACTTTAAAGTTGTAGTTAAATATAATTTATATACTGGCAATACAGATAAACTATCTGTGCTTCGCAATGTGCTCTCACTATTTTGTAATAAAAGACATTTTAAACAAGAATTTAAGAAACATATTGTAACGACTCTGGTCCCGACAAAAACAAAGCACATTTATTACCCGTCGGCATTTGAACTAGTAACATTTAAATTCTTTCAAGGTCGTCTTCTTTTGTTTACTTTGTGTTTAAAATTTGTGATTAGAAAACAGCCCATTGTTGTATTGTAATCTTTTATTGCAGTCATTAGCCAGGTGTGTCGGATTAATTCGAGTTAGATACGGGGAAATTGCAGTTGCGCAGTATAAAACGATGACCTGATGGAAGGGGAGGCAGTCGAGCGATAACCACGAGCGAAGCAAGACGTGTGTACTACAATCAGGAATCTAATAAGTGACGGACTTTGCGCGTTTTATTGAATCACGACCTTCTGCATTACGTTTGGACTTATTGTGTTCGGTTATATTTGTACATGTGTTATACGTGTTTGTATAGTTCTAATAAACTCTATAGTAATTCTAACGGGATTTTGATTCGAGTCTCGCGACTCGTAACAATATAAATAATAATAGTACCTGTATTAAACAGTATTTTAGCGCCCGCTTTCAATTTATAGTTAATAAGTATCATCTAGCTGATTTCGAAATGGGTGGTATTTTTTTTATTTATTTTTTATTTTTACTGCAGGAGTTCAGCAGACAGGCAGACGGCCCACTTGATGGAAAGCGGTTACCATCGCCTATGGACATTTGCAACACCAAACGTGCTAGAAATGCGCTGCTGCCCTCTTAAGGGAGACTGGAATCTGGTCACTAATGCTGGAACACAACCCAAGGTTGTTATGGCGACATACTTTAGACCAGGGGTGGTAGCCATCCGGTCGGGCAAAGACCCTACCACCTGGCATCATGGTTACAGACACCTAGACCATAGTAAATGACGGAAAGTATACGAAGATAACAATGTCGGGAATCGAACCAGGATCTTCTGTTCAAGTGAGCTAGACGAACACGAAGTCAAACCACTCAACCGCAGAGGTCGTTAATGATATTTTTTTTAATAATCAAAGCCAAGAGCGACGCCATAATTCATATGATTTAATTAAGCGAAATTACGCTTATATTGAGCGGGTATTAAACGCCACTAATATAACACAGTGAAGCACAGACTATCTCATTATGTGCCGTAACTACTGAATCACGCTGGCACAGAGAAAGGGATGGAGAAGATTAGAGGTACATTTATTTATCATTCATATTCATTATTATAAGTATAATAATATTTTTCTTACCTTGTACGGTTCAACGTACAGCGTTTTGCTGACGCTGCGGCTTACTTTAATATAATAACATCACTATAAATAACGCTCACAAATATATTCTGATCGAGTCACTATTAAGCTGCGACCAGGGACCAGCATCCAAGCCAAACTACTACAAGAATAAATCCCTGAAAGCGACAAGGTGTATTTTCTTCACCCTACTACAAGAAAACACCAGCACTCCACCAACAACTGCCAGCATCTATCCATCATTAGCAAGAACAAGTGTACAAACTGTACATACCTTTTATTGTGTCTTCGTCTTATTGAATATGCAGTTTACTACAATTCCATTAATTCTTCAAAAATAATTTTGTGAAATACTTCTGTATAAAACTTATACAATAAGGGAACTTGGGATATAAATATAATAGGAAATATAAAGAAAAACAATTTTTAGCTAGACATGTTGCTGGGGAGTTTGTTGCCGCTTCTTCTCCTTAACAGCAATAACACGTTCCGAAGCGGTGTACATAGACCAGGAAGTCAAATTAAATTTTAACTTATATGTAAGATCTCTAAAAAGTTTTCTCCAGTAGAACTTATTATGAATAAAACTTTTGAATTTGAATATCGGCAAAGAAGGCGGGATTTTTGGGCCAAAGAAACGTAATAAGCTCAGTACGGCTTAAAAAGCGTTATATTTTTCTTTCACAAAATGGGGAACATCAATCTTAAATGTTATCAGGAAATAAGATTATTATCAAATTTCTATATTGACACATCGCAATCAAATCAAATGTAGCACTCCGTTAAGCCTATATTAAACGATTCATTCCTGTCTTTCAATTTGGATGAATCAACCAAAGTAGTCCAAATATATACATAACCTTGAATCATTCAACGTCATTGAATACGTCGTGGACTTAAAATTTTGTAATGGGTTTTTAGACGGTTCAACCAAATTCAGTTTATCTGTCTAATATCAGCATTAAATTCCACGACATGAGTTTAATTTTTTAAAATTATATTTTACTATGTAAATTAAATATGATGTTTTCAACAGTCATTTAATGATGTGGGGACAACAACCTTCACCACACGCATGAGCATAAATGACAAAACAAAAGGAATTGTGTTAGTTCAAGTAGGTATGTTGACTCCACACCGTTTACTTTCCTCAAGCACGCCAAATACCCTCATAACGTCGCCCAATAAACCGTATTCCTTTGTCAAACACCAATTTGTCATCTATTGTAGGCATCCCGCACTCATCCCCCCCGATTCACCCCATTTTGATCCCCTTACACCCTTGAACAGCGAAAAACATATTGTTCAAGTGGCAACACGCGCCGAAAAAAACAATTAAAATTTTGTCTATTGATACTCTGTGACAGTTATTTGAATTTCGAATTAGGGTGATTTGTCTATGGTCGTTTTGAAGTGCTCTAATCGATTACTGGGGTCATTATGAAGATTGAAGGGATGTTGATATTGCATTTTTGCTTTTTGTTCCATTGTCCAAAAAAGAAATGTATGTTTTTGATTTAAATTTCATATTGTTACGAAAGGTCCTGTAGAGGACTCGAATTAAAATGCCGTTGGAATTACTATAGAGTTTATTAGAAAGATAAATTTTGTTACGATTAATTTTGTCACTTGTCGGTTGAAGATTTTCCACTTATCCGTTGCGATTCGTTTTTCCACTTGTCCGTTGCGATTAATTTTACCACTTATCCGTTGCCATTCGTTTTTCCACTTGTCCGTTGCGATTCGTTTTGCGCTCGTCCGTTTTTAATTTGGCCATTTTATATCATTCCCAGAAAAATTACCGCGGGAGTCCCAGGGGAAAAAGGAGCGCAGATTTTAAATCCAAGAATTTTCTGTCGATCAGCGAAAACCAAATCGAAATTGGCCTAAACAGACAAGAAATCTATTTTTTTATCGTGTTCTCTGTCTTATAAATATACTATTTCAGTTGGGTTTTTTTAAATAGCTCCAATATACAGACATGGCATATTTAGAATGTTTGTGTTGCTTACGGGTAGTTGTGATCTGCACATCTGAACAAGTTTTTCTTTTTTTTCTTTCTTTCGTCATATTTAGCCTTGTTTTTTTCTATCTCCCTTTTTTCACACCTGACACTGGCAGTAATGGTGGTTCGATAAGAAACGAGACAGTTGCCAACTAAAAAAAAAGTTAGTAAAATTCGTTATCTATGCTCTATTTATTGGCTGGACTTATGTTGTAGCACTTTTATGGGCTGGTAGTTTTAACCATGCCACCCATACAGGGACAAATTGGTCCATAAAGCATGAATCAGGAGTTTTAAATGAAATCGTCTCAAAATTTTTGTTCAAATCCTAACCTCAGAAGACGCAAAGCCCGGCATAGTAGCCATTTTAATAGAATTACATTAAAAAAATGGCGGTTGAGCACGATATTGGACATAATAATTAATCAAAGCGGGCGGTTAGGTATTAACCAAATACGCTGAGAGGCAGTAAATGAGTAGGACGTGAAGTAAGCTACTTTAATGTTTGTGGATATGGCATTTTTTTTTAATTCGGTAGACAAACACACATATTGTATATCCCCAAATTAAGCAGGTTACGCTTATGTTATGGGTAATATACAACGGACCACTCTGGGGCCGATCCCAGATACCAGACCATAGTAAATAACGGAGAAAATAGGTTTCCGAAATTTACTATACCCGGAATCGAATCCGGAGCCTCTGCGTTCCAGTGAGGTAGGCCGGTAAAGGCTTAGCCCGCTCAACCACAGACACCGTCAATTATAAATACACCATTCTGATTTTTTTATTACCTGGACTAAAATGACAGCTGTGATTGACCTCTTTCTATGTTGAAAGCTTGAAGCAACTCACCACTGAGTCGAATCGTAAAGAATTTTTACAGAAATTCTCTATTCACAGTGGTGAGATGTTGATTTAACTCACACAACTTACTTATGAATAAAAAAAATGATCGACTGCAGCTGTCATTTTAGTCCAGGTAATTAAAAATCAGAGTATTTTAGATTTTAATTTATAATCAATGTATCTTCAATTGGCGAAACAGGAGTTTTGTGCGGGAATTGAAAGAAGAGGATGTGCTCTGCAGTTTATTTTGTAAAAAGTTGTAAAATTACTCTAAAATGGACAATAGCTCTATTGATAGTTTTTGAGTAGTAATTATGTGTTTTGTGAGAAATGTGAACTGTATAGTCAAATGTGGCCTTTTGAGTTGTCACAAGAACTCCATTCTTGGCACCAGCTGATAACTTACACTTCAGCAGTGATACACATAGGATTAAGAAAATAAAGAAACTATATTCTAAACTAAGATCTGGCTTAAAGGCCTAGCTGCCAAGCCATAAACTTAAATAAATAAATAACCAATCACACTAGCAAAACATCTCCAGCGCGTTTCATTAGTAGCTCACAACGCCAAAAATGTTCTGTTAGCCGTTCCACAAGGCGACCGCGGTCGTTGTGCTCGTGGCTAAAACGTCACTAATGACGTCACCATTTTCGATCACACAACGACCTAATATGTCAAGTGAGCCGAGTAACCGTTCCACTTAGGTTTACGATTGTAACGCCAGCAAGGAAGTGGAACGGGAATAATCGAGGTCATGAACGTGCTCGTTGTGACTCCCTGATGGAACGTAGCCATAGGAGTTGAAGATAATAGGCAAAGAGACAGACAAAATTGTAAACCTATACCCCTGTTTTTGAATTGAAACTTCTATATAGACAGGTTTTCAAATTGGACAAGTACATTAACAATCTGCCCGTAAAACTTGAAGTTGAAATTTTGTTACGAGTCAATTGTCACTTGTCAGTTGAAGTTTTTCCACTTGTACGTTGCGATTCGTTTTTCCACATGTCCGTTGCGATTCATTTTTCCACTTATCCGTTGCCATTCGTTTTTCCATTTGTTCGTTGCGATACGTTTTTCCACTTGTCCGTTGAAGTTTCACTTCTAATATATGTCCCAGCACACATTTTTTTCTCTTATTTTAAATTCATTAATTATAAAATGTGTAGCTGGGTCAAAAATGTTTTGTATAACTGACTAAAATTAAAATTTGTTATTATCTATGGCCTATGATATATTCGAATTAATTTTAAAATTTTGTTGCGTAATGCAAGTGTTTAACTAACCTATGCTATCTGATCTGTGTATTCATAATTAGGTATATCATGTTTGGTTTAATAGAACTAAACTATAGAATAGAAAACTAAAATTAAATACTAAAACTAAATAAAATAAAAAGAGCAAAACTATGACAATATTATTATCGTGCATTTTTGTGATTGTATATTTGGTGAGAATCTTATCTTCATTGTAGAAAGGAAGGAACAAATTATCTTTTATCCGTGCAGGAACAGAGAAAGCAAACAATTTCCTGCGGCCGGGCTGCCTGTCGTAAGAGGCGACAAAACAACCCACAGCCAGGTGGTAGGGCATTTGCCCGACTGGATGCCTACCATCCCTGATCTAAAGTATAAGCCATAACACCTTTGAGTTGTGTTCCTGCATTAGTAACCAAGTTCCAGTCTCCCTTAAGAGAGCAGCAGCGCATTTGTTACACCTTTGGTGTTGCAAATGTCCAGGCGATGTTAACCGCTTTCCATTAAGTGGGCCGTCTGCCTGTCTGCTGATCTCAACAATAAAAAAAAAACAAAGACCCTTCAACGGATTTTTTATGGTATAAGACCCTAGGATAAAGTAGTGGCAATGGCTCATTAATACGTTATTTACTGTTTAAATAGAGTTTGCAACCCTGATTATGCTACTATTACTTCAAAGTATAATCAGGGTCGCAAAATCTCTTTAACAGGTAAGCTTAGCAATGTTCATTTATGTAATAATATTCGCGAGCCGCAACAAATCATATTTGGCGGGAGAATGCACACAGCGGAGCCGCGGAATGTTTTAATTGCCTGTCCACCCCCTATACTAGAACGGGTTGCCAGGCGACAATAATAACTCTTCTGGGTAAAATAAAATTTATGTATTTTATTTCATAAATAACGATAGGCGGGCACAACAACTAATAAATAAAGGATATTTTTAATAATTTAACTCTTATCTACAGAAAACAATAACCTACTTTCAATATTCTACTTATAGTCTTACGGTATAATCGGTTTGCTTAAGGTTTTTTTGTTATTTATTATATTAGTTTATTATAAATTGAATATAAACATTGTTTAAATAAATTAAAATTGAGTGTGTGAGCAGTTCGCACGCAGTAGAAGTGAAACAAATTGTGACAAGGGGTAGGAGAGATACAACATTTCGGGACGTTCATATATTATATCGTTATAATATATTTAAGCTTAAAAACATGCAATTTTAAGTATTAACGAAACTTCAAAACATTTCCAACTCTATTTGTATGAACATAGCGTTTAAATTATTAAATACAACGTATTTTTTTTCATTCCCTCGCAGGCTTAGTCCTTTAGAGTTATGTTTTTATCTCTTTTTAGTGTCGCTTTTTCGTTTCCTCAAGTTTCAAATCACAAAGATTCTAAAGAAGTTTCACTTCAATAAAACACTACAAATGTTGCATGTAAGGTCGATTTCGATTTCTAGGTAAGGTAAATTTCGTAATCGAACATACATTATCAGTTGTTTTAATAATTTAATATAATGCGTGTGTGTCAAATACATGGTAGTGAGTTTAATATTATTTTATTGATTTAATGTATTTTTAAGTATAATATAAAATAATATGTGCGTGTACTTATGTACACGCGTTAGATGTTATACTTCTTTGGCGTAGCAAGATAAAAATCTTTTCAAAATTTTTATCTTTTGCCTTATTCTACGTTTGTAGAAAAAACGACACTAACAATAGAAAAACTAAAATGTTGACTATAGCTAACTTCAAGGTGTCGATTGACTATAGCTAACTTCAGGGTGTCGGTTTTTCGTGACAGTGTGCGCGCGCATCGTAAAAGTATAACTTCAAAACTAAAATGTTGACTATAGCTAACTTCAGGGTGTCGGTTAACTATAGCTAACTTCAGAGTGTAGGTTTTTCGTGTAACGGAGTGCGCGCGCATCGTAAAAAATTACTTTCATCATATTTCCCTAATGTGCCTAAAGAAGTATAACTAAAAAAACATTCGTCACTTCTTCTCTATATAAACTATAAGTTTGAGAAATTTCATACTCTTTCGTCCGCGCAATTTTCGTAAAAGGGGAACGAACTGTATGCTTCACTTATTAATATCATCGTCAGCCATTTGCAGTCCACTGCTGGACGTAGACATCCCCAGACGGTGCTACTCATTCCTGTCCTCTGATTTTCTCATTCAGCGCCTACCGGCGACCTTGATTTATATATATATATATATATATATATATATGTCGGAGCGAAGCTTTAATTGGACGTATTGTTGACTGGATGTATAACGCACAATATCATTTTTTTTACATTTTAATTACTTCTAAAATTCTTAATGTAATTTAATTAGATTTGTTAAATGTTTCTATAACTTAAAGATCGTTCTAACCTAATAAAAGTTATGAATATTGTAATTTAATAAACGACCAATGAGAGCAGAGCATGTCTTGAGCGGGGTCAGACGCCCTCTATACTTTTAGTAAGTATCTACTTGGGTAGACTGAGGAGTTTTTGTGACACATTTGGTTGGTGGCAACAGGTCGAGTTGGACCATGGAGTATTTTAAAGAAAGTATTGAAGTTGGCAGTATGAGCGGTGCCCTGAACCCGCTGCTCGGTCTAAACTATGTCTAAATATCGTTTAAATCTAAATTAAAAGCGTATAAACCGTGGCCATCGTGTTTTATGCTCGCATTTTACCCTGATGACGCCCACTAAACCTGCAATAACTAAAGATGTCGTCAGTTCCGGACGGGCATCCATGCGAGGCAGTCGCTAATGCCTGTGCTCTTCTCGAATTTTGCAGATTTTCGCGCTTTTTCTTTCCGAAAAGGCGATAAATTGCGAATATAGTTGTGTAGTGTCAGTGTACAGTGTTAGTTCGTTCGATTCCGGCGCGAATCGCAGTTTATTGGCTTGGGTGAGTCGATTTACTCTCTGATTGCTTTTCGCGCGCTTCAGCGCATATTGCGTAATATTAACGGTTATTTTGTACATTAAGTACACCCGCGCGCGTCGCTGGTTTCGCACAGGGAACGGGCATCCAGCAATGGATGCCCAGGACCCAAAACCACCCCCTGGGCTTTCAGGTGCGCCTTGCAAGAGAGGCCACCTGGAGGCCAAGGACGGTTGGCAGGCTGCGGAGATCGGCGAGACGCGTAGGAAGAAGGTCCCGTCAGTATCGATCGCCCGGCGCAGCAAATCTGCCGCCGGGCCACGTCCAGGCTGCCCGGCTGCTGCCGTTATCACGGCGGCACCTGAGGCGCCTGTCTTGATAGGCAGGGCGGCATCCGTGGTGGACCTCACCGTGGATGCCCCCGCTTGTAGGACTAACGTTATGGGGCCACCGGAAGGTCCCGTGACGCGCAGGCCCCCATCCAGCCGTGCGGCACGTAACAGTGCGGCACACCTGGATATAGGTAGGAGTACGCTGCTCGGGTCACACTCGGCTGTTTGCCTGGCCGTGAGTGACGCGAGCACCATAGATGTGAGTGCCTTCGGGACGCCGTCGACCTCTGCATGGGCATCACCTGTGCAGGGGGGCGACGGGTACGAAGATGGCTTTCGCACGCCACTGTCAGGTAGCATTCCAGAGTCTCTGGATAGTGCGCTTGACGGTGTCGTTCGCGCATTCGGTTATTCCCGCCCTGCTTCGCCTGCCTGTGGACAAATCGTCTACACGGCGGCCGGAACAGCGACGGTGGGGGGCGGTCGCCCCACGACGACGGTGGCCTATAGCGCGCAGGCCTCACCTGCGCCTTTGCCACTGGCTTGCGACCTATCGGTTCGCAACGTCGGGGACGGCCGTCCCACGACCCCGGTTGTCGCGCGAGCTTCACTCGCGCTATCGACCGAGGTCGCGAACAGGGAATTTGTAGGCGCGGCAGCGGCGACCCCTTCGTCTTCCTTCCCTACTGGGATGGGAGTCGCTGTCGCGGCGTCGGCGCCTGCGTGTGCAGCGACTGCGGCGACGGCGGCGACGGCGGCGGCGTCCACGTCCACGTCTTCGTCTTCGGCGGCGGCAACAACTTCGTACGCGTTCGCGTCCACAGGTTCGTCGTCTTCTGCGGCGGGCTCGGCGAAGCGGGCTACGTCTTCGGGGACATTTGTGCCCCCTGTATCGTGTGCTCCGGTATTTGCGGCCGGATCGAGGTCACGGTTCTGGGACCGGTCCCGGAGCAGCGACGCCGATTCGGCCCCTACGTCGGGTGCGTCCACCCCAGCGCGCGCGCGCTCGCCTTTGCGCCCCACGTGGGGCGCAACCGAATCGACCGCGTCGGCCGCGTCGGTTCTCGCGGGTGCGGAGGCATTCCGCGTCCGACCCCCGCCGCGGTGGCGGGGTCGATACCGGTTCCCGCCGACGGGGCGGAGCCGGCCGCGGCGCCCGCCGACGGGGCGGCGCCGCCGTCCGTCCCACTCGGGCGCGGCGGCGTTGAGTACGATGCGTTCGTGCGCGTCGTGCTCGATGCCGTGGCGCCACTTATCAACGCGAGGTTCGCCGCCATAGAGGACAGGCTGGGCCCCGCGCCGACCCTCCGTCCACCACTTGCGGCCGACGGAGGCAAGGCGCCGGCGCCCAGGCCGACTCCCCGCGCGTCCGTCGCGAAGCCCACCGGAGGGCCCAAACCGGCCACGGCTGCCGCTGCAGTCCGCCGGGGTCTGGGGGAAGCAAGTACCCCGGTCCCGATGGAGGTGGTGGCGGCCCCGGCCGCCGGGGTGGCAGACTCCCCACTGCCACCGACCCCCCCCGCGAGGAAAAAACACAGGGGGGGCGTGAAGTGGACGCTCCGAAAGCGGAGAAAGGCGGCCCGCGCCGCCGCCGCTGCCTCGGCGGCCTTCGCTTCGGCGCCCGCCCCAATAATTTCGGCCTCTGGGCGACAAATGGCCCCCGCGTCCGCGCCATCAGTGGCGCCCGTCCCGCGCGCCCGTCGTGCCACCCCGTGTGTGGCACCGTCGCCGGCGCCCGTGGCGTGCGCCCGCCGCGTCGCCCCGTACGTCGCGCCACCGCCGGCGCCCGTGGCCCCCGCCCCCGCCCCCGTACCCGAGGGGGGGGCGTGGTCCACGGTCGTAGGGCGGAAAAAGGGTAAGGGGGCGAGGGCCAACGGGCCCCCTCCCCCCCCCCAGGCGCAAGCTGCTGCCCCACCGACGGGGTGGAGGCAGCAACCGCGGAAGCAGGCCGCGAGGCCTGCCGTCGTTCTCCGCGAGCCGAAGTCGGCCGCAGTCATTATTAGACTGCTGCCGGCAGCGGCCGCGAAGGGTGTCGGCTATCGCGAGGTCTTCGCAAAGGCCTCGACGGTGGTCGACATCACCGCCATGGGCCTCCGCGAGGGGCTGAAGGTGGTGCGGACCGCCAGGGACGCGCGTCTCCTCGAGTTCCAGCCGGGACCCGAGAGCGCGGCCAAGGCGGACCGCGTCGCCGAAGCCCTGCGCGGGGCCCTAGAAGGGATGGCTGAGGTCGTCCGCCCCGTAAAGCGTGGGGAGCTTTACGTCTCAGGGCTGGACGACTCAGTCACGGTCGATGGGCTTCGTGACGCGATCGCGCGCGCAGGCAACTGCCGGCGCGACGACGTGCTCACGAAGCACATCGGTGCAGGACCGGGCGGATTGGGCGCATCATACGTGCTGTGCCCCGTCGCTGCCGCCAAGACCATCGTCGGGTTGGGCTACCTTCTGGTCGGCTTCACCTCGGCGAAGGTCGAAGCACTGGAAGCCAGACCGATACGTTGTTACAGATGTTTCAACGTCGGTCATGGCACCCAAACTTGTCCGGACACGTGCCCGGACCGGACTAACTTGTGTCTCCGCTGCGGTAAAAGCGGACACAAGATGCCGGACTGCACGGCACGGAAACCCCACTGCGCGGCGTGCGCGGCGGGGGGACTGAACGCGGCCCACCCCACGTTGGCGAGGTTCTGCCAACCTCCCTACGTGAGGGGCCAATTCGTCCACTCGCGGGCGAGACCACGTACCGGCAAATCGGGAGTACAGACAATGGACACCTCCAATGCCTAGTACACCCGTAACGACGTTCTTTCAAGCTAACGTAAACCACTCCCCCACCGCTCAGGACTTGTGCCTGCAGGCGATGGCGGAGTGGCAAGCGAATTTAGCCGTAATAAGTGAACCTTATTACGTCCCTCCTTCAGGGAACTGGGTGGGCGATCTCGATGACATGGTAGCGGTGGTGGCCAGAGCCGGGTCCGGCACACCGCTTACATGTCTCGAAAGAGGAAAGGGCTATGCTGTGGCGGAGAGCGGAAGTATCGTCGTCATAGGCGTTTACTTTTCGCGCAACCGCCCCCTGGCGGAGTTCGAGCTTCACTTGGACGCCGTCGGGGCTGCCGTACGCAGACTGTCGCCCAAAACGATCTTCGTGATGGGCGACTTTAATGCAAAGCACCTCTCCTGAGGAAACGTACTCACGGACGCTAGGGGTCGGGCGGTCGAGGATTGGGCTCTTCAAGCCGGCCTGACCATACTGAACCAGGGGTCGGTCCAGACCTGCGTGCGCGCGCGGGGTGGATCGATCATCGACCTGTCATTCGTCACTCATGCGGCCGCCCGCAGAGTGACCGGATGGAGGGTGCTGGAGGAGGTGGAGTCGCTCTCTGATCATCGGTACATCAGATTTGAGCTCACGACCCCCTCCTCCGGTCCGAGCCCTGTTCACCGTCGCCCCCCTCTCCTCCCGCGTTGGGCCCTTACCAAGCTCGATCCGGAGCAGGCCGAGGAGCGGGCACTCTCGGAAAGCTGGGCCTACCCAGCCGACTTCGCGAATCTGGATACGCAGGCAGAGCACATGCGCAAGACCCTGACGAGGGTTTGCGACGCTGCGATGCCACGCGTCTCCAAGCGGCAGCCTCCGTGCAAGCAATCGGTCCACTGGTGGACCGAGGAGCTGGGCGAGATGCGAAAGGCAGTTCGCATCATCAGCCACAGGCTCAAACGCTGCAGGGCGCGCCGTCCTCCGGACTTCGTCGCGGAAAATGGACTCGTGGGCGAGTTTAGAGAGGCCAGAAAGGCCCTTTCGATTGCAATATTGCGATCGAAAGCCCGGGCTCGAGCCGAGCTCCTCGAGACGCTCGATCGGGACCCTTGGGGGCGCCCGTACCGTGGGGCCCGCAACAAGTTGCGGCCTTGCACATCCACGGTCACGGAAACGCTCGAACCCGAGGTGCTCCGGTCGGTTATCGATGGGCTCTTCCCGGATCCGGGGAACTTCACTCCCCCCAGTGTGGGTCCACCCATTCCCGACACCCCCACGGACGAGGAGCCTCACTCCATCTCCGAGGGGGAGCTAGACGTCGCCCTGGACCGGCTCCGGGGCAGGAAGACGGCACCGGGACCCGACGGGGTTCCAGGTCGACTCCTCTTCCTGGCTGCAAAACACCTACGCAGCCAGCTGCGGGACCTCTTTGAAGCCTGTATTCGCGCAGGTAGGTTCCCGTCGCAATGGAAAGAGGGGCGTTTGTGCCTACTTCCCAAGGGAGGTCGGCCTCCCAACGATCCGTCCGCCTACAGGCCCATAGTGCTGCTGAACGAGGTCGCCAAGGTCTTCGAGAAGATCTTGGCGGAGCGGCTTGTGAAGCATCTAGACACTGTGGAGCCGGGGCTATCAGATACGCAGTTCGGGTTTCGGCGGAGGCGCTCCACGATGGACGCCTTCGAGACGCTGCGAACATTGACGGACGAAGCCGTCCAAGCAAAGGACGTCGTTCTTGCAGTGTCGCTAGACATAGCGAACGCCTTTAACAGCCTCCCTCATGAGACGATCAGGGAAGGGCTCCGCGCGCACGGAGTCCCCCCGTACCTCACGAGGCTGTTGGGCGAGTACCTGCGAGATCGGCACATCCTTTGGGAGGGTGGTGAGTCCGCCAACCACGTGCTAGGTCGGCGACGTGTCGCGTGCGGCGTTCCACAGGGATCGGTCCTCGGGCCTATCCTTTGGAACGTAGGCTATGACTGGATCCTTCGGGTGACGGTCCGGCCCGGAGTAGGGCTGATCTGCTTTGCGGACGACACCCTACTCACGGCACGCGCCGCGTCTTTTGCGGAATCCGTGGACGTCGCCAACGACGGGCTGGCGATCGTCGTAGATCGAATAGCTAGGCTGGGCTTGAAGGTCTCCCCCGCGAAAACGGAGGCCGTCATGTTCCATAGGAAATTCCGGAATCCTCCCCCGGACTTGTCCGTTACAGTTCAGGGGGTGGCGATTAGAGTAGGGCCCACGATGAAATATCTTGGGCTAGTCCTAGACGGGAAATGGCTGTTCAAAGCGCACTTTGAGCAGCTAGTTCCCAAACTTCTGAATTCCGCGGGCGCACTCTCCAGGCTTCTTCCTAACGTGGGGGGGCCGGGGGGTGCGACGCGGAAGCTTTATTCCGGCATCCTGAGGAGTATGGCACTCTACGGTGCGCCCGTCTGGTCCGATGCGCTTCACCGCCACAACCGAACCCTGCTGCACCGCGCGCAGCGGGTTCTGGCCGTGAGGACCATACGGGGGTACCGCACAGTGTCGTGGTCGGCGGCGACTCTCTTGGCAGGCGAGCTGCCCTGGCCTCTCCAGGCAGACGTCCTGTCCAGAGTTCGTCGCGCCCAGCAGGATGCCCTAGCTAGAGGACTGACCTTCTGTCAAGTCGAATTAGAGACGGTCAGGAAGCGGGAAACCCATTCCTGCCTCGTCGCCTGGTCTCGTGACCTCGAACACCCTGTGGCCGGCGGCTATACGGTGGATGCAATCAGGCCGCAGCTGGAGAGATGGGTGACCCGCACCAGCGGAACCCTGACCTTCAGGACGACTCAGATACTGACCGGACACGGTTGTTTCGACCAGTATCTGTTTCGCATTGTGGGCTGCTTGCCTTCCCCGGACTGCCGCCAATGCGGCGCACCCGATACGGCGTTACACACGCTTGTTGAGTGCGCTGCATGGACGCCTCAGCGTTTCGAGCTCGAGACACACGTAGGAGCCGTCCGATCGCTTGGCGACTTGGTAACGGCCATGTTGCACAGCGACGACCGCTGGGAGTCTGCGGTTTCTTTCTGTGAGGCTGTAATGTCTCTAAAAGAGGCCGCAGAAAGGGATAGGGAGCGAAGCCCTTCAGCGCGTGCCGCTAATGTCACCCGAGGCCGCCGGCCTTCAGCTGGCACTCGACGAGGCAGGTACGCGCGTTACTTCCCTCCCTGAGTTAGGTTCCGGTACGAGGGGCCCCTTGCTACTAGGCAACGCAAGGGATTCAGCCCCCGTTTCGAAGTGGGGTGTGTTCTCCCAGGGCACACTCCAGGCACTTTATTGCGCTGGATCGACTGTTGCGTAACTATGTTCTATATCTCAGTCTTTCCTTCACAACAAAGCGCAGGGTCGACGGGAGGAGAGGTTTTTTAGTGGGTATTGAGGTTGTTCGCTCGTGTAACATCGCTCGGAGTCGCCACACTCCTCTGTGTAATCCATCGCGGGCGGAGCGCAAATAAAGCATACTATTGCTAGCGTTATCGCCCCCGATGGATGCGTGCCGTTTCCTAGTGACGGCCCAGAGAGTGCGTAAATCGGTTAGCATTTTCCCTCGCCTCAAAAAAAAAAAAAAACTAAAGATGTCGTGAGAACGAGGCCTTCTGCGACATATATATATATTACTACTATATATATATTATTAATTATCTATATATTATTTATTTATATAAGAACGGCTGTACCGATTTGGCTGAAAATTGGTGGGGAGGTAGTTTAGAACCTGGAAACAGATATAAAATACTTTTTATTCCGTTGGAATCGGTATGTGGCTCTGAGATCGGGTTCTAAAATCCTCGTAATCACCTGGACCGATTTTGGTGATTTTGTTTTTGTGTGTTTGAGTGGGTCCCCGGATGGTTTAAATCCAAGATTAGAACTAGTAGTTGGCGCTGATATCGGGTACTAGAATCCTCTTAATCACCTGGACCGATTTTGGTGATTTTGTTTTTGTGTGTTTGAGTGGGTTCCCGGATGGTTTAAATCCACAATTAGAACTGGTAGGTGGCGCTGGGATTGAGTTCTAGATTTTTATTTTTACAGAGCAGGACAATGTCTGCCGGGGCCGCTATTATAGATATATAAAATTAATATAGCAAAGAGTTTTTTTCTGTAGATTTAAGTCTCGAGCCTGGCCACCCCATCCCGGTATGCCTTTGGCCTGTCCGCGGCGAATGTTATTGAATATTTTTTCCAACAACGCTCAGCTGAGATCAAAGTGAATATTGTTATAACTTTATGAAATTTCATAAGTGCCGATCTGTTTGATGTTGTGAACTGAGATAACTATGCGATAAATTAAAATGTTCAGAGGATTATATCACAACCTAAAGATACGGCTCTTCTATTTACCGATATTAATATTATATGGTTCATTAATGTATTTCAATTTTATTATTATTGCATGAGTTCAGCAGACAGGCAGACGACCCTCCTACACGGCCTACCTGGGAAGGCATTCTGGGGCAATGCCCTACCTTAAAAATACCAAAAATAGAATAGAATAAACATTTAGGGCCTTACTTATAATAATCTCGTTAAGAAAGGATTAGCCATCTCTTAAATAAGAGATGCTTAAGCCCCTAATCAATTGCCGATTCAAATTAAACTTGCCATCTTGCCTCTTAGCAATTACTTAAACTATCTGTCGATGTCAGTTATTTTTGACAGTTATTTATGAGTAACTTGACCACTACCTCTTATCCTTAAGAGTTTATGGGTAAGATTTTCATTAATCAGTTGCTGAGCAGTTTCTTAAAATTTAACAAACAATTATAAATAAGACCATTATTGTATCTGTCACAATCATAAAATTACAAAGTTGTTCGAGTTTTTTGTTGGAACGACAGTTTGTCCTTTCGGACGTACAATACAGGCGATTGTAATGGTGCCTGGCCATAATTACATTATTTAATCAATCAATAAATTAAATTAATATACAACTTTATCTTTATAGAACCATAAATCAATTTCACATTACTATAAATTATTATTTCATCGTCAAATAATCAATTTCAAAATTATACTGTTGTACATTATGTGAGTCGTCATGAATTATAATATAGTTATTTATGTCCTAGATATTCGTTTACTGTATAATATGCTTTTTGTTTTAAACATGTCTTAACCTTGCATTTAAATATATTAGCAGTGGTAATATTTAGAAGCTCATCTGGTAGACGGTTGTACAGTATTGATGCCATACAAAATATACTTTTATTTAAATAAGCCGTTTTGTTTAGCGGACAACATATTCTATTCTTTTGTCTTATGCTTACAGGGTGTGTGTACAGGTTAAGATTAAAAACTAAGATAAATTATTAATATTAAATTGTTTGTTCATAGTTTGAGATAAACAAAGCGATAGGTATCTAAACTTTTCCGATCATATCACAGTTTGTTTTATTCATTTCATATTATAATAATTCTTTGTTCTGTGTAAGTGAGATGGCATTTGAAGCGCTATCACATGAAGCGAGCGGTCTATTAAATTATAATATCTGTGATGCAGAGGGTGTTTCGTTTGCATATAATTATGTTTTTCTATTATTCGAATAATCGATGTTCGAGTGTCACGGCCCTAGCGGCCTTGGCAAAGACACCAATTTTTGGTGTCTAGCACGTCCTTATCCGTCAAAATCGAGAGCGGTCTGTCAGTCGTTGGATGCTACGAATCATACTACACGCGTGTGCAACCGAACAATCATTCCCGCCGAAATCAACAAAATTCATATAACGAAGATCTAAAGGTGTTAGCAGCATCCGGTAAGTACTTGCTTATATCTTTACTGTTAAGCCTAGACTTCAAACATCGGTCGAGTCTGAAAAACATTTAGAAAACCAGAATCAACGTATCTTCCCATAATATAGCTACCATCCTTTTGGATGTGTATGCTACAGAGGGGATTCCCCGTACATAGCCCGTATATAGCCCATATTGCAATCTATGGTACGGGGGGGGGGGTATGCGGAATCCACTTTTAAACTATAATAAAAATAAACTAGAGATTGATTATGATGTTTGTAGTTTGGTTAAGTGAAATGAAGTAAAGAGAGTTTTATGCGAAAATCTATACAATTGTTTTTTTAGTTCCACCCTACTTGTAACTACCTGTAATTATGTTTGTGTCGCATTTGACAAATAAACTTTCTTTCAAATTCTCATAACAAAGCACAGACTTAATAACTTGTCCAATGAAGCGAGAACACAGAGTGAACAATGTTTGATGATAACACCACTAGTGTCTGCGCGTGTCTCCCCTCGATGGCCGTGCGACCAGAATGGCAGACATACTTTATTCTACATCTCATATTATCCATATTATGACTCTTATTCGATTTGAGAAATGACTATATTCGAGTTAATCAATCGTCTTACACTAATATATAAAGCTGAAGAGTTTGTTTGTTTGATTGAACGCGTTATTCTCAAGGAACTACTGGTCTGATTTGAAAAATTCTTTCAGTGTTAGATAGCCCATTTATCGAGGAAGGCTATAGGCTATATATCATTGCCAGCATAAATAAAGAATGTTTCAAAATCAGGGGTTTTGCAAACAAATTCCACGCGGATGTCGCGGACACAGCTAGCAAGTTTATATAAATAAATGAATTTCAGATTTAAAATTTATTTGATAGCCCTTTCACCACAGAGTTAATAACTTGTGCAATGACACGAAAACACAGAGTGAACAATATTTGACAATAGCACCACTAGCGTCGGCGCGTGTCGCCCTCGCAGGTGGCCGTTTCGACCCCAATGACAAACATATTTGATTGCGTATGTCGTATTGTCATATCATGATCTTTATTATCTGATTTGAGACATAAGTCAGGAGAGTGGGACATTCTTTTATTCTTCCTAAAGGCTTCGCCACAACTTGGGTATGTTACCTTAATAATTATCAATCAACATATATTTAAACCAGGTGGCGTGTGCAAGATAAATGATTTTAGCAGTCTAATAAGGCCTCTGCCAAAATGCCGTTGCACCAACCTACATCAAATTTTATTTTATTATAGACTCATACCACTAACATAAGAAAGACACCAGTCTGGACCGAGCAACACATTCATATTGTCCGTTACATTATTAATTTAAACGATGAATTGAGATTTCCTCCTCTATTTGAAATCGATTAATAAAATCACAACAATAGTATAACATTCTAATTAAAAGTTGCTAAAGTAGTAAGGATTATTATATTCTTACATTAGGACTAAACTATCAATTAGTGACAAGATTAACCCTTTGAAGCGATTAAGCGGACAAGGGTCAGTTATCAATGTAAGGCTTAATTTCCTTTGATCTATTAAATTGTGCGCGTGTTGGAAAACAACATGGAAGTGAAATACAGGTCACTCGTTACTTTGATTTTATTCCTATCCCTTGATAAATACTCGAAAATTTAATAAATACAATATTAATTGCCCCCCTCGGCAATTAGAATTAAGGGATTGGTGAGTGATAGTGGAATGATGTAGTTGGTTTAAAAAGTTTCAAAAAAATGTAGATGTTATTATTTTTCTTTTTATTCGCAATTTTCTAAATTAAAAGTTGTGTAACGTTTCACTGTTCTTCTGTCTCACTTTTAGAACTTATTTCTTTTCATAGAACAATTTTTAGGCACTGTTAGATAATAAAAATAAATTTAATGTAACTGTTAATTTAAGTTGAAATGTATATATCTGTTTGATGCCAAAATTAATGAAAAAAAAAAGATTCTGGAAGAAAAGACAAGGATTTTTTCTTTTAACGCATCAGACGGCTGTTCATGAGAGAACCTTTACGACGCCAGCGCGTGCTAATTTTGGAAGAGAACTTCGACTTCGAGCACAACTTCTTTCAGGATGTCCGCCTAATAACAGTATTAGACGGACACCCTGAAAGAAGTTGTTAGCTGTGTTTCGGACTATGTTCAAGACATACTGTTACGACCGACAAGACCAATTCACACCTGCAGTTTATTACCTTTTCAGCATTTGGACTTCTTTTCTTTACTTTGTGTTCACAATTTGTTTTTAGAAAAAATAAAGAAACTTCGTTTAAAAAAACCGACTTCAAAAACTAAAAAGTATAAAATAACTTATTTCTAAATGTATTATTATTAATATATAATATCTAAAACATCTTAAAGTCAGTGCTTAGTAATTTTCAAAATATAGTAATTTTTAAGTTATTTTATACTTTTTAGTTTTTGAAGTCCGTTTTTTTAAACGAAGTTTCTTTATTTTATATGTTACTTTTTAGTGTCTTTAAAAATATAGGTCCCAAGAAACGGGAACAAAGAATGTTCGTAAAATGAAAACTACTGGACCAAACAATGTTAAATATTACGGGGACCAAATGGCATCTATTCCGCATCAAACTAAACTAGAATCACGTAAATCCAATCATAAATCTCAACGTAATCGGTGTACATATGGAACGGAATGGATTTTTTTTCATATAAATGTTCATAAAATGAAAAGTACTGGGCCAAACTATGTCAAATTTTTAAAGAAACAAATAGCAGCTATTCCACGTCGAACAAAAAAAGAATCACGTAAATCGGATCATAAATCTTGGAGTAATCGGTAAACATTCATTAAAAAAAAGATTCCGACGAATTGAGAACCTCCTCCTTTTTTTGAAGTCGGTTAAAAACAGCCTATTGTGTATTGTAATCCTTTACAGTGGTCATTAGCCAGGTGTGATTATTGGAAATTATTGTTACGCGATCGAGTATTGTACATACGTACATAAAATCACGCCTGTTTCCCATGGGGGCAGGCAGAGACTATGGATCTCCACTTGCAACGACCCTGACAAACAACATTCGCTTCACCTACTTTCATTAACCTCTTCATACATGCGCGTTTATTTGAAATGCTTTTTACCTGACCTGTCTTTAACAATTCAGATATCTGTTCATAGTATGTTCGTCTCGGTCTACCGGCAACAGCTCTACCATTGACAATACTGTCATACACCTGTTTTGTGATTCTACTTTTATCCATTCTCTCTGCATCGAGTATTGTGTCGAGACATATTGTATAACCTAGTATAAAGGAATGCCCGAACGGAGGGGTGAGACAGTCTAGCGATAGGCACAAGCGAGACAAGACACGTGTACATTGGATAAACTATATAGTGACGGATTTTATGCGAGCTATTGAATCGTTCATCACGTTTGTATTGGTTGCGTCCAGTTATATTTGTAAATGTGTTATACGTGTTTGTAAAGTTCTAATAAATTCTATAGTAATTCCAACGGCATTTTATTTCGAGTCCCGTAACTCGTAACAATACGAAAGAGGATAGAAGAAATTCACAAGTATAATATGAGAATAGAAAATCTACAAGCCAGTGAACGGATGAAAACCCGTTTCGATAGACTGGTAGGGAATGGGAATGATTATCTATCCAGATTTGAAAAAATCCATCGATCGATCGAAAATCCTCGCTTCAGTATAACATCTGGTTATAAAATCTCACAAAAAAGGGATCGGTCATAAATGTGTGTCCTTCCGGACATTTGTTTCACGCAGTTTTAGTTAAGAGTTCTTTAGATTTTGATGATATTTACATTTAAGGAACTTTGATGGAGGCTCGTTGGTTCATAATCCTGTTTGACGGAAAGGGAAATCTCCAAAATTGCAATCAAATTGGGACGGACCTTACACAGTGGGGGCCTACGCCTGCCAGGGCTGCGGAGAGGCTAGGTCATATACCCGTAGCCCTGCCATAAGGGGAAGAGGACGGAACATCCAGGGGTTTTAGTGGGTATTCCTAACCGGGGGTGGCAACAACATGGCACCGGTTCTGACTGGGCATGGTGGTGCCATCCCCGATCTGGCGAATCCCACACACGGCTCGCGAATTACCCCCCAAGGTTCTGCCCTTGTCGCAGCTTATGGTCCTCAAGCGGATTTCCCCTGGCTAAAAAAATTAAATAAAGGACCTTACACAGTCACACGGTCACTAGGATGAATAATGTCACTTATCGAATTCAGAAGTCATGAAGGAGTCCGGCAAAAATGGTGCATGTGAATCGACTTGCGAAAGTTCATGGTTCTAACTTCTTCTCTTTTAGGAGGGAGTAGTGTTTCAGAAAACGTAGAAGACTCTGGAAGAAAAAGACAAGTACAGACACATTTTAGAAAGGGATAGATAGATAGACAACACTTTATTGTACACCAACACATAGATAAACAAGATACAAACAAATCCACCTTTTTATGCAGCTTATATTTATTACACACCGTCTTGCGAGTTGCGAGTGGGACTGCAATAGGTACATGCGCCCTAGAGCTTCGTAGATTCATTTAAATTCCAAACATTTTGCCAGACAGGGACGGATTAAGACAAATCTAAGTATGGAATAAGTATGTCTATCTAAGTTTAGGATCGGACTTGTTGCAGAGCGGCGTACGTAGAATAGTGTTACATACCGACAAAGAAACGCGCACCTGGTTTATTGCCCCTCCCGCATTCGGAATTCTTTTGTTTACTTCGTATTTAAAATTTGCAATTAGACAATATCCTATTGTTATTATTTTCGACTTTGTTGGCCGTTCGCAGGAATAATTAGCCAGGTATGCAAATTACTGTTTCTCGAAAACCCCAGTGCACGCAGTCGATTTTTTGTATTATATAGTTAGTATAAAACAATTCCCGAACGGAGGGGTAGGGCAGTCAAGCGAGGTTTACGATACGAGCAAAACGTAAATTCGATAAGTTATATAGTGACGGACTTTGCGCGTGTTATTGAATCGTGCAGTTTGTACTGGCTGTGTCCGGTTATATTTATACCTGTTTCATACGTGTTTGTACAGTTCTAATAAATTCTATAGTAGTTCCAACAGCATTTTAATTCGAGCCCTATGTAGCTCGTAACAATAGGAAATAGACTTAATTTTCAACTTTATGTACGACTTTAAAAATATTTTCCAGTGGAACATGGATTGAATAAAAAAAAATGAACCTAGAGTGCTTCCATGTATATTAGCCACTAGCGGTTTCGACAGACGTCCGGCCCTGAAATATCAAAAATCTAAAACCCGATTCCAGATGGCAAACAGAGAGGCAGCCTCGCTCATGGAAAGTTGTTACCGTCGCCCATAGGCATTTTCAACACCAATGGCGACACCAACGTAAGAACCATAAAGTAGACTACAAACACTGTACAATCCGCAAGAGTTAACTTGATACTTCGCTTGGATGACGTAAGCGCGAGATACTGGCTCGATGGTACGCGTCGTTGGCGAGAGCGGTAAGGCGGGGGTCGGGAGGGGAGCGCGCACATTCCGCTCGGGTCTCAAGTTAACACTTGCGGATAGTAAGTCAATATAAATAAGACCGTAAATGTACAATAAAAATATTTATTATATAGACTAGCTGACCCGGCAAACTTCGTACTGCCTTAAAATGAATAAATAAAACAGTTTGATTTCTGAACGACGGGACGAACATCAAACGTTCGACATTCAAAACCAAAAAATGAAAAAAAAACCACTTTCAAGTTTAATTTGATTTCTGGGCGAAGAGAACATCAAATGTTTGACAGGTAGGATCAGTTCCTAAGGGAAAGTGAAATTGTTCTTTTTACTATATTCCAAGATGGAGGAGGCCTTCACCCGAAGAGGGGTCCAAAATCAAGATTAACCAAAAATTACTACTACAAACATATACATACTACAACTAACATCTAACAAAACTAACAAATCACTAACAAGCTATATGAATGCACATGAAACTGTTATTGTAAAAAAAATATTTTGGAAATAAAGGATTTATTATATTATATCATCATCATTATCATTATATTATACTATATTCCAAGCATGTATTAAATATTTACTCACCTTTTAAACCTTCCCTGGACTTCGACAAATAATTCAAAACCAAAATTAGCCAAATCAGTCCAGCCGTTCACGAGTTTTATCGAGACTATCGAACAGCAATTGATTTATATATATATATATATATATATATATATATATATATATATATATATATATATATATATATATATATATACTAGCTGTCCCGGCAGACGTCGTCCTGCCCGGAAAAGCTTCAATCGATATGCCGACAGCATTAAAGTTTATAATATTAATAAAAATAGGGGTTGATCGTAGAAGGTTGAAAATTTAGGGTTGTATGTATTTTTTAACGCTGTATCATAAAAAAAATCTAAAAATAAAAAAAATTGGGGTTGACTACCCTTAACATGAAAAATAGATGTTGGCCGATTCTCAGACCTAAGCAATATGCACACAAAATTTAATGAGATCCGGTCAAGCCGTTTCGTAGGAGTTTAACTACAAACACCGCGACACGAGAATTTTATATATTAGAAGATAGATATTGTATCTAAATACGTCCTTGTACGACACAAGACGTCGATTTATTGAGACTGCAACGACCGCGTCGCAATGCGATCAAACGACACGACACTCTTGCAACACTCGGGGATCGCAGATTAGCATCGTAATATCCAAAATGCACATTGTTTGTTTACAAAGGTTTAAAGAATCTTATACCCGTTTGCTTCTCGTCGACCATTTCGCCAGTGGTGCATCTAGGATAATGTGCGACACACTACAACATTAACGATCTTATTCATATTGAGTTAAAGTAAGTTTGGAGGCTTCTTTAAGAACCATAAATAAATATTTCATCGGCAGAAAAAGACACATATAAGCCGCGCTCAGGTTTGCTGATGACTACTTACTATTAATGTATATACTTATGTAAAGTATATACAAGAATAAATTCATTACAACAAGTATTAAAGGAACGTTTTGAATTCCTTCGCATTTCTACTTCCTACAATTTGCGCACTCATACGTATCGTGAACTCACTACACCTGCACACACTTCATCCTTTTATGATAACTCTTTCACAGTGCAGGCTGTCAAACTTTGGAATGGGCTGCCTCTTACTGTCAGAGAGGCCAAAACATCGCCTACATTTAAGAACGCCCTCAGAAAACACTACTATTTTTTAAATAATTATGCCTAATTCTTATATTAGAGACTATTTAATATAAATGTATGTATGTATTTAATTTATAAAGTAGTTTAAGTATGTGTATTTTATTTATAAATTATTTACTTTAAGTATGTTTATTTATGGTATTTGATATTTAATAATCTGCACCACCTACATCGCCAGATTAGAGTAAATTATTCCTGGAGTTAGGTTGCCTGGAAGAGATTGCTTTCAGTGGTAAGACCGCCTTTTGTTTCTACCATGACAATATTGTAATTGTGTATTTTGAAATTGTATATTTGGTGAGCAATAAAGTGTTATCTATCTATATATTTATGTAACGTTTTTATCAACCCTACTGTCATTAACGCGTGACATCATGAGGCTGTCGGCAAACCTTCTGCGCACGGATATATAGTAGTATAGTATTTACGGGGTGAAGGTAAGGAAAGGAATGCTCCGGTGGTTCGGGCATGTGGAAAGAATGAATGATGGAAGAATGACTAAACAGATATACAATGCAAAAGTGGATGGATGCAGAAGTCGCGGAAGGCCACGACACACCTTCCACGATCAAATCGATCATGTACTAACTGAAGGTGATGTCAGGAGCCTTAAGAACAGACGAGCGTGCATGACAAGAGCTATGAATGTCAAAGAAGCAAGTGAGGTGTGTAAGAATAAGCCTGTATGGCGCTCTGTTGTTCGTGCCTACCCCGCAGGGGACCTGGCGTGAAGTTATGTATGTATGTATAGTATTTACCCCAATTAAGTAAGTTACGCTTGGGTAATATACAACGGATACGACAAGCCGCCTGTCTGCAAGAAATTATATTCTTCCCCCATTCCTGGATAGAAGGATAAAGTACACGTATTAAAATTAAGTGAAGGCTCTCGTAAAAACTTGCTTGTATGCAAGTTATCATACAAACAAACACACATTGTATATCGCCAATTTTTTTCCATACAGTTGTACGTACGTACGCTTGTGTTATAAGCTATATACAACGGACTACTCTGGGGCTTATGTTAGATAGTAAATAATGGATAAAATTCCTTTCCGAAATTTACCATAACAGGAATCGAATTCGGAGCCTCTGGATAGCAGTGAGGTCGGGCGACAAAGGCTTGGCCCGCTCAACCACAGAGGCCGTCATAAACCATGAAGTGCTCCCATATTATACTTGGTTGTTTGTAAGAACTGTACATTACTTGTGTACTTCTAGTAATCCATCAATTACATCACATCTCCATCCATTAGATTATCAATGTTTAAGAAAAACGCATATTATATGGCAATAACAATATTGAATAAATTACCCACTTTTTTATTGCAGGATTTCAGCAGTCAGACAGATCGCCTATGGACATTTGCAACACCAAAGGTGCTACAAATGCGCTGCTGCTCTCTTAAGGGAGACTGGAACCTGGTCACTAATGCTGGAACACAACTCAAGGTTGTTATGGCGACATACTTTAGACCAGCCATCCAGTCTTGGCAAATTTCCTACCACCTGGCTGTGGGTTGTTTTGTCGCCTTTTACGACAGGCCACCCCAACCAGCGTTGCCAGATGGGGGGGATACCCTGCAAATTTGGGCGTTTTTTTACGTCTGGGGGAGATTTGGGGGTAAAGATTCTTTGGGGGACTTTCGGGAGGAAATATTTTGTTGTGAGAAATTTTGGAGAGATATTTTAAGTATCAATAATTCATCTACAAACACAATTCTCATCACTACAATTATTATATCTAAGTCACAATACGGTATTATTACTTTATCTTAGAATTATACTCTATTAGTGAATCATACTTCAATTCAATAGTTCATTTTAATAATCCAATTGATTCGTTCGTTCATTTACGTTATTTATTTATTATGCCGTCTCTACTCGTATGCGTCGTATCCCATAGGCTACTTTCCGTTAGAGACTGACAATGATCACGTTCACAACTGCGGTTTTTCCCGCTTCACTTATTTGCTGGCGTCACAATCGTAAACTCAAGTGGAATGGTTATTTAACGCACCGATTGACACGGGTCGTTGTGAGCGCCCCGTGAGGGAAAATTATGACGTCATTAGTGACGTTTTCGCTACGACGGTGGTTTTGCTTATTTCTTTCTCCTTTAAAATAAGTAAAAACTATTTTGGGGATTTTTTTCGAAAAAGGTTATCTTTGGGGTTTTTGAAAAAAAATTGGGGGTTAATTGACATGGTCATCTGGCAACGCTGACCCCAACGCAGGAAAATATATTCATTCTCCGTTCCTACACGGATAAAAACAATAATATTAGCCAGCTACAATTTAAACGGTTCAAACCCAATATGACAACTTTTATACTTAATAGATTATACTATATTCTAGACGAATATATTAATGACAATACAATAAAATAAGATAACATTGACATTTTCAAATTTATTACTAAAACTTGTTTTTAAAAATTTTAACAATTCTTTTATATTATTTTTTGACATGTATGTTTAATTTAATTAATTTGGAAATATTAGTATAGGGTTATGTGAGTGTAAGTATTTGCACGTCATGTAAATGACAAAACATACTGGAAACTTTACAATCAATCAGAGTAACTTACGCTTTCCGTTTAACATTAGCTCACTTACTCACTTTTTACATATCTATTCTAATTATAATGAATAAATAAATAAATAAAAGATAAATAAGTTCTGTGGTGGATGGTTGCCGGTTTGTGTAATGAAAGTTAGTATTTGTGACATATTTTCAAACACACTTATATTGAATTTTACTGGCAGCCCTAAATTTAAAGCTTATTTTTTTTTGGTAAACAGCTGTCGCAAGATGGCGACCTAATTTATTTATTTATAAAAGAAGAGCCAATGTTATCATAAAGCTTTAAATGTAAAAATACTTTTTTTTATAATTTATTCATGACCATAGAATCAAAGTCTTTCAGTCGGAAACATGTTAATTAATAGGTCTTCGTATAGTAGCGCAGTTGTATTGTAGGCTACAACCGACGCCATTCAATGGAGTTCTTGTGAAAACTCGAAAGATCACATCTGACTATACAGTTCACATTTCTCACAAAAACACATAATTTCTACTCAAAAACTATCAATATCCTGCAACTATTGTTCATTTTAGATAGATAGATAGATAGATAGAGACACTCTATGCTCATGCGAAATCATTTAAATTTTAATTGTAAACGTTTATTATTCACGGAAAATCCATATTTTTTATTAATATCCAGTAAAACTGACACAATACGTACAAAATTGTTCGCATGGCAGGACAAAGTTACCCTGATTGACTATATATTAGGTATGTAATACCTATTCATGTACACCTGTTTTTGCAAATAAAGATCAATTGATAAAATTTGTGATCATTCCATCGGTACTAAACAAATACGTAACCTGCAGTCAGTTCAACTTCAAGGGTTTGGAGTTGTACTCAAGAAGTTTCTTGGTGTCCACCAAAAATTCGGGCCCCTGGCGAAGGTACGACACCAGCGTGTATTAGTCTTTAACGCTGATTTTACTCTCTTCATATAAATCCAGCATAGCCAGGGGGTTTTGGGGTTCAACTATATTTTTATTATTTTGATATTGTTACAACTCAGGTCCCGAAAAAAACAAAATCCACCAGCATAACTGAAACAAACCACATTTTATTACCAGCCGGCATTTAAACTAAATGTAACTCTTTATGATCGCCTTCTTTTGTTTACTATGTGTTTAAAATTTGTGATTAAAATTTTTTATTGTATTCTTTTATGGCAGTTTGCGGTCGACTCATTAGCCAGGTGTGGCTGATTAAGTCGACTGAAAATCAGCGCTATATCGGTATTTTTACAAAATTTCGATACGGCACAATGCTGTTGTCAACCTCGTTGACTAAAAAACTCTTTTACTATATATGTTTTTGTGCATTGTGTAAAATTGTCAATGTATTGTTTTTTTTTTACGTATAGCGTCGTATTTTTAAAGTCAATAAACCTTTTTTTTGTTTCTTTACTTAGATACGGGGCATTATATCTGTGCAGTATAAAACGATGACCTGATGGAGGAAGAGGAGGTTAAAATAAATACATTAAAACTACAAACTTATTAAATAAAAGTTTATTTGTCATAAGTACAATAAACAATTTAAACACTATATACAGATAAGCTGTCTTTAAAAAAATCTTAACAATAGAGCAGCAAAACACCTCGATTTCTACTTGTAAATCGAGGAAACAACTGGGAATAACAAATCGTTACCATCATAGAATAATGCCTATATTTACCATAGACTTACTTTGTATCTCAGATGAACAAAATAGATAGAAGGAGCCTACAGAGTACGGACCTTTCAGAGTGAAACCTGTTAAAGCAAGCCGATCGCACCGTTTTATTTATTTTATTTTTTTATAATAAATATAATACAAAACGTAATTTCGGCTAATGTGTTACTGTGGGCTACTTTTATAGTATAGCCGAATTGTCAGCGCCGTAACTTCGGCTAATGTGTTACTGTGGACTACTTTTATAGTATAGCCGAATTGTCAGCGCCGTAGCTTCGGCTAATGTGTAACTGTAAGCTACTTTTATAGTATAACCGAATTGTCAGCGCCGTAACTTCGGCTAATGTGTTACTGTGGACTACTTTTATAGTATAGCCGAATTGTCAGCGCCGTAGCTTCGGCGAATGTGTTAGTGTGGGCTACTTTTATAGTATAACCGAATTGTCAGCGCCGTAACTTCGGCTAATGTGTTACTGTGGGCTACTTTTATAGTATAGCCGAATTTTCAGCGCCGTAATTTCGGCTAATGTGTTACCGTGGGTTACTTTTATAGTATAGCCGAATTGTCAGCGCCGTAACTTCGGCTAATGTGTTACTGTGGGCTACTTTTATAATATAGCCGCCTTTTCACCGCCTGTGTACTTTCGGTAGGTGTGTAATTACACTTAGTGTTCGAAGTACATATCGGTCGTTATAGCCGAAGTTGGTTTAGGGAGTATTATTATTGTCTTGCCCTGCTAAATATAAGCAATATAGCTATATAAGACAATGCTCTAGAAATACTAACCAATAATAGTTAAGCAAATATTCTTAACAGCAAAATATTTTAACCAAATATCACTGAAAGATGTCGTTTTTAGGATATGATTGTGTTAGAATAATTTTCAAAATGAAGGTAACAAAACGGCCAAGTGCGTGTCGGCCCACGGACAGTCGAAAGGTCCCGTGGAGACTATTTTAGTAATATCAGAAATTACGAAACCTACACTGACATTATTTTCAAATAAAATTTAGTGCATGTTAGATTAGTTCTAATCGGCAGACAAACATACATATTGTATAACCCCAACTTAAGCAAGTTACGCTTGTGTTATGGCTAATATACAACGGACCACTCTGGGGCCGATCTCAGACACCCAGACCATAGTAAATAACGGAGAAAATACGTTTCCGAAATTTACTATACCAGGAATCGAACCCGGAGCCTCTGCGTTGCAGTAAGGTAGGCCGGTAACAGCTTAGCCCGCTCAACCAAAGAGGCCGTCAATTATTGTACTGTTGTAACTGCATATGTACACTACTTGCTAGGTTTTCAAATTGTACAGTTGATTGTCATTTTAAGTTATTTTATTATGTATTTAATTAACTTGAATAACTTTTATATTGTTATTAAAAAATAAGTCCATACTTAAATAATGTGCAAAAGATTCTTTAATCTGAGAGTAGTTGCCATATCGATACCTCTGGGCTCAAAGGGCGTATAGCACAAAACAGCTACTGTTCAGGAGAGCCAAAAAACTTAAAAAATAAAACAAAATTAGCTATAACTTTTTTGTCTCAATGATTATATAAAAACAATCTATGAGAAAAATACTTACATTTTCCTATATTTTAAGTAAATATTATTAAATGAAGCCTAAATATAATAGTTTCCAAAATAGTTTTGCTTTACAACCTAAAAAAAACTACAAAATGTCCTTTAAACCCATTTAAAAACAGCTAACGTTATTAACTTAGGTAGTAAATATAACCTAGCGTAAAAAAGTTGTACAATATTAGGTAGTAAATGATAATAGCAATGTTTAATTGTGTTGTAAATCACAAAGTTTGCATTTAAAATTGTACAACTTTCATAATAAAAAGGGTTAAACGGGGTGGGGGGTACCCCAGCGAGAGAATGTGGAAGTATTAACTTCATCATCAGCACTAGAAGTAATAAACATCTTTGGCTTACAGCATTTCATAAAATTTTCTTCTTCACTATCTTCAATAATATCGCTATTTTACTTAGATTATTTGGATCGAGAGGATTACTAACATCATTTAACATACCGGAAGCAATTGGTTCCGTTGATTCTCGATTTGAGATAGGTTGGGGAAAAAGTCTTTTCGCATATAGTATGTATGAACTTGTAATTAGATCTCTTTGGCTATACCATTTGCATCTGGCTGGTTTTGGTATCATTAAAAAGTTTTAATTTTAAAGAAGACAAATTTAAATTAGGAAAATGTGTGATTTTTATTTGTTTTTCTTATTGTTAAAATACTTAAAAAAGGTAAAAATGCAACACAAGCCGCGAAATAAATTTGTGATATTTATGGACCAAATGCAGTATCTGTGAGAGTAGCGCAAATTTGGTTTAAGCGTTTTCAATCCGGAAATTTTGATATTAAGGAGGCACGTCGCTCTGGTCGCCCTGTTACGGACAAAATTGATGCCATTTTTGAAAAAGTGGAGCAAGATCGGCTTATTAGTATTTACGATGTAGCTGGAGCACTGGGAATTGACCACAAAACGGTTTTGGCGCATTTCAAAAAAGCTGGGTACACAAAAGCTCGATATTTGGGTGCCTCATGAGCTCACTGACAGAAACCTAATTAACCGTGTACTCATTTGTGATTCTTTATTACGACGTAATGAAACCGAACCATTTTTGAAGACGCTGATAACTGGTGATGAAAATTGGATCACGTACGAGAAGAACGTGCGAAAAAGATCGTGGTCAAAGGCCGGTCAGGCTTCACAGACTGTGGCGAACCCCAGGTTAACTCGCAACAAGCTGATGCTGTATGTATGGTGGGATTGGAAGGGCATTATTCATTATGAGCTGTTACCGCCAGACAGGACCATCGATTCTGAACTGTACTGCGAACAACTGATGAGATTAAAGCAAAAAATTGAGAGAAAGCGGCCAGAATTAATCAACAGAAGGGGTGTGGTTTTTCACCATGATAACGCTAGACCTCACACATCTTTAGCCACTCAGCAAAAATTACGAGAGTTTGGCTCGGAGGTGTTAATGCATCCGCCGTATAGTCCTGGCCTTGCACCTTCAGATTTTCACCTGTTTCGGTCTTTGCAGTTCCTTAGGCAGTGTCAGGTTAACATCACGAGAGGACTGCCAAAACCACTTGTCGCAGTTTTTTGATCAGAAGCCCCCAATTTTTTTATAGCAATGGGATCACGTCCCTACTTACAAGATGGCAAAAAGTTATCCAACAAAATGGCACCTACATACTTTAGGCAAATGTAAAAAAACTTTATAAAAAAACCTTTTGAATTTTTATATAAAATGCGAAGAAACTTTTTCCCCAACCTTATATATTTATTATCTTTCAATAATAATTCTTGAAGAGATATTGTGTGTGTTCTGAAATTGAAATAAGTACAAAAACGATTCAAAATAATATTCGACTGAAATTCAAGTTGCCTTCCGGCTGAACTAATATATAAATTATGCCCTTTCATTTGATACCCCACTCGAGTGTATTTCCTGTTTTGGGTTGTTTATCCCGACCTCAACCCCCCACCCCCCATAATTTTAAACGGCTCGACTGATTTTCTTCAAACATAGAAAAAACTCTCTTGAACAGGTGTTTAAAACAAATACAAAAACTAAACCAAAATCGATTCATCTGTTCAAGAACTGTGATACCACAGACTGATAGGTAAATAGGTAGTACACATACACACGTAAAACCATTGAGTTATAAAACATATAAGTACCTAACACGTCTTTTTTTGTCGGAGATTAAATATTATCTAACCTGAATAATAATTATAAAAACTATTACTTGAAACTGTATGAGCAAACTAAAACTAACTAAATTATTATCAATTCGAATTTGAAGAAATTAAATCGAAATTAGTCGTTTATTTATTATTTTAATACTAAAAACAAAAACAGACAGACATCTTTTTTAATAGATACCATAACTACATGAAAATAAGGGCTAAAAATGTTGTATTACATAGTAAAAGACAAAGTAAACTTTAGTGTAAGGAAGTAAAGAACAAATGAAACGAACAAAAAATTATGTTTAATAATTTTTTTAGGTAGTAAGGTACATTTAAATCGTTATCTTTTTAATATTTAGAGCGTGAAGTTGTTGTCAGTGAACAGTTGTCAAACACAATGTGCTTTACACCCTAAAATCAGCAAAATACTTTATGCATTTACAATAGTTTTGAGGTAGTATGGTACAGTTGCTGATTATGCTGAATGGTTGTAAAGAACAACAATGAGCATTAATGCGTTATACGCCTTAATACTCATAATTGGATTCCTATACAACCTAGGACATTTTTAACTTGCGCAGTAATGTAATTTACAGCCCGATTTCCTGTTTCATTTTGGTTTAGCAGCCCAAAAAGATGGGGCGTAAAGAACATTTTTGTGCGAATTTGGCAACTTCGTATATACCAATCGATAGAGAATGAAAAACTGAATACGATGGTATTATTAACTCCATATGCCCCAAAATGTGCTTTACGCCCTTTGAGCCCAGAGGTATCGATATATTAAAATATGTTTTAATAAATATATTAATACCAATTAAACATACTAGTTAGGAATGACAATCGCCAAGTAAATAATATCTACAAAAATGTTTTAAACAACTAACAAAACCGACTTCAAGAGTAACCAAAAAGCAAAAAATAAATACGGTTGTGCCGAGAAACACCTTGTAAATCCTTTCACCCATCTTCGCCATCAAGAAATGGACAAACCTTCAAATGAAGAATGCTTAATACAAGTTCAACTTAGTGTCCGCGCTGTCATCGCAATATACTGAAATATAATAATAATAATAATAAATCGATGATATTATTTACAATAGGAACATTGCCTATTCCAGCACTAAATAAGGTATCACCATTTGCAATTGTCACTTTGGTAACTGGAAAATCTCTAATATTTTCCATCCAATCAGATCTACCAGACATATGTGCACTAGCTCCAGAATCTACGTACCATTTGTCAGATTTTATTTCTCCAGCAGTATTCAAAGCACCGAATAAGTTTGAAATGTTACCTTGCTCACATCTTTCCTTGTTCTTTTTATTCAAGGGACAGTCTGGTACTTTATGACCGGGCTTTTTACAGGTGTAGCAAATTATTTTTCGAACCTTTGGTTTTTTACTTGGTTTGTGCTTTTCTTTTAACGCTGCATCAGACGTAGATGATTCAGATTCAGCTGACCTCGCAAACTCTGTTAATAGTTTACTCTTTAAAAATTCAGTTGAAATCCCTCTTGCAGAGCTTTCTAACGCCATGATCAACGGATCAAAACGGGATGTCAATCCTCCTAATAAGATTGCAGCTACTGAACTGTCTTCGGTAACTTTCCCTATGTCTGCCAGATCTTGCACTGTTGACATTACAGCATCTATATACAGCTCCATGCTTTGAAAGTCACTTAAATGGTATCTATATAGCTTTCTCTCCAAAGCCAATCTACGACCCATGGACTTATGTTCGTAGGAAGCTGCTAAAGCGTTCCACGCTTCCTTCGCAGTCTTACTGCTTCTGACGTGCGTAATTGCTGGACCATACAAGGTTAAGCAAATTTTCGCTAAGGTAATTTCGTCATTTCTTACCTTGACGTCAACGGGAGTGGCATCACCCGCAGGGTATCCGACTATGCAATTCCACAAATTTTCATTTAGAAGATACATGCGCATTTTAAATTTCCATGAAGCATAGTCGTCTCTTCCCTTTAAATATATTCCTGCCAATGAATGCAGGCTTGACCCTTTTTTCTCGTGATCCCCTGACATATTGAACTTTTGTTTTTTCTTTGTCAGACGTATTTATTTACTATACACAAAAAGCAATGCCACAACGACTTCGAAATGAAAAAATGGAACAATTAGCTCATTTTACAGAGCCTTCGTGCTGATAACGAAGGGGGGGCTTTGTGGCGAAGCCTTAGGTGAGTGGCGACACCTCGTACCTGACTCCGGGGGCCAAGACAAGGCCCCCGCCTCCGTGCTTGCCTTAGCCAGCCGGCACGGAGTGGAGATCGCTAGAGCTAAGACTCAAGCTCCAGGGGTGGAAGTGATAAATGGCCTAATGTCGGAAGTAGCTTCGGTGAACCTGCAGCCCACCTCTCTACACCTCTTAGCCACTCATACCCATGTTGCCCCTGCCTTTTATGGCATTTTTTGGGGCCCATGCAGGGAGTGGCGAGTCACCGTCTGCCCATTTTTCCATGTTCCCTGAACATTGCGACGGGCAGACGCCATAGTCCCCATATTCCCAGACCGCTAGTTCCACTAACAGTTCACCCCAATAGCCCGGTACTTTTTGTCTTCATTTCCCACAATAGTCCTACACTGGCCGGGGCTTGTCCTTGGGTGCATTATTGTATGGTGTAGACAGGGATAATCGCCGGTCAGTGTCACGCCACATATTTACATTAAATTTGTCAAGGGGCCTCTACGTGTTGGCCTCCCCATGGCCCCACGCAAGCCCTCCAAAAGTCCGGGCCATTTTTATGGCCCGTGGTCTTGAAAGACATACAGATAATAATAAAATAAAAAAACTGTCATGACGGGTTGTCTGCTTTTTCCGTAAAAATTTAAAATTCTGCAGTGACTGTTATTAGTAATGTATATTTAGGACTTTTAATGCAATATTAAACCGTGTACATAATAATAAATCATTAAAACAACCTCCATAACTGTTTCAAAATTATCAAATAAATACAACAAAAATTTCAAACATCAATGATGACAAGATATGTCAAAAAAAAAGATCGGAGAAAAATCACGAGAATACAAACAACAACGGATTTTTAATAAACAAATAATGAAGTAGGATCAAGCAAACAACATGAGGAGCAGCAGACACGCACGCCCACCACCTTGCCTGGCTCCAGGCCTCGGTCGTCATCAACGGATGAAGATTTCTTCACACCGGCGGCCACCGCGACGTCGAGCACCAGCGAGGAGGCGCCAGCGCCGTCAGCCCCGCGACGAAGACCTGCGCGAGGCCGAGGACGGCCGCCGTCGGCACGCTTGGGGCCTGCGGGACGTATCCCGCGCCCGGCCCCCGCTACCGGTGGTGCTATGCGCCGTGCATCGACAATTGGTCAACTGTAAGTACAATATTATTATTATCCGCGTGCTAATAAACCGTTAAGTTAGTCCACCGTCCACAACAGAGGTAAGTTTACGTTCTACGGCTATGAGTACAACTAGTCATTATACAAGATAATTGTACGTTGTAATCACTGAGTTTTGAATTGACGACTTGCCAAAGTGTATTTTTGCGCAATGCTGAGCGGGAGTCACTGACGTCACCGTCAGATTTGCCATCTTAGACTCAGCGAAGTGTTCTGGCAACACCTAAAGTGCTTGTTGCTACACAATCAGGTTCGAGACCTGCTTCAGTCACAGTCACAGTATTGTTTATTGCACAATAAGCATAGTACCTATTCAGCAATATGGTATTTCGGGTTTTGTCGACATGTAGCAGTCTGAGGTCTGTTCGATAATTTCATACCTCATGCAATTGTAGTGTAATAAAAAGAATGCAATTGTGCATGTTCTTTGCCTTCGGTTTTCTATTTTATGTCAATAAAAACAAAAGATAAGGTGCGTGTAATTTTTATTATTAAAAAAAAATCATGACATATAATATTGAGCATTTTTTATATTTCATACAATTAATTAGTTGAATACAAAACTAAAAAAAATAAAACTAAAAACATGGACAACAACAATAATGCTCAAATCTAAGTATCTCAGGAACATCTATCAGTCGGTCACCTTGTCTCCTGCTCATGAAAATCTGCAAGTCTGCGTAAAGCTTCGTTGAGTTCTAACCGTAACCTCTCTGCTGTTTCGGGTTGTGCATTGCGCAGGGCAATAGAAGCATTAATGACGTCGCTACGACGCGAATAGTACTCAAAGTCTGAGAGGCTCCACTGAATAATAAATACGATTACATGTAAAGTTAGAAAATTGAAAAATATTTCACGGATATCATTGAGTCTGTCCCTATCCTTCTCTTTCGGTTTTAATTCGTAGTTTTGAAGCGCTCGAATTTTACTCTCCAACCAACTAGCCGTTCTGCTCTCACCAAGTTCATTCCAATATTGATGATATCGTTCGATAAAATTTGCACTGTTTGCATCTTTAACAAGTTCTAAATACTTTTCTCCATTAGGAATACTTTTCTTTGGTGTGCAACGTCCCGTACCAAATTCCCAACAGATGAATTCATCGGCTGCATCCTGATTAGGTCCGAGTGATGTTTGATCATGACAACAGGGCACGTCGTAGAACGAACACTGTAAATGAAAACACAATATAATGTTAATAAAATTTTCATTTATAAGATACGCTGCGGGCATGAAGAATAAAGAGAGGTAGATAGAATCTACGCCATGAAATGGCAATGCAGAATTTATTATGTTTGACGTATGTACGTATTTGACTTGGGGTGGAACATGAAACATACTCATTAGTTTCAAACGTCACAACAACGTAGTTGAAAGTGAGTCACCGAGAGGCCCATCATGGGTAAACAACGTGATATCAGCGTTGGCGGCGAGTATTGCCAGCGCGATAAATGAGGCGCGAAAGGTCGACACATGGCCGGATATTACACGACCATGTGCGGTTCCCAATAAACACAATCTAATTTAAACAGTTTATCAGCGCGAAAACTTCAACGGACAAGTGGAAAAACGAATCGCAACGGACAAGACGAAAATCTTCAACTGAAAAGTGACAAAATGAATCGCAACAAAATTTCAACTTGAAGTGTTACGGGCAGATTGTTAATGTACTTGTCCAATTTAAAAACCTGCCCGTAAAACTTCAAGTTAAAATTTTGTTGCGATTCATTTTATCACTTTTCAATTGAAGATTTTCGACTTGTCCGTTACGATTCGTTTTTCCACTTGTCCGTTGCGATTCGTTTTTTCACTTGTCCGTTGCGATTTGTTTTCCCACTTATCCGTTGCAATTCGTTTTCCACTTGTCCGTTGCGATTCGTTTTTCCCCTTGTCCGTTGAAGTTTACACTTCTAATATGTGTCCCAGCACACATTTCGATTTTTCGCAGGTTTACTGCAAATTATGATTTGGTTAGGTTAGGTACATTTTAATGGTGTAAGTGTAATACGCTACACACGCACCAAATATTTTTATACGTCAACCGTTTTGCCGTTCGTTGTCGTTCACTTTTGTTTTGACTCTCGAAAAACTGAACCGTTGGCAAAGTTTTCTTGTTGTTAATTTGTTTCCTTAACAAACTCTCTATTTATTTATTTTTTACATAGACTACAAATAGTGGCTGTTTTACCCAGTCACGTGGAGAGCAGAGGTATAGATAATAAAACTACGTTTTTAAGCGCGGTAATAACGTAGTTTTATTATGTATACGAGTACAAGGCGCAAAAAGTAAAGAAAATATTAGCAGAGCATAGTTCGATGCAAACTTAAGTTTGTCTCCATTAATGTCGGTTCGGAACATCGCACATTCCGATGCGCTGAACGCGATTTTAGGTATTAAAGGGACGAGGTATATCCTCGCTCGCTCTCTCGCTCGCTTTCTCGTTTATAGTCTAAGCAACGAAGACACAAAAAGGCCGAATAGGGGAAATAATTCGTGTGGAAGCGAATTTTGGCACAGTCGTAGAGAAAGGTGTCCTGAACAACATACTAAAAGTACTGGTGAGTAGGGGTGGAGCTAAGGGAGGGGGGGGCATAAAGTTCACTTTTTTACAGTTTTTTGCGAATAACTCAAAAACTATAAACGACAGCAAAAAGTATCCTATGACTAAATTAATCTACATAAAATTCTCTACAGTAAAGATACTATAAGCTTTTCGCTAGGATCAACACTTAAGGAGATATGGAGGGGGGAAATGCGAAAAATTTTAAAAAATTGAATTTTACTGTTAATAAAAACTTCGTTTAAAAAAACCAACTTCAAAAACTAAAAAACTAAAATGTATAAAATAACTTATTTCTAAAGCTATTATTATTAATATATATTATTATCTAAAACATCTTAAAGTCGGTGCTTAGTAATTTTCAAAATATAGTAATGTTTATGTTTTACTCTGCACCGACTTCAAGATGATTTAGATAATATATATTAATAATAATAGCTTTAGAAATAAGTTATTTTATACATTTTACTTTTTGAAGTCGGTTTTTTTAAACGAAGTTTTTATTTTTTATTTGTTACTTTTTAGTGTCTAGCTATGTATGGGTGGACCTACGAATGGTTCCGCGCTTCTTAAAAAATCCAAATCAGTCCCAAGAACCGGGAACAATAAATGTTCGTAAAATGAAAACTACTGGGCCAAAATATGTCAAATTTTTAGGGGACCAATTGGAAGCTATTCCGCGTCGAACAAAAGAAAATCACGGAAATCGGATCATAAATCACGGAGTAATCGGCGAACATACATAAAAAAAGCAAAAAAAAAAGATCCCGACGAATTGAGAACCTCCTCCTTTTTTCGAAGTCGGTTAAAAATCAAGTTTCAATTATGAATGAACTATATTGTGACTACGTATTAGTGAATTTAAAGGATGCAAGTGTAATCGTGTCATGTATAGAGGAGGAAGGAAATAGAAGAGAAGGAGACGGAAGACTCTTTTTCTTACTTTTATCCGTGCAGGAACGGAGAAAGAATACAATTTCCTGCGGCTGGGTGGCCTGTCATAAGAGGCGACAAAACAACCCACAGCCAAGGGATAGGGTCTTTGCCCCACTGAATAGCTACCACCCCTAGTCTAAAGTATTTCGCCATAACAACCATGAGTTGTGTTCCTGCATTAGTGACCAGGTTCCAGTCTTTCTTAAGAGAGCAGCAGCGCATTCGTAGCACCTTTGGTGTTGCAAATGTCTATAGGCGATGGTAACCACTTTCCATCAAGTGGACCGTCTGCCTGGCTGCTGAACTCCTGCAGTAAAAAAACTAAAAGACGGAACCGGCGCGGGGGTGGGCTTGGGAGACGAGAATGCGCTTAGCAGATTGATGTAAACCACTGCTTCACCAGCACCGATTTGTGAGTTAGTTATTTAATTTTTAATGTGTTAGTCTGTATCTATGTTTGAGAAGTGTTTAATTTGTCAGGGTGCAGTTATTAATAATTTTTGTAAAGTTGAAGAAAAAGGAATAGTTGGGTTAGTGAGTATAGTTACAAGTATAGATTTTAACAAAGAAAAATGTTTAGTAATCTTTCTGCCATTTATTAACTCACCAACCACCAAATGAATACGACACTATACACAGTGCACCACAGTATGGTTTCAAAAATAGTCAGAACTCAGATGCCAGGCTTTGTTTCGTAAGAATAAAGTTTGAGACCATTATATTGTGAATTGGTGGGGTTCACGCTCAATTTCGGCTGCTATATTGAATGTGTAGCTCAGCTGGCTGCTAAAAAGCTGAGTATACTTTCAAAGGTGAGACGATACTTAACTGCAGAGCAACTGTTCTATTTTTACTGTGCTCAAGTAAGATCTTGTATTGAGTAAACCTTTGGGACGGCTCTGCCCAATACCAGCTTGAAGCGCTAGAGTAGAGTCTAGAGTCGATTGAGAGAAGAGCCAAGTGGTTGATTGGTAGCGACCAGCTTGTCAATACAAGGCTTCAAAGCCTAGAGCATCGACGCCGGGTTGCTAGTCCATCGGTTTTTTACAGGATTCATTCCGGAGAGTGTGCGGAACTGTTCAACCTGATTACCCCTACACCATTCCATCTTCGGACAACAATGGCTCTGGTCTACGCCATCGTTTCACGGTGGAAACGCTGCCAGTGCGTGCTAAACATTTCGCCTCCACATTCCTTGTACGTACGGCAGAATTGTGGAATGCACTACCAGAGTCCGTCTTTCCCGAAAAGTACAATCCAAGGGTATCTTCAAGTCTCGTGTGAATAGCTACTATCTGGGTAAGCGTGCTCCATCTTCAACCGCATCATCGTCCGGCATTGGACGTGATCGTGGTCAAACACAAACCTATTTAATATAAAAAACACCCTAATGTAATGGTGTACACTTGTCACATAATGGATGGATCTGGACTGAAAGATGTATTATGCCAAGTTGTTGTCGATAATTCAGTTGACAGGATATTAACAGGAACGCCTACAGTCAAGCTACCTCGTTCAAACTGTTTTCGGGGCGTGTTATTCTGGAACGGGCCGAGGTCTGAGAGGAAAACAAGAGAGACATTTTGACTTTACTGACAAACATAGAAGATATTACTCCAGACTAAGTTGATGAGGATGGTTCTGTGGTGTTTTTGTGATTCTGAGGAACTTTGACGAAATCTAGAAACATTTGGAAACCCTTAAGTAGCACGGCCCTACCGCTACTTCATGGGCGCAGTACTCTTAATCTCACCAAAAACGCTAATGTGGTGGATATTGGTTTTCTTCTTCATCGCATAAAGTGGAAAGCATCCTCCAATATATCACCAATTTGCCATCAGTACATAGCTTATAGTGGTATTTGATGAATAGCACAAGACGAGCTCGTTTTGTGCGGTTCATGTCGCAATATCCATCAAATTAAATTTTATGACAACTATTCCTTTTTCTCCAACTTTACAAAAACATTATTAACTGCACCCTGACAAATTAAACACTTCTCAAATATAGTTACAGATTTACACATTAAAATTAAGTAACTAACTCACAAATCGGTGCTGGTGAAGCAGTGGTTTACATCAATTTGCTAAGCGCATTCTCGTCTCCCAAGCCCACCCCGCGCCGGTGCCGTCTCAAGTCTCAAGTACTCGAGTCTTCAGTCTCCTTCTCTTCTGCTTCCTTCCTCCTCTATACATGACACGATTACACTTGCATCCTTTAAATTCACTAATACGTAGTCACAATATAGTTCATTCATAATTGAAACTTGATTTTTAACAGTAAAAATCGATTTTTTAAAATTATCCCCATTCCCCCCCCCCCCCTCCATATCTCCTTAAGTATTGATCCTAGCGAAAAGCGTATTGTATTATTGTAGAGAATTTTATGTAGATTAATTTAGTCATAGGATACTTTTTGCTGTCGTTTATAGTTTTTGAGTTATTCGCAAAATACTGAAAAAAGGGACCTTTATGCCCCCCCCCCTCCCTTAGCTCCACCCCTACTCACCAGTACTTTTAGTATGTTGTTCAGGACACCTTTCTCTACTACTGTGCCAAAATTCGCTTCCACACGAATTATTTCCCCTATTTTTGCTTCGTTGACTGGAGTATTACGGGATTTCCCCGGCGCTCGGCTCACTGGGGCTTCAATAGCGCTTTCGGAGATAGATAAAGCGCTTTTTAGGGCAACCCAGCTCCCAATTCTATTAAACAACTTCTGGCGCAAAATCTTACGCTTTTTGTAATATGCACATATCGAATTAATTTTAAAGTAAATATATGAATATCTGGACTAATATTATTAAGAGGAAATATTAGATTGTTTGTTTGCATTGAAGAAGCTCTGAAACTACTGAACCGATTTTAAAAATTCTTTCACTGTTGGCAAGCTACACTATTCCCGGGTGACAAAGGCTATATTATATTTACAAAAAAATTAGGGATCCTTACTAAAACTCCAATAATGTAACGCAAGGTGTAAAAAATACCTAAAATCGCGTGCACTGCGAAAACTATTGATGATAGAATAAAATAATGTACTACGACTTTGTAGAACACATCATTATTTACAAAAAGTGTCGCGACAGCATATGTCTAATATAGTTATGCCACAATAAGTGTTCTTTTATTTTAAAAATTTAATTAAAATGCCGCCGCTAGAAAAGGCTCTTTATTTGTATCTTGGTATTAATCCTTATCAAAATAAATTACTTCATATTCAAGACTGCTTCAATACCTTTATATAACTTTTGAATTATTTAATTCGGACATCCCATTCAAAAGATATCACGAGTTTAAAAATGTAAGAATTAGTGACGGTGACCACGTGACTGTGACACCTTTTCGTGAGCCAAAAATCCGTAAGACCCCCTCTATATAGAAGTTTCACTTCAATAATAATATTATTGTACTTACATTTGACCAGTTTTCGATGCACTTCGACATGGATAATGTTGCCATTTGCACCAGAAGTATTAAAACCATAGAAACATACATGATGCACGTGTTTCTGACTTGTTTTCAGTCAACTAAACTACTTCGAAAGAGCAAAACAGTACACGTGTTTACGCTTTGGCTTCCAGCCAGTGACAGCTCTGATTAGCGAGGGGAGCCCTTCGGTGCGGTTGTGGTGCGTCATAAGTCGTAACAAATAATGAATTGTGGTTAGTTTGCTACAATTACTGCTTAGTGATAAGGTGTGTACGTACATTATTAATAACGTACAATGTTTATATTTTAAAATACAATTTCTAAAATTTTCCTTCTGTCATTGCGAAGCTATATTATACATGTTCTAATTACTGAAGTGTTTGTATTTTCTTCAGCATTTTACTCGTTAGAACAATAAAGAAGTCTACTTCTAGGTACAAATAACTCGTTTCTATGAGTTAACATCGCCAACGACATATACCTAAATTAAAACTGTTCTTTGGTTTCTTATTTTAAGTCAATGAAACGAAACATTGCATATTATTATTTTTATTTAATAATCATAAAACATTACAATATACATTTTTATTATGCTCCATGATTTATGAACTAAATATAATCTCAAAAAATAAAAATAAGAGAAGACGAAGGTTACAAAAATGCTTAATGTATGTAGGGTTCAGTTTGTATGTACACAAATAAAACACCAACTATGAGGCGAGGGAAAATGCTGACCGATTTACGCACTCTCTGGGCCGTCACTAGGAAACGGCACGCATCCATCGGGGGCGATAACGCTAGCAATAGTATGCTTTGTTTGCGCTCCGTCCGCGATGGCGTGACACAGAGGAGTGTGGAAAACTCAGAGCGATGCCGCACGGGCGAGCAACCTCAATACCCACTAAAAACCCCCTCCTCCCTGTCGACCCTGCGCTTTGTTTGTGATGGAAAGACTGAGATATAGAACATAGTTACGCAACAGTCGATCCAGCGCAATAAAGTGCCTGGAGTGTGCCCTGGGAGAACACACCCCACTTCGAAACGGGGGCAGATGAATCCCTTGCGTTGCCTAGTAGCAAGGGCCCCCCGTACCGGAACCTAACTCAGGGAGGGAAGTAATGCGCGTACCTGCCTCTCCGGGTGCCAGCTGAAGGCCGGCGACCTCGAGTAGAGACATTAGCACGTGCTGCAGGACTTCGCTCCCTGTCCCTTTCTGCGGCCTCTTTGAGAGACATTACTGCCTCACAGAAAGTAACCGCAGACTCCCAGCGGTCGTCGCTGTGCAACATGGCCGTTACCAAGTCGCCAAGCGATTCGACGGCTCCTACGTGCGTCTCGAGCTCGAAACGCTGAGGCGTCCATGCAGCGCACACGACAAGCGTGTGAAACGCCGTATCGGGTGCGCCGCACTGGCGGCAGTCCGGAGAAGGCAAGCAGCCCACAATGCGAAACAGATACTGATCGAAACAACCGTGTCCGGTCAGTATCTGCGTCGTCCTGAAGGTCAGGGTTCCGCTGGTGCGGGTGACCCATCTCTCCAGCTGCGGCCTGATTGCATCCACCGTATAGCCGCCGGCCACAGGGTGTTCGAGGTCACGAGACCATTTGACGAGGCAGCAAGCGGTTTCCCGCTTCCTGACCGTCTCTAATTCGACTTGACAGAAGGTCAGTCCTCTAGCTAGGGCATCCTGCCGGGTACGTCGAACCCTGGACAGGACGTCTGCCTGGAGATGCCAGGGCAGCTCGCCTGCCAAGAGAGTCGCCGCCGACCACGACACTGTGCGATACCCCCGTATGGTCCTGGTTTGTAACACACTGCGGTGACCGGTGAAGTGATGAAGTCAGTTGCTATCGACTCCCTTCCCGCACTCCCCACCACCGACCACCGCGTCAGTACGCGTGCTACGTTTATTAAATATAATACTCTACAATGTATAAATGATATCGGTCAGTCTCGTTGACAACAACTGTGGAAGACTTTGCCGGTATAAAACTTCAGTGATGTTAAAAGTTAATGAATGCCTAATCGTTGGTATTTATTATTGTTACTATATTCCCTATTTTCTATGGCAAAGGTACGAAAATCACGTGCAAACGTAAAAGCCATATAGAGACAACAAATCACAGCAAAATATAAAGGTATCATAATTATAAGTGCGTCGGAAATTTTTAATGTAACATCTAGAAGCTGATGAATTTTTAATTCATGTTGCTGAAGCTCTTGAATCTTATTCATCAACCATTTATCCGGTTTGTTCTGTCGAAGATCCTTCCAATATAAATGATACCGCTCGTCAACATTAGAAGCGTTCAGACCCTTCATCAATATTGAATATTTCTGTATATTTGGAATCAGATAGAGCGGTGTACATATCCCTCCGCCAAATTGCCAACATATGAATTCATCAGGTAGAACTTGACCAGGTGCAAGGCGCTGCCGATGACAACAGGGTACAGTGGCACCCGTACACTGTAAATAAACAATGTTATGTTAATGAAATTTCATTTTGCAAGACAAACTAGACGTACAGAACATGAACAGCATCTATTTCATGACATAGCACTACAAAATTTACGACTCTCGTGTAGAAGAAGTTGAATGTCCAACGTGGAAGAAACAACACACACCTCGCTAAGATGTTTTAATCATGTCTGTGCTTGGACGGTTCTCTAACGTGAGTGACAGTAATTATGATGTGCTTACCTTCGACCAATTGCCGACGCACCCTGACTGGCAGATCTGCTGTTGCCATCTGCACCATAATCGCCGCAACGATTGACACCCACAACACATTCATACTTGTGCACAGTTCGGTCTCCGAACGACTACTAAAGTTTATACACAGCAATGAGAGCATTTAAATAAATATTATTCATAACAGTTGATAACAGAAGTTGATCTATATCTGGGGCTAGTTCTGGACGGGAAATGGATGTTCAAAGCTCACTTTGAGCAGCTAGTTCTCAAACTCGTGAGGTCCGCGGGCGCCCTCTCTCGGCTGCTTCCCAACGTGGGGGGCCCGGGGGGTGCGACTCGGAAACTATACTCTGGCATTCTGAGGAGTATGGCGCTGTACGGTGCACCCGTCTGGTCCATTGCACTTCACCGCCACAACAGAACTCTGCTGCACCGGGCGCAGCGGGTTCTAGCCGTGAAGACCATACGGGGGTATCGTACAGTGTCGTGGACGGCGGCGACCCTTCTGGCAGGCGATCCGGCGATCCGCCCTGGCCACTCCAAACGGACGTCCTGGCGAAGGTGCGTCGCTCCCGACAGGATGCCCTAGCTAGGGGCCTGACCTTCTGTCAGGTCGAAATCGAGGCGATCAGGAGGCGGGAAACCGCCGCCATGATCGCCACATGGTCTTAAGAGCTTGAGAGCCCTGTGGCCGGCGGCTACACGGTGGAGGCAATCAGGCCACAGCTGACGGAATGGGTAAACCGTGAAAGCGGAGCTTCACCTTGAGGCTGACGGAGATACTTACCGGACACGGGTGTTTCGACAAGTATCTGTGTCACATTGTGGGCTGCTTGCCGACACCAGACTGCCGCCAGTGCGGCGCGCCCGACACGGCGCTTCATACGCTAGTCGAGTGCGCCGCATGGGCGCCTCAGCGTTTCGAGCTTGAGACACGGGTAGGCGCGGTCAGATCCCTTTGCGACTTGGTGCGTGCCATGCTGCAAAGCGACGACAATTGGGGAACGGCGGTGACCTTTTGTGAGACAGTTATGTCTCTTAAAGAAACCGCCGAACGACACAGGCAGGAAAGTCCCAGTGCGCGTACTGCGGATACGCCTTTACGAGGTCGCCGGCCTTCAGCCGGCGCCCGAAGGCGCAGGTACGCGCATGACTTTCCTCCCTGAAGTAGGTTCCGTTGACGGGGGCCTTTGCTTAATGCAAGGTAAGCGAAGGATCACGAACCCCGTATGACGAAGTGAATGTGTTCTCCCAGGGCATATTCATGCACTTTGGTTGCGCTGGATCGGCTGGGTGTAACTCTGTTCTAAATCTCAGCCTTTCCTTGCCAACGGAAGCGCAGGGGACGTAACTGGAGGAGGGGGTTTTTAGTGGGTATTAGGTCACTGCCCGTGCAGTTTCTCTTGAGTCTTTCCACACTACCTGAGTCGATCGCGGGTGGATTGCTGCAACAAGCATACTATTGCTTACAGCGATGCCGCCCCCGACCGATGTGCGTCCGTCTTGCAGCGGCCCAGGTGTGCGTAAATCGGTAAGCATTTTCCCTCGCCTCAAAAAAAACCGGAATATTTTCAAGTAATCACTAGAGTTCAACCAGGCCATGAGTATGCGTCAAGGGGTATTTACGCAAACATTGAATACAGGAAAAACCAAAAGTTATATTATTGTTCCATAAATAGGTATGTACATACTTTCATTGATAAGAACGTAAAAGTACCATATTTTAAAGTAATATTTAGCAAATATAATATATATATGTATATATCATTGCAATGCTCAAAGAAAATTCTCTTAAATAAGATCTGTACATGATTGACAGGATGAACAAACAACAAGAAAGTTGCTTGTCTTCAGGTTTTCATTTTATGTCTAATAATGAAACGAAACATTGCTTGATGTAATTTTTATTTTTATTAAACAATCATAAAACATTACAAAAGACATTTGTATTATATCCCATGATTCATAAACTAAATACAATATAAAATTAAAATAATACAAAAAGATGAATATTACAAAAATACTTATATTAATAACGTTGACTATGAGTATTTAAGAGCTAGTTTGCTAATCAACATAAATTTTTTCTTCAAACACACTTGATATTTGGAGAAAAACGAAAGCTACACGTGGTAGTAGGAAAAGAACAATGTTTAACGTTTTCTTCAATATCAAGTCCGTCCGAAAAGATTGTATGACACGGTTTTTACAACCGTAGTTGTTAACGATGCCGAATTAGTTTGTAGATAGTTTTTTGAAAGTTGTTTCCTACGAAGGCAATGCAGATGTTGCGATATGGAATAATTTACGATGACCCCCGTAATGTCCTTCATTGTTTTATGTTTTTGAGAATTTTGGTAATAGTTTAAAATAACGCCCTTTGTAAGACCATTTGCGTCTTAGAAAGATGATCCTCACCAGCCATTGCCATTGTACATGCTGCCTCAGATGGCCACCCAAAGCCCGCGATGGCCATCGGACGCCAAGATTGGCCCACTAAGCCGCTGAAGGAGCCAACGCGAAGCCCGCGAAGGCCAACGGAAGCCGCTGAAAGGCCATGCGAGCTGCCGATCCCCACGGCGGCTCCAAAAACCACAATACCGCAGGGTGCTGGGGTAAAGAGCCTAGGCTCGACACCCTCCACCGCTTTGCCACCCCAATCTTACAGGGTAGGCGAAGTCGAAGAACTGGAGAGACATTGTACATGCAGTTAAAATACAACTATTTTCTAAAATATGTACATATTTTAGAAAATAATTGTATTTTAACTGCATGCTTTGTTTAAGTCCAGTGAGGAAACAATTTATTAGTTTATAGACAAGGGTCGGATCTTCCGAGAAGGCTGTGGGTCCAGGCCAGAGAAATCGTGGGAAGCTTCCGCAAGATGTTAGTTTTTTATTAAATTTGTTAGTATAAGTAAACGGTGATCTGCCTAAACAAGTCAGTGTCTGAAGAGAGTGTATAAAATGTAGTCAGTGTATCGAGCGAGAGTATCGAAAGTAGTCAGCAGTCAAAGTGTATATATATATAGTCTTAGTTAGCGTACGTATACCGATTACGGCGTTATTATAGCCAATGGTTATTTGACTTATTTGTAACTCAGTAAAAATAAAAGACAAAAAACCGTAAGAGTGACTGGTGTATTTCACCGGCATATCCCGCCAGCACCTCCTACAGGCTTCCACCGAGAGCCCTGTCGGAGATCCGCTACAGTTCTTAATAGAAGTAGACTAGCTCGTGTTACATTAAATAATTGATAAGATGAAATTGGAACTCAATAATAATCTTAAAAAACTATAACACAAAAAACTGTGTGTAAGTAGTTGGTACGTAGATTGTACGATGTCGAAAGTTAAGCAGCTTCGGACGTCTGCATAAGTTGTTTATACTGTTGACCGTTAAGTACTACGTGCTTTATTTATTTTTTCTATGATCTCGTTACAATATTTTTGAGTAAACACAATAGTAAGAATAAGGAAACCAAGTATAGAGAAGTACACAGGTATGATAACAGTGAGTGCGATTTAGTTCAGTGTCGTTTATTCAAGAAGGGTTTTGGAACGAAGTTCCTTAACGCGCGTTACGAAAGGGGGCTAGACGGAAAAAATTAAGACCGAAAGTTGTAACGACACTTTTTGCTATAGTTGTAAGCAGTGCGGCGTGCGCGTGTTTCTCTGTCTGTCTCTCTCCTCTAATAGAAAGCAAGCCAGTTATTTTCGTTTCGTCTTTCTATTTCGCATTGAACAGTGTGGTGTCGCGACGATTATTTTTGTTGAGTGCATACAGGTTTTTTGTACATAATAAATAATAAAAAATAATAACAATAATGAATCCTAACAGTCTTTCTGCACAAGTTCCGGATATTGCTGATGGAGTTAGGTAAGTAGAGATTTTATACGGACAATAATAAATGCTTATGTATTTTAGCAAGTATACACATTATAAGCTCTCTTTACTATTGTGCTAACCAAGTCATACGCGTTATAATCTCTCCATTATTGTGTGTTTAACAAGTGTACGCGTCATAAAATATATTTTAAGATTACAATATCAATGCGTATGCATTTACTTCGTTCCATCCGGGTGTCCCTTGACACCTCGTCAAGTTTTTTATGTATTTATTATTAAAATCTATGTAAGTAGTTTGTACTATATGTTACGTATACCACCATCACCATTATCTTCTAAATTCATTCCTGGGGTTGTCTGGAAGAGATCGCTTTTTAGCGATAAGACCGCCCTTTGTACATAACTAGATATAATTTTAGTCTAATTTCATGTTTGTACATGGTGTACAATAAAGAGTTATCTATCTATCTATGAAGATTTGTTATTCAAGACATTATTGTTTCACTTATACATGTAGATTCTTCTTAAAAATAAATCTGTTTTCTTTGGTTCTTTCTTCTTCTTTCTTCCATGATAGTGGGTCGGTAAAAATAAATACATTAAAACTACAAATTTAATAAAGAAAAGTTTATTTGTCATAAGTACAATGAACAATTGAATCACTATATACAGATATGCTGTTTAAAAAATTTTAACAATAGAGAAGCCAAATACTCGATTTCTACTTGTAAATCGGGGATACAACTGGGATTAACAATTCGTTATGATCATAGAACAATGCCTATATTTACCATAGACGTGTAATGGAAAAAGGAATATACACATATACAAAATTAACTTTGTATCTCAGATGAACAAAATACGGAGCCTACACAAAGTACGTAGTACAGTACAAAGCTTTCAGAGTGACTCAAATTCAAGTCATACAATAAAATGTATGTAATAATAACCATGGTCTGGGTTGTTACGTTACTTCTGGTAGAATAAGTTCAACAAATTAGGGCCCAAAACTCAATTTGGAGACACTGTCTTAGTATAACGACACTGACAATAATCGAATTTTCAGTGCCGTAATTTCGGCTAATGTGTTACTGTGGCCTACTTTTATAGTATAGCCGAATTTTCAGCGCCGTAATTTCGGCTAATGTGTTACTGTGGCCTACTTTTATAGTATAGCCGACTTTTCAGTGCCGTAATTTCGGCTAATGTGTTACTGTGGCCTACTTTTATAGTATAGCCGAATTTTCAGCGCCGTAATTTCGGCTAATGTGTTACCGTGGGTTACTTTTATAGTATAGCCGGATTTTCAGCGCCGTAATTTCGGCTAATGTGTTACTGTGGCCTACTTTTATAGTATAGCCGAATTTTCAGCGCCGTAATTTCGGCTAATGTGTTACTGTGGCCTACTTTTATAGTATAGCCGAATTTTCAGCGCCGTAATTTCGGCTAATGTGTTACTGTGGCCTACTTTTATAGTATAGCCGAATTTTCAGCGCCGTAATTTCGGCTAATGTGTTACTGTGGCCTACTTTTATAGTATAGCCGAATTTTCAGCGCCGTAATTCCGGCTAATGTGTTACCGTGGGTTACTTTTATAGTATAGCCGACTTTTCAGTGCCGTAATTTCGGCTAATGTGTTACCGTGGGTTACTTTTATAGTATAGCCGGATTTTCAGCGCCGTAATTTCGGCTAATGTGTTACCGTGGGTTACTTTTATAGTATAGCCAAATTTTCAGCGCCGCAATTTCGGCTAATGTGTTACCGTGGGTTACTTTTATAGTATAGCTGAATTTTCAGCGCCGTAATTTCGGCTAATGTGTTACCGAGGGTTACTTCTATAGTATAGCCGAATTTTCAGCGCCGTAATTTCGGCTAATGTGTTACCGTGGGTTACTTTTATAGTATAGCCGATATTCAGTACCATGTACTTTCGACAGGTGTGTCATTACACTTAAGTGTTCGAAGTACATACCGGTCGTTATAACCGAAGTCGGTTTAGGGAGTATTATTAGTGTCTTGCCCTGCTAAATATAGGCAACATAGCTATATAAGACAATGCTCTAAAAATACTAACCAATAATAGTAAAGCAAATATTCTTAACAGCAAAATATTTTAACCAAATATCACTGAAAGATGTCGGTTTTTAGGATATGATTGTGTTAGAATAATTTTCAAAATGAAGGTAACAAAACGGCCAAGTGCGTTCGGCCCACGGATAGTTGAAAGGTCCCGTAGAGACTATTTTAGTAATATCAGAAATTACGAAACCTACACTGACATTATTTTCAAATAATATTTAGTGCATGTTAGATTAGTTCTAATCGGCAGACAAACATACATATTGTATAACCCCAAATTAAGCAAGTTACGCTTGTGTTATGGCTAATATACAACGGACCACTCTGGGGCCGATCTCAGACACCCAGACCATAGTAAATAACGGAGAAAATACGTTTCCGAAATTTACTATACCAGGAATCGAACCCGGAGCCTCTGCATTGCAGTAAGGTAGGCCGGTAAAGGCTTAGCCCGCTCAACCACAGAGGCCGTCAATTATTGTACTGTTGTAACTGCATATGTACACTACTTGCTAGGTTTTCAAATTGTACCTACAGTTGATTGTCATTTTAAGTTATTTTATTATGTATTTAATTAACTTGAATAACTTTTATATTGTTATTAAAAAATAAGTCCATACTTAAATAATGTGCAAAAGATTCTTTAATCTGAGAGTAGTTGCCATATATTAAAATATGTTTTAATAAATATATTAATACCAATTAAACATAATACTTAGGAATGACAATCGCCAAGTAAATAATATCTACAAAAATGTTTTAAACAACTAACAAAACCGACTTCAAGAGTAACCAAAAAGCAAAAAATAAATACGGTTGTGCCGAGAAACACCTTATAAATCCTTTCACCCATCTTCGCCATCAAGAAATGGACAAACCTTCAAATGAAGAATGCTTAATACAAGTTCAAATTAGTGTCCGCGCTGTCACCGCAATATAGTGAAATATAGTAATAATAATAATTTTTACCCGCAGGGGGGCATTGTGGCGAAGCCTTAGGTGAGTGGCGACACCTCGTACCTGACTCCGGGGGCCAAGACAAGGCCCCCGCCTCCGTGCTTGCCTTAGCCAGCCGGCACGGAGTGGAGATCGCTAGAGCTAAGACCCAAGCTCCAGGGGTGGAAATGATAAATGGCCTAATGTCGGAAGTAGCTTCGGTGAACCTGCAGCCCACCTCTCTGCACCCCTTAGCCACTCATACCCATGTTGCCCCTGTCTTTTATGGCATTTTTTGGGGCCCATGCAGGGAGTGGCGAGTCACCGTCTGCCCATTTTTCCATGTTCCCCGAACATTGCGACGGGCAGACGCCATAGTCCCCATATTCCCAGACCGCCAGTACCACTTAACAGTTCACCCCAATAGCCCGGTACTTTTTGTCCTCATTTTCCACAATAGTCCTACACTGGCCGGGGCTTGTCCTTGGGTGCATTATTATATGGTGTTGACAGGGATAATCGCCGGTCAGTGTCACGCCACATTTACATTAAATTTGTCAAAGGGCCTCTACGTGTTGGCCTTCCCATGGCCCCACGCAAGCCCTCGAAAAGTCCGGGCCATTTTTATGGCCCGTAGTCTTCCAAGACATACAAACAATAATTTTTTATGGCCCGTGGTCTTCCAAGACATACATTTATAATAATAATTAATAAATAATAATAATCGGCAGACAAACACGCATATTGTATATCCCCAAATTAAGCAAGTTACACTTGTGTTATGGGTAATACACAACGGACCACTCTGGGGCCGATCCCAGACACCCAAACCATGGTAAATAACGAAGTAAATACGTTTCCGAAATTTACTATACCAGGAATCGAACCCGGAGCCTCTGCGTTGCAGTGAGGTAGGCCGGCAAAGGCTTAGCCCACTCAACCAATAGAAATATATCATTCTTTTATATATAAAATTCTCGTGTCACAATGTTCATTCCCATACTCCTACGAAACGGCTTGACCGATTCTCATGAAATTTTTTATGCATATTCAGTAAGTCTGAGAATCGGCTACTATCTATTTTTCATCCCCCCTAAATGTTAAGGGTAGTCCACCCCTAAATATTTTTTTTAGATATTTTTTTTATGATACAGCATTAAAAATACATACAACCCTAAATTTTCAACCCTCTTCGACCAACCCCTATTTATTAATAGCGATATTAGTATTTTTATAATTTTCAAACTGGGTTGATTTAGATTTTAATTTGAACCAGGTAGATGGCGCTGCAATCGGGTACCAGAATGTAGGTGTTCTTTTAGGTTGTTGTAGGTGTTCTTTTAGGTTGTTGTATGTGTTGAAGTTTGTCCCGGAATGGTTTAAATAAACGATAGGCCCCAGTAGGTGGCGCCGCGATACTCCTCCTAAACGCTGGGCCTGATTTTGATGAAATTTTTTGTTTGTTCAAGTGGATTTGAGAATAGTTTAGATTAACATTTGGTCCCGGTAGATGACGCTGGAATCGGGTTCTAGATTTTTATTTTTTAAAGTCAGGACCACGTCTGCCGGGTACATCTAGTTTATTTATAATTATTGAGTCAGAGGCGGTGCGAAGTTTGCCGGGTAAGCTGTCAATATATAATTATTTTATAATAAAAACACGTTTTAATGGTTTTAAGCGCGGTAATTTATTTGATTTTTGTTATTCAGACGTTTCGGCCACTTTTAAGTAGCCGTGATCACGGAAGACAAAGATGTAAGTATCAATGAGTATTTTTAAAGTTTTATTTAACCTACCGCCAATTTGTTCATTTTAATTATTTCACTAAACTTGTGGTGCCGTTTGAATATATATCTTCTATATATATATATATATATATATATATATATATATATATATATATAAAAGAAAGTCGTGTTAGTCACACTATTCATAACTCAAGAACGGCTGTACCGATTTGGCTGAAAATTGGTGGGGAGGTAGCATAGAACCAAGAGAGGGACATAGGATACTTTTTATCCCTTTGGAACCGGTAGGTGGCGCTGAGATCGGGTTCTAGATCCTCCTGATCACCTGAAGCGATTTTGGTAATTTTGTTTTTGTGTTTTAGTGGGTTCCCGGATGGTTTACATTCTCAATTAGAACCGGTAGGTGGCGCTGGGATCGGATCCTGGATTTTTATTTTTTCAGAACAGGACAACGTATGCCGGGGCCGCTATTTTAGCATATTTACCAAAGTGTTACAAGATGTCCCCACAGTAGGTAGTCATGAGAACCATAATGTAATGTTAATTAATATTACATACACAATCGTCATAGATAATATTTTTAGTCGATTAATCGATAAATCGAATCATCCGATAAGATGATTCGATTTATAATTAAATTACCATTTTCTACCAGTAAGTTAAATTTATAAGATAATTTAGTGCATCAATAATTAATTATTATAATTGTTTTTGTGATCCTGGCAACACTATGATGTAATTGCTATTTTTAGCAATGATGCAATATTATTGTTTTGTAGGGTAGTCTTCGTAGTATTTTCGTATAAAAGGCGTGGTAGCGTGTAGACGGTGTTCATTGCTTACTGTGCGGTATGAATAGTCACACCAAAGGCTGAACAAATAAAGGGGAAACCCTGCCCAAATAGTTAATATTTGGTATATTTAGTACTTTCTTACCCAAATCTCTGCAAGGCTGTTACAAAAGTTGGTAATTAATTATCGCATTTTTTAATTTATTTTATACCTTCCATATAATTAAACCTCGCCGCATCAAAGTGATTTGAAAAATAACATAAAAACGCACGACAAGAGATGCAACCCCCATTCCGTCTTAGTGCGTCGCTCGCACCACACGCATAAATTCCACCGCTCCGTCGTTATAAAACAAAAACCGCTATTACAATTAAGACTGTGCGCACGTCTCGCGAAGTGACATTAACATAAATACATAAATTAGTTAAAAACTCTTCGGACCTGTTGCTGACCTGGAGCCGAAGAAGAGAACCAACAGCAGCTGCATCCGGTGAGTTCCTTCCACCCCCATTGAACCAATCTACAGTCCACAAACACCTCAAAATCAAATGGTGATTTTATTTCCCCACCAAAAGTCAACATTGCTTACTGGGCGAATGTCATTCCTTAGTATACTTCAACTACAATAATACTATGTAATGAGTTAATTTATTGTTTTTTTTTTTTATCAACGAATGGAATTAGTCGAATTAATTCAAGCAGCACAGACTGTGTTCTCCAACGGCATCAGCTCGAGCTGAACATCGTCCGATTGCAACTCGGACACGATTTCACGTAACCTACAAACAAAAATAACAGTAATTTAGACAGAGTAGATGAATGAATGAGTTAGTGAATGAATGGCGAACGAATGAGTTAGTGAATGAATGGCGAACGAATGAGTTAGTGAATGAATGGCGAACGAATGAGTTAGTGAATGAATGGCGAACGAATGAGTTAGTGAATGAATGGCGAACGAATGAGTGAGTGAGTAAATTAATGATTGAGTGAGCGAATGAATGAGTGAGTGAATGAATGAATGTTTATTTGAATCTAAATGACCTTTTTTGTACAAATACAGGTAATAGTTGTACAAAAGTTGGTAAACAAAGTCAATTGGTCTCACAATAGTTGTAGAAAGTAATGTCTTGAACTACTGAGCCGATTTTGAAAATTCTTTGACTTGTAGAAGGCCACATTATTCCTGAGTGGCATAGGCTATATTTCATTGTGATTAATATTATTTATGACTCGTTTTTCCACTTGTCCGTTGAAGTTTCACTTCTACTACGTGTCCCAGCACACATTTCGATATTTCGCAGGTTTACTACGAATCATGACTTGGCTAACTTAAGTACATTTTTTATTTAAACATATTTTATCAAACAAAAAAAACTGAATTCGATCCGGAACCAAAAGAAACATGCACAGTCTACTCTAAAATTTGCCACCTCTCCTTGTGGCCGTGACACTTTTTCGTGACGGAAAAAATCCTCATACCTCTATATAGAAGTTTCATTTAAAAAAAAGTGGGGGTAGTCCGCATGCAACGGACGCAGCCGGGATTTAACATTACAATGAATAAATATTGGCACGCACTTGGCCAGTTGCGATGGAGTCACGTAGATGGTGTCGGCATTCTCGCCATTGTCCGGCGCTGGATACTTTATCACGCCGAGGTCCAACGCTTTCGAGTTCAACGCCTGGAAATATTTAATTTATATATCTATAATATTATTAAAAAAATCTTAATTAAAATGCCGCGTATGTGTGTAATGTATTGACATTTAAACTATAAAAAATAACAACTGGAATCTTACACTAATATATTGTTACGACCGACAAAGACAAATTCACACTTGCATACCTGTTTTGCACATTTTATTACCTTTCGGCATTTGGGCTTCTTTGTTTACTTTGTGTTTAAAATTTGTGATATTAAAAACCAGCCCATTGTGTATTGTAATCTTTTATGGCCTATTGTTGTATTGTGATCACTGCCAGGTGTCTCGGACTTAAAAAAACAAAGTGATTCTAAGAAATTCACGCCACGCGGCCGGGCAGACATATTGCATTTGTGCAGTATAAAGCAATGCCCCAATTGAGAGATGGGGCAGTCAAGCGATAACCACGAGCGAAGCAAGACTTGTGTACATTCGGTAATCTATTTAGTAACTGACTTTGCGCATGTTATTGAATTACGATCTTCTGCGTTACGTTTGGACTTGTTGTGTTCGGTTATATTTGTACCTGTGTTATACGTGTTTGCATAGTTCTAATAAACTCACTATATGTGACGGACTATATTTGCGCGTGTTGAATTGCATTGAATCGTGCAGTGTGAACTGGTTGCATCCAGTTTTATTTATGCCTGGTTTATGCGTGTTTGTAGAGTTCTTATAATAATAATCTAATAGTAATTCCAACGGCATTTTTGAAGTAAAACTTCTTTAGGCGCGACTAGGAGGTAACTAGACGACAATGCAACGGAAGTCCCTTACGGCAATATGGCGTACCATCCGGTTTTCAAGTATTTTTTTGACAATAGATAGTTTATAAACAAATCAATCAAAACAATTTGAAAAAAAAAAAAAATAATAAAAAAGTTTCACTTGAATCGCGTGCGAACGTTACACGCACTTTTTTTTTTTTAAAATTCGTGTCCTGTATGTCGTAACAATATATCCTCCTATGAGCCTATTTGAAAATTAAATTAATAATAACTTACAGCAGCCAGCTCCGGCGCTGGGAACTCTGCGAAATCGGCTTCCACACACCGCCATGGCCTATGAAGTAACAGCTGACGGCGGACCTCCACTTGTAAAACTGCTAAACGCTCCTAAAAAAAATGTAGTGTAACTTAGAATATACTCACAGATAATTAATAATAATTCTTCTACAACTTTTATTAATATAAGTATAATTTTAGCCTACATGCGTCAACATATTATACATTAAAAGCTCCTTATTCGCGCTTCCTTCATTCGCGTTTTCATTATTCGCGGATTAAAAAAATGCGACCCAACTCCTATATTCGCGGCTGAAAATTTCTTCATTCGCGGATCTAATAAGTACATACAAAATAATAAAGGGATTCCAATAGGTATCTAAACCTTTGTAAATGCCGTTAAATGGACTAATAAAAAAAGTAAAATAGATCTTATTACAACTTGGCCTAAAGTATGTTGTTAAATGATATCACCGAGGACTTTGACATAAGCCGCCTTCGCCGCGATCGGTGTTTTCGAGAATGTAAACAAACAGAATGAAAGCTGCTTTAAAAACTGACAGGCAAGAGAAAATTACAAAATTCTTCAAACTATTGCTTAAGCCTTAAGATAGTTAATCAAAATGTTCAAAAACTTCAATTTAATTATTTTTTTTTTTATTTGTTCTTCTTTTTGTCACCTAGGAACATATCCCCATAGTCCCATATAAAATACCATTCCGCATTCACGGCTTCTGTATTCGCAGCATATTTATGGAACATATACACCGCGAATAAAGAGCTTTTACTGTAATTCAAAAATAACTTCTGAACCCTTTAAGACGGAACCACCAGAAATTAGATCTCGAGTGCCACACACGGCAAATTGGGAAGCACCACAAGTTTGTGGTCAAATACTGATAATTAGAACGAACGTTAAACTGATGCTCTCTCCCTCTAACCACAAAGAATTTGTATTAGAGTAAAAGAGACGATATAATTCTCTTGGCTTTGGCGCAGCAATTTTGATGGGAGCTTCGGACAAAAACTTTGTACCCTCAAAAGGGTAATAAAGTGTTACTTTCAAGTTATTCACTGTTTTTTTAGTCTAAATATTATTATCAGTTTTATTTCGGTCGAAATAGTAGGTTAGTCGGAGAATGGGTGTGTACGTTTGTATGTTGAAATGTAAAGCAGTGTAGCAACGATACATACCTCCAATTGTCGTTTCACTTCCCTCTGTTTCTCCTTGTGTTGCTGCAACGTTCGGGCGTATTTCCCGGGTTCGGTCGGGAATTGAACTAGGCCTGAACGGGCCACAAACAATGTCCATTCCTATAGACAAAAAAAACAACCACATTATTTCTAATAGATTTGATTAAGCATGTAAGGAATTTGTATTTAAATTGTAATTTGTGATTTCTTTGAAATAAAACTTCTTCAGGCGCGACTAGGAGGTAACTGGACGACAATGCAACGGAAGTCCGTTACGGCAATATGGCGTACCATCTGGTTTTCAAATATTTTTTTCTTAATAGATAGTTTATAAACAAATCAATCAAAAAAATTTGAATTTTTTTTTTGTAAAAAAGTTTTACTTCAATCGCGTGTGAACGTTACACGCACTCTTTTTTGTATTATGACGACGTTAGTTAGTATGCACTGCTTGCTACGACTCCATTAATTCTTCAAAAAGTAATTGTATCGCATACTGTTGCGAGCCGATACTAATTGCAGGTGTCTTATTGCCTCTTTAAATTTGAGTGATCTATTGTTCGCGCCAAATATCTTTGTTCAAGCCGCCGCAAAACACCATAAAACCTTCTTTCCTCTGTTGGCATTTCATGCGAATTCTTGCAACACCAAAGGTGCTACAAATGCGCTGCTGCTCTCTTAAGGGAGCCTGGAACCTGGTCACTAACAACCAGAACACAACTCAAGGTTGTTATGGCGGCATACTCTAGACCAGGGGTGGAAACCATCCTCCAGTCGGGCAAATACGCTACCACTAGGCTAAATTGTGGACCGATTTTCAATTATTTTATCGTTCTACCCCTGAGGTGGTCCCATAGTCACTAAGTCAGGATCTAACGAGTGAATCTCAGGAATATTGAGAAAAACCTTTATTGAAACGGTTACGGTCTAGGTTAAGCATAGTTTTACGGGTCTAGGTTCAGAATAGTTGTATGTGGGTCTAGGTTAAGAATAGTTGTATGTGGGTCTAGGTTCAGAATAGTTGTATGTGGGTCTAGGTTCAGAATAGTTGTATGTGGGTCTAGGTTGAGAATAGTTGTATGTGGGTCTAGGTTGAGAATAGTTGTATGTGGGTCTAGGTTAAGAATAGTTGTATGTGGGTCTAGGTTAAGAATAGTTGTATGTGGGTCTAGGTTCAGAATAGTTGTATGTGGGTCTAGGTTGAGAATAGTTGTATGTGGGTCTAGGTTGAGAATAGTTGTATGTGGGTCTAGGTTGAGAATAGTTGTATGTGGGTCTAGGTTAAGAATAGTTGTATGTGGGTCTAGGTTAAGAATAGTTGTATGTGGGTCTAGGTTAAGAATAGTTGTATGTGGGTCTAGGTTAAGAATAGTTGTATGTGGGTCTAGGTTAAGAATAGTTGTATGTGGGTCTAGGTTGAGAATAGTTGTATGTGGGTCTAGGTTGAGAATAGTTGTATGTGGGTCTAGGTTAAGAATAGTTGTATGTGGGTCTAGGTTAAGAATAGTTGTATGTGGGTCTAGGGTAAGAATAGTTGTATATGGGTCTAAGTTAAGAATAGTGGTAACCTCACCGTGTGAAGTTTGCAGAGGTCGGCCTCGAGCTGGGCGGCGGCGCGCCGCCTGGCGGTGGCGGCGGGCGCCGCCGGGTTGTCGAGCGGGCGCAGCGCGCGCACAGCGGCGCGCTCGGCGCGACGGCACGCCGCCACGCGCGCCGCGCGCTCGCGCTCCACGGTCCTGACACCAATTGTATCAAACGTATTTAATAACATACAAACATATATATTTATTTCCAATTGCGACTCACACTATACACAAAATAACAATAAAAAACAAAACTTCGTTTAAAAAAAAACCGACTTCCAAAACTAAAAAGTATTAAATAACTTATTTCTAAAGCTATTATTAGTAATAATTTAATTTAATTTTTAATATGAATTATCTAAAACATCTTAAAGTCGGTGCTTAGTAATTTTCATAATATAATAATTTTTATACTTTTTAGTTTTTGAAGTCGGTTTTTTTAAACAAAGTTTTGTTTTTATTTATGACTTTTTAGTGTCTAGCTATGAGTACGACTACGAAAGGTGCCGCGCGCCTTAAAAAATATAGGTCCCAAGAAACGGGAACTACTGGGCCAAACTATGTTAAATTTTTACGGGACCAAATGGCAACTATTCCGCATCAAACTAAAGAAGAATCACGTAAATCGGATCATAAATCTCAGCGAAATCAGTGTACATACAGAACGGAAAGGATTTCTTTTTCATAAAAAATGTTTATAAAATGAAAACTACTGGGTCAAATAATGTTACATTTTTAGGGGACCAAATGGCAATTATTCCGCATCGAAAAAAAAAGAATTTTGCAAATCCGCGCAGGCGTCTTTGAGTAATCGGTGAACATACATAAGCCTAAATCTGAGCCCGGTACTTTTTTACACGAATCCCGAACAAACAGACAAGAAATTTTATAAAAAATTGCATTGTATTCTCCGACGTTTTTATAGTCTATTCCAGTTGTTTTTTAAATAGTTTCAATGTACAGAGATACGGCATGTTTAGATTTTTATAATGTTACTAGCTGTCCCGGCAGACGTTGTCCTGCCCTGAAGAAATAAAAATGTAGAACGCGATTGCAGTGCCATCTACCGGGTCCAATTGTTAACCAGCTCGGAAAACTTCACTGGCTCATGCACAACAACATTGCTAAACATCATCACATGATCAAATGTATAATTTACGATTCTATAAACGACATACAGACAAACATTCATTTTTATATATAAGAAGATAGATATTAAAAAAAAGGTCGTAATGTGCGAGCGAGATAGCGAATAGGTTTAAGTTACTCACCAGCTGAGAACCTTGAGTTGATGCTGCAACGCTTCATTAACTTCACCGGTTGATACACCAGAGGTCACTTTGACCGGCGTCTCTTCTGCACAAATAGACACGTGTCATCTCTTTCCCTCATATGAAAATTTATGGCAGTTAGAAAAAGATGGCTATATTAGTCACTGTTACTGCTTTATGTGAGGGATTTGATTTTTCAATAATTGCATAATGCTTGCTTTAAAAAACAATATGTAGACTGAGCCCCGAGCTGTCAGCGTGAAGCCTGCTATAGGAAGCCGCAGTGCATTACAAGAAATAAAAAAAGAAATCGAATGTCTACGTATAAAGATGGAATAATTTCCACTGGAGACATTACTATTTCCCACACAAACGCAAACCACGTGTATACTACTGTTTACGCACACAACTTATTAAAAAAATGCTTCACTTCATTCGATGCTCTCGTTCGCATAGGCTCCGTCTATACATTCCTTCGTCTGAGATAAAATCTCAAAAATCATTAGTAAATAATGCAAAATTTACTCCACGAATAAAATTTCCTACATTTTAAAACAATTGAATTTGAAAAATCAAAGCCCCTCATTTGAAATGCGACTTAAAATAACTTTTAGGATGATCCAAAAGCATAATTTTCACGAGAACAATGAAAGACCAAGGTTAATTACAATTAAAACGTTCACGCGTGTGAGATACATCGCAGTATGTGTATCAAGTAATAATAAATATTCTAGAATGATCTTCAGGTAAATACTAAACGAAAGCCGGACGTAAACAACCACCCTACCTATGTCGTATCCAAACGAGAAAGAAAGATAATAGCTGCATATGGTACTACTTAAGTCGGTTTTTACAAACGGATAGACCATCCTTTCCCAAAGTGGGCGATAACGCCCCCTTGTGGGCGCTGCAGGCCTAAAGGGGGGCAGTAAGAGACCCAGGAAAAAATGGGGGGCGATGTGTAGAGGCTTGGGGGGCGATTTGTAATTTCATCTAGCTAGGAGGACTCTTAGACACCGACTGAACTCTCGACTCTCGACTACAACTTGTGAACATCAACTAATATCAATTAAGAAATTGCTCAAACTGGGTTCGATATTTCTCTCCGCGTAGTTCATATATCTGACCTGTTTTAAATAAAAGATACTCTGTCTGAATACTATAAAGTTGTGTTTCAATAATCATTCTCATTGGCAGGTGTAGCCCGTAAGCGTTAACTTGAGACCTCAGTGCCGTTGTGTACTACCTACTGCGCTTAGGTCTCAAGTTAACTCTTGCGGGCTATAGTAAAAGTTTAGAATTAATGTTTAAGCTCCGCTTATATAGCTCACAATAATCAATTAATTTAATTGGACGTTATAGTGATTTTCAAGTAGGTGAAAAAATGGGGGCACTAAAAAATAATTTATTCTCAAAGTGGGCAGTATAGAAAATAAGTTTGGGAACCACTGGGATAGACGAATATAATCCCGAAACCGAGTCAAGGGTTTAGTTAATATAGTCACGAGTTTAACAACCGGGCCTATGTCGTGTAACGATTTTAAACACTTGATATAACATTGATAAAACAATACAATAGGTAAAGAAACAAACATAAATATCGGTCGGCTGCATCTTTCGTCTCATTTTCTCTATAGTATTAACGTGAGACAAATGTATTGATCAAAGACGCTTCCAAGTCGGTTCGATTATTCAGCTTATTTATTCTCGTAATGTGAAACTCCTAGGTGGAATTAAAATAGTTAAAAATTAGTTTAACTGCACAACTGTATTTTAGATTTCAACTCAATTAACCTTGGTCTTTATTTATTTTTTATTATAAAAAGGTTAAACATCGATTGCTTGCATAGACAATCATGCGCATACGTAAATTAATAAATAAAAAAATTAATCACTTTCCTATCACCTGTGAAAAGAAGCATAGCGTTAATACAGTTAACATGAATGTTGTTTGGTTGCATTCCCATCACTACTTCAGCTATTTATCTTATTCTAAGGCGGCGGGTCGTTAAAGACGCCGTAGGCTGCGTACGGCGTGACGCTGTACGCGACCTTGTAAATACTTATGAAAATACACTATAGAGGTCTCTATTAAACGCATAATGCTGCGTATATACATCATATAGTACGTGCAACTTAAATGCGCTTCGGGTGAAGTTAGTCCGTGAGTTTGCGCAGGTCCAGTCAAATGTTAACATTTATTACGCCTTACGGTATGTTGTGCGAAAGAGACGGCATACTAGTCTGGATAGCGGCCGAGCGAGACAACAACACTCTCCCCTCTCAGTTACGTCTGTGAACGCTATATTTCTGTTCTACGCAATGACTCGTACGTACTTCAAGAACGTATTTAAGTTTTGTATGCCACGTTCGCTGTCATTTTTGGCATTCTAACGTAAAGAAGTTGCGTTTTTACGTCAATTAATCTTTCATACAAATCTGTCTAATCATAGTTTTTTTTTTAAATTTGTAAATTGCAGGAGTTCAGCAGACGGCCCACTTGATGGAAAGCGGTTACCATCGCCTATGGACATTTGTAACACCAAAGATGTTACAAATGCGCTGCTGCTCTCTTAAGGGAGACTGGAACCTGGTCACTAATGCCGGAACACAACTCAAGATTGTTATGGCGACATACTTCAGACCAGGGGTGGTAGCCATCCAGTCTCGCAAATGCCCTACCACCTGGCAGAGAGTGCACGGACAAAAGCTGACGCGCGTTTACACGATTCCAGAGTGACCATCGGTATAACGGCAATCCGACGCCGGAAGCGGCGTACAGCGTAGATAGACGCCGCTTTCAGCATATGTGACAGAATACAGCCTGAAAATGGTAGAATATTAACTAGGAGCAGCGAATGAATGAATGAATGGTGAACAGATGAATGATGAACGAACCAATGATAATTATTTATTAGCGATAAAGTTTTGGTGCTGATTATACCCATAGTGTGTTCTAGAAAGTAATGGAACATTCCAGAATACATTTGCTATTCTTCGAGATGATTATATATCATATTGTTACATACCGACAAAGAAACGCGCACCCGGTTTATTGCCCCTCCCGCATTCGGAGTTCTTTTGTTTACTTCGTATTTAAATTTTGCAATTAGACAATAGCCTATTGTTATTGTTTTCGACTTTGCTCGTCGTTCGCAGGAATAATTAGCCAGGTGTGCAAATTACTGTTTCTCGGAAACACGCACGCGGTCGATTTTTGTACTGTGTAGTTAGTATAAAACAATGCCCGAACGGAGGGGTGGCGCATTCACGTGAGGATTACGATACGAGCAAGACGTAGATTCGATGAGCGATATAGTGACGGACTTTGCGCGTGTTATTGAATCGTGCAGTTGTCCAGTTATATTTATACCTGTTTTACACATGTTTGTACAGTTCTAATAAACTCTATAGTAATTCCAAAGGCATTTTAATTCGAGTCCTGGGTAGCCGTAACAATACATTTCAAGGCAAAGATAAACCGTGTAAATGCAATGCATCTAAATATACGTTTTTATTGAAACACTTTCTACGTTGACTTTCATGCGACACCAATTAATAAATATATATATTATATATAAAAGCAAAACTAGTTAAAACTTTATTTACTCATAAATTATCGTCTCCGCCATAGCAAAATTAAATAAGTTATTAATTAAAAATTTCAAGAAACACCCAATTCTGTTTTTTGTCTTTACGGTTTGTCAAATTTAGGAAGGTATCTTTGGCAGTTCACGCCTATGAAGTCTCTTATTTTTTCTAGTAAAAAATACTACAGTAAATGTCGTATTTCGTTGATTTGTACCGCCCACTATAGTGATGTGCCACGTATGACGAATAAACACAAACTATCGAAATTCGATTTTGAAATAAAATTAAATCGAACTAAAAATAATTAACATTTAAAGCCGAGCGCAGGTTTTGCTTTTATATAATTCAATAATATGCAATATCTATATTATAAACTTATAAAATTGCCGAGTCTGTAACATTGAGGCTATTTAAAATAAAAACAACTGGAATAGACTAAATAAACGACGGAGAACACGATGCAAACATTTTAGATTTCTTGTCTGTTTGACGCTTTGTCTGTTTGTTTGGGATTCAGGTAAAAACTACTGCACCGATTTCGATGTGGTTTTCGCTAATAGACTGCAAATTCTTAGACTTAAAATCTTCGCTACTTTTTATTACATTGGAATCCCGCGGGAATTCTTCTGGGAATTATTTAAAATGGACAGATTGAAAAAATATGATTTCCAATGTGATTTTTTCACTGATCGATAGCAAATTTTACGTAATAAAATGTGTGATACTTTTTCTAACGGGAATCCCGCGAGAATATTCCCGAGAGCGGTTTGAACTTGTTCGGGTGCATAAAAATTACCTTATAGCTTTCACTACAACGACAGCATACATTTTTTTTTAATGCTTACTTTGTGTCCCGGTAATCCCGCGGGAACTATCCATGTCAAACGTGGACGAAGTCGCGAGCATGTTCTAGTGTATTCATAACTATATTAACGCCTTACGTATAGTTTCTTTTGGTGTTGCCACTGAAGTCACGGCCGCTATAAATATTTATTTATTTAATATGCTTTTCAAATATTATATCAGTTCATAAACTACCCGCTGATGGGTTCGGGCCATTATTAACGAAGAGAGGACAGTACATGGAAAATTGGTGGGTTTCACACATTGCTTATCTCGATGTGCAGGTTGTTCTTTCACATTGCAAACATGCCAATTTTAACAATAAATATTATATATATTAGGGTGCTTTTTTTTCAATTTTTTTTCGGTTCCATCGTGAAATTTTGTTGCAAGTACCCAAAAAAAAATACCCTGAAAGTTTGGGCCCTTAATATTAATATTAAGACCTCGACCCAGGCGTTTGAAGATTTCCCCTTAAAAAAACACAGAAACTTTGGCTTTTTCATGTTTAAATTTCTATAGCTCAGTGGCATTTCATAGCATCGCTTTGACTATGGACGGGTTTTTTTAGAATTGAATGCTCTACAAAAGTGTCCATTGCGTTAATTAAAATTAAAAAATATATTTTTTTATAATTTGACATGATTTTCGATAAAAAAATTAAATTACAAAAACTTTATCATTAAATATCTCCGGAAATATTGATTTTAGCGACTTGGTGCTTAGGACCTTTTTTGTAGGAAATTAAATTTCCTACAAGTTTGTTGTTTGCATTTTTTTTGTAGCTCTTGTTATTCACGAGATAACTGCGAAAAAACGCGAATTTCATGGAAAAATCAAGTTTAGAGGCCTGTACTACCTCGCCGGTTCGAGTTACGACTTGGCCGCAATGGACACTTTTGTAGAGCATTCAATTCTAAAAAAAACCCGTCCATAGTCAAAGCGATGCTATGAAATGCCACTGAGCTATAGAAATTTAAACATGAAAAAGCCAGTTTCTGTGTTTTTTTAAGGGGAAATCTGCAAACGCCTGGGTCGAGGTCTTAATATTAATATTAAGGGCCCAAACTTTCAGGGTATTTTTTTTTGGGTACTTGCAACAAAATTTCACGATGGAACCGAAAAAAAATAGTTGAAAAAAAGCACCCTAATATATATATATATAATATATATATATATATATATATATATATATATATATATATATATATATATGGGCCGAATGTGGTTTGAACCGAATACGAACTTCGGTTTAATTTCGCAACGTTTTCTCAAAAGCAACACGTCATTACTTGTTGATATCGTGACTCGATAACGCTGACTCTTTAGCGTTTTTAGACCATAACTTACCTGTGGTAAATCTAGAGATTTTTAGACCATTGAAAAAAAAACATCATTTTATAAATCTAAATAAAGTCTCTTAGACGTGTTTTTTATTTATTTATTCAAGTTACGCATTTCGAATTAAACAGTTACACTAATTACTTATGATTGTTAGAGAAATAATAAGTTCATTTCATTTTTTGTTTTAATTTGGTGTCTATTTAATTAGGCAAATACTATTCAATTAAGAAGCACTACTATTATAAAATTGTTATCACATTGCCTATGACGGTTTACATATTCCTAACTAATATAAATGATCATGAGTATATTAAGGCTTTAATTATATTTTACGGTTATGATAGGATATGATTTCTATTTAATTTAAGTCAAAATTGTGCAAGTATTATTTTACTTTTTTCTTGCTCCGAATGTTCGGCATTTAAACCGAATTTCGACCGAATGCCGACGTTCGGCCCATCCCTATAGGTGACTTTGAGGCGCGAATGCATTAAGTACTTAATTACCACGGCTTATTGATGTATTAATGTGAGTATGAAATAATCATGAAATTAATCTGAATCAATACTGGTGCCATAATGAAACTAATTATCAATGCAACACACTAAAGTAGGTACCGAAACAGACATTCTCAAGTCTTGTCTTTCAAGGTTTAATCTAATATAAACAACAGAGCAAAGTAATGTGAGAACACATGCAACGGATTGAACCCAGAATAAACTAAAGCTATAGAAACCGTATAGGAATAGCAAAAAAATACATAATTATGTCCGAACTATTCTCGCTTATGGCGTTGAAAGCTTTTTGGAAAGAGATAGGTTGTTGACAAAGTGGTAATAGATTGAAGCTACACAGCGATATATCATAGTCACACAATTTGCAAAATTGATATTTTTTTAAATACTATTTGCATCGTAGAATATGTAAAAAAAGTAGTTTTTGAAATAAAGCACTTTTTCTTATTCTTCAGTCTTGATTTTAATAAGTGATAACCCATATTATATTGGTTGTAGTTTGGCTGTTAATCATTGGGTGTTGGTGCCAACACTAATGTAAGGCAGTGAAAGTTGGGTATGTGAAAAATGGCACACGAAAAAAGTATGATAAATGCAGTAGATATGAGAGCTTTGAGAAGTATATGTGAGGTAAGTTGAATGATATGATAAGGTAACATTGTGGATAGAAACAGGATATTATAATAAAAAAATTGAAAAACGAATGTCACTAATAAAGTAAAGTCACTAAAGTCATTTGATTTCTATTATTCTTTCTTTATTATTTTGATACTTGGGCATCTTTGTCTTCCGTGATGACGGCTACTGAAAAGTGGCCGAAACGTCGGAATAATATAAATCAAATTACCACGCTTAAAACCGATAAAACGTAGTTTTATTATGTATACTAGTCGTGAAAACTTAAGAAAATATTAAGGAATGTTAAGGTGGTTTGGGCATGTAGAGAGAATTGATGAAAGTTGAATCACAAGACAAGTGTATGACAGCGTTGTGAACGTGAAGAGTTGTTGTCGGTAGACAACGCAGAACACATCATCATCAAATAGCAGAAGTGTCAAATAAATTTCAGGTAAATAGCATCTCAAATAAACGTGCATAGAGGTTAACGAAAGTAGATGAAACCAAGAGATCTATAGTCTCTGCTTACCCCCATGGGAAACAGCCATGGTGTATTGTAATCTTTTATGGTATTCATTAGCCAGGTGTGGTTCTAGGAAATTCAGTCCACGCGGTCGAGTAGACATGTTGTATTTGTACAGTATAAAGCAATGCCCCAATGGAGGGATGAGTCCGTCTAGCGATAGCCACAAGCGAAGCAAGACGTTAGTGACGGATTTTGCGCGTGTGATTGAATTGTACCTGTGTTATACGTGATTGTATTATGAGGCCTACAACTCGTAACAGTATGGTAAGCCTGATTTGGATATTTCAATTTATATATGAAACAATAAAACAACCTAAGACATTTTCTATCTCACTCGCACTTATGTAAACTGTATTACTTTACACGAACAAAAGAGCTGTCACTCGGCTTTTGTTTTGGCACGGTTTCTATAGCTTAAGTAAATGTTCTGAGGGTATTAACACTGCGTTCATTTGTCAAAGTTTCCTTACGCATGTAGTCTCGCACCGGGGCCGATGGCGGCGCCACCGCTGCGCATGAGCAACGAACACACACGCCTCATTATAATTGATATATTTAAATGCAATAATGAAATCGAGGTCTTCATAACAAATGGGCGTATACAAACAAATGCCATTTTCTTGTTGTTTACTAAAATCTATGCATGTTACAATTTAGAAAGTTGCCAGTAAGCAAGTGTGCCTCAATAGACGGGTATTCTAAATTTCAGCCTTATATAATCGACTAGTTTTGTTTTATTCACAACTATAGTAGAATTATTTTCTCCGTGCAGTTTGGGTCATAAATCAAACTCGGCCTCAGCCCGGCTAGGGCGGTGAGCATGTTGCGCGGGCGCAACGTCATTATCGATAAAAACTCATTCTTATCAAAGAAAGATTAACATTCTTATAAAAATCATTATTATCTTTTTTGCTGTTAATTTTATACTTAGATATAAGTATTAATATTTATTTTTAATATAACTTGTTACATTCTAAACTTTTGTACTTATAGTTTTTTAATACATAGATACCTAATTAATAATTTATTTTAAATCATTATTATTCTTATTTTAATAAATACGTTGTTTTATCTATTTTTTTCTTTCATTTATATCACTAACCCACAAAATGACAAAACTAAATACACTATCGATAACGCTTATCGACAACAATAATGCGTATCACTATGCCTGACCATAAGGCGTGAGTGGAAGAGAGAGCGAAATACTCGCTTCACCGCTCCGATTATTTATGACCCAAACTGCACGGAGAAAGTAATTCTACTATAGCTGTCCCGGCAGACGTGGTCCCGCCCGGAAAAGCTTGAATCGATATGCCGACAGCAGCGCCGCCTACCGGGTCCAATTGTGAACCAACTCGGAAACCTTCTCTGGCTCATGCACAGCAACTTTGCTAAAGATCATCACATGATCAAATGTATAGTTTAAGATTTTATAAAAGACATACAGACACATTCATTTTTATATATCAAGGTTTTGTCCTTTGTGTAATTGTTTGTGGGCCCATTTGTTATGAAGCCCTCGAATTATATTTTATTATTATCATCGCATGCAGAGCTAATAATATACGTAGTAAAATATTATAATTTTTCAAACTTCAAAATATCATAGAATATTAATTATCGTTTCACAAACAAATTAAATAAATAAATCAAATTGCGTGTAGTGTTTGCCTATAAGTAATTACTGCATTTGTCTTTTTTGTTGAGCTATATTCATCCTTGGTATAAGTGCAAGTAATTGTTGGTAAGCCAAATAAATATAAATAAAATCGATTGTGAGTGACATTTATCCATAGCGGATTTGCTATATATATTAATAAATAGATTAACAAAAAAACCAGTTCGTATCCAACATTGTGAAATCAAATTAGAAAAATTAATTTTGGAATAAATTAAAATTGTGGTTACTAAAATACTCAAGCGAACTTGGTTTGAAAAATATTTGTTAGGTAGTGTTTCAGTTGATTTCGAATGAATTCGACGTTCATCAAAACGCATGTTTAAACGTAATAATACGCGTACATTAGTATAGTTCAAAAAATCATTTCAATTACTTCTTATATAATAATTATTATTATTTATGATGAAAAAATGCAAATGTTAGTCAAAACATTCTAAACAATAAACAACTTACTCAAGAACGCCAAATCTACAAATATAATAACATATATAAATAAGTGTACAATATTAAACATTTATATACTTAAATATATTTAAAAATATCATTAATTGACTAATGATATACTAATAAACTTCGAAGCTAGTTTTTTTATATTAAAATAATTCAGTTGGTCAATATCAAAAACCAGAGATTCACTGCGGTATTGATTTATCTCTACTTTCCATTCCTGCGCTACGGGGCATTTTAGACCCTGTACTAAAACGACCACTGTTGCGGCACGAGGTCTATCGAGCCCCGTAACATTTTCAAAACTTAAATCATTTTATGGCTTATATAAAAAACAGTTTACCAATTTTTGTTTTGTGCTATGCGACACTAGGTCAAAGTAACCCCGTATTAAGAGAGAACACACAGCACTCTAATTTAATAGCCCATCTTAGATATATATTCATCTGTTTTTCAACACTGAACCGCATTGACGTTAAGCCCTTCACACCACAGGAAAGTCTGTTCTTCTTAGCCGCACCGCAAGTGGGACACGTTCGGGGCGACTTAGACCCCGTTTCCCAGAGCACGTGTTAAATGAACGTTTGTGCATTGTCTTACTAACTATCTGCTGATGTATTGTGCTTGCCAAAACATGTAAAGACTGTATCAAAATATGATATAACCTCCCAATAAGTTTCATAAAGTCATATCGTTGAATGACTATTTTTTGTACTATGGCATAAAATTTCTTAGAATAAACACAAAAATGACACGAGAAAAGTAATCGAAAATCGATCATCAATTTCAAAACATATATTTCGTACATACCATGGTGTGTTCCGCCTCGTTTCGCGTACAATTTAAGTTTGTCGCGTAAAGCTCCTCTCTCGCTCTCCAAAGAATCAATGTCTTGTTGTAGATGATCCATTGTCTCTTCGAACTCTTTCTCTTTCCTGCCAAAAAATGTGATGTTGTTAAAAAGGTTCTGTCGGTAAAACAGATCTTGTTGTTAAAACAAATTCGGCCTTATATTAATCTTATTAAGAAACAATTAGGCATCTAATAATAGAACTACGTTTTAACGGTTTTAAGCGTAGTAATTTATTTGACTTGGTTTATCCGTCGTTTCGGCTATTTTCAGTGGCCGTGGTCACGTGGTCGCCAATAATGTCCTTTAAAACCGGTGGTATCGTTAAAGTCATTTTCAGTTTATAATTCTACAATATAATAAAATAAATCTTTAAAAGGTTCGAGTTGGTACGTTGCGTTTAGAAATGTGAAAAAAATTTCATGGGGTATATGGGACCACGTGATTTCGAAAATACAATTTTTATAATTTTTCTGTCTCTTAGAGCATCACGTGAAAACTACTTAATGGATTGAAACGAAATTTGACATAGATCTAGCTAACATCCCAGGGCGTAACTTACGACACTTTTTATACCGATAAATTACACCGTTCTCTTAGAATAGACGGATTCGCAAAATGGCGCTGCAATCTCGAATTTCAAGCGTGGTTGCCAGGCTACACTTTCATACATTACATTCTATACTCGTCTCACTCTGACTATAGTAATGCGTATATGTCTATCTCCCTCCTCGCCCCCCCCCCCCATCGCCGAGTACGCGCGAAATGCAGCAGCGTCGGCGCGACACTTCTTTACGAACCATAGGGTTCTAAACTTCTGAACATATACCTATATATATATATATATATATATATATATATATATATATTGTTATATATATATATATATATATATATATATATATATATATTTATATATACCTATAAAAACAATATCAAAGGTTAGCCCAATGAATTATTCGACTTGTATTTATGTGATTGTGTGAAGTACTAGCTGTTGTAAATGTTCTACGTGCTATGTAAGTTATAAATATTCATAAATGTTTTATTGTTTGAATACACAACAACGGTCGCGCAAAGTTGAACTATTTACTCGGTTATTATTCGGATGCCCGGAAACATTCCTAAAGTATTTTTTGGAAATCCCGGCATATATATATATACACACACACACACACACACACACACATATATATATATATATATGTGTGTGTAACATTAATAGGTGTATTTATGTGTTTATTAAGTACAATTCTTATTTATATAATATTTTATATAGTTATATATTTTTATCATTGAATTAAATATAATGTAAGTAATTTTGCATATCGTATAATATTCATGTATACCACCTGTGACAAATTGAATATATTTTCTTTTCCTACCACGGGTTGTCTGAAAGACACTTCTTAGCGATAAGAGCGCCCATTGTGCACATTTAGAATATTTTTTAGACTATAAGTTTTTCTGTGTTTTCTGTAATGGTGTACAATAAAGTGTTATCTCTTTCTCTCTCTCTCCTCTCTTGCTTGTCCTAGGGATTCACTTATCCTCTCACACAACAGCATACCTCTTGAGCTGGTTGTGGGCGTCCTCCAGCCTCCTCTGCAGCTGATCAGCCCTCAGCTCAGCATCCCTCGCGGCGGCGGACAGCTTCCTCTCGCCCAGCTCGCGACGGATCTGCATCTCCGACAGCTCCTCTTGTTTCGCCTAAATCAAAATTAAGGGTCAATTTTTCAGGTGGACCTTCAGGGCCAAATCCTGAAGGAAACAGCGTAAAACGCTCATTGGCGGCTCATTGATTCCGGATTCTCCTTACTATGGTCTGGGTGTCTGGGATCGGCCCCAGAGTGGTCCGTTGTATATTACCCATAACACAAGTGTAACTTGCCTAATTTGGGGATATACAATATATGTGTTTGTCTGCAAAAAAAAAATGGAGTCTCGAGCTCTCTACGACAAAGTGTCGCGAGATGGCACAAAAGCATTATTTAAATGGCAACACTAAAAGGTTGTGCAATTTATTGTTACGAGTTATGGGACTCGAATTAAAATGCCGTTGGAATTACTATACAGTTTATTAGAACTATACAAACACTCAAAACTCAGGTACAAATATAACTGGACACAATAACACGCGCAAAGTACGTCACTATATATCTTATCGAATGTACGTCTTGTCTCGCTTGCCTCTCTCTGCATTGGGGCATTGCTTTATACTGTACAAATACAACATGTCTGCTCGATCGCGTGGAGTGAAACTCCTAGAATCACACCTGGCTAATGACTACCATAAAGATTACAATTCACAATGGGCTGTTTTTCCAATCACAAATTTTAAACACAAATCAAAACAAAAGAAGTCCAAATGTCGCAAAGGTAATAACACGTCTACAGGTGTGCAGGTGTGAATTTGTCCTTTGTCGGACTCAGGTCGTAACAGTATAAACAATATTCTTGCAAATATAGATATCGATTGATTGGTTGAAAATTTAAAGACCTAATTAGTCACTTCTCAATTGGACCTATTTATGCAAAACGGAACCAACCCACATACTGACAGTATTGAGAAAAAGCCGTTTTTATTAAAATTTTGCATACAAAAAAGTGTCTATATTTTGGAAAAGAATTTGTTGAATATTGTATATTATATTTTGCCCTATATATTCAAGTAAACCTTGTAGGTTTTTGTTTTACCATGGGTCATGGACTTGTTAGTTTAATATACTCTTGGTGTCTTGTGGGTTAGCTACTCTGTCATAAAAATGTTTTATTCTGTAAATGTTGCCAGGTCGTTATGATATGATAGAAGGTGCATTTTGAAAGCCTTCTGCGTCCTTAACCCAATTTTGACATTTTGGTTTGTGTATTGGTTCTGTTTTGCATAACTAGGTCCAATTTAGTAAATACTTGAAATTGAATGAATACCTTAAGTGCTTTCCTCAACTCTTTGATGTCCGCCTCCTTGTTCTCCAACTTGATGGTAAGCGTCTTTGTCTCCTCCAGTTGCTTCTTCACCAGCTGGGCACGAAGAACCACCGGCGGAACTGGCTGCAATTTTTAGCCTATTTATGATGACTAATAATAATAAATCTTTATTAGCCTTTTTTAGTGTTTTACAAGTAACAAAAAAGAAAAAATGTGTTAGTTTAGATTACGGCTATAGAAATTAAGACAAGTAAGTATACCTTCGACTCTCAAACTAGGAACAACGCCTGTGTTTTGAGTCAATCAAATATCTATATGGTTAAACAATATAATTAAATTATAGCTCTTAAATAATTATATTGTTGAAATTAACGAAAATTATAAAGCATAAAATAGAATTTATAGTGACAAAACAGTAACAACCCACAGACTATACCCTTTCTAAAAGTTTATTATACTTTTGACAGATCGATCATTGATCTATTAGTGATTTCTTAGACAGCACTAACACGCGGATACGCAAGTTTCAATTCGATTTTATACTATAATCGAATTTCTTTATGAGTAAATTTTATTCGATTTACTGCACCTATATCATTTGTAAAAAAATCACCTATTCCTAGTAATATTATAAATGCGACGTTTTGTATGTATGGATGTATGTTTGTTACTCTTTCGCGCAAAAGCTACTGAATGGATTTTGATGAAACTTTGCATTAATCTATACATATAATAAAATTGTAGAAGTCGCATTTCTGTACAATGAAAAAAATGCTAAAACCGTCAGGGGGATGTAAGAAGTGAAATAGAACTAATTAAGATTTTTTTTTTCATTTTTTTTTGTTTCTCTGTTTGTCTGTCTTTTTGTACCGGCTAATCTCCGAAACAACTAGACCGATTTAAATGAAATTTTGTATGGTGGTAGCTCATATCCCTGGTCAACAGTATCCTATAACTTTTGATCCCGAAAAATTAAAGAGGTCCCGTGGGATAGTTAACAAACCGCACCACGCGGACCAAATCGCGGGCAGAAGCTAGTATCACACATCAGAACAACAAATGGGATGTAATTTATAAAGATATAGTGTGAATTGTCCAAAATATAACAATTTTCCATCACCACGCGGGTGAAACCGCGGGCGCAGCTAGCAATATAATATAAACTTGATGTGTGTTCAAGAACAGAAATGAAAACTTCATTAAGAAGAATAACACTCTACGAACGAGTATAGCTGTGACGCCTTGACTACATCTCTCGCCTTAACCGACTCGAGCCGACTTTACCCGAACGAGCGTTACGTAGCCGAGCGTGACGCGTGACGGCTCAGTCTCATCAATACCCACAAACAAGGAGCTGTGAGTCCGCGTGTGCCACCGACCTTGTCCGAGTGCACGTTGGTCAGCGACATCATGTCGTACTCCTTGTCCTGCGCGAAGGTGGCCAGCTTGGTGACGTCACCCGCCACCACGGACAGGGAGTGCTTGATGGTGCGCACCGGACCGTGGTCGTCCTCAAAGAGAAATAAATAAGTAAATGATTATTTATTATACCACTTTACGATAACACCGACAGTAAATTTTTTTTTGATGAAGTATAAGAAAAATATTAACACTGAAAGCTCGAGCCGAAGACACCTAAAATCGAGATAATTACTAGAAAATGCCATCAAAAATTTAGAAAGAAAGAAAATTTATTTGAATAAATAATAATAATAAATGTATCTTAATCGTATTGTTAAGTAGGTAAAACATCGCTTCATCAATTTTGCTGTCTACCCTCTTTTCTGTGCGAGGCGATGGCTAACGTAGCAGGGTATATGCAGCCATTTTGGTCAGTTTCCGAGTCAACGTTCATCAACTATTCTGAACTTCAACTCAGTGATTAGTGGCCGTGCCAACGTTTACTACACTTGGGCTTTGTCGAGTGTTAGCTTCGAGGTGTAATCTAGTGCCGTGTGTGTCAAAGTTGTTTGAGCTTCTACATTCCAAGTGCAAGGACCTGGGTCATATCCCACACGTGTTTTCCATTCGTTCCACTGACCTGTTGGTATATCTTGTCGACGGCCGCCGCCCACAGCGTGATGAGGGTGGCGTGCGGGAGGGGGGCGCCGTCGGCCGCGTCGCCGGCGGTGGCGGCGCACGCGCACGCCGCGCGGCTCGCCAGCCACGCGGCGCGCGCGCACCGCGACAACGCCGACGCGCACTCGCCGCGGAGCCGCTCCACCAACTGACGACCACGCACGGTGACAATACGTTAATACAGTACCGTGAAACGGGGAGAATCGGGACACTTTTTAAGTTCGACATTGATTCTAACCGTTTTTGAAGTAAAACTTCTTTAGGCGCGACTAGGAGGTAATTGGACGACAATGCAACGGAAGTCCCTTACGGCAATATGGCGTCACGTTTCTGTACCAACCGGTTTTTAAATAAATTTAAAGTGAAACTTTTATTAGATCGTCTCAAACTTTTTGGTCTGTGTGTTGCATGTCGCGTGACGGTCGGCCGCGGCCAAGGTCAATATGGCGGCGCCTATAGTACGCAGCAACTGACCGTGTAGTAATGTGAAAAAAAGTTTCACTTTTACCGTGGTTTCATAAAACCACACAATCGGTTTTTTTTTGTCAATAGATAGTTTATAAACAAAGCAATCAAAAAAAATTGAAAAAAAAATAGTAAAAAAGTTTTAATTCAATCGCGTGTGAACGTTACACGCACTCTTTTTTTAAAGTTATAGTAATAAAACGGAGATCATAATGGTTCCGGTAGTTTACATTTTCATTTCTAATGCATTAATATATAGTTTATTAAAGAATAATCATAAAAAGTTACAAAAACTCACTTGTCCCTATTCACCCAAGCCTTGAGGTGAATCGGGTCGCTTAAGAGGTTAATAGAATTTTTCGCTAGAGCTGACACTTTTACACTATAGGCAGGTACCTACAATACAAATTTCACACAACTTTGACCCAATGTTTTGAAGTACGTTTTTCTTTTAAATACTTATAACAGGATGACTGAGTGTTGCCAGATTATAGAAAAAATATTGCAAGCTTCAAATTGAAATCCTACCACAAAGTGTAACACGTAACATAAATGTGTATATAAGGTCTCAAATAAAACTTGAGGTTTGTCCCAATTCACCCCCTAGACCCTATTCCCCCCATATTACGGTACGCGGCACGCAACTTGGCCACGTTTCATAGTAGTGGGGGTTTTTTGTTTGGTTTTTTGCCAAGTTTGCGCATGGCACGTTCAACACATATACACACGTTGTGCTTGTGTAGTGTCTGTGAATAACCGTCGTGGTTTGGCATCGCACTGCATTTGCAACATGAAAAGTCTGTCCGTCTCTCTCAGTTGAGTAGTACAGTAGACAGTAGACAGTTGAGTAGACTCATTCCCGTGTCCCGCTTGACAACTAAAGAGACCTAAATAACGACTTGTGGGCATCTAACGACTCTTGCCAAGTTACGTGCCGGGGACTATGCCAGGATATGCCAGCGACTTCGTCCAAACTGAAAACTGTGTCGGAATAAGCTAATTTAAATATTATTATTTTATTTGGGGGCTAACAGCTATATATTCTTACAAACTAAAGTAACAGAGATAAATAAAGAATAGCTATTCATAAACCTCCACAGATGATAGAGGAAATATAAAAAATAAATTTACATTTGTTTTAGAAAAAGAAAATAAACAACAAAACTATGAAATATTTATGACCGAAAAACTGATAATTATTAGTTTGATTAATTTCGCATTGACAGATGCTAGTCTATCCAGAAACAAGTCAGGACCTTACTTATAATCGTTTCTTAAATTTAAAGAAACTGCTCAGCAACTGATTAGTGAAAATCTTACCCATAAACTCCTCTTAGTCGAATATTTTGGGTTGATCATTGAAATTTCGTTTATCTGTGCTCCTGTTAGGTAACGTTTATAAGTGAAAAAAAAAAGATATTCATTGATTAGGGGTTCGATTCTGATTCTCTTACTCAAGAGATGGCTAATTGTTTCTCAACTAGATTATTATAAGTAAGGCCATCAATGTCCACATAATCCGACTTACTGAGTTTGTTGAATTCGTTGAATGTTCTGACAAAAAAATTAGTGGCGTCTGAAAGCGTAGTTTTCTGTGTATGAGACTGGGTGTTTCAAAATCGGGGGTTTTGAAAACAAATTCCACGCGGACGACGTCGCGGGCACAGTTAGTTATAGATAAGTACATTCTATTATATACTCGTTTCTAATTGCCTCTATATTAAAAAGAATTGAAATCTCGCGTGTAATTTACCTGCGCGTCCAATGGCACGGCGTGTAATTGCACGCCGGGGGGCAGCCGGCGTCTGACGCTCTTCAGCTGCTGCTGGAGCGTGGAGGTGGACGTGCAGATCGCCTCGTGGAGCTGACCCAGCTCCAACGGACGGTCAGAAGGCTGGGAAACGTTATAAAACATTATTTAAACTAGCTTTGCCAATTAGAATATCCTAATTTTGACTTTGGAGAGACTTCCCGATAGATGGCAGTAAAAGTTAAAAAAAATGTTTTATTTAACCGAATTCAAGAATTTCACATTTCGTCGCGTAATATTTTTTTACGTACGTTTAGCTATAACTTTTCTGTTGTTGACTTGATTTTGATCATACTATTCACTGGATTTAATACAGCTTCATAAAAATTTGTTATTGGACACCATACATATAACGTAAAAGTGAAAAATGAACTTTTTTCTAGCAAGAAATGAACCGACTTCAAGAGTAACTAAAAAAATATTTTCTACAACACCTTGAAGTCGGTTTTAGTTACTCTTGAAGTTTGGTTTATTTTTTGGTAGAAATTATTAATTTCAAATATTACTGAAGCAGACACATATTTAAAATTAAAATATTTCCCTGCGATCCACTCATCAGATCCCGACTTGGTGAACATCGAAACAACTCGGCAGTATACACTTGCGAATAAAGAAAAACTTTGCAAATCGGTACGTATTTGAAGGAAAATTCGCGTAACAAACGTACAGCTCAATTGAGAACCACTTCGTTTTGGAAGTCAATTCAAAATGCATTAATTTCATTTTGATTTTTGGCATCACTCAGAAGTGTTGAATAAAGTCCACGTCCCCAATGAACTATGTGAATAAAATATGAATTGGACCTACTTATGCAAAATGGAACCAAAACACATACTGTCAATTTTGAGACAAAGCCGTAGTATTAAAAAAATTTCATACTAAAAAAGTGTCTATATTTTGGAAAAAAATATTTGAATATTGTACATTAGAATATACAATATTCTTGGTGACCCCACCTGACGGTAAAACGCCATCCTCCCCCAATCCTCCCTCAGCCCTCAGTGTAAATCGATCCCGCTACGAACGCACGCGTGTGAAGTGATAGTTGTTACAGAACTAAGGGTGATCAGACCACAGCCGGCTGGCCAGGAAGCCTTCAGCAGCTGTCATATCCAGGCAACCTAGATTCCACACCCAAAAGACGTTTGCCGTCCCATTACAGTCCATTAACCGTGCAGGAACGGAGAAAGAATACAATTTCCTGCGGCCGGGCTGCCTGTCGTAAGAGGCGACAAACCAACTGACACTCAGGTGGTAGGGTATTTACTCGTCTGGATGGCTACCACCCCTGATATAGAACATGTCGCAGTAACAAAAGTGTTTCGGCGTTAATATTCGGGTTCCAGTCTTTGGTGTTGCTGAGATCCATAGGCGATGTTTACCGCTTCCCATCAGGTGAGCCGCCTGCCTATATCCTTGCAGGAACGGAGTAATAATACAATTTTATGCGGCCGGTCATAAGAGGCGACAAAACAACCCACAACCAGGTGATAGGATATTTGCCCGACTGGATGGCTACCACCCCTGGTGTAAAGTATGTCGCCATAACAACCTGCTGTGTTCCGGCATTAGTGACCAGGTTCCAGTCTCCCTTAAGAGAGCAGCGGCGCATTTGTAGCACCTTTGGTGTTGCAAATGTCCATAGGCGATGGTAACCGCTTTCCATCAAGTGGGTAATCTGCCTGTCTGCTGAACTAATGCAATAAAAAATATAAAAAATAACCGCCGCATCAATGAGTTTAGTGTAGCGAGGACACCCTCTGGAGGGGCGGTACCTGCAGTATCTGGGTGAGGGCGTTTGCGTCCGCGTGTAGCGCCCTCGCGAGGGCGTCAAGGGCGCAACAGAGGTGCACCACCGCCTCGCGGCTCACCGCGGCGCCCTCTATCGAGTGCATGTTCAGCGCCGACCACATCGCCGACAAGTACGTCCAACAACGCTCAATGCCTGTCATTACAGAGTCATCACTTTGTTAAACTGTAGATAATTTAGGAACGACGGTGGCATAATTATAGAGCGGTTTAAAGGATACAAAATCCCTATTCTCAGTACCATTTATAAATACAAACTATACTAAAAACACGTTTTTATTACCGCACTTGTCGGCAATACAATGCATTATGTACATACAAGTATTGATCCTTCAATAGGTAATCTATAACAATTTAAAACCCAAATTGAAAAATGTTGTAATTTAGAATGACTTACAATTGATAATGACATAAACTTTATTGTATATACTTTCCTTTTTTAACATTTTCCTTTTATTATGTTTAATATTGACCTAATGTAAATTATATAGACATTTTATGTAATTTTTGTATAATTGTTTTTTTTATGCAATTTTTTTTGTAATTAACTGTTTAAGCCAATTTTTATTTTAATTATAAAAAATATTTTATAGTGGAAACTTGATTGATATAATTATGTATTCATTTTGTGTTTTATATTTAAGAATATTAATTATTGTATGTTTCCCAAACAAATTAAATAAATAAATAAATAAAATTAACACGTCCGCTGCTAAACTAGGCCTTTAAGGCCTAGTGAGTTTCTGTCTGTGCGGGCGCTGAAATCGTGCCGTTTCATTGGGTGCGGACCCTGTCCTGACCCTGGCTTTGGTAATGTTTGACTTATGAAAGAGACAAGGATATATTTCACCTTTACTTTCTTTTAATTATTCATGTTCAGGCCTTGTTTTATTGGCCTGGTACCCTCACTGAACATTTCGCGGGGGAGTGCGACCAGTGCAGCGACGCTTGTTAGTTCATTTTTGGATATCGATAGTCGACGTCCATTATCAGTCAACTTTCAAAAGTCGCATTTGCTTCTTTACCGCTGAGTAATTGTACATGATGCTGAGCTAGTTTATGCTTGAACATTACTAATAATATTTCTATTACAATGTAAATGTAAATCAGAATGCAGTAAGTGCAATAGGTCATACTGTTTACCTTGTTTTAATCAACAGCATTTTATTAAAAAATAAATATTATCTAAATGTGCCTATCAATAGATTTTAATTTTAGTCCCTGTCCCATACCAAGGCTTAACAAACATGGTGACTTCATTACTAATGCGTTACAAGGAGCCTTCATGTTTGACAATACATACTTTATATCTGACAAGACAGACGTGTGAGAACTAAAGAATATAAGAAAAAATGGTGACAACAATTTAAAAATAACTTGACATCTGTCATGCCAGTGTCCAGTTACACGACGTCATTTAACAAAAACCACGGCAAAAAAAATGAGTGCGTGTAACGTTCACACGCGATTGAAGTAAAACTTTTTTAGTAATTTTTTTTTCAAAATATTTTTCAATTTTTTTTGATTGATTTGTTTATAAAACTTTCTATTGACAAAAAATATTTGAAAACCGGATGGTACGCCATATTGCCGTAAGGGACTTCCGTTGCATTGTCGTCCAGTTACTTCCTAGTCGCGCCTAAAGAAGTATTACTTCAATAATATAATAGAATAAAAATCACCCAGTAAAAAATTCACATCATAAAATTTGCAGTGCTTCTTTCTCATTAATTAACGCACATTTAAATACTTGTAATATAATCTCAACCTGTTCTTGTGCTTGGTGTGAACGCACTCACCGTCCAGGGAGCAGTTCTCGTCCAGCTCGTTGGTCTTGAGCAGGTGCGTGGCGGCGTCCAGCGCGCGCTCCTGCTGCATGGCGTCGGGCAGCGCGCTCGCAGCACGCAGCAACACATCCGGCGTGCACGAATCCAGGGCGGCAGTCCACATGCACACTATGCACTGGGAATAAAAACAATATGGTAGTAACATTAAGTAGTAGTAGGTAGTAGTAGGTAGTAGTAGTAGTAGGTAGTAGTAGTAGTATTAATAGTATAGTAGTAGTAGGTAGTAGTAGTATTAGTAGTAGTGGTAGTAGTTACTACTACTACCACTACCTACTGGCATTAGTAGTAGTAGTAATAGGTAGTAGTACTTGTAGTAATAGGTAGTAGTAGTACTAGTAGTAATAGGTGATAGTAGTTATAGTAGTAGGTAGTAGAGTAGCAGTAATAGCTAGTAGTAGTACTAGTAGTAATAGCTAGTATTCGTAATAGGTAGTCGTAATAGTACTCGTAGTAATAGGTAGTAGTAGTAAGTGGTAGTAGTAGTACATACATAACTTCACGCCAGGTCCCTTGCGGGGTAGGCACGAACAACAGGGCGACATTTAGGCTTATTCTTACACACCTCACTTGCTTCTTTGTAGTAGTAGTGCTAGTAGTAATAGGTAGTAGTAGTAGATAGTGTAGATTAGTGGTTAGTAGTGATTAGTAGTAGTAGACAGAAGTACGTGTAGTAGATAGTAGTGATTAGGAATAGTGATATTAGTAGTAACTAGTAATGATGGTAAGTGGTAGTATTAGTAGTAGGTAGGTAGGTAGTAGTAGTAGGAATAGGTAAGTAGACAGTCCACTGTGCCACTGTTCGCCACAACTCTGCTCGCCATTGGCAGGATGTTCACCTATCCATTTCCTTGAGTTCCGAAGCTTAATTGAGTTCCCAAGCTTAATTGCTATTTTTTATTTTATTTTTTTCAGCAGACAGGTAGAAGGCCCACTTGATGGAAAGCGGTTACCATCGCCTATGGACATTTGCAACACAAAAGGTTACAAATGCGCTACGGCTCTCTTAAGGGAGACTGGAACTCTAGAGCAAGGGTGGTAGCCATCCAGTCGGGCAAATGCCCTACCACCTGGCTGTGGGTTGTTTTCCGCCCGAACGCAGGAAATTGTATTCTTTCCCCGTTCCTGCACGGATAGAAAGGTAGTAGTTGTCGAAATATTACCTGTATCATGTGCAGCTGGTACTCCAGCTGACACCTAAAGCTGTACTGCACGGCCGTGTGGGTCTTCGTCACCACCTCGCGGTCCCACACGTTCACCGCTGGGAATCTGAGACATCCAAATTATATATAATTTATACACAACTAATTGACACGACACACTATGTCGTGACAATGTTTAATAAGATAAAAATAAATACCCGTCTCATATATGCAACCCAAGGCATCGACTTGAAACATCAGATATAAAAAAAACTTTGCGATAAAAGAAACCGATTTCAAGAGTAAACTATAAAGCAAATGAATATTTCTACATATTTATTTAAGTCGGTGCCAAGTATAAATAATGTCTATCAAAATAGAAACCCGACTTCAAGAGTAACTATAACAAATAAAAACTCAACTTGAAATGTTTAATTTATATTGTTACAAGTGCGGGACTCGAATTAAAAAGCCGTTGGAATTTCTATAGAATTTATTTGAACTATACAAACACGTATAACACAGATACAAACATAACTGGCCACAATAAGTACAAAGGCCACAATAAGCGCAAAGTCCGTCACTATATTATTATCACTTATTGAATGTACACGTTTTGCTCGTATCGTAATCGTCGCTTGACTCTCTCACCTCTCCGTTCGGGCATTGTTTTATACTAAACTATACAATACAACACTCGACCACGTGGACTGAATTTTCCAAGAAAACGTAATCCGCACGCCTTCAGCCATAAACGATTACAATGACAATAGGATGTTTTTCTTAATTACTAATTTTAAACACAAAGTAAATAAAAAATGTCCAAATACGGGAAAGGTAATAAACTGCAGGTGTGCATTCACTTTGTCGGCGTGTAACAATAATATTGTTTAATTAATATTTTATAATATGCTAATCATGCAAGTTTAACATTGATATTTTATAAAATCTCTATCTCTATAAATATTAGAAACGCAAAAGTTTGTATGAATGGATATATGGATGTATGGATGTATGTTTGTTACCTTTTCACGCAAAAACTACTGAATGGATTTTGATGAAACTTTACAGTAATATAGCTGACACATCACAATATGAATTATATAAATAAAAAACCGGTACGAATAAAAAAAAATCGATCAAAAAATTCAAAAGTAATGAAAAAGTAAAAAATAAATATCCTCCAACTCACTCACCTTTCTCTGATCTGACCAAGAATGATATCAGACTTCGTGTTCAGTCTTTGGAGGAGCAGAATCAGCAACATCGCATCATGGTCCCCTGAAATATCATAGTAATTATCAATTAGACTACATCTTTATTTTTTTCTTTGCTAAAACACTTCAGACATGGCGACGGCCCACCTGATGGAAAGTGGGAGGCCAACGCGTCGTTGCCTTCAGGATGAGATAGGAGGGCTGGAATAGATAGCGAGACAGTACTTTACGACTGAACAACCACAGTATGGCCGCCATAACAACTTTGACTTGTGTTCCGGCATTAGTGACCAGGTTCCAGTCTCCCTTAAGAGAGCAGCAGCGCATTTGTAGCACCTTTGGTGTTGCAAATGTCCATAGGCGATGGTAACCACTTTCCATCAAGTGGGCCGTCTGTCTGTCTGCTGAACTCCTACAATAAAAAAAGAAACTAACGGAACATCATGAGGTGAGACAGTGGTCAAACGCAAACCTATAGATTCTTAATTCTTAATAAGCTTTTTTTAAAAAGTTTCTAAATACAAGCTTTTAAGATCCTGGATATCATGTAGCAGCAGAGTTCTAGCCAAGACAAGTAAACCGAGCCCAAACACGAAGGGTCTATCTTGTTTAGTACAGGAGTTCCTATGGCCACCTTCCGACTCCATCATCAGATCAGCTCCATAGTACCAGATTATTGCATTGTCACGCGATATACATATGCGTGCAAATTTCAGCTCAATCGGAAACCGGGAAGTTGGTCAAATTTAAATTGCAAGATTCCACCCGAACTTACATACATACATAGATAGGTGCAAGTGGGATTTTCTCCATAACTTCATATACCACTCATAAAACGAAACAAAACTCACCGGAAGTTGCCATAAAGTGGTCCGGGAGACAAGCAGCCAGCATTTCCGCCCTGGCCCTCGCCTGGGTCAGCTCCAGGGCCCGGAGTTGGAGGTCCACCGAGCGGGTCGAGGCCCTGGACAGGTGGACCAGAGACCCCAGGTCCACCGGAGGTGAGGTGCGAGTGCTCACCGGCTCTGGAGTGGACTCCTGCTCTGATACCGGAGCTGGTGATTCTGGACACATATATATTAAATTTAAAAGATAAGGTCCCCATAAAGTAAATAATAACCATAAACAAAAAATAATGTTAAACTTTTTTCGTTTAATAAATGTTTTATAATTTGTGTTTGTTTGTAGGAAGTAATCTGTTGAACTACTGAACCGATTTTGAAAATTCTTTCATCAATAACTAACTACATTATTCATGATTGACATAGGCTATATATTTGATCGTGATTTATAATTAAAAAACGGTCTTATGCGTTGATTCATCGCCGTGCGCTGACGATAGGTAGGTGACGCCCAGCGAAGTGAACACAAGTCAGCTAATAGACTACAAACTATCGTCATCGTATCTAAGTAAAACACTTCATATATTTTTATAAGCAGGTACTTAATATAAAACTAATAATCTTAAACGCTATTAAAATAATAAATATTAATAACATTCCCAACATTCCCGAGTGTACACACGTCACGCATAGATCGTAGTTGTAGCTCAACTGACCCCCTCTCTCAATCAGGCCATCCTTTTTCTACTTCACAAATGCAAATGTACCAGCCCGGCAACGTCGACATAATTTCCTAGAACTAGCTTGTACTTATAATCCGCAACACATGGCTAATGATGCTCCTGAGCGGCCTTAAACGAGAACAATAGGCTGTTCTCCACAATAACTAGAAACGTATGCCAAATAAACAAATGAACAAAAAACGACGACAATTATTTCAAACAGTACACAGTTTTACAGATCAGTACGTGGAATTTGTCTTTGTCGGGGTCTAAGTTGTAACAATAATATGATGAGTGTTTCAAAATTTTTGCATTCGAGAGTCCAATTTTGTTAAACAAATTTTATACAATTTTTTTATACTTATCACAAATTATTCCCCCAGACCCTACTAGTGACGAATAGAAGATAACATACCTTGCTTGGTCTCCAGCTGTGTCCGTATCTCGTTATACTGTTCGGTCATCTTTTGCACCAGCTCCCTGAATTTGAGGATAGTCGAGTCTCGGTCCATTATCGTCTCCAAAGCCGCTTCACGCTCCCTCACAGACTAGAAAGAATCATTGGTATTCCCTAAGGGCCCTTGTGGTTGAGTGGGCTAAGCCTTAGCCGGCCTACCTCACTGCAACGCAGAGGCGAGGAGTTCGATTCCTGGTATAGTAAATTTACTATGGTCTGGGCGTCTGGGACGGCCCCAGAGCAGTCCGTTGTATATTACCCATAACACAAGCGTAACTTGCTTAACTTGGGGATATACAAAATGTGTGTTTATCTGCCGATTAGTATAATTATAATTGCTAACCCTACGGAACCATTCACACGAGGACGATTCGCGTTTGACAGTTCATCCCACTAGCCCGATACCTTTTGTTCTCATTTCCTACAAGTTTTACACTGACCGGGGCTTGTCCTTACCTTACCTTAATTAGGTATCTATGTATTAAAAAACTATAAGTACAAACGTTTAGAATATAACAAGTTATATTAAAAATAAATATAAATACTTAGGTATATTCATGTTTAAAATTAACAGCAAAAAAGATAATAATTTTTATAAGAATGATAATCTTTCTTTGGTAAGAATGAGTTTTTAACGTTAATGGCGTTGCGCCCGCGCAACATGGTCGCCGCCCTAGCCGCGCTGAGGCCGAGTTTGATTTATGACCCAAACTGCACGGAGTAAATAATTCTACTATAGCAACTCGGCATCGATGCTCTAGGCTTTATAGCTTTGTATTGACAAGCTGGTCGCTACCAACCAACCTCTTGGCTCTTCTCTCAACTGGAACTTGAAGCCTCTTCGTTGCAGTGAGGTAAGCCGTCAAAGGCTTGCTCAACCACAGAAGCCGTCACTGACTCACTATATTATTGGTGTCCACGTCCTACTCCCTAAGAATCTCCAGCGCCTCCTTCTGCTGCAAAACGTAGTCGCAGAAGAGGCGAACACTAGTCATCTTCTGTTGCTGCACAATAAATTGCGTTTACCAGTTTTATTTATAACGCAGGGGGAATGTCTTTGGACACCATCCCCGGGTCCTTCGGGGGAAGGGCCAAAATGTAGACTCTCAGCGACTGGTTCTCCACGCTCTCTTCTGAAACGAAGCTCTACCCCCTAAACCTAAATAAATTGCGTATACCAAGACTAAGATTTTATGATGTTGAATAGCCATAAAAAGGACTCACTTCTCTGGTAGCAGCGTGCGCCATCTCCAACTCTTCGCGAAGATCCATTTCGAGCTCCCGATTCGACTCGACAAGTTGCTCATGGACCTCCTGCAGGGCCTCCAGCTCTGACACGTCTTGCTTCAGCTGTTCCACCTTTGGGGAACGAAATTACTTTGTATACATGTAGAATTGTTAAAAATGGCTTCGATGTGCATCGGAACGCAAGTGTAGATTAAATCACATGAGTGACTGAAGATTTGAGTTGGAATAAACGGTGGACAGTCGTCGGTTAAGAGCGTATAGGGTTTTTTTTTTATTGTAGTTTAGTAGTCATGGGAAAAATTACTTACCAAGATGAAAAGACTGATTATATCTTTTTGATACAAAGATATATATCACTCTTTTACATCTTTAACTCTTTGATAAGACGAGTTATTATCTGTGAGTGATATACTAGCAGAGCCGACACGCAAAAATATATAAACAAATAGTGAAGAAATATAATAAAATTAATTACATTAAAACAAAATTACACCATAAAACTATAATGTTACGATATATTTTGGCTTGCAATTTTATATTCGGTTTCGTCGTTCACTCACTACGCATGCGCAGTGCGCGGGCTAATCATTCTTTCTCGTCGCGTGGAACAGGAATGAACTAAAGAGTTAAAGATATAAAGACACATTTTGAACGCAAGTGATATACAGATCTAATCACTCATCGCGTCGGATATATATCTTTTCAGTTAATCACTCAGGAGTTACACACCTCTATAGTTTAGGTTCGCGTTTGAGCGCAATCTCGCCTTATGTGGTCTAGGAAGCAAGACGAGTGTACTAACCTATATAGTGACGGACTTTGCGCTTGTTATTGAATCGTGCATTACGTTTGTACTGGTTGTGTTCAGTTATATTTGTACCTGTATTATACGTGTTTGTATAGTTCTAGTAAATTCTAAAGTAATTCCAAAGGGCATTTTAATTCGAGTCCTGCACCTCGTAACATTATGTACAATGTATTTATTATCGTATCGGAATGACTTCACAAATATTTTGTTGAGGTTTTAAGTATTCTAAACAGAAACAATATATAATTAAAAATACTTTATAGAGTAAATAATTACCATAAACAAAAATTTCAATTAAATAATTAAAATGAACTATTTGCGGGTAGGCTAAATAATAACTTAACAAAAAACAAAAATCGAATAAATGCCGCGCTTAAAACCGTTAAAACATAGTTTTATTTACAGGTCGCGAAAACTTAAGAAAATACTAGATACAATATATCCTAATATTCCAAGTGCAAGATACCAACGTACCTGATCTTCTAGAGCCATCTTCTTCTCTGCCAACTGCTCGACCATCTCTTCAGCGCCCAGAGCGGCATCAACTTGCTCCCTTAGGTCAGCCACCTGCGCCTCCAACTCCTCGACCCTGGAGGATAGCTTCTCCTTGGTGCGGGACAGCTCTGCTATTTCAGACCTGTACTGCTCCAGATCCTGGGATATATTTAAGAATACCATACAATAAAGGAAAACATATTTTTGATTATTTTCTAAGCATGCTGACTCTGTACATTGAAGCTATTAAAAAAAACAACTGCAATACAATATATAAACGATAGAGAGAACACTATGAAACTTTTTTTAGATTTCTTGTTTGTTTGTTCGGGATTTACGTGAAAACTACGAAGCCGTTTTCCGCATTATGATACTTTTATTGACACACACACACGCACACGCACATACACACACACACACACATTCATACACACAATAACCCCTTAACGTGTGACGAAATTGATGTATGACTTATACCCGACTTATAGACTCGTTAGAAAAGGGCATTTCATAACCGCATTATAATACTTTTAGACACACACACGCACACACATATTCATACACACAATAACCCCTTAAAGTGTGACGTAATTGATGTATGGCTTATACCCGACTTATAGACTCGTTAGAAAAGGGCATTTCATAACCGCATTATAATACTTTTAGACACACACATATTCATACACACAATAACCCCTTAACGTGTGACGTAATTGATGTATGGCTTATACCCGACTTATAGACTCGTTAGAAAAGGGCATTTCATAACCGCATTATAATACTTTTAGACACACACACATATTCATCCACACAATAACCCCTTAACGTGTGACGTAATTGATGTATGGCCCCTTATACCCGATTTATAGACTCGTTAGAAAAGGGCATTTCATAACCGCATTATAATACTTTTAGACACACACACACACACACACACACACACACATATTCATACACACAATAACCCCTTAACGTGTGACGTAATTGATGTATGGCTTATACCCGACTTTTAGACTCGTTCGAAAAGGGTATTTCATAACCGCATTATAATACTTTTATAGACACACACACATATTCATCCACACAATAACCCCTTAACGTGTGACGTAATTGATGTATGGCCCCTTATACCCGATTTATAGACTCGTTAAAAAAGGGTATTTCATAACCGCATTATAATACTTTTATAGACACACACACATATTCATCCACACAATAACCCCTTAACGTGTGACGTAATTGATGTATGGCCCCTTATACCCGATTTATAGACTCGTTAAAAAAGGGTATTTCATAACCGCATTATAATACTTTTATAGACACACACACATATTCATCCACACAATAACCCCTTAACGTGTGACGTAATTGATGTATGGCTTATACCCGACTAATAGACTCGTTAGAAAAGAGTATTTCATAACCGCATTATAATTATTTTAATTGATGCACACAATAACCTCTTAACGTGTGACGTAATTGATGTATGGCTTATACCCGACTTATAGACTCGTTAGAAAAGGGTATATCATGACCGCATTATAATACTTTTAGACACACACACACACACACACACACATATTCATACACACAATAACCCCTTAACGTGTGACGTGATTTAAGGACTGCTCGTAACGAGAGTCGGCCGACTAACGCTGAAGGCGCCGCCGCCTTACCTTGTGCATCTTGTGCATGGCGTGCTTGTCGTGCGCCGAGAGGTCCCTCAGCCGGACGAGCGTGTCGCGCAGCCGCACGTTCTGCTGCTGCAGCTGGCGCATCTCGTAGCCGGTGGCGCCGCTCTCGGCCGCTGCGTACGGGTGCTCTGTCAGCGACACACGCGAGCACACACCGTCCGCACATTATGATAGTATGGTACACGACACGAGAACACACGACATGCTCTTTTTTGTCTCCCCCATTGCAACGTAGACGACACACGTTCACAACCAAATTCAAGTTTCTATTCGACTATTATACTCTGTCCAACAATCTATGACGTTCGCTTTCGATTGCCTGTCAAGGTGTAAATTTTTTGACAGTAAAGGAAACGGGAATTTGTGGATATGGCTTTAAAAAAAAAGCGTGATATTTTTAACCGACTTTAAAATGGAGGAGTAATGTTAATATTTTTTCTATCACAAAATGAAAAAAATCAGCCTAAATTCTATCTGGAAGACGAGAAATCTTAATAATAAGGTCGCAAATAAATTAAGTCTAAGAATTTTAACAATCAATTATATTTAATTCATTCAAAATAATTAAGCCCACTACAATTAGAAAGAATGTACGAAATCGTATGGTTCTCCTTGCACATATTGTAAATAATTATGACAACTGTCATGATTCATTCTTCCAGGCGACGTAGTATTATCCCTGCAAATTGCTAATGCACCTGGCCGCCATTTTGGTGAAGTGACCGTAGCCGAACGCTCAGTACTGTTAGCATCACTGGCCGGCGAGTACGCGTACATATCGAGTTGCGGATGACGTCACGTGGATGTTAATTTGACAAGGTTCCAGCGCATTAGCAATTTGCGGGGATAATAGTGCTGTTCTGTAAATCATCTAATGCGTAGACTATAAACTATCTTCATATCTCAATTGACAGCCTGTGTGGTTGAGCAGTTAAAGCCTTTACCGGTTTATCTCACTGCAACGCAGAGGCTCCGGGTTCGATTCCTGGTATAGTTAATTTCGGAAACGTATTTTCTCCGTTATTAATTATAGTCTGGGTGTCTGGGATCGGCCTCAGAGTAGACGCTTGTATAATACCCAAGTGTAACTTGCTTAATTTGGGGATATACAATGTGTGTGTTAGTCTGCCGATTAATATTATTATTAAAATGGTTCAATTGTAAGAAAATAACACGGTATTTATTTAGATTTCAAAAGACATCATTTTGCTATAATTTTATTTTAAACATGTGGGTTATATCGCATTTTTATTACGCAATAAAAAAGCAGTATATTTAGCAAATGATGCAGGTGCACTGAATTGCTTAATATTTATTCATAAAATAACTCTCATAAAGCAACTCGATTTAATATAAAATCGAATTGGTAACGCTTTGGGGCATCACGAATTCATCGATAAGCGACCTGTCAAAGGAAAAATAAACCGTTGGACGGAGTATAACAAATTTGACAGTCTGAAACGTCACTGTCAATGAGGGAGACGTTAAACAAAAAACATATAAAAACAAAACACAAAATGCATGCGAAAACAAATAACCTATGTTATTATACAAAGACTCAACACATTCACCGTCTATATCTGTTTTTTTTTAATTAAAATGTCAATGGTGTTTCCCTTGAGAAGGTTTTAGCATAAATATTGCAATGATTTCAAACAATATTTTATTTAAACAGTATACATAATAAAACTGCATTTTAACTGTCTTAAGCGCGGTACTTTTTTTATTATTATTCCGACGTTGCGGCCAATTTTCATTATCCGTAGTCACGAAAGACAAAGATGTCAAGTGTCAACGAGTATTGCTAAAGTTTTATTTAGCCTACCGCCAACTTGTTAATTTTAATTATTAAATTTTAATTTTGTTTATGGTTTTTATTAACTCTATGGGAGCCTAATCTAATTTGCCTAATATTGTCTATTATCTAATATTTTATTGATAACATTATAAAGAGCCTTTACTGCCATTTTATCGAAAGCGACATTTGTACCTAAATATAATTTTTGTTACAAGAGATATTTCAAACTACTATTTTGTTTTAAAACATTTAATTTTTGGTTCAGAAGAGTCTAATCTACTTAAAATTATAAGTCTTAAAACAAAATAATTGTTTAAAGCACTTACAAGACAACAAGAAACTTACAAGAAGAAATTTATAATTATATATTTTTACCATCTTACACATCTCGACTTAAACACTACAAACTTCATAGCCTTCAACAACGAAGACCATTACTTGACCAAATCTTTCTTTTTAAAGTTATAAATGGTAACATTGACTGTTCATCCTCAATAGTATTATTTAATATACGTGACACTTCCTAGAATTAACAAATTTCTACCCTTTCATACAGCGTCTACCAAAACCAACCTGGGTTTTCAGGTCACTTGCAACTGTTTGATGAGGCAGTAATAGTGTAACAAAATATAAAGATATATTTTTTTTCGGAAAAATCCAACAAATTTCGGCAAATTATTCTAAATTCATTTCTATCAGATCAACAGTAAATTATTTACACTTGTATACATAGCATATACCAAACACTCACACACGTTGACCTTACAAACGTACTAATGAGTTATCGTAAAAAAAAATAATGATTGCAAATGTCGCTTACGACAAAATGGCAGTAATGGCTCGATAGCTTAATCTTCTTCTTGTATACAAAAATTAATTGCTGTTCATTAGTTAGGTAAAACTCAAAAACAACTTGACCGACTTTAGTGTGATTCACAATTGTTTTGTTCAACGTTCAACAATTGTTTCCAACATTGTGATGAAATTGTTTGTGTGGTTGAGTAGGGTTTACAATCACAAGTGTAGCCAAAAATATTTTTTTATACAAAATATTTTTAATTGAATTAATATAAATAAATTTTAAAAAAAATTTGCTGTACGGACTAAGATTCCCTTGATTGCTTTTCCTGCCTGGCGATTTCTACTCCTGCTTAGTTCATATCTCTGCCGCCCACGTCGCTTTCATCGCAAACTTCTCAATAGATTTGACATATTCAGCTAACATAATAATAAGCTTGAAAACTTTTAAATAGAAGAGAGTAAATACAAGGGTAGAATTTAAAACAAAGTAACCTCCTCCTGTAAAGCAGTGAATGTGCCAAGTAGCTTTAAAAACAAATATTTAATGGTATAATAATATATTTTTTTATTGCAGGAGTTCAGCAGACAGGCAGACTGCCTACTTGGTGGAAAGCGGTTACCATCGCCTATGGACATTTGCAACACCAAAGGTGCTACAAATGCGCTGCTGCTCTCTTAAGGGAGACTGGAACCTGGTCACTAATGCCGGAACACAACTCAAAGTTGTTATGGCGACATACTCTAGACCAGGGGTGGTAGCCATCCAGTCGGCCAAATACCCTATCACTTCTACCACGTCAAATGCAAGAATTCAAAGCAGATTTTATAATAATAAATTTATGCAGACCCATATTTTTGCTTATTATTATTTATATTCTACTATTCTTTTTATATTGTTCCATCCGTGTAAGAACGGAGAAAGAATTCAATTTCCTGCGGCCGGGTGGTCCGTCGTAAGGAGGTGACAAACCAACTGACACTCAGGTGGTAGGGTATTTACTCGTCTGGATGGCTACCACCCCTGATATAGAACATGTCGCAGTAACAAAAGTGTTTCGGCGGTAATATTCGGGTTCCAGTCTTTGGTGTTGCTGAGATCCATAGGCGATGTTTACCACTTTCCATCAGGTGGGCCGCCTGCCTATATCCTTGCAGGAACGGAGTAATAATACAATTTTCTGCGGCCGGTCATAAGAGGCGACAAAACAACCCACAACCAGGTGATAGGGTATTTGCCCGACTGGATGGCTACCACCCCTAGTGTAAAGTATGCCGCCATAACAACCTTGAGTTGCGTTCCGGCATTAGTGACCAGGTTCCAGCCTCCCTTATGAGAGCAGCAGCGCATTTGTAGCACCTTTGGTGTTGCAAATGTCCATAGGCGATGGTAACCGCTTTCCATCAAGTGGGCCGTCTGCCTGTCTGCTGAACTAATGCAATAAAAAAACCTTGTTACTCTTTTATAATCGAGTTACGTATTCTGTTAAGAAATAAAATATTTAAATCATAAATAAATGAATGAACATATAAAAACATAATATGAATTATGATATAAAGCGTGCCATAACCAACAATATATATGCATTAATAAATATAATAAACAGTACATATATACGTACAAGCATAAGTTGCGTGTATTTCTCTACAAAGAAATATAGAAAAATACAATTTTAAACATAATACAGCATACAAAAAAAGTATATAAATAAACACCGCACAATATATTATAATATCTGTTATTGCTGCAGACTTGTGTGCACCTGTGTTCTGTCTTTGTATTTTAGTTTAAAATTAACTAAAATATAAGCAGTTGCAAAATGTACGACAGTTTGTAAATTATTGTATAAAATATCGAGGCTTACAATATTACAAATGGGCGTATACACAAAAATGCAATTTTCGTTGTTGTTTACTAAAATCTATGCATGTTACAACTTAGAAAGTTTTATTAGTATGCAAGTGTACCTAAATAGACCGGTATTCCATTCCAAATTTCAGCCTTATACAGTCAACCAGTTTTGTTTTATTCACAATTTTGTCCCTTGTGTAAAACTGCACTTTTGTCTATACGCCCATTTGTTATGAAGCCTCGATATTATGTAGTTTAATTTATATCAATTGTCAGCAAAAAAGTTTAAGTTTTTTTACTTTACTTTAATGATCACAAAAACATCAGTAACAAGAATATTCAAGGTAATATAAAATAAATACATTTATGATAAGATGAAGTCAAATCGGTATTCGTTCCCCTATACCTCCATACTCTGGAACCGTTTTCTACTTGAGCCCCATACCAATTGTATTTTGTATGCTTGTCTGCTATCATTTTTTATACTTCTCAAATATCACAATAACTTGTAAAGCAGGGCTTGAATTACCGGTAAAAATGTGGTATCGCTATTTGTGCTAATTCCAGAAAACGGTAAAAAATATAAAGTTAATACTATTTTTATCGGTAATTTTACCGTTATAACTATGTAGACAAGAATATTCAAGGTAATATTAAACTCAATAAATTTATGATAAGACGAAGTCAAATCGGTAATCTCTCCCCTTTTTTGATAACGCAGGGGTAATGTCTTTTCTTGTGACACCTTCCTCGGGCCTGGGGGAAGACTCGCCGAGGGATGTGACTCTTGATCGGCCGTATGCCCCCATGGCCTCCCAGCAGAGGACATCATGATGGTCGATGATGATGATGAGGATGGTCGGCCGTCAAACTACCCACTAAACCTAACCTGCGCCCCTAGCTCACACGCTTTTACGGCAACCTAACTTGCGCCCCTAGCTTTTACGGCGCGCCACGGGAACTCGACCAATAGGTACCTACTGCATCAGTGTAGCATTGGTCAAGTTCTATTCAAACTCAGATTTATCTATTTATTGAAGTGAAACTTCTTTATCGGCGTTGGAAAAAATATTTCCGTCACATTTTTCGGTTACGCGTCACGTCACATTTCTACCAACAACTCGTTGCTACGCAATGATCGATTGTGACACGAGCATTGTAATATTTCTTTACTTTATTGTCTTCTAATTAATATACGAGTTTGATGAATTATAAATCATTTATTTAGTATCCTACATATATATATATATATTAGGGTGGTCGTTAAAAATTAAATTCTTTCAGACGCCCAAAAAAATCCTTCCTTTTGACGAAAAACTACGGGAAAAATTTTGCTTTTTGATTTTTAACAAAAATAACACGCGCCGGCGGCCAATTTAAGTTCATTTTTCGATAAAATAGTTTTTTGGAATATTTGTTACATTATTTAAATTTTGATAAAAAATCATGAAAATATGCTTATAGGAAATCAAATTCTCTACAAAAGGGTTTCTTTTGTTTTTAGATGAAGTTCATATCCATCGAGATAATCTCGTTGGTAAACTTATTAACTTTATTAATAAGTTAATAAGTTTACCAATGAGATTATCTCGATTATGAGAGAGAGAGATATATATATATATATATATATATATATATATATATATATATTAAAGTGATCAGCAAATTCATAATTTAACTTTATTCAACCAATTTCTGTAAAGTTGCATATAGTAGATTATTTAAAAATAAGGCCATAAAGAAGTTTCACTTCCTACGTGTGTACACTAGTACACGCACACATAAAATAAGAATTGGCTCAAACAGTTAGGGCCATACTTATAATCGTTTCTTAAATTTAAAGAAACCGCTCAGCAACTGATTAGTGAAATTCTTACCCATAAACTCCTCTTTAGCTGAACATTTTGGGTACAACCTACGTTATTCATTCAAATTTCGTCTATCTGTGCTCCTCTTAGGTAAACAACAGGTAATACACGTTTATAAGTGAAAAAAAAAAACATTGATAAGGGGTTTGATTCTGATTCTCTTACTTAAGAGATGGCTAATCGTTTCTCAACTAGATTATTATAAGGTCGTAAGAATCGAAGATATTATTTAAAATTTTACAATATTTATTGAAGTTTGGTTTGAATATATCAATATCTTTGCTGTTACCCGCCACCTCATTGTAATAACGAGCCATTCTGACAATGGGATGGAAGTAAATTATGTTGTTCTAGATTAAAATGAATGAAAAGCAACTCACGTATGTTCCCGCCGGCTTCCATCTCGGCCTTCATCAGCTGCAAGTCCAGGGTGGCCTCTTCGAGCTTCTCCCTGCACTGCTCCAGCTCCATCTGGAGAGCTTCGGCCCTCTCTTCGGCCATCTCCTTGTCCAGAGCAGCCATTTCGGCCGCTTCCGACAGTTCGGCCGTCTCCTCGTTGTGGGCTTCCAGCGCTTCCTGGGCTTCGCGGACCTTGGACGATTTCAAACATGAAGGTAGTAATGCGATTTATTTTTCAAGTGAAACTTCTTTATCAGCGTTGGAAAAAAAAATTACCGTCACTTTTTTCGGTTACGCGCCATCTTGTTTTCTTGCCCCTACCACGGTCGACGGTCGACTCGACCGTGGTAGGGGCTTTATTTATTTAACCAATTTCTGAAAAGTTGCATATACGAAATTTTTCGAAAAATAAGGTCATAAAGAAGTTTCCCTTCTTACGTGTGTAAACTAGTACACGCAAACATTTTTCATCAACATCATCCGAGACTTAAATTCTGGTTGCGTTCGGAGCATTCGCTCAGACGTCTAGGGTCCGCTTTCCTACTTTTTTTTACTAGCGGTTCGTATATAAAAATAACTTTTTTGTTGAGTTAAATTACCTACTAAGCGAATTCAAAATATTTCCCCTCCCGTATGGCCCGTACCCCAGTGACGCCTACATCGCATAAGCCTATCTACCCGATTAGGCTCCGCGGCGACCACGCAACTTTTTTCTAATACTTACATTTTTAAACTCATGATATCTTTCGAATGGAATGTCCGAGTTGAATAATTAAAAAAGTTATATAAAGGTATTGAAGCAGTCTTGAATATGAAGTAATTTATTTTGATAAAGATGAAATACAAATAAAGAGTCAATTCTATCGGCGGCATTTTAGTTAAAATTTTAAAATAAAAAAACACTTATTGTGGCATAACTATAATAGTTAGACATATACTGTCGCGACACTTTTTGTAAATAATGATGTGTTCTGCAAAGTCGTGGTACATTATTTTATTCTATCATCAATAGTTATCGCAGCGCACGCGATTTTAGGTATTTTTGAAGTGAAACTTCTTTAGGCGCATGAGGGTATTTTCTTTACGGATGAAACGCAATTCGTTTGAAGGTTAGGTAGTTTTAATATTTACAAATAACATGTGTCATTTTAATTTGCCACTCGTCATTTAATAATTGCAAGACTCAAAAATTAGTTTGCGAAATAAATATCACTTCTGACATGTGTACTGTGTACGTGTTATTTTTTAAGAGCAGGACAACGTCTTCCGGGTACAGCTAGTTACCTATATTATAGATTTTACCTCCTGCTTCGCCCTCTGGAGGTCCCTCTGGAGCTGGGCCTGCGACTCCATGATCTTCGCCTTGAACTCGTTCGCCTGCTCCAGCTGCAGCCGGACGCGCTCGAACTCGCGCAGCTTCTCCCGGTCCTCGGCCCGGCGCACCTTCAGCGTCTCCAGCTTCTCTTTCAGGTCCTCCACCTCTGTCTTCAGTTGGATTATCTGCAAGAGAGAGTCAGTTGATTAAGTTTTTTTTTATTGCACGAGTTCAGCAGGCAGACAGACAACCTACTTGTTGGAAAGCGGTTACCATCGCCTATGGACATTTGCAACACCAAAGGTGTTACAAATGCGCTGCTGCTCTCTTAAGGGAGACTGGAACCTGGTCACTAATGCCCTCAAGGTTGTTATGGCGACATACTTTAGACCAGGGGTGGTAGCCATCCAATCGGGCAAATGCCCTACCACCTAGCAACAAGTCTACATTTTTATTACAGCGGTTGGATGCAGAAGTCGCGGAAGGCCACGACACAACTTCCATGATCAAATCGATCACATGATGATGATGATGTCAGGAGCCTTAAGAACAGACGAGCATGACAAGAGCTATGAATGTCAAAGAACCAAGTGAGGTGTGTAAGAATAAGCCTGTATGGCGCTCTGTTGTTCGTGCCTACCCCGCAAGGGACCTGGCGTCAAGTTATGTATGTATTTTTATTTAACTTGTAATGGATGTATGTAAGTTCGGGTGGAATCTTGCAAGTTAAATTTAACCTACTTCCCGGTTACCGATTGAGCTGCAATTTTGCACGCATATGTATATCGCGTGACATTGCTGAAGACTGCGCAAAGTGGAGTAGAAAAAGTGGGAAAGCGGACCCTGGGCGTCGGAGTGAACGCTCCGTACGCAACAGGGATTTAACGCTCGGATGATGATGATGATGTATGTCGCGTGACAATGCAATAATATGCTACCGTGGAGCTGATCTGATGATGCAGTCGGAAGGTGGCCATAGGAGCTCCTGTACTAAACAAGACAGACCCGTCGTGTTTGGGCTCGTTTTACTTGTGTTGGCTAGCACTCCGCTGCCACATGATATCCAGGACCTCAAAAGCTTGTTTTTAAAAAATCCTTATTTTTTTAGATTTTTGAAGTGATAACTTCTGTAGCCGCGTTGAGCACTTTTTGGTAGGGGAAAATATTATGGGTTCGCGCCACCAACATGCTCATGACAGGCGCATGCGCAGCGACATGTGCGACCGACATGCTTATAGCAGTGAAATGAAATGAAATGAAATTTATTAGCATGTAAATACATGTACATCTGTAGCTATACAGCTGACGTATTGTGCAACATTAGTCATGTGTATATCTTGTAATAATAATAATACTTGCTGGTAGAATGCCACAGAAAAAAAAAAAACTTGACATTTCAATCAATTCATATGTGACATACGTAAAGAAAATGAATGAATGAAGACTCTTTATTGTTGTTAGATACATTTGCGTTAGAACAATGGGCGGCCTTGTCGCTTATAGCGATCTCCTCCAGGCAACCCAGTGTCTAAGGAGATTTTAAATTAACTTGGTGGTGTATTATAAAAAAATAAAATAAAATATAAATAAAGTATTATATACTTATATATACAGATATACATAAACATATATGTATGACGTGATGACGTTTCATCAGGAAATGGAGAAATAATTGCTTGTTTAACTAATCAGTTTTTATTTACTTTCCTCATGTTCGACGTGAAAACCAAAGTGTTAACGGTGAAAGGCCTATTTAGGCACTCGGAATTTTTAGCGCCCACGCTACGCTCGTGATTCAAACCAGTCACCCAACAATGTACAATTACCTCTTGTTGTGCTTGCATGTTGGCCAGCTTGTCTTCCATAGTGGTGCTGACGAGCTGGGGAGACGTGATGCTCTGGCCCGGCGTGTACTGAGGCGTCAGGGTCTCCACGAAGCCAGTCTGAACAGCCCATATTAATTTGTAAGGCAATGTTTATTAGGTAAACACATAATACGAACAACGCACGAACAAATGTACAAGCTATAGGACACGTATTAAAATGCCGTTGGAATTACTATAGATTTTTTTAGAACTATACAAACACGTATAAAACAGGTACAAATATAACTGGAGGCAACCAGTACAAACTGCACGATTCAATAACACGCGCAAAGTCCGTCACTATATCGCTTATCGAGTGTACGCGTCTTGCTTTGATCGTGGTTCTCGCTAGACTGCCCCACCCTTCCGTTCGGGCATTGTTTTATAGTAAACTGTACAATAAAACAATCGATTGCGTAGACTGAGTTTTTCCAAGAAAACGTAATCTGCACACCTGGTTAATTATTCCTGCGAACGGCCATAAACGCAAACGATAACAATAGGCAATTGTATAATTGCAAATTTTAAACACAAAGTAAACAAAAGAACTCCAAATGCTGAAACGGTACTAAACCGGGTGTGCATTTCTTTGTCGGTATGTAACAATATGATTTTGTAATAATAACTGACCACCCTGCAAATAGGTCATTAATTCTGCAAATAGCAACAAAGAATTAAAATATTTATTTCTAAATTCATCATCCGACTAACACACAGTCGCTGGTACTCTGAAAATAAAACTACATTGCAAGCCATCCTTTACTTATTTAGGTTTATTTATGGCTTGGCAGCTAGGCCTTTAAGCCAGATCTTAGTTTACAATATAGTTTCTTCATTTTCTTAAGCCTATGTATAGCTCATCTGAACTGTAGGTTATCAACTAAAGCCATTCAACGGAGTTCTTGTGACAACTCAAAAGGCCACATTTGACTATACAGTTCACATTTCTCACAAAACACATAATTACTACTCAAAAACTATCAATATCCAACTACTGTTCATTTTAGAGTAATTTTACACATTTTTAGAAAATAAAACTGCACAGCACAACATCTCCTTTCAGTTCCCGTTTTTGGCGCCACCACCCTTTAAGTTCAAAGTAGTGTACCTCAACAAAAGAAGCTCGTTTCGCCAGATCTGGCGAACTCGCCCGCTCCGTAGTCGGCGACGCATATGACGTCAGCGACTGGCGACTACTCGCCAGCGAAGTCCGCGAGCTGAAAGATTTTTTCCCACCTCTTAAGAGAATTAGTAAACGTTCTGTGTCGCAGAGTTAAGGACTGTACGCTTTTGTTCGGCTCAAATATATATTTATTTATATGTCTTTATATACTTTGTACAGAATTTTCAGGCTATAATAAAAAAAAAATTTTTTTCAAGGAATGGTGGATTCTAAATGTATTTTAATATGTCGCTCGTGCGTCACCACGTTTTTGAAGATATAAATTGACAACAAATCTGTATTACACCAATGTCAACAGTAAAAATAATAATTTATACTCAGACAAGGTTTTTTGTAAAAAAAAAACATAACACTTAATTTTTACAAGTCCGTAAATATATAAATCGAAAACATTATAACCTGAGACAAACAGACATATTCTATATCCCCAAATTAAGCAAGTAACGCTTGTGTTATGGGTAATATACAACGGACAACTCGACACCCAGACCGCAGTAAATAAAGGAGAAATATCGTTTCCGAAATTTACCAAGCCAGGAATCGAACCCGGTACCTCGGTCGGTAGGCTACTAAAAGTTTAGCCCGGTCAACCACAGAAGCCATAACTTATTATTGTTAAAATTCATAGAATTCAGATTTGTAAGTAAGTTCTGTCCATTTATATCCTGAAAAATATGATAATGCGCCAGGGAGATACCAAACCCGATTTTACGTAGACCCTTAATCATCGATCAATAATTAACTAATGTAATAACTTCGATTATGTCAAATTAATATGACTTACTTTTTTAAATAAATTTAAAATATCAACATTTGTCAAGTAGTCTCTCTATTTTGATATTTCATCGTCATAAGCTCTTGTACTTAAATTTCGTTTTACTATGGCGAATATATTTATAACTTATCAATATTTGAAAGAAATCAATAACATATTCTTAATGTCAAAATCTGATTATATTACATATAATATGTTGTACTAAAGGTTTACACATTAAATATTGAGTCTACAGTTGAATGTTCAAATTTTACTGTCAATAAACATAGCCTGAATCGATATTTGGATACTGTACACGTCTAATACAATATGCCAATTATAAAGCGTATCGCATATTCTTATGAAGCGATACGAGCCGATAAAGTCTGAACTGTCCTTAAATTATTGTGAGAATATTTTTCACTAACAAGCCTTTATGGCTATAACTTGCAAAAGTAATATAAAATATATTAATAGATATTGTTTAAAAAAATGTTCTCACAACAGAACTCTGCGACGTTTGTTGGCAATATACAAAGCTCGAAGCTCTATAACCGTCTTTCCATGTATAAGCGAGACAGGGAGATACATAATCATTAATGTGTAAAAGAGACGACACTTCAACGTATACAAGTGTTGGATGCAACTCGAATTTGCAAAACCTGCTGGCAAATTGAAATGAAGTCTCCAAATAAAATAACTCACTAACTATACCCAAGTTCAATGGATTATTTCTAAAACTTAAAGATATTTATTTTAATGTATGAGGATCATTTAATTCATGATGTATACATATGTACATGTAAGAAGACTGTTAGAATGTTTGTTCTACTTACGATACCGGGGATGAATATAGGATACTTTTCACCCCAAAAGAACAATTTATTTAACCTTTGGATCAATATACGAGCAAAACCGCATTAAAAGATACTGCGAGCATTAACTTAACGTGTATATAAAACTTAAGTCTTACTTATCTTTAAGTTAGACAATATTAATAGTTAGTAAATATAGATCAACGTTATATTTAAATTTAAGACTTTCAGAAAAAAAAGAGTAATAATTAAAAATCCCCATTTATTATACACTAAAATAATATGAAATAAAAAATATATGTACATTAAAGAGATAAAAAGAAACTCTGCCTCAAATAGTGACAGAGGAGGCGAAAAGAATAATAAAGGAATGCATACAAAATAATAATAATAAAGATTTTTATGAAAGTTATTAATAATTACTTCTCGATTACCAGTAGTTATGGGGATTTTTTTTTAAATTTTATTGCAAGATAGTTTAGTTTATACATATGGATGTGGACCACGGAAATCTATATGGAAACTTTTGATCTATTTGTTATTTTTTCTCTTGACATTAATTGCTTATATATTACCAAAAATTTATTTTTTTATATTACATTTTTTATGTAAATTATAATTTTAATTTTTAATTCATTTAAATTGTGTGCATCTACAATTGTATAACGCCTGTATAAACTACATTCTTGCAATTAAAGATATTGATTGATTGATTATTTACTTTGAGATTTTTGACAATAATAACAATTTCTACCAAAAATGTTACAAACTCACTTTTTAACAGAAAATAATAATTCAGTTTTAGAAAAATCCATTTGTTACAATAACATACGTGCTCTATTACTGTACATAACCACCAACAAAAAAACACTGATAATTTTAAATTATCCTTTCACAGTGCACATAAACTCAATACCTATTTCGTACATTATCCATTGAACATAATAGCAGAAGCCGACCCAAACGCGTATTACACAATACATCCAGCGACGCGTGAACGACTGTGCAATGCGTTCAACTACATATATAATATCAATGTGAATAAGAAATGCAGTGTCGATAAAAACATTCGGGTATAGACTGGCTAAAAGGAACTTCCAAGACTTCGATTCAGAAAGAAAATATTTATTTCTAAAAATGCGACACATTAACAATTATTTATAATAATCATAACATTGAAATTGTGTGCCGCAATTCGCGAAATGAGGTTGGCACTCAGTTTTTTGCTGTGCCGAAACATAGTCCGACACAGCACTGATTTTCGGTGCCCACCTCCTTAATTACAAATTCATATGAGCCACGGTAAAACCAAGTTAAATAAAATAAAATTATACTCAACATAAAAAAAAACTAAAAATAAGTAGTAAGATTCAAATATTAACTGTCAAAAATACGTAGTCATCGCCTTCTGTAAATGTTTACGAAGACTAATATCATTTTTCAAATAAAGTCACACAGACCTTGATGAAATCCCACCGCCTCCGTTAGCTCGATCACGTGGGACGGATGGGAGAGGACCGAAGCGTGAAGCGGTGGAAGCTGACCTGTGTGAGCTTCAAACCTATATCTGGCTAGAAATCGCACAAGACAGAAACAGGTGGCGTGTTTTCGTTTCCGAGACCAAGACACGTTTTAGGTCGCTTAGCCAACGGGGTTAGTCTTGGACTCTCAAAGTGAAGCCGGTTAAAGGATGCCGATTCGCTGTGCATTGTGCGCGCTCCTTCGCTTTTCCCAGAGCGCTACAATTTGAGGCTCTTCAAAAAGGGCGTAAACAGGTATTTAAAGTCTTAACGAGGCAGGAAGGGATCGGGTCCCTTGATGTTGCGGATGTCCATGGGTGACGGACACTTGCCATCAAATAGGTCCGTTTGCCAGTGTTCGCACAAGCTAATGTATTAAAAAAATCGTACGAGACCTTTATATTTAATCGATTTAATAAGGATAAAGATGGAAAGGTTTTCAGTGGGCACATATAATTAACCACACAGATGTGAGCCACGTTTTTAAAACTAAAAACTTCTACGCAGAAGTGTCTATAATCACAACTCGAGTAATATAGTCACATTGATTTTAATAATCGATGTTGAAGTAAAGAAGTCTCTTTTATTTCTTTTGCCCGTCTATACCCGTAAAATTCCAAATTCAAACTAAGCATAAAATTGTAATCTAACGCCCAACACCCCAATTACAAGATGCAAAAAAACCAAAACCATAAATAAATAAAAAACAGTATACACATCGAATTTCGCTCGCACTCATAGAAATATAAGTCAAATCAACCAAACTTTACATGCCATGTTTCAATTTGAACATTTATATCATGCATGCGTCTAATATCTAAGGTTTGAAATCATATTGAATCGGTCCAGAAGTTATGTAACCATAATACTATCCCGCAGAATACACTAAGGATTTTTAGCTGCCATAAAGGTCCTTTTAACCAGACCGTAAATAAAAAATGCTATTTGACAGAAACATAATATGTCAATTTATTAGATTTTCTTTAGTTTTCCTAACTGTTTTACATAATTAAAATTAATATTTCAGGTGTTATTAAAGGCGGTTTTTATTATAATTTTTTTAATCCTGATTCATGGCCACTGCACCTCTTTAGCAGCTATGATTACAAAATGGCCGTAAAAATCTCAGATAAACAAATCGCCATTAATAACTTTTAAAATATATATTTGATTATATTTTATTTATGTTTAACAAAAAAATATTATCGATACGAAAAATAAAAATAACTTCGTATCTATTTGTATGTATGACACTATTTTAAGAAAAATATACTTCCTTATACTCAACACGGAACACCCATATCCCATAGCTGATGAAAGTTTGTAATAATTATTATGAGATGAAGATGATTCAATGAAAATTCGATATGCCACTGAACCATGCAGTTAGTATTTTAATTTAAATGATTAACTATTAACATAACAAACTTCTAAATACAAAATCGTTTAAAAAAATATCAAATTAAAATTAAAAAATACTTATACCCTTAGTACGAATTTTTATATAAAATATTTAAACATTCTTATTTTTTAATCTGACTTCAAAAAGTTTGTGAATCTAGGCAGTGGATGAAAATAGTTGATTCCCGAATAATCAAATTTCAGTAAAAAAAAATAGACAAAACCGAATTATGGAAGCAAATATCTAAAAAAATCGAAAATCTTAAGTCTCTTAATTTTTGAGTATTTGACCTTAATGATACTTTTTCAATAATAAAACATCAGAAAGTGAGCTCTTAGCGTTACTGAGCCATGCTTGAATTCAAAACTCATACTATAGGTAGAGTAGGGTGGCACAAAAAACCGGAAAACATATTTTGGGTCTCGAGTGTTTTTTTTATATTTTTTGATGTTTTAAGATCTCCCTCTAAGGGCAGCTCAAAAAAAAATTTAAGAGGTCGTTCCAAATCTTAAGATTTTAAAAATCGCACAAAAATCGAAAAATTTTAAGTAGAAAACTAATACTTTCAGAAGCTTATTATTTTTTGGTCTATAAAATGATACCGTAACTAGAAAAATGAATAAAAAATTAGTTTTTGGCGATCTTTGAAATCTTAAAAAATTTGGAGCGACCTCTTAAAAATTTTTTGAGCTGTCTCTTGGCGGGAGTTCTTAAAACATCAAAAACTATAATTTTTTTCACTCGAGATCTAAAAACAAAATAGTCGGATATTTTTGCGGCACCCTAATAGTGGATATTGAACAGTGCGCTTATATTATATTTCTTACGTACGAGCAAAACTATATATAGACAAGACAATATAACACCAAGATTATTAGAGAGCCGAGTATCATTTTAATCTACATGGCGATATAATCATAAATTGCAAAAGTCAGGACAAAACTAAATGTATTAAAAAACTGTGCATATTTTTTTACCTTACTGCGGATAGAAATTTAGTATGGCCAGAATATATCCCCCAGTTCTCATCACTGATAAAAAAATAATATAAATTCCATAGAAGAAATATTAACTCTTTACAACTGGCAATAAAAATGTGAAAGAAAAAATAATAAGTAAAAATTATTTTAATAACAAATCTATTAATAAAATATTAATATAACACTATAATTGGTAAAATAGCAAGGTTCTTCTACGTGTAATCACACTGTAAATGTTTGACATAACGTCTAATTGATTTAAAACGCCTTGCAGCCGAACCATAAACCTTATGAGAAAATTAATAAAATGCTAATGACAAATCTCCATCCGCAGTAAGAAACAAAGTGACCAAAGACAATCCGCATCATGTTTGAATAATGGGCCAGGTACAATAGCCCAAATTGAGAACAAATTCACTACCAAAAAGCTCATTGTAAAAGGACATTTATGAATTTAATTTGAAAATTGTAATAAAATACTCAATTTCAGAATGGGTTTCCTTATAGAATTCTAAGCAGACTTTTCACTTACGTAGTAATTGTATAATATTGTTTGACGTCATCCATATTAATATTTAAAATGCGAAAGTAAATATGTTTATTACCTTTTCACGACTAAATGGCTGAACGGATTATACTGATTATAATAAAATTCTTGCACTTTACCCACTCAACAAATATAAATGTAAAGAAGTTATAATACATTGGCTAAAAAAACGTACTTAAGTTGATACTGAAAATTTGTTTGTACTGTTAATTTAAATAATTTAGTAATAAATTAACAAAATAATACATTTAATTTTTACAATTCTCTTTTACATTAAAACATTTTCTTTAAGACACTGGAAGGGACACCTAAAAACAGGCTCGGCCTAATTTAGGTGTTAGTTAAGGAAATAACTTTATTATTAAGGAAAGATCTATATTTTGTATTTGTGATATGTAATTATGGCGTCAATAAATATATTATTATATATTAATGAAATTAGGCAAGGTGATAGATTGTGTCTTGGGGAAAAACATAATGTACATTTCATTTCAAAAGTCAAAATCAACCTTGAACAGCGATGAAAGTTAGCACGGGCAAACCACGACTCTCAAGTACCTACATATTGCGGCATTTGGTAAGAAATAAACGAACACGTCTTTGCAGCATTACAGTGCATACTTACTTCAATTAATTTCAATTATAATATTAACTAGATAATGCTACTGGCCTTTTAGGCTGTTGGGGGACATTAAACAGCTAAAATATCATACTCAGTTTTCTATCGTATTAAAAAACGGATACATTAACATAAATGAAAAGTCCACTATAAATCCCCTTCTGCAATGAGTCAAAGCATCAAACATACAAACCGTGTCTGTCTACAATAGACACAACAAACCTGGCAGCTTTGTCGTCGGCGTCTTTATTCCGCGTACAGAACCAACGAATGGTTTAAATTAAGCTTCGTTGATTCTAAGTGTACTTTAACGTTAACGATGACCTGTGTATACGCGGCTTTAGAGAATTACTTCGACGAGTTACGCCCGTGCGTGCTACCCGCATTTGTGAGAATACCTCGGCTATTTTTGTACACGCGCTCAGTCACTCGGGGGCAACAGACTGAGAATGACGTGCTACTGATTTCTAATTGCCATATTAAGTAGTTTCTGATAAAGTTTTACAAATTTTATTTAATAGCGGAAACTACCATTTACATACCCATACCCTATTAATTTACACAAAACTAATATACCTTAATACTTTTTTATTATGTAGCCATATAATAATAATATTGCATGACTAAAAATAAAATAAATTAATAATATCGAGCCTTTACCGCCATTTTATCGTTAGCGACATTTGGACCTAAATATATTTAACGTTGTAAAAGGTATTTGTAAACTATTGTTTTGCTTTAAGAGTTTTAGTTACAGTTAGATTAGACCCGACTAAATCAAAAACTGAACTGTTTAAAACAAAATAATAGTTGAAAATACCTTTTGCAACAAGAAATAAACTTGAATCCAAATTTCGCTTACGATAAAATGGCGATAAGTCTCGAAATTTCTTAATATGTTGAGTAATTGACAATCGTATATTTTACCCAAGATAATTTGTTTATTATATAGCAAGTGACAATGCGCTTTAAAAATACATAACTATAAACCATAAATTTAGCAAGTCGTATAAAATCAAAATAATGGTAAATATTACACTTAAGTATACTTTATTATCATTTTGACAAAAAAAATAATGTCACCAAAAATGTAGTTACAAGGTCCTACAACACTGACGTCGACGCTTTTTATTTTTCATTGCGGCCTTTGTCGTTAACCAAATTTTAAAAAAAAATGGCATAAAACATGAAACTAAACAAGCCCGCCGACAACAAAGCTCACATCACCAACGTGCTGTGTCGCCGAGTAGGCGTGTGTGGCGTTTAACCCTCTTCTGCAATGTGTCAAAGCATCCACATACATACCGCTCATCAACATTACACGTCAAAAGTTACCTCGACATTGACAGTGTGCCCGTTTTCGTCTGCGCCGGCGACGGCTTCCGGCGTACGCTTGAGGCACAACATCGGCATGTTAGTGACGTAAGTAGTGGGTGAATTTAGTACACACTTAAAAACATGATTTTCGAATCCACACTTTAGGGTTAAAATTTTGCAGATATTTTAGTACTCCTGTTATGAAACTTCATTAAAACATTTCGCAAAGAAATATCACTTAGAAGAATAAAAACTGATAATCGTAAAATACGTGACTCAGTTTAAGACACGTATCAATTTCAATAAGCAATTCTCCAAAAGCGACCGCACTAGGTTCCCAGGGGCCGAATTCTGATGTTACCATCTCGCCAAAGTCGCCAGACACTATCGTCTCAATTGTAGGTTTGTCTGATTTTGGATATTCTGTTAATTCCAACGGCGTGTCCATGGCACGCCACTTTATCTTTATTAATACTTATAAGCGAACATTCCCGAAATAAATGTTTTTGTTAGCTTTGTAATTTTCATTTCGGCTGACGCCATTCTGCCGCGGGCATATTGATAATATCGATAAGATATTGTGGATTTAGTAGAATACGATTTATTACGCTATCACAATGGATTCGTACTCTATATATTTTCGCAACGTCAAGTTACTTGAAATAGTAGAATCGGGCCCCAGGTGCTACTTTCGTATCGTAATTTTGGCACACACACACACAAACAGACAAGCACGATTTGATTTAAAGCAAGAATTGTTTGATATGAGCACATTCACAATTTTGAGCTTAGCATGGAGCGCACGGAAACGTCCACACAGACCGCGCGCGCGTAGCATACTGACTGGTTTCGCCACCACACATCGGAGGGCGAATAAAAAATCAGCGGCACTTTTAAAACTACCCGTAGTATTTAATAAGTTTAATGAAGTTTCATAATATGAAAGTTACTAGAATTAATTATCCATAACGACACAGATAATATAAACCATTGCGAGATATTACTTTAGAATATCTTAGTCAATGTTGAAAAATTACATAATTTGCGAACACAATTCCTTCAAAACAAACGTTATCCGGAACTCGATAGATAGATACCTTGAATCAACAATTCATATTAAACAGCAAAGGCAGGAGCAAGGGGCAAAATTACCCCTAGTACCCCTTGAAACATTTCAAATAGTTTTATATACCTAAAAATATCTATATTTTTTTCATAATTAAATAAATACTCTTATTTAAATTTAGATTAACAGTTTTCTTGTTTTACTATTTAAAAATAATTTACAGAAGAAAATAGATTATCTTTCTTTCTGTTTCTAAGATAAATTACAAATTGCCTTTAATATAATAATATTCTTTTACATCTTTCTATTTATATAGAACTATAATGTAAAATACATCAAAATATTTTTTTTATTAATTTTACTTTAAATTGTTAATTAATTTTACTTTCCAGAAAATTCAACATGTGCATCTGGGTAAAAACACTAGATACATTCCGTACTGAAACATCGAAAGTATACTATATTTGATATTTCAAACAATCAAATGCCATTAGCGAATATGTTTTGATAACAATATCTTCGAATAATTTCTTTCATATTATATTAAAACAAAATCTTCCTTAATACAAACAACAAAGGACTTTCGTGAAATTGTGTTCTCAAATAGTAAATACAAAATCCCTTAACATAAAGTGCGAAAGCAATAAAGCGTATGTGCTCTGTTAGGGCTCTATGTTTTCCAACTATGTACTCACGTTGTGGGCCTAGAACGCTGCGCGACTGTTATACTAGCGGAGAGAGAAACACAGTGTCAGTAATGCACACACTCGAAAACCAGTGTTTAATTTCACCAAATCATAAAAGGAAGGCTACCAAAAGATTCTTGTAGAAAACACAAATAGTCAATCTTAAGGAGCTATCTAATGGCCAGTACCTATATCTCACTAACAATTCATATGCCTTACTATCGGTTAAAATTTGTCATACGCTCCATACCCACACATAACAAATTCTATCGATGGTAAGGCAAGTGAATATCTTGCTGGCGTATTACTTACATTTTTGAAGATATAAACTGACATAATTTACTTACGAAAAATCTGTATTTCACACATGTTAGCCACACAATTAGGAATGTTTATGTCCAAAAAATATCTTGTGAAAAAGATTTTTGCTGTCTGTATCTAAACTATTCTTTTGTGAAACATTTGTCGTAAATATATTCTGTCAGTTTATATCTTCAAAGATAATGTAATGTGCGAGCGAGATAGCGACCTCCTAAGTTTTAAATCTAGATTTTCAAACCACCAATATCGTTATATTGTTACAATTTAATCCTATACTTTAGTTTGTCTTGAACGATAGGGTAAGCAACGTTATGTTATCAGTATCCGTTATATGTTATCAATATCCGTTATATGTTATCCGTATCCGTTAGATGTTGTCCGTATCCGTTTTATGTCAACCGCATCCGTTATGTGTGATCTCGACTGTCTCGTCGTTCCATCCAGGCTTTTGTTTTCGAGCGACGATGGAATGAGACGTGTAGAGGGGTAATCGATAGAAACTACCCCTAATATTATCTACTCACCAATACACTAACAATAGTACAATAAAACGAGTAATTTAATTATTTAAAAAAAACTTCTGAGCTTTATAATTAGCCTTTGACGCGCACTCCTCAACGATTAAAAATTTGTAACAATATAACTACATATTACCGATTCCCTTCTTGAACTCCACACGCTCCATGAATATGGTAAGAAATTGTAACAGAATAAAGTGTCTATTTATGTTAAGACTCAAACATTACTTAAGATTTAGGTAAATATTTAAATTGAATTGAAAAGCTTGTCTACAACTATATAGATTGGTTGATTCATGAAATAAACATAAGAAGAAAGATTATTTGATATTGACTATTACACGATATATTGGGTAGATGGCGGTACAGAATATTATTTTATTTTTTGAAATGTAGTTTTAGACCAAGCGGCCTTAAGAGCCCACCTTTGCAGTTTCGTAGTACAAAATTATATGGAACCGCAGCCACTGGACATTATAATTTTAAAAGGCATCAATTCATATAATAGAAAATAACATGAATTTAAAAAAAAAAACAAATTATATTTCATACCATATTCAAACCATTTTAGTTAAATGTGAAATATTTGTAAAAACTACTAATTGTCACCTATCTTTAGTGTCTAATGAAAAATCCATGCTTTTGAGAAAAAAACCAATATCACACCTTTCCTAAACTATTAGTAACTTTTTAAATATTTGAATCAAACATAGCTTTTAATTAAAAAGTCATTTATGTCCTATGAATTAAAATTATACTAATTTAGTAGAAAATAACCACAGCTAGCAACACTATAAACATTAAAGCTCATAAAAAATTAAATGCTTTAAATTTTTAAATAATGATGAACACTAAACCATGATCTGATGATTTTATGATGTTCATGTGAATATTAAAAAATGATTGCTGGCAACATTAAAAGAAATCTAATAGTTAGTATTAGTATTAGATTCACGCACAGATTTAAATTTTTAGAGCATCGATATTGATTCATAGATAATATTATATATTATAGATAATGTTAAAATACGAAAATGTATATAACTTTTGTATAATATATCACCAACTCAAATTAAATAACATTTTCTTACATTACTTGATCTAAGTAAGTATAAAAGAAAATTTGAATTGAGTATTGATTGTAAATCCTACCAAATACCCAGATTCTTATAATACTCATGTGTATCGCATCTTATAGTGTTAAAATTAAAAATATCTAAAAATGCTCTAGGTAACATTGAACTATACGATAGTTACATTTTATGACTTACTACCTTAATTGTTGACTAGCACATGACTATTTTTCGCGAACATGGGCCTAAGGCCGTAGACAAAGGATTGTTATAATTAAAATCATACCACATTTAATTAAAAAAAAAGAATTCTCCAATATCGATGCTTCTATTTATAAGTGTTATGTTATACCCTTTATTTTTATTGCCGCTTTTGTTCGCTGTACTCGATGTTGCCAGTTGAGGACTTAAAAAATTACCAAAAACACATTAAAATTGAATCAAAACTTATCATTGTGAACTATTTGAAGTTACTATCCAGTAGACAATGTTAGTATTGATAATCAAAGAATTCACAAATGTGCCCCCATCATAAACCCATTGAAATTCCATGCCGCATTCATTGATCACCTGAATTACTGTTAATTTAAAAAATATTAAAAAAAAATTATAAACACCCGTTTCGTATTTTTAAATGCAATGTACTCATTTGCGAAGTAGCAGCACCAGGATAGCAGGCATAACTATAAAGTTAGTTGTTTGCGAGAATATTACAAAATTTATTAATACCATATTTTCCAGTTATTTGAAACTTGCAACTTTTTTTCTTATCACAAATCTAATAATATTTGAGTTCAGGGTTGACTTTCGTATGAACATATTTTAGTCGATGAGGTTATAAAATGTTAAATAGGCCGTAACTGTACAATGAAGCTATTAAAAAAAACTGGAATATACTATATAAACGACGAAGAACACAATTCAATTTTGTTTGGGATTCATGTAAAAACTACTGGGCCAATTTCGATGCAGTTCTCACTAATTTACAGCAAATTATTTAGACATAAAATCTGCACTACATTTTATCCTGTAAATCCTGTGGGAAAATTTCTGGGATTGATTTAAAATGACCAGATAGCAAACAACTTTTCAATGCCATTATGAATTTTTCACTGATCAAAAGCAAATTTTATGTAATAAACTTCATAGGACTTTGTGTGATTTTTTCAGGACATTCACTTGCAGATAGCTGATGTCATTCAAGATGTCAATGATGTCAAGGATTTATTTCTTTTACAGTTCTACAAAAAAAACAAATGATCGAAGACATGGCCATAGTTAGTTTTAAAATCCAAATTGATAGGGTGAGGAAGCTTAAACAGCTTCCTCACCCTATCAATCTACCTACCCTACATCAATGATCTGGAGAGAACTTCCCGCCGCGGCTTTCCCTTTGTGCTATGACATGGGGTTCTTTAATAAGGGTGTTATAAAATTTCATAGAGGTCAGCAATGTGTTGGCGACACCCCTGGTGTTGCAAACATCCATAGGCGACGGTAACCACTTTTCATCAGGTGAGCCGTCTGCCTGTTTGCCTGCTTAAGGCAATAAAAAAAAACAATTTGAGCTTCTTTCTCATCTTGGCTGACTAAAGTAAGTAAATTTATGTTAGTTTGCTTAAGTGGTGCATGCCTTCCAGCCAGGATTCGAACCCACACCCTTGAATTTGGGATGCATGCCCTGACCATTAGGGTACCTCATCTTTGCATGTGTGGCATTTATTTCATTTTTATTATGACATTTCACTTTCTTGATAGCAGCCGTGAACACAGAAGACAAAGATATCAACTGTCAATGAGTGATATCAGAGTTATTATATAGCCTACTTCCAACTTGTTCATTTTAATGTCTGTACAAGGTTATTGTTTACTCTGTGGGAACCTAATCTAATTTACCACCGCTTCGCAACACATTGTGGCTTGAAGACTTGAAGCAACATAAAAACCTCTTCAGTAACGAGCCTGGCTCCAATAATATGCACTACTTCACAAATGAGTATGATTACTTTACTGTTAAATAGTGCGAGTATAATAACCTTTATATGAAGATATACCTGCTGAGCCTCCTGCTGGGCGCCTTAGTCTCCTCGGAAGGTGTGGTGATGGAAGTCTCCATGGGATTGTCCTCTCCATCCAGCAACTGGATTTGTGTTTGACGTACAAACACACCATAGTTTTCTTCGCACTGTAATTGATTTGTTTACAAAGAAATTATTTAACTACCCTACCCCAATATATAGACTACAAGAGGCATTTTAAATTGTAGACAACAAGAGAGTTGTAAATAATGTCCATGCTATTTTTTTATTATATGCATTTTAAGTATTTCAAAATGACTGAGCTCTATAAACATTTCATTAAATTGTTAGCATGATATAGAACAGACTATAGACAGATAGTCTGAAAAAACAATGGTTTATCACATATTTTGAAAAAAAATGCTTTTATTAATTTATTTTACGGCTGTACTTTGACCCATACTTGTATGAGATTAAGGGTAATTTGAGTTTAGGGGTATACATACATCTTTTATATAGCCACTAGACCTGTTATTTGGGGAAGAAACAAAAATTTTGGGTCCATAAACAAATTTTGAATGGATAATGGGAAAAACTAAAATATGTTAGATAAACACGGTTATTTTTGATGATAACAAAGTGTGATTTGAGTTTAGGAATACGCTTAATATATAAGCACTAAAACTGTTTTTGAGTTTAGTAAACAAGTTTATCGATTTTTAAATAAAAAATAGTTTTATTTATTTATTATATATTACGACAATGGTTACAAATCAGTTATGACACTCGCTAACCACTGCCATGGTGCGGTCACTGGGCTTGTGGGCTTTTGGCAAAAGTCACTACCAGTGACTTGAAAGGTGACTCAGGTTACGTTCGAATAGAATGTAAATAAAAGTGCACAAGCAGAGCGAGCAAAGTCAGGGTGCTGCGGCAGCGGCCGGCTGTCAGAGTAAGCTACCTATGTATATAACCTTTTTTGATAACCACCAGTTTTTATTCTGTATTTTACTGACATGTTCCATTTTTATATATTTGCTTCTTGTCATATTTTTGCCTTTACTGTGTGAATATAATTTTTAACACAAAATTATATCTTATTTTCTTATATAGTTATAATCTATGATTAGTAGGCGCATTCAGCACCTACACCGGCAAGTGCCAGAACAGACTAGTCACCATCATCTCAATATAATGAAACAAATGAATGAAAAAATCTCAAAAACTACATGTCTCCTGTACATTGAGGTTGCAGAAGGGAATAGTACTCACCTACTTAAAATTCAGTGATCACTAAGCCAAAGTTTAACTTGTTTTATTAATAGTCCCTATTTTGCAGTGCAAACTAGTTTAGGGGCTAGTAGAAACAAAAAAAAGACTATCTGATCAATATTGAAGTTTGAAATAAATAATTAAATAAGTTTATAATATAAGTAGTCTAACATAATACATGTTATTTAATTGGTCCACAGGATTACAGGAGTTTACAGTTGAATACAAATGATAGCCTTTTTCTTTAAAAAAAACTAGAATAGAATATGTTTGCAAATTTTCAAATTACTTAAGCATGTGATAGTCTGTAAAAATTACGTTGAAAGTTTCTAATATGCACAGGTCAAGCTACTTCTTCTGCTATGAATTGAAATTGTTGTGTATAAGGCAGGTATAAGATTCATGACATATTCAATATTGAATACTCACAGTAAAATACGCATGCCCACGAACAGTACCATTATTTTTTCCTTTAGGTTCATCTAGAATTACGCCAATCCATTTTCCAGTAGCGAACGTAGGGTATCCTACATACGCGACGGAGCCTTTCACGTCTTTTCCGACCACTATAACACGCTGCCCAAGCGTCAGAGGCTTATCCGACATGATTACAGCTTATAAACGAAATTACACTAAAAAAAGAAAGCAAAAATCATCAAAAAAACTGCCTAAAACTTGAAAGAAAACTGTCTGCTTAACACGTATTTTAGTTACCTAAAAATGGTAATAAATATTCGAGTACTAACACTAAAATATTTATAATTTTAAAGACAAATTATCATTATTGGACTTCGAAGTAGCGGTTTGATATATTTTAATTGTTCTTTAAGAGAAAATTAAATTTAAAAGGAAAGAGGCACGCAAATAGTACCCCAAATTTAGTATTTTGAATAATGTCAAGTAAAACAGTAAAATGTCAATTTGACGGCTTACTCATCGTCATGTTTTGTTATTGTATTCAGGGGCAGACAAAAGAACTTAGTCTTACAACATTTTCTACTGATATAGTCTTCAATATATCAGTAGCTCAGCAAATTATAGATTTTTAACTACTCCCAATCAATTAACCTCTTGTGACTTGTGGTTCCCACCAAATACTTCTTATTATTCAAAGAGTTATCAATGGTTATAGCCAAATTGATTGCACAAAAAAAAGTTATTTTTTAATATTATGTCTATATGATTTGTAGCCAGTGTAAAATATGACGAATAAATTAAACTTTATACTGAATATTTTCAAGCATATTACAACAGCTCATAAACGTCCCACTGCTCATCTCAGGCGTCCCACTATAGAGGAACGGACAATATAACTGCCACGCTTGTTCAAGGAGGTTTGTCATCACGATGTTTTCCTTCTCCCTTGTTAGCACGTGGCAATTGTAATAAAATGGACATGCTACCATGACTGCTGAGCAAGAGATACATATGATGAATCTTCCGTCAAACCGTAATTGGGATCAGTTAAACAGTGACGAAGAGACGCGACTTTTTGTGTTAAAGCGACTGACGAGTGGATAGAGGACGGCCCTGACTCCATTCTGAGCGGCGTCGATCCTCCGTCGCTTACCCAGACGACCACCCGAACGAGAGCGGGACGTCGAACTATAACTCTGCCCCTCCATGACCCCGGCTCCGTGAGTAAACGGCCGCGGGCGAAACCCACGGGAGAATCCGTCCGCACTTAAAGCCGCTGGATGAGTGAACGGACTTGTTCCGAAAATGGATGAGGCTGCATTGACCAGAGTCTGCCAAGGTTTATGTGGACAATTACCGTTTACTATCTATATATACTATACAGGCTATAGAGTATAGACGAATAGAAGTGGAAATTGAGTTTTAGCAGGAGTCCCACACGCCTTCACTGTGATCCCCACATGCTGATAAGTCCGCAGATCGATTTCTCCTCAACATAAAAAGTATTTTCATTTTACACTACATAGTTGAGACGTTCTTAAGTAACCTAGCAAGGCACATACGTAGAAGATATCCACTCCGACAGAGCTATTACTTAATCATAAATATATTAGTCATACGATTCTACCATCTCACCTTGAGAATAGCTTACATATACCTACAAACAAGGAAGCAATGATATCACTTAAATCACGAATTTAGTCCAAACTCTCAGCGTAAATGATAAACGTGATATTTAGATACATTTTTGCGATATTCCTTTCTGTCAACAGAGGATTTGTAATAATTTTTTCATTTATATAAAAGCTCCGTCATTTCAAGGTGATAACGGAACTTAAAAACAGTTCTATAGATAAAGACTATTAATAATTATTCGAGAAAAATACAGCGAAATGTAACAGCAGACGAACGGGCATAAATATTCCATTTACTTAAGGCAGTGGTTTTCAATCTTTTTGAATACGCGACCCCATTGAAAAATGAAAAATTTTGGCGACCCCCTTGGGTCATAGACAGATAAAAGTTAGTAATTTAAAAGACTATGTTTATATTTTTCTCTAATTTGTTACCTATATTCATTATTAGGATCTATAATCTACAAAAAGCTGCTGAGCGTGAAAAGTATCTAAGTAAGAGGTATACATTTAAATAAGCCTTTTCCCTTTTGCCGGCGACCCCCCGAACAAGACTCTGCGACCCACCCTAAGGGTCACGACCCACAGGTTGCAAAGCACTGACTTAAGGGTTCCGTTATTTCAAAAATGATTATTATGGAACTTGAAAAAAACAAAATATTTGTTTCGGATAAAAATTACAGTACAAACCTTGGCATTACCCTTGCCCTCGTAAACTCGGCATCACCGCGGCATCGTTTACCTTCACCTAATTTCTAGTCGAGTACTGTTACATGCATTTTTCTTTTTAAATATAGCTCATATATTGATTAATATGTGGTCGCCCAGTGGTCGACCATAATTAATTTAAATTATAAGTTTGAACAATATTAAGGTTCTGTTGTCAAAGACTATATACTTGTTCTTTATACGTTCATGTTCTAGAATCACAGATTTCGCCAAGGCTACACTGTTAATTTAACTTTAACAATAAACAAGAGTAGGTATATATGCGTTTGTGTGTCAAATACATGGTAGTGTGTGTAATGTTTTTTATTGCTTTAATTTATTTTTAAGCATATTTTTTTAAAAATATTAGCATTGTGCACTCCTTCTCTGTATAAACTATTAATATTTGAGGTTAATCAATCCTGTGTCTAACACTGATCAAAAACTTATATAGCACTAGCCGTCGACGGAGATTACTAAGAGTCAGAAAACGCGAAAAACTTTTGTCCGAACATCTTTTAAGAAGTCCAACTTACCTTTTTCAATTATTGTCAAATATTTTTATTAACTAAATAAAAAGACTTCTAATATTGAAAAAAACAAAAATAAATTTTCAACTCGTTATTATTTTATTACCAAACAAAATCTTGATACATAGTTTGTTGCGTCAGATGGGTCCAATAGGTTTGTGTATTTTTTTTCAATCGTTTTTATTCAGTTATATATAGCTTGACGTCACTGACTGATTGAAATATTAACGCACAACCCAACTACTGGGGCCTGTGTTTTGCATGCGGGTTCTTTCTCTATACTAAAGGTGCGCACTAAGATAGGATTCTTGAAATTTCAACCCATGAGGAGGTGAATAGGGAGATGAAAATCCCTCATTTGCAAAGTAAGAAGCAAGAAATTTTATATACCTGCTTCTGATTAGAAATAAATGTACACGGATATCGGCGATTTTGAAAATTCAACCCCTGGGGGGTAAATAAGGAGATGAAAGTTTGCTCAAACTATGACTATTTTTAATCTACGCGGGCAGCTAGTTTTACTATTTATATATTAACTAGCGGCCCCAGCAGACGTTGTCCTGCTCTGAAAAAATAAAAATCTAGGACCCGATCCCAGCGCCACCTACCGGTTCCAATTGTGGCTTTAAACCATCAGGGGACCCACTCAAACACACAAAAAAAAATCACCAAAATCGGTCCAGGTGATCAGGAGGATTCTAGAACCCGATCTCAGCGCCACCTACCGGTTCCATCGGGATAGAAAGTATGTCCGTCTACTGGTTCTAAGCTACCTCCCCACCAATTTTCAGTAAAATCGGTACAGTCGTTCTTGAGTTATAAATAGTGTAACTAAAACGACTGTCTTTTATATTATAGATACGTGAAGCAAAAACTTTGTACCCCTTTGTACGAAAATTGCGCGGACGTAGGAGTATGAATTTTTGTACACTTATAGTTTATATAGAGAAGAAGCGACGAATGCTAACATTAAAAAAAAATATATATACAAAATACATGAAATCATTAAAAAAAATCATTACACATAATACCATATATTTGACACACAAACGCATAAACACTCTCTCGTTTATTGTTGCCTTGGCGAAATCTGTGACTATAGAAGTATAGTCTTTCATCTTTGACAATAAATTATTAAGGTCGAATTTTGACCACGGGCCAACACTAGTAATTATAATTGTGTCACTTTATTGTAAAATTTCATTTATATTTATCATTCTTCTTAGATATTTACCCAGTAGTTTCTGAGAAAAATGAGTATGACAACACAAACAGATGGCCGGACAAACAGGTAATACATTTTATTATTAATTAATAAAGTTTGTGTTTATAATGTCCCTGCTCCACCTGGTATAATATTAGTAACCGTTCTGCACAGATGTAACGATGGGTTTAATGCGTTATTTGTGATGCGACATTGTTACTAATGACGTTATTTTTTTATTGCATGAGTTCAGTAGACAGACAGACGGCCCACCTGATGGAACGCGGTTTCCATCGCCTATGGACATTTTTAATACCAAAGGTGCTACTGCAATGCCGGAACGCAACTGAAGGTTTTTATGTCATACTCTAAGTCAAGTTTGGTAGCCATCTAGACAGGCAAACGGAGAAAGACTACAATTTCCTATTCCATATGGTCCCCCATATGGAATAGGAAATTGTAGTCTTTCTCCGTTCCTGCAAGCATATAAGCTAATCTATAGCGGTGTTATTTTTTTGCAAACATGACGCATTTGCCACGCAACGCAGGATTGTGAATGTTGCAACCTGTAACACATAGCAGGATGCCTCTTGAGACCTGTCAGCCACGCCCACTGCAGGATCGTATGGGCCCCCTATTATAAATACCACAGACAGACAGACGGACAAACACAATTTTAAAACTGTAAATACGTTTTTGTCAATTGGCATCTAAAATGTCATTATGTTAACGACATTATTATATTTCATTTTTTATTATTCAGTATTTATTTATGGGAACAAGATCATTAATTTAAAAAAAATGTATACTGCCTTTTCCACATATGACATTGGCAGTAATGGTCGTTAGCTAAAGAAACGAACCATTGCCAAAGATGAAAGAATCAAAGAACTAAAGCAAGAAAGAAAGACATTCTAGTTGTCATAATTAGTTGCTAATGAAAGTTAAAATTATTGTAATATCGTTAAAATTAATAACTTCAAGTAATTATTAGTATTCCACCTTTATGACTCGTATTTTATTGTGATAGGCTGTGATCTCATCCGCTTCTAAAAATGAGGGCATGAATCACTCTCACTAAAATATTATGAACCTTATTTCTATATAGTAAAGAATCAAATTCGATGTGATTTAGTTTTCTTCCTTAAGTTCATACATTCTTGTTCTGCGAGTTAATTATTAATATTCAGTTAACATTGCCTTTGAAGTTATACCCAGCGAATTTATTGTCCCTTGTAAGGCGGCAATGTATGATTGATGTCAGTAATATTCGTATTTTGAAAGACTGGTTTCAATTGTCGCAACATTACATTATCAACTGAGCACGTAAATCAAATTCTTTGTTATCAGAACTATATTCAACGTGTTAATTTCTTATATTTGAATTTAATGCATATTTCGTCGTAGTATTTGATCAAAGAATTACTTTGTTAGGAGAGCAGTTTGTTCCCAAAAAACCACACTACGGTTTCTTAACGTTCAAAGTTAACAAAGGTGGTTTTGAATGGGTTTTTAGCGAGTTTGCAAATTATGTACTTGTTCTACTTTCACTAGCGGGTGGCGGCGTGTACCGTTAGTTACCCAGGCCAGCTCACATACGCTGACACGGCATACAAAATAAAAACCACCACGTACAAAAACATGTTTATTTTAATTGAAATATTACAGCAATTTAAAAATACAATGTCGTAAAAAACAAAAAGCGTATTCACTATTTCGTTCGGCGTTCAATTGCAACTAAGGACGTGAGAGCGTCGTTTTATTATAATATATATTTTTTATAATACATTGAGAGGCGCAAGGCACGGGGCTCTGGAGGCCGGGGTGGCCGCTCCGACTCTTCTCTGTAGACGTCGGTGCTTTCTAAATACATATTCGATATAATTATAGGATCATAACGCGCTCGCGGCGCTAACTCGACAGGTGAACATTGTATGTGAGACTTGATTGAGTTAAAAACCGTGCACTTTGAGTTGCTCGGGCTTAACAAGGCCCGACTTTGTAAGCCACTGGCAAATGTTCTCGCGCTGGTCGCCCTGCAGCTGTAGCACCTCGCCGTACTCCGGGTGCTCCACGACGGTTCCGTTGCACGCGAACTCCTTCTTGCATGCCCGCACTATCTTCTTCAGGTCATATTCCGAGGAGAGGCCTTGCACCGTAGTCAGCGTCTTACGCCCGTTCCGCTGTTGAATCCGGACGTGGACTAAACCATCCTGAACGTCGTCTTCCGAGCTTTTGATAGCATCGGCGAATGGATCGAATGTGTTGAGATTCTGGATGGACATACGATTAGACGTAACTTCTCTTTGTTGCTCAAAACTCTGCGATACTACGCAAGAACACGCACAACTGTCACTGATAACGTGCTTAGCACAGCGCTTGCTAACAAACGACTAATTTACGTGAATTCCGCAACGTAATGGCGGACGCGACCAAAAAATGGGAATGTCACGCGGAGGCGGAAATTATCGATCGCACCATAGACAATATAAACGTCACATATAAGGCGTGAATACAACTATCTCATTTCGAAATTAACGATTATTCTTCAATACTCTAGAACTTTCAAGTGAAGTTTTTTTGAAACATTGTATTATTTTTAACCTTTAAGTTTTGCATACAATTTTGGAACATATTCATCATATTTAGCCACATAAAAATTCCCAGCAATTGGAGTGCCCAATTTGTACTGTTGAGCGAATTTTGAAATAGAGAATTTGCCTCGTTTATCTCCAGAATTATTAGGTAATTTGGGCACTTTAGAAAAATCACATTTTTCTGGCTGCTTGTAGATGATAAAAACATAGCGGTGTAGTCCTGTGCCTTTGGGTGGTCCAGAACCGATGTAGTCAGATAAAATTTCACCTTTATTTATGTCTCCACCGAAAATGTTTCCAACTAGCCAATGATGCCATTCCCGAAACTTTGGATTCTCTCGGCTAGGCGCATCAGGATCCACCATGGCTAACGTATAATATTCGTTGTCCTTTGCGGCCCATTTCACGGCAGGTTTATCTTTAACTTGAGTTGGTGTTAACTCCTTCCCCGGCTCTACAGAGACTCCGCTTGAGTATTGTATATTTAACGGTTCAGAAGGAGCAGTGGTAAGCACGTCAGGAACAATGCAGTGCTTCTTAAAAAGGTCTTGCAAGTTAGCCATACTCGATGCCTCTGTAATATAGGGCAAATCCAATAAAAAAAGAATTAATATCTTTGCCACGATTAAATAAATTGAAGATACGTTTTCACTGAGAATAACTAAGACAAATTAATTCCGAATTGATCACGTCAAACGACTGTTGCTTGGTAACAAAGTAACTCCGAATGAGAGAAGGTAGAAATAATTGGAAGATGTTCTTTTTGCTTGCCGTAGAAAGAGATCTAAAATGTATCAAGGACCATATATAACATGTAATGTGTTAAAAATTAAATATCTTGTTTAGTAGAAATACAAATGGTATTTCTATTTAAAAAAATACTTAAGATATTTCTTTAAAAAATAAATACTATATACAAGTAAAACGTTTAGAAAACAATTGTTTTGTAATGCTTTCTCTGTACTTTGATCTTTTTTTAAAATCAATTTGAATAAATAAAGCAAATAAAGCTTGTCATTATTCTCACTAAAACCGGTATTTATCTTAGAATGAGTATAGTAACATTATGTAGAACTACCCTAATGTCGTAAAATAATGTTTGTAGTCTATGGTAACTTCTGCCGGTATATAATCGGTTTTAACACGTACTTCGTTCGGATACACTGTTATTGACTATTGACAATAGAATTTTTTGCGGGAACTTGAATCTATTATGTTATGTCTGATACTGAGTGACCATAAAACTATAATGATGAGACTAACAACATTTCCGTTTGAGAGAAGTTTTCCACGGCTGTCTGTATATATGCTATCTCCTACTGAAGTAGTCAACGGATTTTAAAGCGGTTTTCATCAGTTAGATAATTTTTCAAGATATATAAATTAGCTTTTGCATGCGTCTTCGCTCCCGATGTATAAAAGTTATTTTAGTTTTTATGCAAATAATAGAGCTAATGACTAGGGTTTGACGCGGCGAAGCTGCGGGTAAATTTTGATTTAACGAGTCAACTCATGATACTTTTTTCCCGACAAAATGATGTTTCCGTGGGTTTTTTAGGTCCGCCATTGCAGTTCACCAACAAACACGTCAACATGACAACACGAATGTAGTTTCGCTAGCTCAGCCACATGGTCTCTCTTTTCTTTCACCATATCCCAATTAATTGCGGTCGGCACGATATATTTTTCTTACACACTCCTTTATTCTGATATAAATCTGTCACAGCACAAAGCATCATATCATCCTTCACACGATACATCTATCTTGTATTTTATCATTCTTTTTGTCACGTGACTTCAACCCTCCTCATTATATGCCCATAGGAACTTAATCTCCTTCCTCTCAATATTTCAGTCACGGGTGCAACTTTCAAAGATCCCCTTATGTACTCATTTCTCACTTTATCCATTCTTGTACACCACAGAACCATTTCAACATTCTATCTCAGCTGAGTGGGGACGCTTGTGGTTTATCACTTTAGTGGCCCAATATTCGGACCCATATGGCATGACAGATTTATATATTTGACCTTTTGGTATATATGACATGGTATTTAAATAAAATTATAGATTAATCTAGAATAAACATTTATTTTTTGATAATATAACATATTGGAACTAGTTTTATTATTACAGCCCTAGGGCCGGCTTCCTTGGTGTGAAACCATACTCTCAGAATATCGGTGTGAAATGTTTAAATTTGAGCTAAGGGGTCATCCACGTCACACGAATTTGATTATTTTCTGACACCTCCCTCGTCCTTGACACAGCTGGTCACATTCGTGAGACTCCTCCATAATTATTTTTCTTTCCATTTAAATAATTTTTTAATAGTTTGAGCATATGCTCATATAGATTGGAAATATTTTAGAGTTCTTCATTGATCACATTTCACGTTTAAAGCTTTAATATATACGATTCTGAAATGTGACGCCATGTAATTTAGGACCTCTCCTGCGTCTTGTCACACGATATCATACTTCGTCGACCCCCTCCCCGCCTTGGCGTGTGACGTAATTTAAGGAGAGCCCCTAATCATGTTTGACGGCTCGAGGTTCTGATGACCCACTCCCCTTATTCCATTACTCCTGCCTGATCCTTCTATCCCATCTTAAAGACTAGCACCTAGAGTGACGGTAAGTCTTTATTAAAATAGCTATCTATCAGCTTCATAAAAGCAGATCAAAAGTACAAAATGGTAATACTCTGTATTTGTGGTCCATTCATTTGTTAACCAACTAAGGTTGACTAAATGACAATGCAGTTCCAAGCCCTTGCAAGACAGCATCTTCAGGCTAAAAGGCTCTGATGGGCTATGATCTTAAACAATGGTTTGTCTATACTATGGACAACTCTACCAATTGTAAACACCCCGACTTGTCCGCTTATATGTCCATCCGTACTATCATATATTAGTCATAAGCATAGATTGCTTAAGGATATGTATGTGTGGCATCTGAATATCCAAGGTAGCCTTTGAGAGATCTTCAGCAATGTGCGGAAGCTGCTGGAGTTTCTGGAGATGTCAGGCTGGATATAGTAACTCTTCATCCATCCTGACACAGAACTGATGCTATGTTTAAGTTGCTGAAACCAAGGCTTAGAAACCAGTAAAAATGTATGAATTGGTTACAGTCTACTACTACTATTGGTTATATAGGAAGACAACATTTTTGTTTTGTTCACACTTTAAGCTCAATCAAATTTGTTTTTGCTGTAAACATCCAAAGCACAGCTATATATATGGTTCAGCAAGTTTTCAGTCGTACACAAACAAATGTTGAGAGAGATAGACTGATACTTCCTCTACTTGTGGAATAAACCAATTATTTGAGATTTACATAATCCTCTCATTACGGATTACACTCTGAATGAATAGTTAATTAAAACCGGTTATAAATAATTAAAACTGGTTATAACCAATTAAAACTGGTTATAACCAATTAAAGCCGGTTATAACCAATTAAAATTGGTTCTAAGCCTCGGCTGACACCATCCACCTACAGAAGAAGTGTGCTTTGCTGTTTATTTATAATTTTTTCTCTCTGGCATGCTCTAACATAACTGATGGATCCAATGGTGCCCTTAAGATCTTGCCAATGTTATCTGATTTCAGCTGCATAACAACAGCTTGGGTATTCTTAAGTTTAGCTTTTATATCTTCTATCCTTTTCTGTCTCTCAGCAGTTTCAATTAAGAAATCATCTATCTCATTCATATTCGCATCAATATTAGGTATTGGATGTTTCGGTTTAAAACTAATGTTGTTGAAGGTTTCAATTTGTAGATTAAGCAGTTTAGTTTCTACTATAGAACATTTCTGGTCATATTCATTGCACACTCTTCTATAATGTTTCCTAGATTCAACTACAGTGATCATCAGATTCTCACATTTGGCTTCTATGGTGTCTTCGGTATCTGTGAATGAGAATCAATACTTAATTTAACCATTTGACAGCTATCTATCAAAATCCACATACATTCCAAAAGTGCTATAGATAATTTGCTATAGATATATAGTGCTATAGATATTTTAAAATTAACAAATGTGTTTTTACTGAAAATTTTATATTTTTTGCAATTATACATCTATTTATATGTTTCTTTTAACGCCATTGTCACTCAACAAAATTAGGTATTTTCAATACGTAAAAAGAATTGAAATTATTTTTTTTTGGAATTAAAACTAATTAAAAATGTTTGCACACTTTCCTTAAGGAAACGCAAGATCGGGAAAAAACTTGCTCACTCTCAGAGATACAGACTCATAGAAAATAGAATGTTCTTTATTGCACACAAGAAAATAATAATGCACATGAATTAACAATCTTATAACTAGTACAATCGGTGATCTTATCGCTATCAGAGATTTCTTCCAGACAACCTTCTGGAGATAATTTTATATTTTTAATAATGGGTCGGTATTTAGTGCACATATTTTAAAATATATACAATCATATATACATATATTACTAGTAAGTAAAAATAAATAAATACACATACATATTTGTATACAAATATATGTACATAGAGTTACATAGACATACATATATTACTAATAATTATTAATTAATTAATTACTGTTTACAAATTTAAATAGGGATCTTTGAGGAGTTTATTAAAAGATGTAAGTGACTCATACTGAAATGACAGTGCGTTAGTGCTGCTTAGCTTATTTGGACTTGAATTCTGGAAGTGCAATAGCACTGCAAATCCATCATACAGTTAGTATAGCGCATTGCAGGTATGAGGACTTAGCAAGTAATTCAAATTATTCCAGTCACTTAAAGCAAAAAAGGGGAAATCTCAACAAATAAACTATAAATTTATGAAAACCTTAATTCAGACATTCTTAAAAGTTCTTTCTAAAGTCTTATTAGATTTCATATCTGCATCTAAGATATTCAAAGGTCCCAAAAAAGATTTTTTTTTGTATATATCATTGTTGTAAATAAATTAAATAATATTATGTATTACAAAAGTTGTAGAGCATAAAATCCTCTAGGAGTCTGATTATAAATGATTTGCTATACATTTAAGAAATGTAGATATAGCGGGCTGAGTATACAGCAAGCACTCAGCCACCATGCTGTGTCTCAAGGTAAATCTTCTTGGCATATAATGAAGTTTATAGTATTAATTATTGATCAAACCTAATTGTTTTTGGGTCAAACTGTACTCTTACATTTCTGGTATAATTAATACTAGGCAAGTATAAGCAGACTATGGATGTTTTGTACATTTTAAAAATAGCTAGAAATGTAGAGGCAACAGGAACTTCATGATTCTGAAGTCTATATCGACGGTTAAAAGGTAATAGGGCATAAGCGACATTTTGGTCGAAAATGAGTTATGAACGCCATCCTACTTAAAAAATTTCGCTCTTTCGAATGCGCTCACTCCCATGGCTCTACGATGACTTTCGTGTCGTTTATGCCCAAGCAAAAAAACTGCGTTTTTTAAGTGTCATTTCATTTAACCGACCGAATTTTGGGCCTTTTTTACTCTAAAGGCGCTTGTCCTCTGTAAAAATGGCATCGCTTTTGGGTTATAGTCAGTAATACATTTTTACTTTTTACTGCCGTAAAGGCTCCAGGCGTATACTACTATTTACCATTAGTACCTGTTTTGAAAGCTGGAACTAATGCCTCTTTACCATTGTCGTCAAAGACATTAAGCGTCGGTTATACCCTACTACCATTTACAAGTTTAAGTTTACAAACATCCTACTGATTTTTTTGCTAAACACTGTTTCTTATGCTCCATTACCTTTTGGTATAATAATGAGAATTACCACTTATACTTTTTACCCTTTTATGTTATTCTGCAGTCATGTGACTTATTACCTCTTGATATAAGGATGTCAAATGTAGCTAAGTCTACTCTACCCTTCATTTTTTTTCTATGTAGATGTCACTTATGCCGTATTACTCCGTAAAGAAAATAAGATCAATTGATTTAAGCGACATTAAACCACATAAAACAACGTGGAATCAAATAAATAAAACTACCATTTATTGCTTTTATTTTTTTTTATTCTAGAGCTGTTTCCATTTTCACGATATGACAAGAAATGAAAAAGTTATCTCCATTTTTCTGAAATTTTAAACTTTAAACTGCTCTCCTGAACAATTTAGTTTCTGTCGCTTATACCCTATTACCTTTTAACCGTCGATATAAGTTTCAAACAGTAAACAGAACTCACAGAACGTTATTTCCGTAATTTTGTCTCTTGGTAATACAAATTAACGGTCGGTAGATTTGCAATAAAAACAATACACATTCGAACGAGATATGAAACTAAACGTTACCGACCTATTAATTTACAGAGGATATTATCTCAAAATAACAAAAAATAGCCGGTCATAGAAGTGTTTGGTAAGGAGTTAAAAATTACCATAAACCGTACTTACCCATTGCTATTGCAGTGTTTTATTTATACTAGCTATTTCACAACTATATAAGATGATTGTTTTCCAAACAAAACAGTACCTTTTCAAGTATTACTGCTTTAGTTCTTTAAACAGCGTTGCCAGATGACCATGACAATTAATCCCCAAATTTTTTTCAAAAATCCCAAATATAAGCTTTTTGAGAAAAATCCCCAAAATAGTTTTTACTTATTTTAAAGAAGAAAGAAAAAATCAAAACCACCGTCGTAGCGATAACGTCACTAATGACGTCATCATTTTCCCTCACGGGGCGCTTTTATTACATAACCATTCCACTTGAGTTTACGATTGTGACGCCAGCAAATAAGTGAAACGGGGAAAAACCGCAGTTGTGAACGTGATCATTGTCAGTCTCTAACGGAAAGTAGCCTATGGGATACGACGCATACGAGTAGAGTAGAGTACAATAAATAAATAACGTAAATGAACGAACGAATGAATTGGATTATTAAAATGAACTATTGAATTGAAGTATGATTCACTAGTAGAGTATAATTCTAAGATAAAGTAATAATACCGTGTTGTGACTTAGATATAATAATTGTAGTGATGAGAATTGTGTTTGTAGATGAATTATTGATACTTAAAATATCTCTCCAAAATTTCTCACAACAAAATATTTCCACCCAAAGAATCTGCACCCCGAATCTCCTCCCAGACGTCAAAATCCCCGAATTTGTAATAAATCCCCCCATCTGGCAACACTGTCTTTAAAATTACAACTGTGGAGTTTTTGGCGGGAACTGAAAGGAGACGTTGTGCTGTGCAGTTTTATTTTCTAAAAATGTGTATAATTACTCTAAAATGAACAATAGTTGCAGGATATTGATAGTTTTTGAGTAGAAATTATGTGTTTTTGTGAGAAATGTGAACTGTATAGTCAGATGTAATCTTTCGAGTTTTCACAAGAACTCCATTAAATGGCGTTGGTTGTAGCCTGCAATACAACTGCGCTACTATACGAAGACCTATTAATTAACATGTTTCCGACTGAAAGACTTTGATTCTATGGTCATGAATAAATTAATAATAAAAAAAATTACAACTGTTGTTTTGTATGTCATTTTTAAATTTTAAAACTTTTTTTGGTTGGTGCTCTTGTTTTTCTAGTGGTCCGGTTCACAGAATGTCATCATACAATATTTTAAACATTGATTTCAGATAAAACAAGAGGAATTGTTAGTGAGATAGAACGAGACAAAAATACGCTATGTTAATGAATATCTGCTGTAAAAAACGTATCCTGGAACGTTTAAGACTTTTCAGAGGTAACAACCTATTTTGAAAAATTTAAAATGTCTAAAAACATTAAAACTATACACTTTTGTTTTACTAGTGATATTATAATTTATTAACTGAATAACTTGTAATCAAACATAATTATATTAAAGAAGTTTTTCAAACAAACAAACATGTTTACGTGTCTATTATAAAAGACCTTGCGTAGTAGTATTGCCATCATTAAATAAAAAACTAATTTGAGAATATTTTGAAATTTCACGCTTACGGCGTGACAATGTGCACGCAAGTTTTAATCATCTTCATGAAGTCCTGAACTGAAATCTGTAAAAATAAAGTAAAAGAAAAGATAATTAAGAAACTATTTAATTAGTATAAAAACATATGCCGTTCTAAAGCGTTTATGAAAAATTCTACGATACCTATAAAACTTGCTAACAAGCACAGTAAAAGTATTACATTTGACATAATTCATTATTGAAATTATGTAACTCACACAGGCATTAAATTTGTAACCCTTATTTGAAGCGGATGTTAAAAATGGAAATGTTATACATTGACAAACGGGTACCCAAATGGACCGACATGAAAGTAATAAAACAGATACCATTTTTGCAATTTGACGGTACAACATATAAAACTCTAAATATAACTAATATATCAGGTATCGTAAAAATAAACTTACGAATCCGTCAAAATCTGTATCGGCATCGTCAATCATTTCATCAATTTCTTCATCAGTTAAATATATTCCAAGTATTTCTGTAACTTTCTTCAAGTTGTCAAAACTTATGTATCCTAAAAACAAACAATTCTTAAGTACAATCTTTTGACAAATAAATATTTTTTTTAGAAAACAAGCGTAATAAAAATATTATTTTACGCCATGTAAATAGTAAACCTGTTATTTTGTTTAATAATTTTATTTGTTAATAGAACTTATTTGCACGAGTGAATTAATTATAAGTAAATTTTGGTATTACATGCAGATAAAAATCATCAATATTCAAGGATATTTTGTAGCTCTTAAATTTAGGGTTAAGTAAAATATTTTTACATGTCTGGGGTTAATAGCCTCACCAGTGTCATCCATGTCAAATAGTCGAAAACTTTTCATAATGTCGCCGTCACTGTCTTGTAACATTATTTTTCTCATTATGGCAGTCTCGAAGTTTTCGAAGCTAAGCTTGCCTGTGTCACCTTTGTCCACAGCATTTATCATCTTTTGAAGCTCCTCTTTCGTTGGTTCATAGCCTATAGTCCATCAGAAAAAATAATATACTGAGAGCTGTTTTCTGTATACCATCCATGAACTCTCTTTTAAAGACAGTGCTAAAGCACAATGCTTATGGACACATTCTTATGGCGCATACTAATAACACACTTCCGTCACAGGCTCACATGCAATGTTCACTGTACTACAGAAGCCATTGGTTGGGTGGATCTGTTTGGCAACATAATGCGAGAACCACTGAGAAACTTCACCTAAGCAGGGTTCCCTACTTTAGAGGAGGTGTGGTCTGCCAGCATACTTTTCAAGCAGCTTGTAGTCGCCATTGACGCCGCCATACTATTCACACATAGAACGCCTCTTCAAACTCTTTACACGTTCAAATTACTGACGTATCATATCCGCTAATTGATCTTGGGCAAGCGTGGTGGATACAATAACCGTCCCCTCGGGAATCCCAACCTCGGCAGTAGTACATGTAGGGTTTATAGGGGCAATATTATTTATTAATATAGTTTACCCAGAGCTTTTATAGCTACGCGAAAATCTTCAGCTTTAATTTTTCCTTCACCAGCGTAGTCAAGTAAATTGAAAGCTTCACGTAAGTCATTTTTCTGAAACAGGATAATATTAATTTGACGAAAAAATGGTACACCTTTAACATTTATGCTGAAACACATAATGGACTAAAACTCAATATTCGTAGTTTCTAGAGTTACTATATTTACTATAGATTGCATTTTATATTCCAAACTGCATGATAGGAGCGATTATATTAATCTATGTTCGTATCCAATAAAATATTTTACAATTTTGCTTTGTTATACCTGTTCCTCAGTAAAAGTTAATTTAGCTTCGACTTCATTAAAATTTGGTGGTTTTTGTAAATCTTCGATATCTTTCTCGGAAAACTCCGCAGTACCAGAAATGGTATAATTCTCCATTTTGCTTTAAGCTATATGGCTCTGAAGTATTGATCAATCTTTATTGAATTTGAATAACTGCACGAGCAATCCAGTGGGTCTAGCGAAGGCCGCTTGATCCATTAGTTTAAAAACTTATGTTACTTGTCAAATAATTATAATCGGTAAAATAAATTTCAGTGTCCCCATTTTAGTTATATGCGGGTATCATCAACTACTTTAGCCTAGTGGTAAATGTTGTGTACACGTTATCCTGGTTATCATTTTCTGAGCGAGATATGGTTCCTAAAGAACTCTGCAGTAGGCAAAGACACATAAAAAACAGCATAGATTTTTATTATGTGTAATAAGCTAAGAGGCTAAGCAACGCGACGTATTTCTATAGATTTTTGGGGGTGTAAGTGTACCTCTACTTAGAACCCATTGACCTAGTATCACCAGATTTTAAGTAATAGAAGATTAATAATAGGTCTTACTTGCTCGTGAGTTAAAACTAATTTTGCACAAACAGTCTTATCTCTTTCTTCTGGAAGTACCTCATCGTCAGCTTCTACATCTCCTAAATCTTCAGTCACGTTCATGATTAAAATCAAAATTACAGACACTTAATATTATTTTTTGCAAAATCTTCAAGTTATAAAAGTTGAACTCTATGGAGAAGATTAGGTCAGTATTTTTTTTTCAATAAAGAAGATAGATTTAGTTGGAATTGTCTATAAAAAAATTGTGGTCAAACAAAACTTATTTTTAACTTGCTTTTTTAAAATACACTCTTGACAAATTAAGTACAATTTTAAATTTCTTATGGGCAACACAAGCCCCGGGCGGCGCCATATTTTGTTTTCGAGTTTTGCAATTTTGAGGTTAAGCGAAGCTAACCGACGCCGCCTTTGTTTTTCAATAAAATAGCATAAATACATACAAAATGAAACTCGTAAGGTTTTTAATGAAGTTGAGCCACGAAACAGTAACTATTGAATTGAAAAACGGCAGTGTTGTTCACGGAACAATTACAGGAGTCGATGTCGCTATGAACACACATTTAAAAGCTGTGAAAGTCACACTGAAAAACCGCGAGGAGTTGCAGTTGGAGACATTGAGTGTACGGGGGAACAATATCCGTTATTACTTGCTCCCTGACAGTCTGCCACTTGAAACATTATTGATAGATGATGCGCCTAGAGGTACATAACCGAATTATTATTTGAACAACTCTTTTAGGTTTAAGTCACACTCATAAATGCATAGCCGAATCTCTTGCGTTACGGTTAAACTTTTGAAAAGATTTTTGCGTGAACTGGAAAGGCAGCAATGGTTTACTAGGTTTTCAAAGATTGTATATTGGTTATAAATGAGTAGTAGCTGTGGGATATTGATTGGTTTTATGCAAATATTTTATGTTTATATTGAAAATCTCAATTGTTAAACATTCTTGAACTGCTAAAACTCCTACACTTGGTGTTCATCAACACACTTTTGCGGGTGCTTCAATTACTTGGATCTTGTATTTGTCTCTAGCATTTTTATTTGATGATTGTCTTAAACCTGGAATGTTTATGAATGCTTGGCACTGACGTAATACATCAACTGTGTGAAACTATATTCAAAGATATTAGTGCCATTGATACTTCCTTCACATTGTCACGATGACATGTTTGTAATCCATATGCTCCACCTGTGTTAATTGCTTGTACTGTTTTTTTTTATAACGAGTACAGCAGACAGGTAGATGGCCCATTGCTGGAAAGTGGTTACCATTGTCTATGGGTGTTTGCTACAACAGAGATATCTCTATTGTGCTGCCAGCCTCGTTAGTGTTAAAAATAACACTTAATGATCAGCTACACTAGTATATGTATATGGGTTATCTGTCAATGTTCAACATCATTAACAATGTTGGGTAATTCTTTTTATTACCCGTGGTTGTCCAAGGTGCGGCATTGCTCGCAACCGGTTTTTTTAAAATAGTGCTAGATCATTCATATTTGACTACAATTAACTGATTAGCGCTCATTATTATTATCAAAAAAGCATTTGAAACAGAAAGATTTTTAAAAGCTGTGATATTTTTAAAAAAAACCTGGTAGCAGCGAAGGATGTGCGTGGTATATCACATAACATATTTAATCTTTAGTAATCAACAACACTCGATAACAGTAACTATATCCCAGGTGTAGCAGAGGTTTTAGTGAGAGTTAAAAACAGAATATTGCCATATCTATCCCACATAAACAATCCTATATCAGGATAAAAGGGTCCTGACTGTTGACCCCAGGATACAAGCTATCTTTTAAATCTCTTCATTTTTTCATGTGTGAATCCTACAACCTTATCTGGATAACATAGTTGTTGACCATGTCAAGATCTAGCGATAAGTTTAAATCGTTACGACTAAATTGTGACGGCAATCTATCATAGCCACCATAGAAATATCATCTCGTCGTTTACATGTGTTTCCCTTCCCCCTCGCGACTGTAGATTTGTAGCTTGCTAATGATGTGTAAACGACAAAGCGACTGCCGTGAAACGATAGAATATCGTCACGATCCAATGAGAACAGCTAGATACGATAGTTGCTAAACGATAAATTTTTTTGACGATAAACAAATTGTTATAATGGGAACAGCTAGAGACGACAGTCGTCCAACGATAAATTAATCGTTACGACATAGTGGGAACGCGCCCTAAGCATAAAAGACACACTGAGTTGTGATTATTAGAACAAAAAACCGATTGAAGATTGCTCGCTCATATATCTTTTATTAATATTAAAGTATATACGTGTTTGCTTTCCAGGACGTGGTAAGCGTGAGGGCTTCCCACGCGGCGGCGGCGGCGGCTCCCGCGGCGGCCGCGGCAGGGGCCGAGGCGGCCGCGGAGGCCCGCGGGGCGGTCGCGGCGGCCGAGGCCGCGGACGCCGGTAGACTACAACGATAGATAGACTAAGCTTACATTCGTGATTACATGTATTTTTAAGACATAATTGTGTTTGATTTTGGTATACGGGTTAAATGGACTCTCTTTCTATTCTATTCTTGTAGTGTTGGCCCCAACGCCTTTGGCATTGATTTTGCCAATGTCACAGTTAAAAGTTGTATATACATACATACATAACTTCACGCTAGGTCCCTTGCGGGGTAGGCACGAACAACAGAGCGCCATACAGGCTTATTCATACACACCTCACTTGCTTCTTTGACATTCATAGCTCTTGTCATGCACGCTCGTCTGTTCTTAAGGCTCCTGACATCACCTTCTGCTAGTACACGATCAATTTGATCATGGAAGGTGTGTCGTGGCCTTCCGCGACTTCTGCATCCATCCACTTTTGCATTGTATATCTGTTTAGTCATTCTTTCATCATACATTCTTTCCACATGCCCGAACCACCGGAGCATTCCTTTCCTTACCTTCACCCCGACACTTGTATCTACATATATGTATATACAACATACACTTGTAAGTTGTATATACATATATAAAAAATGATGAACATAAAAAAAGCAAATGAAGCTATTTGTAAAAAGAAAAAAATCGGTATGATATTATAGTTATGGTTTTCTGTAGACCTGTGGACAAAACAGAACACATAGGTTAGTCTAAAGTCTAAGTAAACTAAAGATAAATATTGTTAGTTTATATGAATTCACATAATACATATAAATGAGTTTTGTTAGCCAAGGTGACGAGAAAGTTCAAGTTAATAGGGCGAGGAAAATCTTTAGGTAAGATGTCATACACGGGGTTAATTATTTTGAGGCAGTCAAAGAAAATGTGATTGGAGTGATCCTTCAAGTAAACCGCATTCACAGATCGAGTGGTCGCGAATCCTAATTTTGGCTAGAAAGACCGGTGAGCAGCAGTGACCTAGCCTAAGACGAATGATGGCTGCGACTTAACAATCCGGTACACAAATTTTAAGTAGTGGGTGGGCAAAGTGGGTAGGGGGGAGGTATACTTACCCCCACTACAACTCCTAAGGTCCGGAGGTTTTAATTTTTTTTTAATTTATAAACATAACCTCACTTATTTTTGTTGTAAAATTATGTCACTTTTGATAATAACAAAGCGTGATTTGAGTTTATGAATGTACTCACGAATTGTTTATGAATGTACTCACGAATTACATATAACCACCAGAACTTTTTGTAAAACTAAAACTGTGTTTAGTGTAGAAATAATTCGCCGGCCGCTGGCGCGGCACAGCTAGGACATAATGCTAGGACCGACTTGTAACCATTTACGATTTATTTTATACACACAAACAGTACGAAGCCTTAAAAGTCTCATAAAACATTTGTTTTATTTATCAATTTAGTGGACGACTAGCAAGTTTTTTAATATCACAATAAATCAATATATTAATGATATCAATTTTCAAGTACATTGCAGAACATTTTTTTCTTTAATATTGGTTAAATATAAATAAATGTGATTACTTAAAAAATCGGCTTTATTGGTCGCCATTTTGAATGGTTACTCTTGTGATGTATGTGAATGTGCTCTATTGTGTTTTTCTTCACTTTTATCCAATTAAGCTGGTTTTTGGTTCTTTTTATGTTGATTACTGGCTTTTTTTCGGACTTTGACATAACATTAGCGAAAAAATAAGTGAGGTTATGTTGATTAAAAACAAAAAAAATCAAGGTCTCCGGACCTTAGGGGTTGTAGTAAAGGTAAGTATGCCTCTCCCCCTCCCCATTTCACCACCCCGCTACTTAAAATTCGTGTACCGGAAAGCTATACATTTACCCGAACGATTGCAGAGATATCTTTTTTTTTAGGCAATTTTCGGTGCTCAAAAAACCAGGGTCTTAGACGTAGGACCGGTAGGAGATCACCATAGCACTTCCCGACAATCTGTCGAGATCTTTGCCATAGATCACTCCAAGATTTAGACATTTGGAGCTTGGCAAGAGCACGTAAATCACGAGGAAAGCTCTTATTATACTTGCTGGTACCTGTAGAGAGCTTCCTTGGCACAGCAGTCAGCAATCTCGTTGCCACCGATTTCACAGTGACTAGGAATCCATAGTAATATTAAATCAAGACCAGAGTTGTAGCAGTGGAAAAGAGCTTCTTTAATCTTGATGGTTATTCTAGTATAAAATTAACGTATTGACTTTTCAAGAGGCATATTTTGCATGCCTATCAAAATCCACTTTTGATAGGCATGCAAAATATGCCATAACCCATTGTTATCCTATGGGTAACAATGGGTTTCATTGAATTACCTTGCCTTTCATGCCTCAACTGAAGCTAGGTGTGTAGAGATTGTTAAATTAAAAATGTATACAACTACATTTCCATTATCTGAATGCGACAGTAAAAATTCAAAGAAAAAGTTTAGTCAACCTTAGATCCATAGATGATACACTATATATAGAGCTTAGATCTAAGCATGGAGGCTAGAGGTAAGGAGAACCATCTCGGTATATTAAAAAGTGTCCACCGAAGGGCAGCAAATTAAGATGGCGCCATAATAGCAGGTGGAAAGTATTTAAAAATAGCGCCACAAATAATTAGAGTAGGATAGATACTAGATTAAAGAAGGAAAGAAAGACTTACTCTATGCCACCGCGCATTTTACGAAAATGTAACTTGCATGTCTCCTCATGGTGGAAATTTCAGATAATTTAGTTAAGTTATCTTAATTAGTGAAATAGGTTTCAAAAATTCAATTGGTCAAAAACGTATATACATACATCTCAATACGAGAAAGGCTCAATACTTATCCTAATTATAATTTTTAAAATATTTAAACCCAGCACACTTCACTTCGTTTATAACGGCTAAATTCATATTATTTCCTTTTCCTACAGTAGCGCTATTTTGACGAGTTTTCGAACGATAATTTGCTGTTTACAGGTGGTGGACAGTTTTTAACTGATCCGCCATACTGCCATACTAGATGGTCCTCCTTACCTCTAGCCTCCATGGATCTAAGTAATGTATTAATTTAAAAAAAAGCTAATAAAATATTCAATTATTAGTCTTCTGTCAGATTTAATTTTCAAAAAAATTCTAAAAATGTTTATTGAAAATTGTCTAGTGCAAAACAATTAATTTTACGAAAGCTTTACAAAAAAAAAGATGACAAAAAGAAAAAGCGAAACGGTAAGATTGTTAAAATCTTTTTGGAAATTATGGAATACACGCAGATGTGGCAAAAGTGCAAGAAGTCCCCAAAACTACAAGGCGCTCTGTCTATGCCATCGTTTCACAGTGGAAATGCTGCCAGTACCTACTAAACGTTTCGCCTCCACGTTCCTTCTACATACCGCAGAATTGTGGAATGCACTACCAGAGTCCGTGTTTCCCGAAAAGTACAATCTGGGTATCTTCAAGTCTCGTGTGAATAGGTACTATCTAGGTTAGCGTGCTTCATCTTCGACTGCATCATCGTCCGGCATTGGACGTGACCGTGGTCAAACGCAAACCTATTTTATATAAAAAAAATATATTCTGGACATACTCTAAGCTTTTTAAGCTATTGCATAGCTTTTATCGCGGGCCTTGAGCGCGGCGACCGAATCAAGAAATTTCGTAACGAAAATAAACCTAACACCTACCATGCGCGGTGACGGGAGCCTGAGGCGGGCGCGGCGAGCGGAGGCGTGCGGTGGCCACAGTGAGCCGCGACCTCTCGTAGCGGTCCGAGCTATGTCAGGTATTGCAAATTATGGACGACGAGCTGCTCCGAAATCGGACGACTACGTAAGCAGCTGTTTGTGAGAAAGTATATAGGTGTATAGGTATCTATCATATCTTTATAATGCCTCACTCACCGCATGTGCGCCCCTAAGTATCTATATGTAGATATATATGTATTGATAGGTGATTTGTTTTCTTATCGGTCACCACGCTCAAAAAGTGTAACTTGAATTATTATCACAGAAAAAAAATACTGCATAAATAAATAATTATAATTGCATAAGTTGATAAAAATCCTATGCAATAGCTTTACCGCGGCAGTCCCCGAGTGCCACAAGGAGTTTTGGAACGAAGTTCCTTATCGCGCGTTGCGAAAGGGGGCTAGACGGGAGAAATTAAGACCAAAAGTTGTAACGACACTTTTTGCTATAGTTGTAAGCCGTGCGGCGTTTCAATGCGTATGTATTTACCAAGCCGTGCGTGTTCTAACCTATACGCTGTTGTGTTTACGAAGTCGAGAGAGTATACACACACACACACACACACACACACACACACACACACACACACACACACACACACACACACACACACACACACACACACACACATATATGTGTGTATATCACACACACACACACACACACACACACACACACACACACACACATATATGTGTGTATATCACACACACACACACACACACACACACACACACACACACACACACACACACACACACACACACACACACACACACACACACACATATATATATATATGTGTGTGTGTGTGTGTGTGTGTGTGTGTAACTTCGTTCCATCCGGGTGTCCCTTGACACATCTGAATATTTTTTTATTTCCCAGGATTATGGACTACCCCAACTGTCCTCCCATCATTGGGTATATTCGATACGAGATCACAGAAAGAGTGCAGATGCCTTCATGGAAACGAACGTGTCTGATGACGGACCATGTCTGCATAAGAAGCAAAAAAAAGTATACACAGTTTGGAGACGTTTTTGTGTGTAACAGTGTCAAGGTAGAAGAATAGCTGATGGAAAGTGGTTACCTTCATCGATTTACATTTGCAGCACTAAAGTGCTACCAATTTTTTTTTCCAATATGCTCACGTTCACATACATAAAACATATTCGACTCTAGCACAAAAACCTCATGGGTTTATTCGTAGCGCAGTCTTGCTTCTGCTTAGATATTAATAAGTTATCATCATCTATACATATTGTTACGAGCTACAGGACTCGAATTAAAATGCCGTTGGAATTGCTATAGAATTTATTAGAACCATATAAACACGTATAACACAGGTACAAATATAACTGGACGCAACCAGTACAAACTGCACGATTCAATAATACGCGCAAAGTCCGTCACTATATAGCTTATCGAATGTACACGTCTTGTTTTGATCGTGGTTCTCGCTAGACCTCCCCCCGTTCGGGCATCGTTTTGTACTAAACTGTACAATACAACAATCGACCGCGTGGACTAAAGTTTCCGAGAAACCGTAATCCGCACACCTGTGACCACTAAACAAGTACAATAACAAAAGGCTATTGTCTAATTGCAATTTTTAAACACAAAACAAACGAAACAAGGCCAAATGCGGTAAAGGTAATAAACCAGGTGTGAATTCACTTTGTTGGCATATAACTATATAATAAAACTGTAGAGGTCGAAATTCTGTACATTGAAAAATATGCTAAAAAGCGAGTCAGGGCGGTATAAGAAGTGAAATAGAACTAATTTAGTTTTTTTTTTAATTTTATGTTTCTCTGTTTGTACCGGCTAATCTCCGAAACGACTGGACCGATTTAAATGAAATTTTGCACGCTGGTAGCTTATATCCCTGGTCAAAATGTAGGGTACTTTTGATCCCGAAAAATTAAAGAGTTCCCGTGGGGTAGTTAAAAAACCGCACCACGCGGACGAAGTCGCGGGCAGAAGCTAGTGCTAGTATATGGTTTTGATTTAGTCCTAGGTCTGTACATGACATGATGGCACGGATAAAGGAAAAACGGTCGATATAATAAATTTCGTTTATTATCATTATAATGCTCCACAAAACATAGCAGCCTATACCGTGCCGAAAATATAAACCGCGGCGTTAAGTGTAACGCGTTTACAATCCGTGCCAAACTCCTTAATGCACCCTCGCCTTAACACTTACTACCTTTGTGTTAAAGCCAAATAGCGCTGATCAGTTCAACGAAGACCACCAAGGACCGTACAAGGCTCGCGAGAAGCAAACCAAAGATGACGTTGAAGCGATCAATGAACACCATTCAACATATCCAAAGATGATTAACGAGCTGGAGAAACGCAAGTCTATTTCTAAGGTGTTCATTTCTTTTTATTTAAAACAGTTCATCGGTGCGGGTACTAAGACAGTATACCAATTCTTACAGCCTGAACTTGTGATGAGTAGTATATGTGTGAGCCAGTATATTAATTGTCCTGTACAAAATACATTTGCACTGATACGGCTCGAAATTCGAAAATGTAAGACTTTACAATAACGAAGCGGCTTACCCTCCCATAAGAAGTTATCATTTCAAAACTTTACCCTTCAATTCGGCCCCCCCAACACATTCTGATACAGGGTCCGTCTAAGCCTAAGGCAAGCTACGCCACTGTGTTGCATAAGTTCTATTTTTATTTTCAGCCTACAGCATTAAGTCTTAAACGAAGCAGTGAAATCATCGGCCTCTTAGATTATAAGAAGTCACAATCAAAAGTAGCAGTAAAACGCCTGTACACAAGAACGTCTGCACAAAGATACCGTCGCAAGAATAAACCGAAAAGGAGCCGACGACGTGTACGGTTCAGAAGGAAACCCAAAGCCCGCGGTTGCCAGGTCTGTTCATTTTTAGAAGAAGTAGGAAAGATGTATGACGTTTATGCTTTGACAACTGAAATGATAATGGCGGATAATGAAAGGCGGGAATTGAGTAGAAATTTGTCGAAGATAAGTCAGTTGTCTCTTGGTAGTGGATCTGAGGTTAAGAAGTCTGAGGTTTCTGGTGATCAATCTGGTAATCCGTCGGTCAGTACTTATAACAGTTTTCCGTCCATTGACCACGAACCAATCGTGTCAGGATAGTTTGTTTTAAAGTTTGTATTATGCTTCTTGGAATAAATAGCTTGTGTAATATTGTTTGCTGCCTTTTTCTTATGCCCCTACTGCACCTGAGATCAGAGATGTACAAGATACCCTATACAAAGTATCTGAATACAAGATACTATTAAAATACGTACTTATAAGAAATACTAGATAAAAAATACGTATTTTCTAAATACTTTTAAAAATACAATACTATTTGAAAGAAATCCCAATTTAATTGAACTTAAGTTAATAAATATAATATATAAATATAACATAAATACTGTATGTCTTTCAAGACCACGGGCCATAAAAATAGCCCGGACTTTTGTAGGGCTTGCGTGGGGCCATGGGGAGGCCAACACGTAGAGGCCCCTTGACAAATTTAATGTAAATATGTGGCGTGACACTGACCGGCGATTATCCCTGTCTACACCATATAATAATACATCCAAAGACAAGCCCCGGCCAGTGTAGGACTGTTGTAGGAAATGAGAACAAAAAGTACCGGGCTATTGGGGTGAACAGCTAGTGGTACTGGGGTTCTGGGAATATGGGGACTATGGCGTCTACCCGTCGCAATGTTCGGGGAACATAAATTATTATTATGAGATAGGATAAAGAGGCCAAAACATTACCTATATTTCGGAACTCCCTTAGAAAGTACTGATGATGATGATGATGTAGCCGTTTGTTCCGAGCTAGTTCCTCTTTGTTAGTCTCATGCTTTATAAAATGTCTCTTGGCTCGGTGTGTCGCTTGACATAGGCCTCCTCCAACTGCTTCCATTGCTGTCTGCCGGGACTCTTGTCCAATACGGTCCCAGGGCCAGGCGAAGATCATCTTCCCATCTTCTTAGCGGACGTGTTCGTTGTCTTGCACCATCCCTTGGATACCATAACGTGACCTGTGGGCTCCATTTGTTTCTACACCGTAACATGTGTCCTGTCCCGCCAGTTTAGGTGGTCGATTCGGGTGAGTATGTATGTCTATCTATGTGAAAGTAATATCTATCTATAAATAAATATATATAATATATTTAACCATTTAGTTCTTTAACTATTATCTTATATATAAAATTCTCGTGTCACAGTGTTAGTTACCATACTCCTCCGAAACGGCTTGACCGATTCTCATGAAATTTTGTGTGCATATTGGGTAGGTCTGAGAATCGGACAACATCTATTTTTCATCCCCCTAAATGTTAAGTCCACTCCTAACAGTTTTATTTTTAATTTTTAGACATATTTTTATATTTAACCCTCTACAATCAACTTCTATTTTTTAATAGCGATATTAGTATTTTATAATTTTCTACTGGGATGATTTAGATTTTAATTTGAACCAGGTAGATGGCCCTGCAATCGGGTACCAGAATTTAGGTGTTCCTTTTGTTGTTGTATGTGTTGAAGTTTGTCCCGGAATGGTTTAAATAAACGATTGGCCCCAGTAGGTGGCGCAGCGATACTCCTAAACGCTGGGCCTGAGATGAAATTTTTTATATGTTCAAGTGGATTTGAGAATAGTTTAGATTAACATTTGGTCCCGGTAGATGGCGCTGGAATCGGGATCTAGATTTTTATTTTTTAAGGGCAGGACAACGTCTGCCGGGTACAGCTAGTAATATATAAGCCCCTGGGTGTTCCGTCCTTCGGCTTATGCCAGGGCTACGGGTACCTACCTTTTTTTTTTTTTTTTTTTTTTGTTTGAGGCGAGGAAAAATGCTGACCGATTTACGCACTCTCAGGGCCGTCACTAGGAAACGGCGCGCATCCATCGGGGGCGATAACGCTAGCAATAGTATGCTTTTTTGCGCTTCGTCCGCGATGGCTTGACACTGAGGAGTGTGGAAGACTCAGAGCGATGCCGCACGGGCGAGCAACCTCAATACCCACTAAAAAACCTCTCCTCCCGTCGACCCTGCGCTTTGTTGTGAAGGAAAGACTGAGATATAGAACATAGTTACGCAACAGTCGATCCAGCGCAATAAAGTGCCTGGAGTGTGCCCTGGGAGAACACACCCCACTTCGAAACGGGGGCTGAATCCCTTGCGTTGCCTAGTAGCAAGGGGCCCCTCGTACCGGAACCTAACTCAGGGAGGGAAGTAATGCGCGTACCTGCCTCTCCGGGTGCTAGCTGAAGGCCGGCGACCTCGGGTGGAGACATTAGCACGCGCTGCAGGACTTCGCTCCCTATCCCTTTCTGCGGCCTCTTTTAGAGACATAACCGCCTCACAGAAAGAGACCGCAGACTCCCAGCGGTCGTCGCTGTGCAACATGGCCGTTACCAAGTCGCCAAGCGATCGGACAGCTCCTACGTGTGTCTCGAGCTCGAAACGCTGAGGCGTCCATGCAGCGCACTCAACAAGCGTGTGTAACGCCGTATCGGGTGCGCCGCATTGGCGGCAGTCCGGGGAAGGCAAGCAGCCCACAATGCGAAACAGATACTGGTCGAAACAACCGTGTCCGGTCAGTATCTGAGTCGTCCTGAAGGTCAGGGTTCCGCTGGTGCGGGTCACCCATCTCTCCAGCTGCGGCCTGATTGCATCCACCGTATAGCCGCCGGCCACAGGGTGTTCGAGGTCACGAGACCAGGCGACGAGGCAGGAGGCGGTTTCCCGCTTCCTGACCGTCTCTAATTCGACTTGACAGAAGGTCAGTCCTCTAGCTAGGGCATCCTGCTGGGCGCGACGAACTCTGGACAGGACGTCTGCCTGGAGAGGCCAGGGCAGCTCGCCTGCCAAGAGAGTCGCCGCCGACCAAGACACTGTGCGGTACCCCCGTATGGTCCTCACGGCCAGAACCCGCTGCGCGCGGTGCAGCAGGGTTCGGTTGTGGCGGTGAAGCGCATCGGACCAGACGGGCGCACCGTAGAGTGCCATACTCCTCAGGATGCCGGAATAAAGCTTCCGCGTCGCACCCCCCGGACCCCCACGTTAGGAAGAAGCCTGGAGAGTGCGCCCGCGGAATTCAGAAGTTTGGGAACTAGCTGCTCAAAGTGCGCTTTGAACAGCCATTTCCCGTCTAGGACTAGCCCAAGATATTTCATCGTGGGCCCTACTCTAATCGCCACCCCCTGAACTGTAACGGACAAGTCCGGGGGAGGATTCCGGAATTTCCTATGGAACATGACGGCCTCCGTTTTCGCGGGGGAGACCTTCAAGCCCAGCCTAGCTATTCGATCTACGACGATCGCCAGCCCGTCGTTGGCGACGTCCACGGATTCCGCAAAAGACGCGGCGCGTGCCGTGAGTAGGGTGTCGTCCGCAAAGCAGATCAGCCCTACTCCGGGCCGGACCGTCACCCGAAGGATCCAGTCATAGCCTACGTTCCAAAGGATAGGCCCGAGGACCGATCCCTGTGGAACGCCGCACGCGACACGTCGCCGACCTAGCACGTGGTTGGCGGACTCACCACCCTCCCAAAGGATGTGCCGATCTCGCAGGTACTCGCCCAACAGCCTCGTGAGGTACGGGGGGACTCCGTGCGCGCGGAGCCCTTCCCTGATCGTCTCATGAGGGAGGCTGTTAAAGGCGTTCGCTATGTCTAGCGACACTGCAAGAACGACGTCCTTTGCTTGGACGGCTTCGTCCGTCAATGTTCGCAGCGTCTCGAAGGCGTCCATCGTGGAGCGCCTCCGCCGAAACCCGAACTGCGTATCTGATAGCCCCGGCTCCACAGTGTCTAGATGCTTCACAAGCCGCTCCGCCAAGATCTTCTCGAAGACCTTGGCGACCTCGTTCAGCAGCACTATGGGCCTGTAGGCGGACGGATCGTTGGGAGGCCGACCTCCCTTGGGAAGTAGGCACAAACGCCCCTCTTTCCATTGCGACGGGAACCTACCTGCGCGAATACAGGCTTCGAAGAGGTCCCGCAGCTGGCTGCGTAGGTGTTTTGCAGCCAGGAAGAGGAGTCGACCTGGAACCCCGTCGGGTCCCGGTGCCGTCTTCCTGCCCCGGAGCCGGTCCAGGGCGACGTCTAGCTCCCCCTCGGAGATGGAGTGAGGCTCCTCGTCCGTGGGGGTGTCGGGAATGGGTGGACCCATACTGGGGGGAGTGAAGTTCCCCGGATCCGGGAAGAGCCCATCGATAACCGACCGGAGCACCTCGGGTTCGAGCGTTTCCGTGACCGTGGATGTGCAAGGCCGCAACTTGTTGCGGGCCCCACGGTACGGGCGCCCCCAAGGGTCCCGATCGAGCGTCTCGAGGAGCTCGGCCCGAGCCCGGGCTTTCGATCGCAATATTGCAATCGAAAGGGCCTTTCTGGCCTCTCTAAACTCGCCCACGAGTCCATTTTCCGCGACGAAGTCCGGAGGACGGCGCGCCCTGCAGCGTTTGAGCCTGTGGCTGATGATGCGAACTGCCTTTCGCATCTCGCCCAGCTCCTCGGTCCACCAGTGGACCGATTGCTTGCACGGAGGCTGCCGCTTGGAGACGCGTGGCATCGCAGCGTCGCAAACCCTCGTCAGGGTCTTGCGCATGTGCTCTGCCTGCGTATCCATATAGATTCGCGAAGTCGGCTGGGTAGGCCCAGCTTTCCGAGAGTGCCCGCTCCTCGGCCTGCTCCGGATCGAGCTTGGTAAGGGCCCAACGCGGGAGGAGAGGGGGGCGACGGTGAACAGGGCTCGGACCGGAGGAGGGGGTCGTGAGCTCAAATCTGATGTACCGATGATCAGAGAGCGACTCCACCTCCTCCAGCACCCTCCATCCGGTCACTCTGCGGGCGGCCGCATGAGTGACGAATGACAGGTCGATGATCGATCCACCCTGCGCGCGCACGCAGGTCTGGACCGACCCCTGGTTCAGTATGGTCAGGCCGGCTTGAAGAGCCCAATCCTCGACCGCCCGACCCCTAGCGTCCGTGAGTACGTTTCCCCAGGAGAGGTGCTTTGCATTAAAGTCGCCCATCACGAAGATCGTTTTGGGCGACAGTCTGCGTACGGCAGCCCCGACGGCGTCCAAGTGAAGCTCGAACTCCGCCAGGGGGCGGTTGCGCGAAAAGTAAACGCCTATGACGACGATACTCCCGCTCTCCGCCACAGCATAGCCCTTTCCTCTTTCGAGACATGTAAGCGGTGTGCCGGACCCGGCTCTGGCCACCACCGCTACCATGTCATCGAGATCGCCCACCCAGTTCCCAGAAGGAGGGACGTAATAAGGTTCACTTATTACGGCTAAATTCGCTTGCCACTCCGCCATCGCCTGCAGGCACAAGTCCTGAGCGGTGGGGGAGTGGTTTACGTTAGCTTGGAAGAACGTTGTTACGGGCGTACTAGGCATTGGATGTGTCCATTGTCTGTACTCCCGATTTGCCGGTACGTGGTCTCGCCCGCGAGTGGACGAATTGGCCCCTCACGTAGGGAGGTTGGCAGAACCTCGCCAACGTGGGGTGGGCCGCGTTCAGTCCCCCCGCCGCGCACGCCGCGCAGTGGGGTTTCCGTGCCGTGCAGTCCGGCATCTTGTGTCCGCTTTTACCGCAGCGGAGGCACAAGTTAGTCCGGTCCGGGCACGTGCCCGGACAAGTTTGGGTGCCATGACCGACGTTGAAACATCTGTAACAACGTATCGGTCTGGCTTCCAGTGCCTCGACCCTCGCCGAGGTGAAGCCAACCAGAAGGTAGCCCAACCCGACGATGGTCTTGGCAGCAGCGACGGGGCACAGCACGTATGATGCGCCCAATCCGCCCGGTCCTGCACCGATGTGCTTCGTGAGCACGTCGTCGCGCCGGCAGTTGCCTGCGCGCGCGATCGCGTCACGAAGCCCATCGACCGTGACTGAGTCGTCCAGCCCTGAGACGTAAAGCTCCCCAATCCAATGTTGCCTACGCTAACCATTTTCCAACACAGTTGAAAAATGTTTAGCGTAGGCACACAACAAGGTCGACTCGCTCTGCGACCTGGTTAAGGCCATGTTGCAGAGCAGCGACAACTGGGGGGCTGCGGTCACTTTTTGTGAGGCAGTAATGTTTCTCAAGGAGGCCGCAGAACGCGATAAGGAGAGGAGTCTTGCAGCGCGTGCTAATGCGTCTGCTCGAGGTCGCCGGCTTTCAGCTGGCACCCGGAGAAGCAGGTACGCGCACTACTTCCCGCCTTGAGTTAGGTTCCGTTACGGGGGGCCCTTAGCTAGCTAGGAAAGCAAGGGAACATCGACCCCCGTCTAACGAAGTGGGGTGTGTTCTCCCAGGGCACACTCCAGGCACTTTGTTGCGCTGGATCGGCTGGGCGTAACTATGTTCTAAGTCTCGGCCTTTCCTTCACAACGAAGCGCAGGGTCGTCAGGGAGGAGGGGGTTTTTAGTGGGTATTGGGGTTGCTTACCCGCATGCAGCTTCCTCGGAGTCTCCACACTAGCTGAAGTCGATCGCGGGCGGATCACTGTCAAGAGCATACTATTGCGGCAGGGATACCTCCCCCGACCGACGTGTGTCGTCCCCTAGCAACGACCCAGTCTGTGCATAAATTGGTAGCATTTTCCTTCGCCTCAAAAAAAAACAACAATAAAAAAATCAGAGGTCCCGGGTTCGATTCTACTTAAGGTTTAAGATTACATAATCAAACTCTTGTTATGTATTATGGTCTGAGTGTTAGTGGGATAAGGCCCAAAGTTGTCTATTATACTGTTACGAGCTACAGAGGGCTCGAATTAAAATGCCGTTGGAATTACTATAGAGTTTATTAGAACTGTACAAACACGTATAAAACAGGTACAAATTGCACAATTCAATAACACGCGCAAAGTCCGTCCCTATATCGCTAATCGGAAGTTCTACATACGTCTTGCTAGTATCGTAATCGTCGCTTGACTGCCTCACCCCTCCGTACGGGCATTGTTTTATACTTAACTGTATAATAGAACAAAGGACCGCGTTCACCGAGTTAATCCGCACATCTGGCTTCGACGGAATGCAATAACAACAAGGATTAGTTCGACACTAATGACAGCCATAACACAAGTTCAATAAGAATAGCATGTTTTTCTGAATTACAAATTCTAAACACAAAGTAAACAAAAGAATTCCTAAATCGAAGAAGGCAATGAACTGCGTTTTTACGACGGGCAGGTGTGCGCATTTATTTGACGGTATGTAACAATCCATTACCCATAAGCTCATTACTAGTGTAACCTGCTTAGCTAGATATTCAATATGTGTTTTTGAATTTAAATTAAACTCAAAATACCAAACAAAAATAATATAAATTACGTTAGTGACTTCCCACTATAAAAACCTTGCAACGTAAAATATCAAGTCTCAAGAAGTTTTGTGCAATGTTTTCCTCGAAGGCTTTTTATACGATGTACAATTTGTTTGTCAACATTTTGCTGTTATTTAATTTGCAGCTCATCGTAAAATTTTATTAGGTATGTATACAAATGAAAACTCTTTATATAATTATTTGTAGTCGGGTTTTTTGTAGTGTAATTTATTTATAATTTAGTTTTTTTTAAATATGTTGTTTAATTTATAATTTACTTTTATTACTTTTAAAAATAAAATAATTATCCATTGAGCAAAAAAAAGAATATAAAAACCTTGTAAATTTTATATTCGTTTGACTTAACATAAACTCATTTGCAAAAAAAACGGGCGGTTTTGATTTTCATTCATATTTAAAAAGATACAATACCAAAAAGGTTTCAATCGTTTGTACACGTTACTGGCCGGTTTTAAAAATGCTGTGGTATTTAAAAAAGTACGTTCTAAATTCAATTTTTCATTTGATGTTCATTTTTACAGAAAACCCCTTTTTATCCTACATTTTTGGCGCGAAGTTCCAGAAGTTAACATCGACTTTCATAACTTTTATTCAATTTTTATCGATTAATTTCATATCCTTGACTGTCAAAGCTTTATTTAATGCTGTTTGGCTGTATCAAAAATGGTAGATAAAGTGGTAAAAGCTACCAAAATTATCGCGCTGCTTGAAGAGGGTTGCAGCCAATGTTTCGTGGCTAGGAGGCTAAATGTTAGTCGCTCGACAGTCCAAAGGACCTGGCAGCGATATCAGGAGACTGGTTCCGTCGAGAGAAGGCCTGGTTCTGGAAGAAAACCATGTACCCAACCACGGGATGATCGTTTTCTTGTGAGTCGCGCATTGAGAAATCGCAAATCTTCGTATGTGGATCTTAAGAACAACCTCCAAGAAGTAAGAAATGTGCATATTAGTCTATGGACGGTCAGGAGGAGGCTTCTCGCTGCCAATATACGCAGTCACCGCCCGGCCCGCGGCCCCAAATTACTCCGTGAGCACAGAGTTCACAGGCTTAGGTTCGCTAGAAATTGTGAATCATGGACTCAAGACGATTGGAATAGGGTTTTGTTCTCTGATGAAGCCAGGATATCTCTGTTCGGTGAAGATCGACGTCGGCGAGTGCTAAGAAGACAAGGAGAACGCTTTGCAGAGGCATGTTTCGAAGAAATCACACCTTATGGTGGGGGCTCTGTTATGTTTTGGGCAGGAATAAATTCAATGGATCGTACAGAGTTAGTCTTCATTGAAAACGGCTCACTGACTGGGCATCGATACATAACGGAAGTTCTAATTTCTCATGCACAACCCGCATTGGCCGCTCTAGGTGAAGACTCGATTTTTATGGACGACAATGCTCGCGCCCACCGATCCCGCGATGTTAATGCGTATGTGCAAGAGGTCGGCATTCGTCGTTTGGATTGGCCAGCTCGAAGTCCCGACCTCAATCCCATAGAGCATGTCTGGGACGTTCTGAAACGGCGTGTGAGATCAGTACACCCGGCTCCGCAGACCATCAGAGAGCTGAAGAATGTGATTACTGCGGAGTGGGAACGTATTCCGCAAGCAAGTATCCGGGATATACTCGATAGCATGCCCAGACGAATTCAAGCTGTGATTTTAGCTAGAGGGGGTCACACTCGATACTAAACATTTATCTGCTTTTACTTTATTAAAGAAAAACAAACAAAAATCTTTTTTATTTTTACTTCATGAGCATATGCACTACTAGCGAATATACACTACTAGCGAGGTTTAGCATTATTTCCCATAAATTGTATCTAAATTTTATGAAATACTGATGAAAACGATTATTTTCTTATTAATTTAGCAAATTGTGTGGATAAAACTACCTATAATTATCAAACAAAGAAATATTAACATTTGAAATGGTTCATTGCTTAGGTGCCCGTTTTTTTTGCAAATGAGTGTATAATAGAAAACATGATTAATATATTAATACCAATTGAAGAAAACTATGTATGGGTTATTATAAAAATATTTTGGAGTTCTTTTCATAATTCCAATTTAAATATAATGTATGATTTTATCAATCCTCTATATAATTAACGCCTTTACGTCCACTTAGAGGGGACATAATTATGCTGAATATGGGCATATTTAGAACACTGAAAGTGATTGATATGTTATATATTAAAAGTCCTAATAAAAAATATTATATTATAAATTATATATAATATAATTTACGCCCTTGCACTAAACTTAGACTGAACAAAATAATTAAATAATAATTACGCGCATAATTTAACTTTCTGTAACAATTATTTTACCGTCAAGGCTATACAGCTTTGGAACGCGCTGCCTTGCTATCAGACAGCCCAAAATGCTACCGACATTTAAAGCGATGATCAGAAAATATATTTCTTGTCGTTCGAATATAATGATACTTAAACGTATATTCATTATTCATCTATAAATATTCATTAACTTTGTATAGATATGTATTTGTATGGTATGTATGTATAACATATAACTAATTAATATATTATATCAATCAATCAATCAATATCTTTATTTACAAGAATGTAGTTTTATACAGGTGTTGTTATACAATTGTACTAACAAGAACATAACAATGTGTATATACTTATATATTATGTTGTAGGTACTGCTATATTGTGTTCTTCCCAATCCATCAAGAGTGTACACGTAGAATATTGAGCCTAGGTCACCATCTCCTATGGGTGAGGTGCCCAGAAAGCTGGCTAGGTTTCCTCGCTGCATCGCCATATCAGTCCTTTGTCCCAGGTAGGCACCAGCCCTCTGATCACCTGAAAAGTCAATGAGTCGTTTTGATAGATCTTTGTAGAGGATAGTCTGTCAGACAAGGCCTAATTTGTTCCTTTTTTAATACTGTAAATTCGTAAAATTGGAAGTTAGTTAATTTTTATTATTTTGACGGCCTCTATCTGTCTGAATCTGAGTCAGCCGTATTCGCTGGAACGCAGAGGCTCCAGGTTCCGTTATTTAATATGGTATGGCTGTCTGGGATCAGCCGCAAAGTGGTCCGTTGTATGTATATTACCCGTAACACAAGCGTAATTTGCTTAGCTTGGGTATATACAATGCGTCTGTTTGTCTCATAGTTATTAATTTATTATTTATTACATTAATTAATCACTAACAAACAAAATGGAAACAACAATTATAGATTTGATTAATAGGCGTAGATGATTCATCGAATGTATGAAATCACAGGCAAAAACATTACACTCCTTTTGCGTCAGTCGGTGAGAGGCTTTTAAGGAAAATGCTCGAAGTATAAAAGGCCTTTGAGGTAGTCATGTATGTATATTTAATATCTCTTCTGACCTTTTAATTCAGTTCGCGCCAGTTCTTTATTCAAACATGACGTTTCAACAAACTGTAGTCATGAAATAAAAAAAAAGTTTGTGAAAAAAATAGGCGCGTAGTCAATTTATTATTAGTCTATGCAATTTGCTTTTTTACTTATTAAGTTTTTGCAGTATTAATTTAAAATTAGGAAATATTTTGCAATTTACAATGTTGAGTTTGAGTGCATTTTTATATCTATTTAGTTTTGTAAATGTAGTTTTTATGCAAGGAACCGGATCGGGAACGAATGGAAATCGTAAGTTCATAGACATTTATTTTTATTTCTAAAAGTTGCAGTTTGTAACTTTCAAAAGAACATTTTTAGATCAGGGTAGATCAATTTTGAAACAAAAAAATTATAGTAGGTTAATACCCACTAGAAAAGGAAGAGAACAAAAATCAAAGGAAAAATAATTTACGGGCGATCTGAGGTCGGGAAGTGGAAGAGGGGGGGTGAGTTTTAAGGGTGAAGAACGTTTTATCTCGATTTCCGGCAAAACTACAAGTCCTATGGAAAAAAGTTAAATAGCAAAGTTGTAGGTAATAAAAAGACCTACAACTTTTGCATTAACACTTTTAACATATAACCTCAAAATTTATGTGAAAAATTCAAATAACCAAGTTTTTGGTTTTTTATTTTAATCTTTTACAAAAAGATTTTTTCTCACGAAATTTGGTAAAAACTTGCCTTATTATTTCCCAAACATACTGTAATTTTTTTGATATAAAATATTTATACTTTCACCTTATTTTGACTTTATATCAAAAAACCACCCTAATTTTCAATCGAAAATACTCGCGTCAAAATATCAGTTTTTTTTAAAGAGTCGATGTACGCTTCAACGTACAGCGTTTTGATGACACTTTGGCCTGCTTTAGGCTACTTTAATATAATAACATCACTATAAATAACGCTCATAAATATATTGTGATGAGTCGCTATTGAGCTGCGACCAGGGATCAGCTTCCAAGCCAAACTACTACGAGAATAAATCCCTGAAAGCGACAAGGTGTATTTTCTTCACCCTACTACAAGAAAGCACAAGCACTCCACCAACAACTGCCAGCATCCACCACCACAAGCAAGAACAAGTGTACAAACTGTACAGTTGATGGGCTTTTTGTTCGTTAAAATCTCTTCTTTCAGATGGTGTAAATAATATACATTACTATGGTAAATGTTCTCAGAAAATGCAAAGAAATAACAGGTAGTAAAGCCCAAACGCTCCTAGCCCCTTCCGAAATACCTTTTGGTCGTAGCACGTGGCAATTGTAACAATACGTTCCGGCCAGGATCGAAATCGCGCCTTTTGAGTCTAGAACGAGTGCGTAGGCCATTACGCTACCACGAATTCACGTGTATGTAAATCGAGAGATAAATAATGTGAGTTTATTAAACTAATTAATTAAATTCATTATGTGTTCGATATAGATAGAAGAAAATACTTTATAGTTCACCACATACACATTTACAATAATTTCGTGTCAAGGCAGGAACAAAGGGCGGCCCTATCGCTTTAGAGCGACCTCTTCCAGACAACTCGGGCTGTGGATTGTGTGAAGGAATCAAGAGTGTATGACAGTGGTGTGCAAATCAAATACATGTCATTAATAGGATACATAGATATTACACAATACATATAATTAAGAAAAAGAAAATAGGTAATAACACACAATAGTGACTTTGGAAGTCACTTGAGTCACATTGAGTATTTGTTCGCAATTCTGACTCAAATGTTACGCGGCTGGGATTCCCTGTGTACTGAAAACAGGTTTTCTCTTTGACGTCATTGATAAGGAAAGTTGAGTTATGACTAAGGATGCGGTATAGAACTAGGGCATCTTTATTTTGAGTAATGGGAGGGGTGGAGTGGGATGGAGGGGGAAGGTAGGGAGGAATGCTTACCTCTTCTGCAACCCTTATGTCAAGCAAAATGTTCTTAAGATATTGTTACAACCTAGGCGCCGACAAAGACAGATTCCACGTACAGATTTGTAGAAGCACATTTATTACCCGTTGGCATTTGAACTAATAACATTGAAACTATTGTAATTCTTTTAAAAATGTAACCTCACTTATATATTTCACTAATGTTGCACTTATATCGTAGGTCCAAAGTTGTATAATCCTATCAAAATCCAGTAGTCCACCATAAAAAGATTCAAAATAGTCCAAAAACACAAGACAGTTGTTGAAAAATGAAATACAACACAACTAAGCAATTCACGTAAATAGGAACAACAAGAAACATGAAAATCATAGATAATACTTATTATATCAAAAACTACATAAAAATATAATGGTTACTTATGTGAATTGCTTTGTAGTGATTTTATTTAATAATCATTGATATATAAAAAACCTTTTATATAATTATATAATAAATATATAATAATTTTTTTATATATCAATGAAATAAAAAATAATAAAATATAAATAAAATAAAGGATACAGACAATAGGTTAGGGGATGACATAGAGAGACAGGAAAAATAGGATAGAAGGTGGCATGGCATTGGGAGGATTAGAGGGGGAGAAGGGAGGAAATCCAACGGAATTCTCACTCATCGCACGATACACTTAGCTCAAGGCCAATCGTTTCATGCCGATATCCTGTGAGAGCGTTGTATCACACTGATCCAGCCGGCTCTAACGGCTATAACACAATGTAGTCTGTGGGCTATAATGTCTTGATGAATAATTACTTCAAGCAATAAAAAACCTTTAGTAAGTGTGACCTTTTTTAGTATACATAATTAACCTTCTTAAAGGGCCAAATTTAATATTATTTTTTTCCACAAGCTGCCAGCTGCTATCACAATTGCCGCGCCAAAACCAAGAGAATTATATCGTCTCTTAATTCTAATACAAATTCTACGTAGTTAGAGGGAGAAAGTATCATACGGCAACAAATTTGTGGTGGTTCCGTCTTACAGTTTAGCATGAAATACTCGACATACACACGTACACCGAATGTAAATACATGTTTTATCATTAATTGATTCAATAGTTAAAATTTAAAAAACTTGAAGTTCCGTCTACCGTGACTAATGGTTTGGTTTATACGACTCTCAGCATTGAAAGGGAGTGTGAACTTAGCCCCACTTTTTTCGACTTTCGGATTTTTTTTATTTTTAATTGTTTGTTCGTCGTTTGTTCGTTAATGTTCGAATGTAAAAATTGTTTGTTCGTCTTTTATTTATTTATAATTAATTAAACAAATGATCACCCTTAAGTTGGCCCCCCTTATTAGATATCTTTATTTTTATCGCTCAGATTAATTAATTTTGATCAATTATCGTTTGTTCGACGACTATTGGTGATTGTTCGATCATAAAAACAATTAAATTCTCAATTATTAATTATTTTATATCTAATAAGCAGACCATCACCTCACGCCTACATTGCGCATGCGCTGATTTTGTCCGTCAGCTGGCAATGGCCGTATTTACTAGCGTTTTGTTAACGAGTGCGTTTATACTGTCTAATTATTTCTTATGTAGATCAAAAAAATATTGAAAACTTCAACAATACTTCAACAGAAAAATGTAGGTGAAGACAGCCAATTAGTCGTTAGAGTACGATTAGCGTGGTTTTAATAAATTCAGTCATTTTTAATGATATTGAATATTAACAAGCATATGGGTGAAACTTAATATTGCATATTTAATCTAAAAATACTATATTTTAATGTTAACTATAATTGCTTATCATTATTACTATTTATCATTGGTCATTTTTTCTAAAAGTATAAAAATAAAATCACAAGAACATAATATTCTTTTACTCGTTAAAAAATCACAATTAAATGACTCATTGTGGTTCTAAAACATAAAAAAACTCCGTGAGGCTGCAATTGAGTGCTAGGTGACACATACTCAGGTTTCACTTTGAGGTCATTGAATTTTTTCCAGCTACCTGATATTTTCCTACAGTATGCAAAATAATGACCGACATCATAAGCTGCTACTCCAGACAATCTGAAAATTTACATAAAATAATAATTTTTAGTTCTAAATACATGTAAAAATAATATAAAATAAGGTTAACTAACCGGTAACATAAGTCAATATAAATTGCATCCTTATTGTGAGCTTTCAAAGTAATTTTAGCTGGAAGTTCGCTTAATGTACAGGTACGTCCAGATGATTCCTTGCTACTTCCACGAATATCTAATTCAATACAAATGAACTCTTTAGGAGTATAATGACGCGTTTGTTTCCCAGATTGAATCAGATCCACCAACCAACCAGATGCATCGCTCAGTCGCCATTTGATGGTTTGCTTATTAGATATAAAATTATTAATAATTGGGAATTTAATTATTTTTGTGATCGAACAATCACAAATAGTCGTCGAACAAACGATAATTGATCAAAATTAATTAATCTGAGCGATAAAAATAAAGATATCTAGTAAGGGGGGCCAACTTAAGGGTGATCATTTGTTTAATTAATTATAAATAAATAAAAGACGAACAAACAATTTTTACATTCGAACATTAACGAACAAACGACGAACAAACAATTAAAAATAAAAATAAAACGAAAATCGAAAAAAGTGGGGCCAAATTCACACTCCCGCATTGAAACTGACGCCGGCTTTTTTTAAATAAAAATGATCACGGCTATTACAGCGTCGAAACAAAAATAATAAAAATCCAATAAAATGCCCCAGCGCCATATTTTTGCGCTATATTCGTCTTTCGTCCAAGTGTTTTTCTACCCGCTTTATAAGCTAGCTATCTATGTGTTGGGCTTTATTTGAAATGCGTTCTTTAGTTTACACTTAATTCTATTAAACACACACATCTATACTAATATTACAAATAGGAACGATTTGTTTGTTTGCATTGAACAGGCTCCGAAACTACTGAACCGATTTGAAAACTCTTTCACTGTTGGCAAGGTACACTATCACCGGGTGACATTGGCTATATTTTTTTTTAATTGCTTAGTAGGTAATCAAAACCAACAAAAAAGTTCTTTTCCGATAACCGTGCGAAGCCGGGGCCGCTAGTAACATTATAGGAATTTTTGAATATACACTTTCGGGGCCCCTGTAGCCTGGGGGCCCCGTATCATTGATACGGTTGATATGGCAGTAGCTCCGCCCCTGCATAGCACATCTTTGGCCGAAAGGCACCCTAAAAGTCGCGTGGTTTTACCTTGTTCCAAGGTTTTCCTTGAGATTTGTAAACGTCATATGGATTTGTTGTAAGTTCGATCGATTTATATTAGAGATGTGCCGCTTATGACTTTGGCCGACTACTCGACTAGCCGATTGGTCGATAGTAAAAAGGCCGACTAGTCGGCCAAGCCGATCACGGTTTCGGGGATTTCCGTGACGCTTCGTTCATAGCGGATTCGTGCGCAAGTTGCAAACACCGCATGCGAGCGTGTCAGAACCTTTTTTTTTTGGCCAGGGGTAATGCGTTTGAGGACTAAGCCGCGACAGGCGCAGAAGCCTGGGGGGATGTTCGCGACCCGGTGAGAGTGTGGGATTCGCCAGATCTGGGGTGGCACTAGCGTGCCCGGTCAGAACCGGAGCCACGCTATGAATAGCGTGAAGCCATACACTCCCCAGTTAGGGATACCCACTAAAACCCCTGGGTGTTCCGTCCTGCGCCTTATGCCAGGGCTACGGGAATGGGTGTCCCGGCTCCGCATGCGCTGGCAGGCGTGGACCACGTTCACTGGGCCTCTTCCAATGCCGGGGGAGCTACTCCCCCGGCCCTACTCGGTCTCGTTCATGCGTGGGGCGGTCTGTAACGCGCCCCACGGGAAGAGAGATGAGCGCGCGCGGAACACTCGCGCTCTCATCTCGACGGCATGTGCGGGTGAGTGAGAACCCCTATACCCTAGGGGCCCCACCTGCGCCGCCCCCTTACGGTGGCCGAAGGTCTAGCTCCGACCTCCGGCGTCGGCGCGTCCTCCTTTGGCGAGAGCGGAGTAAAGATGTACGCTCACGCTCCCGCTCCGCCTCCTCCTTCGCAAACATAATGTGCTCGCAGAAGGAGGAGACGGCGTCCCATCCGGTGCGGCTCCCGACCATGGTGCGAACCACGGCCGGGAGCGAAAGGTCCAATCCGGTAAAGACGATGAGGTCTCGGCGTTGCTCCATCCACGCAGGACATTCCTGGAGTGTATGCAGCGCCGTATCAGCGTGTCGGAACCTGTTTTATCATTTAATTTTAAACAGGTCAGGGCGGTGTTTTTGTGTAAAAAAAATGTTTAAAGATAATACTGCTATTGTTCATTAAAGTGAAAGAGCTCAATTAAAATTTAATCATGTCAAAAAGACAGTCTCGTGTATGGATTACAATTACAACGTATTAGTAAAGTATAGATTGTAAACTACAAAGTAAGAAGCCGAATAGTCGGCGCTCTTTGCCGAATAGTCACCTACTAGTCGGGACATCTCTAATTTATATCTTTTAAAATGTAGTAATACGCGAGTGAGACCAAGAACTCAATTAGTTAGCTCCGTAAGGCCAGTGAATTATTAAAATACAATTTATGAAAACAACTCAAGTGTTATTGCTTGAGTATACACAATAGGTCGTCTTGGTCAAGCGAACGTGCATACGTCAAGGTCGCAAACCGGATTTGGCGTCTGCACACATCGGTAGTTTATATACATTTTTTAATTTACTTTATCATGTACTCGACTTTCTAGTTTTATTTTTTACTAGCTGCGCCCCGCGGTCTCACCCGTGTGGTGATAATTCAATAATATGGATAATTTAATAAATTATTTTGGATGTGTAAGATATATTGCAAAAACATGAGAAACCTAAAAGTAACATATTAATATGATCCATGTTTTTGAGCAAATAAATGACGGATTGATTGATTTTATTGTAAAGTTTCATCAAAATTCATTCAGTAGTTTTTGCGTGAAAGAATAACAAACATACATCTATACATTCTTACAAACTTTCGCTTTTATAATATTAGTAGGACTAGAATTCCTCGCAACGTCGTCCACTTTGGACGGGTATCAAGGATCACGAAAACAACTTTAACATGAAGATTTTTTTATTGATCAATGAAAACCGTTCCCAAGAAAATTCTTTTTCGCGGGATTCCTGGGATCAAAAATACTGCAGATTTTAAGTCCGCAGTCGAAGTTTGCTTGTTTGTTTGCTTGAGCGCTAATCTCAGGAACTACTGGTCTGATTTAAAAAAATCTTTCACTGTTAGATAGCCCATTTATTGAGGAAGGCTATAGGCTATATATCATCACGCTAAGACCAATAAGAGCGGAGCACTAATGAAGAATGTTTCAAAATCGGGGGGTTTTTTAACTTATTTTTTTTTAAAGCTGAAGAGTATGTTTGTTTGGTTGAACGCGCTAATCTCAGGAACTACTGATCTGATTTAAAAAATCTTTCAGTGTTAGATATCCTATTTGTCGAGGAAGGCTATAGGCTATATATCATCATGCTAAGACCAATAGGAGTGGAGCACCAATGAAGAGTGTTTCAAAAACGGGAGGATTTTTTTAACTTAAGTATTTATTATTCACCCAAGCCTTGAGGTGAATCGGGTCGCTTAAGAGGTTAATAGAATTTTTCGCTAGAGCTGACACTTTTACACTATAGGCAGGTACCTACAATACAAATTTCACACAACTTTGACCCAATGTTTTGAAGTACGTTTTTCTTTTAAATACTTATGACAGGATGACTGAGTGTTGCCAGATTATAGAAAAAATATTGCAAGCTTCAAATTGAAATCCTACCACAAAGTGTAACACGTAACATAAATGTGTATATAAGGTCTCAAATAAAACTTGAGGTTTGTCCCAATTCACCCCCTAGACCCTATTACCCCCATTATACGGTACCCACTAAACTTAAACCTGCGCCCCATTTGTAGCGCTTTTACGGGGCGTCACGGGATCTCATACAGAGTAACTGCACCGTGACGCCCCTACGCTCTGTAACTGGGCTACCCCGGGGAGCAGAGTGATCCACTTCGTATATTCGAACTAAGTTATAAAACTTACATAACATTATATTCATGTCCCACAATAAGTACAGTTTTCCTAAATAGATTTTCCTGTTTCATAAATATTTCTTAGGTTCAAAACAAGATGTCCTGAGAATTACAGATAGCGGGGAATCCCCGCAACTGCATTCCACCTGAACTATTAACAGGCAATATATTATTGCTAAGTGATGGCGGAATTTTATATAGACTGACTAGTTCTAGATTCCAAGAAGACTGGTTATTTTATATTTGGAGTACAGCAGATAGAACGACGGCCCATCTTATGGACAGTGAATACCATCGCCTATGAACATTTGTAATACTACAGGAGCTTCCAATGTGCTGGCTCTTTCTATAGTGAGACGAAACTGGCCACTAATACCGTAACACAACTCAAAAATTTTTGACGGGATCTTACGATTTTTCGCTCACGAAAAGGTGTCACGGTCACGTGGTCTAATTCTTACATTTTTAAACTCGTGATAACTTTCGAATGGAATGTCCGAATTGAATAATTCAAAAAGTTATATAAAGGTATTGAAACAGTCTTGAATATGAAGTAATTTATTTTGATAAGGAGGAATACCAAGATACAAATAAAGAGCCTTTTGTAGCGGCGGCATTTTAATTAAATTTTTAAAATAAAAGAACACTTATTGTGGCATAACTATAATAGTTAGACATATATTATCGCGACACTTTTTGTAAATAATGATGTGTTCTGCAAAGTCGTGGTACATTATTTTATTCTAACATCAATAGTTTTCGCAACGCACGCGATTTTAGGTATTTTTTTACACCTTGAGTTACATTATTGGAGTTTTAGTACGTATTCGCTTTTCCACTTATCCGTTGCGATTCGTTTTTCCACTTGTCCGTTGCGATTCGTTTTTCCACTTATCCGTTGCGATTCGTTTTTCCACTTATCCGTTGCCATTCGTTTTTCCACTTGTCCGTTACCATTCGTTTTTCCACTTGTCCGTTCAAGTTTCACTTCTAGTATGTGTCCCAGCACACAATTCAATTTTTTTTATTGCAAGAGTTCAACAAACAGGCAGATGGCGCACCTTTTAGTAAACGGTTACCATCGCCTATAAGGATTTGTTACACGAAAGGTGCTTTCAGCTACCAGCATGAAGATTAGAATTTGGTTACTAATACCAGGACACTACTCAAGGTCGTTATGGCGGCATGCTCTAGACCAGGAGTGGTAGCCATCCAGACGGACAAAAAAGGCCCTACCACCAATGACATGTGCTGGGCTCATTTTTACCAACTTCAAACACTGATTATTCACGAGCCTCTGCGTGATGCGTCAGCAGTAGTTGTAAAATAAAATATATATATCTATTATATATTGTGTATCTATTATATATTGCTACAACTCCATTAATTCTTCAAAAGTCATTCTGTAACATAATTATGTATAAAACTTTTAAAAAAGAACTTAAAATATAAATAGAAAAACAAATATAAAGAAAAACAATTTTTAGCTAGACGTGTTGCTGGGGAGTTTCTTGCCGCTTCTTCTCCTTAACAGCAATAACACGTTGCGAAGCAGTGTACATAGACTAGGAAGTAAAATTAAATTTTAACCTATATGTATGACCTTCAAAAAGTGTTCTCCAGTGGAACTTATTTTGAATAAAAACTTTTGAATTTGAATTTGAATAAAGTAAAACACACTACCAACCCTACCCAACCTAAACCAATCCTAACCAACTTGTGTACCAACCTTAACCAATACCATCCAAATTACCTAGATACCCATCACCAGAAACCAAACACTTATTTATCTATGTATTTATACACACCCTGTATTCATCCCACATGCATTCACCTTATCCATACGCCAGTAGTAAAGTCATTTTGTATTAGTTAAGTAGCTATAGATATAGGAAAAATGGAAACCTATAAATAGCATTAATAAATAAAGAAAAGATAGTCTCTGTCATGCCCTAAGACGGAGAAACCCGGGTCTACAAAAAAAAGCATCTGCGTGATCTAAGGCAGTCTAGCTCCTTAGGATGACACTAAAAGGTACTGATTATTCATAGTATACGTGTGGTTTTTTTATGGTAATATAGATTCGCGTTTGGCCATTATCTCGTGCGATTTTGAGCGGAAATATAGTCTAATATGGAGCGCTCTTACCTATAAGGAAACTACCCTGGTTGTAAGTATCGGGAAAGACAGACTTGGGCAATAATGGCCTTACCTATAATCGTTTGTTAAATGTTAAGAAACTGCTCAGCAACTGATTAACGATAATCTTACCCATAAACTCCTCTTAAGGATAAGAGGTGGTGGTAAAGTAACTCATAAATTACTGTCAAAAATAACCAACATCGAGAGGTAGTTTAAGTGACTGCTAAGACTCAAGAAGGCAAGTTTTATTTGAAACAGCCATTGATTAGGGCTTAGTATCTTATTTAAGAGACGGCTAATTCTTTCTTAACGAAATTATTATGAGTAAGGCCCTTAGTTTCAATCTTCTACGATGTGCAAAAGTGCGGTGGTGTGGTCCAGGAAAGTCTAGCTCCGTAAAATAAGAACCTTGATGGTATTGAGTGTACTGCTCTAACTAGCATCTGGAAATACCTAAGTACAATTATTTAAAATAAGTTGTTTTCCCATAAATTTCCTGTTTGTTACTAATTAGTTTAAATAGTAAATAGCCATTTCATCATTCGTAAAACAATTATTTGTCATAACAATACATTTGTTTACACGATATACACTGTTTTCTTTCATTAATTAATAAGTTCTAACTATATTTTGTGGGATATTTATTTTATTATAACCACGTATGTCTCACTCGGAAAAAGTAAATTTTAACTCTCTTTTAATCTCATATGGAATGTATTCACACAACATTGCTATTTCACCACAGATAATAAAAAAAAACATAGAAAACATTAAATAGCCAGCTGGCGAAAATAGTGGGCATCAGTATTGTCTACGGAACCTTACAATGCTCATAGTTCACAAGTACTAAGCCGATTTTAAGTTCTTATATCTTACCGACCTCTAAGTTGCCTTACTATCGGGCCGATATATCCGATACAAATAGTGTCTAGTCAAGCCATCCAAATCCATACAAGTAATGTCATAGGAACCAACCATAAGAAAAAAAGAAAGAAAAAAATATTTGAAGAAATAGCGACGTACTTACACTAATTACAAATCATACTAGTAAAAGAAAGAAACAAGTTTTGTTAACATGTACGCCGCATTCAGTAAACAAGATTTGCACTCAACTTATTACCTTGCTGGACTTTTCGACACAACGCTAATTTTCAGTGCAAACCTGAAGGGAGAACCTAACTAGATGCCTTTCAAACGTGGTTTGTAGGAATAGGGTGCTAATTTCCAACTTTAAATAATAGGATGTTCATCATATTTGATGGATTTGACCCAGTGGCATTGCCAAAATGCCGTCGGATTTAATTTATCACTCAGCATTAATGTATTCAACGAACTGGTTACGTCAAGACGTAGAACCTGTTCTTTGCCCAATAACTCGGTAATTCTCTGACAAATTGTTGTCAGCACTTGGAATGGGTGAACAGAAACTCGAAAGTTTTATTATTTTACAATTTATTTACCAGAACTTATTTATATTAGAAACTAAGTTCATTAATGGATGATGTAAAAAAAAACGCAACTTGTTACCAAGAGTCAGGAAATGTACCAGAAGATACATTGAGAATTGTGAGAGATCACATAAATTTTATCTTATACTAATATATAAAACTGAAGAGTTTGTTTGCTGTTTGGTTGGACGCGCTAATCTCAGGAACTACTGGTCTGATTTGAAAAATTATTTCAGTGTTAGATAGCCCATTTATCGAGGAAGGCTATTATATCATCACGCTAAGATCAATACGAGCGAAGCACCAATGAAGAATGTTTCAAGATCGGAGGGTTTTGTTTAACTATTCCACGCGGACGCGGGCAGAAGCTAGTCGTCTAATATAGGAATGATCATGTTGCAACTACTACTGTCGCTGCATTAGAGCTGATAGACATTAAGCTCTTCTTAACATCACAATCAGAAAATTGACAGAAGTTAAAAGAAGGATACCCAGGAGTAGGAGAAAGCACATTAGAAAGGTAATTCAAAGCTGCAGCTTTAGATTGCCTATCAAATTTGGTATTAGATGGAAAATCCTGACTCAACAGCTCGAAGCTTAGATCCTTTGGAAGTGAACTATTCGAAGGTTTGCCAAATCCTACAGCTTTAAGAAATTTCCATATTTCTACAAGATCGTCAATTTTAAGAGATTTGTGAATATAATGACGTTGGGCGTCCCTACCCTATTGCAGAGATTACGGAACTTGACAAATGTGGCGCGACTGGCCTTTGTAGTTCATATATTTGCTCCTAACTGAACATTTTTTATTTTGTCCGCCAGGGAGTAGGTAGATGTTTGATTTCTGTGGCCCTTAAGGGTGCATGTAAATCATGCAACTTAATCAAAGCTGCATTAAATACATGCACAATCATAGAAATTGCTTTGTAAACCTCGGACCAGTCATATTCATGAGCATCCTTAATGAGATTATCCATAACTATTCCACTAAATTTACGCTGTGTACAAATTTTAGTTTTGGTATTGGGTGGTAATTTATAAGAGACAAAAATCATGTGGTACGAGAAGGCGTCTGCTGAGCGCTGGCCGTGTGTAGAAACATAAGAAAGACAAGATACTAAAATAAGATCGAGAAGAGAAGGAGTAGAATTTGGCAAATGTTGAGTATGTGTGGGCAGATAATGGAAGAATAGTGAATTTGCAAGATTTAATTACATTTTCAAAATTGATTGAGCGAGGTTCACCTTTTAAAAGGCATGTATTGAAATCACCCATAATAATTATATGCTCATAGGTGACTTTATAATCGGCTACGGCGACGCTCTTCAAAGGCAGAGATGAAATTTACCTGGAAGAAGGGGCTATAAAATACACCGAGAAGTACAGGCTTACAACCTAAAATTCTTTCAAAAAAAAGGTATTCCCCTGTATGAGGTGGAGATTGCTGAGGTGATATTTTTATGACTCTGTAAGGAATGTGTGAAGATCTAAATGACAACACCTCCACCTGTAATCTCAATTCGATCATGGCGTACCAGGTCGGAACCAGGCAAAGTAGAGAGAGAGAGATAACAGTTTATTACACACCAAAATATACAATTATAAAAAACAAACCATATTTACAATATTTTCTAGACAGTACAATAGGCGGTGTTATCGCTCAAAGAAATTTAAATCAGGCGATGTAGGTGGTAGGGGAAAATGGCAATAGATACATAAATATTCAAACTAATTTAATAAATAAATATACATGCGATAATATATTTCAAAATACATAAGATAACTTATAATAAATGTATTAGCATGGTTATATTGTGTTAATCAGACAGCTATTTGTGGACAAATAGTGTTTTCTGATTAAAATTCTGTTGATGAAGAGTAGTTGGTAAAAACAATATACTATAAAAGTGAGTAACCCAAATATGAGCCTTATGCAGAAATTTTGAAGACACTCAAATTTATTTAGTTGCTCTTAGCTTATATCCAGATAGCTCTGCCATCAGCATAATCAAGTATGAGGATAAATAGGTATTCAGCAAGCTAAGTTTAGCAACTCATACAAAGTTGCAAACTACCTATTCCGAGTTGTGATCAAAGTATTATAGTGTGACATCATGCAATAACGAGGTGCGGCTTACAAGGTAAAAATTTAAAAAGGAAAATCTCAGACGTGTTTAACGCGGAAAATACGTGTCCACTATCATTTTAATTAGAATAACAATACAATTAATTATTTAAATTGTTATTAATTACTCATTTTACACGGAGGAGGATAATAAGCAACGTATTTAGAAGAAAGGTTTCCAATACGGCTGAAGTAAATTTACTTCGGTTTCGTTATTCCAAAGAAAGTATAATAATTTTTAGGATAATGTAGGTAATTATTATCATCTTTACATAGTACGGAACATCCCGGCTTCGCATGGCTAGCCATTTATTTTTTACATATTGTTACGCGAGACTTGAATTAAAATGCCGTTGGAATTACTATAGAATTTATTTGAACTATACAAACACGTAAAACACAGATACAAATATAACTGGATACAACCAGTACAAACTGCACGATTCAATAACACGCGCAAAGTCCGTCACTATATAGCTTATCGAATGTAAACGTCTTACTCGTATCGTAACCGTCACTTGACTGCCTCACCCCACCGTTCGGGCATTGTTTTATACTAAACTATACAATACAACACTCGACCGCGTGGACTGAATTTTCCAAGAAAACGTAATCTGCACACTCTGCCATAAAGAGAACAATAACAATAGGATGTTATTCTAATTACAAATTTTAAACACAAAGTAAACAAAAGAAATCCAAATTCCGAAAGGCAATAAACTGCAGGTGTGAATTGGTCTTTGTCGGTCGTAAGAATATTTTGGGTTAAGTTATTTAAGTTTTACTAGGGATCCCTAATTATAGTCTATGTTACTGAAAGTCAATGTAGCAGTCTAATGGTGAAATAATTTTTGAAAGCGGTCTAGTAGTTTCTGAGTTCATTCGTTACAAACATACAAATCTTTCCTCTATGATATTAGTATAGATTGTTAGATGATTGATAATATATTTCCTTCTTCCCAGTTCGCCTGTGTATAGTGGAGGGACGTGGTGAATACAAACGGGCACCCAAATTTTGCCCAATATTGGACAAGGAGAATGCTGGAGTCGAATGTGTCGTCGGTACTGACAGGTAAGGATCTTTGAGTCCTTTAATATTACCATTATACGAAACTCGTTTAGATTCGCTGTGTTTTGAATCACGATGAAACGAAAAAGCGACACTTAAAAGATTCTTAAGAAGTTTATTTTGAATTAGAATATGTTGGCAGATGTAGGCTAAAGATGATTAATGATATAATTTCAGGTTGGACTGCCTTAGACGTATCAGCAAAGGAACTGTTGATTTTGGTGTCTTCAGCCCCGAAGATCTGATAGCAGCGCAATGGGCTAACATCGACGTCCTAGTCACCAGCGAACTGCGTTTGAGAAGCCGTAAGTTTAATTGATGATAGATTTATATTGTTAATCTCGAATTAAAATGCTGTTGGCATTACTATAGGATTTATTAGAACTATACAAATACATATAAAACAGATACAAATATAACTAGACACTACTAGTAAAAACTGCACGATTCAATAACACGCGCAAAGTCCGTCACTATATCGCTCATCGAATCTACATCTTGTAAACTGTATAATGCAACAATCGACTGCGTGGGCTGAGTTTTTCCAAGAAAACGTAATCTGCACACCTGGTTAATTATTCCTGCGAACGGCCAACAAAGTCGAAAACAATAACAATAGGCTATTGTCTAATTGCAAATTTTAAACACAAAGTAAACAAAAGAACTCCAAATGCGACAAAGGTAATAAATTGCGTTTTATGACAGGCAGGTGTGCCTTCCCCTATGCCGGCAACAATTTTGTAACAATATGTTTTATTATTTCCGATGAGACTCAGTTATCATCATAGAGGAAAGGTAGAGCCATGCTGGAGACATTATCTTGAGTACAGCTTTACATGGACATTTGCAACACCAAAGGGCGTTACAAATAAATGGACGAAAAATATTAATTTATTTTAAAATCGATCTTCTCGAAACATGTACAATTAATTTAGATGCCATATTTGCTTATAAGTTGTTTCATAATAAAGGTCCCGTCGAAACTACCACCAAAACCTTTAACCCATTTCTGTCCTCTACTAAGGACCAGAGTACTAGGTAATGACCCCCCTATTTCTAGAGTGTGTAGAATTCTCAATAGCAGCAGTGAGACCAAGGATTTTGACGGACAGTCAATTTTCAATATCCTAGTTGGGTACATTACAGTACATTACATTTTTGTTATTTTCTTTATTAGTGTTTAATTAAATAACAGTGAATATGATGGAGATACTCTTCTGGTAATTATTTTAAAATGAAAAACTAAAAAGTGTTATTAACGTGTAATGTCTCTAAACTTGGTATTGCTAAGAAGGGGAATTCCCTTAACGGCTACTGTTCGAAATAGCTCGTATAATTATCACTATTTATTTGTATTTTCGCAAACTATACAAAGGATTTATGATTTGAAATAAAACTCGTAACACAGCTGTGGCAGAACAAAGTCTATTATAGAACTGTCATGTCGGTAGGATGAAATTTTAAAATGTATGAGAATAAATCGACTCAAAACGTGATTTCAAAACGTGTAACGCCATCTAGTTACTTTTTACTACAATTAAGGTGTAGCATGAATTCAAAATTATACATTTGATAGAACTCGGATAATATGATTGAACATAATCCACCCACCAAAGGACATAGTCCTTTCACAAACGCTCAAAATAGTATTGAATTAACTCTAAATTGTGGAACTTATATAATGCAAAGTAATCTCTAATATATGATTCTCTCAATTTATATCCACCCACCATGACAACTAAGTTTTAACAAATATTAAAAGAAAGTCTCTAGCAGTATGCACATGAAATAACACAAAGTAATAAGAAAGAAAATAACTCAAATTGCTCTGGTAACATTTGTAACACAAAATGACTAATATTTAACACAATAATTAATGCACAATGAACAAAATAATTAAATTTATGAATAAACAAAATAAAAAAATCTAGTCTTCTGCTTTTGGTAAAAAACATAACTTATTACAGGGTCTTTTGCAAATACCATTCTTGGTTTTAATAGAAACTACACACATAAGATTGAAAATTCCATTTTCATCAAGAAGCGGATAAAGAGAATGAAGTTGGTCTCTTCTTTGGTATACTCTTCTGATGTTGTAAATAATTGATTTCCTCGTCAAAATACTTCGCCTGAGTTTCTTTTATACAAAATTTTAATATGTCATTCTTCTCCTCCATACTAACAATTTTAGATAAAGTTTTTCGGTTCTCTTTAGGTAGTTTTAAGTTCAAAATATTTTTGTAGTAAGATAGTACTCTTATCATTTTTGATAAATTAGAAAATCTTGTCCAAATGAAATCCTCTTTCTCTTTTACAGCAGCTGTTAAGACCTTGATTGCTCTAGTCTCCTCGGATGTTTGAAAACTGTTACGGGTTTCTCGTTGGTATTCGTCTTGTTGCAACCATTTTGGACCGTACCACCAGAGTTTATGTCTCACTAACTCTGAAGCTGATAACCCTCTTGATGCACAATCAGCCGGATTCTGATCTGTTGTGACATGCCTCCACTGGTCTTTATCTAGCATAGTGAGAATCTCAGATATTCTGTTGCTGACGAAAGTTGTCCATCGACTGGGTTCTCCCGCTATCCATGCTAAGACGACTGTACTGTCAGACCATGCGTATAAGTTTCTCTTCGGTATGTCCATAATCTGTGAAACTTCATACAGAAGTTTAGTGGCTAGCAATGCTGCACATAATTCCATACGAGGAATGGAAATCTCTTTCTCTACAGGTGCTACTTTGGTTTTGGCTGTGACAAGATTAACCACTGTCTTTCCATCTTTAGACGTCGACCTCAGATAAACCGCTGCTGCGTATGCCGCTTGGGAAGCATCGGCGAATGCGTGGAGCTCTACATAGTTATCACTTCTCGTTTGTAACCATCGAGGTATAATAATATCCTTAACGTTCTCTAAGTCTATCTTGTACTGTTGCCACTCAAGTAAAAGTTGTCGGTTAAGTTTCTCATCCCAAGATAGCCTTGATTTCCAAAGTTTCTGTATGAATATTTTCGAGGTTATAACTACTGGAGCTATCCAGCCCATGGGGTCGTACAATCGAGAAATCGTAGAAAGTACCATCCTCTTAGTTGTACCTTCATCGTCATTTTCAGGTAAGTTAAAATGGTATTCAAATTCATCGGTAGTCTTATTCCATGACAAACCTAGCACTTTAATGTTGTCATTGGATTTGAAGACCACAGATTGGTTCGATCTCTGATTCTCTTCTTTGATGTGATCTAGCACCTCATGGCTGTTGCTACACCATTTTTGGAGTTCGAATCCGCCTTCTCTCATTAGGTTATTCATCTCTTTGTAGATATCTATTGCTTGAACTGTTGTCTCACAACCTGTAAGTAGATCGTCCATGTAGTAATCTTGCAGAGTAATTTGAGCAGCTAGAGGATACTTCGACTGCTCATCCTTAGCTAATTGTTGTAGCGACTTCACTGCGAGATATGGTGCACAGGAAGTTCCGAAGGTAAGTCTCAATAATTTGTAGTGTTGAATAGGATCGTGTGGACTTGATCTCCAAACTATTCTATGAAAGTCCGTATCCTGCTCATCAACACGTACTTGGCGGTACATTTGGACCAAATCAGCCACAATGCATATGGCGTGTCGTCTCCATCTCATTAGTATATGGCGTAAGTCTTGTTGAAGTTTAGGTCCAACCAGTAGATTGTCATTCAACGAGACATTATTAAAGCCCTTACTCGAAGCGTCGAATACCACTCTCACCTTACTCGTCTCCTTGTCTTTTCTGATCACTGCATGATGTGGCAGGTAAACGACATGAGGATCGTCTAACTGTTCTTTCTCTGTTATCTCTCTCATATGGTTTTGTTTCACATAATCCTCTATAACCTTCTTGTAATCTTCATAAAGATTTGTATCTCTACTCAGTTTCTTCTCTAATGACTTGAATCTTCTCAGTGCTATCTCTAACGATTGACCAAATTGACATTCTGGCTTAGGACTCTTAAAAGGCAATCGTACAACGTACCTTCCCTCTTTGTCTCTTTTTGTTGTTTCCTCATAGATTTCTTCACAGCGGATCTCTTCTTTTGTCATTCTCTTTTGAATACTGTCAGGTTCTCTTTCTATTTCCCAAAACTGTTTCAAAAGCTGATCTTCTTTTATTTGTAAGTGTAAGCTGACAACTCTGTGATTGGATGTCACATCCGTATTTGTCTTCCCCGACAAGATCCATCCCAATTGGGTATTCTGAGCCACTGGCCCACCCAATGCAGTATGCTTCAGTAACCCTTTTAGTAATATTTCTCCATAGACTTCCACTCCCAGAATTATGTCTATCCTTCCAGGGGTTCCGTAGGTCGGATCAGCCAAAGGTAAGTGTTTTATATCTGGCCAGTCAGGTATTGATACATCAGTGGATGGTAGATATGATGTCAATTTTTTCAATACAAATGCATCAACAGGTATCGTGAAATTAGGGTTATGCAATGACTGAATGACAAAAGAAACTCTAAATCTGGTTCTAGTCTCTCCATCTCCAATTCCAGAAACCACTCCATTCACCGATGATCCTTTCATTTGGAAGGCTCGTGCAGTAGCTTCGGTGATGAATGAAGCTTCGGACCCTTGGTCTATTAAAGCTCGGACTATTTGGGCTTGACCATTCGATGATTTTATTTTTACCATCGCTGTAGCCAACAGCACTCGGCTCTGCTGTTTTTCTTTAGCTAAATGAGCTACGACTCTTGTCTCTGTTAGACTACGCGTATTTGATTCTAATGCTTCTGTAGAAGTATTCTCAGAAGTTCCTAGTATAGGAGGTATTTGATTGGAAACTCTCTCATAGTGCAGTAGTGTATGATGTCTCTTGCCACAGCGTCGGCAACTGGTGGGCACTTGGCACTTCTTCACTGTATGTGTCGGTGACAGACAATTAAAACACAAACCCCTTGCTTGTATATATTCAGATCTTTTCTCAGGAATGTATGTTTCAAATTGTTTACACAAATATAAAGCGTGTTCACCTGAACACATAGGACACGACTTACTTGACCTTTTCTCTAAGGATGAATGAAATGACCTTTGTTTTATAGTTTGCTTTGGTGTATCACTCGTATAGTTTGAAATTCTTGGTGTATATTTGTTGCATTGGGATGGCTCTAACATTTCTAGTGTTCTAAATCGTGTTTCTAGGTATCTTTTTAGTTCAGGCCAAGTAGGCAGGTAGTCTACTGAGTCTTCAGGCTCTAATCTGTTGACTTCAAGTTCCCACAATTTTCTGGACTCTAAATCCAGCTTTGACACAATTAGATAATTTATGATAACATCCCAAGAACTTATATTAACATTTAAATTCTCTAATGATTTTAAACACGACGATGTTGTATCTAAAAGCTGCTTTATAGCGGTGGCAGACTGATTCGTTATGCTTTTTTGTGCAAAGAGGCGTTTCATTATCTCATTAGAATTGTAACGTTTATTACTATAACGACGTGTAAGTTGCCACCATGCCTCACTGTAGTTCGTCTCTGTCGTAGATAAATTCCTTAAAAGATTTTCAGCTTCTCCAGACAAGCAGCTCTTTAAGTAGTGTAGCTTTTGTACAGCACTCAAACTAGTATTTTTATTTATAAGAGAATCAAACATATCATGAAATGTCTGCCATTCTTCATAACCACCACTAAATTTTGGTAAGTGAATTTGAGGTAGTTTCACTTCACATCCCGACGTCTCTGAATAGCCTGTGGCGTAGCTAGATCTAGAACTAGATTCACGAGTAGGCTTACATGCATGTAAATCATCTTTAAGTTTAGTTTTATATTCTGAGTAAACATCTTCAAATTGTGAGTACACATCCTCCTCAAAATAGACAAGTTTGGATTTATCTGACCTCTCTATAGTAGCAGCAATCTCGTTATGACCTTCGAAAAAAGTCTCACACAATTTCTCCAAAGCTTCAAGTTTAGTCTCGATATATGTAGCAGTTATTCTCTCTTTCGGCGATTTTTTGTAGTTAATTAATGCTTTTTTTAAACGGTCAAACAAGTCTTCTTGTTTTCTCAGTTGAAATTTTAATTTCTCAGACATTTTACTTCGTAATTACACTGATTTACACTGTTCAGTTTACACTCCCGGGTTTCGGCACCAGATGTTCGAAATAGCTCGTATAATTATCACTATTTATTTGTATTTTCGCAAACTATACAAAGGATTTATGATTTGAAATAAAACTCGTAACACAGCTGTGGCAGAACAAAGTCTATTATAGAACTGTCATGTCGGTAGGATGAAATTTTAAAATGTATGAGAATAAATCGACTCAAAACGTGATTTCAAAACGTGTAACGCCATCTAGTTACTTTTTACTACAATTAAGGTGTAGCATGAATTCAAAATTATACATTTGATAGAACTCGGATAATATGATTGAACAGCTACCGCTGTCAATATTTAAACGGCGCGTTCCGTGTTCGTTTTCATTTTGCTTGAACTTTGGCATAAAATCGCGAACAAACAGCAGTGAGAAATTAAATTGTAAGTAGTTTCACATCGCACTGTAATAAACCTTAGTCCTAAATCTATTACTATATTTCAGTGTTTTTCAACCTTTTTCATGACACGACCCCTTTAGTATGAAGAAATATTTCGCGACCCCCGTTGCTTTTTTTCATGTATTTTATTTTGTGACAAATATTCAATCCAACATATTTATTCATCTTCATAATTAGGGTTGGACTAAATACATAATTAAGTACGTAAAACACATTTTTTTACATCGAATGCGTGCCAATAGATAACGCAATTTACGCGCATACGTACGACCACGTTCGATGCCGACCGCCCCTCACCCGCCCCGCATAAATGATAAAACTTGGCTATCGAGTAGCTCTTCGTGTATCTAAAGCAGAATAACTTAATACTATTGCCGAAAGTTTAATTTTACCAGCGACAACGCGGCACCAGCAAATTGCAGTAGCTTTCCCAACCTTTTGCATCTCCGCTATAGAAGCTTCGCGACCCCTCTAAAAAGGCTTCGCGACCCACACGTTGAAAACCACTGCTATAATTGATCAAATGTAAAAAACTGTTGGTATATATAATATTTTCTTAAATTTTCGCGACTTGTATACTTAATAAAACTACGTTTTAACCGTTCTAAGCGCGGTAATTTATTTGGTCTTGGTTATTCCGACGTTTCGGTCGCTTTTCAGTGGCCGTGATCACGGACGATTAGATGACAATTGTCGACGAGTATTGTTAAAGTTATATTTAGCCTACCGCCAACTTGTTCAAGTTTTATTTTTAACCGACTTCGAAAAAAGGAGGAGGTTCTCAATTCGTCGGGATCTTTTTTTTTTGTTGCTTTTTTTTATGTATGTTCGCCGATTACTCCATCATTTATGATCGGATTTACGTGATTCTTTTTTTGTTCGACGCGGAATAGCTGCCATGTGGTCCCCTAAAAATTTGACATAGTTTGGCCCAGTAGTTTTCATTTTACGATCATTTTTTTGTTCCCGGTTCTTGGGACCTATATTTTTTAAGAAGCGCGGCACCATTCGTAGGCCACCCATACATAGCTAGACACTAAAAAGTAACAAATAAAAAATAAAAACTTCGTTTAAAAAAACCGACTTCAAAAACTAAAAAACTAAAATGTATAAAATAACTTATTTCTAAAGCTATTATTATTAATATATATTATCTAAAACATCTTGAAGTCGGTGCAAAGCAAAACATAAAACTTACTATATTTTGAAAATTACTAAGCACCGACTTTAAGATGTTTTAGATAATATATATTAATAATAATAGCTTTAGAAATAAGTTATTTTATACATTTTAGTTTTTGAAGTCGGTTTTTTTAAACGAAGTTTTTATTTTTTTGGATATTTAAATTAGATTAGGCTTCCATAGAGTAAATAATAACCATAAACAAAATTAAACGAAACGTCGTAATAACCAAAATCAAATAAATTACCTCGCTTATAACCGTTAAAACGTAGTTTTATTAACTATTGGTGATCTTTTAATAATAAATTAATAAATATTTCCAGGGCCATTCCAACGACGTATCGTAGCAGTTGTGAACAGGAGGATCCTCCCTGATACATCGTCAAACCTTCACGCAGTCCTGCAGAATAGTACCCTTTGCCATCCAGGAGTTGGTGTAGATGATATACGACCCTTGAGTGACACATTATCTGGGGTAAGATCATTGCTCTCATTGTTTTTAGCATCTCTCTTTTCTTAACTTTCAACCATTTGCAATCAACTGAAGGATGTAAACTTCCTCAAGTTTGCCTCTCGTATACCCATTATTATTAGCATCTCTCTTTTCTTAGTATTCAACTATTTGTAATCAACTGATTTACATATTGGTACTGTTTAATTCGAGTCCTGTGTAGCTTCACAGGACTCGAATTAAAAATGCCGTTGGAATTACTATAGAGTTTAATAGAACTGTACAAACACGTAAAAACAGGTACAAATATAACTAGACACTGTATAAACTGTGATTCAATAACACGCGCAAAGTCCGGCACTATATCGCTAATCGAAAGTACTACACACGTCTTGCTAGTATCGTAATCGTCGCTTGTCTGCCCCACCCCTCTGTTCGGGCATTGTTTTATACTAAAATGTATAATACCGACATAGGGCCGCGTTCACTGAGTTAATCCGCACATCTGGCAAGCTTCAACGCAATGCAATAACAACAAGGATTAGTTCGACACTAATGACGGTCATAAAACAAGTACGATAACAATGGGATGTTTTTCTTAATTTCAAATTTTAAACACGAAGTAAAAAAAAGAACTCCGAATGCAGGTAAAGTAATAAACTGCGTTTTACGACAGCCAGGTGTGCGCATTTATTTGTCGGTATGTAAATATATTTACTTTTGGTTATTCTTCAAGTCAAATGAACAGTGTAGCCTTGGCGAAATCTGTGATTATTGAAGTATAGTCTTTGACAACAGAACCTTAACAATGTACAAAGTTATAATTCAAATTATGGTCGAATTTCGACCACTGGGCGACCACTAGTACCTTTTATTACTTGTTATATCTTAAATATTAAGTGCGTTCAAGTAAATTCCACGACATATTGTCATTTCGACGCGATAAAATAGTGCCCTCATATCGAATCGCGTAACAATTGAAAATCGGCGAATGTTCTAATTCGATATAATTCTGTATATAGAACAAAGCCTAAAGTGCAATTTCTTCCACAGTATCTAGAGTCGTTAGTTCTCGTGAACTCCTGTGACCCGAAGCTCTCCCTAACTGAGAATAGAGTGAGGGCCCTCGCTGGGTTCTTTGGGGGCGCCTGCAAAGCTGGACCTTGGGTGCCAGATGCTACAAGGGACGCGGAACTCAGTGAGTATTATAATTTTTTCTTGTTGTAACAACAACTACGATTAACTTAAAAATATTGGATACTAGCGAGCAGGGCTGCCACCTTTTCTTGAAGAGAAATTAACACAATCTCTAAATTTTGGCTCCTATAGAGTCTGTTGTTTAACTGTCTGGCAAAAAGCTAGGGGTTCTATCAAAGCCAGACAGTACTACAGCTCGAGACACTCGAGTCAGAATTAGGAAACTGATAGGCAATAACCAACTATTCGATGAGAGTCTTCAGAGCCTAAATCATCGACGTAAAGTCGCTAGTTTGTCGGTATTCTATAGGATACATATAGGGGAGTGTGCCATGGAATTGCATGAATTGGTTTGGACGTAATTTGTAGACGGCCTCTAGAAGAAATTCAATGCAATAAAAAATCATTTATTTTATTATCTCTAACATCAGAGCATAAATATCCGTCTTTGTGTGCGGCGTGCCGTTACCCCTCCACTTGCGCGGCCAGCGACCCCTACTGGGGCAACAGCGGAGCCCTGGCGTGCCTCGGCGAAGGCGCGGGAGACGTCGCCTGGGCTGAGATGGATGACGTCATCTCGTACTTTGGGGTGAGTACAATAATGCCACGCTAGTCTAAGATCCGACCCTACATCGACCATCACCGAGCTGATAATAGAATAAAACTTATTTTATGATAAATTTATTATATTAGAAAATATATTAAAAATGGGTTGTCACAAAAGTTTCTGGACAAAATATTTTTAATTATTTCATCAAGATAATAAGAAATTTTTATAGTAGACAAAGTATTAAACATATAGAATGTGCAGACGTAGGGTTGTCTATAATTTACCTGGACAAACTATGGGTTGCCAGGTATAAACAGGTATGTCGATGCCAGTTACTTTCCACTTGTTATGATAATAGAAAAAAAAAATCAGCATACGCACTGTTTTGTTGCGAACACGTTGATATAGGGTTGTGTGCAAAAATTTGGTCCTAATAGAGATTTGCGAGTTTTAAAAGAATTTTAATTCTATATAAAAGTTTCACTTCAAAAAAGGTTATATAGGCCAAGAGACAATAGACACCAATTAAGAAAAAATAAATATATAATAAATAAAACAATGCAGTATAATATAATCAATCTAGTTCCCATCAACAACTCAACCATTTACAAATTGTCCCTACAGTTGAGACCACAAAAGAGGACGAACTCCGAAATCAGGCACTTCTCAACAGCCAACTTGGCCTACCTCTGCCGCAATGGCACTTGGGAGCCCGTCGAGAACAACACCGAGCCTTGCATCTGGTTGAACAGGCCTTGGGACGTCATTGTTGCTAAGAGGTGAAGTATCTACAATCATTTCAATATATTATTTATATTGGTGGCAGTTGCTTCTTGTTTTGGAAATCAAACTCGATGTCAATGGACTGTATAATTATTATTATTGAACCTTTTACATGCTTCGAAATATACCTAGAATAAGTACAGATTATGCGAGAGAGTCGTCATTGAGAACAGTAGAATTGTGAATGAAGAAGGAATGAACATTTTTTTTTTTTTTTTTTTTTTGGAGCTGACTCAGCTGAATAGCCGCAGATGGCTGTTTCAGCGATACCGGGCTTTGGGGGCTTCCCGCCTCCGTGGGAGCGGAGGCGTTCAGCCCGGAAGCAGCACGCTCGAGGAGGCACCTCCTGTGAGGTTCGACCTCGGCTCGACCGCTGCGGGGGATTGACTCTATATTGGGAACAAGCCGTAAAAAGGCTGAAAGAGCTAAGCCAACAGGCTGAAGTGATTATTTGGGGACTCTTCATCGACTCCGCCGGCGGAGCCGATCCTAGTCTATCATTACTACCGCTTCGCAACGTGTTATAGCTGGAGGAGAAGAAGCGGCGGAAGAAACTCTCCAGCAACACGCCTAGGCTAATCTTGTATGGCTACTTGTGTCTGTAATGAGTATGGATTGGTGGGTCTTACGATTGTGTAAGAGGATTTGAGCCGGGGGCTCTCCGGCGTCTGTTGTGTCTGCGTCTGTTATGCCAGGCTGATGTTCTGAGCCTCGGGGGGTTCATGATCGCGATTTGACGTGCGATTTTGTCAGGCTCGTCAATGAGTACATTGCGAGGTCTGCGTTTACTCGTGGGAGCGTTTGGAGTGGGTTTGTAGTTGACCGTTTCCGTCACCAGAGGGTTCGGGTGATGGGGGGCGAGGTCAAAGAATCTGCGCGATAGTGAAGTTATATAGTCCTTGATGGAGGGAAGCTCCAGGTCGCGATGCAAGTCGGCGAGCCGCATATAGCGCGGGCCGTCGACTGCAGCACGTAGAAAGTGATTCTGGATTCTTTGCAGTCTCCAGATGTTAGCGTCGCTGGCGTGGCCGAAGACCACACTCGCATAGGTCAAGATGGGGCGGATGCAAGTTTTGTAAAGAGTCACCTTATTTCTAAGGCTCATCTTACTCCTCTTGCCTATCATCGGATAGAGTCGGCCGAGGATCAGGTATGCTCTGTTCCCGACCGCTCTGGTATGCTTGTGGAAGTACAAGCCTCTGTCTAGGGTTGAACATTTTTTGCCCCCAAGACCGCTTCTATATCCCGCATCCCGTCCGACGCCTAGCTGCTAATTGCGCGCGCTATGGGCGTCGGCGGTATGCGGGGCGCGGAGAGTAGGTGTGCTCCGGCGGGCGGGTAAGGGGGTGCTCTCTGTCCGCAACAATTTATTTTATTCTAACAAAATTAAACTAAACAAAACTACGTTTTAACGGTTTTAAGCGCGGTAATTTATTTGAATTTGTTATTCCGACTGAGCCACTTTTCAGTGGCCGTGATCACGGAAGACAAAGATGTCAAGTGTCAACGAGTGTTGTTAAGGTTTTATTTATTCTATGGGAACCTAATCTAGAGTAAATAATAACCATAAACAAAATTAAAACTGTAGCACCAAGTCTACACTCAGCGCGCCGTCGATACCGTCTACGCACACATACGCGTTCCGCACCCCGCCTCACGTGCGCCTGCACACCCACTAAGATGACCCCGCCTATATAAGCCCGGCGCTCGGCCGTGCAGAGGCAGTCTGCTGTTCGCAGGCCTCTCACCCGCAACGGGAAGTGGTCTCGCACAGCCAGGCGTTCTACGCAGCGTTGACATAGGACTCGAACGGGTGCATCGAGCAATTCAAACTCCCGCTTCGTCGATTGTGTCAACTCTAAGTCTTTACCACGACAAACTGGCGCCCAACGTGGGGCCCGAAGAAGAATGAGCAAGAGACTGCATTTCAGCAACTGAAAACACGTCTCACTATGGCTCCCATACTTCGACAAACGGATAAAACAAAGCCTTATACGATCAAGACCGACGCCAGCAATTACGCGCTTGGAGCTGTTTTGATGCAGGGGGAGGGCGAGGACGAACTCCCTGTGGGGTGTGTACCACACCTCTGCCTTGTCCCCATACCGAGGCAATCCGGATGCGCCGCCTGCTCCAGTCCGTCCACTAAAGAAACGAGGAAGACTACCGAAGGCCAAGACTGCCCCTACTACAACGCAGTCTACCCGTGGACGAGGGCGCCCCCGAAGAACCGCCTGCCAGTAGAACTAATCTGTTTGCTCGTCGGGACGCCGTCGCAACCAGAGGGGGAGGCTGTAGCACCAAGTCTACACTCAGCGCGCCGTCGATACCGTCTACGCACACATACGCGTTCCGCACCCCGCCTCACGTGCGCCTGCACACCCACTAAGATGACCCCGCCTATATAAGCCCGGCGCTCGGCCGTGCAGAGGCAGTCTGCTGTTCGCAGGCCTCTCACCCGCAACGGGAAGTGGTCTCGCACAGCCAGGCGCTCCACTCAGCGTTAGCATAGGACGCGAACGGGTGCATCGAGCAATTCGGACACCCGCTTCGTCAACTGTGTTAACTCTAAGTCTTTAGTTGTCATACGTGAATTGTGCTACGTTGTTTGTGAACTCAAATAAATTCCTTTATCAACTTTGGCTGGTTTTTCTTCGGATCCACTACAAAACTAATTAATTAAAATAAACAAGTTGGCGGTAGGCTAAATAAAATGATATAGATCTGATTTATATAGATTTGTATATAATATTAATGTAATATTATAAGAATAGCTGTTGTTATTGAAATAAAAAAATGTATTTTTTTTTAAATTTATTTCAGGAAGGTGGCTTCAGCTGTGAGTCACTTGACATCAATGCTTGGTGAGGACGCATCGCTGGACGGGTGGCGAGGTGCGTTCGAGTCCCTCTTGGAGACGAGACATGGGTTACCCACGATCCTGGACCCTCCGCAGCCGCCCCTGGACTACTTGGCCAGGGCGAAGGGCTTCAGGGAGGCCTACACCCAAAATGGATGTGATCCACCCAGGTAAGATTCTTTTATAGTCAGGTTTTGGATGCTACAGAAACTTGCCAGGTGATTTTTCCGTGCGGAAGAAATTTTTTACCGATTTTAAAAAGAGGAGGTCAATTTGGCTGTATATTGTTTTTTGTTACGCGTTACTCATGAATTATGGACCAATTGTTTTTATTCAAAAGAGTATATATACTCTTGAGTTGGTCCTATTGTCACCAAGTCAGGATCTGATGAGTGGATTCAAGCACCTACACGTTTCGAAAACAAACTTGTATACGAGTCCCAATAGTACAATTCCTACAGGCGCTTAAAATTGTATTTCTAAACTATTTAATTGAAAGGTTGAAATTTTTCGTATAGATTTTGTTTTAGAAAAAAAAAAACAAAATCTAATCTAATAAAACTATAGAGGTCGAATTTCTGTACAATGAAAAAAATTTGTATGTACGTAAACAACTAGACTGATTTCAATGAAATTTTGTACGGTGGCAACTTATATCCCTGGTCAACATATGGGATACTTTCGATCCCGAAAAATTAAAGAGATCCCGTGGGATAGTTAAAAAAAACTTTATTTACTTAAACAGCTTATTCTACAACGTATGTCCCTAATAAAATATTGATATTGCCGGTATCATCATACAATAAAACAATTTATACATTAAACAGACGAGATTCCGTATAAATTTTTAATTGAAGGAATAATAAATTCCATATCTATCTTCTTTATCTTGAAGTCGGTAACAAGTGAAACGTAAAGAACATTGAAAAATGCACCGATTTTTGCAAAGAGATTTTTTTTAAACGAACATACTGTTACGTACGAGCGGGGGTACGCACTTGTGGATTGGAAGAAAACACCAGTTTTTAATTTAAAAGCTTTTATTGACTTACAAAGCCGCGCACAGTACCTCCCTGTAGAGTTGCTGTCCTTAAACACACGACCAACGATGCACAATTCCGACGATAAGTTGTCACACCCTCAATACCGTCGCCGATATTGCGTAGACCACCTCCGAAATTATCGCGTGTAGCTCGCCTCTGGTTCCTCTCTCGAACTACGCTACACACTTCCTTCACGTAACTATCCGCCAAACTTGCCACTAAATTCACCACTAAATTCGTCTCTGTACTCTATTAATCTTCTCTAACAACTCTTTAGTATCGCACTTGTTGCTTCACCGTCTTAGACTGACTCAACTTTTAACTCTTAAACTTTCAACTCTAAACTGCCCGGTAGGCGCGCCTTACGCTGTTTATATACCCGGAAGAATTTTCTAGAAACCATATATCTATCTCTGTCTTTTCTTTCCCGAACCTTCTGTTCGGGAACTTTCGTTTATACATCTATCTTTTTCTAACATCTATCTATCTCTTTCCTTCTTTCGTCGTCTATCTCTGTCTAACATCTATTTATCTCTTTCTTTCATTTATCTTGTATCCTTTTCTACATATATCCGTCCTTGTCTTTTTGTTCTAGATTTTTCTAGACTTTTCCAAAAGTTCTAAAACTAACTAGATGGTTCCACCATCATTCGCCACAATACTATTTAATTTGATTTTGAATTTTGTATAGGGTAGGTCTAGTATTTATAGTGGAATCGTTTTTTTTATAGACACATAACCCTCTGCACAACATCACTCCTGGCTAAGAACAAGTGCGAGTGGTTGAGCGAGGCTGGTGCTGTGTACGGGCTTGCCCCTCCTTTTCAGTGCATCATGAGGAATAACACTTCGGAGTGCATGGAGGCCATCGGAACCCAGGAGGCCGATGTCACAGTAGCTGACAGCGAATGGCTAGTACCAGCTGTTAGGTGAGAACTCGCATTTTTTTTAAATATACAATATCTATGAAAAGAACGCTAACTCATACGACTATTATATATAAAATCGTTTTAGTGTCGCACAGGTACACAAACTATACAACACTATCTATATAAATGACGCAGTCATAAAACTACTACACGCAAAAGTCGATAGATACACAAACCGACACTATCTACGTGAATTACGCTAATATATAGCATTGCTACACATGAACATGAAGTTGGCTTAGTGTAGGTATACAAATCGACATTACCAGTATAAATGACGCAGTCATAAAACAAGTACACGCAAAATCGACTTAGTGCTAAATAGATACACAAACCGTCACTATCTACGTGAATTACGCTAATATATAGCATTGCTACATTATATATATATACATATATATATATATATATAATATAGAACAGCCCATTCTTTTAGTGCACTATTTTATGGCGGCTTGCGGCCGAATCATTAGCCAGGTGTTTCGGATTATGTCGACTACGATACGGGCACATTCCATTTGTGCAATATAAAACGATGGCCTGATTAAGGGAGGGGTCAGTCGAGCGAGAACCACGATCAAAGCGAGACGTGTGTATTACAATAGGGAATCTAATAATGACAGAGTTTGCACGTTTTTTTGAATAACGACCTTCTGCATTACGTTTTGTCGTGTTCGGTTATATTTGTACCTGTGTTATACGTCTTTGTATACGTCTATGAAAACGGCATTTTAGTTCTATAGTACGAGTCCTGCAACTCGTGTATACAGCAATTCGAACTATGACTATTTCTAATCCACGCTATTACGAGTAAAGCCGAGAGCAACAGCTAGTATTTATATATTAATAAAAACCATTACATCTATTTCAGGGATTACAACCTAACTCCTATCCTTTTCGAAGCGACACCTATTATAGAGAAGACACATTCAGTAGTTGCATACGTTAAGAACAATAGTGGGATCGTTACCCTCCCACACTTGAGAGGCAAGAGGGCAGCATTCCCGATGTACGACGGTGTTGCCTGGCATGGAGTCAGGGAATACTTGATGCAAAAAGAAAAGGTTTCATGCAAGGATGTGGATAATTATTTCAAAGAGGTAAGTCATCTTTTTTAACCGACTTCAAAAAAGAGACAACGTCCTCATTTTTTTTGTATTTTTTTAATGTTGTTAGGTTCAAGGTTCGGCCTTAACTTTTTTGTTTCTGAACCGGTGTCGCACTTTTTTTTGCGTTAAATTCAGTATAGGTTCAAAATGGTTTCATATAAATTTCATTGCTATTGAATATTGGACTCCGAAGATATAGCAGAGAATTCCGTAGAGTCAAGTAGATTTGTTGTAATATTTGGGGTATGTTGGAGCACGCATGGGGGGGGGGGGAGGAGACAATAAATCGTATAACTCTAACTACGCATACAACAGCATCTATACTTTATACAGTCCACATTAATTTTTAAGTAAACCACCTTATCCATCCGTGCAAGAACGGAGAAAGAATACAACTTTACTGCGTTGGGGCGGCCTGTCGTAAGAGGCGACAAAACAACCCACAACCAGGTGGTAGGGCATTTGCCCCTGGTCTAGAGTATGCCGCCATAACAACCTTGAGTTATGTTCCGGCATTAGTGACCAGGTTCCAGTCTCCCTTAAGAGAGCACAGCGCATTTGTTGCACCTTTGGTGTTTCAAATGTCCATAGGTGATGGTAACCGATTGCCATCAAGTGGCCCGTGTGCCTGACTGCTGTACTTCTGCAATATAAAAAAAGATGTGCCTGCTAGACAGACCACTTCTACAGGGTATTTTATAAATTTTTGTTTGTTTCGGTACCGATTTTGATAACTCTTTTTGCGTTGGATTAAGTATAGGTTCCAAGTAATTACATATAAATTTCATTGCTATTGGACTCCGAAGATATAGCAGAATTCTCTTTAAAATTAGGCAGAATAAGTGTTTGAGGTATTTTTGCCATAACTTTTTTGTTGCTGAACCGACTTTTACTATGCAAAAGGCGATGGTATCGGCTTTCCATCAGATAGGCCGTCTGTTTATTTGCTGAACTAGACCAATATAAAAAAACAGACGACCCAGCTTATGAAAATGGTTACCCGTTGCCTATAGACGTTTGTAACACCAGAAACCAACGCGTTGCCAATCTTAAGGATGGGATAGAGAGAATGGGATAAGATATAGGGATCAAACAGGAGGTATGGGTTAGGGAAGATTGTATAGATAAGATGGGATAAGAAAGATTGGACAGGGAAATATGGATAGGGAAGATTGGATAGAGACGATTGGATAGGGAAATATGGATAGGGAAGATCGGATAGAGACGATTGGATAGGGAAATATGGATAGGGAAGATTGGATAGAGACGATTGGATAGGGAAATATAGATAGGGAAGATTGGAGAGACGATTGGATAGGGAAATACGGATAGGGAAGATCGGATAGAGACGATTGGATAGGGAAATATGGATAGGGAAGATTGGATAGAGACGATTGGATAGGGAAATATTGATAGGGAAGCGTGGATAGGAAAGATTGTATAGGGAAGATTGGATAGGGAACATCGTATAGGGAAATCTGGATAGGAAAGTTTGAATGGGGAAGATTGGATAGAGACGGGGGAAATGGGCCATCGGAATTACTTTATTCGATTACATTCTTCAATTTTATTGATTATTTGTTCTCAGGTTTGCGCTCCAGGGGTTATTTCAACGATCCCGAATATAAAGTCTTGCTATCCAAATGGGGAGGTAGAGGCCTTGCAATCGCTTGTCACTGGCAAAAGCGACGTGGCGTTCGTCAGCATCAGTACCTTCAATATGGTTGCTGGTAAGTTTTAATTGATGCTTTCAATGAATTAATAAAATTATTATTATTATCCACATATATATTTTGTATAATATATTTTTTATTTTTTTGTCTAATATATACATTATCTATCTATATATAAAAGAAAGTCGTGTTAGTTACACTATTTATAACTCAAAACGGCAGTACCTATTTGGCTGAAAATTGGTGGGGAGGTAGCTTAGAACCAGGAGACGGACATAGGATACTTCTTATCCCGTTGGAACCGGTAGGTGGCGCTGAGATCCGGTTCTAGAATCCCCCTAATCACATGGAGCGATTTTGGTGGTGGTTTTTGTGTGTTTGAGTGGGTCCCCGGGTGGTTTAAAGCCACAATTGGAACCGGTAGGTGGCGCTGGGATCGGGTCCTAGATTTTTATTTTTTCAGAGCAGGACAACGTCTACCGGGGCCGCTAGTAATATAATATATTGTTACGAGCTACAGGACTCGAATTAAAATGCCGTTGGTATTACTATAGAATTTATTAAAACTATACCAACACGTATAACATAGGTACAAATATAACTAGACGCAATAAGTCCCAATGCAATGCACAATTCAATAACACGCGCAAAGTCCGGCACTATATCGCTAATCGAAAGTACTACACATGTCTTGCTAGTATCGCAAGCGTCACTTGACTGCCCATTGTTGACTGGGCATTGTTTTATACTAAACTGAATAATACCGACAAAGTGGCCGCGTTCACTGAGTTAATCCGCACATCTAGCAAGCTTCGACGCAATGCGTTAAAAAATAAGGATTAGTTCGACACTAATGGCGGCCATAAAATAAGTATGATAACAATACGATGTTTTTAAATTTTAAACACGAAGTAAACAAAAGAACTCCGAATACAGGAAAGGCAATAAACTGCGTTTTACGATAGCCAGGTGTGCGTTCATTGTCGGTTTGTAACAATATAATAGTTGCATTTTATTACTACATCTCATATATATATGTGTATATTTTTATTTATTTATTTAATTTGTTTGGTATATAGTATAGTTATATATTTATTATTAAATAGTAAGTAATCGTACAATCATTATGTATACCACCATCGCCACTCCTAATCAGCAATATTCTTGCCACGGGTTGTCTGGAAGAGATCGCTTTTTAGCGATAAGACCGCCCTTTGTACACAATTATATGTTCGTAAATTATCTGTAATGGTGTACATTAAAGTGTTATCTATCTTTCTACTATGGTCTGGGTGTTTAAGATCAGTTCCAAAGTTTTCCATATACCACTTTTCTCAGATTAGCGAGATACCTACAATTGTATTTTTGTTTCTTTTCAGGTAACAAAGACAACAGAGCAGATGACTTCAAAAACATTGTCCCAATATGTCCAGAGGACAACAAGAAGTATTGTTTCATAACATGGTCAAATATTGGCCATGTGTATGCTTCCAAGAACGCAACGGCGATGCGTAAACAAGAAATTATAAACGTCCTTACAAAGATGGACCAAATGTTTGGCAAACATTCCGTCTTCCAATATCCCATGTTCTCTTTATACGGCCCTTATAGCCATGAAATGAATGTAATCTTCCACAATAACACAAAAGTGTTAGGTCAAAGTAATTTATTTAAAATGCATCCCTACAATAAGTTAGGTTGGAATTTCGAAAAGCAAATTCTGAACGTAACGGACTTTGCTTGTGCTTTTGGCGGGAAGGTGACGCCATCTTTGATTTTGATTGTAAGTCTAGTCAGTGTCTTGTACAAAAATTATTAGTGAAGCAAACGACATTATGGTTAAGATATTTGGCTGTTCGAGTTTTATTTTCAAAATAAGTGTAACGACACACCTGCCGAAGATACGTTGCCGAAAATTCGGCGGCTTAATCGACCTTAGTATGGAGGAATATTTTTGTTCGTAAATAGTGTTCGTCATTACTCGGATAATTAAGATGGCGCATCGGTAGCATAGAACAGATTCTAAAAGAAGCGCCAAAAGTAATTAGAGTGAGATAGAAAAATAAAGAAAGAAAGATTTACGCTTTGTATTTCATTATTAAAACGTAGTAGTTTTCTGACCTAATGTTCTAACAACACTGAAAGAAAACAACGTGATGCAACTTGGACATCGAGATAATCGCTGTGTCGAACCTGCCAAGCCGCCTTGGCAAGCGTGGGTATACTGGCCACTCCTCTACAATGGGAGATCCGAGCCCAGCAGTGGGAAATTTATTGGCTCTTATTATATTATTATTAATAATAATATTTTATTGACACCAAATTAATAGGTATTATATTACACAGTCGCAATAATTAAATCATTCTACAGGTTTTCTCATAGCATTATATTTATTCAATTATTTTAGATCACGTACATAATTGAGGTTTTCTTTACTGGCATTTTAGTATTTTTTAATTCAATACGTAGTTATTCGTACGCCAGCGCTATTGTGGTAGGTATTTAAATCTCTACTTGCAGCATCCATATAATATAGTACTCATTACTTCTACCCTCCATAGGCCTTAGTATTCAGTTGGAGTCTGAATTAAGCAGCGCGTATTTCAGCGCGATATGCGATAGAAAAGTACGATACGAAAAGTTTTGCCAAACATCTTATTGTCTTATATAAACCTATTATTATAAAGTATTAATTTTATCAGTATTGTCAATGCGTAGAGGTGAAATTATGTACTTTTTGAATTGTAAAAGTATGTATCTACATAAAATAGGTCAACTATGTTCGCCGAATTTTCGATCATTCGCCATTCAGGTCTTATCCGTGCAGGAACGGAGAAAGAATACAATTTCCAGCGGCCGGGCGGCCTGTCGTATGAAGGGACAAAACAATCCACAGCATTTGCCCGACTGGATGGCTACCACCCTTGGTCTAAAGTATGTCGCCATAATAACCTTGAGTTGTGTTCCGGCATTAGTGACGAGGTTCCAGTCTCCCTTAAGAGAGCAGCAGCGCATTTGTAGCACCTTTGGTGTGGCAAATGTCCATGGACGACGGTAATTTCTTTCCATCAAGTGTGTCGTCTGCCTGTCTGCTGAACTCCTGCAATAAAAAAAAAACAAAATACATTGAATGCTTCTCACGGAAACAGTCGCTAGACAATAGGTTCGGCGTTACGCCGAACGCTACGTGATTTCGGCTTGTGTCATAGGTTACTTAAAAACACTGCGAGCGTGTTTAGGTCGACTTTCAGCGCCGTTCTTTCGGCAGGTGTGTCACTAGCCTAAGTCTAATTAAAAACAGACGATATATATATATACAGGACTAGCTTCTGCCCGCGAAAGTTTTTTTAACTATCCCACGGGAACTCAAACTTTTCGGGATCAAAAGTATCCTGTATGTTGACCAGGGATATAAGGTACTACCATACAAAATTTCATTTGAATCGTCCAGTCGTTTCGGAGATTAGCCCGTGCAAACAGAGAAACATAAAATTTGAAAAAATCTAAATTAGTTCTTTTTCACTTCTTACATCCCCCTGATTTGGTTTTTAGCATTTTTTCCATTGTATAGATATTCAACTATACAGTTTTATTATATGTATAGATATTGATTGTTTTTTTTAAGCGAGAATTTTGTGTTTGTCTGAAAAACAACAAGTATTTAGTGGAATGTTCCTTCTGTGTTGCCATAGGAACTCCGTGGTTTGGCGTCAGTCAAAAATTTTGGTTGACGCCGACAATTGTAAGCGCGTAATTGACATACCTGATTATGTCATATGGATTTAGTTCGGTTTGCCTGCTACTTTGCCAATAAAAAAACAATATGATTAAACATTAATGTCGATTTTACATACAGGTAATATTTTATGACAAAGGATAATAAGTTAAGCTATAGAAACCATACTTAAATAGAAGCGGAACTCTTTGATTGAAAATAAATATATTTAAACTCTGGGGCCGCTTGCATAACGTTCTTTAAATTTATTTAAGAAACACTAAACGCATTTAACGCCCTAAAATACGATTAGCGTCTTGCATAACCCGAAACTTGTCGCTAAATATGTTTAAAGAACATTATGTGTAAAACGTATTTAGGCAGTTTAATATGACTAACCAATTTTATTTAAAGGCGATCGTTATGCAAGCGGCCTTTAATACAATTAAAACTTACATCATACTTACATAGTAGGTTTTATAACAAGAACTTAAAATTGAAATGCACAAATAAAATAGGGTCCATAGGTACATTAAAAAAATAAAATGAAATAATATGTATTAAATAGACTTCTAAATCACCGGACTCTTTTTTATACTAATGTAAATACGTATGAGAGTGAGTGAAACGAGGCAAGCCTCGATGTTACAAGTACAAATGGACATATCCCATATGAAACTTAAAACAAAAAATTATATTGTTACGACCGACAAAGACAAATTCACACCTGCAGATTTCTTTTTATTACCTTTCGGTATTTGAACTTCTTTTGTTTACTTTGTGTTTTAAAAAAAACAGCCCATTGTGTATAGTAATCTTTTACGGCCTATTGTTGTATTGTGATCACTGCCAGGTGTCTTGGATTTAAAAGTAAACAAACTGATTCAAAGAAATTCGGTCCACGCGGCCGGGCAGACATATTGCATCTGTGCAGTATAAAACAATGCCCCAATTTAAAGATGGGGCAGTCGAATGATAACCACGAGCGAAACAAGACTTGTGTACATTCGTTGCACGTGTTATTATAACTGTATCTGTGTTATACGTGTTTGTATAGTTCTAAAAAACTATAATAATTCCAACCGCATTTTAATTCGAGTCCTGCAACTCGTTACAATATATTGACCATGGGTTCGGTTTGGAAAAGAATCATGTAACATAAGAAATGTGCATTCCTTTCCAACAGGCTTTCGACGCCATAAGTGTAAAGAGTGCCGATATATTTTGTAGCTAGCTACTTTAATTCGGTTTCTATAGCTTTAGTTACTAGAAGTTTCTTGGACTTCTAGACTGAAATTTTAACGCTTTTTGCGTGAAAGTAAAATATTGAAATCGAGTAAGAGTTTGAATGTAGGTTTAATTTTAATGAAGTGATGTTATTTGTAAATAAAATAATATTTTTTACTGGTTTTGTTTTTCATTTCAATTGTAACAACATCACAGTATTTCTATCGAGCGTATTTATGTATCAGTAGTAGGATATGTCCAGGACTTCGTCCACGCTTCACTTGTGATTCCCTCAAGATTCCTGGGACACAAAATACCGCATAAAGGATTGTAAGCTATCTGTTTCAGTGAAAATTGTATCGCAATGAGCTAATTTTAAAATACCCGAAGGACTTTAAACCGCTCCTGGGAAAATCCCACGGGATTCCCGTGATAAAAAAATCGCATTGGAATTAGATTTTTTTTCAATTTGACCATTTTAATTCATTCCCAGAATAATTATAATAAAAGGAAGCTCAGATTTTAAGACTAAGTATTTGCTATCGATCAGCGAAACCCGTATCGAAATCGGCCGTGTAATTTTTACATGAATCCCGTACAAACATAAACAAACAAGATATTATTTAATATTGTCTTGCGAATTATATATACCCTTTCCAAGCATTTATTTTACTTTCGACGGCTCAATAACGAATCAATTAGTAATGTCCTAATGCGTTACCGACTCGATTTAGTATAAAAATCGACCCCATTTAAAAATGTTTTATTTTAATGTAAATTTATCTTTGCTAAAAATAGAAAGAATTTTTCAAATCGGTTCAGTAATTTCGGAGACTATTTGATGCAAACAAACATACAAACAAAAAATCATATCTTTCTTATCTTTATATTAGTATAGATAATAATATTAAAGTAAGAGTAAGTTTTAACGGTTTTAAGTGTGGTAATTTATCTGATTTTTATTATTCCGACGTTTCGGCCACTTTTTTCTTCCTTTCCTCTCCTCTTTCACAGAAGAGCATAAAAATAAGGATAAAAGAACATATTGCTGACATGAAATATACAAGGTCTACAAATTCTACGATCAGTGAACACACGCTGGACAAATCCAACCACAACATCATCATACATCATATCATTCGATAAACCACAAATCCTCGCGAAAGAGAATTGTTTCATACCTAGAATGATGCGTGAGGCTATTGAAATAAAAAAAACACCCAAATTTCAATACAGAAGATGGTTGGCACGTATCACCTGTTTGGGATCCAATCATCAAAACTATTAAGACCCAAACCCAGCAAAAAACAACTGCCAGACCTCAAGACACTGTGAGCTGTTTCTGCGTGCAATGGAACACAAACCAACTAGATTGATAATATCTTTTATTTTTCATTTCACTCGTTTTAATATTATATAACATTATTAGAGCTAGGTATGTTTGCTGAAGAGTTTCTTGCGCCGCTTCTTCTCTTCAAGCCACAACATGTTGCGAAGCGGTGGTAAATTAGATTAGGCTCCCATAGAGTAAATAATAACCATAAACAAAATTAATACTAAATAATTAAAATGAACACGTTGGCGGTAGGCTAAATAAAACTTTAACAATACTCATTGACACTTGACATCTTTCTAGCACAATTAGCAGCTAGGCTTCGGACGGTACACGGGATACAGGAGCAGCCCTGGAGGTATAACACGTTGCGAAGCGGTAGTAACGATAGACCAGGATCGGCTCCGCCGGCGGAGTCGATGACGAGTCTCCAAATAATCACTTCAGCCTTTTACGGCTTGTTCCCAATATAGAGTCAATCCCCCATAGCGGTCGAGCTGAGATCGAACCTCACAGGAGGTGCCTCCTCGAGCGTGCTGCTTCCGAGCTGAACGCCTCCGCTCCCACGGAGTCGGGAAGCCCCCAAAGCCCGGTATCGCTGAAACAGCCATCTGCGGCTATTCAGCTGAGTCAGCTCCTAAAAAAAAAAGAAATGTTAATTCTTCATTTACAATTCACATTGACGACTTACCACTCTCTCTCTCGACTCTCCTGCACAATTTGTAATTACGTATCTACTTCTACATGTATATTAATTTTAATTTAATAATAATAATCATACAGTCCATTATATTAAGTTTAATTTCCAAACAAGAAGCAACTACCACCAATAGTAACACTTGTTAGGTTTCTTTTAGAATCTATCGTGAAACTTGTCTATAGCACTATACACTAAACTTGTTCTTGTTGTAGAAATCAAAGCTCGTTTTGGATCTCAACAGTTATTTGTACAGGAAAACCTTGCGGTATTAAAGATACATTTTTATTTAATTTAGTATTTATCATCTCATGGAACATGCTGAACGTGTTAGTTTTTATATTCTTGTGCATTGGTGAGTTTTTTATTAAATTTATTTCTTCGTCAGCTAATTACAATCTTCAGCTGGGCGTAGGTCTTTGCAAGTCCGCGCCACACAGCCCGGTTGTTCACTTTAGCACCTTTTTTAATGAGGGGGAAATCGACGCAAAAAGAGATAAACACATAAATCTATATAGGACTAAACCTGCGAGAGAATACATACATTATACAGCATCTCATACTACTCGGTCTCCTTTTCGTGCGATGCTTCTGAGTCTCCTCACTCTTGGCAACTAATGTAGATGTATTTATGTTCGCCTGTACATTCTTTGAAGGTTCACTTCTACTGCGTGTAAATTTAACAAACCCACAAATGTATATATCATTTTCATATCAGGTTGCTAATTCGTTTTCGCCTGAACACTCAGATTTTTTTCATTGTTTTATAGTATTTTATTCATCCCTACTACTGTACACTACCTTAAACGCTTCGAATTTATTTCTTGCTCTCACATTTTACGCCCTTCCAGTCAAACTTATACTTATTACTCCTATTCATAATACAACGTTCTTCAATCATTCTTTCACGGTTAAGGCTGTCCAACTTTGGAATACATTGCCTGTTGCTGTTAGACAAGCAAAATCCCTAATAACTTTCGAGAACACGGTCAGGAAATACTATCTGCAATCAGGGTTGGATTTCGTACTATAATGTTCTTCTACTTTTCTCTTCTTCTAATGTATAAAAATGAATGTTTATCTTTATAGAATGTAAACGTTACATTTGATCATGTGATGATGTTTAGCAAAGTTGTTTTACAGGAGCCAGAGAACGTTTTCAGTAGGTTCGCAATTGAACCCGCTAGGTGGCGCTGCTGTCGTAATATCGATTGAAGCTTTTCCGGACAGGACGACGTATGCTGGGACAGCTAGTTTTTAATAAATCTATAACATTATAAAATTCAAATGTAATGCACTATATGGAGAACACAATGCAATTTTTAAAACATTTCTTGTCTGTTTGTTCGGGATTCACATAAAAACTTCTGGGCTGATTTAGGAGCGGTTTTTGCTGGTCGACAGATATCTGTCGTCACTTTCATCCCTTATGTAACAATGTAATATTTTTAGCAAAAACTTTTAGATTGCCATTAAAAAGAACAAATTGCGGCTTGGCAGGTTTGACACATCGGTTATTTCGATATATAGTACACGCACACATTTTTATTTATTTCTTTATATATTTTTGTTCATATATAACATATATCAATAATATATCTTATATATAAAATTCTCGTGTCACAATGTTAGTTCCCATACTCCTCCGAAACGGCTTGACTGATTCTCATGAAATTTTGTGTGCATAATGGGTAGGTCTGAGAATCGGACAACATTTATTTTTCATCCCCCTAGATGTTAAGGGTGGTCCAACCCTATTTTTTTTAATTTTTATTTTTTTTATGATACAGCATTAAAAAATACATACAACCCTAAATTTTCAACCCTCTACGATGACCCCCTATTTTTTAATACCGATATTAGTATTTGTATAATTTTCTACTGGGATGACCCAGTAGGTGGCGCCGCGATACTCCTCCTAAACGCTGGGCCTGATTTTGATGAAATTTTTTGTTTGTTCAAGTGGATTTGAGAATAGTTTAGATTAACATTTGGTCCCGGTAGATGACACTGGAATCGGGTTCTAGATTTTAGTATATAATAACAAACATCTGATTGTTGGACTTGCGTTGTTACCCCGCAAGTGATTGGGTCATAGGCGTATCGCATAGCGTCTTCTAGATTTAACATATAGCTTTGCGATTATAATAAAAAGTCCACAACAGGTTTTCAGCAATTGAGCAAATTATTATGATATGACGTAATGTGTTATGATATCATACGATCTGTAGTGCGTTCCACTAGTCGTTCATAAGACTCACAATGCATACAAGTTTTGAAGTGATAACTTCTTATGGGAGGGTGAACCTCTGAACGTTACGTAACGCGTTACGGCGTCAGTCTGTCTGGCTTCCCTTCCTCTCATACGGTAGCGAGAGGCAGGTTCCTTTTCTTGCACTCTAACCCACAGCGCTAGCCGTATTGCGGTAATTAGATGAAATAATCATATCAATAATGTATATCACAAAATTCTAATGTACATATTCAAAAGTAGTAACTATAATATTTCCGTGTTACCTGAACATTGCGACGGGCAGACGCCATAGTCCCCAAATTCCCAGACACCTAGTACCACTAGCAGTTCACCCCAATAGCCCGGTACTTTTTGTTCTCATTTCTCACAACAGTCCTACACTGGCAGGGGCTTGTCTTTGGATGTATTATTTATATGGTGTAGACAGGGACAATCGCCGGTCAGTGTCACGACACAGTTACATTAAATTTGTCAAAGGGCCTCTACGTGTTGGCCTTTCCATGGCCCCGCGCAAGCCCTCCAAATGTCCGGTCCATTTAATGGTACGTGGTCGTCAAAAGACATACATTTTTATATAATAAAATATATAACTATCATTATCAATAAAAGATTTTATTAGTAAATAACCTTTAAGTCACCACTCACGTGAGATCCAGCATACTACTAACTACAACCTCCAAAAAGTGCCATCCAGTGGAATTTATTTTGAATAAAAACTTTAATTTGAATCTTTGAATCTATAGGCGATAATAACCACTTTTCATTAAAGACCGGTTCTTATATCCTTCTAATCATTTACTTGTCTTACCATCAGTGGAAAATTTATATTACTTGTTTAAGTTTAAGTAAGGCAATGAAACGGTAGGTAAGATATAGAATATCTGCGCAGCAACTGAGAAAGAATACAATTCCCTGCGGCCGGGCGGCCTGTCGTAAGAGGCGACAAAACAACCCACAGTTAGGTGGTAGGGCATTTGCCCGACTGGATGGCCACCACCCCTGGTCTAAAACATGTCGTCGAAAAAACCTTGAGTTGTGTTCCGGTATTAGTCACCAGGTTCCAGTCTCCCTTAAGAGGGCGGCAGAGCATTTGTAGCACCTTTGGTGTTGCAAATGTCCATAGGCGATGGTAACCGCTTTCCATCAAGTGGGTAATCTGCCTGTCTGCTGAACTCTTGCACTAAAAAAGAGGAAGTATCTAAATATCTTGCAATAAAAAAACTATTCAACCGCCACTATCTCTTTCTTACATACCCGAAATCTCTTTGAGAAATTTTTTCGTTTCAACTTAATATTTTTTTTTAGGTACGCTAACCACGGCGGCAAAAGATGAGTGAGTATATAGAATATAATTTTACTTATTAAAATTAAACATAAAAAACGTTATAATAATACAATGATATATTGTTACGTATTTCCGGGATATGAATTAAAATATCGTTTGAATGTACTGTTACAACCTAGGCGTCGACAAAGACAAATTCCACGCACAGATTTGTAGAACACATTCATTACCCGTCGGCATTTGAACTAATAACATTGATACTATTGTAATTCTTTTATGATCGTCTTCTTTTGTTTACTTATTGATTGGCATAAGTTTCTAGAGAACAGCCCATTGTTTTATTGTACTTTTTTATGGCCACCTGCGGCCGAGTCATTAGCCAGGTGTGGCGGACTAAGTCGACTACGATACTGCCGATATCATATTGCATTTGTGCAGTATAAAACGATGGCCTGATTTAGGGAGAGGGCAATCGAGCGAAAATCATGATCAAAGCGAGACATGTGTACAACAATCAGGAATCTAATAGTGACGAACTTTGCGCGTTTTATTGAATTACGACTTTCCGCATTACGTTTGGACTTGTTGTGTTCGGTTATATTTGTATCTGCGTTACACGTGTTCGCATAGTTCTAATAAACTCTCCAATAATTCTAACGGCATTTTAATTCGAGTCTTGCAACTCGTAACAGTACTTTATCCGTGCAGAGGGTTTACGGGGCGAGACCATTCGCGGGACGAGAACGCTCGCTCCGTAAACCCCGGTAAAATTGTGAGGTCTTCAGACCAACAACATAAAGTCAAGTCCTTTAAAAAAAAACCGCTTGCATCAGAAAGCGTTGCATACAAATCCTCTAGACGGAACGACCACAAATTTGTTGCCGAACTGCCAAACACGGCTAATTGGGAAGCACCACAAATTTGTGGTCAAATACAGATAATTGAAATGAACGTTGAACTGATGCTTTCTCTCTCTGACTGCCTAGAATTTGTATTAGAATAAAAGAGATGATGTATTCTCTTGGTTTTGGCGCGGCACTTTTGATGCTTATATTTTTTTTGTTTATAACTTCTTTAATTTTTAATTTAGGGCAAAATTTCTATAAACATATTTGTAGGCAAAACAATTTGTTATGACTTTACAATTTTTTGTAAGACGCATAGTTTCAGAGATATCGCGAAAAAAGTTTTTTCACCCCTTTTTCCAAGATGGCGGCCTGGAGACAAGGGTGGCGACCCCACAAACTTGAGTTTAAGCTTCTATTGACCCCCCACACATGTACCAAAAATAAAATTGCGTCCTCTAAAAAATGCAATATTCGGTCCTTATATTGTAAGATTTCAATGGATTAAATTATTATTGAACTTTTTACATGAATATACATAGAATAAGTACAGATCGTAAATGGTGAAGAATTATAATACATTGAGCGACGTGAATTGAAGTGAAGAGAAGTGAAGTGCATATTTTTGCCTCCAAGGCCGCTCCTAAATCCCGCATCTCGCCCGACGCCTAATTGCTAATTGTGCCATCTAAGGGCGTCGGCGGTATGCGGGGCGCGGAGAGCAGGTGTGCTCCGGCAGGCGGATCAGGGGGGTGCTCTATCCGCAACAAAAAGGATACCTTAAAAGAAGCTAAATTTTCACAGAAATATCACTAATAAGTAATTCTTAAAAATAATAATATTATTTTATTTATTTCAGTGTGGTCTCGAGTACACGACCGAGTAAAAAATACTGCATGGCTCCAGGTTACGCTACTTCAGAGTGGGTGCGTATAGATGGCACCCCCATTTCTCCGGGCAGCCAGGCTTATCAATCCTTCTACATTATTCTAACCTGCTCGGAAGGTTATAAATTAATTGGGAAGAAAGTCGGCCGCTGTGTTGACGGAGAATATGTCGAATTCCCCGGAGAATGTGCTCGTAAGTATTTCAAGACAAATAAAGAAAAAGCTTAAAAATTACTAGGTCGGTCCCAGATTTCTTATTTTTTTTTAATTGCAGGAGTTCAGCAGACAGGCTGACGGCCCACTTGATGGAAGTTACCATCGCCTATTGACATTTTCAACACCAAATGCGCTGCTGCTCTCTTAAGGGAGACTAGAACTTAGTGTATAATGCCGGAACACAACTCCAGGTTCGACATACTTTAGAACAGGGGTGGTAGCCATCCAGTCGGGCAAATGCCCTACCCCCTGGCTGTGTTAAGTATTATATCACCTCTACGTCTCGCTGCTACAACACCTTTCCGTTCGGTGCTAAAATATTGGATTTTGATATTTGTAAAAGAAAATACTCTACTGTGTATACTTAACCGTGTCGTTTGTGATCCAAGCTAAAAATGTGACAATGTTTTCTTTTCTTTCTAACAGCTGACGACGAAAATTCGGCGGCTGATGAGTAAGTACCTACCTGTAAATGTAATATTAGAGTATGTCAAAGTGACCTGTGACTCGCCACTCTCCCCTTTGAAATGTAACATATGAGGCGATTGGTATTTATAGTGCATCGACACACCTGCGGAACATACCGCGCGGAATGTTCGGCGACAGACAGTTCGGGACCAGCAGAATGGAAACTACTGAAAACTACCGAACGGATTTAAATGAAATTCGACACAGAGCAGGCTCATATCCCAGGGCGTAACTAAGGATATTTGATATCACCTTGGCTTTATAAAGCACAAGGCGTTGCCACGGTGTGAAGTACTGCTTAAACCAATTTAGCACTCCTTGTTTCTTGGTGGCAAACTTTGCCTTACCTTCAAGATGGCCCCTGAACTGCACATCGCGCTCGCACCGTTCGCGATGTCAACACCTAGGATCTCAATACTCTTGGAGGTGGTAAGGAGTGTTCCTTGGAACTGAAGCGCTTGCTTAAATGAAGATTTTCGGCAGAGTATATGCAGACCTGCGTCTTCTTGGGGTTGAAATGGACAAGGATTTGACTCCCCCATTCAGAGACCGAATAATAGGTGAAAAAGAGTAGTCGTTTTAAGGTGTTAGAGCCACGCTGGAATCTTTATATCGATAACAGCTCTTAGGCGGCTCGATTGGTGTAATACCACGTCCTCACAGAATATCGGTGTGGAATGGCTAGCCTCGAGCTAATCGTGTTTCATGCGATGAGTGAGATTCGAACTATTCCGTCACGCCTACTTAACGAGGGGAAATCCAATTGAGGACCATCAGCCTCGTGAAGGGAAAAGTAGCGGTAGGCGTGTGGGATTCACCAGGTCGGGGTGGCACTAGCACCTCACGTGTAAAGTGCTTTTTTTTATTGCCTGAAGCAGGCGGACGGCCCACTTGATGATAGGTGGTTACCGTCGCCTATGGACGTTGGCAACACCCCTCAACACCAGGGGCGTTGCCAACGCGTTGCCGGCCTCTAAGAAATTTTATAACGCCCTTCTTAAACGACCCCATGTCGTAGCGCAGAGGGTGAACCTCGGCGGGAAGTTCTCTCCAGATCATTCTTGTACACGGTATAAACGTTCTAGAGAACCGTTGCGTAGTTGAGCGTGGGAGCTCCAGGAAATGGGGGTGAACATCCCGTCGATGGCGAGCGGTGCGGTTGTAAAAATTAGGTGTTGGCACCAGATCAAACAGTTCCTCGGACATGCCTCGCTTATGTCACACCGCCGTCAGAGATTTGTATTGATACGGCTCAAAATTTAAAAATGTAAGACTCAAAACGTTTGTCGCGCTACTAATCACACTATGTAAGAGGAAGGACGGAACGAGACTCATGCAACAACAGTGTCATAGCGCCTCTACGCATATTCACTTGGCAAAGAGGGACAACATGACATGTTTTATTACGACTGGTAGTAAAATGAGGTGACCGAGGCCGATGACATCCGATTCATAACGAACGTTTCCGAACTAGAAGCCTTGACTGTACCGCGTAGGTACATGTAGGTAAATGATGAGTAAAAGCCGGTCTTCATTCCCGGCAAAACTACACGAGACTAGCCGAATACAGGAGTGTAGAGGCCCTATTCGGCAAGTCTCGCCTACATTCGTGTAGTCTCGGTTTCATGTCGGTTCTATCAAAGAGTTGCGCGAGACAGAGCCCTTCACACTCCCGTCCGCCCGTCCCCGTCTCGATTATTCTACCAGCAATAAGCGCTATAAAGCTACAGCGGCAGACGTTTCTAATAATTCCATCCTGTACGAGTTCTGAACGGGCATTGCGTGAGTGGGAATGTGGAGGGCCGCTCTCGATCTCGTCATGTCTCGGCAAAACATTTGGCCAAGACGTCTCGGCAGGAGTGTAGAGCGCGTATAACGGGTGAAACGAGGGAATAACGCTCTCCGCCTCATTGGCGCATTTGTTTCAAATTTACTGCCACGGTATAAGCCGTACCAATCTCCTCGCCTCGTTTGAAACGGTACGTTGAACTGGTTCAGGACAAAATCTCATGTTACTCTTACATATTCATTTTATAATCGTATCCTATTCAACAACTACTTCAGCCATACGTCCTCTCTTTCACACTATGGGCACGTTCAGATACATAATCTTGTATTCATCAAATCAAGTGTTAACATATCATCAATGCAATATGTAGTTATTTTAAATTCTCTCCTTTTTAGCCCTGCATTAAGTTCTTCTCTCTGCTATGTATCTGAACATCCAAAGCACGGTAGTTACGAGGCGACCGGTAGTTCCCACCCTGAGATTTGGCACGCGTACTACGACGTCAAATTAAAATACAAATGTAACCAGGGATATGAACTGCAGGGCAGCATTGATGTCAGATGTGATGAGGGAAAGTGGTATGGCGATATACCTACATGCGTGTGTAAGTTGTACAGGCCTTTATAGTTATTTTTAACCGACTTCAAAAAAGGAGGCGCTTCTCAATTCGTCGTGTTTTTTATGTATGTTTAGCCATATTTTTTATTGTTTTTGGATCGATTTTGAACATCCTTTTTGCTTTCAAAACGATCCCGTATAAATTTGACGTTGGATTCCGAAGATAATTCAATAAAATCGGACAGAAAATGTAAATTTTTGCGGTTCATCAGAGTGAACTTTTTGTTTCTAGAGCGAATTTCATGAATCTTTTTTGCGTTACATTCAATATCGCTTCAAGATAGTCTCGTATAAATTTCATTATTATCTGATACTATATGTGTAACTTAAAAGTGAATAATAAAAGCTTTCTAGCATAAAAGAAACTGACTTCAAGAGTGATAACTAGATAATCGTCTTGTACAGCCAGTTCGGCAGCGGAAACAGCTAAATCACTCAAGCGGCGCAAATATGCAACCTTCAGCGAGAGTTATATACTTGTGCCGATTGCTGTTGGACGCTTGGGTCGTGGGGTCCTGGCACCAGCCAAGCATAGATTAGATGTATTTAAGAAATTGTAGCCGCCAGTACACCCCTTTTTAATATAAAATGTGCTAGTAGTTCTCATTACACAAACCGGCAACCATACACCACGATTATGTCGCTTAGGCATACTGGCCGCTACAAAATATTATAATGTTTTCAGCTAAATATGGCTACCTGGCTGATCCTCTAGAAACTGGGTAAGTGAAAACTTTATCATGGATATATGATTTAAAGATGGTTAATAATAATAAACACTTATTTTTTTATATAAACAATCTCACATTACTCACGACTCTCAAACAAGCACATATTCACGCGCGCAAACACATATGTATATGCACACACATACACATTTATACAATTTAAAATAATCGATGTATAGGTAAACAATAATTTCACGAACAGAATCGTACCATAATATTTTCTTAAGTTTTCGCGACTTGTATACATAATAAAACTACGTTTTAGGCGACTGAAAAGCGGCCGAAACGTCGGATAAACCAGAATCAAATAAATTACAGCGCTTAAAACCGTTAAAACGTAGTTTTATTATAGATTCGTACCAATTAGGAAGGAGGTCCCCAAGGTACGCCTCGACCTAGCTTCGAGACTAATGTACTTAAAAATATGAATTATGTTACTCAATATGCGATTTTATTATTATTAATCATACCATTACATACATTCTAATAAAATCAAATAAATAGAATCTTCATACAAACAATTATATTATAAGTATTTTTTTAGTTAGCCATTCTTTAAGAGATCGTTGATTTGACTGTGGTAAATACGACGCAGTCTACTGGAATTGGCTGTCGATCAGCGAAAACCGCATCGAAACCGTTCAAAAGTTTATATGTCAATCCCGAACGAACAGACAAGAAATTTTAAATAGTCCAGTTGTTTTTATAACATCTTTAATTTTATAATATTATTGATTATTGAATTGTTAATTTATTTGTGGAAAATTAAATTAGGTATGTCAGATTACATCAATTTGACAACACGAAGAGTTTACCGACTGCCGAGTATCTTGGTGAAAAGCTCACTTGCCCACCACACTGGACTCTTCGTTAGCATTCTCGTCTATAACGTGGTGGTTAAATTCTATAACATCAAAACTAAGTCTGTCAAAGAGGCTAAAAAACTGATTCAGGCATGGCTAAGCAGTCTAACTTTCGATGATACTGAGAATGTGCTAAAAATCACCGTCTGAATAATGTGATACGAAAGTGCGTAAACACACTCACACACGCACTCATCCAAACACACACGATCTTCAAAATACAGGCTTCGTCTAGTTTGGGACCAATAGCGAATATAAATAATGTAAACTTGACATCCTGACAAAGAAGGTTATTATTATTACCTTCCAGTATTTCAAGAAATCTGCCATATTGCAAAGCTCCTGACTCTCTTAAGCACGGGTCTTTCACCATCCATGGCGATGTACATCCGGACATACCGGATGCCCACACAAAATTTTATTTAGATATTACATGTAATAAGGGGTATCAGCTTTATGGAGAACGGTTTATAAGTTGTAAGGGTGGCAAGTGGTCGGCTGAAATGCCTTTGTGTGGGCGTAAGTACCTTTTTTGTCTTCTATAGCGATTTTACCAATCATAGTCTGCATAGTTATAAACAGTCTTCATGATTTATATTCAGTCTATCATTATATGAATGAATTATAATATATTAGAGTTCACCTCGCGGCTGTGCCGCTGTTTAACATCTAGTGCGTGGCTTTTGTTTAAAGAGGTTAGAACACAGGTTACATTGTTGAATTTTTTTAAGTTACTGCTATTTGCCCCGGAATATTCACTTCATTTTATATCGCAAATTATTCCATCTCCTGGATGAAAAGTATCTAGTCCAATTTTCGGTATCAAACTACATATGTACACCAAAATGACCAAATTGACCACATCGTACCACATCGATCACATCGACCACATCGACCACATCGATCACATCTACCAAATCGACGAAATCGACCAAAATGACCAAATTACCACAATGACAAAAATGGTAAATCACAAAATAAAACCTATCCTATTTTCTGGGATAATCTTTACATAAATCTATCTCCAAACTTGTTCCATTATCCGGGATGAAAAGTATCCCTTGTCCACCCTCGGTATTAAAATTAAACCTAGTTTCTACCAAATCATTCCAGTCCAGTAGTTTTCCGTGAATACAGACAGACTGAGATAGATAGACACACAGACAGGTCAAAACGTAATAATATTTTCAGTAAGTTTTAACTAAAACAACCTCTCTTGTTCACTTCTAGAGTCGTAAAAAAATTGAAATTAAATGAAATGAATATTTGTATGAAATATGTATAAAAAGGTCTTATGCTATGGTGAGAACATGTTTCGCCATTTACTGGCATACAAATTTTACTTAAAAACGAATATGTTAAGTATAATTTTTTAAAGAATTTGTACGCTGCATTTTCAGCAAACAAGTTTTGCTCTGAGCATATTGCTGTGCCGGAATTATATCCGACACAACGCTGATTTTCAGTGCAAGCCTTCCTTTTAGGCGTAAGGTCAAAACGACCCAATTTTATTAAACTAATTCTATTTGTGTAATATTTAATAGTTGTTTATATATATTATGATATCATATTTTTATAAGATTATTACAATTTTGTCACCTATATGTCAAAGTTTAATACAGTTAAATACTTATTGAATGTACAATTTGTACGCAAAGAAAGAAACATCCAGATCATGCAAATAAGTTCGTTTTCAATAAACATGTAAAGTATCAATTACACACACAAACACACACTGTTATTTCAGTTCCATGCAATCTCAAGAAAGACCCGAGAGTAGACTACATGTGCGAGACCAAAAAGGGATCGAAGATTTGCAATAACTACGTGAGCCCTGGTGAAATAGTTTCACCGAAATGCAAAGATAATATCACCCGTGATGACCTCACGGTGATGAGATGCGGTGACAACGGGTACTTTGATCGTGTTGTCACGTGCGCAACAGAAGATATGGCTGTGGGTAAGCACCAAAATGACTTTCAGCTGCGAGTAGCTCACTCAGCACCCCAATTTTGAAATTGGAAAAACAATTGAGAACGTACCAGAAATAATAAAAAAGCTAAACAAGGTATTAGCACCTGGCGAAAGAATAGAGCCTCTCTGTGTACAATTTGTACATTTCGTTATTAATTCAAAATTCTTAATGTTTGCAAATATTTCAACTATAACAGTATAAGCACTACCATAACAATCTAAAAACCCGTTATCAATTTTAAACACCATTGACAAAAGTCTTGCCCTGAAATTGTATAACGAAGAGTTGATCCCTTCATTGGCATATTTAATTATAAATGAAAAAATAGGTACATCTGCATTTAAATCTACAAAATCTTTAAAACATGCGTAGTTACAGTAGGAATAGGCTATAAGTTCCATGATCGAATCAAAAGCGCATGTATTTTGAACATACACTTTCTCACCATCTTGCATAACAGGATTACATATGTTACCATTCTGTAGGACCTCACATTTTCGTTTTCTTAGAGGTCTATCATAATAAAATTGTATTTCTGGAAATGGTATTAGATATTTACCCCTTTTCGAAGTTTTTCTATTTTCAGAGATAGGTATTCTGCAGTTTGTGTTTTCTTTATACGTATTAGTTTTACAGGCGAGAGTGGAAGAAAACCTTTCATCCGAATTTTCTTTTAAAATAATATCACAACTTCTCTTAACTGTTGTTTTATTATTATACATTTCCTCTTCAACAGCTTCAATATTCAAGCCACACCAGTTTTCTTGATTTCGCAAGTGGTTATAATCGCGTTCCTTTTTAATTTTATTGTAATTTACAACGTCAGCCACAGCTTTATTAGCCTTAGCACCTAATTTAATTGAGATCTCCTCAGGAACGAAACGTTTCGACTGCAAACGTTGTGCAAAATTTAATTTTGAAAGGCTCTCGATAGAATTTATGTGTTTTGCAATGAATTTATCCGACCGTAAAGGTAAATAGCCCGTACCTAAATCATTACTTTTTAACGTATTGAAGTACGCTTCGCAGTGGGCCGACGTTGCAACATTTGAAGCCTGAGGAAAAAACTGTTGCATAACATTTGTCCATAGGGGAAAATGTTTTCCGAACCTTATGAAATGTTTTGCTACTTCGGGACAATAGAAAGCATTCAGAGATTCAGTTTCCTCCGTTGAATTTATTGCTTCTTGAGCCTTAGCCTGGATATTTTCAATAAAAAGGAGAACGTCATCATTTTCAATATCTAAATGTTCGTAGTCACATTCATTTAAATCTTCAGTTTCATCATTATTTTTATAAGTATAATTGAATTTTTTTATTTTTTCGAACAATTCATTCCTATTTTTCAAACAAGCAGTATTCTCCCCGATGCTACTTTTCCCTTCATATTCATTTCCAGCCACGATAAGTACGGACAGAAAAAGTTTTTTGAAATCTTCAATGTTATTACAAATCGACATGATTCCCAAACATCGGACGTAGAAATCCTTGATTTTGAAATGTTTGCCATCAAAAACTTTTGTTCGGCACAGAATCTTAATTAAATGTGCAATATCTATTCTTATAAAACACATTAAACCCTGTTTTCTACCGTTACTTAACGTTATTAAACCTCGCGAAAATATGGAAAGAACAAAAATTACTTTTTCCAAAACAAAGTGTTTGTTCAATAATAACTTTTGATCTGAGGGTGGACAAACGAAACTTTTGCCTGGACAATCGAGTTCACTGGATCAGCTATCGACAGAGTCCATTCGAGTGTAATAAACAATAAACCTCGCGAAAATATGGAAAGAACAAAAATTACTTTTTCCAAAACAAAGTGTTTGTTCAATAATACCTTTTGATCTGAGGGTGGACAAACGAAACTTTTGCCTGGACAATCGAGTTCACTGGATCAGCTATCGACAGAGTCCATTCGAGTGTAATAAACAATAAACCTCGCGAAAATATGGAAAGAACAAAAATTACTTTTTCCAAAACAAAGTGTTTGTTCAATAATACCTTTTGATCTGAGGGTGGACAAACGAAACTTTTGCCTGGACAATCGAGTTCATAGGATCAGCTAACGATAAAGTCCATTCATGTGTCTTAAACATTAAACCTCGCGAAAATATGGAAAGAACAAAAATTACTTTTTCCAAAACAAAGAGTTTGTTCAATAATAACTTTTGATCTGAGGGTGGACAAACGAAACTTTTGCCTGGACAATCGAGTTCACTGGATCAGCTAACGATAAAGTCCATTCATGTATCTTAAACATTAAACCTCGCGAAAATATGGAAAGAACAAAAATTACTTTTTCCAAAACAAAGTGTTTGTTCAATAATACCTTTTGATCTGAGGGTGGACAAACGAAACTTTTGACTGGACAATCGAGATCATTAGATCAGCTTACGAAAAAGGCCATTCATGTGTCTTAAACATTAAACCTCGCGAAAATATGGAAAGAACAAAATTTACTTTTTCCAAAACAAAGTGTTTGTTCAATAATAACTTTTGATCTGAGGGTGGACAAACGAAACTTTTGCCTGGACAATCGAGTTCATTGGATCAGCTAAAGATAAAGTCCATTCATGTGTCATAAACATTAAACCTCGCGGAATTATGGAAAGAACAAAAATTACTTTTTCCAAAACAAAGTGTTTGTTCAATAATAACTTTTGATCTGAGGGTGGACAAACGAAACTTTTGCCTGGACAATCGAGTTCACTAGATCAGATATCGATAGAGTCCATTCATGTGTCTTAAACATTAAACCTCGCGAAAATATGGAAAGAACAAAATTTACTTTTTCCAAAACAAAGTGTTTGTTCAATAATAACTTTTGATCTGAGGGTGGACAAACGAAACTTTTGCCTGGACAATCGAGTTCACTGGATCACCTAACGATAAAGTCCATTCATGTGTCATAAACATTAAACCTCGCGAAAATATGGAAAGAACAAAAATTACTTTTTCCAAAACAAAGTGTTTGTTCAATAATAACTTTTGATCTGAGGGTGGACAAACGAAACTTTTGCATGGACAATCGAGTTCACTGGATCAGCTAACGATAAAGTCCATTCATGTGTCATAAACATTAAACCTGGCGAAGATATGGAAAGAACAAAAATTACTTTTTCCAAAACAAAGTATTTGTTCAATAATAACTTTCGATCTGAGGGTGGACAAACGAAACTTTTGCCTGGACAATCGAGTTCACTGGATCAGCTAACGATAAAGCCCATTCGAGTGTCATGAACTTTAAAAATCACGAAAATATGGAAAGAACAAAATTTACTTTTTCCAAAACAAAGTGTTTGTTCAATAATAACTTTTGATCTGAGGGTGGACAAACGAAACTTTTGCCTGGACAATCGAGTTCACTGGATCAGCTATCGACAGAGTCCATTCGAGTGTAATAAACAATAAACCTCGCGAAAATATGGAAAGAACAAAAATTACTTTTTCCAAAACAAAGTGTTTGTTCAAAAACTTTTGATCTGGGGGTGGACAAACGAAACTTTTGCCTGGACAATCGAGTTCATTGGATCAGCTAAAGATAAAGTCCATTCATGTGTCATAAACATTAAACCTCGCGGAATTATGGAAAGAACAAAAATTACTTTTTCCAAAACAAAGTGTTTGTTCAATAATAACTTTTGATCTGAGGGTGGACAAACGAAACTTTTGCCTGGACAATCGAGTTCATTGGATCAGCTAAAGATAAAGTCCATTCATGTGTCATAAACATTAAACCTCGCGGAATTATGGAAAGAACAAAAATTACTTTTTCCAAAACAAAGTGTTTGTTCAATAATAACTTTTGATCTGAGGGTGGACAAACGAAACTTTTGCCTGGACAATCGAGTTCACTAGATCAGATATCGATAGAGTCCATTCATGTGTCTTAAACATTAAACCTCGCGAAAATATGGAAAGAACAAAATTTACTTTTTCCAAAACAAAGTGTTTGTTCAATAATAACTTTTGATCTGAGGGTGGACAAACGAAACTTTTGCCTGGACAATCGAGTTCACTGGATCACCTAACGATAAAGTCCATTCATGTGTCATAAACATTAAACCTCGCGAAAATATGGAAAGAACAAAAATTACTTTTTCCAAAACAAAGTGTTTGTTCAATAATAACTTTTGATCTGAGGGTGGACAAACGAAACTTTTGCATGGACAATCGAGTTCACTGGATCAGCTAACGATAAAGTCCATTCATGTGTCATAAACATTAAACCTGGCGAAGATATGGAAAGAACAAAAATTACTTTTTCCAAAACAAAGTATTTGTTCAATAATAACTTTCGATCTGAGGGTGGACAAACGAAACTTTTGCCTGGACAATCGAGTTCACTGGATCAGCTAACGATAAAGCCCATTCGAGTGTCATGAACTTTAAAAATCACGAAAATATGGAAAGAACAAAATTTACTTTTTCCAAAACAAAGTGTTTGTTCAATAATAACTTTTGATCTGAGGGTGGACAAACGAAACTTTTGCCTGGACAATCGAGTTCACTGGATCAGCTATCGACAGAGTCCATTCGAGTGTAATAAACAATAAACCTCGCGAAAATATGGAAAGAACAAAAATTACTTTTTCCAAAACAAAGTGTTTGTTCAAAAACTTTTGATCTGGGGGTGGACAAACGAAACTTTTGCCTGGACAATCGAGTTCATTGGATCAGCTAAAGATAAAGTCCATTCATGTGTCATAAACATTAAACCTCGCGGAATTATGGAAAGAACAAAAATTACTTTTTCCAAAACAAAGTGTTTGTTCAATAATAACTTTTGATCTGAGGGTGGACAAACGAAACTTTTGCCTGGACAATCGAGTTCACTAGATCAGATATCGATAGAGTCCATTCATGTGTCTTAAACATTAAACCTCGCGAAAATATGGAAAGAACAAAATTTACTTTTTCCAAAACAAAGTGTTTGTTCAATAATAACTTTTGATCTGAGGGTGGACAAACGAAACTTTTGCCTGGACAATCGAGTTCATTGGATCAGCTAACGATAAAGTCCATTCAAGTGCAAAAAACATGAAACCTTGCGAAAATATGAGAAGAACCGGAATTTCTTTTTTCAAAAAAAGTTTTTGTTCCATAACTTTTGAACCAAGGGTGGGCAAACGAAAGTTTTGCCTGGACAATCGAGTTCATTGGATCAGCTAACGATAAAGCCCATTCAAGTGCAAAAAACATTAAACCTTGCGAAAATATGGGAAGAACCGGAATTTCTTTTTTCAAAAAAAGTTTTTGTTCAATAACTTTTGAACCAAGGGTGGGCAAACGAAAATTTTTCCTGGGCAAACGTGGACTAACGATGGACAAACGAATGAGATATTGTTCTTTTAAAAATTCGCAACTCGAGGTGCCAACTTCACAGAGCTACTCTGATAACATTACTCAATAAACAACAACAACAATTTAACCATAAATTATAACACCACATAAAGTCACAAACACACAACTAACAACAAAACTTATACTCACACCAACGCGCACTACCACCGCATTGCATTACACGCACCACTTCAGAAACAAATCAAGACACACAAGTTACCCTAAAAATTTATAACCCAGACACATAAAGCAAACAACAACACACATGGCACTAGATAGGATAATATATATAGGTATAGACGATAGACGACATTTCCTCACAACACCAGCTGTTAACAGGTACACTCTGCATTAGTATAAGTTTAGTTTTAAAATTAGAATAAATTAATATAATAAGTTATTCGTAAGGTACATCTCAACATAAAAATTACTAAATTAATGTCACACACAATAACAAAAATAAACAATAAGCGTGTATAAACTCTTAAAACTTTCTTAGAAACTACGATGTAAAAAAGGGTACGGAACTCGAGTCCGTAGAGTTGTTAAAAAAAACATTGCTCAGTATAGGTACAAACACAAACAATATCTAAACTCTTCATTTTGAGGCTGGGGGAAATACATTTCGTCTACTACCGGTTTGTTTTCTGGAATTAGACCAAAACAATGAGAGTAATCCACTGAAGATGGCTCAGATAACAGAGTCAATTGCCGAATTGTGTGGAGTTCTAATACTCCATTAAAACCCCCTTCCTCCCATGTGCCCCGCGCTTAAGGTAAGAAAAGCGTGAGACTTAGAACGTAGTTACGCCCACACTGATCTTACTCATCAGTGCTTGAGAATGCACCGGGAGAGGCAAACTCACTTCGTCAACAGAGGTTCGATCCTCCGCACCCGTACAAGTATAAGAATTAGCTGTCGATCAGCGACAACCGCATTGAAATCGGCCTCATAGTTTTTACCTCGAACAAACAGACAAACGGACAAGAAATCTAAGAAAATGCATCGTGTTCTTCAGCGTTTATATAGTCTATTCCAGTTGTTTTTTTTAATAGATTCAATGTAGAGACACGGCATGTTTAGAATTTTATAATATTATAGATCATACAAGATAAAAATAAATCTACATTGATTATTATCGACCAAATGAAGAAAAATAATTTAGGTATCCAAATATATTAACGAATGTTAAGATGAGAAAATTAACTATACCTACAGCAATGTCGAGATTGGGGGGGCTGATGGATTTAGCTAAGGCATTTGATAATGTGCACAACGTATTATTTATGTTATACTAAATTTAATAAAGTCGTATCTGAGTATACATATTACTTAATTTGCCTCAAATAGTAAAATAAATCAATCAAAATTCAGGAAAGCTAATACTGGTGTACCACAAGGTACTATATTGGGCCCGTAACTATTAATTTGGTCCATACCATATCCGTATGGTCTTAATATTTTTAGAGTGCGGTCTGATCACGGTTAGTGATGGACTGATAATCGGTGGATTTGAAGTGGAGCGAGGCGAGGTGCCATGGCACGTCGGCATTTACACCAAGACTACCAAACCATATATGCAAATTTGTGGAGGGACCATCGTCACTAGTACTTCTGTTATATCAGGTAAATACTATCTTTCTTTAAAACTAGAGTTTACACCGCGAATGAGCCGCGGGTCACTTACGTACGTGCCTCTTGTTTAAAGAGCAGGCGGTATAGGTTAAATTGTATTATTTTTTATGTATTTGTCCCCTTTTATCCTTTCATTTAATACCCTCTTTATCCTAAGGGGGTTGTGAATAAATAATGTATTCCGCCATTTTGTGGCAGCGGCCATCTTGGAGTTAAAATGACACTGTATAGAGGTGTACTAAATATTAGATCAATCTGTCAATAGAAAGGGCATACAATTTCAATTACTCAATTTAACCCAAACATTGCAATCTTAAACCGATTAAAAAGTAGCTTAATTGATTTTACGACCAATATCGCGATTAAATCATTGTTTCCAACAAACATTTGTGTCGAATAAGGTAATAAGTGTTGTTTTAAAATAACATCTCGAATAAACAGTTGCTTTACAGTACGAGTAAGTACTTGAAGGTGCTGTTAAAGGCCCTAAGTTGATGTTGACAAACTGACTTAATTTGAACAAAAAGCTTTTAAATGTTATTAAGTAGGTATATATAGAGGTGTAGTAGTTTTCTGGAATTTTATGTGATTTTTTCTTCCAGCTGCCCATTGTTTCTGGAGTGATAACACGAACACTAAACCTCCTTCCGATTATGCAGTAGCAGCCGGGAAAATATACAGACCTTGGAATGATGTGAACGACATATATGCACAGAAGACAGATGTAATAACTATTCTACTTGCATGTATTCTTCTTTTTTTAATGCGGTGTTCTGTTATAAACGCCGTACTTCTTCGGTAGACTTTTATTCTTTTACTCGCAATTATTGTCAAAGAGCCAATGGAAAACAAACATTACATATTTCAGTAAACTCTGAATTTTTTACTTTGTTCGGTCCTTGCCTAGTATGAAGTAGATAGAACATCGCTCCCTCAATTTTGCTGTCTGGCTTCGTTCTGTGTGAGGTGACGGCCAATACAGGGCAGGGTAGGAGCAGCCATTTTTGATCTCTTATTTACTGTCAACGTTTCGACTACATCGCGCAGTGCGCTCACCAGTTTTATTTAATTTAAATAATTATAACGCGAATTAGCGCGAACATACCTTTATTTGATCAGTTTTATCTTTAAAGGTCATGGATATCAAAATACCAATACTGTATTTTGGAAGCAGTGGCAACTATCAAAATGATCTTGCGGTCCTGAAGTTGGTGAGTGCGATTGCATTCAATCGCTTCGTGAGACCAATCTGCCTTGATTTCAATGAGGAAACGCACTGGAATCAGCTCGACGATGCATCGAGGAAGGTATGTGTAGTTTGTGGTACGTCGAGATGTTAATTCTGCCCTTCTTGTATCGAATGCAGTACTTGCAAATGGCGGTTATGAGAAAAACGCGGTTAACATATTTTTAGATATGTAAACAACATGTACATTTTATTTAACTTTTTAGTGTACCTAAAACACAATAAAACTAAGTTGAACTAACTAAGAATTTTGTGTATGTACATTATAAGTATCATTATTTAATCTAATTACCGAAATACGGCTAGCGCTGTGGCAATAGACCACTGGCAAATGGTTGTAGATTAACCTTCGACTTGCAGGTGGCTGGTTGGGGTCTCAAGACCCAAGAGGGCGAAACATCCCAGGTCTTGAAGGCGGTGTTCCTCCCTATTGTGGAATTGGATAAGTGTGTCAACGAAAGCCCAGTCGCATTCAAGCCGTACATCACAGCGGACAAGATATGTGCAGGATACACTAATGGTAGGTGCAGTAAATATTTCTGAATAAAAGAACTACTTTCAGAAGAAGCTTGTAAGGGACCGACATTTATTGTACCGCATGTATATTAGTATTAAGGTTAAAAACTTTATATACTAATATACATGCGGGCGCGATTCAATGGCTGAGAGAAGGCCGTAGAAGAAGAAGCAAGAAGAAACTTACCTTGTAACCAGTCCACTGTCACACTGCATTCATCCCCCGGTGGTTCACACACTTCACTAGGATTCGCTTAATTCGAATAGTTATTTAATTATATTAACTAACTCCGTTGGCTCAGCGACCCAAAGTGAGTCTTGGTCTCCGAAACAAGAGCACGCCACTTCCTTCTGTCCTGCGCAGTGTCTTGCCAATTGTGGGCTTGCAGTGCAGTCAGGTCAGCTCTCACTCGATCCTTCCAGCGATACTTGGGACGACCAACCGGGCGTCGACCGATTGGGCGCCCGAAGTATGCTTTCTTCACATTTAATAAATGTAATTGAATGAATAAGTAAAATCGATGCGACTTTCCGCGATTTAAGAGAGAGGAGGGGGTGGCCGTACCACCCGTGCCAGGCACCGGCGCATCGTGAGGCCCCGTTGGGATAGCGTCGCACGCTATAAGCACTAAGAGAACATATTTACAATCAAACAATTTTTTACTTTACGTAGTGCAGTAAAAGCTCTTTATTCGCGGGGTATATGTATATGTTATGAAACCGTGAATACGGAATGGTAATTTATATGGGATTACCCCTATAATCCCATATAAATTACGTTCCTTGGTGACAAAAACAGAACAAATATATAAAAAAATCAATTTAATTGAAGTTTTTGCACATTTTGATTAATTATCTTAAGGCTTAGGCAATAGTTTGAAGAATTTTGTAATTTTCTCTTGCCTGTCAGTTTTTAAAGCTTTCATTCTGTTTGTTTACATTCTCAAAAACAACGATCGCTGCGAAGGCGGCTTATGTCAGAGTCCTCGGTGATATCATTTAACATACTTTAGGCAAAGTTGTAATAAGATCTAAGTACCTATTTTACTTTTTTTATTAGTCCATTTAGCGGCATTTACAAAGGATATTGGGTTGGATATCTATTGGAATCCTTTTATTATTATGTATGTACTTATTAGATCCGCGAACAAAGAAATGTTCAGCCGCGAATATAGGAATTGGGTCGCATTTTTTTATGTTTCGCGAATAGTGAAAACGCGAATGAAGGAAGCGCGAATAAGGAGCTTTTATTGTATTGCAACGCATGCCGTATACAGCTAGTATAGAGCCAAGATAAAAAAAATATCCTATGTAACCTCTGTGAATACTTTGTCTCAAACCCTAGTATAATATATACGCATAGGCAGTATAGATATGCAATTATATGTAACGACACGTATTACAGGGACGGCGGTGTGCAAGGGCGACAGCGGCGGCGGCCTGACGTTCCACAGAGTTGAGAACGGCGTCTACAAACACTATTTGCAGGGCGTCGTGTCCACCGCCCCCAACTACGGCCTCCAGCAGTGCAACGCATTCACTTGGGCCACGTTCACGAGTATCGTGAAGCACAAGGCATTCATTTATTCTAATACTAAATAAATTTTGTATCTAATTATTGAATGCAACATTTTTATATTATGTGTAAAACCAGCACGAAAAGATGTCACAGTCACGTGATCACCGTCACTAATTCTTACATTTTTAAACTCGTGATATCTTTCGAATGGAATGTCCGAATTGAATAATTCAAAAAGTTATATAAAGGTATTGAAGCAGTCTTGAATATGAAGTAATTTATTTTGATAAGGATTAATATCAAGATACAAATAAAAAGCCTTTTCTAGCGGCGGCATTTTAATTAATTTTTTATAATAAAAAAACGCTTATTGTGGCATATCTATAATAGTTAGATATATGTTGTCGCGATACTTTTTGTAAATAATGATGTGTTCTACAAAGTCGTAGTACATTATTTTATTTTATCATCAATAGTTTTCGCAGCACACGCGATTTTAGGTATTTTTTTTATACCTTGGATTAAATTATTGGAGTTTTAGTAATGATCCCTAATTTTTTTGTAAATATAATATACCCTATGTCGCCCGGGGATAGCTAGCTTGCCAACAGTGAAAGAATTTTTCAAATCGGTTCAGTAATTTATTTTATTTGTTTTTTTATCATCAATAGTTTTCGCAGCGCACGCGATTTTAGGTATTTTTTATACCTTGGACTACATTATTGGACTTTTAGTAATGATCCCTAATTTTTTTGTAAATATAATATACCCTATGTCACCCGGGGATAGCGTAGCTTGCCAACAGTGAAAGATTTTTTCAAATCGGTTCAGTAATTTCGGAGCCTCTTCATGCAAGCAAAAACCAATCTTATCTTTCCTCTTTATAATATTAGTCTAGATATTCATAAATATATTTATTATAAAATTAATTAGATATTTGCATATTATAAAAAGCGTAAGATTTTGCGCTGGAAGTTGCTTAATAAAATTGGGAGCTGGGTTGCCCTAAAAAGCGCTATATCTAGCTTCGAAAGCGCTAAAGTGGCAGACTTGGTGAGCCGAGCCAAGCGCCGGGGAAGTCCCGCAAACGAGAAAGCGAGCGAGAGAGCGAGCGAGGATATACCTCGTTCTCCGACGACCTCGTCCCTCTAATACCTAAAATCGCATTCTGCGCATCGGAAAGTGAGATGTTCCTATAAGGAAACAAATTAACAACTACAAAACTTTGCCAACGGTTCAGTTTTTCGAAAGTCACAACGAGGTGAACGACAAAAGTGTTGACAGAAAAAAATTGTCGGTGCGTGTGTAGTGTATTACACTATACAGACAACATATATATAGGAGTTACATCTGCTCTGTTGGTATTCTCCGCGGTGTGTAAGTATATTTGAAATATTTTTTTGAAATACTTTTTTCTGTCACTAAAAATCATCAAAGCCACGTGTTCTAATACTTTTTAAACTCGTGATATCTTTCGAATTGAATGTCCTAATTGAATAATTCAAAAAGTTATATAAAGGTATTGAAGCAGTCTTGAATATGAAGTAATTTATTTTGATAAGGATGAATATCAAGATACAAATAAAGTGCCTATTCTAGCGGCGGCATTTTAATTAATTTTTTGAAATAAAAGGACACTTATTGTGGCATAACTATAATAGTTAGACATATTTTATGCTGTCGCGACACTTTTTGTAGATAATGATGTGTTCTGCAAAGTCGTAGTACATTATTTCATTCTATCATCAATAGTTTTCGCAGTGCTCGCGATTTTAGGTATTTTTTACATCTTGGGTTACGTTATTGGAGTTTTAGTAAGGATCCCTAATTTTTTTTGTAAACATAATATAGCCTATGTCACCCGGGGATTGTGAAGCTTGCCAACTGTGAAAGAATTTTTCAAATCGGTTAAGTAGTTTTGGAGCCTCTTCAATGCAAACAAAGAATTTAATCTTTTCTCTTTATAATATTAGTATAGATATTCATATATATTTATTATAAAATTAATTACATATTTGCATATTATAAAAAGCGCAAGATTTTGCGCTGGAAGTTGTTTAATAAAATTGGGAGCTGGATTGCCCTAAAAAGCGCTATATCTAGCTCCTAAAGAGCTAAATTGGCAGCTCTGGTGAGCCGAGTGCCGAGAAAGCTAGCGAGAGAGCGAGCGAGGATATACCGCGTCTTCAGACTACCTCATCCCTCTAACACCTAAAATTGCGTTCTGCGCATCGGAAAGTGCGATGTTCCGAGCCGCTATTAATGGAGGCAAACTTAAGTTTGCATCGAACTATAGCTCTGCTCTCCACGTGACAAGGCATCACTGCCTCTATTTGTGGTATCTGTAAAAAAAAAAAAAAAAAAAAATAGAGTTTGTTGAGGAAACAAAAATAACAACAAGAAAACTTTGCCAACTATTCAGTTTTTCGAAAGTCATAACAAAAGTGAACGACAACGAACGACAAAACTGTTGACGTAAAAAATGGTCGGTGCGTGGGTAGCGTATTACATACACCATTAAAATGTACTTAACCTAACCAAATCATAATTTGCAGTAAACCTGCGAAAAATCGAAATGTGTGCTGGGACACATATTAGAAGTGAAACTTCAACGGACAAGTGGAAAAACGAATCGCAACGGACAAGTGGAAAAACGAATAGCAACGGATAAGTGGCAAAACGAATCGCAACGGACAAGTGGAAAAAAGAATGGCAACGGATAAGTGGAAAAACGAATCGCAACGGACAAGTGGAAAAACGAATCGCAACGTACAAGTGGAAAACGAATCGCAACGTACAAGTGGAAAACGAATCGCAACGGACAAGTGGAAAATCTTCAACTGACAAGTGATAAAATGAATCGCAACAAAATTTTAAATTGAAGTTTTACGGGCAGATTGTTAATGTACTTGTCCAATTTGAAAACCTGCCCGTAAAACTTCAAGTCAAAATTTTGTTGCGATTCATTTTATCACTTGTCAGTTGAAGATTTTCCACTTGTCTACTTACTTGTTTATTATTTTGTGTTTACTTGTCTTAAATAAATACTATTTTCTTTCTATAACTACGAAGTTCCTTTTCTCCTCCGTGACCATTTTGACCAAAGCGAGACGTCTGCCTCTCTTTGTATAACACTGTTACTGAAAACGGCTTGAGCTGACTGTGATTTTATAGATTTACAAATACTAGTAACAAAAATTCCTGAGATTGCGAATTGCACTTCTTCATTTCTAATAAAATTTAGCTTTTATTTACGTTTATGGCTTGGCAGCTAGGTCTTTAAGCCAGCTCTTAGTTTACAATATAGTTTCTTCCTTTTTCTTACACCTATGTGTTGCACAGCTGAACTGGAGGTTATCAGCTGGTGCCATTCGATGGAGTTCTTGTGCCACATTTGACTATACAGTTCACTTTTCTCACAAAAACACATAATTAATTACTACTAAAAAACTATCAGTATCCTACAACTATTGTTTATTTTAGAGTAATTTTACACATTTTTAGAAAATAAAACTGCACGGCACAACGCCCCCTTACAGTTCCCGCCAAGAACTCATACTCATAAAATGTATAAACTATGCGAACCATAGATATTAATAGTGATTCATGTCGTAACTTTAAAGCCAATGCTAAATCGCGGCATAAATTGTGAAAAAAAACAACAATAATTTTATAACATAATTTAATTACTTATTCATTGTCACTAAATTATTATTTAATTTACATAAATTTGCGCCAAATATTTACAGTAATATATTTAGATAGATAGATAGATAGATAACTCTTTATTGTACACCAATACAAACATGAACTTAAGACTAAAATTATATCTAGTTATGTACAAAGGGCGGTCTTATCGCTAAAAAGCGATCTCTTCCAGACAACCCCAGAAATAAATTTAGATGATAATGGCGATGGTGGTATACGTAACATATAGTACAAACTACTTACATTTTAATAATAAATACATAAATTATATATATATAAATATATGGATAAATTTTATATATTACATAGATATATACTTAATATACATACCATACAAATACATATCTACAAAATATATAAATGTTTATAAGTGAATTTAAATATCATATTCCAACGACAGGTAGTATTTTTTGATCATAGTTTTAAATATCGCTAGCGATTTTGCTTGTCTGATTGTAACAGGAAGCGCGTTCCAGAGCTGTATAGCCTTAACAGTAAAAGAATTGTTATAAAAAGTTGAGTTATGCGCAGGAGTGTTCAATTTAAGTTTAGTAGAAGGGCGTAAATTATGAGAGCACGAAAGAAATTCAAAACTTTGTTTAAGGTAATCAGGAGTACTAGGGACAAATAAAATACTATAGAGAAGAGCAAGGATGTGAGTATTCCGTTGAAGTCGGATTGGCAACCACTTGAGTTTTTTTCGGAATTCAGAGACATGGTCATATTTGCGTAGTCCAAATATGAACCTTATGCAAAACTTATAATATATTTCATCAATGACAAAAAAATACTGGCTGGTAGAATGCCACCGAAAAAGAAATGTACTCTACATTTCATATGGGACGTATTAAATGAGTTCATCGGATTTAGATATGGATTTAATGCTTGATTTCATTAGAGAAGTAGTTGTTTATTTAACTAATTAGTTTTTATTTACTTTCCTCATATTCCAAATGAAAAGGCCTATTTAGGCACTCGAACTATTAGCAACCTCGCTACGCTCTCGTGTAACTCTCGTGTAAGAATCTACTGTAATTGTTTTTACTAACTACTAACTTAGCAGTCAAGCTTTAAGGAGGTCGTCGTTAACAGTCATGTTTCTCGAAAATTGCTGGGTCTACGTTGGAGTAAAGATCAAAGTTGTTTTGCAACATTTAAAATCAGGATATGTCCAACAAGGTATTGAGGTTTTTAGGTATAATAGATACTGTAGGGAAACAGATTGTAAGCATTAGTCAGCTCAGCAGCTTTGCGTGTGAGTGCGGCTGTGCCCGCAAGCCCCCTTCCGTCGCGATAAACGCCAGTACTGCATAGATGTTTCGTGGTTTGCATTGTTGCACGTAAACCCGATACCGTCCCCAGCCACGTGCCATCACCTCTTCATCCAAAACCCTACAGATACTGAAAGATTCGCAGCAAGCAAGTTATAAAAACATATAGCGACTTGTGAGAAACTGCCTTAATATCGATCTAAGTAAGAAACCCAGTAAATTTCCAGATTTTCGGCATAGTCAACTATGAAAATAAAAACGTCATGTAGTACCAATCCATGCCGTAATAACAGTAATAATTTATTTAATATTTTTATACTTTTTGTAGGCGTATGATGCATTCTCAGTAAAAACTCTGGAATTATCCCAAGATAAAAGTAACGGAGCGATTAAAAAAGAACTTTAGCTAACGTTCTAGTGAAAATCGTATGAGTGGGAGGATATTTGCTCGACTGGATGGCGATCACCCCTGGTCTAGAGTATGCCGCCATTACAATCTTGTGTTGTCTTCTGGCATTATTGACCAGCTTCCAGTCTCTCTTAAAAGAGCAGCAGTGCATTTGTAGCAACTTTGGTGTCGCAAATGTCCATAGGTGATGGTAACCGCTTTCCATCAAGTGGGCCGTCTGCTTGTCTGCTGAACTTCTGCAATATTTTTTTTATGCATCCTTATTACTTTAAACCACGTTCATGAAAAGCACACGGGATTTCCAGGACATAGAGTAGGGCAGCGTTTAAAAATAATTTAAAAAATCGTTTTACTGAGAGTTGTGTGATGCGACGTGTGTCGTTGATGTGTAAATAAAACAAACATGTTTACGCCTTAGCGGCTGGCTTTATTCTGAATTCTTATACAATATAACTTACGAACTAAAAATGCTTACTCTACACACTACACGACCCCCCTAAATTAATAAAAAAATGAAAAGAAACATATTTTTTTTGCCAAAAATTTTCTTAGTTCTATTCTTATGAACTATAGATTGCTAATCTTTAATTCTTATTTCTACGTTAGGATCTAAGTCTCTTATTACATTATAAGGGCCTGTATACAATGTATCTAACTTTGTACCCGTTTCATTTTTTAAAAGCAACTTTTCACCTGGTTGGTACATAACTGGATTAATACTTTTGTCATAATTCTGTTTTCTAACATATTTACTTAAAATTAAATTATTTCGAGCATCTTTCTGGGCTTTTTGAATTCTATACTTAAATTCTAAAACATATTTATCAAAATTGTATAATGGCTCTACAACACTACATAAGTTATTAGGTAGTCTACACACTTGTCCAAACACTAACTCATAAGGTGTATATTTAGTTTCGGGGTGTACAGCGGTATTAAAAGAAAAACACCAATACTGTAACCATGAGCTCCACGATGATGGGTGGTTATTTGTTTGAATTCGTAAATATGCTCCTAAAATTTTATGAGTATTTTCTAATGAACCAATACTTTGATGGTGGTACGCCGTAGCTATTGTTTGAGTTATGCCTAATATTTTACATAATTCTGACATTATATTAGAAACAAATTCTGTACCTCTGTCGCTTGCTATTTCTCTAGGTATACCATAACGAAGAATAAAGTTTTCGCAAAATGTTTTGCCAACTTCTGAAGTAGATTTAGTTTTCAATGGATACGCTTCTACGTATTTACTTAACTCACATTGTAGAGTAAGTACACAACAATAGCCTTGATCGTTTTTATCTATTGGTCCCATAATATCTAAAAATATTTTATCAAATGATGATGAAGCTGTGCTTGTAATTGTTAATGGTTCTTTATGACTTTTTGTGTATTTTTGTTGTTAACATTTTTCGCATTTTCCTACATAACACTTAACGTCTCTTTCTATCGATGGCCAATAACAATATTTTTTAATATTATTTATCATCCTTCTAATACCCAAGTGACCACTTGGCAATAAATGAAAATCGTTCATGATTACACGTTTTTCTTCTTCCGTATATATTCTTTGAACATTTCTTACTATACATAGTCTTGGTAAAATTAACTTTTTACATTTATTTATCTCACTGGCTAGCCATTTTATTGTATCTTTATTTTTACGCGTTTTTATTATAATTTAAGATATTCCTAATTAACAATAAACTAAATTATAAATAAATTAAACTAAAAATAAACTATATATACAAACTAAAATTAAACCATAAAATCTAGTTCCAGACCGCTGTCAGTCGGAAACGTGCCCAAAAGACTGGCCACATTGCCTGGCTGAATGGCAATGCTGATGCGTTGCCCGAGGTACAAACCAGTCTTTTGGTCATGTGAGACATCCACCAGACGTTTGGCTATGTCTCGATAAAGCTTGTGCACCTCAGGCCCCTATGGTCCTAGGGTCTCGACCCCAAAAGCCGCAAATATGTAGCCATTCCCGATGGCTGAGTATTTACGGCGTTTTAGGGCCTCCTGTTGTGCAGCAGCTGTACCGGCAGACATGCTAGTAGCTGGAAGATGGGACGCTGCCAAAGTATCAATGCAAGACGCGTCCCATACTAAGGGGCGACCCATCTTCCAGGGCACCAATGACATACCATCGGGTCTCTTGGCATCCTCGCAGCACAGGCCGTTCGGTTCTAGGACGGCAGGTACCCCGGCGGTGACAAGAGCCCGACGGATTATGTCATTAAGAGTTGCATGACGTGAAATTCTACCGGCACTCCTGATGCACGATAACCCATGGTGCCCGAGGCGCTCGACCTTATCTCCGCACTGACAGTGGTGTGGGACAACACAGGCCGCCCCTAGGCGAATGCAAGCACTTATTCGAAACGTGTTATCGTCTAGAAAGGTGCCTAAATTCGCCGAGGGGAGTGCCTGTAGCCACAAGCCAGACTCCCAACGCGAGACAGCTAGGAGACGAGCACGCTCCATCTCATTGGCACACGTATCTAAAAGATTTTTATGCCCCAATGAGCAAAGCGGGTCGTCCCGTAGCTTCTGTGACTTTAGATTTATGGGTAAATTTTGATATGGGCAGGCCATAGACCAAGCATTTCTGGCCTCAGTCAAATACAGGACCTCAAAGTCACCAAGTGACGGATTTAATATTTCACCAATGAGGTCCTTTGTACTGTAAACTGAGGACAGAAAGGCGGGAAAGGAGGCTTGGGTCCATGTACGGTCATCAAAGGGAATGTTGAAAATCGATGAGAGCGAGTACCGAATAACATTATCCAACGTTTTTAGAATATTTTCGTTTTGCCATATAGGAGAGCATCTCAAGATATATATAAAATTTGGTGTAAAAACACAGTGCCGAATAATATAATATGCGCTATGTAAACTTATACTTTTTAAGCTTTCTATCTTTGACTGGAAATTTTGAATTTTGTTACTAACGAAAGTAGAAATAGACTCCTCAAAAACGGGACACCCAAGGAGGCTGAGGCTATTTTTGTCAACAATTTTAAAATGTAGTCCCAAACTATGAAAATCTGATATAATATTAAAGATATTTGGCACCTTGTCACTGAAATATATCTCACATTTTGAATAATTTAGCTCTAAACCAATTTTATCAAACTCGTAAATTAAATATTGTATATCTTTTTTAAGAGTATCAATGTCTCCTCCAAGGGTGCCGTCGTCGAGGTACCATACGTTGAATTTAGAATTTAATTTTTCTATAATGGGATGAATGGCGAGTGAAAATATGGCCGGCCCAAGGGGGTCCCCTTGCTGGCAACCGGTTTCTGAAAAAACTTTATGATTTTGGTACATTAAAATTGATTTATCAGAGTAGCATTGGTGGACAAAATTGAAAATTCTTGGGGACTTCTCGCGCACTTGAGTCAGCAAGGTGGCCCTGTTAACCGAATTAAAAGCGTTCTTTACATCCACCTTCAGGAGAGCTTCGCAACAGTCTCTGGACGTAAAGGTTCGAAGTGAATGTACCGCCGCCTCGCAGCCGCCCTTTATGCCAAAGCCTAATTGGCGTGTTGCGAAATAGGAAGAGTCTAAATCCGTTATTTCCCCACAGCATATCTTGGCGGCAAGGCGGCGGTATGTAGTACCGATTGCTATAGGGTGTATGCCTCCATCTTTTTTATTGAGAGCACACAAATTTGCACCGTATAAAGTTGGAATAACGTCGTTATTTACTCCACCTGAAAGCATCAGGTTAATTAAGTCTGTTATGTCTTTCAGAAGAGTCTCACCAGCTGTGCCAGTACCTCCTCCCAACAAATCCTTTAGGTGTTGGGGGGTCAAGGCATCAAGCCCCCCGGCTGAACCACTTCTGAAGGACATAACAGATGTAAAAACCGATTTTGGTGCTGCAACTAGGCTTTCTTCAGGACATACTAAGCTGGAACCCGGAGCTGCATCTGAATGTGGATGTTTTTCTTCTAAAGCCCGCAGAGTCGTCTCGTTATTGGGAGCAATGGTGTCGTTGGAAAACAGAATTCTAGCCGCCCCCTTGACGTCTCCATCAGAAAGTTTTGCTTCTACAATTTTATTGAGTCTGTATGTAGACTCCTTGTCAATTTTTGTAATATTTCTATTTGTACGAAATTCATCTAATTCTGGGAGATTTTGGCAGCGTTTTTTAATTTTAGTTGTAAGATTTCCAGATTCGTTAGGCTTAATGTTTAAAATTTTATAAGGAAGCTGTAATAAATCCTCCCAAGCTCGTAAAGAATTTAAAGTTACAGTATTTCGAATAAATTTTGTATTTTTATTATTATTATTTCCGTAATATCTAAATCTTTGCAAAATAGTGCCATTTCTTTCAACAAATCAACTCGTGCCTTTGTTGATAAAGAATAATGACTTGCAAATATATTATTTTCCTTTTTAGAGTAAATAAAGTTATAATTTCTAGAAAAATATAAGTCCGCATTTCGTGATTTTCGTATTATTCTGCGCAGTTCGTTATCCGATAATATAACTAATTCTATATCCGAGTCAGATTTTTTGAGAATCTCTACAACTTTAGGTTGATCAGGCCTATTGTTAGTAGAGACCTCCATGTTATTTGTCATATCCTGAGCCAATTTCTTTTTGGTTTGTGCTCTAGTTAAAACGCATATCGACTTTTTATTCATTTCTTTTAATTCATCAGATGTTAAGATGATCCTAGATAACGCGTCCGCGACTACATTATCCTTTCCTTTTACGTACTCTACTTTAAAATCGTGTTCCTCTAAAACTAAACGAAATTTCATTAAACGACTTGATGGATTAGACATACTAAATAAATGAATCAACGGTCTATGATCCGTTCTTATAATAAATTTTCTACCATATAAATATGGCCTAAAGTGCTTAATAGACCAAACTATCGCTAAACGTTCTTTTTCGATAGTTACATAGTTTTACTCTGCTTTATTCAAAGAGCGACTGGCATAAGCAACTGGTTTTTCATTAGAATTACAAAGTACACTTCCTATTGCAAAACCGGAACTATCTGTTTGTAAAATAAATTCATTTTCTGGTGAGAAATTGGGATAATCTAAAACTGGCGGGTTGGAAAGTAAACTTTTAAGAGTATCAAATGCATTTTGACATTCTGCATTCCATTCAAACTTTACATTTTTTCGACATAATTTGTTTAGTGGTAAAACAATTTCCGCAAAATGTTTAATAAACTTCCTATAATAATTACTAAATGCAACAAATCCAAATTCAAAAAAAATTCAAAATTCAAAATTCAATTCAAAATTCAAAAATGCAAAATTCCATGACGCATGTTTTTGCCGGATCGGGTAAAATACCGTCACCAGATATCACATGTCCTAAGTATAAACATTGACGCTTTTAAAAACTCACAGTTCGATGGATTTAATTTTAAGTTAACCTTACGTAATCTTGAAAAAACAGACATAAGATTTTTATTGTGATCAGTCAAATTTCTTCCAAATATAATTAAATCGTCTAAATAAATTATACATTTATCATAATTAAGTCCTGACATAGCTACTGTCATCAATCTACTAAATGCTGAAGGACTAATTTTAAGTCCCATTGGTAATCTACACATCTGATATTGTCCTTTATCTGTTGTGAACGCCGTGTATTTTCTAGATTTCTGTTCTAAAGTACACTGATAAAAACTATTACTTAAATCGCAATGACTAAAATAAATAGCTCCTGATAGCGAATCTAATATATCATTTATATTCGGGAGAGGGAATTTATCATCTTGTATTCTCTCATTTAACTGTCTATAATCAATTACTACTCTCCATTTTTCTGTCCGTCTCTATCCATCTTTTTAGGTATGAATAATAATGGGCTTGACCATTCGCTACTAGTTTTTTCTATAATACCGTTTTCTAGCATCTGGTCAATGTGTTTATTAAGTTCGTCTTTTTGTGCAAAAGGTATTCTATAAGGTTTCCTATACACAGGTGTTGTGTAATCTTTCAATTGTATAGACTGCTCGTAAACATTCGTAACACTAAGCTAATCCCCTGGCAGGTGAAATATATCTGAGTATTTAGCACACATTTGTTCTATAGACAATTGCTCCTCCTTTTCTAAATATGTACTTAATTTTAATAAAGAAAATAATGTTTTATCCTATCTACGCTTACTTCTGACTTTTCGAAAGTACAAAAATTATAATTATTTAAGTTATCTATCTCAAGGTCATTCAAGTTGAGAGTCACTTTTTCTGTATTTGTATTTAAAATACGTACAGGCATCTTTCCATGTTTCGGTGTTGCCACGACACAGGCTAAGAAAACACCACTACAAATTTCCCTGTCCTGTCAAAGTCCTGACCTAATATACCTATTGCTTTACAAGGGAGGTCTTCAAAAACATAAAATTAATGGTGAAAGTATGATTTATTTTCACACTGTAATAGAAGGGATACAAATCCCTTAGATTTCAAACTTCCTCCTATACCATGTATGCTTAAGTCACATTTATGTAAATCTAACTTAACTTTATTTAAAATACTATAATTAATGGCTGATAATGAAGCGCCCGTATCTACTAAAAATTCTAAATTAATATTACCTAAAGCGATAAGGCGATAAGGCCGCCCTTTGTTCCTGCCTTGACACGAAATTATTGTAAATGATCTACTTTATGTGTATGTGGTGAACAATAAAGTATTTTCTATCTATCTATCTATCTACCTACTTTTAAATTTACGCAATTAATACTATCGCAAACTAAAACCTGATTAGAAACGAAAAAATTCGTCGGAAGGCTCCTTATTACTTCCATAATTCACTTTAGATACACGTGGATTATTGTTAGTAAAATTATGTAAAGTTCTATAATTAGAATGATTTACGTAATCACCTCGTGACCATTCCCACGGAATTTGTGGTGATATGTACCGTGCGTCGCGGCGGCTGCTTTGTGCCGCTACCGTTGCCGCGTCGCCTGATGCAGCAAATCGCTGTTGCGTACTTATTCTATTATTTGATGAGAAATTATTAGAAAATACGCGCCCGCGCGGTTTAGGAAATCTAGCCGAATAATTTCCAAATCTACGTCTAGAGTAGAATGGCATTACCGGATAATCGTTAGATGAAGCCGATTAATCTTCTGCAAGCCTAATAGCATCTTTTAGCGAGGTTAGATTGCGCGCTGCAATTATGGTTGCTAACCTTTGGCTATTTAATCCTACTGAAAAGCGTTTGATGGAATTTCTCTCGTTAAGTGGGCACAAAACTTCATAGGCATTGGCATTGCCATTCGCCTGAGAAATTGTCAAGTCGACAAATAGCTTTTCTAATTCGTCCCCATACTCTTTAATTGTCTTGTGACCTTGTGTGGTTCTTTGCAGCTGTGCTTGTAATGACGTATCAGACTTACGCGATATTAAATGTGTGCGCATGTTCTTTATAAGTAAACTGACACTATTATAGGATTTATCTAAACGCATTTTTGCACCACTAGTTAATCGGGTTTTTAAGACAAAATTTATCAATAAAGGCTTATCGTCATTTTCTAACATTGATTCATATAACTTAATTGCATCTATTAATTCTTGAGTGACTTTCTCTTCACCAGTCATTTTTGGTAAAAGGCTTACTGCCGTTTTTAAGGAAAATCTTTCGTTTGACATTTTGTCCGATGGAAAATTACTACTACACATTAAACTAGACTCGTTTTCAAATTTCAAAATTTTTGATTAACTTTCTTTTATAGAAGTACATAATACTAATATTTCCCGAGAACTGTGCTTAGGTAAAGTAATTAAAAAATCCTTAAAACTATCATATAACAATTACGCTTCTACTAACTAATTTTTGAAATTACTGCCTACTCTTCGTTTCGGGCCTAATTTACGTATGTATTCGTGAATATAGTCTAACTTTTTATTAATATCAGCTAACTCTAACTCTGTTAACATACTAAAAAATACTACATAATTTTATTAAAAAATAATATTCTAAAATAAAAGGGGAAAAATATGTTATATTTTTAAAAATACCGTAGAAAATACATCCGTATCTTCTTTTATACTGCTGCGGGGTCGACCTGGCTGCGATGGCCTTCAGTCCGACGCAAGCTCACACGGGACAGGATACGCTGCTTCGTCTCTCGCTGGAACTCCCTATGCATCCATTGGGTGTGGCACTTCTTGTAGAGGGCACAGAGTCCTAGCAGCATGGCCAGCAATAAGCATGTTACGATGATGCTTAGCAGGATGTTACTCGTTTGAAGGTGCTCCGCAGTGGCTTGAGCGTGGTTTAATCCTCCTGATGCGGTCTGAGCAATAATAACCTCTTCATTTGTTTGTTTGGAGCCATAATTTTTCGTTCTTCTTTTAATTCATTTTTTCTTCTTTTAATTTAATTTATCTTCTACAAAAAAATTTTCACATAATAACTTGCCATAGAGAGTATTGTAGCTGTTACATGATGCCAACTGGCAGGGTCGCCATGCGACGTGTGTCGTTGATGTGTAAATAAAACAAACGTGTTTACGCCTTAGCGGCTGGCTTTATTCTGAATTCTTATACAATATAACTTACGAACTAAAAATGCTTACTCTACACACTACAGTGAAAATAAAGTAGAAAATAATAGTTTAAAAAAACAAAAAAAAACACGCTTTTATAAAAAATCCAACTAAAAAAACAAAAAATAAAATTTAATATAATATAAAAAAGCGTGGGGTGTATTCAATTAATAATATAATATCTTAAAAAGCGCTTTGAATACACCCCACGCTTTTTTATATTATATTAAATTTTATTTTTTGTTTTTTTAGTTGGATTTTTTATAAAAGCGTGTTTTTTTTAGTTTTTTTAAACTATTATTTATTTTTCATTTTTTAGTTGATTTTTGTTTAAATGTTTTTAAATACAAGCTTTTGAGATCCTGCATATCATGTAGCAGCAGAGTGCTAGCCAAGACAAGTAAAACGAGCCCAAACACGACGGGTCTATCTTGTTTAGTACAGGAGTTCCTATGGCCACCTTCCGACTCCATCATCAGATCAGCTCCATGGTACCATATTATTGCATTGTCACGCGATATAAACATACGGGCCCAAACACGAAGGGTCTATCTTGTTTAGTACAGGAGTTCCTATGGCCACCTTCCGACTCCATCATCAGATCAGCTCCATGGTACCATATTATTGCATTGTCACGCGATATAAACATACGGGCCCAAACACGAAGGGTCTATCTTGTTTAGTACAGGAGTTCCTATGGCCACCTTCCGACTCCATCATCAGATCAGCTCCATGGTACCATATTATTGCATTGTCACGCGATATAAACATACGGGCCCAAACACGAAGGGTCTATCTTGTTTAGTACAGGAGTTCCTATGGCCACCTTCCGTCTCCATCATCAGATCAGCTCCATGGTACCATATTATTGCATTGTCACGCGATATAAACATACGGGCCCAAACACGAAGGGTCTATCTTGTTTAGTACAGGAGTTCCTATGGCCACCTTCCCACTCCATCATCAGATCAGCTCCATGATACTATATTATTGCATTGTCATCGACCTTTGACAGGTGTGCAAAGTATGAATTAAATCTGATCGTTCAAAGTAGGACAAAATCGAGCTCAAAGGGGTCGGTTACAGACATACTGACATACAAGTGAAGCTAATATAAAGCGTGTAAAAAAGGAAACTGGTCAGGTGGCGGATGACTTTAACGAACCTTAAAGTTATATGGCCTGGCTATAACTTAGACTAAGTGACGAGCGACGCGACAAGAGATACTACAGAGGTTGGTGTCGCGTGCGACGATACGTCACATACGTCGTACATATTTTTACGTGGGGGGTGTGGGGATTGGAAGGAAACAACAACTTTTCTAACTAAACACTTTTATAGACTTACACAACCGGCCGTAATTCAATTGCGTACTGGACTGTGACGTTTACTCATGATACCGCCACCAATGTTGCAAGTATCTGCTACCTTGGCATTCACTCCTAAACTAGCTCCTGTAGCTCGTCTCAAGATCTCTTCTTTCACTATTGACTTTGCCTGTATTCTTCAGTTTCCACTCCCTCAAAACTCGACGAATGCATTCAACTCGACGGTCCTCATTTCCTTCCACTAAACCTCTTTTCTAACTTAATTCTCGCGGTTATCGTTTCTGTCTCCAGCTGAGCTCTTCTCTTCTCTTCTTAGGCTGGCCTTGCATTGTTTATATTCCCAGGAGAATCTTCTAGAATCCCCAAATTTTGAACTTCTTTTCGATGTTGATTTAATTACTATCTATCATTTTCTGAATATGTATCAATCACTATCATATCCTCCCGAATCCTCCAAGTTTTTCTAAAAGTCTTATAACCAACATACGTTGTTAGATCATCCTGCCTTCGGTCGTATTAATATTTTTGTTTATATCGCTCATAGCCACAAGGTCATGGCCGGGCTGTTAAACAAAATATAATAATTGACATTTCGACTTGTTTCTTTTATGATTTACGTTGCGGTCAGATATCAAGAAGAGCTCGATCGGCTTGCACATCTACATGACCGATGAAATAACTTATTGATCGTGACGTCAAGAAACATGTTTAAAAAGTTGTATTTCTTGTTCTTGTGCATTGGTGAGTTATTTTGAAGGACATTTTGTTTTGATATTAAGTCTTCATTTATAATACATTGTTTTAATACTATTTTTATCACATAACCTGTATAAGTAATGTAAGCGCGTCACTGTTTCTTCATATGACGTTACAGACTAGACTAGAGTGGTATCCCTTAAGTGTCTATAAATTTTATGGTACCCCAATTTTTAGGGCTAATTTGACCGGGCTATAAACAGCGATAACATGTGCGAAACGGTGTACATATAATCTGAAGTAGATTTAAATTTTAATTTACATGTATGATCATCAAAATGTGTCCTGCAGTGGAATTTATTTTGAATAAAAGCTTTTGAATTTGAATCTATAGGCGATGGTAACCACTTTCCATTAATGGCGGGTTTCTATATACTAATCATTCGCTTGCTTTGCCATCGGTAGGAAATTCATTTTACTTGTATCGAGCTTGTGTCAAATTTTAACCGATAGTAAGGCAAACAAACGGTTATTAAGATATAGAAACTGGGCATAAGTGGGCCGACTGCTTGCTTGCCAGTCTTGGAATATAAAACTGTACAACTATTTCTTTTTTACATACCCATGATCTCATTGAGAATATTTTTCATTGCAATTTAATTTATTATATTTTATAGGCACGTTAATCACGGCGGCAGAAGATGAGTAAGTACTTACATAGAATATTTTTATTAAAATTAAACATTACATATTGTTACGTATTTGTAGGATACGAATTAAAATGTCGTTTGAATGTACATGCAGTTTATTAGAAGTACACTTGTTAGAATCGTATTTGTTATTGTAAAGTAACCATATGATGGAAGTAGTCAATAACCGGATAGAGTGTTCGTTGATGTAGTAATCGGAAGTTGTATAACCGGATGTCAACGTAGAAGCATTTATTATCAAGCCAACGGATATCGAAAATAGAGTAACCGGAAGTTGGAAGTTATACGGATGGCGGAAGTTGGTGTTATTACGGAAGTGAAAATGAAGTGGAGCCAAAGTATTACACGATGGTGTCACTGCAGACGCACTACGAGGATCTTATAAATACTCGGTGTTCGGGCAGAGGGGACGAGTCCACAACCGACAGTCTTCAACCGAGGACAGTCTTGGACAAGGATCGCATATTGTGGTCGATAATAACTGCTTGAGAATGGCAGTATTCTAGGAGGGCAAATTGACAAGCGTGGAGGCAACTCTTGGAGTTGTCCTAATATTTCTGTGTATTAGTGTCCAGTATTTAAAATTATAATTAGAATAATTCTAGTGTAATAAACTTTGATTATAATATTTCTGTTTATTATTATTATTTTGTAATTCGTCAGCTTGAGCTGACACACTCATGTACTCATGTTTCACCGGCATATCCTTTGGGAGGGCGGTGAGTCCGGCAATCTCGTGTTAGGTCGGCGACGCGTCGCGTGCGGCGTTCCACAGGGGTCGGTCCTCGGGCCGATTCTTTGGAACGTAGGTTATGACTGGATCCTTCGGGTTTCGGTCCTGCCCCGGGTAGGGCTGATCTGCTTTGCGGACGACACCCTACTCACGGCACGCGCTGCGTCATTTGCGGAATCCGTGGACGTCGCCAACGACGGTTTGGCGGGAAAAAAGGAAAACATAAAAATTACTATATTTTGAAAATTACTAAGCACCGACTTTAAGATGTTTTAGATAATATATATTAATAATAATAGCTTAAGAAATAAGTTATTTTATACATTTTAGTTTTTTAGTTTTTGAAGTCGGTTTTTTTTATACGAAGTTTTTTCATCCACAATATTATTTTCAGTGAGGTGTCGAGTCCAAGACCGAGCAAAGGATACTGCGTAACTCCACATCTTCGTACTTTAGAAAGGTTGCGTATAGATGGCATTCCCATTTCTCCCCGCAGCCAGGCTTACCATTCTTTTTACATCATTGTAAGCTGCCCAGAAGGTTTTAAACTAATTGGTAAGAAGATCGGCCGCTGTGTTGACGGAGAATATGTCGAAAACCATGGAGAATGCACTCGTAAGTATTTGAAGAAAAATAAAATAGTATTTTTTTAAATTAAACGAATTGGTAACAAAGATAATATTCATGAAGATAATGGTACTAAAAGCAAAAAAAATATTAGGTAGGTCCTAGGTAGCAGTTTTCACATGACTCTCTTTATTAATCAAACGGCAGGAAAGCATGTAAGCTATTGTTTCCGTGAAAACGGTGTCAGAATAATCTTATTTTTATCTAGCCGAAAAACTACAAACCTCTCCCGGGAAAATTCCTGCAGGATTCCCTGGATAAAAAATATCACACGTTATAAAATTTGCTATGAATCAGTTAAAATGAGATTTGAACTCGATTCTTATTAATCTAGCCATTTTAAATCATCCCTAGAAAAATATCCGCGATAATTCTAGGATAAAAAAACTTAAATCTAAGAATTTGCTGTCGACCAGCGAAAACCATATCGAAATCGGCCCAAGACTTTCTACGTGAATCCTGAACCAACAGACAAGAAATCCAAATAATATTCGATCGCGTTCTCCACCTTCTTAGGTATTAAAATGAATGTTTGTCTGTATGTCCTTTATAGAATCGTAAACTATATATTTAATCATGAGATGATCTTTAGCAAAGTTGCTGTGCATGAGCCGTAGAAGGTTTCTGAGTTGGTTCACAATTGGACCCGGCAGGTGGCGCTGCTGTCGGCATATCGATTGAAGCTTTTCGAGCAGGACGACGTCTGCTGGGACAGCTAGTCTTTTAAGTCTATTCCAATTGTTTTCAATAGCTTCAATGACAGGCACGACACGTTAGAATTTTATAATATTAATAGATTTTATATTCAGGATTCCGTTTGTTGCTGAAATATTTGTATTTTGTAGAAGAAAAGCACTTTAGTGTGTATATGTATTTGTGTCGTTTATCATTCAAGCCAAAAATGTGACAATGTTTTCTTTTCTTTCTAACAGCTGACAATGAAAATGTTACGGCGACTGATGAGTAAGTACCTACTTGTAAATGTAATATTAATGTATGTCAAAGTGACCTGTGACGCGCCACTCTCCCCTTTGAAATATAACGTATGAGGCGATTGGTATTTATAGTGCAACGACGCACCTGCGGAACGTACCGCGCGGAAAGTTAGGCGAGTGAAGGATCGGCTAAGGGCTTACTAGACGTCTTTTGGTATTGTTCGGTCCTTGCGTATAATAAGTAGGCAAAACATCGCTCCGCTGATTTTGTTGACTACCCTCTTTCTGTGCGAGGCGACGACTAATGGACAGCAGGCAAAGGGCAGCCATTTTGAACACTCTGTCAAACTTCAATGACATCGCGCCGTGCGCTCATTAAAAAAATAATTAAATAATTATAATTACTGGTTGTGCCAATAACTTCCATTACGACCTAACCTGTGTACAATGAAGTGAAACCATAGTGCCGTGCGCTGTTTCGGTGCAACCAGAACTGAGCCAGGAGAGGGCTGATCTCAAGGTTGGTGGAGCTTCTGCTTTAATAGTGCAAGCATCTAGGTCATAACTCCGCTATACAGAAATCGAGAACCACTATAACCTGTGGGTTTTAGAACTGTTTTGTTTATTTTTGTTTACATACTCATTTTATAATCGTATCCTATTCAACACTACTTCAGTCATACATCATATCTTTCACACTATGGGCATGTTCAGTAATATCATCTTGTATCCATTAAATCATGAGTGCAAATGACGACATGTAAGTATTAAAAATTCTCTCCTTTGTAGCCCTGGATTAAGCTCTTCTCTCTGCTATGTACCTGACCATCCAAAGCACGGCAGTTACGAGTCTACCGGTGGTTCCCATCCCGAGATATGGCACGCGTACTACGAGCTCAGTCTGATGTTCAAATGTAACCACGGATATGAACTACAGGGCAGCGATTATGTCAGATGTGAAGAGGGAAAATGGTATCGCGATATACCGACATGCATGTGTAAGTTTTACAAGCCTTTATGGTTTTTTAACCAGTTCAGAAAAGGAGGTGGTTCTCAATTCGTCGTGAATTTTTTAATTTTTGAACCGATTTTGATAATTCTTTTTACGTTGGATTAAGCTTCAAAACGATTCCATATAAATTTTTCTGGTATTAGACTTTGGATTTCGAAGATAATTATAGCAGAAAAAACATGAAAATCAGACAAAAAATGTGAAATGTTTGTGGGTTTTTAATAATAACTTTTTATTTCTGGACCGAATTCGAACAATCTTTTTGCGTTAGATGCAGTATAGCTTCAAGATAGTTTCGTATAAAGTTAATTATTATTTGCTGCTATATGTAGAACGTGATTCCGATGCCATAGCTAGGGCTGCTGTTGGCGAAATTCGGTCTTATAATTCTTATCATTGATGATAGTACATTAATGCAATGTCTTTGTGTAGTGAAAATTTATAATTATATATTAATATTCAGATGATGTTAGTAATAACAATATGCTTTTGTGTGTGTGTGTCTGCAGTGCCGTAAATAGCCTAGCTAGAGCAATGTTATGTATGTATAGGCCTACTTTATTCCATTCAGGGTGATAAAATAACGCCTAAGGACCTTGGTGTTGGAGGACCAATTATCTAATATTTTTGATATTTTATTTAAAAAAAAAACTAAAACTCGTGCGCTGCCCATAAAAATGAGCGCGATGTTTTGTCTAATTTAACAGACGTTTTTGATGATACTGGCATGTAGGTACGTATTAATAGTCCTGCCTGCTCTGGTCATTCTTGCGCCCCCCAGAATCTACGCCCTGTGCCTGAGCACTGGTGGCATCGCCCTATTTACGGCACTGCGTGTGTGTATGTGTGTGTGGGTAGGCGTAAATGATCAAAGTAACTTATTTTCAAATGACGGTCAGTAGAAGGTGACTAGCAAATAAATATATTATTTATTATAGGCAATATAAATATAACATAGGATATTGCATACCTTAAGGGTCCGATTTCGCCTTTAGATATTAAAACCCTTCACGCGTCTGACATGAACTGGTCTGAATTTCCTGATAGGTTTGTGGGATCCTTAGGACCCTGATGCCAAGCATAGATCACAGTATTTAAGAAAATCTTATAATGTTTTCAGCTAAATATGGTTACCTGGCGGATCCTTTAGAAACTGGGTAAGTGATAACTTTATGATTTAGATTTAATTTAAAGATGGTAAATAATAAATAATTGCAATAAATAAATGTTAATAATAAATAAAAATGAATAGTAAAAATGATTGACACTTATCATTTTATGTAAACAAACTCACATTACTCACGACTCAGAAACACTGATGAACACACACATGCAAGTGTATAGCCAAGGCTAAGATGCGGCACATTCAGAACATCGGCGACAAACTAATCAGCTTCCCGTCTAGGAGTCGCGCTTTTTGGTCTCTCGCCAAGGCTGTAGAAGGCAATTTCTGTAGGTCTTCCCTACCACCTCTACACGGACCAGATGGTTCACTGGCTACTTCCGGAAAAAAGAAGGCTGATCTCTTTTCGCGTCGAACTCTACTCTTGACGACGGGGGAACGGCACCACCGACCATTCCGCGATGCGCGGAGCGCGCGCGCACACACACACACACACATAATTTTAAATAATTAATGCAACTGTAAAATATAATTTCACGAAAAGAATTGTACCAATTAGGAAGGAGGTCCCCAAAGGTCGAGCTTAAGGACCATTGACTTAAAAAATGTGAATAAGACTTCTGTGATTTGACTATGGCAAGTACGTTGTGGTCTACCGGAATTGACTATTGATCAGCAAAAAACGCATCGAAATAGGCCCAGTAATTTTTACGTGAATCTGGAGCAAACAGACAAGAGATTTAACAAAATGCATCGTGTTCTCCATCGTATATATAGTCTATTCTAGTTCCTTTTTTTTAGATAGCTTCAATGCACAGACATGGTATGCTTAGAATTTCGTAATAGTATATACATTATAGAATTGTTAATAAATTCATTCATTCGGCCTGTCGTAAGAGGCGACAAAACAACCCACTGGTCTAAAGTATGTCGCCATAACAAGTTTGAGTTGTGTTCCGGCGTTAGTGGCCAGGTTCCAGTCTCCCTTAAGAGAGCAGCAGCACATTTGTAGCACCTTTGGTGTTGCAAATGTCCATAGGCGATGGTAACCGCTTTCCATCAAGTGGGCCGTCTGCCTGTCTGCTGAACTCCTGCAATAAAGAAAAAAAAAACACTAACAAATTAAATGATGTTTTTCCAGTATTTCAAGAAGTCTACCATATTGCAAAGCTCCTGACACTCTTAAGCATGGGTCTTTCACCATCCAAGGCGATGAACATCCGGACATACCGGATGCCTACACAAAATTCTATCTGGAGAACACATGTAATAAGGGTTATCAGCTTTATGGAGAACGGTCTATAAGTTGTAAGGGTGGAAAGTGGTCGGCTGAAATGCCTTTGTGTGGGCGTAAGTATCTTTTTGGTCTTCTATAGCGATTTTACCAATCATAGTCTGCATAGTTATATACAATCTTCATATGCTTTAATTATAATATATTTATTGGTGGCGAGGATTCCATCCTTAAAAATGAACATTAAGAAACGGAACGAACGATTCCAAAATTGTCTGCTTCGACCGTTATAGAAGTTCGAGTCGATTGAAACTCGAAGTCTCGAACATGAACTCAAGGTGGACAGATTATAGAGTTTTCAATCGGTTATACGAGTGTGCAACGAAGCTCTTTGAACTGATGCCGCCGTCTCCCCGCCACCGGACATCCAGATGCTCCGGCATACACCACCGATATATGGTGGATACTGGATATATATATTTTATGAGTTTAGCCCACCTGATGGAAAGCGGTTACCATCGCCTATAGACATTTGCAACACCAAAGGCGTTACAAACGCGCTGCTACTCTGTTAAGGGAGACTGGACCCTGTCCACTAATGCCGGAACTCAACTCGAGGCTTTCTGGCGGCATACTCTAGACCAGGGATGGTAGCCACCCAGACAGGCAAATACTACTTGAATGTGGGTTATTTAGTCGCCTCTGACGGCCGTAGCTGCCGGCCGCATGGATATTCTACATAAACGAAGGAAGCGCTTTGCATCCGCCAACGCGCACTGCAAAAGAGTGAAACTCATTGCCGGAGTTGTCTTTCCTGATATTTACAAATCAGATGTCTTCAGTCCTGTGTGATTGTTATCTTCTAGATAAGCGTCTACATCGAACGAGATCATGACCAAACGCGAACCTATACTGTCATAGAAAAAGTTCCCCTCTTCGCATAATTTAGTGTTGTACAGTACACGTCTTGCTATGGTCAGTTTTTTTATTCTACTAAATTACCTGAAAAGAAACTCCATCATAATTCAAGGTAGCTGAATTTGAAGAAGCACCATTTTCTAATACTCATTTTCAGTGCAGACCTTTTGGCATATGACCAAAACGACCCGATTTTGTTAAACATCTACTTGTATAACACATTACCTATATTATGTATATAAGATTATTACATTTTTTTCACAATTTCGTCACTTTTATGTCAATGTTTAATATACTCGATAAATGTCAACTTTGTACGTAAAGAAACATCCAGATCATACAAATAAGTTCGTTTTCAATATACATGTAAAATATAAATCACACACATACTGTTATTTCAGTTCCATGCAATCTTAAGAAAGACCCGAGAGTAGACTACATGTGCGAGACCAAAAAGGGATCGAAGATTTGCAATGACTACGTGAGACCTGGTGAAATAGTTTCACCGAAATGCAAAGATAATATCACCCGTGATGACCTCACGGTGATGAGATGCGGTGACAACGGGTACTTTGATCGTGTTGTCACGTGCGCAACAGAAGATATGGCTGTGGGTAAGCACCAAAATGACTTTCAGCTGCGAGTAGCTCACTCAGTACTTCAATTTTGAAATTGGAAAATAATCGAGAACGTACCGGAAATAATAAAAAAGCTAAACAAGGTATTAGCACCTGGCGAAAGAAAACAGCCTCTCTGTTGAGCAGTCTGAGTATTTCAAACAACATCTACATTCTCTCTTTTGAGATAGGGGGAAATACATGTCGTACACTACCGGCTCCTTTACTGGGATTAGACCAAAGCAATGAGAGCTATCCACTAGCCAGCTTGTATGGAGACTCAGCAAGGTATCCCTATTAAAGAGGAAATCCATCGGCTAATACTCCACTAAAACCCCTTTCTCCCATGTGCCCCGCGCTTATGGTAAGAAAAGCGTGAGACTTAGTTACGCCCGCGCTGATCCTTCGCATCAGTGCTTGAGAATGCCCCGGGAGAGGCAAACTGACTTCGTCAACAGGGGTTTGATCATCTGCTCCCCGGATGCTGGAGGACCCCTAAACAATATCTACACTAGCGCTATTCCCGCGGCTACGCCGCGTGACAAGCCCTAGTTAGTAATTAAATAAAATTATAAAATTTACCATCGATCACTGAAAAAAATCGCTTTGAAATTATTTTTTTTTTAATCTGATCATTCACAGAAAAAATCCCTCGGGAGTCCCGGGATAAAAGTTACGCACATCGAAATCGGCCTCGTCGTTTTTACGTGAATCTCGAACAAGCAGACAAGAAATCTAAAATGCATCGTGTTCTTCAGCGTTTATATAGTCTTTTCCACTTGTTTTTTTATGGCAGCCATGTTTAGAATTTTATAATATTATGGATAATACACAATAAAAATAAATCTACATTAAATATTATCGACCAAATGAAGAAAAATAATGTAGGTATCCAAAGATATTACCGAATCTTAAGATGAGAAAATTAACTATACCTACAGCAATGTCGAGATTGGGGGGCTGATGGATTTAGCTAAGGCATTTGATAATGTGCACAACGTATTATTTATGTTATACTAAACTCAATGGAGCCGAATCTGAGTATACATATTGTTACGTACGAGCGGGGTACGTACTTATGGATTGGAAGAAAACACCAGTTTTAAATTTAAAAGCTTTTATTAACTCACACAGCCGCACGTAGTACCTCTCTGCAGGGTTCCCCCTATACGCACGACCAACGATGCACAGTTCCGACGATAAGTTGCCACACCCTCAATACCGTCGCCGATATTGCGCGGACCACCTCCAATATTATCGCGCCTAGCTCGCTTCTGGTTTCCCTCTCGAACTACGCTACACACCTCCTTTGCGTATCTGTCCACCAAACTTCTCACTAAATTCACCACTTAGTTCGTCTCTGTCCTCTATTAACGTTCTATAATATCGCACTTGTCGTTTCACCGTCTTGGACTGAACTCAGCTTTAAACTGCAACTTTCAACTCTAAAAACTGCCCGGTAGGCGCGCCTTACGCTGTTTATATACCCGGAAGAATTTTCTAGAACCCGTCTATCTGTCTCTGTCTTTTCTTTCCCGAACCTTCTGTTCGGGAACTTTCGTTTATACGTCTATCCCTTTCTAACATCTATCTATCTCTTTCTTTCATTTATCGTCTATCTTTTTCTAAATATATCCGTCCTTGTCTTTTTGTTCTAGATTTTTCTAGATTGTTCCAAAAGTTCGAAAACTAACTAGATGGTTCCACCATCGTTCGCCACACTACCCCCTCCTAAAACGTGCTCGTCCCGAGCATCGTTAGAACCATGAAATTTCGCTAGTCGATCTACATGTACTATTTTTACAGGGCTCCTTGATGATTTCCGAATTCGATAGGTAACATCATTAATCCTAGTGACTACTGTGTAAGGTCCTTCCCAACTCGATTGCAATTTTGGAGATTTTCCTTTACGTCGAACAGGATTATGAAGCCAGACCAATGAGCCTTCATCAAAGTCCCTTAAGTTAGCACGTCTATCGTAACGGGTTTTCATCCGTTCACTGGCTTGTAGATTTTCTATTCTCATATGGTGATGAATTTCTTCTATCCTCCTTCTTAAGTCTTGTACATAGTCCGAAACACAATTTGGAGTATCAGGCGGACATCCTGAAAGAAGTTGCACTGGAAGTCGGAGTTCCCTTCCAAAATTAGCACGAGCCGGCGTTGTGGAAGTGCTCTCATGAACAGCCGTTCGATATGCTAAGAGAAAGAGGGGAATGTACTCATCCCAGTCTCGTTGATGAGAATCCACAACCTTTGCCAGATGCCGTTCTAAAGTTTGGTTAAACCGCTCTACCATTCCATCAGATTGTGGGTGATACGGGGTAGTTCGAGTCTTGTGTATTCCAAGTATCTTGCAGGTCTCTTGGAAGACTTGAGATTCAAAATTGCGACCCTGATCACTGTGAATCTCCAGGGGTAAACCAAATCGGCAGAAAACTTCTTTCGTTAATTTATCCGCTACCGTAGTTGCTTCCTGATTTGGAATTGCAAAAGCTTCTGGCCACTTAGTAAAATAATCCATAACCACCAAAATGTAACGATTTCCTTTATCTGTCGAAGGAAATGGTCCCGCCACGTCAATTGCAATTCGTTCCCAAGGGGCACCCACGTTGTATAATTTTAATCTACCTCGACTTCGTGTTTGGGGTCCTTTCACAGAGGCGCACCTCATACAATTCCTACACCATTCCTCGACATCTTCCCTGCAATGAAGCCAGTAAAATTGTTGACGCACTTTCATCAAAGTCCTTTTCACACCGAGATGTCCTCCTGAAGTGCCGTCATGATACACCCGTAAAATTTCCGGGATTTTAGACTTGGGCGCTACTATTTGCAAATGACTTTCATTACCAGATGGACTCTCCCATTTTCGACATAATAGTTCTTCATTAAGCACCAGACTATTCCATTGCGCCCAATAGGCCTTAGTTGTTGCGCCAAAACCAGCAATATCACTCCAATCAGGTCGAGATCTATTAGCCTTTTTCCAAAGCAATATCGGTTTCAGATCTTCATCTTCCTCTTGTGACTTCCGTAGAACATCTTGACTCCACTCATCATTAAGAGCGTCCGTCCTTATTGCTTTAATGTAAATAGCACTATCTTTCTCCTCTTGTCTAATACAATGCTTGCAATCCTCTGAAAACGGTCGCCTGGATAAAGCATCAGCATTTCCATGACTTCTTCCACTTCGGTGTTCCACCACAAAATCGTATTCCTGCAGTTGTTCAATCCAACGCGCAACTTGACCTTCCGGATTCCTAAATTGCAGCAGCCACTTTAATGCCGCATGATCTGTTCTGACCAGAAACCTTCGTCCCAATAAGTACTTCTTAAAATGCTGTAAAATTTTGACTACTGCTAGCAATTCTCTCCGTGTAACACAGTAGTTTTTTTCTGACTTTGACAAAGACTTACTAAAATACGCTATGACAACTTCCTGATCTCCTTTCTTCTGAGAAAGTACCCCGCCAATACCCGTATTACTTGCATCGCAGTCAACTATGAAATCGTTGATCCTGTCTGGATAGCCAAGTATTGGGGTATTACATAAGTGCTGCTTCAGTTCCTCGAATGCCATTTGACATTCCTGGTCCCAAACAAATGTCCGTTTCTTCTCGGTTAATTTATGCAAAGGGGTTGCCACTTGTGAAAAATTCTTAACGAACCGTCGATAATAAGAGCAGAGCCCTAAAAATGCGCGAACTTGTGTTTTATCCGTCGGTATAGGCCATTCCTTGACTGCACAAACTTTTGTTGGATCAGTTTCAATGCCATTTGCAGAAATAACATGTCCCAAGTAGTTAACCCGTCGTCTTAAGAAAGAACATTTCTTCAAACTTAACTTGAGATTTGCACTTCTTAATTTATCGAATACCATCTCCAACTTCTTCAAATGATCATCAAAATTTCGACCCACTATAATTATGTCATCAAGGTAAACCAAACAGGTTTCTCCTAATAAGCCCTCTAAGACTCTTTCCATTAAACGTTCAAATGTAGCCGGAGCATTACATAGTCCAAATGGCATTACCTTAAATTGCCATAATCCTTTACCAGTAGAGAACGCAGTTTTCTCCTTATCCCTTGAGTCCATCTCTACCTGCCAGTATCCACTCTTCAAATCTAGGGTAGAAAACCATGTCATACCGTTCAAAGTATCGAGAGTGTCATCTATCCTTGGTAAGGGATAACTGTCCTTTTTCGTGACATCATTTAATCGACGGTAGTCTACGCAGAACCTAGTAGTTCCATCCTTTTTCTTTACTAAAACCACAGGAGAGCACCACGGGCTAATAGATGGTTCGATTACCCCATTTTGTTCCATTTCCTTGATCATGTCATCAACTTCCTTTTCTTTAGAAAATGGAACTCGACGTGGTCGTTGTCGGATCGGATGTTCATACCCAGTATTAATTCGGTGCCGAACTAATCCGGTTCTGCCAATATCCTTGTCGTCTTTCGAAAACATTTCAGAGTATCGTTATAATAGACTTTCGGCCTTTGCCATCTGCATGGCTGTTAAATCCTCTTTGCAACCTTCCATAATTTTACTGAGATCTATTCCATCATTTTCCCGGAAGGTGTACACTCTACCTCCGCTGCCACCTTTCATTGGGAGTTCCATGGCTCCACACTTAAGAATGCCCTTCTGTATGTCAAGGTTACACTGATGATTTCTGAGGAAATCCAGTCCAATTATGCAATCATCCATAATGTCGGCTATTATCGCTCGTTGCCAATAAAGCTTGTCACCAACTTTGATAGCTACTTTCTGCTCCCCTTTTACTGGTACACGCTGGCCGGTAGCCGTCGTGAGCTGGACCGTCCGACTTTCATTAGTTACTTTACCATTTCTCCTCATTAATTGCGGTCCAATTACCGTACGTGACGCTCCAGTGTCTATGGTCAGTAAACAAGCAACTCCATTAACTATTCCATCAATAGTTAGACTGTTCCCATCTGAGCTTTGATAAATCCTTATTCTTGGGGTTATTCGTCTACCAGCCAGCGCCCACCCCGCAGCTCTGACTTTATCTAGTTATCCCACTTCTGACACCAATTGTTACGTACGAGCGGGGTACGTACTTATGGATTGGAAGAAAACACCAGTTTTAAATTTAAAAGCTTTTATTAACTCACACAGCCGCACGTAGTACCTCTCTGCAGGGTTCCCCCTATACGCACGACCAACGATGCACAGTTCCGACGATAAGTTGCCACACCCTCAATACCGTCGCCGATATTGCGCGGACCACCTCCAATATTATCGCGCCTAGCTCGCTTCTGGTTTCCCTCTCGAACTACGCTACACACCTCCTTTGCGTATCTGTCCACCAAACTTCTCACTAAATTCACCACTTAGTTCGTCTCTGTCCTCTATTAACGTTCTATAATATCGCACTTGTCGTTTCACCGTCTTGGACTGAACTCAGCTTTAAACTGCAACTTTCAACTCTAAAAACTGCCCGGTAGGCGCGCCTTACGCTGTTTATATACCCGGAAGAATTTTCTAGAACCCGTCTATCTGTCTCTGTCTTTTCTTTCCCGAACCTTCTGTTCGGGAACTTTCGTTTATACGTCTATCCCTTTCTAACATCTATCTATCTCTTTCTTTCATTTATCGTCTATCTTTTTCTAAATATATCCGTCCTTGTCTTTTTGTTCTAGATTTTTCTAGATTGTTCCAAAAGTTCGAAAACTAACTAGATGGTTCCACCATCGTTCGCCACACTATAAATATTACTTAATTTGCCTCAAATAGTAAAATAAATCAATAAAATTCAGGAAAGCTAATACTGGGGTACAAGGCACTATATTGGTCCCGTTACTATTAATTTTGGTATATTAATGACCAGCACAACCAGTCCTAAATGATTAACATAATACTGATCTTTCTTAATACCATGTCTTAATATTTTTAGAGTGCGGTCTGATCACGGTCAGTGATGGACTGATAATCGGTGGATCTGAAGTGGGGCGAGGCGAGGTACCATGGCACGCCGGCATTTACACCAAGACCACCAAACCATATATGCAAATTTGTGGAGGGACCATCGTCACTAGTACTTCTGTTATATCAGGTAAATACTATCTTACTTTTTGCCTACAATTTTGATTATTAAATTAAGATCAGCTTTTCGATGTAAGACTTCAACGCTTAAATTGATAGACTGGCAATCCGATATCGGCTGCGCCGCGGGTCAGCCTACGTGCGTTCCTTTTGTTTAAAGAGCAGGCGGTACAGATTACATTGTATTAATTTTATATGTTTTGGCCCTTTTTATCTTTTCATTTGATACCCTCTTTATCCTGAGGAGATTGTGAAGAAATAATGTAATCTGCCATTTTGTGGACGCGGCCATCTTGGAGTTAAAATGACACTGTAAAGGTGTGTACTAAATATTAGATCAATCTGTCAACCGATAGGGCATAAAATTTCAATTACTGAATTTAATCAAAACAACAACAAACATTGCAAATTAAAACCGATTAAAAAGTAGCTCAATTGATTTTACTGCCAATATCGCGATCAAATCATCGTTTCCAACAAACATTTGTGTCGAATAAGGTAATAAGTGTTGTTTTAAAATAATATCTCGAACAAACAGTTGCCTTACAGTTAGTACCTGAAAGCGCTGTAAAGGTCCTAAGTTGAATATTTGTACGACAATGACAAACTGACTGACTACATAATTTAAACAAAAGCTTTAAATGTGATTAACCCTTCTAAGACGGAACCACCTCAAATTGGTTACCGAACTGTCCCACATGGTTAATTGGGAAGCACCAGAAATTTGTGATCAAATACAGATAATTAAAATGAACGTTGAACTGATGCTTTCCCCCTCTAAGTACATAGAATTTGTATTAGAATAAAAGAAACTATATAATTCTCTTGGTTTTAGCGCGGCAATTTTGATAATGATAATGGCAGCTTGTAGACAAAAATAATATTCAATTTTGCCCCTCGAAGGGGTTAAGTGGGTATATAGGAGGTGTAGTAGTATTCTGGGATTTTATGTGATTTTTCTTCCAGCTGCCCATTGTTTCTGGAGTGATAACACGAACACTAAACCTCCTTCCGATTATGCAGTAGCAGCCGGGAAAATATATAGACCTTGGAATGATGTGAACGACATATATGCACAGAAGACAGATGTAAATAACTATTCTACTTGCATGTATTCTTCTTTTGTTATGGCGGTGTTCTGTTGTAAACGCCGCACTCCTTCGGTAAACTTATATTCATTTTCTCGCAATTATAGTCAAAGAGCCAATGGAAAACAAACATTACATATTTCAGTAAACTCTGAATTTTTGACTCTTTTCGGTCCTTGCCTAGTATGAAGTAGGTAGAACATCGCTCCTTCAATTTTGCTGTCTGGCTTCGTTCTGTGTGAGGTTACGGCCAATACAGAGCAGGGTAGGAGCAGCCATTTTTGATCTCTTATTTACTGTCAACGTTTCGACTACATCGCGCAGTGCGCTCACCAGTTTTATTTAATTTAAATAATTATAACGCGAATTAGCGCGAACATACTTTTATTTGATAAGTTTTATCTATAAAGGTCATGGATATCAAAATACCAATACTGTATTTTGGAAGCAGTGCCAACTATCAAAATGATCTTGCGGTCCTGAAGTTGGTGAGTGCGATTACATTCAACCGCTTTGTGAGACCGATCTGCCTTGATTTCAATGAGGAAACGCAATGGAATCAGCTCGAAGATGCATCAAGGAAGGTATGTATAGTTTGCGGTAGGTCAAGATGGTAATTATTATTATTAATAATAATAATGTTACGTTCGTGCGGGGGTACGCACTTATGGATTGGAAGAACACACCAGTTTTTCATTTAACTCTTTTATTGACTTACTCAGCCGCACGCAATACCTCTCTGCAGGGTTGTCCCTATACGCACGACTAACGATGCACAGTCTCGACGACAAGGTGTCTCGCTCACAATACCGTCGTCGATATTGCGTAGACCACCTCCTGCTCACCTCCGATATTGCCGCGTGAAGCTCGCTTCCGATTCGTCTCTCGAACTCCGGTACACTCCTCCTTCACTTAACTGACCACTCAACTTGTCACTTAATTCGCCACTAAACTCGTCAGTGTCTAATAATAATACATAATTAACTTTTTGGTGTACCTAAAAAACTATAAAACTAAGTTGAACTATTTAATATTGAGTTTGATTAACTTGAGAAAAACTTAGGTTATTACTTAAATTTTATGTATATTAATACGATAATGTAAGGAAAAGTTATTTATTAATAAAATCATTTATTGATTATAAAATATATTCTATTCTTAGCAACAATTCTTGAATATGTACATTAGAATATTGTGTATGTAGTATCATTATTTAATCTAATTACCGAAATACGGCTAGCGCTGTGGCAATAGGATACTGGCAAATGGTTGTAGATTAACTTTCGACTTGCAGGTCGCTGGTTGGGGTCTCAAGACCCAAGAGGGCGAAACATCCCAGGTCTTGAAGGCGGTGTTCCTCCCTATTGTGGAATTGGATAAGTGTGTCAACGAAAGCCCAGTCGCATTCAAGCCGTACATCACAGCGGACAAGATATGCGCAGGATACACTAATGGTAGGTACAATAAATATTTCTTAAATAAAAGAACTACTTTCAGAAGATGCTTGGAGGAACCGACAATTGAATTATATAAGTTTAAAAACTTTATATACAAATATACATGCGAGTGCGATACGATGGCCGGGAGAAGGCCGTAGAAGCAAGAGGAAACTTACCTAGCAACCAGTCTACCATCACACTGCATTCACTGCAGTGTAGTGTGTAAACCCCAGGGAGACCTGGGGTTTACACACTACACTAGGATTCGCTTAAGTCGAATTATAGTTATTTAATTATATTAACTAACTCCGTTGGTCCAGCGACCCAAAGTGAGTCTTGGCCTCCGAAACAAGAGTAGGCCACTTCCCTCTGTCCTGCGCAGTGTCCTGCCAATTGTGGGCTTGCAGTGCGGTCAGGTCAGCTTTCACTCTATCCTTCCAGAGATACTTGGGACGACCAACCGGGCGCCGACCGATTGGGCGCCCCAAGTATGCTTTCTTCACATTTAATCAATGTAATTGAATGAACATGTAAAATCGATGCGATTTTACGCGATATAAGAGCGTATACAGCTAGTATAGAGCCTATGTACAAATATAATCCTATGTAACCTCATTGAATACTTGCTCTCAAACTCTAGTATAATATGTATGCATAGGGAGTATGTATGTATGAGTAAGCATATGTAATTATATGAAATGGCACGCATTACAGGGACGGCGGTGTGCAAGGGCGACAGCGGCGGCGGCCTGTCGTTCCACAGAGTCGAGAACGGCGTGTATAAGCACTATTTGCAGGGCGTCGTGTCCACCGCCCCCAACTACGGCCTCCAGCAGTGCAACGCATTCACTTGGGCCACGTTCACGAGTATCGTGAAGCACAAAGCATTCATTTATTCTAATATGAAATAAATTTTGTACCTAATTGTCAAATGCAACATTTTTATATACTGTTTGTTTTATATGTGTAAAACCGGCATTTTGCTGAATTGGTCTGTTTAAGATAACGTAACTAATTATCTTGTATGTATTTGTTTATTATTTTGTGTTTACTTGTCTTAAATAAATTTTCTTTCTATAACTACGAAGTACCTCTTTCTCCTCCGTGACTATTTTGACCAAAGCGACATCTGCCTCTTTGTATAAAATTGTTACTGAAAACGACTTGAGCTGACTGTGATTTTATAGGTTTACATATATTAGTAACAAACACACAGAGTTGCCTGGTTACAGGGATGAAAACAGTACTTTCGTTCCTAGGAAATGACTTTCCCTCCTGTCATATTTTTTTTTTAATGTTTTGGCTTGGCAACTAGGCCTTTAAGCCAGGTACAGTTGTATTGTGGGCTACAATCGACGCCATTCAACGGAGTTCTTGTGAAAACTCGAGAAACCAGATTCGGTTATAGAGTTCACATTTCTCACAAAAACACATAATTACTACTCAAAAACTATCAATATCCTACAAATATTGTTCATTTTAGACTAATTTTACACATTTTTAGAAAACAAAACTGCACAGCACCACATCTCCTTTTAGTTCCCGCCAAGAACTCTCGTAAAATTTAAAAACTATGCGAACCATAGATAATAAAAGCGACTCATGTCCCAACCTTTTTTAAAGCAAATGTTAAATCACGGCATCAATAATTGTAATAACAAAAATGAAAATAATTTTGGAACAACATTACTCATTCATTTTCCCTAAATTATTAATAGGTTGGGGAAAAAGTCTTTTCGCATATAGTATGTATGAACTTGTAATAATATCTCTTTGGCTATACCATTTGTATCTGGCTGGTTTAGGTATCATTAAAACGTTTTAATTTTAAAGAAGACAATTCCAAATTCAAATTAGGAAAATGTGTGACTTTAATTTGTTTTTCTTATTGTTAAAAATGAGTGAATCTAATGAAGAAATTCGATACGTTTTAAAATTTTACTACAAAAAAGGTAAAAATGCAACACAAGCCGCGAAAAAATTTGTGATGTTTATGGACCTAATGCAGTAACTGTGAGAGTAGCGCAAATTTGGTTTAAGCTGCCTTTGAAGTTTTACGGCCTGGCCATGAACTTAGAATAAGGAGGTTGATGTTGAGTGCGACGACACGGCTCAAAAGTCATACATGTTTTTACGTGGGTAAAAATATATATGACGTAAATAGATGTGCATGGGTGGGGTGGCAATTGGAAGGAAACATCACTTTTTATAACTAAACACTTTTATTGACTTAAACAACCGGCCGTAATTCTATTAAGCGCTGTTACTCTTTCACTGTCAACTGATGTAGCACTACTTGCTTGCAATGTTGCGCAGGCAAGTGTCTGCTACCTTGGCATTCGCCCCTAAAGTAGATCCTGTAGCTCGTCTCAAGATTTCTTCTTTCAATCTTCAACTTTACCTGTATTCTTCAGTTTCCAGTCTCTCAAAACTCGACGTATGCATTAACTCGACGGTTTTTTTTCATCACGTATAGGTTCGTGTTTGACCATTATCTCGCTCGATTTAAGCGGAGATATGGTCTAAGATCGAGCACGCTTACCTAGAAGGGACCTATTCACACGAGACTTGAAGACACCCAGGTTGTAGTTTTCGGGAAAAACAGACTCCGGCAGTGTATTCCACTCCTTTGCGGTGCGTATAAAGAAGGTGGACTCAAAGCGCTTAGTTCGAATAGGAGGTATGTCCACCATATAGCGGTGCCGCATGCCAGTGCGTCTGGTTGTCCAATGATGGACGGGAAACGGATAAGATTGAAACGCTCCAATGTACACTCTCCAAAATGTATCCGATAGAAAACCGACAAGCTGGCAACCCTGCGTCGATGTTCAAGACTTTGTAATTTGTCATTAAATAGCTGGTCGTTGCCTATCAGCTTCCTGGCTCTCCGCTCAATCGATTCTAATGCCTCGAGTTGGTGTTTATACAGCATCAGCAACTGTTCTAGAGTGAAGTACCGCCTCACAATCGATAGTATGCCCAGCTTTTTGGCTGCAGTTTGGGCTATAGACTCGATGTATGAGCCGAAATTTAGACTAGATGTTAGAGAGATACCAAGAAGCTGAAGCCCGTCGGTCACCGGCACAGACACTCCCCGGAAAGTAGGAGTCAGATCAAAGGAACTCTTTGTTGCGGTGAAAAGACACGCCTGAGTTTTGGAAGCATTAAACGAGACTAGGTTGGCGTTGCCCCAGTCAGAGACTACGCTTAAAGTCTCGTTCAACCGCTCCACCATTGTTTCCCCGAGAGCGTGGGTCTTGGATCTAACAGCCTTCGCGCTGGATGTGTATCTCTCAACGGTGCTGTCGTCTGCGTACCCAAAAATACCGGGCTTGAGCAGGTCGTTGATATGAAGCACAAAGAGCGTTGCAGAGAGAACTGACCCCTGAGGAACGCCGGCATTGCTTGCCGTAGGTTCAGAGGTCCACACTGTTTTCCACTTCTCTTCTTCTCTAGTAGTCTAACTTAATTCTGGTGGTTACCGCTTCTCTGTCTCCAGCTGAACTCTTCTTTAGGCAAGCCTTGCTTATATCCCCAGGAAAATCTTCTCGAACCCTCCGATTTTGTACTTATTTTCGATGTTGTTTTATTTACTGTTTGTCCCTTTCTAAGTATGTATCTATCACTATCTTTTCCTCCCGAATTTTCCAAGTTTTCCTTGTAACTAATAACCACCTAACGTTGTTAGATCATCCTATCATCGCTCGCTATAATATAAATATTTGTGTTTATATCGCTCATAGCCACAAGGTCGTGGCCGGGCCGTTAAACAAAATTGCATATAATATGACATTCCAACTTGTTTATTTTATGAATCTCGTTGCGGCCAGATATCAAGAAGAGCTCGTTCGGTCTGCACATGTAAAACTATATACCGATTAAGTAATTTATTAATCGTGACGTCAGAAAACATGTTTAACAAGTTGTATTTCTTGTTCTTGTGCATTGGTGAGTTATTTAGAAGGACGTTTTGTTTTAATATTAAGCCTATACAATAGATTGTTTTAATACTTTATCATAAATTTTTAATTTTTATCATAAAACCTGTATAAGTAATGTCACTGTTTCTTCATATGAACTTATAGACTAAAACAAGAAAGAAAGAAAGAAAAATTTAAAGAAACAGCGACGTACTTACATTGTTTTTTTTAACATGTTTGTTTTGTTAACATGTATCTTAAAAATAAAAACATATTTTGAGAATTTGTACGCCACATTTCTAGCAAATAAGGTTTGCACTCAGTTTATTTCTGTGCGCGCATAATATGCAATACAACGCTTATTTTCTGACCTTCCCTTTGGCCTAATACTAAAATAACCCGAAAATTCTATATTTAATTTAAAAATTATTTAATTTGTACATACATACATACATATTGTCACGCTTGTTTCCCATTGAAGTAGGCAGAGACGATGGATCTCCACCTGATACGATCTTGACAAACACTTTTCGCTTCATCAACTTTCATTAATCTGCTCATACATACATGCTTATTTAAACTACTTTTTATCTGACCTTTCTTCAAAATATCTTCAATTTGATCATGGTGAGTACGTCTCGGTCTACCGGCACCGAATCTACCAGTCACATTGCTGTCATATACTTGTTTTGTGATCTGCTATCATTCATTCTCTCTACATGGCCAAACCACCTTAACATTCCCTTTTCAACTCTTGTCACTACATCTTCTTTCAATTCACAACACTCCCTTATAACACTGTTTCTTATCATATTCATACTTCTCAAAGCTCTCATTTCAACTGCATTTATCTTAATTGTAAATTATAATACGTACATAGAATAAACAGTATAATACAATAAAACAATATAATAACAGTAGTAAATATTTTGTTAAAATTAAATAATTAAGGCTTTATTTTTATCAAATTCATAGGTTTGTAAAAATATCTGGTTGGGTATAGATATAGTAAAATAGTATTAAAATAAAAGTGCCCACTTTTATTTTAAGTAAATGGAAGGAGTAGAGGGGGAGGGTAGGGAGGAATACTTACCCATTCAGCAACCCCTATATCAAGAGAATCTATAGTTCTTAAGATATCAATGTAAATACTCACATATATTATTTACTCCTAGTAGTCCTCCCTACCTTAAGGAACGTTTTGAATTCCTTCGCCTTTCTACTTCCCACAATTTGCGCACTCATACGTATCGTAAACTCACTACACCTGCACACACTTCATCCTTTTATGATAACTCTTTCACAGTGCAGGCTGTCAAACTTTGGAATGCGCTGCCTCTTACTGTCCGAGAGGCCAAAACATCGCCTACATTTAAGAACACACTCAGAAAACACTGCTTTTCCTTAAATAATTATGCCATAGACTATCCCTATTAATATTATAAATGCGAGAGTAACTCTGTCTGTCTGTCTGTTCCGTTTTCACGTAAAAACTACTGGACCGATTTGGCTGAAACTCAGTATATATATATTTTCGACGCCGAGAATGAACATAGGATATTTTTTATCCCGAAAAACGGGATAGTTTCCGGGATAAAAATATATTTGTCTTTCTGATTGTTATGCTTTTACGGAAAAACGATCAGACCGATTTAGTTGAAATTCGGTATACATGTAATTTTAATACCGAGGGTGGACAAGGTATACCTTTTATCCCGGATAATGGTATAGATTTTGGGATAGATTAATGTAACGGTTATCCCAAAAAGTGAGATAGGTTTTTTGCGATTTTCCATTTTCGTAATTTTGGTCATCTTTGTCCGATTTGTCCTTATTGACCTTTTGCCATTTTTGACCTATTTGCCCTTTTTGACATTTTTGCCCTTTTTGCCTTTTTTGTTGTTTTTGCCCTTTTCGTCCTTTTTGCCCTTTGCGTCCTTTTTGTGCCTTTTTGCCCTATTGTCCTTTTTGTATTTTTTGCCCTTTTTGTACTTTTTGCCCTTTTGTCCTTTTTGTCATTGTAGCCCTTTTTTGTCATTGTAGCCTTTTTTGTACTTTTGCCCTTTTTGTATTTTTTGTCCTTTCTGTCCTTTTTGCCCTTTTTGTCCTTTTTGCCCTTTGTGTTATTTTTCTCTTTTTGTCCTTTTTATCCTTTTTGTAATTTTTGCACTTTATGTCCTTTTTTTCCCTTTTGTCCTTTTTGCCCTTTTTGTCCTTTTTGCTCTTTGTGTTCTTTTTGTCCTTTTTAACCTTTTCGTCTTTTTTGTCCTTTTTGACCGTTGCGTTCTTTTTGTCTTTTTGCCCTTTTTGTCTTTTTTGCCCTTTTGTCCTTTTTGCCCTTTTTGTTCTTTTTGTCTCTTTTTGCCCTTTTTGTCCTTTTTATCCTTTTCGTCTTTTTTGTCCTTTTAGTCATTATTGTCATGTTTGTCTATTATGTAGTTTACATAGAAGGGGATAGATAAGTATAACTAGGACGGTTTGAAATAAAGAATGAAAGTTTGTATGAGACCAATCATTTCTCAAGTTTATAGATAGGTATAATGAATCGTCGTCTATAAAAAATGTGATAGTAACTCGATATGTCTTTCCGTTAAGCTTTCACGGAAAACTACTAGGAATACTGGATCGGTTTTGCTGTAATTTTGTGATATAAAATGAAATTAATCTTCCGGGTGCAAATAGTACTAACATGAAAATTTAGTATAATGTAACCTGTATAACGCCTGCTCTTTAAACAAGAAGCAAGCACTTTAACGGTTAAACTCTAGTTTAATATATAATTATGTATATTTATGTATGTTTTTAATTTATAAAGTAGTTTAAGTATGTGTATTTAATTTATAAATTATGTAGTTTAAGTATGTTTATTTATGATATATTTAATGATATGCACCACCTACATCGCCAGATTGGATTAAATTATCCCTTAAGTTAGGTTGCCTGGAAGAGATTGCTTTCAGCGATAAGGCCGCCTTTTGTTTCGACCATGACAATATTATATTTGTGTATTTTGAAATACAATTTATTTATTTGATTTACTAATTAAATATTAAACAAGTAGAATTTCAATATTAAATAGTTCAACTTAGATTACTACAATTTATTAAAACAATTATAAAATTACATACTATTGAATACAATGTAAGAAAACTTAACTTATTTGTGTTGTATGGGTAGAACCCATAGTCCCTCAAGACTATAAGTAGAATACTGAGCCCATATCACCGTCTTCTATGGGTAAGGTGCCCAGAAGGCTGACTACGTTTCCTCGCTGGATCGCCATACTGATCCGTTGGCCGAGGTAGGCACCAGCCTTCTGATCACCTGAAGAGTCAATGAGCCGTTTCGATAAATTTGAAATTGTATATTTGGCGAGCAAAAAAGTGTTATCTGTCTATACTTATGCTTGTCTATATTGTAACATGCTTGTATGTATATTGCGTGTAACAACGTGTATTGATTCATCTAATGAAATCTAATCGAATATGATCGGATTGAGCGATTGTCTACTATTCTACTGTATAATAATAAACCCGCAGGGTGGCTTTGTGGTGAAGGCATAGGTGAGTAGCGACACCTCGGACCGGTAGACATATTACAGTAATATAAAAATTATCATATACGTTGTTATAACAACAAAGTAGTAGTAATTATTAATTTTTGCTTTTTAGTTACTTTTTCATAGCTATAAAATTTTCATACTTATCATATTTATATATTAGAATATCTCCAAAATCTAAAATTTTAACTTACATATTTTTCTTATTAAATGTGCGATGTGTTTGGTATTGTTACGAGTTACGCAGGACTCGAATTAAAATTCCTTTGGAATGACTATAAAATTTATTAGAACTATACAAACACGTATAACATAGGTACAAATATAACTAGACACTGCCAGTACAAACTGCACGATTCAATAACACGCGCAAAGTCCGTCATTATATAAAGTATATAACTTGTCGAATGTACACACGTCTTGCTAGTATCGTAATTGTCGCTTCCCTACCCCTCCATTCGGGCATTGTTTTATAGTAAACAGTACAAAACAACAGTCGACGGCGTGGACTGAGTTTTTTCCAAGAAAACGTAATCTGGACCCCTGGTTAATTATTCCTGCGAACGGCTATAAATGAAACAATAACAATATTTAATTTAATTAATTATAATTTAACAATAACAATAGGCTATTGTCTAATTGAAAATTTTAAACACAACGTAATAAACCAGGTGAACATTTCTTTGTAGGTATGTAACAGTATTGTGTTATTTGTAATAGTTTCACATTTTGTTTTAAATTGCTGCTATACGTTATAGTGTTATTTAGTTTGGTCTGGGTGTGTATATTTTTTAAATTACGACGGTCTCTGTGCTTGAGTTTATCTCTATTTCCAATATTTTAGGATTTGCTCTGAAAGACAATTGAAACATTAATTTTGTATATTTATTAATAACAAGGCTATGCTCGTGGCTTCGTCCACGCTTGGCTTGAAATTTCCGCGGGATTCCCGGGACACAAAGTATAGCAGCAATTTAAAAACAGAATGTAAGCTATCGTTTTAGTGGAAGCTGTGTCGGAAATAAGCCAATTTTTATGCATCCGAATAAGTTCAAACCGCTCTCTGGAAAATTTCCGCGGGATTCCCCAAATAAAAGAATATCACACATTATATTACATTAAATTTCCTATCGATCAGTAAAAAAATCACATCGGAATTAGTTTGTTTTAATATGGCCATTTTAAATCATTCCCAGAAATTTTCTCGCGGGATTCTTGGGATAAAAATTAGAGCAAAATCTCAGTCTAAGAGTTGGCCGTCGATCAGCGAAAGCCGCATCAAAATCAGCCCAGTAGTTTTTACGTGAAATCCCGAACAAACAGACAAGAAATCCGAATAAAACTGTATCGTGTTCTCAATCGTTTATATAGTCTATTCCAGTTTTTTTAATAGCTTTAATTTACAGACATGGCATGTTTAGATTTTTTTAATATTGTAGATATTTATTTTCAATATATTTTACAGGTACATTAATCAAGGTGACCGTACAACAAGACAAGTAAGTACATATACACATATGTATAACATGTTTTTGGGGGTCTGTGGCTATTTTGGAACGAAGGAAATCCATAGAGTCCATTCAAGCTAGCAATAGCGCAGTCCAAACGCATCGAAGCGTTAAAGCTTCTTCTCAATTAAAGCGAAGTTGCACGAATGCGCGCGATCTTGTAAATTAGCGAGCCGTCACAGACTTCTACGTTTAGTAGTGATGGACATTAATTCTCAGCAGGTATGATGAAAATCGCGTAAGCGTCCTCAGGATGCCATCGTCAGGCTGGCCTCCGGAGACGCCGATATGTGCAAAACCTCCTCCCCTGCATTTCCATCGTAGGGATCGCAGTTTGGGGATGCGGCGGATCAAACCCCTATTGGCGACGTTGGTCGCCCTGCTTCTCAGGGTGACTAAAGCTTGTTGCGTGGTTGATCATGAGAGTTAGCCATGCTCTTGTCCTCATGTTCTTCCACACAAGCGCGGGTGTTGCGGACAGAAAACGCCCCCCTAACCCGCCCGCCCATAGCTCGCGCAATTAGCAGCTAGGCGTCGGACGGAATGCGGGATATAGAAGCGGTTTTGGTGGCCGAAGAACCAATTTGTTAGTTGTTACTTACTTGCTACTTGCGACTTATCACTCTCACATCGTTCTCACTTGACTCTCTCGCGCACTTATTCTATATATATTTCGATTCATGTAAATAGTTTAATAATAATCATACACTCCAGTATATCGAGTTTCATTTTCAAAAAAGAAGCAACTACCACCAATAACTACAGTGCAACTATACATCTAACATACTTTTTTTCAGTGACTCTAAGGGTCCGGAAACGAACAGCACAAGTTACTGTATACCTTCATATAGTCGTACTATAGAAATCTACGAGATAGATGGTACTCCTGCTTTTCCGTACAGCCAAGTTTTCCATTCCTTCTACGTTAAAGTGAGGTGCCCGCCAGGGTACAAATTAGTTGGGAACAAGATAGGACGTTGTGTTAACGGAGATTATGTCAAACCCACTGGAAGGTGTAGTCGTAAGTGAATCATATTTTTTGTTTAACAAAAAGGAAACCGACTTCATAAGTAACTAAAAAAGTACCACGTGTTTGGGATCCGATCTTCAAAACTATTAAGACACAAACCCAGCAAAAACCAACTGCCAGACCTCAAGGCACTGTGAGCTCTTTCTTCGTGCAACGAACACAAACCAACTTGATTGATATTTTCTTTTAAATTTCCTTTCACCCATTTTAATCTTATCTATACTGATATAAAAAGCTAAAGAGTTTGTTTGTTTGCTTGCTTGCTTGAACGCGCTAATATCAAGAACCACTGGTCTGATTTGAAAAATTCTTTCAGTGTTAGATAGGCCATGTATCGAGGAAGGCTATAGGCTATATATCATCACGCTAAGACCAGTAGGAGGGGAGCACCAATGAAGAATGTTTCAAAATCGAGGGGTTTATTATGTGTATGTTTAAATGTATTATTTTTTATGATATGTTGTATTTAAATAAGTTATAATTTTTATCATTTTACATTATGTATGTTGTACTGTCCTTTGTGACTTTACTTGCTGGTCCCAGGCAGAAGAACAGCGCTGGTCTTAATTGGTCAGCATATGCTGAGACTGGGTCCAATTTTAGGACTTATTCTCTTTCTGTTATTTTACTGTTTGACAATACTCTGTATTGTTTTTGTCCTAAATAAAATATGTCTTTCTTTCTTTCTATTTTTTAACCGACTTCGAAAAAAGGAGGAGGTTCTCAATTCGTCGGAATCTTTTTTTTTTTTTTGTTCCTTTTTTTTTTATGTATGTTCGCCGATTACTCCGTCATTTATGATCCGATTTACGTGATTCTTTTTTTGTTCGACGCGGAATAGCTTCCAATTGGTCCCCTAAAAATTTTACATAGTTTGGCCCAGTAGTTTTCATTTTATGGACATTTTTCATGGAAATAATTTTCACTCCGTTCCATATGTTCGCCGATTACTCCGTCATTTATGATCCGATTTACGTGATTCTTTTTTTGTTCGACGCGGAATAGCTGCCATGTGGTCCCCTAAAAATTTGACATAGTCTGGCCCAGTAGTTTTCATTTTACGAAATTTTTTTTGTTCCGGGTTCTTAGGACCTATATTTTTTAAGAAGCGCGGCACCATTTGTAGGTCCACCCATACATAGCTAGACACTAAAAAGTAACAAATAAAATTTAAAAACTTCGTTTAAAAAAACCGACTTCAAAAACTAAAAAACTAAAATGTATAAAATAACTTATTTCTAAAGCTATTATTATTAATATATATTATCTAACACATCTTGAAGTCGGTGCAAAGCAAAACATAAAAATTACTATATTTTGAAAATTACTAAGCACCGACTTTAAGATGTTTTAGATAATATATATTAATAATAATAGCTTTAGAAATAAGTTATTTTATACATTTTAGTTTTTTAGTTTTTGAAGTCGGTTTTTTTAAACGAAGTTTTTAAATTTTATAAGTTTTATATTAGGGGGCGTGAGGAGGGGGATATGCTTAAGACGACCTTGATTACAAGACCTATATGTACCTATTTGTTTTCCATCGTGTACATGTAAAAAATTCAAACTTCTTAAAACGTGGTTTTTTCAACAGGTATCGATGAAAATGTTACGGTGTCCACTAAGTAAGTAAATAAAACCGTCTAACTAATCAATTACAGGGAGAAAAAAATAGGAAAAATGTAAATTGCCAAAATATTGTTGCGAATCAATAATAATCCTTTGTGAAATTAGTTGAGTTTCAACTGCGATCGAGGCGTTACCTAGTGTACAATCGAACCAACTGAATTATGACCCACTTTGCTAATAATTCTTTTAAAATCGTCAAAATAGTGAGGTTTATCGTGTGTATTGCACATTGGACGTTTTAAACATTAATAAAAATGAGTCACTAGGCTCAGAGAACTACGCAATTATAAACTTTGTTATCATTGTACTTGATATGTTTTAGATAAAACAGTAATGATTCGGAATAATTTGAATCTTGAACTGAAATCTGTCTTATAATTATTCTAACTCTTCATTATAGAAAAAGTATTATAATTTAAAAAATGAAATGTCATTCTGAAAGTATTTCAGAAGTCAAGTAAAGTCAATGAAAAAAAAATTAGAACTCAATATCTAAGAATTATTAACTTATTTACATTGTGTATTGGCTAGTCTCGCAGAACAAAGAGCTCGGATTGTAGTGCTCAGTGAGGAAGGCTATGGCATTCGATAAACATCACGAGTGTTAATATAAGTCGGAACACAGTGCGAACATGGATCAGACGACACGTTGTAAAGGGCATTCTTGAAGATAGACGAAAACATAATCATGGCGTTCGTCGGATAACAAACCAACAAAGCACAGATATGCAACACCATTATGAAGAACATCCTTTTTCTCATACACAATATTTCGCAGCATGTTACGACGTTTGTTCACAAACCATAAGAAATCACTTACATCGTATTGGACTGCTTTACCGACATTATGCTAAGTACACTTAACGAATGCACACAAAACTGCAAGATTAAATTTTGCACGTAATTATTTAGACGTTGACTGGACCAATACGATATTTTCAGATGATAAATCATTTAGATCTTCTCAACATGGTCGCTTAACTTTGAGGCGTTATAACAATACGCGATACACAGAGGATCACGTAATGCCTAATCAATTATCCGGTCGAATTTCAGCTAACATGTGGGCCTGGATGGGTACCGGGGGTATAGGTGAACTTGTCCAAATTTCTCCTCGTCAAAACGCATTAAACTATGTCAATTTGTTGGAAGAATCAATGTTACCGGCACTCCCTGTATTCTCCTACGTTCACGACAATTGTCGAGTACATACCGCCAGAATCGTCTCGAATTGGTTTATCCGGCATAAAGATAAAATTACTCTTATTCCATAGCCGTCTAGGTCACCTGACCTCAACCCAATAGAGAATTTATGGGATTTGAAGGTTTAAATGTGGGATAACAGAAACGAGAGGACAAAGGAAGCAATTGAAAGAAAGAAAAATATTTATTTCTAAAATTGAGTAATTGAGCTGCACCGTAACGAAATTTGAAATTACATGAGGGGAACCGACATGCGACATCTGCAATCGTCTAATCTGGTCGATACGTAATCGACTATTAGATGTCGTTGAAAACAATGGTGTTTATACCCGGTTTTAGGTTTAAGTAAGGTAAGGTAGGTGCAATTTCTAACTTTGAAATAAAACCAATTAATAAATTAACAAAAAAGGTTATTATTTTTAAATTTTTCTACATGTAACCCACTACGAAGCAAGTACGTACATATTCCCGACTCAGCATTTAGGTGAGTACGCGCTAATTTACCCTCAGTCCGTACGTCGCTCATCAAGGTAGCGCACGCGCGTGCTCACCGGTGCACATCAAAGCATCTCCATCCATATCAAGGGATAAAATAAATCAAATATATAAAGTGTGTAGTTTCAATCAAGGATCCTACAAACCCTAATATCAAAGGGTGCTTATACAAAGGTTTGGCCTGTGTCACCTTTGGCTTGTCGATTAAGGGCCAGTTCCGATATCTTACTATTCACTCACTTGCCTTATCGTAGGTTGAATTTTGACATTAATTGTATAGAGATTACGTCAAATTTTAACCGTTAGTAAGGTGAATAAACGGTCAGTAAGATATAGTAACCGGCCCTTAATCCAATATACTTAATGACAGAGTAATAGCACGTAATAGCATTTGTCAGATGTTACACACGAGTATAGTCGAGTCTCTCCGATCTGTTTAATACAACGTAGTCAGTACCTGTCAATGTCTAATAAAATAATAACAAGTTCATTACCAAGGAAATGTATGTTCAGGCGCATTTCAACCTAATTGTATTTCACAACTGTAGGGAAATGACCTTATGGTGGGCCATGATTCAGTTGGTTCGATTTTACTTTTGGAAAGAGTATCAACGGACTTGTTGGGTTTTATGTTATTACGATTATCTGCTTTACGGTTTGAACTTATTGCATTCGGTTTGTAAGAGCTGTAAATTACGTGGTACAGACATACACACTTTTTACGTAATACAAACAATCTCTATTTCAGGCCTGAATTACTACCGTCTCTCTGCGAAGTACCAGAACATCCAAAGCACGGCAGTTACGTAATGCTGGGTACTTCCCATCCCGATATAACACACGCATACTACGAATTTAAGATAGATTTTAAATGTAATTACGGGTATGAATTGAGAGGTAGTGATCTTGTCACATGTTACAGAGACTCTCCTTTGTCACACGATATACCGACATGCGTACGTAAGTTGACGATTTTTGATTCACTAAGCTCCAGTACCTATTGAGTAGCTCTATTTTACTTAAACAAAAATTTAATTACTTCTAAGGTAAGCTATACGTGATGTTTTGACACATTAGAATAGTGACGTGAAATATGTCAATTTTATCTAGAAAATGTAATGAAGTGCGATTCGCATCTATAAGTTTTTGGAATGGTATATTGTAAGTGTATATCTTATATACTAATATTTATAGCTGAAGAGTTTGTTTGTTTGTTTGCTTGAACGCGCTAATCTCAGGAACTACTGGTCTGTTTTGAAGGCTACGCTATATATCATCACGCTAAGACCAATAGGTGCGGAGAACCAATGAAGAATGTTTCAAAATCGGGGTTTTTTTTTAACTTACTTTTTTTACTATTCTACGCGGACAAAGTCGTGGGCAAAAGCTAGTATTGTATATATTGTCAGTACATAACAAACTACTCCTTTATAAGCAAGTCCTGATGCCAGTATGGACCTATGGCGTACAGTTGCAGGGTTGTACCAAACCAAGCAACATAGAAATAATAAGATTCCATAACAAAGTACTGAAAATCCTTTTTTTTAATAAGGGGAAATCCGTTTGAGAACTATCCCCCGTGGGAGAAACAAGGTGCGAAGTACGGGATTTGCCGGATTGGAGTGGCACTCGTGGCATCGCATACAAGAGATGCTATTGCCACACCGAGGCCAGAGATACCCACTAAAACCCCTTGGTGTTCCCCCTGCGCCTTGTGCCAGGGCTACAGGCATGCGGCACATCGACCATCTCCGCGTGTCCTGGTAGGCGAGGATAAATAAATTCTCATTTTTTCCAAATATGAGCATATATAAACATGTTGTATTTTTTTTCAGCAAAATATGGCTACTTAGTCGATCCGTTGGAAACTGGGTAAGTGGAAAATATTACTCCTAGTACCACAATTACAGCGTTAACATTACCTTAAGAAACATGGTAAAATTATCACATTTCATTAATACAACCAAATCTTTATTTTTTACATTTATAAAGGGCCTAGTGTTACAATAAGTCGTCAGTACATCTATATTCTGCCAGTGCCGGTGTACAATATTTTATACTTAAATCTAAATTAAGACAATTTAATTTATTTTTATTTTTATTGCATGAGTTCAGCAGACAGGCAGACGGCCAATCTGATGGAAAGCAGTTACCATCGCTTATGGACATTTGAAACAACAAAGGTTGTTACGGACAGAATCATCGCCCTGAACTCACCTCACCTCACAAATATGTAGATTGTTTGATTAGCAGCTAAGCGTCTGACTAAAAGTAGTACCTTAGCCAGAACACTGAGAGTCACCAACAGACTTCCCGGTCATCATCGAGGTGTTGTATGACCTCAACTTGCAGCACCTCCCCATCCTCGTCACGCTCGCTACGATGTACGAACCGTAAAGCAGAGGTCCAGATTTTCCAATCCTCAGGACCAGCCACTTCTCCAACGTCTGGAAGACAGGGAAAATTGTCATGCTCCTAAAATCGGGAAAGGATCGGCGACTGCCCACAAGTTACCGACCAGTCACACGGCTCCCCTATGTAGCCAAGTTGTCCGAGCGTCTGCTGCCTATTAAATGTTTGTCTATTGAGTGCCCTTAGAACATAACATCGTACCGTAGGACTGATTCAACTTACCCGTGATAAGCAACAATTGCGGCTGATTCATTAAATACTTTGCCAAGCATGTATATTCTTATATACCTATTTATTATTTACATTGGTGTCATTCATCTGTTCATCAACAACAGGCTATACACTATCGAGCCTGCGCAACATATTCTTGTTATACACATACGAAGCATAAACTGTACAAACTCGACAATACATAAACTATTGCTAACTGACAAGCAAAATGACTACCACATCGCTATTAGAACTAATGACAACGAGCTTAAACTTCTTGTTTTCAAACATAGCTCTGGAGGATTTCTGATCCAGCCAGTGTCAGTATTCATGAAAGAAAGAAAGAAAATAATTTTATTCAGGCCAAATTACATTGGTGTAGTTTAGGTATAATTGTTAAAAAAGATAATTAAAACTAACAATATAATCTTGTCCTGAAAGGGGCAAATAATCCTCACCTAAAGCGTTAGCCAAATTGTAAATCTTCCTGACCTCTATTACGTCACGTATGTGACTTAATGAGTGAATTAATTTGTTGCTTTACATCAAGGTTATAATTTTAAGTAGTCCACGTACGTGATAAAATCTAGGGGTGATGCAAACGCGTTGCCAGTACAGAATGGACTGGATGGGATAGACAAGAGAGGAAAGATGAAAATATAGGTACTATTCCAAAATTCCACAGTAATTAAATTTTTGAACAAAAATATTTGAACTAATTTAAAATTACATGTATAAGTTCCTACTGTGAATGCTCTGACATAAAATATTATATTTTCAGTATAAGAAGAAGCCTAACATACTGCAAAGCTCCTGACACTCCTAAGCATGGATCATACACTATTCAAGGCGATGAACATCCAGACATACCAAATGCCTATACGAAACTTTTTATAGAAGTTACATGTAATGAAAATTACCAGATTCTTGGAGAAGACTTTATAACTTGTAGAGGTGGAAGGTGGTCGGCTGCAATGCCATTGTGCGGACGTAAGTGTCTTTAATTGTTGATGTTAACTTCTTGTACGTATGAAGCCCGCTGAGATACCTAAGAACGTAATTTAATGTCACCTGTGTGCTGAATAACGAAATTCTGAAAGCAAAAAAGAAACTTGCGTTACCGCAATGTTTTGTAACGTTACGTATATAACATACAAGTGGGAGGACCTTGCACTTCTCAAGTGAGTAAATACGATTAGCTCAAGGCCAAGTGTTACACACCAATATTCTGTTAGAACATGGTATCGAGTTGACTCTAAGAGATAATTAAAATAGTGATTCCAGAATAGCGCTACTACTTCAAAATGTACTTTCAGTATATAGAATTGTACAAAGATTATAAAATAATATATATTATTTCAGTTCCATGCCATCTAAAGAAAGATCCAAGAGTAGAGTACTTGTGTGAGACCAAAGATGGTTCGATTTGCGATGACTACGTGAGTCCTGGTGAAATAGTCACACCGATATGCAATGATAATATCACTCGTGATGACATCACGGTGATGAGATGCGGTGAAAACGGTTACTTCGACCATATTGTCACTTGCGAGAGAGAGGATATTGCTGTTGGTGAGTATCAGCTTCCGAATAATTTTCACCTGACTTGCTTGCTTGCTTTAGAGCTCTACCGTGACGTGACCAAAAATTTCACAAACCAATAAATAAATATGACGCTCATAATAATTGGACAAGTGACACATACGACAATAAATTCGAAAACAAAATCTATATAAAAGAGCGGACTTTAAAATATTTTGTTGTCATCAATCTGTCAATCTCTAGTGCGTGCCTCTTGTTTAAAGAGCAGGCGTTAACACCTATAGGTTACATTGTGTTAAATTTTTATGTCAGCAGTATTTGCCCCCCGAAAATTCTCTTCATTTTATATCGCAAACTATCCATCTCCCGGGATGAATAGTATCTATTATCAATTTTTGGTATTAAAATTATATAGGTACAAAATTATACCAAAACCGACCCAGTACTCCAGCAGTTTTACCGTGAATGCTTAACAGACAGACAGATTGAGTTACTATCGCATTACATGCGAAAATCACCAAAAAGACAAAAATTAAAAGTGCCAAAAATGAACAAAATGAGAAATGTACCAAGTGTAAAAAATGACAGAAATTCAAAAGTGCCAGAAATGCCAAAAGTGCCAAATATGCCAAAAATGACAAAAAGCCGAAAATGAAAAGTGCTCAAAATGACAAAAATGTCATTAGTGCCAAAATGCCAAAAATAAATGTCCAAAATACCGAAAATGACCACAATGCCAAAATTACTAAAATTGCCAGTGATCAAGATCTCAAAAATGACAAAATGACTAAATTAACCAAAATAGCGAATCATAGAAAATACCTATCCTATTTTCTGGGATAATCTTAACATAAATCTATCCCATTATCCGGGATAAATAGTATTTCTTGTCCACCCTCGATATTAAAATTACATATATACCAAATTTCAGCCAAATTCGTCCAGTAGTTTTCCGTGGAAACGAAACAAACAGAGTTACCTTCGAATTTATAATATTAATAGGGATAATTAAATTACGCTTTACCCGTGGCGTATTGCAATAGAATTTCTAATAAAAAAAACATGATTTGATCGAGGCTGTTGATTTAATCCAGTTGTAGTAGTTCTATTGCGTGGACAACAACGAATTCCTACATAAAACTATTATAATTATTAATCTTATCTAAGATAATAATGCACAATTATTTAAACGTTTCGACAAGTAGGAAAAGATGCAAGATAAAAAAGGTAATACTGGTGTGCTACAAGGCATTATATTGAGTCCTATACTGTTCATAGTATATCATAGGCTTACCTTAATGTAAAAATAACAATATACGTAAATATTTATGTAGATTACCTTGCCTTAATATTTTCAGCGTGTGGATTGGTAACGGTTAGTGATGGATTGATAATCGGCGGGTTTAAAGTAGAGCGGGGTGAGGTGCCATGGCATGCCGGCATCTACACCAAGAACACCAATCCATATATGCAGATATGTGGAGGGACCATCGTCACCAGCACTTCTATTATATCAGGTACTATAAAACGAAACTCGTAGAGATACTAGGCTATTTTAATTCAAATAGATTCGAGGTATTTTTTTCGGTTCCATAGCTATATGACAAAAACAACCGACCTTCACTGCGCGTGAAGTAACACTAACTTAGCCGGTTTTTGTATTTTAAAATAGCGGCATCAGCGAAACTTCGTCCGCGTTGTCATGGGTTGCCATTAAATTTCCTTGTTAGTGAATTGTAACAAATAAAACGCGACTGCAGTGCCGTTTTTGTGACTATATTCGTCTTAATCACAGAAACAACGTCATTTGTCGGAATAAAAAGTATCCTAAGCCGTGACTAGGGATATAATCTGGTTTAATATAGAGTTTCATTTCATTAGTAGTTTTCATATGATATTCTAATAGAGAAACAGACAAAAATTCTAAAACTTGACCCCTCGGCCTCTACAGATTAATTATGTGGGAGAAATTAAAACTTCCAAGCAAAAATCACGTTTCAAATTCTCACCAAAGAGATCTATATCTGTTTATAATATTCTTCATAAAGTTTGTTTTTTTCCAGCTGCCCATTGCTTCTGGACCGATAAAACAAACACTTTACCTCCGTCCAATTATGCAGTGGCAGTCGGAAAAATATACAGACCGTGGAATGAACCGCATGACATACATGCACAGAAATCGGATGTAAGTAACAATTTTACTTAGATTAGAAATGTTAAAGGTGTAATATTATTGTATGTTGAAACAATACTTTTGACTCTGATCAATGCTCTATATTGATAAGGAGATAATTGTAATGACTGGTACCTGGGACCTACTTCTTTATTCTTTTTAGTTTTAGCTTTTAGTACATTATCTACATCGTTAGTAACTTTCTTATCAAGTAAACAGTTTAAGTAAAACAAAGATCTAATTTTAAACTGTGGCTGGAATTTTGTTAGAGTTACAATTTTCGTTTATACTCTATGCTGATACCACCTTAATATTTCAATAACAGATGAAACTTTCTAAGATATAAATTTATACTTCCAAGGTCATGGACATCAAAATCCCAACACTGTATTTCGGTAGCAGTGCCAATTACCAAAACGATCTTGCAGTCCTGAAGCTGGTGACTGCTATTGAGTTCAATCGCTTCGTTAGACCAATCTGTCTGGACTCTAGCGAGGAAACCGGTGCGAAACAGCAGGACGATGTAATGAGAAAGGTACGATTGCATTTTTTAGGGTTTTGTGCCAATTTCCATAAATAATAATTTATTTCATTTCCAAATATTACACCCATAATTTGTTTGTGATTATCATTACTTATAATAATATTATCTATGTTAATAGTACAGAAACAATAGAACACAAAATTGAAAGAATGGCTTATTTCCACCGTCCTTTCGACACTAGATAGGAATCTCACCTAACATCAAAGGACAGGGAAAATTCCATTCTTTAAGCGAACTCTCTCAGGATACTGTTGGTGCTGTCCCAGACAAAAAGACGCGGTTTTACGTGCACATCAGTACGTTCCTTCGTGAACATTATGGTTGCACTACAGAATCGAGATAGCCTCAGTAGTATGCTGAAGCTACACGTATTATTATATCGACGGCCTCTGTGGTTGAGCGGATTAAGCCTTTGCCAGCTTACCTCACTTCAACACTCACTCAATGCAAAGGCTCCGGGTTCGATTCTTGATATGGTAAATTTCGGAAACGAATTTTCTCTGTTATTTACTATGTTCTGTTGGTCTGGGATCAGCCACAACGTAATTCGTTGTAGCTTAGTACCCATTACCCATAATACAAGTGTAATTTGCTTAATTTGGGGATATACAATACGTGTGTTTGTCTGCCGATTATTTATTTACAATTCACAATCATTTTACTCAGAAATTGCAAGATGCATATGGATGAAATTTATCACGGACATGTTATTTAGTATTTGGGCGGGACAAGCTTCATTTGGCAGAAACTTTTAAAGTATCGGTAGGTAATCATTCATCTATCCAACAATGCAAATGTCCCTAAAAATTATGAGATGGCGCTAGCAGATTGAAGCAGCGCTAGCTTTACCTAATTGCAGGGTGTGAAGCACACCTCTTAAAACAGTGAAAATCAGGGAAAACAATTCTAAATTCTAACTCTGAACAAGAGGAACATCCTGAATAAATAACATTTCTATAACTACTATTAACAGAAGTTCAGTTGTAAATTATCCTTCAAAATGCAGGTGGCTGGTTGGGGTCTCAAGACCCAAGAGGGCGAAGTATCCCAGGTGCTCAAGGCGGTGTTCCTACCTATTGTGGACTTGGAGAAATGTAGCAACGAAAGCCCGTACGCGTTCAAGCCATACATCACTTCAGACAAGATATGCGCAGGATATACTAATGGTAAGTATATGAACGTAATGTATAACACTATCAGAATGTACTGCTTGGACCGGTTTAGCACTCCCAGCTTCTTGGAGGCAATATTTGCCTTGCCTTTAACATGGGTCCTGAACTGCATGCATATCGTTCGTAATTTCGACATCAAGGATCCCAATACTCTTGAAGGTGGTAAGGGTAGTTCCTTGGAACTGAAGCGCTTGTTCGAATGGAGTTGTTTTTTGCAGAGAATACGTAGACTTGTGTCATTTTGAAGTTGCAATGGACAATGTTTTGTCTCTAAGGAGTATTCTACTTCAGACACAAATCTAACCCGACTTTGCTTCACAAACGATCGACGGACGTTTACACGACTAGAGTAGTGCGCATCGCCAGTGCTGTCATCCACGTAGAAATAAATGTTGCGATTTATGGTATAATTATTGAAGAACCTATATAAACCAGAACGAGCTAACAGTATCCTTGTAATCTTTAGAACTATACACTGAGAAAACGACACATTGCAGGGACGGCAGTGTGCAGGGGCGACAGCGGTGGCGGCCTGACGTACTACAAAGTCGAGAACGGCGTGTACAAGCACTATTTGCAGGGCGTCGTGTCCACCGCCCCCAACTACGGCCTCCAGCAGTGCAACGCGTTCACTTGGGCCACATTCACCAGTGTCGTAAAGCATATTGGATTTATTCATACAAATATTAAATAAGTCTTTCTGCGTTATTAAATACACATATTTTGTACTTTTGTATTTTTCATCTCTAAAGTCCTTGTTTTTAGAGTTCCATAGTTATCATGACATAAACTTTGGGAGAACTTTTGGGTAGTAGTCGTATTCGTTAGTCTTTTTAGGCCAAAATCGAAGACGTGTTACGAGTTACGCAGGACTCGAATTAAAATGCCGATGGAATTGCTATAGAGTTTATTAGAACTACAAACACGTATAAAACAGGTACAAATATAACTGTATACAACTAGTACAAACTGCACAATCCAATAACACGCACAAAGTATATCTTTATCGCTTATGTAGGAATGTACACATCTTGCTAGTATCGAAATCCTCTCTTGACTGCCCTTCTCCGCATTGGGCCATTGATTTATAATACACCGGTGCCATATCTGGCAAGCGCAATACCATAACAACAAGGATTAGTTCAACACTAATGACGGCCGTAAAACAAGTATAATAACTATGTTTTTCTTAATTACAAATTTTAAACACAAAGTAAACAAAAGAATTCCTAAAAGAGGAGGGAAGGTAATAAACTACGCTTTACGACAGGCAGGTGTGCGTTTACGTTTGTCGGCATGTATCAATAGAATGACAGAGTCTCGAAATCTCTAAATGAAGCCGGCTAAAGGATGCCGATCGCGTCACAGTTTGTTACGAGAACTCAGTATTACTTATATTGAATTAAATTAATCATAATAAAACTACGTTTTAACGGTTTTAAGTGCGGTAATTTATTTGATTTTGGTTTATCCGACGTTTCGGCCGCTTTTCAGGCTAAATAAGACTTAGACAATACACATTAGACAAATGCCATCTTTGTCGTCCGTGACCACGGCCCCTGAAAAGCGGCCGAAACGTCGGATAAACCAAAATCAAATAAATTACCGCGCTTAAAACCGTTAAAACGTAGTTTTATTATGTATACAAGTCGCGAAAACTTAAGAAAATTTTAAATTAATCAAATTAACACGCATAAAAGTGGAATTGGTTTTTAACCGACTTCAAAAAAAGAAGGAGGTTCTCAATTCGTCGGGATCTTTTTTTTATGTATGTTCATTATTACTCCGAGATTTATGATCCGATTTACGTGATTCTTTTTTGTTCGACGCGAAATCGCTTCCAATTGGTCTCCTAAAAATTTGACATAGTTTGACCCAGTAGTTTTCATTTAATTAAATTTAATGAAATTTTTTCCATTCCGTTCCATATGTACACCGATTACGCTGAGATTTATGATCCGATTTACGTGATTCTTGTTTAGTTTCATGCGGAATAGTTGCCATTTGGTCCCCTAAAAATTTAACATACTTTGGCCCGGTAGTTATCATTTTACGAACATTTTTTTGTTCCCGATTCTTGGGGACCTATATTTTTTAAGGAGTGCGGCACCTTTCGTAGGTCTACCCTTACATAGCTAGTCACTAAAAAGTAACAAAAAAAAACTTCGTTTAAAAAAAACAACTTCAAAAACTAAAAAGTATAAAATAACTTATTTCTAAAGCTATTATTATAACTATATATATTATATAAAACATCTTGAAGTCGGTGCAAAGTAAAACATAAAAATTACTATATTTTGAAAATTACTAAGCACCGACTTTAAGATGTTTATGATAATATATATTAATAATAATAGCTTTAGAAATAAGTTATTTTATACTTTTTAGTTTTTGAAGTTGGTTTTTTTAAACGAAGTTTTTTTTTGTGGATACATTACTATTACTACACCATAATATTGTAGCAGACAACTTAGAGTTCAATACTACGATTAGTGTGTAACCTATTACAAACAAACACAGCTTAGGTTGAGAGAAATAAAGTAGAAAAAATAAGGATAAACAAATTAAGACATATATTTATATAAATACACAACCACAAGCACACATTTATAGTTTAAATGAGGATTATACAAAAATAGTAACTATAATTATAAGGTATCGTTACATACCGACAACAATACATACAATACCGTACAGCCAGGTGGCTCTCGTAAATTGCAGTTTATTACCTTTCCTGCATTCGGAGTTCTTTTGTTAACTTCGTGTTTAAAATTTACAATAAAGGAAAGCATCCTATTGTTATCGTACTTGTTTTATGGCGGTCATTAGTGTCGAACTAATCCCTGTTTTTATTGCATTGCGTCGAAGCTTGCCAAATGTGTGAATTAACTCAATAATGCGGTCCCTTTGTCGGTATTATACAGTTCAGTATGAAACAATGCCCGAACGGAGGGGTGGGTCAGTCAAGCGACGATTACGATACTAGCAAGACGTGTGTAGTACTTTCGATTAGCGATATAGTGACGGACTTTGCGCGTGTTATTGTATTGTGCATTACATTGGGACTTATTGCGCCTAGTTATATTTGTACCTATGTTATACGTGTTGGTATAGTTTTAATAAATTCTATTGTTATTCCAACGGCAATTTAATTCGACCCCTATGTAGCTTGTAACAGTATTATATCCTATACTAGCTGTCCCGGCAGACGTTGTCCTGCCCTGAAGAAATAAAACTTAGAACCGATTGCAGCGCCACCTACCGAGTCCAATTGTGAATCTAAGCCATCCTCGAATCCATTTGAACACACACAAAAAAATCATTCAAATCGGTCCAGCCGTTTAGGAGGAGTTCAGTGACATACACACGCACACAAGAAATATATATATATATATATATATATATATATATAAGATGTAAATAATATTGGAATCTGTCGTAAGAAGTGTTCGCATCCTTATTGTAATATCGACTTATTTTTTTGTTGGTAATCAAGTCTCGGTCAAAGTCAAGATGAGCTCAACTAGCAGGAAAACTTGCGAATTTTTTTACATATTTTGAGGCAATGATTAGTTAATAGTCGTTGTAGGCCCACGAAACATGTTTAACGTGTTAGTTATTACATTTTTGTGCTTTGGTAAGTTATTATTATAATCAAAATCGACTATGGCCGACCTCGCATTAATCGTAAATTTTGTTTATAAATAACTAACCTTAACAACGTTTTGATTTACAATTTTAGTGATATTCTTAAAAGGGCTAAAGAAGTGATGTACTTACTTGAAATTACCTCCTGTTCACATTTTGAATTAGGCGAATTCAGACTGTGCAAACTGTGTAGTATAAACTCACTTGTTTTTATTATGTGTTTCGGTTTCTTTATTAGTCATGTCACTTAAGTATATATATATATCTCTCTCTCTCTCTCTCTCGAAGAAGGCATCGTTCTCGTCTCTCGTGTCATCTTCTTTATTGTTTGCAGGTTTAGTGGGCATCTATATATAGATGCTTCGCTGTGCATTGCTTTGGAACTCTTTACCCGATGTCGGAAAAGCTAAATCACTTGCCATATTTAAAAAGTCTGTCAAAAACCAATTACCTTAATTTATAATAAAATATTTTTTTTATATTCTTCTTAACTTAGCTGTTTACTGTCCCCATTGTACTGTTCTTCCGTTTTTATTTTACTTCTTATTAATTTCATTATAACTAGACATAAGTTTTTAAAAGTATCCTCTCAGTCAGGAAGAGATCGCTCTGAGCGATAAGGTCGCCTATTGTTTTGCCGTTACATTGTTGTAATTATTAATTCTATATATGTTCATTTGGTGATCAATAAAGTGTTTACTATTCTATTCTATATACTCGTGTGTGTGCATATATATATATATATATATATATATATATATATATATATGCTACGGTGGCGCTAGATTTAGCGTCAAGCGAACTGTGTCGAAGCGAAAGTAAGAAAATAGGAGATTGGGAATCGGAGAATAAGCACGAACTCACCTAATTAATGGGCATGAAATTAAGATGCTCCTCTTCTCCACTATGCAATTTCCTTTCACCTTGTTGATTATGTTTTAGTTATGTAATATAATATGTTTTGATATATTTCAAAAATGCAGTGCGGAGCGGGTTTTAAGTTGTATATATTTATAGTGTTACGGGCGCGTTATATTTTATGGTATTTTAGTTTATGATATGAAAATGATTGATTGACGTGACGTGCGAAAAAAGGACGCGCCGTCAGATTTGAAGGAAGGATTTAAATTAATAGTCATAGAAGAAAAGTTCATATATGCCGAAAGAAGGTTACTTGGCGATACCAATAATAATTATTATTAAATATACATACGCACATAAATATCGAGGTCTTCATAATAAATGGGCGTACAGAGTGAGTTTTATACAAGAGACAAAATTGTGAATAAAACAAAACTCGATTGTAAAATGCTGAAATTTGGAATAGCCTTCTTTTAAGGTACAACTTGCATACTGGTAAGGCTTTCTTAATTGTAACACGCATAGTTTTTAAACAACATAAAAACTTAATTTTTGATATAAATAAGATAATAATATTGACATTTTTCAATTTAATATTTTTAACTTGTTTTTAAAATGTTTTACGATTCATTTTTATTTTTTTGACATGTATATTTAATTAAATTAATTTGTAAACATTAGGTTAGGGTTATGTGAGTGTATTTGCACGTCATGTAAATGACAAAACATACTGGAAACTTTATATTATGTAACTGCTATTCATATACCTATGTTTTTGCAAATAAAGACTGATTGATTGATTGATTATATTTGATAGACATACTTAAATCAAAATAATACATTTTTATAGGTACATTGATCAATGTGGCCGTTCAAGAAGATAGGTAAGTACATACTGTTACGTTATTGCGGGATTCGAATTATGTCCACTTTCTTTATCTTACTATTTGTCACTTGTCTTACCATCAGTGAAATTTTGAGATTACATGTAACTTTTTTTCTAATCGGCAGATAATGACACACATTGTATATTCCCAAATTAAGCAAGTTACATTTGTGGTATGTAATCTTAAATAGTTACGGTCTTATTCATAGAGTTAGAGTAAGTTTGAACGCTTCTTTAAGAACTATAAATAAGCATTCAAACTTACGTTAGTCTTCTAGTTTTGAATAAAAATATTAAGCAATTTAAAAAAATGCATCTACACTGGCGGTGTCAGAAGGTTCGTCATCTTAAAGTCGACTTTTGCTTGCACGAATACAAGAAACAGTACTGCAAACATTTTAATAAATGTCACGTTTATAAAATACAGAGAGAGATAATTCTTTATTGCACACCATAACATACAAATACAAAAACAGACCATATTTACACTATTTTCTAGGCGATACAATAGGCGGCCTTATCGCTCAGAGCGGGATCTCCCCGGCAACCTTAATCAAAAACAAACTTGAATCAGGCGATGTAGGTGGTGCAGGAAAAAGGCAATAGACACATAAATACTCAAACTAATTTGACAAATAAATATACAAATACATACATATGTACATATTCAAATTCAAATGATTTTATTCAAAATAAGTTCCACTGGAGAACACTTTTTGATGGTCATACATGATGAACGTAGACTGTCGTCGGTTGAAGACTGTCGGTTGTAGACTAGTCCCCTCTGCCCGAACACCGAGTATTTATAAGATCCTCGTAGTGCGTCTGCAGTGACACCATCCTGTAATAATTTGGCGCCACTTCATTTTCACTTCTGTAATAACACCAACTTCCGCCATCCGTATAAATCCCAACTTCCGGTTACTCCATTTTCGATTTATGTTGGCTCGATAATAAATGCTTCTACGTTAACACACTGGGTGTTAACGTAGAAGCATTTATTATAGAGGCGCGTTCCCACTATGTCGCAACGATTAATTTATCGTCAGATGACTATCGTATCTAGCTGTTCCCATTGGATCGCGACGACATTTTATCGTTTTACGGCAGTCGCTTTGTCGTTTACACATCATTAGCGAGGGGAAGGGAAACGACGTGTAAACGACGAGACGACATTTTTATCGTGGCTACGATAGATTTGCCGTCACGATTTAGTCGTAACGATTTTTTATCGTTTTACGACTGTCATGCTAGCCGCTCCCACAGTCATGACAATCTTTCGTCAATGCAAAAAATGTCGTAGACGACAGTAAATCGTGTCGTTCTATATGTGAACACCTCGATTAAAACATATAAGCCACGACACTTAAAACTACACGATTATCTGTCGTCACGACAAAGTGGGAACGCGCCCTAACACGGCTATCCTGTAATTCACACGTCCTCGTGTGTCTGCTGCCAGTCTGCGAACAAAAATAAAACACAGTACTTGTTCACACAACCACTCGGTGGTCAGGACCACTAATGACTAAAGAAGCATTGAAAACTTTCAATTGTTATTTCATGAATAATATCACAAATTCACGATTTCTACGTATGAAAGATTAAGGTAGCTTCACACGGCGCGTGGTATCACAAGTCGCGCCGCGCCAGCTCGCGCCTACCCCCCGTGTGAAGGTAATTGCTCGAGGCGACGCGGGCTAGCGCGAGCAAGCGCGTCCGATCCGATCGAAGTCTGTAATGCTGTCTACAGACCGCAGCCGCCAGCCCGCCGGCTCGAACCTGGCGGGTTAGTGCCGGCGGCTGGACAATTTTCCCGGCGGCACGACACTCGCGGCATGCAGTATTCACATATATGGCCTTACTTATAATCGTCTGTTAAATTTTAAGAAACTGCTCAGCAACTGATTAACGAAAATATTACCAATAAACTCCTCTTAAGGATAAAAGGTGGTGGTAAAGTCTCATAAATAACTGTCAAAAATAACCAACATCGAGAGGTAGTTTAAGCGACTGTTAAGAGGCAAGATGGCGAGTTTTATTTGAAACAGCCATTGATAAGTGGCTTAAGAGTCTCTTATTTAAGAGATGGCTAATCCTTTCTTAACGAGATTATTATAAATAAGGCCCTTAGTGATTGCGCGCGTGTCTTCCGAATTATTACGACGTTTTAGTATAAAACATGAACGAGGACGATGAAAGTGATCTAATATTAGCCACTTGTGCAGTTATTTTAACTGAAGAGCGGAGAGAGGCGTGTCGCGGGGTAGATTGCGCGGACGCAAGCCGCCGGCAAGATCGTTAAAATCAGGCCGGCGGGCCGGCGGCTTCGGTGTGTAGACAGCATAACTTCAAAGGCGCAGCTCGGGCGGCGCGAGCGCACTCTTGGAGACTCGAGTGCACTCGGAGTGGCCCAAGTGTGAGCGACGCATTCGTCATTCATGCGCCAGCGTGAAAGATACTCTTGCGTATTTAACTATGGAGTGAACTAATGAAACGAATTCCGAAATTTTAATTTTATATGAAAACGAACCAGCTTTATGGAATTCCATAAGTTCGGAACACAATAAACACGACCAGCAGAATTACTGGGTTAGAACACAAACTAAATTAAAAGACGGCACTATCTTGATAAAGGACATAAAAAAGATAAGAGGTACCTTGATGGCAACTTATAAAGTCGCGCGTCGTGTCGCGCCCGTGAGAATGGGTAGCGCGGACTCGCGTGTTGATGCTTGCTCGTACAAGTCGGCTCGGCGCGGCGCGACTTGTGATATCACGCGCCGCGAGAAGCTAGCTTGCGTGTCAAGTTATTGTATGCGCACTATAAATTTACATGCTTCTTTCAGTAGCAACAGCGATCCGGAAACGAACAGCACAAGTTACTGTGTACCTAAAATAGGCCCTGATGTAATAGAAATCTACGAGATAGACGGCATCCCTGTCGATCCTCCCTTCAGCACTGTCTTTCACTCCTTCTACGTCAGAGTAAAGTGCCCGGAAGATTATTATTTAGTTGGGAAGAAGCTAGGACGCTGTGTCGACGGAGAATATGTCATACCCCCTGGAAGTTGTCACCGTAAGCGACTTATATTTATTTCTATAACAATAAAAAAAACAGACTTCAAAAAGTATAAAATAAATAAATAATAATTATTTCTAAAGCGATTTTTAATATACATTGTTACGAGCTAAACAGGACTCGAATTAAAATGCCGTTGGAATTACTATAGAATTTATTGGAACTGTACAAACACGTATAAAACAAGTACAAATATAACTGGACACAGCCAGTACAACCCAAATAATTTTTAGACAAAAAAATTGAAAATTTGAATGTGATTCTTAAGAAGTTTATTTTGAGTTATAATATGTTGACGGATGTAAGCTAATATTATTATATTTATATTAATAGAAATTAGAGCAGAATTATCTACGAGTATATTTTCTGAAGTTTCACTGGTGAAATGCATACTCACACTCAATTTTTTTGTTTGTTTTTATATTTAAGTACATTTTCCATTGTAGGTTCCCTTTATTTTTGTGTTATGTAGACTATATTATTGTAGTTTTAAAGTGTCTTTGTTCTTTCTGTCTTCTATCTAAAGTTTTATTTACCCTTTCGCGCTGGTCGAACGATAACGATAGACGTAAGACGTTTGAGAGTAAGGCCTAACCAAAATGTGTACGTAGCTTGCGACCCTGCGAGTGTAACGCATTACGCAGTGAGCAAAGGGTATCCCCCTACTCATTTTGTAACTGTTACCGTTGCACGTTACTGTAACCAAAAATACACGCGGCTCGCGAAATCGAGGCAAGCAGCACGTGGCACGCTCGCAACGTGCCGGCAATAAAACTATAATCGTCACTGACGATTACGCAACGTGTCGACAGTAAAACTATAATCGTCACTGACGATTACGCAACGTATCGACAATAAAACTATAATCGTCATTGACGATTATGCAACGTGGCGACAATAAAACTATAATCGTCACTGACGATTACGCAACGTACCGAAAATAAAACTATAATCGTCACTGACGATTATGCAACGTGCCGACAGTAAAACTATAATCGTCACTGACGATTACGCAACGTGCCGACAATAAAAATATAATCGTCACATGGTCCACTCGTGACACGCCTGCGAACTACGTACACATTTTGGTTACAGTACTTACCGTGGGTCCGGTTACACCTCGAAGATGAGTACGAGCTTTATATTACTTAAAGTACTTGTAAAAATTCAAACTTTTAAAATGTGTTTTTTTTTCAACAGCTATCGATAAGAATGTCACGAAATCCACTGGGTAAGTACATAAAAATCAACATATGGACTAAGTAACATATGCCCGCGAATTCATCCACTTTCAACAGTTAACAAAGATTGTACAGTTATGTTGCCAATATATATTGGCAAAATTTTCGATTTTATATAAAATTGAAGGGCATTTCAGCTGGGCATGGATTTTTGGGATACAAAATTTCACAGATTTTACCATCGATGAGTAAAAATGTCTCATAGGGATCACATATTTTTCACAACTTGGCCAGTTTAAATCGCGCGAGATTCCCGGGATATAAAGTACCGCAGATTTTAAGTCCGCGAATTTGCTTTTGATCAGCAAAACCGGCAACCCTCTAAATCTTACCTCATCGGGCGAAAGTCTCTGAAAAAGTCAAGTTTGATCGGTGTGGTAACACACAGCACAAAATATCTGCGCGAAACGGCTAACCTTGAGCCAATCATGTTTTGTACGATGAGTGAAAGTTTTGATAGCACACTTCCCCCTCTTCATATACCATCCCCTCTATATCTTGTTTGTGCCCTCTATCCTATCCCCACTATTGTATCCTCCGATCCCTCCTATTCCATCCTACTGTCCCTCCCACCCCCCTATCTCTCCTATTTCATCTCCCTGTCCCTCCTAGTTCATCCTACTGTCCCTCTCATCCCTCCTATTCCATCCCTCTATCTCTCCTATTCCATCTCCCTATCCCTCCTATTTCATCCTACTGTCCCTCCATCTCTCTATCTCTCCTATTCCATCTCCCTATCCCTCCTATTTTATCCTACTGTCCCTCCCATCACTCCTATTCCATCCAACTGTCCCTCCCATCCCTCCTATTCCATCGGTCTATCTCTCCTATTACATCTCCCTATCCCTCCTATTTCATCCTACTGTCCCTCCATCCCTCTATCTCTCCTATTCCATCTCCCTATCCCTCCTATTCCATACTCCTATCCTTCTATCCAATCATAAAGGCTGGCAACGCGCTGACTTCGCCTGTGCTGATGACGGTAATCATCATCATCTACAGGTGACGGTGACCACTTTGTGATAGGTGGGCCATCTGTCTGCTTTAGAACTTCGTAATAAAAAAACGGCTTCGAGGAGTAAGTCAATAGGGGGATTCAATTGGGCTGGGCAGCATTCGGTTAGCTTCGTCAACCATCCCGCAATGTCTAAAGACGAAAGTCTTTGAGCAGTGCGACCTCCCCGTCCTGACCTACGGGGTCGAAACATGGACACTAACGACAGGGCTGGTCTACAAATTCCAACGGACTATGGAGCAAGCTACGTTGGGTATTTCTCTTATGGATAGAATTTGAAATGAGGATATCCGTAAGAGAACCAAGGTAACCGACATAGCTCGCCATATTAGCAAGTTGAAGTGGCAATGGGCCTATGACGTCTGTCGTAGGACGTAAACGTAGTGTCGGACGCCCTCCAGCCCGATGGACTGATAACCTGAGCAAGGTCGCCGGTAGGCGCTGGGAGTTGAAGGACAGGGATGAGGGACCCCGACTTGGGGAGGCCTACGTCCAGCAGTGGACTGTGATTGACTAATGACGACGAAAAAAAATATTTGTAGAACTTCAAATGTTTACCTTCAAATATTCTTGCTTGCAGGCCTGGATCAGGACCGACCCTCTGCGAAGTGCCTGAACATCCAAAGCACGGCAGTTACGTAATAGAAGAGGGTGCTTCCCACCTTGAGATAGCACACGCATATTACGAACTTCTCATAACTTACAAATGTAACTACGGGTATGAGTGGAAAGGCAGCTATGATGATAGATGTTACACAAACCATCCGCTACGCTATAAACCGATATGCATGCGTAAGTTAACGATTCTTTATAATCTACTTAGCTCTTGTGTTTGGTAAGTATCTCTACTTTCATTACATAAAAACTTAATTAGGGTAACTTTTCGCAGCTATGATATATAAAAATGAATGCTTGTCTGTATGTCCTTTATAGAATAGTAAACTATACATTTGATCATGTGATGATCTTTAGCAAAGTTGTTGTGCATGAGCCAAAGAAGGTTTCTGAGTTGGTTTACAAATAGACCCGGTGGGTGGCGTTGCTGCCGGCATAACGATTGAAGCTTTTCCGGGCAGGTAAGTGTTATGTATGTGAACCAAAAAAATAGTTATAACAAGTAGGTAGATAGAAAAATCATGTACATTCATTCTTGCAATAGAAAGTATTACGCCCAGTCGTTGTTTTATTGAAAAGCCCTAAAAAGATATTTAGAAATATCTCTCAGTGGCGACGAGGATCAAAAACGGACCCTAAATAGTGCACTAAATCAAGTTTATATAGTTGTGACGTTAAGTAATTATAATTTTAACAATATGTCTATTGGAAAGATAAGTGAGTTTCAAGTGGCAACAGATGACTGGAATCTATACGTGGAGCGGTTGGAACATTATTTTATTGTAAATGGAATCAAAAGTGAGTTATATGTATCGACACTTATAACGGTAATGGGAGCCGAAAGCTACGAATTGTTGGTAAATTTATGTACGCCGCGTAAACCAAGTAGTATGAAATTTGAGCAGTTAACGGCCATCATGGAAAAACACTTGCAACCAAAGCCAAGTATATTAGCAGAACGTTTCAAATTCCGACAACGTAAACAATTACGTAAACAATTCATACGACGCAATGAATTATATTTGGATTGTGGGTGCTTAATGTGGGGATATCGAATAATAATACCGTACTCATTAAGAGATACCATATTGAAACAGCTACACAGTAGCCACATGGGTATTGTCAGAACAAAATCTTTAGCGCGCAGCTATGTCTGGTGGCCAAATCTAGATAAGGATATAGAAAATATATGTCAGAGTTGCGAAACTTGCGCGGCAGAGGCAAGTGCGCCCCCACGCGCTCCGCCACAACCCTGGCCGTTCTACACACAACCGTGGAGCAGGCTGCATATCGACTTTCTAGGGCCCATACGGGGTAAGACCTTTATGGTAATAATTGACACGTCTTCTAAATGGTTAGAAGTATTTGAAATGTTACGAACGACAGCGTCTCATGTTATAAAAGTTTTAAGAAGTTGTTTTGCTAGGTTTGGCTTGCCCATTGAGATAGTGTCTGATCAAGGTCCCCCATTTACTAGTGCGGAGTTTAGAGACTTTTTAAAACAGAATGGCATTTCTCAATATTTTTCACCAACTTATCATCCAGCATCAAACGGTGCGGCAGAAAATGCGGTAAAATTGTGTAAATCAGCTATAAAAAAAGCCTATAGGGAAAACAAAGATTTAGATACGGCCTTGCAAACTTTTCTGCTAGCATATAGAAACACCCCGCAGAGTACAACGGGAGAGACACCGGCAATGCTTTTGCAGAGACGTACGCTTCGATCTCGTTTGGATCTGTTACGTAGTGAACGGTCACTCGAGGACAGGGTGCGTGCGTCACAGCAAAAGCAGATTGAGTATTCCGGCGGAGTATTACGCGAATTAAATGAAGGTGATACGGTTTGGATGAGAAATTACGCTGGTGGTGATAAATGGTCAAAGGGGGTTATTGAAACAAAAGTAGGTACACGGGAGTATCTCGTGGAGGACGGTAACGGTCGACCTATAAGAAAACATATAGATCACTTAAGGCGTAGATCTAGACTATCGGGGGCGGTCGGTTCGGGGAGTACCATTTCAAAGGATGATATAATACAGGCGGAAGTGGTTGGGCGTGAGGATGGAGCCCCGCAAGAGCGAGGGCCAGCGGATGTGGTAGAGACCGATAGGAGTCAAGGGGAGAGTAACAATGAGGGAGAAATTGAACCCACGGAACCACATGCCGTAATGCAAGAGCCTTCACCTCAGCCAGTGAGTCATGCCAACCGCAATCGGAAACCTGTTGTTCGGTTTCAAATTGATTAATTAAGATATATATATAATAATATAATATAGTAGTAGTATAAGTTAAGATAAGTTGTAAGTTTAGTTGTTAAGTTGAAATTAAGTGGTGAGGTGTTATGTATGTGAACCAAAAAAATAGTTATAACAAGTAGGTAGATAGAAAAATCATGTACATTCATTCTTGCAATAGAAAGTATTACGCCCAGTCGTTGTTTTATTGAAAAGCCCTAAAAAGATATTTAGAAATATCTCTCAGTGGCGACGAGGATCAAAAACGGACCCTAAATAGTGCACTAAATCAAGTTTATATAGTTGTGACGTTAAGTAATTATAATTTTAACAATATGTCTATTGGAAAGATAAGTGAGTTTCAAGTGGCAACAGATGACTGGAATCTATACGTGGAGCGGTTGGAACATTATTTTATTGTAAATGGAATCAAAAGTGAGTTATATGTATCGACACTTATAACGGTAATGGGAGCCGAAAGCTACGAATTGTTGGTAAATTTATGTACGCCGCGTAAACCAAGTAGTATGAAATTTGAGCAGTTAACGGCCATCATGGAAAAACACTTGCAACCAAAGCCAAGTATATTAGCAGAACGTTTCAAATTCCGACAACGTAAACAATTACGTAAACAATTCATACGACGCAATGAATTATATTTGGATTGTGGGTGCTTAATGTGGGGATATCGAATAATAATACCGTACTCATTAAGAGATACCATATTGAAACAGCTACACAGTAGCCACATGGGTATTGTCAGAACAAAATCTTTAGCGCGCAGCTATGTCTGGTGGCCAAATCTAGATAAGGATATAGAAAATATATGTCAGAGTTGCGAAACTTGCGCGGCAGAGGCAAGTGCGCCCCCACGCGCTCCGCCACAACCCTGGCCGTTCTACACACAACCGTGGAGCAGGCTGCATATCGACTTTCTAGGGCCCATACGGGGTAAGACCTTTATGGTAATAATTGACACGTCTTCTAAATGGTTAGAAGTATTTGAAATGTTACGAACGACAGCGTCTCATGTTATAAAAGTTTTAAGAAGTTGTTTTGCTAGGTTTGGCTTGCCCATTGAGATAGTGTCTGATCAAGGTCCCCCATTTACTAGTGCGGAGTTTAGAGACTTTTTAAAACAGAATGGCATTTCTCAATATTTTTCACCAACTTATCATCCAGCATCAAACGGTGCGGCAGAAAATGCGGTAAAATTGTGTAAATCAGCTATAAAAAAAGCCTATAGGGAAAACAAAGATTTAGATACGGCCTTGCAAACTTTTCTGCTAGCATATAGAAACACCCCGCAGAGTACAACGGGAGAGACACCGGCAATGCTTTTGCAGAGACGTACGCTTCGATCTCGTTTGGATCTGTTACGTAGTGAACGGTCACTCGAGGACAGGGTGCGTGCGTCACAGCAAAAGCAGATTGAGTATTCCGGCGGAGTATTACGCGAATTAAATGAAGGTGATACGGTTTGGATGAGAAATTACGCTGGTGGTGATAAATGGTCAAAGGGGGTTATTGAAACAAAAGTAGGTACACGGGAGTATCTCGTGGAGGACGGTAACGGTCGACCTATAAGAAAACATATAGATCACTTAAGGCGTAGATCTAGACTATCGGGGGCGGTCGGTTCGGGGAGTACCATTTCAAAGGATGATATAATACAGGCGGAAGTGGTTGGGCGTGAGGATGGAGCCCCGCAAGAGCGAGGGCCAGCGGATGTGGTAGAGACCGATAGGAGTCAAGGGGAGAGTAACAATGAGGGAGAAATTGAACCCACGGAACCACATGCCGTAATGCAAGAGCCTTCACCTCAGCCAGTGAGTCATGCCAACCGCAATCGGAAACCTGTTGTTCGGTTTCAAATTGATTAATTAAGATATATATATAATAATATAATATAGTAGTAGTATAAGTTAAGATAAGTTGTAAGTTTAGTTGTTAAGTTGAAATTAAGTGGTGAGGTGTTATGTATGTGAACCAAAAAAATAGTTATAACAAGTAGGTAGATAGAAAAATCATGTACATTCATTCTTGCAATAGAAAGTATTACGCCCAGTCGTTGTTTTATTGAAAAGCCCTAAAAAGATATTTAGAAATATCTCTCAGTAAGGACGACGTCTGCCGGGACAGCTAATATAATAAAACTACATTTTAACGGTTTTTAGCGCGATTATTTCTTTGATTTAGTATTCCGACGTTTTGGTCAGCTTTCCGTCGTCGTGAGACCTCTGGTCTATACGACGGGAAATTCATTAGCGTTGCCATACAAAGAGATAATGCGCCAAGCCTTTTGGGAATGTTCCCCCACCTGGTAGCGGACTGGGACTGGATTTTCTATAATAATTATTTATAATTATTATTAAATAATTATTATTTACTAGTAAGGGTAAGTAAATATTTTTGAAATGAAACTTCTATATAAACGGGGGTTTTAGAAATTTTCTGTCACGAAAAAACGTTACGGCCGCGTGGAGGAGCAGCATAATTTAGACTAGACGTGGTGAGAGGCGGCATAATTTCAGAGTATACTATGGATGCGTTTTTTGGTTCCGGATCGAATTTAGTTTTTCTGTTTGTTAAAATAAAATATGTTTAAATAAAAAATGCATTAATTAAAATGTACCTAACCAAATCATAATTTGCAGTAAATCTGCGAAAAATCGAAATGTGTGCTGGGGCACATCGTACAAGTGAAACTTCAACGGACAAGTGGAAAAACGAACGGCAACGGATAAGTGGCAAAACGAATCGTAACAAAATTTTAACTTGAAGTTTTACGGGAAGATTGTTAATGTCCTTGTCCAATTTGAAAACCAATTTGTAAACATGTTATAAATGTTTCAGCAAAATATGGCTACTTAGCCGATCCATTAGAAACTGGGTAAGTGTAAAATTTTACTAACCGTTCCTTAATTTGAGGTTTGACATTACCGTTAAGACACATGATAAAATTATAACTAGTGGTCGCCCAGTGGTCGAAATTCGACCATAATTAATTTAAATTATAAGGGCCTTACCTATAATCGTTTCTTAAATTTAAACAAACTGCTCAGCAATTGATTAGTGAAAATCTTCTACCCATAAACTCTTCTTTAGCCGAATATTTTGGGTACAACCTACATTAATCATTCAAATTTCGCTAATCTTTTCTTAACGAGACATATTATTATAAGTAAGGCCGCATGTTTGAACATTATCAAGGTTCTTTTGTCAAACACTTATAGTTATTTAATCACAGATTTCGCCAAGGCAACACTGTTAATTTGACATTAACAATAAACAAAAGCGTATACTGTGTATATGTCAAATACATGGTAGTTTGTATAACGTTTTTTTTATATTTTATGCAAAAAAAATAGCATTCTGCGCTCCTTTTCTATATAAACAGTAACTATTTGTGGCTTTCGGGGTCGAGACCCTGGGGCCGTGGGGGCCTGGAGCTCATCACCTCTATCGAGACCTCTCAACACGTCTTATTGAGGTCTCGCGTGACCAAAAGGCTGGCTTGTATCTAGGGCAACGGATCAGCGTTGCCATCCAACGCGGAAATGCGGCCAGCATTTTGGGCACGATCCCCGCCGACAGCGATTTAGAGTCAATTTTTTATTTATATGTTATTTTGTAAATATAGCTTTATTTATAGTACAGTAAAAAAATCTTATTTTTAACTCTGATATATATTTTCAGAACTATAAGAGTGCGAAATTTCATACTACTCCGTTCGCGCAATTTTCATAAAAACTTCGTACGGAATTGTTTCACGTATATAATGAATGAATGATACATAATTATTTAAGTCGAAGAAATGAGAGAATTTTTTCAACGACATCTCTATTAGAATTAAAGAGAACAAGGTTCTTGTATTTAAATATAGCTCTGGTAAATTTCTGTATCCAGCGAGTATCGGTATTCATGAATATATTATCCCCGCAAATTGCTAATGCGCTGGAACCTTGTCAAATTAACATTCACGTGACGACATCCGCATCTCGATATGTACGCGTACTCGCCGGCCAGTGATGCTAACAGTACTTAGTGTTCGGCTACGGTTACGTCACCAAAATGGCGGCCAGGCGCAATAGCAATTTGCGGGGATAATACGAGGTTTTTTTTTATTTTTGCTTATAGGCAAACTAGCAGACGTATACACTTGATGGCAAGTGGCTACCGTCGACTACGTCGTTGTGACTTTAAATATCTGTTTACGCCCTTTTTGAAGAGCCCCATGTTGTAGCGCTCTCGGAAAACTGCGGGAAATGTTTGAAATAATATTCAAACTAAGGATTTGGCCAAATTATAGGTGTTTTACTGACATCTGTTACGACACGTACAATTTAATGCTTCAAATTCAGTTAACAACTTTTGAGTACTCCAGATACGCAATAATTTCTAGGGGTGATGTAAACGCGTTGTCGGCCTGTATTACGGGATAGAATGAATGGGACAGACAAGTGGGGAAATGTGAAGAATTTCAATCAAAAATTCGACAGTAATTAAGATCTTAAACAAAAATTCGTTCATTCATATATCATTTATTCATGCTCTTGTCGGTGGAACCTCTTCCAATCTTCTCTATTATGGGCCAGTTGTTTTACTTCTATGTAAGACACTAGTACCCACTTTTTCTTTTATTTGATCCTTGAATTCTCGCCTTGGTCTTCCCTTCCCTCTCCTTGCTTTCACTTTTCCGACAACAAAATACTCGACCTATATTAAAATTACATGAATAAGTACAGACTGTGAATGTTTTCATAAAAAATAATCTAATTTTTAGTATAAAAAGAAGCCTAACATATTGCAAAACTCCTGACACTCCTAAACATGGATCATACACTATCCAAGGCGATAAACATCCAGACATCCCAAATGCCTATACGAAGCTTTTTATAGAAGTTACCTGTGATGAAAATTACCAGATTCTTGGAGAAGATTTAATAGCTTGTAGAGGTGGAAGGTGGTCGGCTGAGATGCCATTATGCGGACGTAAGTGTTTTTAATTATTGATATGAACGTCTTGTATATCTAGAGCCCGCTAGGTTACCTAGAATGTATTTTACTCTCAACTGTGTGCGGAATAACGAAAGTGGGAGGAACTTGCACTTCTCAGGTGGAAACACGATCAGCTCAAGGCTAAGTGGTGCACACTAATATTCTGTGAGAGCACGGTATCGAGAGAGATAATTAAAATAGTGATTCCAGAATAGGTCTACTACGTCAAAATGTACTTTCAGTATGTAGAATTGTACATAAATTACAAAACACAATATTATTATTTCAGTTCCATGCCATCTAAAGAAAGATCCAAGAGTAGAGTACTTGTGTGAGACCAAAGATGGTACGATTTGCGATGACTACGTGAGTCCTGGTGAAATAGTCACACCGATATGCAATGACAATATCACTCGTGATGACATCACGGTAATGAGATGCGGTGTTAACGGTTACTTTGACCACGTTGTCACTTGCGAGAGAGACGATATTGCTGTTGGTGAGTATCATCATCGAAAATATTTTTAGGTCACTTGCTTAAGTTTATTGTGGCTTTCAAATCACGATTACTATCAAAAAGTTCATCATCTAATTCATAAATAAATGCAACACACAAAATATTTGAGCAAGTGACACATTCGACAGTAAATTCAAAAACTGCGGACATTAAAATATCTATTTGTCGTCATACTTGTTAAAGTTATGATAAAAATAATTTTTGATTAATTGTTTTTATTGCAATAAATACGATATTTGAATCTTTAAAGATAATATTTGTATCAGGTTCATATTTGGATAGCGAAAATATGACCATGTTTTCGAATATCGTAAAAGACTCAAGTGGCTTCCGATTCATTTTCGCCAGAATACTCACATTATTACTCTCCTTTATAACATATTATTTACTCGTAATAGTCCCAGATCTTAAGGAACGTTTTAAATGTCTTCGCCTATTCTGTATCTATTTTCCTGCACCACTAACATCGCCTGATTCAAATTTCTTTCATTTATGTTGCCCGGCAGAGATCGCTTTGAGCGATAAGGCCACCTATTGTATTACCTAGAAAATATTGTAAATATGGTCTGTTTTTATAATTATTATTGTATATTTTGGTGTGCAATAAAGTGTTATCTCTCTCTATCTCTCTCTCTTTCTCTCTATGTCTTCATATCTACGCTCTTGTAAAGTCTTGGTGTCTTTGGCATTTTGTGAGATGATAAAAAGTATTCCAGTCGATTCGACTAAAACTACCCTATTAAGCTAACTTATTAGATCTACTAAAATAATTTCTCAGAAATGAAAAATATCGGAAAATCTATTCAAAATATAGATGAAAGTAGCAATACTTTAGATTTTTATTAAGGTTAAGCGGATAAACAATTTCCCATAGCGAATTTATTGCAAGCTTATTTCTATAACAACTTAATCATGATTTGATGGAAGTCATTGATTTAATCAAGTTGTAGGAATTTGGTTATGTGGACTTACAAGGAATCCCTACATTAAACTTTTATTACGGTGTGTACTGTACAGTATGCAACAGTCTAAAATTAATTGAATCTTATCTATTGGATAATAACGCACAATTATTTAAAAGTTTTAACAAGTAGGCAAAGAATGAAAGAGATAAAAGGTGAGACTGGTGTGCTACAAGGCATTGTATTGAGTCTAAAGCTATTCATAATATATCATCGACCTTACTAATGTTAGAAATAATAATATACGTAATATATTTATGCTGACTTCCATATATTTATATTTTCAGCGTGTGGATTGGTAACGGTTAGTGATGGATTGATAATCGGCGGGTTTCAAGTAGGGCGGGGCGAAGTGCCTTGGCATGCCGGCATCTACACCAAGATCACCGAGCCATATATGCAGATATGTGGAGGAACCATCGTCACCAGCACTTCAATTATATCAGGTACTATAAAATGAAATTCGTCAAGTTACTGGGCTATTTCAATTCAAATGGATTTGAGGTATTTTTTCGGTTTCATAGCTATATGACAAAAACAACCGACCTTCACTGCGCGTGAAGTAACACTCACTTAGCCGATTTTTGTATTTTAAAATAGCGGCACCAGCGACACTTCGTCCGCGTCGCCATGGGTTGCCATTAAAACTCCTTGCAAGTGAATTGTAACAAAAACTCGACCGCAGTTCCATTTTAGTGACTATATTTCGTGTAAATCACAGAAACGACGTCATTTGTCAGAATAAAAAGTATCCTAAGCATTTACTGGGTAAATAAACTGGCTTAATATCGAGTTGGTTTCATTAATAGTTTTCATATGATATTCTAATAGAGAAACAGACAAAAATTCTTCAACTTGGCTGCTCAGCCTCTATAGATTTATTATGTGGGAGAAGCTAAAACTTCCAAGCAAAGATCACGCTTCAAGTTCTCAACAAAGAGATTTCTATCTGTATATAATATTCTTCACAAAGTTTACGGTTTTTTCCAGCTGCCCATTGCTTCTGGACCGATAAAACAAACACTTTACCTCCGTCCAATTATGCAGTGGCAGTCGGAAAAATATACAGACCATGGAATGAACCTCATGACATACATGCACAAAAGTCGGATGTAAGTAAAAATTTTAATTATATTAGAAATATGAAAGGTGTAATATTGTATGTTGGAAAAGTTTTGAGTCTTATCAATGCTCTATATTGATGAGGAGACCGATGTAATGACTGATACTTTGGACCTTTTTATTACATGGGGAAATGCGTTGCCGCTCCGTCAGCCGCGCGGGGAATTTTCGCGGCCGGTGTGTGGGGCTCCCCCGACGGCGATTAATCAATACGACTGACGCCGGGTATACCCACTAAAGCCCTTGGGAGCCTTCATCCGCCTGAGTGCCGGGTCACGGTATATCGCGCAAGCATAACCCGCGACCCGGCGGGCGGTGGGCCGCCCCGTAAACAGGGGCGGCCTCTCCTGTGTGGGCCGGGGTGGTGAAAACTACCCCGGTCCTGAGAGGGACGCGCGGCTGCCTCTCGCGGCATTGGTGCGGGTGGAGGCCTGCCAAGTCTCCGAGCCCTCAACGCCCGCTACCGCTTGCCCGTGGCTGCCATTTAACCACGGGCGTCTTCTTCTCCGCTCCCCGCGACGGCTGGAGTGTCCGCCGCGGCCGCGGTCCTTTCCGGCGCCTTGCTGGCTGCCTGACGATATCTCCTGATGGGCTTAGGCCCGCAGGAACTTAAAATATTATATATTTTTTCTAATTTAAATAAATAGTGACTGCTCATACTACCGCAAACCTCAATTACCAATAACGGACTAACAAAGATATATCCTATACTTCGAAGGTAATGGATATCAAAATCCCAACACTGTATTTTGGTAGCAGTGCCAACTACCAAAACGACCTTGCAGTCTTGAAGCTGGTGACTGCGATTGAGTTCAATCGCTTCATTAGACCAATTTGTCTGGAAGCTAGTGAGGAAACCAGTAAGAATCAACAGGACGATGTATTGAGAAAGGTATGTTTTGATATGTTTTTTGGGGTTTCCTACCTATTCCATACATAATAATTATTTATTACATTTTCAGATATTACATCCATTTGTTAATTACAATCAGTACTTATAAAAAAATTAGGGATCCTTACTAAAACTCTAATAATGTAACGCAAGGTGTAAAAAATACCTAAAATCGCGTGCACTGCGAAAACTATTGATGATAGAATTAAATAATGTACTACGACTTTGCAGAACATATCATTATCAATGTGTTCTTTTATTTTAAAAATTTAATTAAAATGCCGCCGCTAGAAAAGGCTCTTTATTTGTATTTTGGTATTAATCTTTATCAAAATAAATTACTTCATATTCAAGACTGCTTCAATACCTTTATATAACTTTTTGAATTATTCAATTTGGACATTCCATTTGAAAGATATCACGAGTTTAAAAATGTAAGTATTAGACCACGTGACTGTGACACATTTTCGTGAGCGAAAAATCGTAAGACTATATAGAAGTTTCACTTCAATAATATCTATGTTAGTAGGCCAAACACAATGTACACTAAATAAGTAACTCACCCAGCATCGCAGCATGCTTTAAGCGAATATTTTCAGAATACTGCTGATGATAGCCTAGACTCTGAACAGTAAAGACGTGGATTTCTTACGCCTGATGGTGACAAAGTCAATCAGTACGAACCTCCGCAAACACGATTAATGTACTGCAGATTCAAAGCACCCCCAGCACCGGCTTGAAGATGTTAATATATTGAACAAGTACTGGTGCTGGTGTGCTGGTGGCACATAAAAATGAGCCTGTCTGTTTTTGCTGTTTTCGTGATTTTCATCTTTATACATCACAGTAATTTTACTCAGAGATTGCTAAATGCATATAGTTGATGAAATTTATTAGAGATATGTACGTAATCTACTTTCGGGGCGTAAGTGAGCTTCACTCGGAGATTTTCGGACAATGTCATATAGCCCAACTCACAAAATTTTAAGGTACTGGTAGGTTATCATTCATTCATCCAACAATGGAAGTCCGCAAAAATTACGAGATGGTGCTAGCAGATAGAAGAAGGCTCTAATAAATTGGATGTAAAGAAATTATACAAGACTAGAGTTTTGCTAAAGAACAAAGAGCCTGGTCTAGTGTATGCCGCCATAAGAGCCTTGGGTTGTGTTCCGGCATTAATGGCCAGGTTCCAGTCTCCTTTTAGAGAGCAGCAGCACATTTGTAGAATCTATGGTGTTGCGAATGTCCATATGCGATGGTAACCGCTTTCCATCAGTGGGCCGTATGCTTGTTTGCTGAACTCATGCAATAAAAAAAGGGAAAATTAATAAAGTTACTTTGTATTAATTTTATATCGCAAACTATCCCATAACCCGGGATGAAAAGTATCTATGTCCATTTTCGGTATTAAAACTACATATTATGTACATAACTTGAGAAATGATTGGTCTCTCAGACAAAGATACATTGCCTATTTTAACCCGTTTTAGTTTAATTTTTTGTAAAATAAGTAGTAGCCTGTATGTCAAGTCTCGTCTATCATCTGTTAATGAAAATGAAGAACATTACCGAAATGACCAAAACGATGAAAATGCCAAAAAAGACAAACCTATCCTACTTGGTGCGATGACCGTTACATAAATCTTTCCCAAAATCTATCGCTTTTCCGGAATGAAAAGTATCCTATCCTATCCATCCTAGATACTGAACTTACATAATTATATACTCAGTTTCAGCCAAATCGGTCCAATAGTTTTTTCCGTGAAACAAATAAATATATTTTTATCAATTAATCAAATTATTTAAAAATATTAAATAATTTTATTATTTTTGTATTTAATCTTATTTTTAAGTTAGTTTAGCCTTTTTTTTAAGTTCACTTGATTGTATATTATAAAAAGTAATATATATTAATAAAATAAATAAAAAGGAAAACCATTAATCAATATCTTTATTTGCAAGAATGTAGTTTATACAGGTGTTATACAATTGTAGCTGCACAGTTCATTCTACCTCATAGTGGTGTAGAAAATGAATCCCGGAAACTATCCCATTTTTCGGGATAAAAAGTATCCTATGTCCACATCCTTGGCATTGAAAATATTATATACTGAGCCAAATCGGTCCAGCAGAATTTCAATTAAAACGTAACAGACAGACAAACTGTGTTACTTTCGCATTTATAATATTAATAATACGGATTTGCTTGTTTAAAGTTATTATAATATGTTGGTACATAATGGTGCAGCGAAATCGCAAAAAAAGTAAAGGTCAGAAGTGGCTTTAATTGGTTTCGTCTGTCACTTTTTTTAAGGATCATAACAATATTGTTACGTGGATACCGAGATTGGAAGAAAACACCAATTTAAAGAGAAACTGACTTTATTTCATTACAAAATACATACATACTACATAACTTCACGCCAGGTCCCTTGCGGGGTAGGCACGAACAACAGAGCGCCATTTAGGCTTATTCTTACACACCTCACTTGCTTCTTTGACATTCATAGTTCTTGTCATGCACGCTCGTCTGTTCTTAAGGCTCCTGACATCACCTTCTGCTAATACACGATCAATTTGATCATGGAAGGTGTGTCGTGGCCTTCCGCGACTTCTGCATCCATCCACTTTTGCATTGTATATATTTCTATCCTGCTCTTTCGTGTTACTTTGTACGTGTAACATTGTATTGTGTTATTGTAAAGGCGAAGACTATGCACTATTTTCTTAAGGTGATGAAATTCCGCTACGCGTATTTGTCAAGATATTCCATAATGACTAATTTATTTATAAAATCAACCGGTGGCGAGATACTAGCTTCTAAACCAGTTAAAATTAGGGAAAATAGTTCTAAATTCCGAACTGCAAAAAAGAAAACCCTTCGATTTGCAGGTGGCTGGTTGGGGTCTCAAAACCCAAGAGGGCGAAGCATCGCAGGTCTTGAAGGCGGTGTTCCTCCCTATTGTGGAGTTGGAGAAATGTAGCAATGAAAGCCCATACGCGTTCAGGCCGTACATCACTTCAGACAAGATATGCGCAGGATACATCAATGGTAGGTATACGTGAACGTATTGTATAACACTAGCAGAACCCATCACACGCTGTTTTTTTTTGCAACACCTTTTATGTCAATAATGCTTTAAATATAATCTGTATAAACACGATGGCCGCATTTCTCTTACCAAATACGGTTAAATCAGCCTGTTCGTTGACAGTAACTGATGAATCACTCAAGCGGCACAAATATGCTAACCTCAGAAAGAGAGATATGTTTGTGTTGTCTGCTGTTGAAACACTTGGATCGTGTTGTTTTGATGCCATGAGCCTCTACAAAGAACACTCGCCTCGACTCAATTACTCATTGACTCTGGGTTATCAAGGAGCTGGTGTTTATCTCAGATAACGGATCTATAGGACGAGCCAGCGAAGTAGCTGGGAACCTTACCATTGACTTGGCCTAGGCTCAGCATTCTTACAGTTTTAAGGGATTATAGATAAACCTGATATAAGCAGAACTCGGTAGTTGAAAATTTTTAAGAAACAGGTTTATTTTGAGCGTTATGGTCTATTTTAGGCAAAATATTAATATTTCATAAAAAAAACACCATTAGCATATTTAATTTAGCAATTTTATAAATATTTTAACATTTCGTCACAAAAACGCGTCAAGCTGTCATGGCGTCTCGCATGACGTCACAGTGTGCGAAACAAACATCTGTTTCGTTGAAGTGTTATCTGAGAAGTCATGGATAACTTCGTGTGTTTGCACACTATGACGTCACGCGCTCTGATCGGCATTCATTGTCACGTGGCTAATGGCTGCAATATAACAATTTTATTTCTCAATAATATCAATTAATATTTAATATTTTAGTTAAAACAATTTATTTTTGTCATATTTAGATCGTAATCTACGATATATAAGTATAATAAAATCAGCCTATATTATTCATACTGTCAACTACCGAATTGTTGTATATTACATGTGTGTATATCACAATTTGGACGGAAAATATAAAGTCAACACGGCGGCCTATATAAAATAATCATGTTCGGCAACATGCGCCCGCGCATGCTGTCCGCCGACGTATTGGCGGCATGTATGCTTGCGTACGCAAGCACTCAGTTACCGGGCGACACTCAAGCTGTAGTGATGTGTTGTATTTTTTGTGCCACATCTCGAAACGCTGACATGCCGTCGACAAAGTTTTCCGACTTGCAATGAGTGACTAAACTAAGTGCCCCTAACTAGCTGGCTGACAAAAAAGTTGCCGACATAGGTCGGTGGCTTTGGTGTGTGCGCTTTCAGCTCCAACCAATTTCATCGCTGAGAAAGGGGATCGCCGCTGGCGAGCACTCCGCCACATACCGTCCGACAACATATACATTGCATGTAACATAGTCTTTGAAGATCCCATATAAATCCTACTAGTTTTCATAATTATATGCTAAGTTAACCAAACATTGCAGGGACGGCAGTGTGCAAGGGCGACAGCGGTGGCGGCCTAACGTACCACAGAGTTGAGAACGGCGTGTACAAACACTACTTGCAAGGCGTCGTGTCCACCGCCCCCAACTACGGCCTCCACCAGTGCAATGCGTTCACTTGGGCCACATTCACCAATGTCGTAAAGCATTTCGGATTCGTTTATTCTAATATCAAATAATTTTTTGTGCTATTAAATACACATATTTTGAAACCTAAATTTCGTTTTACATCTTTAATGCATCTTTAATCTGTTGTTCGTGCCTACCCCGCAAGGGACCTGGCGTGAAGTTATGTATGTATGTATCTTTAATGCAGGAAAAATACTTTCATACCTCTCGGGCCTAGTCTATGGGGAGAGGACCAACCGCAGCGTGTGCGTGGACTCAGGTAGAGAAGACCAACTACTTCGCTAAACCTAAACCTGCGTCCCATACCCGCTCTGGTGTTGGAAGAACATGATGTTAAGAGCGAAGCTACTCTCATATACATCCAACTTCACCAGCCGAGGTTAAACCCTTTAGACTGCGATGGAATCTTGAAATGAGATTTTGCGCATACCTGCATCTTCGGAGGCCAATATGACGACTCTCTCCCTCATTAAACGGAACCCTTGTTAAGTAGTGGAGTTTGACTCTCGTTTTAGGGCCTTCAAGGCCTAATCCTATACTATACGAAATATCGAGAAATATTCAAAGGAGTTTCGAGGCCGATTTAGATGCAAACTAAAAAGTTATAATTAGATTTTTGAAAGTCTATTTCAAATTCTATATTGATTCCCAAAGCGGACCATTAGGCTTACATATGCAGACCTGAAACTAAAAGAGAACCATATACTAGATGATAACCCTGCTTCTACTAACAAATCAGAATTAAACACTAGAATGATGATAACAATTACTAGAAGCGATCTATCTGTGCAGGAACGGAGAAAGAATACTGCGGCCGGGCGGCCTGTCGTAAGAGGCGACAAAAACAACCCACAGCCCGGTGGTAGGGCATTTGCCCGACTGGATCGCTACCACCCCTGCTCTAAAGTATGTCTCCATAACAACCTTGAGTTGTGTTCCGGCATTAGTGATCAGGTTCCAGTCTCCCTTAAGAGAGCATCAGCGCATTTGTAGCACTTTTGGTTTTGCAAATGTCAATAGGCGATGGTAACCGCTTTTCATCAAGTGGGCCATCTGCCTGTCGGTTGAACTTCTGCAATAAATATAAAAAAGCGAGTAATTGTTATAATTGTTTGCTCCTATTTTTTATATATTGGACCTTACTTATAATAATCTCGTTAAGAAAGGATTAGTCATCTCTTAAATGAGAGACTCTTAAGCCCCTAATCAATGGCCGTTTCAAATAAAACTTGCCATCTTGCCTCTTAGCAGTCACTTAAACTACCTCTCGATGTTGGTTATTTTTGACAGTTATTTACGAGTTACTTTACCACCACCTCTTATCCTTAAGAGGAGTTTATGGGTAAGATTTTCGTAAATCAGTTGCTGAGCAGTTTCTTAAAATTTAACAAACGATTATAAGTAAGGCCAATGGTGTACACGACTTTCTGAGGTACGAATAAACCCATGAGTATGAATGTAAGCATTATAACAATCGACCCAGCGCCAATTTATTTGAAAATAAATCTGCTCAGTAAAACATGACCACAAAAAACTTGATTATAAATGGTTTCTAAACTTTAGTTTTATTTTGACATCGAACCTTATGACTTTGATGATAATAACACAAACACGTATTTTTAACCGACTTCAAACAGGAGGAGGTTCTCAATTCGTCTGTACTACCAGGCCGTCGAACCGTTCGATAGACTTTAAAACTTTAAGTTAAAATTATGTTGCGATTCATTTTGTCACTTGTCAGTTGATGTTTTTCCACTTGTACGTTGTGATTCGTTTTTTCACTTGTCCGTTGCGATTCATTTTGCCACTTATCCATTGCCATTCGTTTTTCCACTTGTCCGATGCGATTCATTTTTCCACTTATCCATTGAAGTTTCACTTTTGATATGTGTCCCAGAACACATTTCGATTTTTTTATATATTCGTTACACATTCTTTTTTTGATACCATGGTAGGATTTATGATGAGTGGATTCCAAGGAATAAGAGAAATCCAAGAAAATTGATAATAGAATTCTTGGTAGCACGAAATCTCCGTCAATTCTAAGCCGATTTTCAAGTTTTTTCTTTATCCGTAAGTCTAAGTCACTAAGTCAGGACCTGATGAATTGTTTTCAGGGAAATCAAGAGTAACCATTGATTATTTAATTTTTGGAAAAGCTTGTACATGCGTGTAGGCATTACATTTTCTACAGGCGCTTAATTTGTTTGTATTTATGTAATGTGACTTCTCCGTGTATTGTGGACCGGTTTTCATTTATTTATACGTCATAGTGTATACCCAAAGTGTTCCCATGATTACCAAGTCAGGATCTAATGAGTGGAAATCGAGAAAAACCCTTGTTGACGAGCGTCAACACCGAAGAGTGATATAGTAACCTTGTATACGACTGACAGTAGTACAATTTCTACAGGCGCTTAATATTTTACTTCTAAAGCTTTTATTTCAAGTGCTTGTTAGTTGCACAAGAACAAAATATACTTTTTTATACATATTTTTTATTTATTTTTATTTTTTAGCAAACCAAATAGTAAATAAAAACTAGTTCTTTATTAAGACATCGTTTAATTTTATGATTCGTAAAATCTCTAATGATGACTGAAAAAAGAACTGGTTTTTATTTAATTATTAACCGACTTCGAAAAAAGGAGGAGGTTCTCAATTCGTCGGGATCTTTTTTTTTTTTTGTTGCTTTTTTTTATGTATGTTCGCCGATAACTCCGTGATTTATGATCCGATTTACGTGATTCTTTTTTTGTTCGACGCGGAATAGCTGCCATGTGGTCCCCTAAAAATTTGACATAGTTTGGCCTAGTAGTTTTCATTTTACGAACATTTTTTTGTTCCCGGTTCTTGGGACCTATATTTTTTAAGAAGCGCGGCACCATTCGTGGGTCCACCCATACATAGCTAGACTAACACTAAAAAGTAACAAATAAAATTTAAAAACTTCGTTTAAAAAAACCGACTTCAAAACTAAAAAACTAAAATGTATAAAATAACTTATTTCTTAAGCTATTATTATTAATATAATATATTATCTAAAACATCTTGAAGTCGGTGCAAAGTAAAACATAAAAATTACTATATTTTGAAAATTACTAAGCACCGACTTTAAGATGTTTTAGATAATATCTATTAATAATAATAGCTTAAGAAATAAGTTATTTTATACATTTTACTTTTTTAGTTTTTGAAGTCGGTTTTTTTAAACGAAGTTTTTAAATTTTTTATATAAAGTTGAATCGTTTTTGTTCGTCCTGTAAAGTAAACGACGATATGCAACAAAATAATATTTAGGTACAAAAGTTGCTTACGATAAATAAGCGGGATAAGCTCGATATATTGTTGTATTGTTTGTTTCTCCGATATCTAGTGGATAGCTACTAATTATAAGGCTAATTATTATTTTAATCGTGTGCCAATTAACTCAAATATTTTAGCTGTTACACATGATATAGTTTTATTTATTAGTAATCTACAAAATCTTAGGACGGTCCTGGTAAAGCATTGGCCCAACTCTAAATATTACCAAGTTTTATTCAATAAATCTTCTAGCTGGATCTGGCCGCAGAAAATTGTATTCTTTCTCCGTTCCTGCACGGATAAATACTAAATTAAAACTAAACTTAAATAATTTCTATCATGTAATTCAAACTGAAGATGAAGAGAGGTCGTCCTGACGCCTGCTCGATATGCAACTAAAGTTTATCCCGTGGCTATGCCGCGGGTCACCCGGCGTAGGTATCTCTTGTTTAAAGAGCAGGCGGTACAGGTTACATTCTATTAAATGTTTATGTATTTGCCACCGAAAAATTCACTTCACTTTATATCGCAATCTATTCCATCCCCCGTCTATCTGTAAACTACATAAATATCTTAACTTGACAAAATCAAAATAGACAACATGGACGAAATGGATGAATAGGACGAATTGGCCGAAATGGAACAATTGGACGAATTGGACGAAATAGACGAAATAAACAAAAAATACAAAAATTTTCCTCGATTCCGGGATAACCATTACATAAATCTACCCCATCATCCGGAATGAAAAATATCCTTTTTTATTTTTTTTATTGCAGGAGTTCAGCAGACAGGCAGATGGCCCACTTGATGGAAAGCGGTTACCATCGCCTAGAACATTTGTAACACCAAGACTGGAACCTGGTCACTAATGCTGAAACACAACTCAAGGTTGCTATGGCGACATACTTTAGACCAGGGGTGGTCGCCTGGCTGTGGCTGTGGGTTGTTTTGTCGCCTCTTACGACAGGCCGCCCGGCCGCAGGAAATTGTATTCTTTCTCCATTCCTGCACGGATATCCTTTGGCCACCCTCGGTATTAAAATTCATAATATGTATCGAATTTCAAGCCAAATCGGTTTAATAGTCTTTCCATAAAAGGATAACAAACAGAGAGACAACATTAAATAATTTTTATCCCAGAAATTATCCCATTTTCAGAATGAAAAGTACCTATGTTCCTATCGTATCCTCGGCATCGAAAATGCAATACTTAGTTTCAGCCAAATAGGACCAGTAGTTCTTTTTTTTTATTAAGGACAATAAACAGATATACACTAAAGTTACATAAATAAAAGGTAAATAGTACAAAGTCAGTGTTTATCCTACTACATTATCCACGAATATCAATGTGGTAGTGTACAATTTTTAAAGGAAAACGGAACAAATACAATTCAAACGCACACACACACACGCACACGCACACACACACACACACGCACACACACACACACACACACACTCACTTTCACACTCTCAATCAAAAGAAACAAATCAGCACACTTATATACATAATTTACATTTAATTATGTGTGGAGGATAAAAATAACAGATATAAAATTTGACAGAAAAAAAAGACAGATAATTACAGTGTTTGGTCCTTAATGGCGTTAATGACATGTTTTTTAAAAGCACCCAAGGAAAGTGCAAATATGTCGATGTTTTCAAAATATAATATATTGTAGTTGTTGACGAGTTGGTACATTGGGGCACGAAGTCCTGCGTTTGTACGACAGGAAGTCGTAGAAAAAAGCCGCCCAATTTTAACCGCGCGTCTAAGCACTGTCCTTGGGACGCAATAACAAATAGTGTTAGTAAGAGGCAAGCAATCTATGTAATTGTGACAAAATTTATAAAGCAACATAGCACCCAGTAAAAGACGTCTATTAGAGAGTGACAGTAGATTATATTTAAGTAGTAATTCAGAGTATGGGAGATGGCCGCTACTACACCTATAGTACATTATACGTAGAAATCTTTTTGAACTCGTTCAATAGCATCTGTATATTTGTTATAAAAAGGATTCCATACTTGAGTGGCGTATTCGACTTGAGGTCTGATAATCGTGTTATAAAGATAAAGATATGTCCGTGGCCTATTAAAGAATTTACTTGTTCTACTAACAAAACCCATCATTTTGTTAGCTTTTCGAATAATCTGTTGTGTATGAATATCTAAATGTAGTTTACTATCCAACACCACCCCAAGGTCCTTGACGTTTTCAGTTTGAGAGAGGGACACGTTCATAAGCTTGTAAGTATAATTGATTCTATTAACTTTTTTTGTAAAAACTATCGAGTTGCATTTATTTATATTTAAAAGTATATGATTGTTCAGACAATATGAAGTGAGGCGATCTAAATCTTTTTGTATTTGAACACAATACAAAAAGATTTAGATCGAAAGAAGAAAGATCGAAATCGAAGAAAGACACACAACGGAACAGAGACAGACAGACATACTTTCGCATTTTCAATATTAAATAGGGATTGCTAAAATTAATTGCATTATATTGTTTTCGAATTTTTATTGCTATGTCGAGATTTTAGTTTAGTGTCAAGTTTCGGATGAGACTGAGCTTACCGGTTCTGCAACTTCCAAACTGCATACTGAATTTTGACGTAATTCGTTGTAGCTCCACAAAACATGTTAAACGTGCCATGTTTTATATTTTTATGCATTGGTAAGTAATTATATTTATTTTAGAAAACATCTCTAGTTACGATAGTAATTCTTCATTCACAATTATTTTAGGTGATACTTTACTCTTTACACGTACTTATTTATTACTAGCTTCGAATAGTTTAAAAAAAAGGAATTTTTAAAAACCCCCGATTTCGAAACCTTCTTCATTGGTGCTCCACGGTTCTTGATCTTAGCGTGATTATATATAGCCTTCCTTGATAAATGGGCTACCACCTAACATTTAAACAATTTTCAAATGAGACCCGTTGTTCCTGAGATTAGCGCGTTCAAGCAAACAAAAAACTCTTCCGCTTTATATATTAGTATATAAGTATATATTAGAGTAAGATCTTCAATTTGACAGTTTTTAACCAACTGCTTCCGTTACTGATTCGGAAAATAAAATTTATACCTCAAATGAAAGCAAAGTTTTCTATAGATATTACACTTATATTATTTTATTTTTTATTTTAATAAGAATCACCAACAGTTGGTTTTACTAGACTTATGAGTAAGGTTTATAATACGATGTAAAAACTAATTATAGGTGAACACAACTTGCAGTATAATTTCTTCACTGTTATTTACTTAGATTCTAATAATAAATGTAACAAAAATGTGTAGGGTATTGAAATTAGTCTGTCCGTCAGTCTGTCTAATGAGTGTCCCGTTGGGCTAAACGAATCTTTTTATAAAATGAATTTTTGGAGTCAAAGTGAATGTCAGTAAAATCACTGCTGCTGTTGAGAATTCTACACATTCTAGAGATAGGGGAGTTAGCATCTAGTACTGTTGTTCTTAATGGGGGGAAGAGGGGGGTTATAGGTTGTCGCGGGGGTTTCGAAGGGACTCTTAAGCGGAATTGGCTTAACAATTGAGGGCAATCAATGTTATTACTAAATAACTTATAAGCAAACATGGCATCTAAAATATTAAAGCAACATAAGTATGTTTTATTTATTTATTATACTTTTATCAAAAATGAAACCTGTTGTTGTGGCAACTGCAAAATTTTAGTAAATTAAGTTAGAATGTCTTGATTCAACCAACGATAAGTATTTACTATTTCCGCAAAAAAAGTATAGATACTAAGCTGTATTATTTATTACATTTATTTTTTGTTTTTAATATAAAATCAGTACAGGGACTAAGTTTATACAATATAGTCAGAGCCTTACTTAAAACACTCCCGTTGAGAAATGATTAGCCATCTTTTAAGTAAGTAATTTATTAATACCCTAGTGATTTTATATTGTTTGATTTTCGAAATTTTAGCATATCCTTTAAAAACTTGCCCTTTAGCTACGGTAGTGCCAACAATTTAATTCCATTTTAACCGATTTCCAAAACCTCCAGGTTATGATCCGATTTACGTGATTATTTTTTAGTTCGATGCGTAATAGTTGCCATTTAGTCCCCTTAACATTTAACATAGTTTGGCCTAGTAGTTTTTATTTTATGAATATTTCTTCCGTTCCCGTTTCTTGGGACCTATTTATTAAGGCTTGGAATAAATTAAAAAAACTTCGTTTAAATAACCGACTTCTATATATATATATATATATATATATAAATGTGCCAAATAGCGAGGCCTACTTTGACTTTGAAGGGTTATTTTTGAATAGAATCGGTCAGTTTGTCTTATCAACAGCAAATTCTTGGACTTACAACCTGCGCTATTATTCCCACGGGAATTTTCCGGGGAGCGGTTCTTCTGGCGGTATACTCTAGGCCAAGGGTGCTTGTAATCCAGACAGGGTTAACACCCTTCCACCTGGAAGTGGGTTGTTTTGTCGCCTCCTATGACAGGACGCTCGGCCGCAGGAAATTGTATCCTTTCTCCGTTCTGCAAGAATGTACAAACCTTCATTGAAAATTTATCTAACTGACGGTGTGAAAAGCGCTTAAGGTCTGGTCAAACAGCGGACGGGACGGGACGGCGACGCGACGCTGGCGGGACTTGAAGAGTTGTAATATAATATAATATGTCACATAGATGGACGTGACGCGACGGCTCTATGTGACATATTCTACATTAACTAATATATTACAACTCTTCACGTCCCGCCAGCGTCGCGTCGACGTCCTGTTCCGTCCGCTGTTTTACCAGACCTTTAAAAATCCATTGCGTGGTTTAGGAGGAGTTACCGGATATACAGACTGACTATGTAAAAATACTCATAATTACCATATTTTATAGGTGCAGCATTCAAGGTAGCGGCACTAGACACAATGTGAGTACATAGTGATATATATTATTTGTTTCGTTGTGTGTGTTGTTACAATGATTTTATATATGTTACTAGCTGACCCGGCAAACTTCGTCCCGCCTCAGTACCAATAAATAAGAAAGCTGAACGATAAATCGTAGTGGAATGCTACTCGTCTCAGAATTACAGGAGCACTGCGTCTGCAGAATCGCTCAATTTCATAGTGTCTTACTCTCTGTTGTTGTATTTGATGTGCACGAACTCGTTGTATTCTAAGCCTACTTCATTTTCACTCAGTCTAGAACGCAATTCTGATATACCAATACGATTATTTACATTATCTATACCTCGGTGGTCATCAGTGCGGTTGGCACCTGAGGTATCTTTTCACACATTCAATTGACTACGACGACCAAAGTTAGGTCGTATTCTCCTTGACATTGTAAATTTTAGATAATCAAAGTAAGGAAAGTTCGCGCGCACTTAGCGTCAACAATAACATCGTTTAACAGTGTAAATAAAACCAGTGCTTATGAAATGCCTTCACGTTCCTTGCCTGTGTTCGACAGACCTAGGAAATGCTTTAAATCTCGTGTGAATAGGTATTATCTAGGTATGTACTCAATCTTCGACCGCATCATCGACCGACAAGGACGCGGTGAAACATGAAGCTATTAATTTAAAATAAACATGGCTGTTTGATACTAATAATCTATGTACTATAATAAATCTGTAGATGGTTCGAGTTTGTACAAATAATTTAAAAATTTCAAAAAATTAGGGGTATATAATTCGGACGAAGAAATTCCAAAAAATTTTTTTTTTCAATTTTCGCTATCTGTCTATTTGCTGAGGCATCAAGTGAAAACTACTGAACAGATTTCAATGAAAATCAATAAAGAGCTAGTTTATATCCAGGGTCGTAACTTAGAATACTGTTTATACCGATAAACGACGTCATTTCCGTAGGCTAGACGAGCATAGCGAAAAACAAGGCGCTGTAATCGCTATTTTTTGGAACTGAACGTATAAAATATGAATGAAATTCAACGTAGTGCTGACTTATAACCCTAGTAAACAATTGGATACATTGTATCCCGATAAACGACACCTTAAAATAGACGAATCAGCCAAATACATGGCGCTGCAATTGCGTTTTTTAAATTCACCATCAAATACTTACGTGGTCATAAACAATATGTCATTAATTGTATTATTTCAAATCAGGTTGGCTTCCGCGCGCGTTTATATTTTGCTGAGCAGTTGTGTGGACTGTATGGTCTTAGTTTCTTTGCTATTACATAGGGTTTTTCAATAACTGGAAAACTTTAGTTAATACGTAAAACGAGTCTGTCTGTGATATTTGTTTCCTCTTCAACTACGAAGAAAGAAAATATTTTTTTTATTTTATTTACACTTTCAGAAAGGTGGTGATCCACAGCACCAATATACCTAACGTGTGCTATAGACCAACCTCGGGTAATGGGACAAAATTCAATGTAGACGGTGTACCCACTATTATGTATAATCATGTGATATACAAGTCTTTCTATATTACTGTTAATTGTGAAGAAAGTTATGTATTAGTCGGAAAGAAAATTGTACGGTGTGTTAACGGGACGTATCTGGAACCGCTTGGAGAATGTAAGTCTTGCTTCAATACCAGCATAGAATAGAAATAGCAGGGGCCCAATTCTGATATGTCAATATATTGGCGCTGAGAAGATATTCAAAGCACGTTTCCATTGCGATAGTGTTAAATATTCGTAAACTACTAAGTCTACAATATCTTCTCGATATCTTCGCTATTACCATTAACAGACATGGCGGTAACCGAAATGAATATTGAGAAGCTATCAAAAATTTAAACATCTTTTTGCGTCATTTCACTTAAACTACTAAACTTTGCGACATTTAAATATTTATTAAGGCAGTGTGGAGCGCCACCGGCACCTGAGACCTACGATAGAGACGCTAGTCTCCGGCGATTTTGGAGAGGCAGTAATAGCAGAATTGGGTGCCAGGTATGACAATGGCCTAGTTGATAAATTCGCTTTTCGATTAGAGCACTGTAGCACTATTGTTCCTCCGGGTCCTCCTTCATTTTGGAGTTCGGATTTCTTTCAGACTTGAGGGGTAAATCATACGCCGTCGCCGAATGGACATCCAATCCAGCTTATTGCGTAGTCGTGCAAAGCGTTACGTCAAATTTGGTGGTTTGTCCACCACTATTTAAAAAAATATGCTTTAAATACTTACATGTGAAAAGCAAGAGGAAATGACTTGTAGCGTCATCTAGTCATACGAAATTTATTTGTTTTCCATAGTTACGATTTTGCTGGGCCGTTATCATCCCTAGGATTCCTTTTTCCAAATAATAATTACTTCAAATACTTGTAAAAATTAAAACTTTTTATAACAGAATATAATTTTTGTTCAATAGGTGTCCCTAAGTTACCTACAAATGCCGATACGTAAGTTTATATTTATGCATTATAAGTGCTTATTAACATTATTTTATAATGAATATTCGTTTGTAGGTTAATGATTAATTTGATTGAATATTAATTATTAGTTTTTCTTAGTATAGTATGTATTAAAACTGTATGAGATTTGAATACATTTGGGTAAAAAATTTCTATTCTATTCTATAACTTCACGCCAGGTCCCTTGCGGGGTAGGCACGAAGAACAGAGCGCCATACAGGCTTATTCTTACACACCTCTCTTGCTTCTTTGACATTCATAGCTCTTTTCATGCACGCTCATCTGTTCTTAAGGCTCCTGACATCACCTTCTGCTAATACATGTTCAATTTGATCATGGAAGGTGTGTCGTGGCCTTCCGCGACTTCTGCATCCATCCACTTGTGCATTGTATATCTGTTTAGTCATTCTTTCATCATACATTCTTTCCACATGCCCGAACCACCGGAGCATTCCTTTCCTTACCTTCACCCCAACATTGGGTAAAATTTGATAATAATTAATGCGTGATAAATTAATTGTGCAAACCTACCCTAGTTAATGTACCCTGTTTCTACTGTACATTAACGACCTACGAACTACAATACTACTTACTTATGGAGATGATACTGTATTGCTATTTTACGGCGATACATAGAAAGAAAGTCAACGCGTAGCTCTGGCCTGTGTCGACACGGCTGAAATAAAATTTCCTCTCTTAATTTAAATAAAACTCACTTCAACACTTTCCGCATAAATCAAGCTCTCAACCACTGAGATCCTTTGTCTTAAAATCCATGATAAAAGCTGTAATCAATGCCTGTCTTATGCTTGTTCTGCAATTCTGAGTCTATCTGCACAAATACATAACACGGACGGTACATATAAAATACCTTGTACTTTGGGTTCAGCAGCACCAACTCAACTTCTAGCTCTTGAACGTGCCCAAGAGCCCTTATTAAAGTGCACGACTTTTAAGCCCAGATTATACTCAACAGATTCCCTATATTTTGAATATAAAGTTCTGAATGTCCGCTAAGGGGCCATACATAAATCACATAACCCCCCCCCCCTGCTCAACGAAAAGTGACATTGTATGACAAGGGCTGAGAGAGGGTCAAAAATCATGATATTCGTGTGATGTAATTTGAGGATGGCCCCTAACTATACAAGCAATGTAACGACACATTCTTGTCACAAAAATGTGTGCGTCTCGGGATGCCTGTCAGAAGTGGTAACTTGCGTGAGAGAATGGGAAGCCAGACAAAGTGGCGCCGTAACGCGTTACGTAACGAATTGGTTTACCCTCCCATAAGAAGTTATCACGTCAATAAAAATCTGTGGAAGATTTGGAAACCTGATCTTTAAACAATCAAGCTGTCGTACAAGCTTCGGTGCCAAATACATAAACTTTCTGGGTTCAAAATTAATAGTAAAAATAGTAAATTAGTTTTGGTTACCATTTTTTTATTATTTTATTGCAGTAGTTCTGCAGACGGCATACCTGATGGTAAGCGGTTACCATCGCCTATGGAAATTTGCAACACCAAAGGTGCTACAAATGCGCTGCTGCTCTCTTAAGGGACACTGAAACCTGGTCACTAATGCCGGAACACAACTCAAGGTTGTTATGGCGACATACTTTAAACCAGGGGTGATAGCCATCCAGTCAGACAAATGCCACCATGACATGCTATCGATTAAAAACAGGTTTAAGCACTTTTTATACTTTATATTATTTAAAGATGCTAAAAAAAATTACATTATCTTAGGTAGTCTTTTTTACTGACAGTCACTTGAAAATACATACACTGGCAAAATTAGCGGGATGCTAGTAAAAACCCCAAAAAAAACTATCTATTTTCAATACTGGCTGGTTTTATATTTTTTCTTATTTAGCACTCAATTACCTTTTGATTTGATTAAATTATGATGTATATACAAACTCTTTCGCTTTCAGCCAGATATCAAAGAAGGGCCTTCTTCTTCTTTTCTTCTGCGAATTACCTGAACACCCAAAGCACGGCAGTTATGAGTACACAGGCAATGTCAATAAGGACATACCACACATGTATGATTCCATCACATTAATTAATAAATGTAATTACGGATATGAACTGAAAGGAAATAAAGAAAACGAATGTTTTGATGGATCCTGGAGAAGAGATATGCCAACATGCGAACGTAAGTTGAATATGTTTTAGTCAATGCGGCGTGGATTTAAGGAAGCTGCCGCAGATAATAGGTAGCCGGCTGGGCCGAATAAAGCAAGTTAAGAATTTTTAAAATTGTATATTAAGGCTTCTTAGGACCTCTATATTGGTCTAAGAGCCAGTGAACGGCTACCTGTATATATTTGAGCAGAACTCAGGTTTTGTCTATTGAGGCCTCTATACCTATCATGCATGATACGGGAACTCACTAAGCTCAAAGTGGTGGACGCGACGAGCGCTGGGGTAAGACAGGTATCGATTTTTGACGAATGTTAAATCCATTTGACCATGTCTGCCATTGATATATTTTATTTATTATAGTCTTAACAACTTATATTGACCTCGGCAGACATCTACATTGCGTACACACATCAATAAATAATAAAGCTACTACCTGGTCAGATATATGTATATGTTTTCCGTTCGCTGTTTTACATCAATATAATTTACTTGCGATTTACTTTATCACTGTATTTACAGAAATTAATATTTTTTTTATATTCTATATACTAAACCCGTAACCCGTAAATGCCGTGATCAATATGTTTTCAAGACTATAATAAATAAAATATATCAATGGCAACATGATGGTCAAATGGATTTAAAATTCGTCAAAAATCGATACCTGCCTTACCCCAGCGCTCGTCGCGTCCACCACTTTGAGATTAGTGAGTACTCATATCATACATAATAGGTATAGGGGCTTCAATGTACAAAACCCCAGGTCTGTTCAAATACATACAAGTAGCCGTTCACTGGCTCTTAAACCATACATTACACAGCTGCCACAGATTTTAGTAGGAGTCAGTATAAACAGTGGCAGACCTGTTGCCTGTCAACTAAACCAAAGAAGGCACAGGTTCGCCACAGTTTTATATGGAGTAAACGTTATGATTACTGTATAAGTGTTATTTTTTACATTTGTATGTATATACATATATATATAAGTCGGTGCAAAGCAAAACATAAAAATTACTATATTTTGAAAATTACTAAGCACCGACTTTAAGATGTTTTAGATAATATATATTAATAATAATAGCTTTAGAAATAAGTTATTTTATACATTTTAGTTTTTTAGTTTTTGAAGTCGGTTTTTTTATTGTATATTACTGTTTTAAATTTTATGTAGCATTTTTTACAATAAATTATATTCTATTCTATAAACGGATATTTTAAAGTATTGTACATTTTATTTTTAGCAAAATATGGCTAACCTAATCGACCCTTTAGAAACTGGGTGAGTGAAAACTACTGCTTTTATTTTTAAAACGCCATGATCACACGTACACATTATTATAACTTAAGGCGGTATCTGATTTGATTTTTATTCTACCATTTCGGCAACTTTTCAGAAGCCATGCACCGGAACACAAACCAACCTAACTAATTAACAATTATCTTTTTATTTTACCTCTACCCATTTAAATTGATTATTATTTATTGGTAAATTAGATTAGGCTCTCATAAAGTAACTAATAACCATAAACAAAAATTCAAATTAATAATTATGAACAAGTTGGAGTTGGACAAAATAAAAACTTTAATAAAACTCATTGACATCTTTGTCTTCAGTAATCACCGCTACTGAAAAGTGGCCGATACGTCGGAATAGAAATCAAATAAGATACTTATGTGCTATGTGCTAAACATTAACAAAGAACACATGAACAAAGTGTCTTCTCCTTAATAAAGACAATAGGAAACGTGCTATTGGACACTTTCTTAGTTTAAGTTATATCTAGTTATTTTATATTTAAATTACTCATTAGTATTAATTTCCTAGATTAGATTGTAATTTTAATGTTGTATCACTAAGATGCATAATTTTGAAAAAAAATAAGATACCGCACTTAAAACCATTAAAACTTAGTTTTGTTTTATTACATCCAAAAAAATAGTGGTTCTTACTAAAAAAGAAAATTCAAATGAAAATGATGTATAAAACATACGTATTTTTCAGTACAAGAAGAAGCCTATCACACTGCATAGTTCCTGACGCTCCTAAGCATGGATCTTACTCCGTCATAGGCGAGGAACATCCGAAAATACCAAATGCCTACACAAAGGTCTTTGTGGATATTACGTGTAACGTGGGGTACCAGCTTCATGGAGAACAGTCTATAAGTTGCACTTATGGAAAGTGGATGACTGTAATGCCTTTATGCGCGCGTAAGCAAAGCGGTTTAATGTACTACGTACTGGAAAAGGCGTCCGTAACTATAGTAGAATTATTTTCTCCGTGCAGTTTGGGTCATAAATCAAACTCGGCCTCATCCCGGCTAAGGCGGTGAGCATGTTGCGCAGGCGCAACGCCATTATCGATAAAAACTCATGCTTATCAAAGAAAGATTATCATTCTTATAAAAATCATTATTATCTTTTTTGCTGTTAATTTTAAACTTAGATATATATATTTATATTTATTTTTAATATAACTTGTTACATTCTAAACTTATGTACTTATAGTTTTTTAATACATAGATACCTAATTAATAATTTATTTCAAATCATTATTATTCTTATTTTAATAAATACGTTGTTTTATCTATTTTTTTTTTCTTTCATTTATATCACTAACCCACAAAATGATAAAACTAAATACACTATCAATAACGCTTATTGACAACAATAATGCGTATCATTATGCCTGTCCATAAGGCCCGTGAGTGGAAGAGAGATCGAAATACTCGCTTCACGGCTCCATTTATTTATGACCCAAACTGCACGGAAAAAATAATGCTACTATAGCTTATTTAAACACTCGTTATGGTCCCTGAACCAGAACTCGCTTAGTCTGCGTCGGGCTGTAGCCGATACTTAACGCGTTTGAGTGAAAAACAACTATTAGAAAATGCATATTTTCAACTTTGATAATGTTGAAACCACTCAAGAAACTCAAATAAACATCAAGGGGTGACTTTTCACCGATATTTTTTTTCTATTCTCGATAGATCATCTTATTTTCATTAAATTTTATTTATTTGAACTCATCTCGACGCGTCATCACTGCAACCATGTTTAAGAGAATTTAAAGCATACTCTGGAAGACCAAGAGTCTTCCTTGTGTGTTACTTGACCGACTATGATATGTGGGTATATATTTGACCGTTTACCATTCTTGACCATTTGACCATTTACTTGACCGTTGTCGGAGGCTCGCAACGTGCTGACTAAGGTATTATTAAAAAGCAGACATATTAGCGGTAGGCGGGGCGTGGGGTACGGGATTTGCGGGGGAGAGATAAGGGTGGTGATTCTGTCCGCAACACTAATGTTTTGACACTGCATTAATTACGCGAATCAGTCCGACTAAGGCTGGTGTGCACCGACATTTAACCGACGGTTAACCAAAAATAATCACTGTTTTTCCATACATTTTATATTAACCATCCGTTAAAAGTCAGTGCACACCAGCCTTAGTCCACGGCACGCACGTCCCCGCAGGCCCCCACTTTGATCAAGTTCGAACTTTTTTGTTTTTTATAGGTGCCTTTTCTATTACGTAGTAAATATAAATTAATGGGAGTAAGTAGGTCATCGTTTCGTTATGTTTAATGTAATCCTCAAACGAAAGATATTTATAATTAATTTAAGCATTATACCGATGGTTATTATGGTAACGTGTAATTGTGCGTTTGTTTTACCCGTTCATTTCTATGGTTGGATAAAAAATTCATTGACATCATCTGAGACATTTTTATGCTGGATTGCTGGCAGGACGTGGTGTACGATGTTCATACGCCAAATCAGGCGTATGAAGGAGACAACTGTAGTGCATTAACATAAAAACCATTCGTGAATCTCGTACAGCGTTTCAGTGTAGAATATAATTTCAAAGGAGATTGGTTTAATTAATCGACGGGGATGCCATCCACACACACCAACAAAACTTCCAGCCTGTATGTAGAATATCAGCGATACTTATTCATTTCAGTTCCATGCCAACTCAAGAAAGATCCAAATGTAGACTACATGTGTGAGACCAGTAATGGTTTGGTGATTTGCAACGATAACGTGCGCCCTGGTGAAATAGTCTCACCAAAATGTAAAGACAATATCACCCGTGATGACCTCACGGTGATGAGATGCAATGAGGATGGGTACTTCGACCATACGGAAACCTGCGCAGAAAAGGATATTGCTGTTGGTAAGTATCAGCATCGAATTAACTTTCACTTGCTGTCAAATTGGGAAATTAGGGCGTCTAGGGAGCTTTATAGAAAGCTAGGAAGCTTTATGAGTTCTTGAAATTTTAATGTACGAAATAAAGAACAGATAATATATTAATGCTTAAATATGATTTTAAAAAAATCGGCAGAAGTGACTCGCCGTGCTTCGCCTCACCCCTGCGACTTGAACGCATGCATCTCTCATAGGGTTGTATAATTATACTACGAACTGCCCGTGACTTTGTCCACGCTTGGCTTGAAATTTCCACAGGATTCCCGTGACTCAAAATACTGCAGTATTTGAAAAAGAATGTAAGCTATTGTTTGAGTGAACACTGTGCCGTAATAATCTAATGTTTTGCACCCAAACAACTTTAATCCGCTCCCAAGAAAACCCCCGTGGTATCATAAAATAGAAATAAAATGGAAATAAAAAAATAGATATGTATAAAATTTCAAGAAAGTGACTGGTGTACCACAAGGCTATGTATTATGTCCATTACTATTATCGTATTATATCAACTTAGGTAGGCCTTACATGGCATGCTTTAATATTTTCAGCGTGCGGATTGATAACGGTTAGTGATGGATTAATAATCGGCGGATTTGAAGTGCAGTGGGGCGAGGTGCCATGGCACGCTGGCATTTATTCTAAAACGTACAAACCATATATTCAGATATGCGGAGGAACCATCGTCACCAGCACTGCTGTTATATCAGGTAATTTAAATGAAATCCATTGAGAGGTGTCTTTGTGAAAATGTTTCTAGAGAATTTTTAAGTACCTACCCGTGTCTGTATAATGTTGTAAATAAAGTGTACATTTTGTTCTCAAGCTGCCCACTGTTTATGGATTAATCAAAAAGAAACGGCGCTTCCGCACAAATACACAGTCGCCGTCGGAAAAATATATAGACCATGGAATGATATACATGATATTTTTGCACAGAAATCGGAAGTAAGTAATAGTTTTTGTTGTGTAACATAATAATAAATTCAATGAATTAAGAAACGTGATTTTTTAAAAGTATTGTTGTCTGTCTATGTTAGAGCATCATGTGAAAAATATTAAACAGATTTAAATAAAAATCTATACAGAGCTAGCTTGGGATACAAGTTAGGTTATATTTTTTATATGTAATATTTGGAATACTTTATATTCCGATAAATGAATTTATTTCCGTGGGATAGATGAATATAGGTAAAATGGTAACTAATATGGCGTCGATATGGTAAAGCGAAAGAAGGTTCGCTGGCACGTGCAAATTCAAAAGGAACTAAAAACTCAAGTTTTGGCTAATATAGTCATATTATTATACGGTTTTGACTTATAAAACTGTTGAAAGTCGAATTGTATTATTCTATTGTGCTATACATACATAAAGAGACATACATTAAGATTACATTCTGATACATTAAGAGATTAGATTTAAAAGCATTTTTCAGTGTCTCGTTTTTTATTATGCAATTGACTTTTCTAGACTTGTTCTATGTCCAACTTATAAGCAACCGGGTATGATTTGACAGCACGTTCGCAACTGATCGTTCTGTTAGGCCATGATGATGAGACTATGATAATGTGCACACGTTCAACAACGAGTGCTCGCATTAGTGAACTGCAACAAATGCAATTCATATATGTATTTCAATCTTTCCAACAAAATCCCAACGAATTATGTCGGCAGCATCGCCAACTACCAATACGATCTTGCAGTCCTGAAGCTGCGAACTGAGATTGAATTCAATCGCTACCTGAGACCAATCTGTTTAGACTTCAATGAGGAAATTAACAGAAATCCGCTGGACGATGGTATGAGAAAGGTATAGTGTCCTAATTCTTGGCACGTGCGTGCACGAAGAAGAAGAATTGCACTGCACTGTTTGTGCTGTGGATTAGAGTGATTTACATTTTTATTTTGACATTACAAACAGAGACTTCAATTTTAGCTATCTGTTCGCGCCGCTTATTTAAAATCCTGTCCCATGCAATTATTTTCACAACTACCCGCTTTCCTAACCACGTTATCCAATCACCTTTTCCCAGCCGCCATCTTCCCTTCCATACGACTATCCTTGTCGTACTTACCGCTGGTACTAATACTGCTCCTCTTTACGAGGCAGTCTGCTGTCGACCCTCGTTGTCGCCCTCGTACGACAACCCGCATATCTTTCCGCCACAACTTGCATATGCAAGTATTTCGCGCCGCGTGTGTACACTTTATCGAAGGTCGCAAGAAAGATAAAAGCCAGAAGATTAGCTGCAAGGCTCACGACTTGGTGATCAGCACGCATAGTTAGTGCAGCCCAGAGGCACGCAGGTTAGTCTCCTTTCTCATCCATACCAGCATTCCTACCACCGCCATTTTGGATACGCGTTCAGTACCTATTACTGGGCTGCCGCGTTGACACTATCTGTATAGATGAACATTGTACAACAAAGAGTTATTCATCTCCAACTCTCTCTCTAGGTCGCTGGTTGGGGTCTCAAGAACGAAGAAGGCGAAACATCCCAAGCCTTGAAGGCGGTGTACCTCCCCATTGTGGACTCGGAGAAATGTAGCAAGGAAAGCCCATACGCATTCAGGCCGTACATCAATCTAGACAAGATTTGCGCAGGATACACTAATGGTATATATTGAGAACACGAACTATGTGCAGAGCCATCTCAACGACATTGGGCGCCGGAGTTCGAAGATCAGCCTGCGTCCCCAACAACAAAAATAGTTTTTGTTTGAATTTGTCACACGTCTTGCTAGAACTATTGCAGAAATAATATCTAAAATAAAGACGATTGTTCTAAAATGAATGAGACGTATTTGTGAACAGTATTGCTGTCTACATATACTTTAAAAATGCAGAATATTTGTTAAATAATTTCGAAAGCTAGTGAATTAGGCATGGTATTGTAACACTTGCAACAACTCAGAAGGGGTTATGGTGACTAAAGAACAGCAACTGGTCACTATACTTATAATCATTAATCAGATAACCTTACGGCTTACATATATTTCATACAATGACTACGCACCGGACTAACATTTTTAGAACACCTCGCCATCCCTCCTGATGTCACGCATCCATGGTTTTAGTAGGGTTGACAAAAAAGGTTACATAAATAGTTGTAGCAATGAATTTATTCTTTTATTATTTAACCTATATATATAAGCAAAGTTTGTTTTCTTTGTCCGAGGTAAACTCGAAAACTACTGGACCGATCAGCATGAAACCACAACCATTTGACGCGGAATTAATCGTAGATGGTTATAGGCTATATATTTTTCAAATTCTATGAGCCCTTTGCCATGTTTTCTCAATTTGTTTGTTTATTAATTTATTTGCTCCCATAAAACATAAGACAGGCATTTATCCTTGGTTCATTTGTTTTCTAGCTAATAGGAACATGATTTAACATAACCTCTATGTTAGAAACAACATGATTTTTACTTAAACCGTGATCCGTTTATAAAAATTCTATAATGTCATTCGCCAGGCGAAGCGGGCGGGAACGGCTAGTATTTTATATAAGTATATACAATAATATTAAGTACCACAATACAATAATAGTAAGTAGTCATCGGCAAACCTTCTGCGCAAAGCTTATATATATAGGTAAAATAATCAGCTTGCACCCATCCTAGGTATCTGCGTTTGGGTGCCACACATCCCTTTCGCCTGGTAAACTCGGCTCTGACTATGTATAACACTAGCAGAGACCGGCAGACCTTGTCCTATAAACATGGAAGAAGGATTTGTCGGTCTCTGTGGTGGCGCAGGCTAAGCCTCTAACGGCCTACCTCACTGCAGTGCAGAGGCTCCGGGTTCGATTCCTGGCATGGTAGATTTCGTTAACGCATTTCCATTATCTTCGATTGTATGTGTGTACTGTGATTATATATGCACGCATTGCAGGGACGGCAGTGTGCAAGGGCGACAACGGCGGCGGGCTGACGTTCTACAGAGTCGAGAACGGCGTCTACAAACACTACTTGCAAGGCGTGTGACGGTACGCATCATCATGTATTTATTAATTTCTCACCTATTAATTTTTATTTATTTATAAAGGAATGGCTGTTCTCCATATAATGTATTCCCTTCTTTATTTCGCATAATATATGTATTTACTACTAGTCTCTTTGTATGATATAATCGAATTTTTCCTAGTTTGAAACTTTGACAGAGAAAAGAAAGGACTTGAATATTGGTGTTTGACAGAAGAAGACAATGAAAAGATTATTCTCGGAAAAAATTGTGTTTTATATATTTTCAGATGGACAAAGTCTAATTGAGATTGAAATGGACAAACTAATCGCTATTAATAATAAAACAATCAAAGTTCAATATGTATACGTCGGATGTGGTTGTTATAAATTTCGCCAAAGAGCCAAGCTAAGTCTTCAAGCTTTATTTAATAGTTATATTAACCATGTAGACTTACTTGATATCTTGCTTGTTATGTTTTCAGACGTTCTTCTGACGTGATCACGTATTCTTGTCTTTTGTAATGTATTAGTAGTTTAATAATAATTGTTCGTATGCATACGATTTGAATTAATCTTAAAAGCCTGATTAGTAATGTGTAGTTACAAATAACTTCTATTCTTAGTAGTACATATTATAAGTAACATTGTTTTTGTTACACTTAGCTGGTAATCTTTAGACGTATTAGGGTTCCTTAGGTCCGTTTCTTCAAAACTATAATATTATAGGAACCTTTCTATAATTTGTCTAGGCATAAATGCTATAGAAATACATAAGCCTTTAATATGAAATCTTACATAATCTTATGTAAAGATAGGTAGGCTCGTTTACTATCTACTGTCCTATATATTTTTGAACTTAATTAATTACTGTCATTAATTTATATATTGTATGGAGAACGAGCTATATAAGGGTGAATTAATTTAAAGTATGTCTTAATTGACTTGTGCGTTATTAACAGATAAGAATTGTTTGTACATTGTTTTAGTTTCATAGTTAACTAAATGATTAAGGTTATTTATAAAGCCTCAGTGTGCTAATACATTACTTAGGAGTTATGATACATAGTCTCTCGCGGATAAAAATGTATTAATCTAATTTCATTTAAGGATCCTTAAATATAATATTGTCTTAGGAAACTTAATTAAATAATATTACTTCTTCATAGCCGGGAACTATTGGGAGATTTTGATGATTCTTTCAAGTAATATGATTATTAGTTACTTTGCTATGGGAGATTCACTATATGTCAATGGAGACTTATAGGAGTTCTTGTCTTGCTGTTGCACACACGTTGTCGGACCTGATTATGGACTCTTACTTGTTGTGTTTGCTGATTAGAGCTGGAGCGTTGATTGTTATTGTCCGATTATTTCTGTTTCAGTGAGCTTGGAGTCAGCCTGCGTAATGAGTTTTCATTGGTTCTGATATCGAAGGGATTATTATTGACCTATGGCTGTGAAGTCGGAGTCTGATTTATAATTTATTAATTAGTCTATTTTTATATGTGTATATATTTATATATGGTTTTATAACACCACATTATTACATTACACTATACAACAATCATGCATTCTATATGGGAAGGCTAATTGACTTTAGAAAATTTAAGGTTTATTTAGTTTTATTGAATTTTAATATTTTAAATACTTTCCTGTTGAGAGAGTTTGCTTCGGCATTTGGCTTTGTTTGGTGCAAAGGAGTTGTTGATTACAATTTAAATTTTTATTAAAGGGTTCTTTTGATTAATTATATTTTCTTAAACAAGCAGCTCTACTGTTACCAAATGTGTATAAAATAGGCATTCAAATATTATTACAAAATGAAGTGACAAGATGGGGTGAAAGCACATATTGAAAGTTTCTATGAAGATTCAGATTAGGACCGGGTTTTATGAGCTCAGCAACCTTGGACAAAGGGATTCACGACCCACTTGTTTATTGGGGCATCCTTCCCTTGGATAGTTTCGACAATTATCCAGGAATTACCGCGCGCACAGCTTTTAAGCAAATTTAGTTTGTTTTTATAATATGTGTATTCACAAGACTAAAAATGGTTTCACATATTAAGACTAACTGAATTGGTAACTGAAGGTTAGGAACCAGTTAAGTCGCGGATCAGCCTGGAGGCGGAGTGGGCGCCTCGGGGACTAGCTGCTGGTCTTCCAGGGGGATCATTCGTATCAAAACTTATTTTCTTCCACGATATGTGACTCCATGAGAGTCTTAGATGTAGTTAGGCCGGGTAGACTTGATTGAACTGGAAAGGATGATTAAAAAATATCTACATTTGAGCAGTGTTACTGATGATGACATCTTTGATGCAGAGTATCACCATTTTATGTTAATTTCAACTTTAAACTTTACTTTTACGGTGCTATGCTCTCATCTCTTGGGTGCTAGGGTCATTAGATGGATGTAGGGTTTTGCCAATTCACTTTAACTTTCAATTTCATTTTAACTTTCACGGCAAACCTGAAACCTGTCTTTGACAAGGGAATGCATAATATGAGTGAAGTTGTCTCTCTCCTAACTTTAACTTAAAATTTACTTACAATTCATAGAGAGACATTCTGAAACTCTTACTCTGACAATTTAGGGATGGGAATTTTATGAGATGTAGAGAGTATCACTATTTAAACTTCAATTAATCTTTATCTTTAATTTACTGTGATATTCTTATTACTGCATCAGGGGAGGTCTCTGAGGTGACGTTCCTCATAATGACAATCTTATTTGATATTTTGGAAGGGTGACTTTGAGATGAAATGTTCACTTAAGTCTTTTGGCTTTTCCAACTCATTTTACACACAAGGCACTCCAAATGGGTTTTTTTAAATGGATAGGTCGTACTGCTGGGAGTTTCTTGTCGGCTCTTCTCACCAGCAATAGTACGTTGTGAACCGACACTAGTTTTAGATAATGTTTATAATTGATTCAATAAATACTAATTAGAAAATTGGAGGTTCTTCTTTTATCTCGATATGAGCTCTTTTACTGATAGCTAATGCGGTGGCATAAAATCAGAGAGGTGGTTAGGAGGGGTGCCTTACACAAAATTATATAATTTGTTATGAATCTACATTAAAATATCTTTTGGCTAAATAAAGGCACGGGCGTACTCAGGTGATGAGCTTATATCATGAATAATACATTTATCATAATTCATAAAATGCATAGCATTTTACACTTACAACATATTACTACAATATTATATATATATATATATATATATATATATATATATATATATATATATATTATATTGTAGTAATATATATATATATATATTTTACATCAACCTTTGATAGTCTTCCTGTCCTTTGATCAACACTCTTGTATAACCTACCTTGTGAACATAGGGTTAACGGTATTGCGACGAGGGTTCCTGCTATGGCCAATATTACAAAATTTATTATATGAATAAGTTTTATTAATTTCCACTTTATAAATTCTTTATTTCTCACTCTATGCTTCGGCATGAGTATGTCATTCCATAGTCACTAGACTGAAAAGGGGGTTCGTTACAGGCGTCGTGTCCAACGCTCCCATCAACGGCGCCCAGAATTGCAACACGTACACTTGGGCCACCTTCACTAGTATCGTGAAACATAAGGGTTTCATTCATTCAAATATTTAATAAGTTTTTCTGTGTAATCTATATCTACAAATTAAATAAAGAATACTGAAATAATATCAAGTCATTATGTTATAAACACATTTATATGTAAAAAATATAGGCCAGATCGCTGTTGGTGGGGAGTATTCCCAAAACGCTGACCGCATTTCCTCCTTGTGTGGTAATGCTGATCCGTTGCGTTAAATATAAGCCAGCCCTTTGGTGTCACGCGAACTTCTCTTAATCTCTTTGAAAAGTCTCGATAATCTTGATAAACCTCATGCCCCCATGACCCGAGTCTCAACTCCGATCCACTAATTTGCATCCACAACATTATCTACAAGGCTTAGCAATTTATACCTATGTTCTTATCGCCTGTCTAGAAGGGTCGGTGAGTTTCGCACCTCGATGTTGTCGTCGTCAACAATATCATAAAAAGCGCAAAATTTCGCGGTAGAAATTGTTTAATAAAAATGGGAGCTGGGTTGCCTTTAAAAGCGAAGTAGCACACCTGATGAGCCCATAAAGGAGAAAATGGGCGAGAGAGTGAGCGAAGATTATATACCTCATCCTCCGACGACCTCGTCCCTCTAACGCCTAACATCGCGTTCTGCGCATCGAAAAGTGCGATGTTCCGAGTCACCATTAAGTTTGCATCGAACTATACCAAAATGAGCAAAACGACGAAAATGGCAAAAATGTCAAATCACCAAAAACAAAATCTATCCTACTTGGGATGACCTTTGAGACATAAATTTATCCCTTTTCTGGTATGAAACGTATCCTATGACCATCCTAGATATTTAACTTACATATTCATAATAAAATAAATTGCCGCGCTTAAAACCGTAAAAACGTAGTTTTATTATTGTTACGTGCGAGCGGGGGTACGCACTTATGGATTGGAAGAAAACACCAGTTTTTAACTAAGAGCTTTTATTGAGTTACAAAGCCGCGCGCAGTACCTCCCTGTAGGGTTGCTGTGCTTAAACACACGGCCAACGATGCACACTCCCGACGATAAGTTGTCACACCCTCCATACCGTCGCCGATATTGCGCGGACCACCTCCAATATTATCGCGTGTAGCTCGCCTCTGGTTCCTCTCTCGAACTACGCTACACACCTCCTTCGCGTATCTGTCCACCAAACTTGTCACTAAATTCACCACTTAATCCGTCTCTGTACTCTATTAACCTTCTCTGATAACTCTTTAGTATCGCACTTGTCGTTTCACCGTCTTGGACTGGATTCAACTTTAAACTGCCCGGTAGGCGCGTCTTACGCTGTTTATATACCCGGAAGAATTTTCTAGAACCCATCTATCTATCTCTGTCTTTTCTTTCCCGAACCTTCTGTTCGGGAACTTTCGTTTATACATCTATCCTTTTCTAACATCTATCTATCTCTTTCTTTCTTTCGTCGTCTATCTCTTTCTAACATCTATCTGTCCTTGTCTTTTCGTTCTAGATTTTTCTAGACTTTTCCAAAAGTTCTAAAACTAACTAGATGGTTCCACCATCATTCGCCACATTATGTTTAGAAATCGCGAAAACTTAAGAAAATATTACTTACATATTTATATACCCAGTTTCAGCCAAATCAATCCAAAGCATAACAGACAAACAGATAAATATATTTTTATCCCGGAAACTATCCGATTTTTCGGGAAAAAAGTATCCTATATCCATCCTTGGCATCGAAAATATTATATACTGAGTCAAATCGGTCCAGTAGTATTTAAGTGAAAGCATAACAGACAGAGAGACGGAGTTAATATCACATTTATAATATTAATAATAAGGATTTGCTCGTTTAAAGTTATAATAATATGATTCTACGTAATAGCACAGATTAATAAATATTTACTACGTAACAGATATATCACTCCCATACAAAAGCGAAAATACCTACGTTAAAATAGCCTACAACAGTGTTTTTCAACGTTTTTCATGATGTTTCGCGACCCCCCTACCCGTTTCTTTTTTTATGTATTTTATTTTGTGACAAATATTCAATCCAACATAGTTATTTATTTTCGTAATTAGGGTTCGACTAAATACATAATTAAGTAGGAAAAACATATTTTATTACATCATTTGCGTCGCCAATAGATAACGCAATTTACGCGCATACGTATGACCACGTCCGACGTCGGCCGCCCCGCCCCGTATAAATATGAAAGCATTGCTATCGAGCTCTTCGTGTATCTAAAACAGAAAAACCCAATACTATTGCCGAAAGTTTGATTTTACCAGCGGCATTGGATATGGCGGAGATTATGTTTGGCAAACACAAGATCGAAAAACTCAAAAGTATACCTCTGTCTGGCAGTACCATTTAACGCGGGATAAGCGATATGGCGACTGATGTTCGTGATCAAGTCATAGTGAAAATAAAACAAAGTACTTTTGTGTCCTTTCAATTTGATGAATTGCAAACTTTACTGCAGTAGCTTTCCCAACCTTTTGCAACTCCGCTACAGAAGCTTCGCGACCCCCTAAAGAGGCTTGGCGACCCCCTAGGGGGTCGCGACTCACACGTTGAAAAACACTGGCCTACAATATCTCAATAATAATGCCGCTCAGAACGAGAAGAAATGTACCGTAAGTACGGGAACAGAGGGTCGAGACTGTGTTGCCCGCCGAGCGGGACACGCGCCAACGCGTCTTCGTAAAATTACGCTATGGTTGTACCTATGATGAATTGATAACCTACTCCTTTTTTGAAGTTGGTTAAAAATTAAAACATTTCGAAATCGCTTTGTCTTAAACATGTGTCTCATACCTATTGATTTCTTGCTATTAATCCTGGTGAAAAGTGATACGTCGATTCAAACTTATACCTTATTTAATTGATTAACTACACGTTACGAGATACAGACAAATGTCGGCCTGCACCGACAGACGCTTATTTCTACCCACAGCAAAAATATCTAAGAAATCTAAAATTATAGGACATTGCCCATTGTGTAAGTACTAGGTAAGGTAACTACAATAGGAATTACATATAAAAACCACACTTTATAATACCTGACCCAACAAAACTTCTTGATTTACGTTTTACCTACTTATGTTCAAAGAAATAAATGGTGACAAAATCCATAAAGATAGGTTTAAAATACTACTCAACTTTCTTCGTCTCTCGGCAATGAAAAAAAAAACGACAATTTTTCGATTGCTTTTTTACTTTTACACCCATCTACTGCACAATAATTACGTGGTTTTGGCATTTGGAAGGGTAAGCGCGGGAAACGTGCTCAGGCGGGCTTTTGGCGGCTCTCCGGCGGTTGTATCACATGAGTAAATAAAAGGGACAGAGGCAAAGCTTCTTAGAAACGTGCAAAATTGTTACCTATTCTGGTAGGGTCGTCACAATAGGTAAAGACAAATTAAACAAAACATTTGTTAAATAGTTTTATTATTCAGTATGATAGAATAGGTACCTACTTTACAAATTACTTACTCTAATAATTTTCTCTTAATAATTTTTGTTTTTTAATAAATATTTTTTTTTTTTAATATTGTGGTAAATTCTGAATTTAACAAAGTTTTTTCAAGTAGTCGAACGGGAAAAACTCACATGGCATATCAAACTGACAATCTTTAATACTAATAATATATACTTAATTAATTACCACGTTTTCACATTAAAATATTCTAACATGCAGTTAACAAAACAACGTGCGTCGCACTGCCGCCCCTGAGTTTGTCCACTGGCTGTGCCGGCGTAAACTGGTTTTGACCTGTCTCGGCGCGTACGGGACAAGCAGCCAGTGGTCACGCACACATGCCCCGCGCGCTTGTAGTAGTGCAACCGATTCGCGCGGTTGTATGAAGCTTTAACTCTGTTCCGTTTATTTACTCATGTGGTTGTATCCTTGACGATACGCCGAACGGTAGGCATATAGCGCGTGACCTTGCGCGAGTGACGGAGGCCTGGTAATAGTGTAGTGGAATCTTAAAAAGCAAAGGTCAGAGGTGGCTTTAACTGGTTCCGTCAGTCACTTTTTTTAAAGGTCCTAAAAATATTCTAAAGAATTATTTATTTTAAAAAAAACAAGTCATCAATCTAAGTTCATTAGTAAATTACCCTTCGACTTATAGGTGGTTGGGGTCCCAAGACCCAAGAGGGCAAAGCATCGCACATCTTGAAGGCGGTGTTCCTTCCTAGAGTGTACTTGGACAAATGTAGCAACGAAAGCCCATACGAGTTCAAGCCGTATATCAACAGATAAGATATGCGCAGGATATACTACTACTAACTCCCATGTTCATCCGCGCACCAAGCTTTGGCAACTCCGGACAGAATGACCAACTTCACGGATAAAAATATATTATTTATCTCAGTATGTGTTATCCTTTTACGGAGACTATTGGACCGATTTGACTGAAATTCGGTACATATGTAACTTTAATACCGAGGATAGGCAAGGGATACTTTTCATCCCGGATACTGGGATAGATTCATGTTAAGGTTATCCCGGAAACAAGGATTGGTCTGTGACAAATCTATTTTTATCCGGGAAACCATCCCATTTTTCGGGATAAAAAGTATCCTTTGTTCATCCTCGGAATCGAAAATGCATATGTACTGAGTTTCAGCCAAATCGGCTCACTAGTTATTCTGTGGAAACGGAACAGACAGACAAACATACTTTCGCATTTATAAAATTAAATAGGAATTAATGTCAAAATTAATGTATTGCTACGAGTATTTCGATATATTTTTATTTTAGTACTAGTTTCTGCCCGCGACTCCGTTCGCGTGGAATAGTTTAAAAAATAAAATAAATTAATAAATCCCCGCGATTTTGAAACATTCTTCATTGGTGCTCCGTTCCTATTAGTCTTAGCGTGATGGTATATAGCCTATACCTTCCTCGATAAATGGGCTATCTAACACTGTTTTTTTTTTCAAATCAGACCAGTGGTTCCTGAGATTAGCGCGTTCAAGCAAACAAACAAAGCAACAAACTTATCAACTTTATATATTATATATATAAGATAAAACTCTCTCACCGACACCACACCCTATCAAAATCTCCGCTTCTATTATGTTACGTTTCAGAGAAATAAATTTTCTGTCTGTTATAAGCTGTTTAAGTAATTACAGCTTTTTAAGCATCCACTATAGATATAAGCTACCACCATACAAAATTTCATGTAAATCGGTCCAGTCGTTTCGGCGATTAGCCGGTACAACCGGACAGACAAACAGAGAAACAAAAATTTTGAAAAAATCTAAATTAGTTCTATTTCACTTCTTACATCCCCCTGACTTGGTTTTCAGCATTTTTTGTCATTGTACAGAAATTTGACCTCTACAATTTTATTATATGTATAAATCAAGTTTCGGATCAAGATGAGAATACCGGTTCTGCAACTTCCAAATAGCCTATCTAATTTTGACGTAATTCGTTATTAGTATTATTCGTTGTAGCTCCACAAAACATGTTTACCGTGCGATGTTTTATATTTTTATGCATTATTGGTAAGTAACTATATTTATTTTAGAAAACATCTCTATAGTCTAATCCGACCCTACATCGACCTTCACCGAGCTGATAATAGAATAAAACTTATTTTATAATAAATTTAGTATATTAGCAAATAAATTAAAAATGGGTTTTAAAAAAAAATCTGAGACAAAATATTTTTAATTATTAAAAAAAACCATTTTTCATTAAATGTTGCATCATCAAGATAATAAGAAATTTTTATAGTAGACTTAAAGTATTAAACATATAGAATGTGCAGATGTAAGGTTGTCTATAATTTATCTGGACAAACTATGGGTTGCCAGGTATAAACAGGTACCGTCAAACTTCTTAACTTTGCCTCACGTCCTATGTTTGCCGATATTGAAAAATAAGCTATATCTTTTTTAAATCAATAAGTCTGGAAATGTAAATTTTAGTAATCTTTAGACTTATTATATGTCGACACGAAATAAGTTTTATTATGCTGGCAAAAAGCATACATTTTTGACAGTTCACCGTTAAACCAACGTATTTGAAGGCGGCTAAAAGAGTTGTGGAAAAACTTTTCTAATAAGTCTATGAAATCAATTTTATTTTTAATTCTATTTAACTCATTCTATAAAATATTGGTAGTTTAATCAGTTTTAATACTTAATCATGAAAATAAAGTAATATTAACTCTAAAATACTAATTTAGGCAAAGTTTGGCACGTTTTACAAACAAATGTACCAAACTTTGCCAAGTCTAGGGTTGACGGTCTTGTCACTATTTTTAACCGACTTTCTAAAAGGAGAAGGTTCTCTCTCAATTCGGTTGATGTTCTTTTGTTTATGTGTGTACCGCTTTCCATCAAGTGCGCCGTCTGCCTGTCTGCTGAATTCCTGCAATAAAATGAAAATGAAAAATGAAATGAATGTGTGTTACCGCAAAACTCCGTCACTTATGAACCGATTAGGATTTTGTTGTTGAAAAGGAAATTCAATGTGATTCAATTGCGACATTCCCAATGTCGCAATGTAAAATGACTTAACGTTTCCATTTGATCAAAAGCGTTGCGTTTTACGATTTTACATATTCCGCGCATTTAACTATTTTTATTAATTATAAAAAATAAAACTTCGTTTAAAAAAACCGACTTCAAAAACTAAAAAACTAAAATGTATAAAATAACTTATTTCTAAAGCTATTATTATTAATATATATTATCTAAAACATCTTAAAGTCGGTGCTTAGTAATTTTCAAAATATAGTAATTTTTATGTTTTACTTTGCACCGACTTCAAGATGTTTTAGATAATATATATTAATAATAATAGCTTTAGAAATAAGTTATTTTATACATTTTAGTTTTTTAGTTTTTGAAGTCGGTTTTTTTAAACGAAGTTTTATTTTTTATTTGTTACTTTTTAGTGTCTAGCTATGTATGGGAGGATATACGAATGGTGCGGCGCTTTTTAAAAAATATAGGTTCCAAGAACTGGGAACAAAAAAATGTACGTAAAATGAAAACTACTAGGCCTAACTATGTCAAATTTTTAGGGGACCACATGGCAGCTATTCCGCATCGAACAAAAAAGAATCACGTAAATCGAATCATAAATCTCAGAGTAATCGGTGTACATATGGAACGGAGTGAAAATTATTTTCATGAAAAATGTTCATAAAATGAAAACTACTAGGCCAAACTATGTAAAAATGTTAGGGAACCAATTAGAAGCTATTCCGCGTCTAACAAAAAAAGAATCACGTAAATCGGATCATAAATCACGGAGTAATCGGTGTACATATGGAACGAAGTGAAAATTATTTCCATGAAAAATGTTTATAAAATGAAAACTACTGGACCAAACTATGTAAAATTTTTAGGGGACCAATTGGAAGCTATTCCGCGTCGAAAAAAAAAAGAATCACGTAAATCGGATCATAAATCACGGAGTAATCGGCGAACATACATTTAAAAAAAAGCAAAAAAAAAAAAAGATCCCGACGAATTGAGAACCTCCTCCTTTTTTCGAAGTCGGTTAAAAATCTATAAATTAAAGGAATTAAATAAAACGATAACCCTGGACATATAATTCTAGAGCAATAAAGAAATCATATAAAAAATTTACTCATATTTGAATTTCATGCATATTCCCACTATAAATTATTTTATTAATTTATTTTGCCAATTTTTTTTTTTTTACTGATTTTATAATTTTAATTATTATTGCTCACAGAGAATAAATGCTAAGTATTGTGTGTGTGTGATATTATTTTTTCTTTTTTGTTTGATTTTTAATTTTATAGAGACAACCCTACTCATTGATTATTAATGTATGGAGGTTGTAATAAATTAAGACCTATCATTGCCTATAGTAATATTTCGTACTAAAATACATCAAAATATGTTATTCGAAATTGATTTATATTCTTTCGTTACTAAGCTACATTTTAGATTGTCTTAAAATTCAAAGCCCATGTTCATTTTGGTGTAAACGCATTAGGCAATATTAGGAATATGAAACATAACTTTGCCTGATTTCTTAATTATTTAATAAAACTACGTTTTAACGGTTTTAAGCGCGGTAATTTATTTGATTTAGGTTTATCCGACGTTTCGGCCTCTTTTCAGTGGCCGTGGTCACGGAAGACAAAGATGACATTTGTCAAACGTGTATTGTCAAAGTTTTTATTCAGCCTACCGCCAACTTGTTCATTTTAATTATTTAGTTTTAATTTTTGTTTATGGATATTATTTACTCTATGGGAGCCTAATTTAATTTACCACCGCTTCACAATTGACAATACACGTTTGAGAAATGTCATCTTTGTCTTCCGTGACCACGGCCACTGAAAAGCGGCCTAAACGTCGGATAAACCTAAATCAAATAAATTACCGCGCTTAAAACCGTTAAAACGTAGTTTTATTATGTGTACAAGTCACGAAAACTTAAGAAAATATTCTTAATTATTCAAAAATATTGTTGATTTAAGCATAATGTCTAAATTAATTGAAAATAATAAATTCTAGTTTCTTTTTTACCTTATGATATTCAAAGAATCTACAAAGAGTCAATATATTAATTATTATTTCACGACAAAGTCAAATTTTATGAATATCTGTGAAAAGTTAGGGCACTTGACGGTATGTCGATGCCAGTTACTTTCACTTGTTATGATAATAGAAAAAAATTATATCAGCATAAGCGCTGTTTTATTGCGAACATGTTGATGTAGGGTTGTCTCCAAAAAAATGGTCCTAATAGAGGTTTGCGAATGTTAAAGATTTAAATTTCAACGCGTGTGAAAATGAGTGACAGAGCGATCCGAGGTAAATATACTGTGTAATAATAAAGGGCCGAACATTGCAGGCGTCTCTGATGGGGCCTTTAATATAAGAAAGTGCGCATGCTCGGTACGTAAACTATGGAAGGTAGGGGTACCCCTACTATCCTCCATGCTGTAAACAGTGCGCGTTATTTAGGAGTAGCTAATGACATAATATTATATTGCATCGAAAACACGTGTTATTCTGTATCGTTGTGATGAAAAATGGTTAAAAAGTGTTTTTTGTGTGTCTCGGACGATTCTTTAATTGATTTTACTGATTAAACTTTTAAAAATTGTTTGTTAAAGCTAGCTTTTCGTAAAAAAAATATCATTGGCATTTAGATGGTTTTTTAAAACCAACAGGTTTTATCGGGGATTATATGGGCTTGCGCGTGTATCCTCCCTATCAACGCACAAGCATCTGAGCGCTGCGCTTCCGTCGTCACAATGTGTACACCCCCACCCGCTTCGTCATGGGGGCTGCAGTTCCGTTGTGTGTGAGTTGCGTCGACGCAGCGCACCGTGTGTACACTATGATCACTAGTATGTAAAAAGACGCAACGGCAGCGCTGCGACGACGCAACGGAGACGCAACGCGCCGTTTGAACTGGCTCTCAAAATTCTAAAAACATTATTTCTGGTGTTTCAAAGTTCCCTTAAGAGGTCACGTTACACCTTTCCTAAACAAGCATTCTATTTTTAAAATTTGGTGTTATAAATAATATAACACCTTTATATCTCTACGAAAAGCTTTCGTGGATGTCAACAAGAAGGTCACTCGGTTGTAGGCAAGGCTCAGTGCAGCTCAGCAGCATTGTTCGGCTGCCTTCAGGGGCAGTTTTCGTTCGCTGCATCGAAGTGCTGGAATAATATACCACCGCCGATAAGAAACCTGCAGTCTGTCTTTGGGTTCCGAACAAACTTAAAAAAAAACTTATTTGACCATCAATTTCGCCAGAGAGACCTTAAATACGACACAAGTATTTTAGAATAGAATAGAATAGAATAGAATATACTTTATTGTACAATAAAAATTATGAAATAATATACAAGAACAGCTTAGAATTTGGTACAAATGGCGGTCTTATCGCTGACAGCGATCTCTTCCAGACAACCTTGGGATGGAGAGAGAAATATGGCACAAAGCTAGGGTAGGGTTTGCTGCACAATACGTTAAAAGTGTTACATATTCTATATATTATTATTATTATTACACATATTTTATAGTATTATAATACCTACTCGTATGTTAATTAGTAAGTATGTCAAACCATTACCAATTTTTCATTTCTGTCTTGTTCGTCACTGCTGTCCGTTGTTTTTATTATTTTATTTTTTGTTTGTTTTCTTTAATTTGTTAGAACAAATTATATTTTGCATAATTTAATAACGAATGTTTATTGTTTTAATTTGCTTTGTGGAGCCAAGCCGTGGCATCACTGGGAGGTACTTGAGGAAGATCAGCGCTAGTTGTGAAACTAGCATTATGCTGAGCAAGAGCCTTTTTAGGACATCACAATTAATTGTAATGTGTATTATCATGTAAGACTTTCTGTATCTTGTCCTAAATAAATACTTTTTCTTTCTTTCTTTCTCAAAGGTGGTAGTCATCCAGACGGGGTAAAAACCCTTCCACCTACCTGGCAGTGGGTTGTCGCCCTTACGACAGGCCGCTCGGCCGCAGGAAATTGTATCCTTTCTCCGTTCCTGCACGAATGCATAAACCTTCATTGAAAAATTGTCTAACTGATGGTGAAAAATGCTTAAAAATCCATTACGTGGTTTAGGAGGAGTTACCGGATATACAGACAAACAGATGCACACGACTTTGTTTTATACTGTGTAAAGATACTCATAATTATCATATTTTATAGGTGCAGCAGTCCAAGCAATACCACCGGGGGCACTTGCGTCACTTGTTGGAGGGTGAGTACATGGCGATATAGGTTATTTGTTACGTTGTGTATGTTGCTATTATCCCCGCAAATTGCTAATGCGCCTGGCCGCCATTTTGGTGACGTCACCGTAGCCGAACACTCAGTCCCGTTAGCATCACTGGCCGGCGAGTACGCGTACATATCGAGTTACTTGTGACTTAATTTTAATTTTGTCGTTGTTTTGTTTTGTTCGTAATTTAAAGTGGTTATTTTATTATGTTTGCTGTTATCGTTATTAAGTTTTTTTTTCTTTCTGGTATTGTTGTTGTTAAAATGAGTAGAAAAATACTTCACAGTCGTGCTCGTGAAATAATGCTTAAAGTGGATGATTATTTTGAAAAAGAGAAGGACGACACTAATAAACTACTTCAAACTGTAACTCGATTGCTGAAAAATGCATCTGATACTAGTGAGGACGTAATATTTCGAAGCAACTTTAAATGAAATTTTAAAACACCTGCAAAATACGACCAAGGTCACACAGCGCGTATTGAGCTCTACAGGTATAGCAAAAAATACAATAACAAAATTAAGGCGCGAAAAACAAGTATCTACGTCCAGTGGTAGTAAAATTAAAACGCCAATTTAAAAAAAGAGGGGCAAAAAAGATTTTAGCATTAAGAAACATTATTAGTTCAATCTACACGGTCCGCAAAGAAATACCAACCATGCGTAAAATGATGGCTGCCATTAAACAAGATTTAGATTATAAAGGAAGTGAAACACATTACGTAACATAATGAAAAACTGTTTAGGGTATAAATTCAAAAACTGTCACTAGAATATATTAGTTTTGATTGAAAGTCCTAATATTGAAGCTTGGAGGGCTAAATATTTACGCCGCATGAGGCAAAATGATGCGCTTGACGCTGACAAAAAACAAGTGTTTTATATAGATGAGACCTGGATTCACGCCCACTACACCGTGAAAAAGTGTTGGCAATCTACTATGAATGTTGGAGTGAAAAAGAACGATAGCCCTGGTCGCCGCTGGGTAATAGTTCACGCTGTGAGTGAATTAGGATTTGTGGATAACGCACTTTTCATGTTTAAAGCAGACAAAAAAACAGGCGACTATCACGACCAAATGAATTCAGAAAATTTTACAAAATGGTTAATCGAAAAGCTCATACCTAATATACCGCCTAATAGTATCATTGTAATGGACAATGCCCCTTATCACAGTAAAGAGGCAGATAAAGCTCCTAATATGAGTTCAAAAAAACAAGTGATGGTGGAGTGGCTCCAAGCACGTAATATTGAATTTCCCGAACACTACACGAAACCAGAATTATTTTTATTAATAAAAAGCCACAAACCGCCAAAAAACTATATCGTAGATAAACTATTGACTGACCATGGCCATGAAGTAGTAACACTGCCACCTTATAATTGCGACCTCAATCCCATTGAGTACATCTGGCCTCGTGAAACAAAGAGTTTCTGACAAAAATGTAGACCAGTTGGAGAGAAACATAGAGTCTTTAACTTAGGAGGTTTTGCACTCAATCACTGCTAATGATTGGAAAAAGGAAGTACATCACGTGATGAAGCTTGAAGACGGATACTGGCATAAAGATAGATAAGTTGACGAGTTATTTATCATCAACACAGGAATCGATAGGGATTCAGAGACAACATACTTAGAAACTGATTCTGAATCGGATTTAGATTATATGAGTGGAGTGTAAGAATTAAGTTAGATTTTCAAAATGTAATACACGTTGAAAATGATTCAAATACTTATTTCGTTTTATTTTAAAGATAATTACAATTATCATAAATGTTTTTATCTACCCTCATAAACGACACCTTGTACTTGTTTTCAGATATTTTTTGTTAGATGTACTTTTTAGTTGCGAATGACGTCACGTGAATGTTAATTTGACAAGGTTCCAAGGTTCCAGCGCATTAGCAATTTGCGGGTATAATACAATGATGTTATATATAATATGTGTGTGTTATTTAAATTATTGATTTATTATATTGTTTTTAGATTGCAAATTATTTATCCTTAGCAATCTGCAGTATACTGCTTATATTGTTCTTGTTATGTGTGTTGTATTGACCACCGTGACTTTTCACTTTATGGTCCCAGAATGGAAGAATAAAATGGAATGGAATATGGAGGAACAGCGCTAGTCCTTGTTGGCTTAAATTATGCTGAGACTGGGTCCAATTTAGGACTTATTTTGTTTCTATTATCTTTCGATTTCTATTTATATTAACTTAGTTTATGTCCTTAATTACATTTTTTCTTTCTTTCATATAACTTTATAGAGCTCCGTTGGTATTTTGACAAAATCAAAATAAAACTATGTTTTGACGGTTTTAAGCAAGGTATTTTATTTGATTTTTAACACGCTTTTATTAGCTTCACCTGTATGTATGTATGTTTGTAACCGACCCCTTTGAGCTCGATTTTGTCCTACTTTGAACGATCAGATTTAATTCAAACTTTGCACACCTGTCAAAGGTCGATGACATGCAATAATATAGTACCATGGAGCTGATCTGATGATGGAGTGGGAAGGTGGCCATAGGAACTCCTGTACTAAACAAGATAGACCCGTCGTGTTTGGGCTCGTATGTTTATATCGCGTGACAGTGCAATAATATAGTACCATGGAGCTGATCTGATGATGGAGTCGGAAGGTGGTCATAAGAACTCCTGTACTAAACAAGATAGACCCGTCGTTTTTGGACTCGTTTTACTTGTCTTGGCTAGCACTCTGCTGCTACATGATATGCAGGATCTCAAAAGCTTGTATTTAAAAAAATCAACTAAAAATGAAAAATAAATAATAGTTAAAAAGAAACTTAAAAAAACAGGCTTTCATAAAAAATCCAACTAAAAAACAGAAAATAAAATTTAATAAATTTGGTTTCTGATAAATGGGGTCTTACCGTGGAGTGCAAAAAAGAAATAATTAATCAATTTGATTAAGTACAGTGTAAAAAAAATGAATGTTACATTATTGTAAAAAAGTGTGGGGTGTATTATAATATTTTATAAAGCGCTTTGAATGATGAATAAATGATGAAATATGTTGACGCAGAAAACATTTTACCGCGCCGACAACGGTAGTCGCCCGCCGAGTAGAAGCCGGGGCAAAGAGGTTTACCAAGAAGTCCTAACCTCGTCTCCACCTCTAATGGTCAAAGAGGAAGAAGATCACAACACAGACGAAATAGATAAAAATGATGATAAAAAATCATTTTTCTATGTTAATTGAGGGCATGGGCTTAGTGTTATAACAAAACCAAAACTTTTATCACTGGGAGTAACAAAATGATTTCTAGGATTGATTGACTGGTCTTCATTACTACCAATTATGTTTGATGGCATTGTTGTTCCTATAAGTGATACAGCGAAGAACCTAGAAATTCACATAGATAAACCGCAATCTTGGGACTCTCAGCTTCAGAAAATCAACAAGAAAATATTTGCGCCAGCTGATTCTCTACGCCGTCTAAAATATTTTCTACCATTCACCATTAAAATAGCGCTAGCCCAATCCCTCCTTCTTCCTATTCTTTTTTGAAAGTCCCGTACCTTTTTTCAAAAACATTGATTTCGATTTTATTGAATTTCCACGCTTAATTATTGTTGTGAATGAGTGTGACAGTTTGCTGTTACAATGATTGGGTGAGGATAGTGTCTGCGAAGTGTATTGCTCATCACTATGGTATAAGCGAACTTATTTATTTTTGTGCGTTGTGTTGTGGTTTTTTTCAATATACCTAATACTTATCATACCGTAACAAGTGCCATGTGTGTTGGTTTACTTTATGTGTTCTAAATTCGTAAACTTTGTGTGTTGTTTTTGTTGTGCAGTGTGCGCAACACCGCATCCAAACCTATACGCAGGTTTCGATGTGGTGTTGCGCGTTGAGTTGTATTAATTTATTGTGTTTTGATGTGAGTTGTTTCTTCCTATACTGGATTGATGACGTCAGTTATCTCGATCGTAAACAATGCCGAACCAATTGAATAAATTTGAGCGACTTCGAAATTTCTGTATAGGATTCATATTTGGCTTATGCAAATATGATTACATATCTGAACTCCGCACAAAGCTCAAGTGATTGCCAATTCGATTTGTAAGCTGTGCCATGTCGAGTTGCAACAAAAGTTCTGTAGTTTGGCGTCGGTTAAAGACGTACAATTTATCAAGTAAGGTCTAACATGGAGTACTGGTCTTACCTATGGGAAGGCTCAGCTAAATACCAGCTTGAAGCGCTAGATTCAATTGAGTGAAGAGCCAATAAGTTGATTGGTAGTAACCAGCTTGTCAATACAAGGCTTCAAGCTTAGAGTTGCCGGTCTTTCGGTATTTTATAGGATTAATTTTGGAATGTGCGGTTGAACTGTTTGACTTGATTCTCCCTACACCATTCTATCTTCGTACGACAAGGTGCTCTGGTATACGCTATCGTTTCACAATGTTAACACCACCAGTGCGAATGAAATGCCTTCACGATTATCTGCGTAAGGCAGACATGTGAAATGCGCTACCTGAGTCCGTGTTTCCAGAAACGTACAATCTGTATATCTTTAAGTCTCGTGTGAATAAGTATTATCTAGGTACTCCATCTTCGACCGCATCATTGTCCGACAAGGTCGTGGTCAAACACGGTCCTATTTACCATAAAACATAGGTGATTGATACTAATAATCTATCCATCTTTTGTCTTTTCTTTCACCATATCCCAATTATTTGGGGTCGGCACTGTATGTCTTTTCCTTCCACACTCCTCTACTCTGACATACATCTTCTGTCACACCATTACCATTTACCACTAGTTTATTAATAATCTATTCACTACTAAATGCGTTTAAAATTTGAAAAAAAAAATCGGGGATATCATTTGGATCAGGAAACTGTAGAAAAAGCAATTTTTAGAATTTTTTTTGTATTTGTCTGTCTGCTTGTTAGAACATCACGTGAAAACTACAGAACGGATTTACATGAAACTCGATATAGAGCTAGCTTATATCCAGGGGCATAACTTAGGATATCTTTTATCCGAAGAAATGACGTTGTTTTCTTAGACTAGACGAAAATAGCGAAAAAGATGGCGCTGGAATAGCATCTTTTATGGAAACTACTGAACGTATATGAATGAAAATCAACGTTGTGCTGACTTACAACCCGAGTTAAAACTTAAGATACATTTTATTTCGTAAATGATATTGTTACCTCAAAATAGACGTATTAGCAAAATAAATGCAATCACGTTTTTTTAATTCACTAACAAATACCTACGTGGTCATAAACACCATGTCATTCATTGTATTATTTCAAATTAGGTTGTCTTCGCTGCGGCTTTATGTTTTGCTGAGCAGTTGTGTATACTGTATGGACTTAGTTTATTTATTATTTATAAAAAAACCGAATTAAGTTGTAAGTAACCTAGAGCTACTAGCTAGGGTTTTTCACTTACTGGAAAACTCTAGTTAATATATAAGAAGAGGCTCTATATGAAAATCTTTCATCTACGATATAAGAAAATAAAACCTTTTTTTTCAGGGGGGGTGGCGGGGGAGGGGGCTACGTCACCTATATACCACCTAACCTGTGCTACGAACCAACCCCGGGCAATGGGACAAAATTAAATATAGACGGTGTAGACGGATTTCAATATAGTGTTTATACGTACAAGTCTTTCTATATTACTGTTAATTGTGAAGAAAGTTTTGAATTATTCGGAAAGAAAACTGTACGATGTGTTAACGGGACGTATCTGGAACCGCTTGGAGAATGTAAGTCTTGCTTCATTACCAGCATGGAAGAGAAATACTAGGGGCTCAATTCTGCTATTTCAATACCTTGGCGCTGCGATAGAAGATATTAAAAGCACGTTTCCATTGCGGTAGTGTTAAAAATTCTTATTCTACTAAGTCCACGATATCTTCTCGATATTGTATATCGATCAGCAGAATAACGCAATAGAAACAAAATTGGTATTACCAACAACAGACATGGCGGTAGCCGAAATGAATATTTAATAATAAATATTTTTGAACATATTATGCGAGAATTCACTAACAAATATTTATAAAGACAGTGTGGCGCGCCATGGGTACGCCATTGGGATTAATAGATTACAAAAAGGCAAACCTATATCTGAGACGACGGTCACGACGACGACTACGATTTTGGAGATATAGTAATAGTAGAATTGGGTGCCAGGTATGACAATGGCCTAGTTGATAAATTCCGGTAATTTCTTGATAGGCCGTGCACAACGAGGTATACCGTAGAGATGATACACGTCTACGTCCACTGTTCTCATTAATTAAATTAAATTAAATAAATCGGCAGACAAACACACACACTGTTTATCTCCAAATTAAGCAAGTTACGCTTGTGTTATGGGTAACACACAATGGACCACTCTGGGGCCGATCCCAGACACCCAGACCATGGTAAATAACGGAGAAAATACGTTTCCGAAATTTACTATACCAGGAATCGAACCCGGAGCCTCTGCGTTGCAATAAGGTAGGCCGGCAAAGGCTTAGCCTGCTCAACCACAGAGGCCGTCATTAGTTGGTTACGAAATAAAAAATTCTCAAAAACTACTCAACGGATACTGTTCAATTTTTTTTTAAAGTATTTCTGAAACTCCGCTATGTACAACTGACATTTTTATATTTTTCTTGAGAGTTAAAAAGTAAGAGGATGGTTAGGGCAATTCTCAGTAAATTCCTTCTTGCTACCTAATAAATGAAAAAATAAATGTTGACATCTCAACAGTTGAAACGTTAAGCCAGCCAAATGTCGAAACCACGACTGTCGCGGCTTAGTAAAATCCCGAATTTTACCATTGATTAAGTTTCGTGTGAAACATAATCAGGACTTCAACTTAAAAGATTTTTGCTTGTTAATTTTGCTTTTAACTTTGTGTGATTTCTAACTGACGATACCTCACACGATTACTGGGGACCATATCACCCCCGTCCGTAGGAGAATACCCCGAAACTGTATCCCTAAACGAGGTCCCCGGGTGTGCTAATTAGGTGACCCTGGTGGTAGGCCTTGGCCGCGGCTTATCTTTACCATCCATCGGCCACAAAGTTGTGCCGCCATAATGGCCTAGCCATGTTCCGGTACGATGGTCGATGAAGCCCTATGAGCGACGGGTCAAAATGCCTGCAATCTGATTTGATTATCGACCAGAAAAATGTAACACTGCGGAATCAACTACTCGGCAACAAGGCTCAATGCACGGCACAAGTGGCCGCAGTCGTTCTGCTTTCGTGTCCAATCCATTCCATGGGAAATCCATCTCTTTCAGTGCTCTTCCGATATCCTCCGGATCGATGTCCGCTGTTAGGCCTCTATCGGCGACTTTAGGTATTTCGTTTAGAGCACTGTAGCAGTACCATTGTACCTCCGGGTCCACCTGCATTGCCACCACTCGATGCTTTTGGAGTTCGGAATTCTTCCAAACTTTGGAGGGGGGGGGGGCGGGTAAATTATACGCCGTCGCCGAATGGCTGTCCAGCTCAGCTTATTGAATAGTCGTGCAAAGTGTTACGTACAATTTGATGGTTTGTCCACCACTATTTAGAAAATAAGTTTTAAATACTGACATGTGAAAAGCGAGAGAATGGCATGTAGCATCATCTAGTAATATGAGATTTATTTGTTTTCCAGAGTTACGTTTTTACAGGGCCATTGTCATCCCTAGAATTCCTTTTTCATGATAATAATTACTCTAAATACTTATAAAAATAAACTTATAATAACAGGAAATCATTTTTGTTCAACAGGTGTCCCTAGGTTACCTACAAATGCTAATGCGTAAGTATATAAGTTCTGACTAACATTATTTTCTAATGAATATTCGTTTGAAGTTCAGTGATTAATTTTATTTAATATTAATGATTATTTTTATCTTTATTGTACTATGTATTAAAACTGTATGTGATTTCGATACATTTGGGTAAAATTTGATTATAAATAATGCGTGTCAATCCCGAACCACACATCGACGATTTGGATAGTACTTACCAGTTACCAGACGCCTACGTGCGGGGAATTTAGCTAGGCCTAGCACTGAGTAGTAAACAAGGATCATCAAATACACTTGCTACTTGACAAAGTACCTACATAGCTTTCCCATACAAGTAAAGATGTCGTCATTAAATTTGGTATTCCATGAGGAAGCATAGATCCTACCCTATTTCTAGTGTACATTAACGACCTACGAACTAATATTGATCTGATAAAAGCGAAAGTTATTACTTATGCAAATAATACTGTATTCACTGCAATCCATAGAATGAAACTCAACGCATAGTTAGCTCAGGGTTGTGTCGACATAGCAAAACCAAATTCTTTCACTCTCAATGGAAATAAAACACACTTAATCACCGACAGCATAAATCAAGCTCTCAATCACTGAGATCTTTCTGTCTTGTAATACATGATACAAGCTGTAATAAATTTCTCTTAATGCTTGTGGTGCAATTCTGTATCTATCTGCACAAATTCTTAACGTGGACGGTATATGTAAAATACCTTGTAAACAGAGTAAGAAAGTTAAAATACGCCCTTAAGCAACTATGCAGAATTAATACTATGCTACTGCAATACTGTTTGTGGTTCAGCAGTACCAACTCAAGTTCTAGGTCTTGATAGTGCCCAGGAAGCCTTATTAAAGTGCAAGACTTTTAAGCCTAGATTATACTCTATAGACTCACTGTATTTTGAATGTAAAGTTCTGACTTCGACGAAATGTGACATTGTGTGACAAGGGATGGGAGGGGGCCTAAATTTCGTGACGTCACATTTCAAAAACGAATAGATTTAAGCTGAAGAAAACGAAATTTGAACTATTAAAGAAAATCTTCAAAATATTACAATCTCTATCTGTATGAGAATTATTATCAAACTAGGGTGGGAGTAGTCTCACGAGTGTGACCAGCTGTGACAAGCACGGGGGAGGGTCAAAAATCATGAAATTCATGTGATGTAATTTGAGGCTGGCCCCTAAATAATAATGAGCAATAATTTATTAACAACACATTCTTGTCACAAAAATGCTTTTAAAGATTTGGAAACCTGATCCTTAAACATTCAAGCTTCAGTGCCAAATACATAAACTTTCTGGGTTCGTAATTCATTGTATAACCAGTAAATTAGTTTTGGTTACCATGACACACTATCGATTAAAAAAAAGTTAAACAACTTTTTAAACGCTTTATTATTTAAAATACTGAAGAACTTTTAGATTCTCTTAGGTAGTCATCTTTTTCTGTCCGTCATTTGAAAATACATACACAGGCAAAATTACTTTACTTTTAAAATACTGGTATATTTTTTTCTTATTTAGCTCTCAATCAAACAAGGACGAACTCTGCGAACTACCTGAACACCCAAAGCACGCCACTTACGAGTACTCAGGAAATGCCAACTCAGGAAAAGCCAACCTGCGCATGCCGCACCAGTACAAACGCTTCACATTAAAGTTTAAATGTAATTACGGATACGTACTGAAAGGCAATAATGAAATTACTTGTAGCTACGGATCCTGGAGCAGCGATATGCCAACATGCGAACGTAAGTTGAACATTTTTTAGTCAATGCGGCGTTGACTTACGGAAGTTGCCGCAGAAAATAGGTAGCCGGCTGTAGTGAAGTAGGTATGTAATAATATTAAGTTAGTCATTAAAGATCATTCTATACAGACGGACGTATCATTTAAAATTACTGCCATGAACGCAGCGCGGCCGCGTTGGGACTTATGGACTAGTCGCGAGTTATACTGCAATCATAACGAAAAAAAAATATGTCAAATATACTTGTGATATAAATAAATGAAAAATAAACTTTTTATACGGATAATAAATTAACAAATACAAAACTTTGACTAAAATTGTGGAAAATAAATCGACATGGGTACAACGTACTCCAAGTAGTAGGAGAAGGACATTATTTTGACACAGTCTGATGGAAACAAAATTATCTCAAACTCAGGGACATCCATCTAAAATGACCTGCGGACAGGGTAACCAGCTCCAAACTCAGGGTCATCCTCATCAAGCTTTTTTTTATACTGGGGAAATCCGTTTGAGTTTGTATCAATTCTTTTTTTTATTACTACCCCGAAGGTGTAGTGAATAAAGTATGTAATAATATTAAGTTAGTCATTAAAGATCATCGCATCGCTTCTCGCCACATTACACGGATGGGCCGAATAGAGCAACTTAAGAATTTTTAAAATTATTTATTTAGGGTTCTTAGTACCTCTATAATCTATATATTGCACAGCCGCCGCAGATTTGTGTAGGAATTAATTAACTTGTTGCCTGTCAACTAAACATAAGAAGGCACAGGTTCGCCACAGTTTTATATGGAGTAAACTTTATGCTTATTGTATAAGTGGATATTTTAAAGTATAGTAAATGTTATTTTCAGCGAAATATGGCTACCTAGCGGACCCGTTAGAAACCGGGTGAGTGAAAACTACTGCTTTTATTTTAATAACGACATAATCACACTCACGTACACATTATTACAAACTAAGCGCGGTACTTTGTTTGATTTTTACTCCAACGGAACACAAAGCACAAGTTGGTTTTTACTACCTACTAACTCTCTTTTTATTTTACCTCTGACCCATTTAAATTTATTATTATTTACTGGTACATTAGATTAAGCTCTCATAAAGTAAATAATAACTGTGATGTATGCGGGTGCGAGGGGGCCGTATTGAAACAACCCTGGTCAGCGGATAACTGATTTAATGCAGTGCCTTCATATACATTTATACCACAATAACCATGAATAAAAATTAAAACCAAACAATTAAAATGAACAAGTCAAAGGTAGGCTAAATAAAAACTTTAACAATACTGATTGACACATGACATCTTTGTCTTCAGTGACCATGGCTACTGAACACTGAAGTATGATCGATTCGTCCGAATAAAAATTAAATAAGATACCGCACTTAAAACCTTTAAAATGTAGTTTTGTTATATTACATACATGTTATATATTACATATGAAAAAAATAGTGGTTCTCACAAAAAAAAACCTAATGAAAACGACATATAAAACATACGTATTTTTCAGTACAAGAAAACGCCTACCACACTGCATAGTTCCTGACGCTCCTAAGGATGGATCTTACTCCATCATAGGCGAGACACATCCGAAAATACCAAAAGCCTACACTAAGGTCTTTGTGGATATTACGTGTAACGAGGGGTACCAGCTTCATGGACAACAGTCTATAAGTTGCACGTCTGGAAAGTGGACGGCTGAAATGCCTTTATGCGGGCGTAAGCAAAGCTGTTTAATGTACTACGTACTAGAGAAGGCGTCTGTAACTAGCTTTATTTCTTTTTTTTTGATGAACACTCGTCATGGTCTATAGACAAAAACTCGCTTAGTCTGCGTCTGGCTGCAGTCGATACTTTACGCGTGTGAGTGAAAAGTAACTATTAAAAAATTCATTCATTTGTACTCTAATACTGTTGAAACCACTCATGAAACTCAAACAAACGTCTTTTCATCGATAAGTTTTATGTTTTAAAATCTTATTTTAATTATATTTTCACTCTTCTCTTAACTTTTTAACTTAACTCTTCTCTACACGTTATCGCTGCGGCCATGTTCAGGCGAATTTAAACCATACTCTCTAGGCGATCTAGCGCTGCATGTTTTAATAGTTTGGTTAGATGGCATAACTAGTGTTTCGACATTGCAGCACTTACATGAGTCAGTCGCGCAGGACCCCGCTATCACCAAGTTCGATTTCTTTTGCTTTGAATAGCTTCTCTAGTACGTAGTACATATAACTCAATGAGCGTAAGTACATTCTTAGTGTTTTGTAAGCATTTCGATTAAGATGGAACACTTTTGCCAACTTAGCGCTTTGACGCTAGATGTAACAACTTTTTGGACTTACATTTTCTATGGTTCGATTAAGTTCGATAAAAGATTCATTGACATCATCTGAGATATCTGTACACTGGATTGCTGACAGGTCGTGTACGATGTTCATAGGCAAAATCAGGCGTATGAGGAAGGTAACTGTAGTGCATTATCAAATAAGCTTTTCGGCGTAGAAAATAATTTCAAAGAAAATTGTTTTAATTAATCGATGAAATGTTTGTAATCCTTAGTGGTTTTTTCTATAGTGTAAAAAAACAAATCGGTGTATTGTGTCTAGGATGACATATAATTTGTAGTATACCAGACTAGCGTGGAAGCGAAAAACATATTTTTATCGATCCCAAACGAACTGGGAGAAGGTGAAAGAAAACAAAAGCAATATTGAAACATTTCACTTGTCTTTGAATATGCTGTATGTTATATGTGCTACGGGTCTATATCTTACTGTTTTATGCTTCTTTACGGTATATATGTCGTATAAGGGGTGTTTTTGATTTTATAAGAACCGGGCGAAATAAACAGAAAATTACCACATGTGTTTTAAACATTGTTTACCGACATCCCATAATCGAACTTCTTTTTTAATATAATATTCTTTACAAAATACTTAGTATCAGAAGTAAAAGTAGACGCGATACAAACGCGACTTCGAAGCAAGCGGTGCAGAATCTTGAGTTAATCCAGCCGAAGCATGTGGTGGACAATTGGCGAATGAATCACGGGGACGTATATTGCATCCTCGGGACGCCCATACGCTATTCGGATAACTATCAAGTGCGGCCGCTCACATTGTGACCGAACAATTAGCGGAAAATACAACAGAATTATTATTAAAACTACATATACAAACATAACCATCCACATTCCACACCATCGAAACACAGTCACTTTCAGCGTGAATGTAGAATATCAGCGATACTTATTATTTCAGTTCCATGCCATCTTAAGAAAGATCCAAATGTAGACTACATGTGTGAGACCAGTAATGGTTTGGTGATTTGCAATGATTACCTACGCCCTGGTGAAATAGTCGTACCAAAATGCAAAGACAATATCACCCATGATGACCTCACGGTGATGAGATGCACTGAGAATGGTTACTTCGACCACACCGAAACTTGTGCAAAAGAGGATATTGCTGTTGGTGAGTATCAGCATCGAAATTACTTTCACCTCGCTGTCTCATTGGGAAATTATGGCGTCTAGGGAGCTTTATAGTAACTTTGTGACTTGTTGAACTATTAATGTACGAAATAGAGAACAGATTATATATTAACGCTAAATTTAACATACGATTTAAACGGATCAGACAGAAGCAACTCTTCGTGTCTCGCCTTCCACCTGCGACTTGAACCATGCATGCATCTCTCATAGGGATACATAATTATACTAGGATATGCCCGCAACTTCCTCCACACGACTTGAAATTCCCGCGGGATTCCCGGAACACAAAATACTACTATTTAGTGATTTTTTTTTGCACCCGAACAACTATAAACCGCTCCGGAGAAAATTCCCGCGGGATTACCGGGATAAAAAGGAGCGAATATTTTAAGCCTGAAAATTAACTGTCGATTAGCAAAAACCGGTATCGAAATCGGCCTTGTTATTTTTACGTGAATCCCGAACAAACTGCAAGAAATAAATCTCAAAAAAATTGCAATGTGTTCTTCATCCTACTAATATTAAAAACGCGAAAGTTTGTAAAAATGTATTGATGTATGTTTGTTACTCTTTCACACAAAAAGTATTGAATAGATTTGGATGACACTTTACAATAATATAGCTTACACATCAGAATAACACATAGGCTATAATTTCTAAAACTACAGTGTGAATTATCAAAAATATAACGATTTAACATTTATATAACATGCCGTAATTTTCAGCGTGCGGATTGATAAAGGTTAATAATGGATTAATAATTGGCGGATTTGAAGTGGATTCGGGCGAGGTGCCTTGGCACGCCGGCCTTTATAGCAAAGACACGGAACCATTTCAGCAAATATGCGGAGGGACCATCGTCACCAGCACTGCCGTTATATCAGGTACTTTAAATGTAATCCATTGAGAGGTGGATTTGTTAAAATGTTTCTTGAGTGTTTTTACTCTCCAGTAGATGTACAAAAATCGAAATGTGTGCTGGTACACATATTAGAAGTGAAACTTCAACGGACAAGTGAAAGAACGAATCGCAACGGACAAGTGGAAAAACTTCAACTGACAAGTGGCAAAATGAATCGCAACAAAATTTTAACGTTGAATGGAATAAACTTTGAAACATAATCACTCTTCAAGTTCCCTCTAAAATAATGGCCTTCGTGTAATGTTGTAAATAAAGTGTATGTTTTTTGTTCTCCAGCTGCGCATTGTTTTTGGACGAATGAACCAAAAGCGGTACTTCCGCATAAGTACTCAGTCGCAGTAGGAAAAATATACAGACCATGGAATGATATGCATGACATTTTTGCACAGAAATTGGAAGTAAGTAAATATTTTTACTTGTGTAACATAATAAATTTGTTGAGAATTTAAGTTCTATTGGTGGCAGTTGCTTGGAAATTAAACTCGATGTTACTGGACTGTATAATTATTATTGAACTTTTTAGATGAATATACATAGAATAAGTACAGATCGTGAATGGTGAAGAATTGTAATGAATTGAGCGACGTAAATTAAAGTGAACTGCATAGTGAAGTGACAAATATTTATAATCATTGATTTATCAATAGTTCATCAACTATATATGGCGCGTTTTCGACCGGAGGCACCGGTTGACCTGAAGTGATGCGGTGACCGCGCGCTCTCCGCCCTCTATCTCGAAAACGGTTCACCGTATAAAAAAAAATTTTTACACAAAATTTGTAGAGAATTTAGTATTCTACAATATTGATAATAAATACAAATAGCAAAAAACCCATAGGAAATGAGATATTTCCAAAAAAAGCGCAAAAACCGATTTTTGTGACCTTTGACCTTGAAATTTAATAGTTGCTTACACCCTACCATATGTAAGTTTTGAGACAACTTTTAGGGTGTCAATATACAAGTATTTACAGACTTACAGCTGGTTATCTCGAATTTCGAGATTCTTACCTAATTTAAGCTTAAATGACTGGACTAGTATGCGGGGCGCGGAGAGCAGGTGTGCTCGGGCGGGCGGGTCAGGGGGGTGCTCTCTGTCCGCAACATACTCCCCCCGGCGCAGATGTTAATTCGAACTAGCAGAGTCAGACAATACAGTTTATAGCTGTCTGTCTCTGTTAGAGCATCACGTGAAAATTACTAAACCGTTTTAAATAAAAATCGATACAGCTAGCTTATATCCCGGTTCAGCACTTGGAATACTTTTTATGCGGATAAATATAGAAATAAAAAGTGATTTCCGTAGGATAGATGAATATAGGCAAAAAATTAACGCTGCAGTCGCGTTTATGGCGCTGGCGTTTGCAATTCATTCACTAATATGTCGTCGTTATGGTAACGCGAACGAAGTTTCAATGGCCCGTGCAAATTCAAAAAGAAATAAGATCTAAATTTTTGCCTGATATATATATTATACGTTTACGTATGTCTATCCGTGCAGGAACGGAGAAAGAATACAATTTCCTGCGGCTGGGCGGCCTGTCGTAAGAGGCGACAAAACAACCCACAGCCAGGTGGTAGGGCATTTGCCCGACTGGATGGCTACCAGCCCTGGTCTAAAGTATGTCGCCAAAACAACCTTGATTTGTGTTCCGGCATTAGTGACCAGGTTCCAGTCTTCCTTAAGAGAGCAGCAGCGCATTTGTGTTTGCAAATTGCAAATGCCTTTGGTGTTGCAAATGTCCATAGGCGATGGTAACCGCTTTCCATCAAGTGGGCCATCCGCCTGTCTGCTGACCTCCTGCAATAAAAAAAATATTATACGTTTTTGATTTATAACTGTTGAAAGTGAATTGTATTTTATATTGTGCTGGATAGATTAAGAGATTAGATTAGATTTAAGAGGTTCTTTCAGTGTCTGGTTTTTTATTATGCAATTGACTTTCCTAGATTTGTTATATTTCGATTCCAACTTAAAAGCAACCGGGCCGGTTGGACAGCACACAGCACACGAACTATGACAACGTGCTCATGTTCAACAACGAGTAAGGCTCTTTCGCATTAGTGAACTGCAACAAATACAATTCTCAAATATGTATTTCAATCTTTCAAGGTCGCGGCCGTCGAAATCGCAACGAATTATTTCGGCAGCAGCGCCAACTACCAAAACGATCTTGCAGTCCTGAAGCTGCTTACTGAGATTGAATTCAATCGCTACGTGAGACCAATCTGTTTAGACTTCAATGAGGAAATTAACGGGAATCCGCTGGACGATGGTATGAGAAAGGTATAGTGTCCTAATTCTTGGCACGTGCGTGGCTGTTTGTTCTGTGGATTAGAGTGATTAGTCAGCCCACATTTTTATTGTAATATCTTGACTTCACAGGTGTGAGTGTGTTCTTACATGTTCGTCTAGTAACTTGTAGGTATTGAGTTGAATCATATGAATGCACTATATAATACATTTATTTGACTAATTACATTGAATATTTTTTTCACGGTTTGACAATATTATTAATATTAATTATACTGAATTACTAAATATGAATTTGATACAACAAAAAGCGCGAAATTAATGGTCTCACGGACAACGTGTTATCCTAGAGATGTTTTATCTTTATTTTTGCAATATGAGGACATAACATTGCACAAGCGTTCATGTTGTAAATATGCAGAAACAAATTTTAAAATGGTTTTTTCGCTCCAGCGAAACAACATTTTGCGGCAGCTAATGAACTCGACTAAAACTTTTACATATATAGTGTATCTATGAGTAAAATAACGGTTCGTATTTTTTTTATTACAGGAGTTCAGCAGACAGGCAGGCGGCTCACTTGATGGAAAGCGGTTACCATCGCCTAAAGACATTTGCAACACCAAAGGTGCAACAAATTCGCTGCTGCTCTCTTAAGGGATACTGGAACCTGTCCACTAATGCCGAAACACAACTCAAGGTTGTTATGGCGGAATAATCTAGACTAGTGGTGGTAGCCATCCAGTCAGGCAAATATCCTACCAACTGGCTTTCAGATCCTGCACATATCGTATTGGTTTAAACAAATGAACGAGTAAGCAGTGACGCGTGGTGAGAGGCGCTACTCGCAGAAACAGATGAAACGAAGTACGTTTTGAGACCATTGGCACGCATGTCACCCTTCGTCAAGCCAACATTTCTTGGGACTTTCCCTTCGACCGGGATCTGGCGGAGGCGGCATGGCTAGACATTTGTTAACCACATAATTAGCAGGTCCGCGTAAAACGTGGCTGCACCAGCGTAAGCGACACTCTTGAAGTCTGTCTGCTATGTCACGGACATAAAGACTGCCGCGGATGCCGGAGTTCCTGAACCGGACTTTCCGCGTCATTTGACACATCCATCGCAGCATATTCATCTCCATGACACCCAGTTCCAGCTTGAGTTGCTCAAGTAGAGGTCACGCTTCACCGCCATACAAAAGGACAGGTTTAATGATGGATTTATAGACCTGTCCTTTTAATTTGACCGGCATCTTTGTGGTCACAAATGACACCTGTCACCTTACGCCACTTGGCCCAAGTTGCTGCGATACGTGCCTTGACGTCGAGGTCGATATCCCCGGACGCACTAAGGACAGATCCCAAGTACTTAAACTGACCCTTGCGCTCGACCGTATCATCGCCTATGCGCACGGATGTGGGATCTGTACTGTTGCAGGCCAAGAACTCAGTCTTCGCCACATTTAGTTTTAGACCGCCGTTCTCTAGCGACCTCTTCCACGCATTTACACGTCGCACGAGGCGCCCCTTTTCCGAATCTGCCAGCGCGATATCATACATGAGCAACCATGGAGGTTGCTCATGTATGATATCCATGAGATAACCATGGAGGTTGCTCATGCGCATCTCTGATGCTGTTCGACACTTCGTCTAATAGCACGCTGAATAGAAACGGGCTAACGACCGATCCCTGGTGCACGCCTACGGTAATGGGGAAGGATGTGGTGTCGCCAACAGCGGTCCGAACCATGGAATCGGTACATGTATATCCCGGATTATATCAATATAGGTTTCTGGCACCCCTTTGGACCTCAGTGCCCACCAGATCATCACGCGAGGAACACAGTCGAAGGCCTTCTGCAGATCCAAAAACAGAAAATGCAGAGGCGTATCCTTCGTCCTGTATTTCTCCATGATGATCCCTAGGGGAAAAATAGGGTCCATGGTACCATGCCCAGGGCGAAACCCATATTGACATCCCGAGACAGTGCACTCCTGCCGGACCCGAGAGTCTATTATGCGCTCAAAGAGCTTCATGGTGTGGGACATTACTTTTACTCCGCGGTAGTTTTCACACTCCTGCGCCGATCCCTTACCTTTGAAGACTGGAGTGATAATACTCAGTCTCCATTGGCTCGGAATGTTTCCGGTGAGGAGTATGCGGTTAGAAAGGTTTGTTAAAATGCCCACACCACGAGTACCCATCGCCTTCCAGGCTTCGACGGGGACTCCATCGGATCCGATAGCTTTCCGATTCCTCATGCGGCGAAGAGCCCTATGGACTTCTTCTGGCGTTATCGGTGGCACTAGTCCTTGATTCGGAGGGAGGTTCGGTGGCTGTACTTCTTTGTGCTGCTTATTCAGCAGTTTGTGGAAGTACGAGCCCCATCTCTCCTTCACCGCGAGGTCCTCGCATAACAGGTTGCCGCCAGGATTTTTAACACAGCGGCACTTGGAAATATCCTGTGCCGCTTTGATCCTGGAACGTGCCAACTTATAAATGAGCTCCTGCCCCTCAAACGATTCTAACTTATCGTACAACGATCGAAAGTGGTCTCGTCTGGCTCTGGCTACAGCTCTTTTAGTGGCACGTTTTGCAACCCTGTATGCATCGCGATCTTCAGGAGATCTGGACGCTTGCCACTTTTTAAAGAGGGTTTTCTTCACCCTAACCTCGCTCTGGACTGTGTCGTTCCACCATCAAGTCTCCTTGACACACTTGTGACCACCCTTAGACACACCCAGCACTGCATTTGCCACTTTAGTAATGGCTACCTGGATCTTATCCCAGTAGCTTTGGACTAATTCGCTGTCAGCTCCGGCACAAATCTCGACGGATGCTGAAGCGAACTCCTGGGATTTGCCTTCATATAGCAGCCACCATCTAATTTGGTGTCGACAATGCTGAACGGGTTTGTCTTTAGGTTTCACGCAGAGTTTCATGTTAAGGAGACGGTGTTGTGCAGTGAGACTCTCTCCGGGTATGAACTTGCAGTTGGCTCCTTTGCCGATGTAGTGTCTTATGGTAATCGACTACCTAGTCGATCTGGGTAGCATGCCTCTCGTTCTTGTAGGTGATTAAATGTTCGGATTTCTTCTTGAAATACGTGTTCGCGATGGCAAGAACGGCTGCCGCACACATGCGGAGGATGTCCTCCCCTTCTGCGTTGCGGCTTCCTTATCCAAAGCCACCGTGAATACGCTCAAATTCCTCCCACTTCTCACCCACATAAACGTTCAGATCACCACCCAGAACGACCCCCTGTGATAACGGAATGCTACGCAGTACATCACCAATCTGATCCCAGAACCTCATTCTATCAGTGTCGCTACAACCAGCCTGTGGCGCGTAGGCACTTATCAAATGGGTCACAACCCCTTCGATAAGAACCGACACGACCATAAGCCGGTCGCTGAAGCGTTTCACCTCTAGTATGTTGTTTTGAAACTCCTCGAAGAGTACTACAGCAACCCCGTTTTCCCCACCAGGAGCACCGGTGTAGATCAGCTTATATCCATTACGAAACGGGATCTGCAGCCTTTCCACCGAGTCTGCTGCAGGAACGCCACGGCCACCCACCGCCTGGAGAGTACTTCAGCCAACTCCCTTGCACGTTCGGTCAGCGTACCAATATGCCACGTTGCGAAGCGGAGTTTTCTGGTCTGGGTGTGGACTCGCGTCGTTAGCCGTGCCCGCCCTTGACACGGTAGCCCTTGCCCACTTGTCGCAGGTGTAGGGCGATGTGCCTGCGCGTCGTTTTGTGGCGACGCCCTAGCCATGCCCAACGTTCTTATAAATCTGTCCATAAACAATACGGCAAAATATGATTTTAAGTGTAGCGGCTGGTATGTGGGAAGGATTAAAGATGAAGAATACTAGGATGAGGAGAAGGGGGACACCATTTTACGGAGCAAAGGGAAAGTAACAGTTGCCGCGTGGAGGACCTCGGGCTTGCGTACCCATGTGCACAGTGTTACTAGCGTAATACAAACTAGGCTTAAAAGCTGTAAATAAGATTATGATTCCAGCGTGGTTCTAGCAAATTTAAACGTAACAGCTGGCACCAATAACCTTAAAATTCTTAAATTTCTCCGGTGCCATATAGCGGCGGGGGGGGGGGGTTACCCTCGTGAGCAAGATCTGAATATACACATAATTTTTATTTTTCTTTCTTATGAAGATCATCGTCATGAGGGATGCTGATGTCAACGAGTATTGTGTCTCATCTTCTCTCTATCTACACAGATAAATAAAATGTAAGCGTCTGTTTGTAATATAAAAATAAAAATGTGAAAAAATCAGGGGGATAATTCGAACCAGGTTATTCCGATAATGCAATTTTGTCTGTCTGGGTGTTCCTCTCTCATCTAATCTCTGAAACGGCTGGATGGTCACAGCAAAGCTAGTTTACTACAAAATGTAAGTAGTCGTATAATATGTGTACCATCATAGTCATATCCAATTCTGTATTCCCTGCCAGAGACGGGCTATCTGGAACAGATTGCTTTTTAGATATAAGACTGCCGTTCGTACGCAAATACAATAGTTCTAGTCTAGGTTTTGGATAAAGACTAGCTGTGCCCGCGACTTCAACAGCATGGATTTAAAAAAAGTAGACTAAGTAACTCCTGATAACATCAACTATCTGCACTGGCAGATACTGTGCAGATACTTTCACTGGAAAGTCCCGTCGAAATTGGTCTAGAGAGACAAAAATTCGAAAAATTGCATTTTCGGAATCTATATATTTTTATTTTGATATTACAAACAGACACTTCAAGTTTATTTATTTCTGTACAGATGAACATTGTAAAAAAAAGAAGTACAACAAAGTATCTATCTCCAACTCTCTCTCTAGGTCGCTGGTTGGGGTCTCAAGACTGAAGAGGGCGAAACATCCCAAGTCTTGAAGGCGGTGTACCTCCCCATTGTGCGCCCGAAGAAATGTAGCGAGGAAAGCCCATACGAATTTAGACCGTATATCACTCCAGACAAGATTTGCGCAGGATACACTAATGGTAAATATTGAGAATACAAACTATCAAATGGCAGAGCCATCTCAACGACATTGGGCGCCGGAGTTCAAAGATCAGCCTGCATCCCCTAGCCAACAACCAAAATAGATTTTGTTTGAATTTGTGACACGTTTTTGTTAGAACTGTTGCAGAAACAATGTCTAAAATGAAGACGATTGTTCAAAAACTGAATGAGATGTATTTGTGAACAGTGTTGCTGTCTACGTATACTTTATGTAATTCAAAATTTTTATTAAATAATTTGAAAACTAGTAGATTAGGCATGATATTGTTAAAGTTGCAACAACTCAGAAGGGTTTATCGTAACAAAAGGACAGCAACTGGTCACAATACTAATAATCATTAATCAGATAACCTTACAGCTTACATATATTTCACCCACTGACTACACACTGGACTAACATTTTTAGAACCCCCTCGACATCCCTGCAACAACTTTACAGTATAAGAAACTTAGCAAATTGGCACAACCATAGTGGATTGAAGTCATAGAGGTAAATGTATAGCTTTCTAATACAGGAATTTTAAGTAGTGGGATGGTGAAGTGGGGAGGGGAGGGAGGCATACTTGCCTTTACAACAACTCCTAAGGTCCGGCGATCTCGAATTTTGGTATCGAATTCCTGGTAATCATTTTCGGATACCTGGATATGCCTGTTTGCGGAGTGACCGGGGTGATGATTATACTGGCTCGGTTAGTTTGGTTAAATCCTTTTTTTATTTACTCGGTTCTCCCTCTTCCAGATTTCATTAATATTGTAGGATAAAAAATTCAAAATTACAACCTGACTATATATATAGTCAGGTTAAAATTGGGCGGCTTTTTTCTACAACTTCCTGTCGTACAAACGCAGGACTTCGTGCCCCAATGTACCAACTCGTCAACAACTACAATATATATTTTGAAAACATCGACATATTTGCACTTTCCTTGGGTGCTTTTAAAAAACATGTCATTAACGCCATTAAGGACCAAACACTGTAATTGTGTCTTTTTTTCTGTCAAATTGTATCTGTTATTTTTATCCTCCACACATAATCTCAACGCCACCTACGGGTTTCAAAGGGATAAAAATATCCTATGTCCATTCCCTGGTTCTAAGTGACCTCTCCAGTAATTTTCAGCCAAATTGGTTCCGCCGTTCTTGAGTTATAAATAGTGTAACTTACACGACTTTCTTTTATATATATAGATTTATTTGTGTTGCTTACAGGTGGTGGTAATCTGCAGTTTTTTTTTGGTATATTCACACTGGTTTTTATCTTTATATTACTTATCACGTAATCACTACTTACTAAGGACGATGGCTTTTTGTTACACCTGAAACTGGCAGTAATGGTGGTTCATGCAACCATTTTTTTGTTATTGTTTATACTTTACATAAGTATATACAATAATATTAAGTAATACAATACAATAATAGTAAGCAGTCATCGGCAAAACTTCTGTATGCGGCTTATAAGTATAAGTAAAATAATCGGCTTGCACCCACCCCTAGGCCTCTGCATCTGGGTGCCATACATCCCTTTCACCCCCTGGTAAAGACGAATCTGGCTGTGTAAAATACTAACAGAGACCGGCAGACCTTGTCCTATAATCATGAAAGGATTTATCGGTCCCTGTGGTACTGCAGCCTAAGCCTTTAACAGGGTGATAACTGACAGAATGCGTTTTTAGATCATTTTCTCAACCGTTTTTACAGTAGTTATACACACTTTATTGCGGTGAAAAAAATATATGTCAATCTTGATCATATTTCTGACGTAAGCTTTTAACTCAGAACGCATTTACGATAAATTTTCTCGATAGAAAATAATTGCAAAGTAACCTCTAAACGAGTTATTCAATCTTGGTTATTGTTATTACTGTTAATCATACTTCGCTAAAATAAATAACAGTAACATATCATATTATAACGAATAAAATCTTTTTTTTTTTTTGTTATTTAGCGAATTACTTCCATAATTAATTATTTTATGAAAAATGACTGCAAAAATCACGCCTGCCAGTCCCAATGTATGGAATTTATCAGAACGCCGGGCGGCTTCGTACTCAACGGTCATGTCGGTTTTTGTATCTCCGCTACTAAAAAATAATATTAAATAAATGAAGGAGCAATCATAACGAGAATTTTGAAGTGGTCGCGCTATACTTATTTGGCATATACGATAGAGGTCTGGTCTAAATCACAGGCTGTGTGGGTTCGAACCCTGCTAGTTTCACTTGATCTAAAAGATATTTTTATTTTTATATGAAAGTTGATAAAATGCTCTTTTTCTCTTCCTAAATAATTTTATAAAAAGCAATAAAAATACTGTTCTAAATTTTTATATTTCATTTCATCTGGACTTTTATACTATTGACAATAAAATGTATTTAAATCAATCTTACTAGTAACATTAAAATTCGTTAGCGCCACTATATTTCTCAATAGAAATGATGTAGACACATGGATAGTTAGAAATATGAAGATTCATTGTTCAAGTTGAGTGCTCACTCCATTTTCCTTTTCTATTTTTTTTATTTAGCCGTATTATGTTTTATCAATTATTATTATTTATTTTATAGTTCTTATCTATACAGATAAATAAAAGTGAAGTGCCTGTTTGAAATCTCAAAATAAATTAAAAAAAAATCGGACCAGGAGATTCCGAAAATGCTATTTATAGAATTTTTGTCTGTCTGTCTGTGTGTCTGGACGTTCCGGCTAATCTCGGACACAGCTGGATCGATTTTGACGTAATTTTAAATGTCAGATAGCTGATGTTATAAGAAGTACCTTAGGCTACGTTTTTAGGGTTCCGCGAAAAAAAATCCAAAAGCATATTTGTCTTTCTGTTTGTTATCCTTTTATGGACAGACTATTGCACCGATTTGGATGAAACTGGGTACATATGTTATTTTAATATCGAGGGTGACCAAGAACTACTTTTTATCCCGAAAAACGAGATAGTTTCCAATATGAAAATATATTTGGCCGAACGGGCCTAAATGATCAAACGGCTGAATGACATAAATGGTCGTATTGACTGAAACGACTGAAATGGCTGAAATGACCGAAATGACTGAAATGGCTGAAATGGCCCTAATGACCGAAATGGCTGAAATGAATGAAATGGCTGAAATTGCCCAAATGGCCGAAATAGCTGAATTGACTGAAATGACCAAAATGGCCGAAATGGCCTAAATGGCTGAAATGGCCCAAATGGTTGAAATGACTGAAATGGCTGAAATGGCTGAAATGGCTGAAATTACCGAAATGGCCTAAATGGCCAAAATGACTGAAATGGCCCAAATGGCTGAAATGACCGAAATGGCTGAAATGGCCCAAATGACTGAAATGGCTGAAATGACCGAAATGGCTGAAATGGCCCAAATGGCCAAAATGGCCCAAATGGCCCAAATGTCTGAAATGGCCCAAATGGTTGAAATGGCCAAATGGCTGGAATGACCGAAATGGCCGAAACGGCCCAAATGGCTGAACTGACCGAAATGGCCCAAATGGCCGAAATGACCGAAATGGCCTAAATGGCCAAAATGACTGAAATGGCCCAAATGGCTGAAATGACCGAAATGGCTGAAATGGCCCAAATGGCCGAAATGACCAAAATGGCCGAAATGGCCCAAATGGCCTAAATGGCCAAAATGACTGAAATGGCCCAAATGGCTGAAATGACCGAAATGGCCGAAATGGCTGAAATAAAACCCATAATATTGATTACATAAATCCATTATACCGAATTTTAACTAAATCGGTTCGGTAGTTTTTCCGTAAAAGGATAACAAACAAAAAGACAAATATATTTTTATCCCGGAAACTATTCCATATTTTATTCCATATTTTATTTATAGGATAAAAGCATCCTATGTTCATTCTCAGCATCGAAAATATATATCATGAATTTCATATATAATGAATTTCAGCCAAATCGGTCCAGAAGTTTTTCCGTGAAAACGGATCAAACAGACAGACAGTTACTTTCGCATTTATAATTTATATCAATAGGGATAATATGAATTCATTGTTGTTCCATAATACAATGAAATGATTTTTATAACATTTACATCTAAAAACTAATATCATTAGAATAAAGTTTAACTGTATCAAAATTAGTTACAAAAAGAGAAAAAAAAACCACCTGTGTGCGGGATCGAGTCCTGAACCTCCTCACTACCTTGGTATTAGAAAACCACTAGGCCAAACATGTTTAGTACCTCGTGTCGAATTTTCAATTCGTATTATCCACGTGAATTTCTCTCACTTTATCATGTTTTGTCTCGCTTCCTCTTGTTCTCAGCCGCATGAATAGTGTGATATCGGTGCCGTGCAATGTTCGTTAGCTACGTATACACCTATTTATGTTACGTAGCGTATGTTCGGTGATATACAATATTTTACCACACGCACGCACGCCTTAAACTGGCGCTGTCCCATCGAAGTAAACATTGGTTGCGCGGGGGTAAACTATGTGAAACACCGATTTGAATTAGTAGTATACAGGCTCTTAACGACCTACCTGACTCCAGTACAGACGCTCCGGCTTCGATTCCTGGCATGGTAGATTTCGTAAAGGCATTTCCATTATCTTCGATTGTATGTGTGTACTGTGATTATATGTGCACGCATTGCAGGGACGGCAGTGTGCAAAGGCGACAGCGGCGGCGGGCTGACGTTCTACAGAGTCGAGAACGGCGTCTACAAACACTACTTGCAAGGCGTCGTGTCCAACGCTCCCGCCAACGGCGCCCTGAAGTGCAACGCGTACACTTGGGCCACCTTCACTAGTATCGTGAAGCTTAAGGGTTTCATTTATGACCATATTAAATAAGTTTTTCTATGTAATATATATGTATAATTTAAATAAACTAATTAAATAATAACAAGTATAATATTATAAACATATTTACAGGTAAAAAATGTAGGCCAGATCGCTGTTGGTGGGGAGCAGTCCCTAATGCTGGCCGTATTCCCCGTTGTATGGCAACACTGATCCGTTGCCTTAAATATAGGCCAGTCCTTAGGTAATACGAGACTTCTTTTAATCTCTTTGAAAGGTCTCGATAAACTTGATAAACGTTATGTCCCCATGGCCCGAGTCTCAACTCCAATCCATACATTTGCATCCATCACCGATAGGTGCATATTTACGGCGAGCTTCTTCCGCGTGTGACTGTGTTATTAAAGACACATACTTTGTTTGACACCTCTAATGTTCTTCCTTTTATGGTTCCATAGCCTTTGCGACCAAAAGTTTACCGTTATGAAATTCTCAGTCCGTCTGTCTGTCTTTTTATGTCAGTCCTTTCTTCGGACACTACTTAGCTGTGCATTTTTTTCAAAACTTAGCAACTGGCAATGTGTCATCTTCTTACAACAGGATTCATTATTTTTCATGTTGAGAATTTTTAGCATAAATAATAATACTTTGTTTAACAACAACATATTATAGACTAGCGTGTTATCTAACATATTATTCGTGAAAATTTGTGACGTTAATGCCAACATCATAGCAAGCGCGAAACGGATATTGATTTCTGCCTTCAAAATAGCGCACCGTTATTTGACAGCGCGCGCGCGCACAACATTCCCGCTGTATCTTCTGATTTATTGTAAGCAGGGGCGGTAGCTACCGCCGTATCAGCCGTATCAATGATACGGGGCCTGCAGGCTACAAGGGCCTCGAAAATGTGTAATCAAAAATTCCTAAAATGTTATCCACAATCTTATAGGTTAATATTTTTGAGAATAACAATAAGGTACGGCTATGAACTGGTCATTATTGAAGTTATACTTCTTTAGGCGCGTTATGGGAGTAAATTTTTACGATGCGCGCGCACACCATCACGAAAAAACCTACACTGTGAAGTTAGCTATAGTCAACCGACAACCTGAAGTTAGCTATAGTCAACCGACAACCTGAAGTTAGCTATAGTCAACATTTTAGTTTTTCAGGATGGCCGAGTGTAGTATGGTGGTTGCGTAGCAACGAGTTGTTGATAGATGGATTGTAAATTTGTGAGACGAGCATTGTAATATTTCTTTACTTTATTGTGTTTTAATTAATAAACGATTTTGATGATTTATGTACACACACACTTTTTTTTATAGAAGCAGAAAATGTAGAAAAACTTAAATCGCCTTCAGCTATGAATGATTTGATAAATAAGTTTACCCTTCCTTAGGGCCTCCCAACACATTTTGATACAGAACTCGCCCAAGGCAAGCACAAGGACATACAGCGCTCAACTGTGACACAAACAACATACCAACACATTGCTCAACTTGTAATTGGCTGTCTAATAACAATTATAAATGACTATTCATATGTATTAGCTGTAGGTTTGCATCATTAAATAAATATATGAATGAGTAGTAGTAGTAAAATTCGCCACAATGGCAGGGAAAGGACCATTATATAGTACATATAGGAAATTCTGATGTAAAAATCTTCGTATAGCTCACCTGAATTTATAGGTTTTCAACCGACGCCGTTCAACGAAGTTCTTGCGATAACTCGAAACACCACATTTGAACACACAGTTTACATTTCAGGTAATTACTACTCAAAAACTATCAATATTCTACAGCTATTATTCATTTAGAGTTATTTTGCATATTTTTGGAAAGTAAAACTGCACAGTACAACGTCCCCCTCCAGTTCCCGACGAAAACTCAATATGAATAAATGATTCCCTATTTAACCAATATTACAACTTTTTAATAAAATTGCACAGCGGACTCTTTAATTTCGCGCCAAAAACTAGAATCATAGATCATAAATAATTAGTAGTTGTAGTAGAATTCGCCACAAAGGCAGGCAAAGGAATCTAAGTCCATAAAGCCAATTCTGATGTATACATTTTCGTAAAGTAGCACAGATATATTGAAGGCTACAACCGACCCCATTTCATGGAGTCCTTGTAAAAATTCAAAAGACCATATCTGACTATACAGTTCACATTTCTCACAAAAACACATAACTACTAAAATAAAAAATAAAACTGCACAGCACAACGTCTCCTTTCAGTTCCCGCCAAAAACTCCTCACGTATAGGTAACTAAAATTTACGTTTCTGTTTTTTTTTATAATGGTTGTATACAGTTTGTGCATCTAGTCAAGTGTTGACAAACATTTCAAACAGAATGTAATGACGATATTCTCTTTTATACATATTGTAAATTTCACTAGTTTAAAAATAAAATAAATAATGTGTGTGTGTCTATTTAATATGTGTCTATTATATATATATATATATATATATATATATGTGTGTGTGTGTGTGTGTGTGTGTGTGTGTGTGTGTGTGTGTGTGTGTGTGTGTGTGTATTAAAAAAACATAAAAAAGAATTTAAATAAATATATACGTGAAATAAATAAAACCTATTAGATACCTTCCATATCATACAGATTTTTTATAAACATAATCGACAACTGACTAATTTAATTAAAGAACCGAGCACAACTGTAGCCTTAAAACACGTCTTATGTGGGTCACCAAAGTTAGCCCCCCAAAATTTTTTTTTTCTAATTTCAATGTATTTTCTATTAATTCGTTTGTTCATGGTTTGTTCTTAATTCTTCGCTGTTAATAAGTGTTTGTTCTTTATTTATTTATTTTAAAAAAATTAGTTTGATGTGTGATGATGAGTTATACTTGATGACAAGCTGTCGTTTGAAAAACATGCTAACTTTGTATCTAAGAGAGTTCGGATGTTGTCATATGTTTTTAGGAAACTAAGACATGTGGCTGATTGGAATTTATTCAAGATGTTGTATCAAACTCTTTGTGAATCGGTGCTTTCTTACTTTATATCAACATGGGCAGGTTTAAATAAAACAAAAATGCTTGTAGCTGAGAGAATGCAAAGATTAATTTTAAAGATTAGCTTATCAAAAAACATGCTTTTTCCTACTGTTGATCTATATAAACTAGCTGACGTCCAGTACGGCAATTATTTATCTTAGCCTGCACCTTAAGGAAAAATTCTCTAATCCCGTACAGCAAGAATCCAAAACTCAAAAGATGTTTATACGATGTTGGCACTATTAGAGGTGGAGAAACTAGTTTTTTTAGAAGATTTTTTGGTTTCCAAGGAAGTCGTTTATAGTATAACAAGATAAATAAGCTATGTCGCATTTATGACTTAACCAAAAAAAGAGATAAAGCATTTCATTTATAAATTTTGAAACCATTATTACACACTCAGCCACACACGCACGCATGCACCCGCGTACACACATACTCACACACACACACACATCTCTATTGTTTTATGTCGTTTTTTATTTTTTTTCCTTTCATTGTAGTGCTCTTTGGTGGCAGTTATTATAGAAATAGTGCTTAATGGGAGGCGAGGGCCAGGAGTACCATCATACAAGGTTTTACCTAGTTTGGGCTCCTGTCCTTCCCGTTTAAGTTTGTGAAATTTTTGTACTCTATAGTTTGTTTTTCTTTTTATGGGAAGGAAATAAATAAATTATTATTAATAAATTATTATGATTATAACCTTCAAGTTTATATTGCAATTTTTAATACTTTTCCGTCAATAATGACTCCTAAATATTTATTTTCGATTGTTCGTGCATAAAATACTGAGGGTGATGATGTGTGATGGTTGATGAGAGTTGCGGCCGTTGAGCGGTGTACGGGTCAATGAAAGATATTTTGAATCTTACACTTTTAATCACACACACACTCTCAATGTTTACAATACTGTTCAGAAGGGTTTTTGGATGAAAGCAAGCAGCGAGCGCGAAAACTAACGTTGTACCCGAGCACGTATGTCGTGCGTTCGTGTTGAAGGCGAGAGTCGGACTGAAGTCAAGATGTCCTGAAATGAACTTCGGTTCTCGACTGTTTCGCGGCAACGAATTGCCGCGAAAAATTGGGCGCGCTTGTAATAAACGGCGCGATGTTTTGCTTGGTACAGATTAATATTGGTTTTGCGCTTACATGCTTGCTTGTGATGTGGGCACTTATGTCGCCACACCACCCACCCACGGAGAAAAGTACCCCCAACAAATAATAAAATAAGGCTTACAATATTTAAGAAAAAAAAACTTATGTCTAAAATATTTACATATACTACACATCAATGGGCGCCTTGAAACGCGCGTGACGTCCCGAGCGAGTGACATACTTGGGATGTGGAGAAGATGTGCTGGGGGGTAGTGGTGGGTTGGCCTGAGATGGAGTTGTTTGTGGGGTTGGAGCTGGCGGTGTGGATGGAGCGTGAAGTGGAAGCGGTGGAAGAGGAGGTGAAGAAATGTGGCCCCCTCGATGAACGCTGGCTTCACACGGTCCAAACTGACTCTTATGTCCCTATTCCCCACATTAATGCAGATGGTTTTGTCATCCCTGCTAATCACTGGATGGGGTCCCGTATAGGGTGGTTTCATTGTGAGTTTTCCAGAGTCATCTCGTAGAAATACATGAGTACAGTCGTGTAATTCCTTAAATATGAATGGCCGACGTTGGGAATGATGTGATCCAGTGACTGGTTTGAGTTCAGCCATGTGGTTTCGTAGTTGTGATGTGAAGTTGTGCACATCTTCTAATGTGCTGTTCCCAGTTGAGGGACTCAAAAATTCGCCGGGTAGCCTCAGTGGTTCCCCGTACACGAGTTCAGCGGCCGATGTTCGCAAGTCCTCTTTTAGAGCAGCTCGCAGGCCCAGGAGCACCAGTGGTAGGGCAGCACACCATGTACCTCCATGGCACATGAGGGCTGCTTTGAGCTGGCGGTGCAGTCTCTCCACCATACCATTAGCGCATGGATGGTAGCTGGTGGTGCGTGAGCGAAGCACTGAGCATTGCTTTAGAAGAGCCTGGAATAATGCAGACTCAAATTGTCGGCCTTGGTCCGTGGTTACGATGGAAGGAACCCCGAAGCGAGCAATCCATCCCGTTGTGAATGTTTCGGCCACCTCTTCTGCGGTGATGCCGACCATGGGCCAAACTTCTGGCCAACGGGTGAATCTGTCCACAGCTGTTAGACAATATTGGTAGCCTCTACTGGCAGGTAAAGGTCCGATAATGTCTATATGGACGTGGCGAAAGCGGTTGGTCGGGGCAGTAAAACCATCTAAGGGTGTTACGGTGTGCCTCGACACTTTGCTGCGTTGACACGGCAGGCATTCACGTGCCCATCTGTGACAATCCTTGTTCATTGCCGGCCAAATGAAGCGGTCAGCCACCAAGCGCGCAGAAGTCTTCGCACCAGGGTGACTGAGGTTGTGCAGTTGGTTGAAGTAGCTCCGGCGGATGGAAGGTGTCACATATGGTCGTGGCTTTCCTGTTGACGTGTCGCAGTATATGGAAATATCGGAGCCAGGAATGCAGATCTTCTTCAATTTAAGGGAGGAATTGTTAATGGCATCCTGTAGTTCGGCATCTGTGGATTGTTCTTTCGCTAATTCAGTGAAACTCTGTTCTATGGAGATGGCTTCTATTCTAGACATTGTGTCAGCAACCACATTGTCCTGTCCTTTTATTTGTACAATGTCTGTAGTGAATTGGGAAATGAAGGACAGCTGGTTAAGCTGAACAGGAGGAAGCTTTTCTCGGCGTTGAGTGAAAGAATAGATGAGCGGTTTGTGGTTTGTTGATACGGTAGCCGAGGAAAGTAACCTCGTCGACGCCGAAAATGCTTTTTGATGCATTTACTACGCAGCCATAGTTGACCAAGCGCTGGAACACTGTACGCAGGTGTTCCAGATGGTCTTCTGGTGTTTTTGAAAAGACCAGTAGGTCATCAACATAAGCGTAGCAGAAATTGAGTCCCTCATGACTTCGTCAATGAAACGCTGGAACGTATGTCCTGCGTTTCGAAGACCGAAGGTCATGAAGGGAAATTCTTACAGACCAAATGGTGTGGTTAATGCGGTCTTGCAAATGTCAGGTTCATGAACTACCAATTGTTGGTAAGCTTTTACCAAATCAATTTTGCTGAAGATAGTGGAACCTGCGATGTTGTGTGCGAAGTCGGCGATATGTCTGACGGGATACCGGTCTGGCACAGTTCTTGCGTTTAGAGCCCGGTAGTCGCCACACGGTCGCCACTCTTGATCCCCTTTCTTCGCCATATGTAGAGGAGAAGACCAAGGACTGTCCGAAGGTCTAGCTGTACCGCAGTTGACCATGTCCTCAAATTCCTTATTAAGCTACCAGCTTCTGAGGTGCGAGGCGACGTGGACGGCAAGAAACAGACGGGCCATCGGTAGTCACGATGTTATGAACCGTGGTATGCTTCACTTGCCGTGGGAGGCCTGGAGGTCTGGTCAAGTCCGAAAACTCGAGGAGTAGCTTGGAGTAAGCTGAGGATTCCATGACTGATACGGCTTTCACGCTTACTTGGTTGATTTTTGCAATTGTAGCAGCAGTTGTCAAGCTTGTGTTTCCGTCAATTAGGCGTTTGTGGCGGAGGTCTGGCAACACATCGTAAAAATTAAGAAAATCCGAGCCTATGATTGGGATTTCTACATCGGCGATGGTGAAATTCCATTGGAAGTTCCGATGCAAGCCCAGATTGAGGCAAAGGGATATGCTACCGTAGGTGTTTATGGTGCTGCCGTTGGCTGCGGCCAATTGGTAATCCGTTGCTGACTTGGTATAACCTTTGGCTAACCGTTGAGGATAGCAGCAGAGGTCACTAACTGTGTCAATTAGGAACCTGAGCAATCAGTCGCCGCGTCTACTGACTGCATGTTGGGGTTCCCTGATCTTGGTTGACCCAGGAGCAGGGGCTAACGCACTTCCAGGCCTTCTTGTGGTATGTCCTATGTTACCAGCATAAGGAGGTGGAGGGGGAGGAGCGGGTTGAAGATCTGGAGCTAGCTCTAGATCTGACTCGTTCACGTCCTTGGCGTGGTCGTGCCCGAGATTCTGCCGTTAGTGCTTACACCTTCTTGATTAGCTATTCGAAGCGGTTGGTGAACTCAATGAGCTCGGGAGATGTAGCTGTAACGGCGTGAATCGGAGGTGTTGCCACCTCTAAGATCTTGTCTGCGATGTCGGCTGTCTTTTCCAAAGGCAGGTCCTCCTGTGCAGCTAAACTTGCCTGTACGTTTGCAGGAAGGCGACGCAACCACAGTTGTCTGATGATCTCGTCGCTCCTGAAATCTGGTCCTGCCAAGGACTGGAGGCGTCGCAGAATTGTGATGGCTTGCGGTCACCAATGTCCTCCTCTCCGAGGAGCCGCCTGATCCTGTTCTTGGAGGCAGAGAGGCGCTTGATGAGCTCCGTTTTCAGGTACTGATAGCGGTCGGTGTCCTGGGGCTGCTCTATGATATCCGCAACCTCGTCGGCAATATTAGAATCCAGAATAGAAATGACGTTGTTGTACTTTGTCCTGTCTTTTGTAATCCCAACAAGTTCAAATTGAGCTTCCACCTAGCCAAACCAGACGGAAGGCTTGTCAGCCCAAAAAGTATGGTAATTTGACAGTTACTGCCATTGTCCGACTGTCTTGGCTGTCCTGTAGCATTTGGAGTTGAGCTTGAAGCAGCTCTAATTGCTCTACAGGTGACGTCATTGTGGTGGAAGAAGGGAGTACAAAAAAAAATCGGTACTAGAAAATAAAGGAAACTTTAATGACAGGCTAGTGGAAGTATCAGGAGTTGGTGCTGGAAAAGACCCAAGTGACGCCGCGTGGAAATACAAGCGCTTACTTATGTATAAGTGTAATGATCCTAAAAATATTTTATACACAAAGAAACAATTTACAAAATACACACATATATACACACCTTGCACACTAAAGAAAAGAACAAAAATAATAATTACAAGTCTGTAACAAAGTACACAAAACAAGAATAAATGTAAACACGAAAAACACAATTAATATAAAATAAATAAGTATAAGTACACAAAAGGCATGAACAATTTAAGTATTATTTGTTAGTGAATATGTATAATAATTATTTTATTAAAAGAATAAATTATCAAAATTTTTGTTCACTAAACGTTTGTTTGTTTATTTTGAAAAAGAAATGTACCTAATAAGTCCTACAAAGTTAGGTAATTAAATGTACATACAGACAGTAATTCAATATTTGTTTGTTAATTCGATACGTAAACAATATTTGTAACTGAAAAACGTATTCCGAATATATTGAACCGGGTTATAATCACTCCACTATTTTGATTTATTTAGTTTTGCACTTTAGTTTGTTATTAATTTTAAAAAAAACAATTCGCTCACCGATAACTGAAGCACACTTATACCTCGATGTAATTTTGGCGCGAACTCCATGTGATTTGGCGCGGAACCCAGCTGACGGTTACGTTGTTGCCAATCGTTGTTGCTAAGCAACGAGCCGATATTTTGCCTCGTCGCCGGCCGCTGTGTTGCTATGCACCGATTTTGGGCACGAAGTCAGTTGGCGGCAAAAATTGTAACTCTGAGATTTGTGGCGGCGAAAATTACCCGAGTCGGCGACGGTTGTTGATGAAATATTGACGATAAACGGTTGGCTGCAGGTTAGCTGTTAGCTATCGGTGAACCATGTAGCCAAGTATCACCCGTCCGTAGTGTGTGGCCGTCTATACCCGAGGGTGCAGGGGTTAAGTGGCACCCGGGAAAAGAGTCGTGTATGCAGGTAGCAATAGGCGTGACACCGCCGACAGGAACCAGCGTATGTCTGCTCTGCACTTGTAGAAGTTACCTTGAACGTGGGTGTGGTAGATGAGTCCTTAGTTCTCGTCTTGTGCCTTGTTGCGTGTAGGAGGTGGTCACCATTTGAGGGTGATGATGTGTGATGGTTGATGAGAGTTGCGGCCGTTGAGCGGTGTACGGGTCAATGAAAGATATTTTGAATCTTACACTTTTAATCACACACACACACTCTCAATGTTTACAATACTGTTCAGAAGAGTTTTTGGATGAAGGCAAGCAGCGAGCGCGAAAACTAACGTTGTACCCGAGCACGTATGTCGTGCGTTCGTGTTGAAGGCGAGAGTCGGACTGAAGTCGAGATGTCCTGAAATGAACTTCGGTTCTCGACTGTTTCGCGGCAACGAATTGCCGCGAAAAATTGGGCGCGCGCTTGTAATAAACGGCGCGATGTTTTGCTTGGTACAGATTAATATTGGTTGTGCGCTTACATACTTGCTTGTGATGTTGGCACTAATGTCGCCACATTACGTTTGTTCTCTTTCGAAATTACTCATTTTTTGTTTAATTAACTATTTTAATTAATCATATTATATATGTATGCAAAATATGTGTACTGCGCATGTAAAGAGCTGGTCACATTACCTCGCTATATGGCAACGCTAATGCGTTACCCGAGGCTCTATATTACTTTTTTTTAAGTTAACAAGTCAGCTTACAAGTCTACATGGTTTGTGTTCAGCATACCGGTTTCTAAACGAAATGTCATGATTTCCTCAGTTTTGAGTAATTTTATAAACAATGTTTTTAACTAAAAAAGAAAAAGCCTCATCTATAGAGCCTCGGGAGACGCATTAGCGTTGCCATTCAGCGAGGTAATGTGACCAGCTCCTTTCATGCGCAGTACACATATTTTGCATACATAATATATCAGACTAATTAAAATAGTTAATTAAACAAAAAATGAGTAATTTTGAAAGAGAACAAACGTATTTTATGCGCGAACAATCGAAAAAAAATATTTACGAGTCATTATTGACGGAAAAGTATTAAAAATTGCAATAATGGGGGCTAACTAGAAGGTATATTTTTTTTAAATAAATATATTAAGAACAAACAATTATTAACAGCGAACAATTAATAACAAACGATGAACAAACGAGTTAAAAGAAAAAAAATGAAAATAGAAAAAAAAAGTTTTTGGGGGGCTAACTTTGTTAATCCTACTTTTATTATATATTATTTTACTATTATTTTAGTAATGGATTTTGGAAATTATTCAGCATAGATGATACACTTTCTTAAGGCTGATTTACATTTTCGTTAGTTAAGTAGCAAGTTACGACTTAGAACTTACGAGTTAAGCCCTTATCGTCGTTTGGACAGACATTTTTTAGTTAAGTCGTAAGTTGATGATCAAGTAGAAATTACAAAATCACGTTCTATTTTTCGCGAGTTAAATACACCCCGCTCGCATGTGCTTGCAAGCCGCAAGTAGACGGCACACACCGATTCTCAGTAGCGTTGGCAAAAAAGAAATAAGTAAAAAATAATGCCTTGAACTATATCAGAATTTTCCATTGTGGTTTAAACGTATAGTTCAGTAGTTTATGGTTTAAAAGTTTGGCGAGTATACTAGACTACAGTTTTTACGTTTTTGTGAGCTAGTTAAGATATCGCTTCATGTATTGAAAGATTTAAAAAAACTATTTATTCGTGTACACATTTATTACACATACGAAGTGAAATTTCTTTATGAATTATCATTTTTGTTTTATATTTAGAATTAGTGGATCCGTCAGACATTGTTCTGGCCTGAAAATAATAAAAATTCCGTAACCAAGCTATGATATCCTATATCGGGTCATATTGTGAAACTAAACTATCCAGGGATCAGCTCAAACACAAAGTGACAAAATGAAAAATATTGTGTTTGCTTATCATCTCTACAGAACGCGTCATATTTAGTTCGTGGACTGCTACGTATTTCGTCGTGATGGTAAAAACTTCTTGATGCTGGACTCGAGCCTCCTTACTGTTCGAACCCACGTTATATCAAACGCTAGTTGGAAACTTGAGAGCGTTTACCACAACCTTTAACTGCTTAAACTTCTCTACCTTTCAATCAATTTCAAATTTAATTTGAAATTGATTAAAATTGAATAAATTTTCAAATTTATTCAATTTTGGTTTGGTTAATACCAGTCGGTAGACTGGGCTCTTTTTCATTGTGTTTATTATGGTTCGGAACGTTGTTGCTAATGGTACTAATTTCACAAGCACAGTAATGAGACGATTTTAAATGGAAAACTGACATTTAAAGTTTAACTCACAAATAGCACGTTTGGACCGAACTTGTTGCTTAAACGCAAGTTGTCAAACTCAACTCGCTTCTTTAATTAGTTGAAAATGTTAGGGTAAATACAGGTATTACCGGTCACCTAAGAAAAAATAAACACACTTTAGCTATTTTTCAATATTTTTTTTATTAATCTACTAATTAAGCATTCACTATTCTTCTAACAAAATCATAATAATTGAGATTAATTGAGATAAAATTTATGAAATAAAATTTTGTCACTAAAAATATAGTTACATCGTCCTTCAATAAAGCCGACGATGTAACAAAGTTCATTGTTTTTCCCATAATTATCGCAGATTATAAAATTATCCAAGTGCCCGTCAAGGGCAGTATAGTCTTCTTACCCCATTTAACACCTGGTCCAGAATCTTATTTTGGGAAACTATGTTATCTTCTTGTTTGCTTGTGAAGACTGCCTCGGTGTGGCTGATACGATTCTTGTCAAACGTTTTTAAAGCGTAGAAAATAGCATTTCAATAGCCCAGACTATTTCTCTAACAGGATTCATGCTTGCAATAATTGATCTTGGGTCCATGTTGCATTTAAATGGCATTGTCTTTTCGAGTAGGTCTAGCTATTCCCCTTGTAGGTGGGCCTCCGTGGAAAGGCAGAAATATGAGAGTAATTGTAGTGACCGGTATTATCACCTGACCGGCAATACCTAGTGTTACCACTCTAACAAGTAGGGATACAAATGGTCGTAAGTCGTAAGTTGCACAGAAATGTGCCATAAGTAGCAAGTTGACGATTAATTACAAGATAGAACCATGCTCTATTATTTGCGAGTCAAATACAAGTGCAACGCGCTTGCGCATCTCACTCTGACAATTAAATTGTCAGGCGTGTTAAAAGGAGGTTTTACTACAGTGCATAATAAATTCCGTAAAAAGGGGTGGATAGGCACAGAGTTGAATTTTTCTTAAAATTATACCTAGTAATGATTAAAATATATTATATTGCTTTTAGTATGAAAACTTGAGTTGCATCGAGTTCTACTATCTTATCTAACTATCTTTCAAACCGTTTCGAACGCTCAGTTATATATATTTCTTTGAAATATAGATAGATTTACTCTAAGCATGGTTAATTTCTTAACGTTATTCACTATGGTCTGATTGTCTGGTTTTCTTTTTCATTAAAATTGGTCCGGAAACTCCTCTGCGTATTTTTCAGTATACCTATAATTATAGTGACGGATTGAGGCAGGGGTTCTTTTGAAAAAAATACCTGTATACTCGTCTTCAAGGACATGAAATCCCTTAACTAATTGTAAAAGAAGCTGATGATATTCAAATGACTTAACATAGGTAACAGCTATTACATTAAAACCGATTTTGTGAGTTACGGTGGCACAAATAGAAATGCAAAAAAACAAAGAGATATGAGTTTTAAACCATTTTTGTACCTTCCAGGAACCAAAAATTAAAACATAATTAGAAAATATAGTATACATAATAAAACTACGTTTTAACGGTTTTAAGCGCGGTAATTTATTTGATTTAGGTTTATCCGACGTTTCGGCCGCTTTTCAGTGGCCGTGGTCACGGAAGACAAAGATGACATTTGTCAAACGTGTATTGTCAAAGTTTTTATTCAGCCTACCGCCAACTTGTTCATTTTAATTATTTAGTTTTAAATTTTGTTTATGGATATTATTTACTCTATGGGAGCCTAATCTAATTTACCACCGCTTCACAACATGTTGTGGCTTGAAGAGAAGAAGCGGCGCAAGAAACTCTTCAGCAAACATGCCTAGTTCTAAATTTTTTTTTTTATATAATATTAAAATGAGTGGAAGGAAAAAATAAAAGAAATTATCAGTCAAGTTGGTTTGTTTCGTTGCACGCAGAAAGAGCTCACAGTGTCTTGAGGTCTGGCAGTTGGTTTTTGCTGGGTTTGGGTCTTAATAGTTTTGATGATTGGATCCCAAACAGGTGGTACCTGCCAACCATCTTCTCTATTGAAATTTGGGTGTTTTTTGATTTCAATAGCCTCACGCATCATTCTTGGTATGAAACGATTCTCTTTCGCGAGGATTTGTGGGTTATCGAATCTGATGTAATGGTTGGGTTTATCCAGTGTGTGTTCACTGATCGCAGACTTCGTAGACCTTGTGTGTTTCATGTCAGCAATGTGTTCTTTTACCCGTGTTTTTATGCTCCTCTTTGTTTGCCCAATGTATGATAATCCACATTCACAATCGAGCTTGTAAACACCTGCATCCTGGAGTGCAGATGCAGGTGTGTGAAAAGCGGCCGAAACGTCGGATAAACCTAAATCAAATAAATTACCGCGCTTAAAACCGTTAAAACGTAGTTTTATTATGTGTACAAGTCGCGAAAACTTAAGAAAATATTAAATATAGTATAATTTACATATACTACTTATTTCATTAATCGTGAGGTAATCGTGTCCATGTATTTCCCTTTATTGTCTCTTGGCATGGACTTCCCTATTGTATTCTTTCTGCGTTTTTGCACGGATAAAAGAATAATATAAAATTTCGCTTTATTATAAAATAATATTTCAATTGTGCTTATATATTAATGTACAGCTTCCAGGATAAATACTAAACTTTCAAACAGAAAAGTTAATGAACCCCTTAAAAGCTCGCAATTTGAATCCGAACTTTAGAGTGATATTTTAATAATTTTATGGAACTTGATGTGAAATAACTGTTATTAGCTTAAAAGATAACTATACTTCTATATATTCTTGCTACGTCATAAGTTTTGGTTGGTGGCTTATAAAATTTACTGTTATGAGAATCATAATACCGATTTTTGCCTATTCACCCCATTTTACGGTACTTTTGTTGCCTCGCGACCGTATTTATTTAAACCTCATTTTATCAGAAGTCAAAACCAAAACACTATAACTATAGGCCATGCGCGCATTAGAATATATTTTAAATCCACAACGGAAAAAAAAACGCATTTTCGCCACAACTTTTGTGGAATAAAAACTGATGTAGACTATGAAACCAAACTTTGCATATATGTTTATTATGGTTCTGTAGCTATTTTGTCAAAAACAGAATACTAATCGTAATATCCAGCTGTCCATTGGTGATGATATACTGATAGATATTCATTTTCATGGGTACTACTGGGATCCATGAATGAAATTTGAAATGATGATGTAATCTATTTAGTGCTACGAAGTTATGTTGTGAAATTAGGAAAACATCAAAGACTAGGAGTGGCCATCATAAATGCAACTAAGGGTTGAAACGTGTTTTATTCAGGGTATGCTACAGTTGTGTATGGTATGGTTATTTAGAACTTTAATAAAGTCAATAAGTGGGGACATTATTGGTCACAAATAATTGAAAATGGTTTCTCCCTTCATGAGAATTTCTGAAATAAAGATCTACAAGCTCAATTTATTTCAGAATTTTTCCTAAGTTTTATAAAACATTAATAAAAAATAATTTGTAATGAATATCCGTTTAATAGTTTTTGAGATTTTCGTTACAATGCTCTTTTATGATTCCGTAGCTACATATTCGTTATTAGGCATAGGGAAGGTTTGTCACGACTTCGAAAACCTTTGTGTGCATGAATTGCCAAGCATTTATCCAATTCGTTTACTGTTGCAATACTAAAAAAAACACAAACAGTATGTTATGGAGGAATTTTGTCGAATCTTTAATACGAATTATGGCATCTGAAATTAACTAGGCGTCAACACGCCTCTATCGTGGTTCAAGCTCTCTACTCAAGCGATTTGCCAATTTTGTTCCGTAGTTTGCGGTGTTTTAGTTAGTTACAGAATTTAAATCCAATTATAGATATTGTGCAAAAAAATCGCATCGTGGTGCGCGCACGGCCTTATACACATTTTGTGAATTGTCATAATTTTACATTGTCATATTTTGAAGTTTGTTATGTGTGGTAACCCTACGGTTTTCCACACATATGAGGCAAGCCTGTTGATTCTCACAGCAATTTCAAGGAAAATACCTCATGCAAGCCACCTGTGGGTGACTCATGCACACACGTGGGAAAGTGCTGTGTAGAGAAATTCCTCCGAAGCCTCGGAGCCACCCTGCGGACCGACGAACGGGACAGACCGGCTCCAATCGCGGTAGCAAGCTGTAATACCTGATCATCGTGATCAATTAGCATTAAGTTATAATTGTATGTATTAATTTAAATTAAAGTGTAATAATTATATTTGGGTTTTTTAAAACTCCCTCCGACGGCCATCTCACATAACTGGCGCAGTCGGTAGGATTGTCGCATTATCGGTTCGCGTCCTAAACCTCGGTCCGCGTATCCGATTGTCGTATCGTCGACGCGTCGACAATCCGAAAAGAATCTACGGAGAGCGCCGTTGGAGAAACATCGTGGGACATCCAGAAATCGATGGCTCAGCACGCGATGCATATATTGCAGTAAGTGAAATAGAATAGTTTCTATTGGCTGCTATTTCCTAATCCATATCCTTTTTATTAATCATTTAAAAGTCTCACATCGATTTTTTAAATTGATTTAAATATATTAAATAATAATTTAATTCATAGACATAGGTTACATTGTATAAAATAAAAATCAATTTTAATTTTAGCACTAGATATAATAATTTTTCAAGATTTTTCGCCCACATAAAGACAGGAATACTCGCCCGCATACCCGGCGAAGTATTCTTGAAAATTATAGAGAATCTCGATTCCATAGAGATTTATTAGAGTCCTTATTAGAATCGGAATTAGAAGATATGTCTCTAAATGACAATAATACGGCTGCCCAACCTTCAGTTGCGCAGTTGCACGAATATGACCTGACGGACAAAATTTGGAGAGCTTTGAGGCTTGTCCCGGAATTTGATGGAAACTCAAACGTGCTAATTCGATTTCTTTCGATATGTGACCAACTTATATATACATATGTTAACCCAGCTCCGGAAAACGAATTAAATAATGCAGCCCTAATTAACGGCATATTAAATAAAATCACTGGTCCAGCTGCCCGCATGCTCAACTCAAATGGCATTCCTCATGATTGGAAAGGCATACGAGGAGCCTTGATTAATAGCTTTTCGGATCACAGGGATGAATCAACCCTTTATACTGATCTGTCCATTTTAACCCAGGGTTCAGATACTCCCCATATATTTTATGAGCGTGTCCAAAATTTATTAAGTACTATTGTGACCTATATCGAGCTGCATGAATCTGTAAAAACCACCATAGAGGCAAAACGCGAGCTTTATAATAAATTAGCGTTACGAACTTTCACAAGAGGGTTGACCGAGCCTCTAGGTTCACGTGTTCGGTGTATGAGGCCAGAATCACTGGAAAAAGCTTTGCTATTTGCACAAGAAGAATTAAACGTATTATATTTACAACATAGAAACACCCCCTCTAGTTTATCTAAGCCCCAACTTAACGGACAAAGACAAAACTTGTTCAAAATTCCTCTTTATAATTCATCCCCAATTTATCCAACACCACAGCAACCAAGAGCCCCGTTCTATAGCCCCTTTATACAACCATTGCATACTGGACAACCAACCATAAACAATTTTAACCAACCTCACAGATTTTTACCTAGTAATAATCCTAAATTTTTGGCTAATAATAATGTATCTCCCTTAAATAATTTCAATTTCCCTCAAAATAATTTCCGCCAGCATCAAGTTCCGTGGGAAAACAGACCCAATATGCAAGGCCCTTCGAGGACTCAGCAAATGATGAGAGCTCTTCCGCGTTCCAACATGACAACAGGATTTAGAATACCACCTAGGCCAAATAATAGCTATCAACAGCCTCAACAACATTCTCAGCCGATGTCCGGTGTAAGTCACGCTGTTGCGCGCACTTTACCATACAACACACCGAGACAGATAAACATAAATGAAACAGTTGAACCGTACGTTGACGACTTACAGGCTGACCACTACTATGACTATTACAATGAACATTACAATGACTATAATAATTTTCCTGTGACTTACACAGACGAAGAACCGGTGCAAGGCAATTCGACGGAAACCGAAATCCAGGATCAAATGGAAAATTTTCAGATAGGCCCGGATTTAATATACCCAGAATAGAAGTAAACATACAAAATAAAAGACAACTTCCATATATTCAGATTAATAATCCCCCACTTAAGCTCTTAATCGACACAGGTGCAAATCAGTCTTTTATAAGCCCAGAAGCCGTACAAATTTTTTTTACAACATACCTTTAGATTATGATCCATTTATAGTTACAAATATACACGCATCAACCAACAACAAATATTCCATAACAATCCCCTGTTTCCCGGAATTTAAGGAATGCAGTCCTATCAAACTTTATGTCTATCGGTTCCATAACTATTTCGATGGCCTAATCGGACTAGACCTCTTAGAACAATGGCAATCAAAAATCAATTTTCAGTCATGCATATTAAAAACCAAATATGCTAGTAACCCTATTAAAATGTATAATTCTCATCCATCAAAAATATTATTTAAAACAAGAATACCAGCACAATCAAGTCAATTGGTTAAGGTACCTATTAGTATTACCAAAGGTGACATAGACATAGACCAACGGAACATTTGCGAGTGCAACGTTATAGATTGTTTTACCACCGCTGAAAATAATTTAGCTTATATTGAAATCCAAAATCCTACGGATAAAGATATAGATTTTTCACTCTCTGAACCATTGACTGCTAACATATTTAATGAACAAACCATGTGCAAAAAACCCAGTAACTATTCCATGTCGAATAAACCTACGCGATCTCAAGAAGTTTTATCGCGCTTACGTACCAATCACCTAAATGCTGAAGAACACGCTAACTTATACGCGTTGTGTAAAGAATATTCCGATATATTTTACTTAGAAAATGAACCATTGACCTTTACTAATCAAATTAAACATCAAATTAGAACAACCGACGAAATACCTGTCCACAGTAAAACCTACAGATACCCTTATATTCATAGAGAAGAAGTAAAATTGCAAATTCAAAAAATGCTACAACAAAACATTATAAGACCTTCAACTTCGGCATGGAGTGCACCTATATGGATCGTACCCAAAAAAGCCGATGCGTCAGGCAAAGTTAAATGGCGACTTGTCGTGGACTTTCGGAAATTAAATGACAAAACAATAGATGACAAATATCCCATTCCCAATGTAACAGACATACTAGACAAGTTAGGAAAATGCCAGTACTTTACCACCCTGGACTTGGCAAGCGGTTTCTATCAAGTCGAAATGGATCCCGCCGACATACATAAAACCGGATTTAGTGTAGCTGATGGTCACGGTCATTTTGAATTTTTACGCATGCCTATGGGTCTAAAGAACAGTCCATCAACTTTTCAAAGGGTGATGGACAATGTTCTCAGAGGCTTACAACATGTAATTTGTATAGTGTACCAAGATGATATTTTAGTGTTTTCAACATCTTTGCAGGAACATATGATAAACCTAAAGAAAATTTTCGATAGGCTCAGAAACTCTAATTTCAAAATTCAAATGGACAAGTCAGAATTCTTACATCGTGAAACTCCATACTTAGGGCATATTATAACACCTGACGGAGTAAAGCCAAACCCAGATAAGATTTCCGCAATTACAAAATACCCTATTCCAAAAACCGCAAAACAAATAAAAGGATTTTTAGGATTGTTAGGTTATTACCGAAGATTTATCCCAGACTTCGCCCGTATAACAAAACCATTGACTTCATGCCTAAAAAAAGGAGCAAAAATTAATCTCACACCAGAATATATTGAATGTTTTGAGCACTGTAAAACACTCTTGACAAATGACCCGATCCTGCAATACCCTGATTTTTCTAAAGAATTCATTCTAACAACAGACGCATCGAATATAGCCGTAGGAGCCATATTATCACAAGGAATTGTGGGTTCCGATAGACCAATAGCTTATGCTTCTAGGACTCTGAACGAGAGTGAAGTAAACTATTCCACTTATGAAAAAGAGCTTTTAGCGATAGTATGGGCAGTAAAATATTTTAGACCTTATCTTTTTGGCAGGAAATTTAAAATTATAACCGATCACAAACCCTTGCAATGGTTTATAAATTCGAAAGAGCCAAATTCGCGTCTCACCAGATGGAGATTACGATTGGCTGAATATAATTATACCATTATTTATAAAAAAGGCAGAAATAACACAAATGCCGATGCCTTGTCTCGTATTGAACTCCACAATGAAGAGTTAGAATCGGTGGTAGTCAACATCAGCTCTAGTTCCTCATCGCGCTCAAGCGAAAGAACGCTGACAGCTCCAGATGACAGACCTATAATAAGTAATTCTTCCACTGACACTGCACCCAGTCTTCGAGCTTTGCCTAGTTCCAATTCAACGCACTCCGATACAATACACACAAGTAAGGAACAACCCATTTTAGACATACCAATCAGTGAAAATCCTCTTAACATATATCGCAAACAAATTATCATCAATATCAAAAATCGTTCTACCAAATCAAAGCCACTCGTTACGAAGCCCTTTGATAATTACCTCCAAATCTCCACCGTTGCATCGGAAGAGTGTCTCGAATCAGATATAATAGACATAATTAAAAGATACGTAGATCCTAAAATTCGTACTGCGATTTTAATACAACCCCTCGAAAAGATGTACAAAGTTGTACCGATTATACAAAGGACATTCCGTAGCTCGTCAATGAAATTATTATTAGTCAAAAAGAATATCCAAAATGTGTCCGACTACTTAATTCAACAAGACACTATCCGCAAATATCATACAGGAAAAACAAATCACCGCGGCATTAATGAAACATACCTAGCATTATCTGAAACATATTTTTGGCCCAAAATAAAATCCGATGTAACTAAATTTATAAATGAATGTGAAATATGTGGATGTGCTAAGTACGATCGTAATCCAGTACGTCCAGAATTCAGAATAGTCCCACCTCCGAATAAACCATTTGAAATCATACATGCTGACGTATTAACCATTGAGCAAGAGAAGTACTTAACTATTGTTGACTCCTTCTCAAAATATGCTCAAGCTTACCGTATGACAGACTGTACGGCCCCTAAAATTATAAATGCCCTCCTACAATTCAGCACACATCATGGTTTTCCACTTACTTTAACTACCGATCAAGGAACTGAATTTACAAATCAAGTGGTTTCTGAATTCTTAAGGTTACATAAAATTCTTCATCATACTACAGCAGCTCACGCTCCGAATGAGAATGGCATTATAGAGCGTTTCCACAATACGCTTTTAGAACATTTACGACTACTAAAATTACAACACCAGAGTGAATCAATCCAAAACTTGGTTCCATACGCTCTCATTGCATACAATAGTTCTATTCACAGTCTAATAAAATGTCGACCATTTGATGTAATTTCAGGACACTTTGACCCTAGGGATCCGACTGACTTAAATCTAACAGAACGATTACTACAAAAATACCTGCAAGAACATCATGATAAAATGAAAACAGTTTATGAAATTATACACGACTCCTCCGTTGCGCAACGCGAAGCTATCATGGCACGCCAGAATTTACATAGAGAACCAAGACTTGATTATAGGGAAAATCAAGACGTATATATTAAAAACCCCGCCGCGCAACGTCAAAAACTAGCACCCCGCTACACCCACGACAAAGTAATCACAAATTTGCCAATCCATATTTACACTAGTAAAAAACGAGGTCGAGTCGCTAAAAATACATTAAAACGACAAAAAAAGACTAACCCTCGCGGTTTGTTACAGGATCCTAAACCTCCTGACGACTTTGATAGTAATTCAAGCTCAAATTGACAATCAAGACATCAGACTTGAAGACCTCACCGACGGACCAGGACTACTACCCTTTAAATTAGACAGAACCAAAATCATATCTCACTATCACACCTTTTTACAAGACATCGATCTTGGCAACATTCATCGACAAATAGAATTACTGAAATCACAACTTACGGCAGTACTTAACAAGATACCGAGTAATCATTTTCAGACATTGAAAACACAAGCCTTAAATCTATTTCATAAAATAGATAAAATCACACTACAACTGCAGACATTTGAACCGAGACGTATGAAACGCGGTCTTATTGACCCATTGGGCACCCTCATAAAAAGCATTTCAGGAAACCTTGACAACAACGATGCCCTGAGATACGAAAATGCTATCAATACATTACTTAAAAATGAGCACGAGCTGACCATAAATTTTAACAATCATATAAGTCGTTTCAAAAACATGACACTCCAACATTCAGAAGTGTTACAAAATCTTAACATTAACCAACATAAACTAGAAAAAATAATTCATCTTGTCTATAATAACACTAATATAACCACAGAGCGTATAATAAGGTTCACTCAGCTGTCTGGCCTGTTTAATATAGTTAGGGATAACGTCTTGGACTTATCGAACGAGATAATTAGGTTAGAAAACTTATTAGCCTTTAGTCGCACAAACTCAATGCACCATTCGGTAGTATCAATTAGAGATTTAAATAATATGTTAAACAAATTAAAAACCCTATATGGTTTAGAGCATATTCTAAATGTAGATATAAGATACTATTATGACTTAATTAGTTTAGGATCCTACTACGTGGATCATAGAATAGTAATTGCACTTAAAGTTCCAATCATGTCCCCACCAACCTACGACCTATATAGGTTATGTCCTGTTCCAAACAAAATTTCCAAAGTTATCATACCACCCTTTCCTTACATAGCAGCCAATTCCCAGGAATTTATCTATATGGAGGCAGAATGCCCGAAGATAGATGTTTGGTACATCTGCCAGCCGAAAATTAGCCATCAAACTCGAAGCAAACGAGACTGCAGCTTTCATTTAATCTTAAAACAAGAAATAGATGAGACGTGCCACACAATCACCGTTTCCATGCTGAAAGAAGCTCTATTAGAACTGGACAGTAAGAACTATATTATCTCATTCCCAAAAGCAACAAAGGTTGAATTGTCGTGCATACAAGAAAAATACCAAATTCTAAAAGGCAGCTACTTAGCCACAATTCCACGAAACTGTAAAATAAGAACACCAGAATTCACAATTATTAACATAGACGACAAAATACGTGGATATCCTGTAGAAATAATAATAGCTCCCAATACGACCATTGAACCTGCCAAATCTCTATCGAATTTCAACCTAACCAGCATCGACCTAGGCAAACTACACAACATCCAGCATCAAGTTTTAATGGAAACTCCTGTACAACTAGAACCACAGGATTGGACAAGCATATACCACACCACCATTCCCGTTTATGGACTCCTGATAGGCGTTGCAGTCGCAATCCTTTACGGCTACTATCATAGGCAACCAGCAAGGAAGACGACCGAAGCTGAACCACCGCATGGGACAAATTATTCTTCACCACATGGTTCCAGTTCCTCCCTGCAAGAGAGAAAAGCCGCAACATTTGCCCTTAACATCATCAAATAGTTGCTCATCTACGGGGGGAGGTGTTATGTGTGGTAACCCTACGGTTTTCCACACATATGAGGCAAGCCTGTTGATTCTCACAGCAATTTCAAGGAAAATACCTCATGCAAGCCACCTGTGGGTGACTCATGCACACACGTGGGAAAGTGCTGTGTAGAGAAATTCCTCCGAAGCCTCGGAGCCACCCTGCGGACCGACGAACGGGACAGACCGGCTCCAATCGCGGTAGCAAGCTGTAATACCTGATCATCGTGATCAATTAGCATTAAGTTATAATTGTATGTATTAATTTAAATTAAAGTGTAATAATTATATTTGGGTTTTTTAAAACTCCCTCCGACGGCCATCTCACATAACTAGTTTAACTCGCATACAGCACACGTTTGGACACAACTTGCTACTTAAACGCAAGTTATCAGTCGTAACTTGCTACTTAACTAACGAAAATGTACATCAGCCTTTAGACACATGTCTGATGTCTTATGTGACATCACAGTTGTCAAACTCTAACTCCAAGAAGGCTGTATGGACTGCGTCCTTTGCCTGCCGTTGTGGCAAATTTCAAAAACAACAACAACTAACTCCAAGAGTTTTGTTTTTTTGTTGTTTCGCTCCATAGACCTATTACTTCAGTGTTTCGCTCCGACTCGCGCGAGTTATTCTAAAATGTTCAAAAGCAAAAATTTAGAAGAATATTGATTATTTCACATTTGTGCATAACAAATATGACGACTGCAAGTCTCAATAAATTTTTAAAAGCTTTAGAGGCCGTTAAAGATGACTATACGTGTGGTGTTTGTTCACAATTTTGTAAAGACCCCGTGACTTTGAGCAAATGTTTCCATGTGATTTGTTCTGAACATTTCGACGATTTAAAAATATGCCCCACTTGTGATACGAACCTTGAAGGAGGCATGAAATTTTACGATGCAAGTCTGTCAACTTGTGTTGATGCTACTAAAGAAATAGATGTATTTTTCCGGAATTATGCTATGAACTTTTCTCGAATGTCCGAAGGTCCTGGCGGCGCAAATAAAAGTAAAAGTGTATCGGACTCATCACAGATACCTGGTACATCCTTCGAAAGTACTAAGAAGCCAACCAGGTGCAGTAAAAACGCAGAAAACATAAGCACTGCTAAGAAAGTAGTATCCACTAAAGTTACACCAACCAGATCAAACACACGTACATTAAAACCTAACATTAGCAGTGTCAACGCCAATAAGAGATCAAGTAAAAGATCTGGAAATGATTCGTCTAAAGTTGAGGAACTGCATAACTGCTCTGGAAATGACAAAAAGACCTCGGACAGAGATAATAAATTAAAGCAAACAAAAGTCATAGAATCAGAACCTAATTCACAGATAAACACTCTACTAGATACAGACCATAAAGTTAAAAAAAACAAAAAGCAAAAAGATACAGTGTCTAATGTTCCAAAAGAGGTTGAGATTAAACCAACAGAGCAGAGTGGAAACACAATGAATATTTCAGCTACAAGCACCAAATTCAACAAAGCAAATGAGAAACGTAACCTCAAAGGTGAAACTTTACTTCATGTAGCTTGCCGTTTGGGTAAAGTTGAACATATTACAGAATTATTAGAACAAGGAGCAAATACAAATACTAAAGATAATGCAGGATGGACTCCGCTTCATGAAGTTGTACAAAACGGACGGTTGGACTTAGTACGACTGTTATTACAGTACAATACATTAATTGATGTACCTGGGCAGAGTAATGAAACACCATTACATGAAGCTGTGAGATACAAACATACTGATATTGCTGTAGAATTAGTTAAAAATGGTGCTAATATACATGCAAGAAACTGTAAAGGAGAGACACCTTACCAGCTAGCTTCGTTGGACTTGAAAACAACATTGCTTGCTGCAACTGAGGATATTATACAAACTCAAAGTATAAACGTTACACATATGTCACTAATGCATTCCGAGTTGGATTTTGATAATATAAGAGTATATTGCGTTTCACAGAACACTATAATACACAACAAGCTCAAGGCTTTAGCTAAAGCACATAGCAATTTAACAATTGAGACAAAGTTCAATAAGAAAGTTACTCATTTGATTGTAGATTGTGAAGATGGTGTATGCGCATCAAGCTTAACTGTATTACAAGGTATAGTCAATTCACTGTGGATATTGAACTCAGAATGGGTCAACAAATCAACTGAAGACAAGCTGGAAACGTTTGAGAGTTACGAAGTTTTAGGAGTTGGTAACAAATATTACAATGGTCCCAAGAATTCAAGATATAACAAGTACAAACAACTTCCGGGAATTTTCGATGGGTGTTACTTCTTTTTACACAACTTTAATAACAAATATGAGATATCAAAGAGTTTAATACTGACAAAGGCAAGTCTAAGTAAGCTAATTACTGATGCCGGTGGTGTGGTTTTAAACAGAGTTCCAGATCCAGAAGCAATTCCAGATCAGGAGAAATTAGTACCATATCATGCTAAAAAGGATGGAAAGTTAGTGGATTGTTCTAATTATATTATATTCAAGGAAATGTACCAGCCGATGTATAATATGAAGCATCTGAAAGCACTACCTATTGGTTGGTTAATTGAGTGTATGGAGAAATATGAACTGTGTGAACCTTGGGCCTTGTAGTAACACAACCAAGTACTTAATTACGTTAAATAGATCAACAGCCAATTCCTTTATCTTACTATTCATTCAATTGCATTACCATGGGTAAAATTTTGACATTCGCTGTATGGAGCTTATGGTGTGGTTTACATATATGTCCCCGGAATCATAATTAATGAGCGGGGGAGGGGGAGGAGAGGAGGAAAACTCACCCCTTCTGTAACTCCTATGTGCAGGAAATGTATAGTTCCTGAGTTATTAATGTTTTTGTCAATCTAACCTCACTTCTGTTTTTCACTAATATGATAAATAGTGAATGGTTACCAGTCGGTTCTGGCGCTTTGGTCTACACAAAACCTAACCTAACCAACTGTTTAAAACTCCACATATTTAAATTTTCGGATACATACAGTCTCCTATTACGATAAATCCTGTAAAAAAACTTAAACTTAAAATTACCAGATCATTGTCGTGAATTTCAAACTTCGATAATTAATTGAATATGTATTTTTTCCACTCAAAACCAATTTCAGTTATTATAAATAAGTCTTAAATATATTCTTAAACACATTAACCATTGAAATCATCCAGGGACATATATGTAAACCCAACCCGGAGCTTATATAAAATTTTAACCCATAGGCAAGCAAATGAACAGTTGGTACTATATAAGAATGGGTCATAAGACTTTGCAGGCTTATCACACTCCAGTGCAATGGGTCCATGATCGTTTCCTGGTGTGCTAAATCTTGTAAATTAATTTTTTTATTTCCTATGGCTGTGTTTTTCAACCTGTGAGTTGCGACCCCTGGGGGGGTCGCAGAGCCTTGCTCGGGGGGTCGCCGGCATAAGAGAAAAGGCAATTTAAGTTTTTACCTCACACTTAGGTACTTTCTAAGTTCAGCAGCTTTTTGCAGAGTATAGGCCGTAGTAATGAATATAGGTAACAAAATAGGCAAAGACATAAATGTAGTCATTTAAATTACTAACTTTTGTCTGTCTATGGCCCAAGGGGGTCGCCAAAATTTTTCAACCTGTAAAGGGGTTGTGTATTCAAAAAGGTTGAAAAGCACTGTTCTATGGTATGGGTGTCTGAGATTAGTCCCAAAGTGATTTGTTTTATATTACATATAATACCAGTGTAACTGGCTTGGGGCTATGCAGTGTATGTTTGTGTACCACATATTGTTATATTAGGTTCAAAGACTCCTGGCTCATTAAATTGAGACAGAAACTTATCTTTTATATACATTGTTACTGTAAACTAACAATAAATATTTAGATATTTAATAAGCTTTTGAACATCTTGAATCCATTTGAACCATGTGTAGAATCTCAAATGACCCACTTCCCCCTTATCTCATCTTCCCCATTCCGTCCCCCTCTATCCCATCCTAAAGGCTAGCTATGCGTTGTCTATGCCCTGGTGTTGCCAACATCTATATGTTACTAACCACTTTCCATCAGGTCAGCCATACTCAACCTTTTTTTATATGGGTCTCAGAGGTATTAGATGAAATGCTCCGGGCTGCAGCTATATTTTATATAGGTGTTCTATTTACTACTTAAACTCATATCAGACACTGATGGTCTGATTAATGGAAAGCGGTTATATTGTCTATTGATATTTCCAATACCAGGCGGGCCACTCAGAAAAAGCCTGGCGGGTTGCAGGTTGAGTGTTGCGGCTTTAGGTGAACTGACTGTTTTTTTTAGATTCAAAATTTAAAAAAAATCCTTAATGTAAATAGACAAACACAGGTTGCTTAATATCTATAGTAATATTATAAAGCTGAAGAGTTTTTCTTTGAACGCGCTAATCTCAGGAACCGCTGGTCCGATTTGAAGATTTCAGTGTTGGATAGTACATTTATCGAGGAAGGTTATATATCATCACGCTAAGACCAATAGGAGCGCAGCACTAATGAAGAATATTTCAAAATCATGGAGTTTTGAAAACAAATTCCACACGGACATAGCTAGTCAGAGTATAAAAGAGGATACTAGTTTATAAAACGCATTTGGGTCAAACACAAAAAAGTTTGACATGTCTGCAGAAGGCTACAAATGTTGGAACAAATGTTGTTTAATTTTTGTTTACTTAAACTGGTATTTTCGGAATAATTTTTATCTGGTTATCGTAAAAGCTGTCCTAAAATGAAACAACACAATAAGAGAATAAAATATTTAATGCTTATTTTTATACACATTTAAATAATTTTCTATACAATAGAAACTTTGTTTAGACTATGGTTTTAAAACCCTGGAGGATAGAAGTAAGGAGGACCATCTAGTATGGGGGATCAGTTGAAAAAGTGTCCACCTGTAAATAGCAAATTATGCTTCGAAAACTCGTCAAAATAGCGCTAGTGTAGGAAAAGTAAATTATATGAATTTAGCAGTTATAAACGAAGTGAAGTGTGCTTGGTTGAAAAATTTAAAAATTATAATTTGGAAAAGTATTGACTTTCTCGTATTGAATTATGTATGTATATAAATTTTTGACCAATTGAATTTGTGAAACCTATTTCACTAATTAAGATAACTAAATTATCTGAAACTTCCACCATGAGGAGACATGCAATAGTTACATTTTCGTAAAATGCGCGGTGACAAAGAGGAAGTCTTTCTTTCCTTCTTTAATCTAGTATCTATCCTACTCTAATTATTTGTGGCGCTATTTTTAAATACTTTCCAGTTGCTATTATGGCGCCATCTTAATTTGTTGCCCTTCAGTGGACACTTTAATATACTGAGATGGTTCTCCTTACCTTACCTTCCTTCATGTTTAAAACATACATTTTGACATACAAAGAATACTGAGTATGACAATGGCTATGTTCCATTAGAGTTGATTAGAGACTCACAAGGAGCATGTTCACGACCACTATATTTCCCGTTCCACTTGCTTGCCAGCATTACAATCGTAAACCCAAGTGGAACGATTATTCGACCCACCTCTCGACATTGGTAAGTCTGGGGTGACTGGGATCTTGGAATATTTATTTATTATTTATTTACATTTATGGCTAGGCAGCTAGCCCTTTAAGCCAGATCTTAGTTTACAATATAGTTTCTTCTTTTTCTTATGCCTATGTGTAACACAGCTGAACTGTAGGCAATCAGCTAGTGATATTCAACGGAGTTCTTGTGACAACTCAAAAGGCCACCTTTGACTAAACAGTTCACATTTCTCATAAAACACAATAATTAATACTCAAAAACTATCAACTAACTATCCTACAACTATTGTTCATTTTAGAGTAATTTTACACATTTTTAGAAAATAAAACTGCACAGCACAACATCGCCTTTCAGTTCCCGCCAAAAACTCCGATCTTGGAATATAATACTAAAAATATCCATGTCATAATATTGGTGTTGCCAGAGTTGAGACGAAATTGCTAAAGTGATGCCCCTAATATAATAATATTCATATTTTATGGCCAGCGTGCACATGCAATATTGCAAATGGATGATAACGTACTGGTAGCACAAAATTTTGAATTTCATTTTGAAATTGAGTTTGAAACCCGAAAACCTCCGAGTGAAACTCTGTCGCCTCCGAGTATTACAGTTGACTGGAATTAGCTGCATTTTCAGTCTTATATACATATTTCTCTTTCTCCCCTTGTGAAGTTACCAAGTGTCAAGTGTCGAAACTTCGAGGCATATATCTGAAATAAACGAATAGACTAAGTCAGGGGTCGGCAACATTTTGAGTCGGAAGAGTCAAAAAAACAATTTACGAAATTTCAAAGTTTTTAAAGAGCCACAATTCTTTTCTTGCCAACAATAAATATTACTTGCATAAATTAAGTGTTTGATAATAACAAACAAATCTATTTATTCATATAAAAGTAGTGTTTTTCACAACAAACAGATAATATTTACGTGACATTATTAGAAAATAATAAGTAATTTTTAAAATAAAAATGAAAACATTCAAATTATTAACTTATAAGACTAACTTGTGCTTCAATAACAAACAATTGGGCAAACAAACTCAACGAAAGCCATGTCTTTTTCTACATATCAAGAGCTTCATAACATATAGGGGTATACGCAAAAATGCATTTTTTGTTTATAAAAAATATGCATGTTACAATTTGGAGATCTTACCAGTATGCAAGTGTATTTAAGAGAAGAAGGGTATTCCGGAATTCAGCCTTATTTTTTTTTTTCAAGGTTGGAGTTCATCAGACTGGCAGTTCGCCCACTTGATGGAAAGCGGTTACCATCGCCCATGGACATTTGCAACACCAAAGGTGCTACAAATGCGATGTTGCTCTCTTAATGGAGACTGGAACGTGATCACCAATGCCGGAACACGACTCTTGGTTGTTAGGGCGACATACTTTAGACCAAGGGTGGTAGCCATCCAGTCGGACATATGCCCTACCACCTAGTAAATACGATCAACTAGTTTTGTTTTATTCACAATTTTGTGCATTGTGTAAAAGTGCACTTTTCTCTGTACACCCATTTGTCATGAAGACTTCGATGTATAACTAAAGAGCCATATGTGGCTCGCGAGCCGCAGGTTGCCGACCCCTGGACTAAGTGCTTACAAAACCGTGCACAACGAAATTTCCGTAGAAGTGAAAAAGGAGACTGGATGATTTAAAAATCATAAAATACATTATATGAAGATAAATTTGAAGCTTTAAAACTCGAGTCCATATAGTAAAAAAAAAAAACTGGATGATTTCTGAGGTGCGTTCGGCTTGGTCGCCTACACTCATAATTATGTATGTGTAGGTAGCTTAATTAATTAGAAAACTGTGTGTGTAATAATTAATCATTTCTTCGTGCACGTACGGAGAAGGAATACAATTTCTTCGGGCGGCCTGTCGTAAGAGGCGACAAGACAACCCACAGCCAGGTGGTAGGGCATTTGCCCGACTGGATGGCTACCACCCCTGGTCTAAAGTATGTGGCATTACAACCTTGAGCTGTGTTTCGGCATTGGTGACCAGGTTCCAGTCCCCCTTAAGAGAGCGGCAGCCATTTGTAGCACCTTCGGGGTTGCAAATATCCATAGGCGATGGTAAACGCTTTCCATCAAGGGGGCCGTCTGTTTGTCTGCTGTATTTGGGTAATTTGACCTATTAAATATTTTTTTGTAAAGAATACCACATTTTTTTTATTTAGTTTTTGTGGCAATTTTTCGATATTTTCGAAATTTTCTTTAAGGGCACTGCGTACTCCCACATGCCCCCACAAAAAAACCCTGGTTATAACTGATCTTATACTTCAAAGAAACACTTTGTTTTTAATTTTGTCAGTACATACATGCGTCGTGCGTGCGAGTGAGTGACTGTGTGAGTAAGTGAGCGAATGAGTGAGTAAGGGATTGAGTGAGTCAGGAAGTGAGTGAGTGTGTTTCGCGTCGTGCGTGCGAGTGAGTGAGTGAATGAGTAAGGGAGCGAATGAGTGAGTGAGTCAGGAAGTGAGTGAGTCAGGAAGTGAGTGAGTGTGTTTCGCGTCGTGCGTGCGAGTGAGTGAATGAGTAAGGGAGCGAATGAGTGAGTGAGTCAGGAAGTGAGTGAGTGTGTTTCGCGTCGTGCGTGCGTGTGAGTGAGTAAGGGAGCAAGTGAGTGAGTAAGCGATTGAGTGAGTCAGGAAGTGAGTGAGTGTGTTTCTTTTGAACGAAAAAAAACGGTTACCTATAAAGATACGAGATCTAAACAGCCTTAACACTTACCTTACACTATAGTCGTGAATATTGAACACGGCGTAGTGATCATTTCTGAACACCATGTAGAAGTGATCCACCGGCTTGTTCAGCAACGTATGGCAGACCAGGGGCCTGTTGCCTACATTCGGGCTCTCAACGTCCCATATGTCCTCGAAGGAGCAACCTTTCCTGAAACCGAGTGATAGCATAAATGAGCCAAGTGCGTGTGATTCGGCTAAAACAGTTCCCAAACACTAGACTAAAGGTTGGTGTATAATATAATATAATAGTTCTGTTTTTTTCCAAAATCATTTTTTTTTATTGCAACAGTTCAGAAGACAGGCCCACTTGATGGAAAGCGGTTACCATCGCCTATGGACATTTGCAACACCAAAGGTGCTACAAATGCGCTGCTGCTCTCTTAAGGGACACTAATGCCGGAACATAACTCAAGGTTGTTATGGCGACATACTTTGGACCAGAGGTGGTAGCCATCCAGCCAGGCAAATACCCTACCACCTAGCTGTAGGGTGTTTTGTCGCTTCTTACGACAGGCCGCCCGGCCGCAGAAAATTGTATTCTTTCTCCGTTCCTGCACAGTGGATTCGATTCCTGAACAGGGTAATTGAATTTTCAAAAATGTAATGATACCATTTTTCGGTAAAATCAACCCCGGCTTTTTGAGTAAATTTCTCTATAATATCATAATATAGTTTCCTATTTGGCCTCAAAGACCCGCTTGAAAGATTCGACATATATATATACAGAATGGAATTGACCCTAACGATCAAAATAAAATAACAGGGTGTAATTTTTACAGATTTTAGTCGGTTCGATTTCCGGGTGAAGCAAGAGAATTTTCGAAAATTTTTGAATGCATTATTTCTTTTCAAAAATAAAGAAATGTTTCTTTGGAGTAACATTTGCTATCTTTATTATTTAGCCTACTTTCCCTCCAGGTGGCATTAAAATATTCCAGCCTGTTTATTAGCCAACAAGTTTGTTGCGGCACGATTTACCAAATGAAGGTACACACTGGTTCAGCCGGGCATGAACCAGTACGCTCGCGCCGGTGTGTACGCGCCACATCATACATTGCCTATGAGAAACGCTCATTATCTACGGCCAACCGCCAATATTCGAAATATTCTCTACAGAACGACGACGAATTATTGTACGCGCGTCAAAAAGTAATTGTAAAATCGCAATATATTAAAATATACGCATATTTCAAGCAAAAGGTGCTTCATTGAAGACTTCCTATGCTTCAAAGTTGTATATTTCAGTAGTTATGCATATTACTTTTACAAATGTATAAATATTAATGTATTTATTTATGAATAAATATATGTGTATGTTACAGTCATAGTGATTAAATAGCTATTATATATAATGACTGGTCATTATATATAATAGCAAAATTGACTAGACAATGTGATAAATTAATCACTTTATCCGGATATTCTTCATAATAGCGGGTCAAAGTTAGCCAAAGTATTAAATTAAATATTTTATTATTATAGTCTTTAAAGAGTGATACCAAATACTTGTATTGATCTCTTTTTTTTAAATTTTGTTTTATGGCCAGTGAACTTTAAATTTACTTTATAAAGTTAAATGACTTTATAACAATGTTAATTAACGTAGAATTATTATCTATGAAAATGTTATTTTAATTCTTAGGCAAATTGAAATATAATTTTATAATTTTTACCTATACCTACTTGTTTTATTACATTATCCAAATCTTCGAAGATATTATATAAATTTGCTAGTTAATGTGATTAATTCTGTGTCAATTATTCTAAATCTAAATTGAGTAGACATTATAAATAATGGCTAGATAATATATATAATATCCGGATTTATTACTTTGGCTGTAACATATATAAAAAAACCGAATGTCTTTCGTTATATTGATAAATAAATTTAAAAAAAAACTTACGTGCTTCTCCCGTAACAATATTTAGTCTCCACAATGAGATAAGTCGCTCTCAACTTGTTCAGCTCATGGTAAAGCTCCTCTGGAGTGAACCTTCCATAGGTTTTGTATACTGAATATGCTCGCATCCTGAAATTGGGAGTTAAGAGAACACTGAATCCAGGTCCAATGGTCCAGACGGCACAAAAACACGCACACACCTATGACACCTGCCAGGTGGTAGGGTATTTGCCTGACTGGATGGCTACCACCCCTGGTCTAGAGTATGTCGCCATAACAACCTTGTGTTGTGTTCCGGACCGGGTTCCAGTCTCCTTTAAGAGAGCAGCAGCGCATTTGTAGCACCTTTGGTGTTGCAAATGTCCATAGACGATGGTAACCGTTTTCCACACTCATGCAATACAGAAAAAAAAACGTTTTTGGTCTCGGAACGCCCGAAAGAAGAGATAGCTTGCGTGAGAGAAAGGGAAGCCAGATAGACTGGTGCCGTAACGCGTTACGTAACGAAGCGGTTTACCCTCCCATAAGAAGTTACCACTTCAAAAATAAAAGGAGACAAACGTTCAGTACTCTACGGCCAACCGCCAGCTTTCAAAATTCACTACTAAACGAAAACGAACTATTAGGTGAGTAAAGTTTATTGTAAAATCGCAAACAATTGAAATACACGCATTATTAGAGCCAAAGGTGCTTCCGAAGAACCGAAGACTTCCTACGTTTCACTGATAAATATGACAAATCCATCGAAGTCTTAGAACCGATAAAATTAACCGCTTTTGATCGGTTCAAACCAATTCTAGTCAACTATTCTGTTCAGAGCATGAACCTTTAAAAAATGTTACGGAAGATTGTATTAATCGATTTATTCCACGAGAGTTATTATCTCTATATGACAAACAACTGTTTCTAATATAGATTATGTTTTCGTGTGCGATAAGAACCCTTCGAAACCGTTCAAAACCAGTCTATTTAAAAAAAAATTGATCTAACTGAAGGTGAAACCGGGGATTGCATGATTGAAAAAGCAGTTTTAATACAGTTTGAAATAAAACTATGTTTTTTGTCAAGTCTTTAAAAGTGAAAATTAATAAAATATTTAATTCTTAAAATAGCTAGAATGCCTTCAGTGATGATTAGATATACCTAGTACAAAACAAAAAATGAAGAAAGTTCACTAAAGCTAATTTGAAAATGGTCTAGAAAGAACAAATGAAACATTATTAGGTCTTATTGTTTTGACATTGATGGGTAAAAGTAAAAAAAAACCAACAAAAAAAACTTATTGAAAAACATTCTGAAATATCGTGTTTGTTTTATAAAATTAAAATAAACTTTTTTTTTAAACAAATAGATGCAGAAAGCGACTTTGTGTTATACTATGTTATATCAATAGGCAAAAATCAATAGTTAAATTTACCTGGCTTCGTGGTGCTCGTAATGAGGGTGGGCCACTATGGGTCTCCTGGTGGAAAGCATCACGGAAGCGAGGATGGGCATCGAGCCCGCGAACGCGGCGCTCGGGCTGGTCTCCCTTTTGATCCACTCCAGCAACTCCTCTTGACGTATGTCACTGAATTCACCTGAAATATGTGCGAGAGAAATAGTATAGTCTATATTCTATTGTATTCTATTTTGTTGGGCGATGGGGTCCAACGATTTAGGCTGGTGTGCGCCGACTTTTAACCGATGGTTAAACTTAAATAATCGCCAAAAATGTATGGAAAAAAATAAAAACTTCGTTTAAAAAAACCGACTTCAAAAACTAAAATGTATAAAATAACTTATTTCTAAAGCTATTATTATTAATATATCTTATCTAAAACATCTTAAAGTCGGTGCTTAATAATTTTCAAAATATAGTAATTTTTATGTTTTACTTTGCACCGACTTCAAGATGTTTTAGATAATATATATTAATAATAATAGCTTTAGAAATAAGTTATTTTATACATTTTAGTTTTTTAGTTTTTGAAGTCGGTTTTTTTAAACGAAGTTTTTATTTGTTACTTTTTAGTGTCTAGCTATGTATGAGTGGACTTACGAATGGTGCCGCGCTTCTTAAAAAAAAATTTAGGTCCCAAGAAACGAGAACAAAAAAATGATCGTAAAATGAAAACTACTGGGCCAAACTATGTCAAAGTTTTAGGGGACCACATGACAGCTATTCCGCGTCGAACAAAAAAAGAACCACGTAAATCGAATCATAAATCACGGAGTAATCGGCGAACATACATAAAAAAAGATCCCGACGAATTGAGAACCTCCAACTTTTTTCGAAGTCGGTTAAAAACAGTGATTATTTTTGATTAACCGTCGGTTAAATTTCGGTGCACACCAGCCTTAATGTGCGTTGATTTTGCCAATGTCGGAGTGACTTTGGGAGTGACTATATAAAAATGACAGGTCTATAATATTATAAATCTCTAAAAATGCCGTCTCTATACATTGAAGCTATTTAAAAAAACCAACTGGAATCACTTTTTTTGATGCGGTTTTCGCTGATCAACGGAAAATTCTTAGACTTGAAATCTCGAAGAGAACACAGAAAAGTGTACTGTTCTGTAAGACCGCCATTTATACCTAATTCTAAGTTGTTTTTGTGTATTATTTCATTGATTTTATTGTACCATAAAAGATATTCTATTTTATATAAGAAAAGTAATTTTTTGAGTGAAATGTTAAAGCATTCCTTCTCAAACAAGTATATCGTTCAGTAGACAATTATTTTTGCTCTTAAACGTTAATATCCCTATTAATATTATAAATGCGAAAGTAACTCTGTCTGTCTGTTCCGTTTTCACGTAAAAACTACTGGACCGATTTGGCTGAAACTCAGTACATATATGTTTTCGATACCGAGAATGAACATAGGATACTTTTTATCCCGAAAAGTGGGATCGTTTCCGGGATAAAAATATATTTGTCTTTCTGTTTGTTATGCTTTTACGGAAGAACTAATGGGCCGATTTGGCTGAAATTCGGTACGTATGTAAATTAAATACTGAGGATGGACAAGGGATAATTTTAATTTTGGCCTTTTTGGTCATTTTAGCCTTTTTGATCATTTTGGCCTATTTGGTCATTTTGGCCTTTTTGGTTGTTTTGCCTATTCGGTCATTTTGACCTATTCAGTCATTTTGGCCTTTATGGTCATTTTGGCCTTTTGGCCTATTCGGTCATTTTGACCTATTCAGTCATTTTGGCCTTTATGGTCATTTTGGCCTATTTGCTCATTTTGGCCTATTTGGTCATTTTGGCCTATTTAGTCATTTTGGCCTATTTGGTCATTTTGGCCTATTTGGTCATTTTGGCCTTTTTGGTCATTTTGGCCTATTCGGTCATTTTGGCCTCTTTGGTCATTTTGACCATTTTGATTATTTTGGCCTTTTTGGTCGTTTTTGCCTATTCCGTCATTTTGGCCATGTCGGTCACTGTGTTTTTTTGGTCATTTAGACCATTTTGGTCAAGTTTTGTAATTTATTTTGTTGACAGATAGACCCCCGTCTATCTGTCAACGATGGTATGATTAGCGATATAAAATGAAGTGAATCTTCCGTGGACAAATAGATAAAAATGTAATATAATATAACCTTTAGCACTTGCTCTATAAACAAGAGACACGCACTAGAGGTTAACCCGTAAACTCTAGTGATTGTATAAAAATGCCTTCTTATTGACATAATAGTTTGTAAAATGTATGAAATTTAATAAAACTACGTTTTATTATGTGTACAAGTCGCGAAAACTTAAGAAAATATTGTATGAAAATTATTGTAAATTTGACAATTCTTATAACGGTAATTATGGACTTTTTAATATAATTATTTGAGATTTATGCACTACGTATTTATATTCAGGCATAAAATAGTTTGTTATTCAATTAATATAAATGAATTTATTTCATATAAATAAAAAATGAGAATCTCCTCCTTTTTCAAGTCGGTTAAAAAGCAGGAAACGATCCGATCACAACTGGGAATTATCGCTTATATGACGATGATGATATCGCTGACAAAAACTTACCTATGTGTGACATTTCATCATTAATGTTGTTCATCAAATTATATACAAGTGGCACCAGGCTTAGCATCCAAAATAACGGTACATATTTCATATAAGATTTTGGGAGTCTAAAAATAAAAAAAAACTGGTGATTTTTTGTGTATACAACGTCTGTAGTTTACTGGTCGCCCATGGTCGAAATTCGACCATAATAATTAATAAGCTTCTGAGATCCTGGATATCATGTAGCAGCAGAGTGCTAGCCAAGACAAGTAAAACGAGCCCAAACACGACGGGTCTATCTTGTTTAGTGCAGGAGTTCCTATGGCCACCTTCCGACTCCATCATCAGATCAGCTCCATGGTACCATATTATTGCATTGTTACTTGCAATGACGTTCTTCATTAAGGCTAAACAATTAAAACTCAAAATCGGCTTGATCATATTTGATGAAATGTTGTATTTAAGTTCGTTACGGGATGGTTTAGATCCAAAATTAAAAGCTATATTTTAAATATATTTTTAGGGCAAAACAGCGACCCGAGAGCTTCATAACAAATGGGCGTACAGATAAAAGTGCAATTTTGCACAAGGAACAAAATTGTAAACAAAACAAAACCATAATATTTTCTTAAGTTTTCGCGACTTGTACACATAATAAAACTACGTTTTAACGGTTTTAAGCGCGGTAATTTATTTGATTTAGGTTTATCCGACGTTTCGGCCGCAAAAATTTAAAACTAAATAATTAAAATGAACAAGTTGGCGGTAGGCTGAATAAAAACTTTGACAATACACGTTTGACAAATGTCATCTTTGTCTTCCGTGACCACGGCCACTGAAAAGCGGCCGAAACGTCGGATAAACCTAAATCAAATAAATTACCGCGCTTAAAACCGTTAAAACGTAGTTTTATTATGAAAACAAAACCAGTTGATTGTATAAGGCTGAAATTTAGTACCCTTTTTTTAGGTACAACTTGTATACTGGTAATACTTCCTAAATTGTAACATACAGTTTTAGTAAACAACAAAAAAATTGCATTATTGCGTATACGCCTATATGTTATGAAGCCCTCTAGGGTTGGGCTTAGGTACATATATATCCCCGGATGATTTCCTGGATGATTTTAATGGTTAATGTGTTTAGGAATATATTTAAGACTTATTTATAACAACCGAAATTGGTTTTGAGTGGAAAAAACACATATTCAATTAACTATCGAAGTTTAAAATTCACGACAATGATCTGGTAATTTTGTCGCCGAGACGTTTTTTTGTGCACCGGAAAGTGTACATTTTGAAGAGGACGGGATTTATTTAAATAGGAGACTGTATGTATCTGAAAATTTAAACATGTGGAGTTTTAAACAGTCTGTTAGGTTAGGTTTTGTGTAGACCAAAGCCAGAACCGACTGGTAACCATTCACTATTTATCTTATATATTAGTGAAAAACAGAAGTGAGGTTAGATAGACAAAAACATTAATAACTCAGGAACTATACATTTCCTCCACATGGGAGTTGCAGAAGGGGTAAGTTTTCCTCCCCCTCCCCCCCTCATTACTTATCATTACGGGGACATATATGTAAATCACACCCGCCCTCTAGTAAATAATAAGAAAAGTACTTACATATAATAATTTGTGTTGGCAACTAATGAGCACACAACGCACATCTGCGTTACAAACAGCAATTTCAATCTCATCACCAAAAAGGCCATGAATGCAAACACAAACATTTGTGATATATTAAAAAAAATGGCAGGTTCTATATTCAAATTTTTTAAAAAGTTCACACACTCATCATCACTGTCAATGTCATCCTTCAATTGCTTGTCTATGACATCTAAGTCATTGACCATTTTCCGCCGCTTCAATTTATTATCTATGCAAGTTAATTTACTATCTGTATTGTTTTCAATCCCACTATCACTTTCTTCTTCCAGTTCTCGTTTTTTATTGTCTATAGTCTCTACTTTTATTTCACTCTTCATAGCGGTCACAATCCAAAAACCGCACATGTTGCCAGTGCACAGCAAAACGGTTGGCAACAAAAAAGTTTTTGTAACATTTTTAATTGTACTTAGTGGCAAAAAGTCAAACACTTCTGAACAAGTATAGAGTAAAGTGTGAAAGTTTTTAAAATTACTAAATTTTGAATAAAGAATGTCCCATATATGTGTGTCCTCTTGCACATTTAAAAAGTCACCTATATTTTTTTTCAAATAGAAAGAGCCCAGTATTGCCAGTGCTAGCCTCAGTGTTACCAGCCACATTTCCACAAATAAATCGAATCTATTTTGCACTTTTATTCTCAAAGAGCTAAAGAATAGACAATACATTGATATTACTATGAAAAATGACATATAAAGCGATGACTTCAGCATATCATTCCCTTGAAGTAATAACACTGCCATGTGCAAACCACAAAAGTGTGAATGCAGAAATATGCATAGAGTTTTTAAGTCTATGATTTTTAATTGTTCCATAACAAAGAATATAGCTGTCTGGGTAAGAAATATAAATTGAGTGAACTGCCAAAACAAGAGACATAGACAGTTTACGATGAAAATTGAAACCTGTAACAAAAAAAAAGTTGATAAATATATAGAAAATACGTGGTAAAGTCGTGGTAGCCTAATGGCTAGCACACGCGTCCTAAACTCAAAGGTCGCGGGTTCGATTCTGGCCGGAACGCATGCACCAGAGGCTGATTTCTGACCTAATGTGCATATTGTTACAATTACCCTAACAGCTTCTACAATGTTATTAGAGATTTTGCTTGTCTGACAGCAACAGGCAATGAATTCCAAAGTTGGACAGCCTTAACCGTGAAAGAATTCGGTAGTTGACAGTATGAAAAATATAGGTTGAAATTAATATATATCGTAGATTACGATCTAAATATGACAAAAATAAATTGTTTTAACTAAAATATTAAATATTAATTTATATTTTTGAGAAATAAAATTGTTATATTGCAGCCATTAGCCACATGACAATGAACGCCGATCAGAGCGCGTGACGTCATAGTGTGCAAAACACAAGAAGGTATCAATGACTTCTCAGATAACACTTCAACGAAACAGATGTTTGTTTCGCACACTGACGTCATGCGAGACGCCATGACAGCTTGACGCGTTTTTGTGACGAAATGTCAAAATATTTATAAAATTGCTAAATTAAATATGTTCATGTTGTTTTTTTGCTGAAATATTAATATTTTGGCTAAAATAGATCATAAGGCTCGAAATAAACCTGTTTCTTAAAAAATTTCAACTACCGAATTATTGAATAACATTGTATTATGAATAGGAGTAATAAGTCTACGTTGACTTTGACCTTCCAGGGCGTAAATTGAGCAAGAAATAAATTCAAAGCGTTCTTTAAGGTACTGTGTAGTAGGGATGAATAAAATACTGTAAAACAAAATAATGTGAGTATTCCGGCAAAAACGAATCGGTAACTACTTGAGTTTTTGAGTTCACTATAACTGTTTAACCATGTTTTGAACAAATAAATTTGATTTGATCTCTGTGACTTTCGTTTAAAGACCAAGTTTCGCATCCATATTTTTATCGGATTGTACTTGTTTCTTAAATTGCATACACCAAGAGTAGCCATGTATAGAATAGACCAACCTGCAAATGGAAGGTGTTCCTTCTCTTGGTATCCCTAAGCTGGAGGGTAACCAGCCAAGCTTGGAGTAAAAGCAAAGACGCTGCCATATTCTCCCTTTCGTTTGGGGCCCATTGCACCCTAGTACATTCTGCGTGGTTAGCCATGTATTGAACAACGGCCAGAACACCCCCTAGTAAACTGTCACTGAAATTACATGTTACATGTTTTAATATATTGTTACAACCTAGGTGCCGAGAAAGACAAATTCACACCTGCAGCCCTGCAGAAACACATTTTATTACCTTTTCGGCATTTGGACTTCTTTTGTTTAATTTGTGATAAGAATAAAAAATAAAAACTTCATTAAAAAAAACCGACTTCAAAAACTAAAAAACTAAAATGTATAAAATAACTTATTTCTAAAGCTATTATTATTAATATATATTATCTAAAACATCTTAGTCGGTGCTTAGTAATTTTCAAAATATAGTAATTTTTATTATGTTTTACTTTGCACCGACTTCAAGATGTTTTAGATAATATATATTAATAATAATAGCTTTAGAAATAAGTTATTTTAAACATTTTAGTTTTTGAAGTCGGCTTTTTTAAACGAAGATTTTATTTTTTATTTGTTACTTTTTAGTATCTAGCTATGTATGGGTGGACCTACGAATGGTGCCGCGCTTCTTAAAAAATATAGGTCCCAAGAAACGGGAACAAAAAAATGTTCGTAAAATGAAAACTACTGGGTCAAACTATGTCATGTTTTTAGTTTTAAAAAAGAATCACGTAAATCGGATATCGGTGAACATACATAAAAAAAAGATCCCGACGAATTGAGAACCTCCTCCTTATTCGAAGTCGGTTAAAAACAGCCCATTGTGTATTGTAATCTTTCATGGTAGTCATAAGCCAGGTGTGATTCTAGGAAATTCGGTCCACGCGGCCGAGCAAACATTGCATTTGTACAGTATAAAGCAATGCCCCAATTGAGAGATGAGGCAGTCAAGCGATAACCACACAATTTAAATTCGAGTCCTGCAACTCGTAACAATATGTTTGCGATTAACGCAACTCTTTCATCTCCATCAGACCTCATTACATCATAACATAATATCGTTATACTTCACACATGTCACTCGCCTTAGATCAAATAACTATATATATATATATATATACATATTATGAAACTGTAGAGGTCGAATTTCTGTACAATGACAAAAAATGCTAAAAACCGAGTCAGGGGGATGTAAAAAGTGAAAGTTTTTTTTTAATTTTCTGTTTGTCTGTTTGTACGGGCTAGTCTCCGAAACAACTGGACCGATTTAAATGCAATTTTGTATGGTGGTAGCTTATATCCCTGGTCAACATATAGGATACTTTGATTCCGAAAAATTAAAGAGTTCCCGTGGGATAGTTAAAAAAACTTTCCACACGGTCGTAGTCGCGGGCAGAAGCTAGCTATCTTTATAAATCACGCATGTCTCTCGCTTTAGATCAAATAACTATATGATATGTATATTCCCTATAAAACCTAAAATACAAACAAAAGTTATGAAATCACAAATTATACATACAGATCTAGAAATAAAGTTTAATTTAATATAATACCAAATCAATATTCACTTGGTATTGTATATATTATTATTCTTTGTTTCATATTGTGCTCATCTATACATATAATAAAATTGAAGAGGTCAAATTTCTGTATAATGAAAAAAATGCTAAAAACCGAGTCAGGGGGATGTAAGAAGTGAAATAGAACTAATTTAGATTTTTTTCAATTTTTTTGTTTCTCTGTTTGTCTGTCTGTACCGGCTAATCTCCGAAACGGCTGGACCGATTTACATGAAATTTTGTATGGTGATAGCTTATATCCCTGGTCAACATATAGGATACTTTTGATCCCGAAAAATTAAAGAGTTCCCGTGTGATAGTTAAAAAGCTTTAATAACTTAAACAGCTTATAACAGACTGAATGTAATTTCTCAACGTAACATAATAGAAGTAGAAATTTTGACTGGGTGTGGTGTCGGTGAGAGGGTTTTATCTTATATATATTAATATACAAAGCTGATAAGTTTGTTTCTTTGTTTGTTTGCTTGAACGCGTTAATCTCAGGAACTACAGGTCTCATTTTAATTTTTTTTCTGTATTAGATAGCCCATTTATCGAGGAAGGTTATATCTAGTTATAAATAATATTAAATGTTCATTATCTTTTTTTTGTTTCTTCTGTGAAGATGACGTTACTGCTTGGCACTATAGGAACACCAGGGTCGGTTATTATCAACCAGCATTTGCTGAGTTAGGGCCTGTTTAGAGTTGGTTAACTTTTGGCTTTTATTAAACTGCTTATACTTTTATAATTTTGGAACGAAGTTCCTTATCGCGGGGTGCGAAAGGGGGCTAGACGGAAAAAATTAAGACCAAAAGTTGTAACGACACTTTTAGCTATAGTTGTAAGCCGTGCGGCGTGCGTGTGTTTCTCTGTCTGTCTCTCTCTCTCATAGAAAGCAAGCCAGATATAACTAACTTCGTTCCATCTGTCCCTTGACACTTCTCAAGTTTTTATTAAATACATACATTTAATAAAAACTTGCGGGGTAGGCACGAACAACGGAGCGCCATTCAGGCTTATTCTTACACACCTCACTTGCTTCTTTGACATTCATAGCTCTTGTTTTTATTAAATAACTCTAAATATACATTATTTCCTTTCTTTCAAGAATATTAGTATAGAAGTATAGATTAATTGTGAAGTAGATACCTTAATGCAGCAGCATGCAAGAACAACGCGGCCACCGTAAGTCCGGCGAGGCTCCACACAGCCTCCAAGTAAAAAAGGATAGGCTGACCGAGACCGATACAGCTCTCGACCGGAGGTACATCCGAGCCTCGGTCTACTATATGACATTGGCGATGGGCAGTTGTGTTCAAGATTGGTTCTAAGTAGTGATACATTGCACCTATCATTAGCTGAAATTTAGTAAGGAACACATATTAAAAAAGATATATATTATTGTATAAAAGAGTGGGGTATATACTTAAGAAACATATATATTTTTTTATAGCTGGAGTACAGCAAACAGGCTGACGGCCCACCTGGTGAAAAGCGGTTACCGTCGCCTATGGACGTTTGCAACATCAGAGATGTCACCAACGCGCTGCCGGCCTCGAAGAAATGTTATGACACCCTTTTTGAAAAAAAAAGAGAAGCAAAGTCTCTCCTCCTTGTTATTATAAAGTAACCATATGACAGAAGTAGTCAAATGGAGTAATCGCAAGTCATATAAGAGGGGCAGTCGACCGACGGTCTACAACCGTCATTCTACGTTCATGAATTGAATAAAGCGGAAGCTCTGTTGGACAAGAGGCACATAGTATATTGTGGTCGATAATTACTGTTTGATAATCGCAGTATTAGGACCAGTTCAGTGAGGTACACATTAACATGAGAATTTTATATATTAAGATGAAGATTATTTATTTAATAGAAAGGACACCTACCTCAGGATGAATATTAAACCTGTTAAATGCGTTTACATCTTTGGGATATTCCACTAATCTATCATACATCAACTTAGATATGCCTGCTATGAATGGCTTCTCTTCCACTACAGTTTTATAGTATGAGTAGTAAAAGCCCATTTCTGTTCTGAGTGACATCTCTCTTTCAAGCTCCGACAAGTAAGAGAAGTTGCGATCATTCTCAAAAAGGTGTGATACATATCTGTAGTGCATGTAGCCAAGGGTAAATGCTGGAATTAAAAGAAACATATATTATTACCAACATACATGGACTGGGTCTTATTGGAGATCTGAAATTCATAATTATTGCACCTACTAGATATAGAAACGGCTTGTGTTTAAGCGCCTACCAGAAATGCACCTATTGTACTAACAATAAATTTGAAATACCTGCCAGAATGGATAAATGCTCACCAAATTGTGTTTCATAAAGTATTATAGAAATGAAGCTATTTTCCTTTTTATGTTACGCCATAAACATGTATAAATGCCTTTAAAGCTAATTGCAGACCAAATATTTTATATTATCGCTTAATTGATATTACCAATTTAGTCATTTTTGCTGAGGCAAATAAGCAAATGGTCAAACATACAATTATTTTTAATACCAAATATAATATTGCGTAATGCAAACACATATTGCTATTTTATTGTTTTATGATTTTGATTAAAATATGATAATATAGCAAAATAAATACTTCACTCTCAATATTACTACAATACAAATGATTAAGGTAGGTAAAAAATGAATCACTGGTAAGAAAATAAAGAAACAAAAGTAAAACGAAGTTATGTCTTATTATATTTATAGGTACTTATAAAATTATTTTGAACTTAAGATTTACAATGGCACTTTAAGGAACACAATAGTTAAAATCAGTGAATCACATATACTTTTTAAAAAAACGAACAAAAGAGAATAATTATTGAATCAACAGAGCTTTTTTAGATTTAGCTGGGCGCCCTCTCTTGCTCTTCTCACCAATACCTATTCCTGGCTTCAAGAGGTGGTTCCAAGTACTTCAGCCTGATTGCTAAACCCAGCAAATGTTTACAGATATACTGTTTCAAGAATGTCGGACAGTTACATCTACCAGTTAGCCAATCAGTACGGTAGATTAGTGTCATTACTTCCCATTCACTAAAAAACTGTTGCTTAAAACCATCGAAAATTTCCTAGTGGAAATCGAAACTTTTACATTCCATGTTGTCACCGACTGGAATCCTGTAGTATATCGCTAATTCAGCTGTCTGTTTGACGGGCAGTCTTTTAGGCAATTTAGCTCATTGGTACGCTTCAGTCCAAAGAGTACATTGAATATATGGAGACTTCAGTCCATTGTTTGAGAGTAATGGTGGGTTGTTGGGAAACGGACTTGTTATTTACAGCATAAATGTTAGACCCCTCTGCCATCATATCTTTCGCTATCACTAGGACGCATGACAGTGTGTGACGCTTACGTAACGGGATTGCGTCCCGCGGTCTGTGCGTCACATGCCGGTGTCGGCTGTGCTGGTCGCAGGGTAAATAAGGAATATAATATATTTTGGATTCAGGTTGGATAATTTGATTACACTTAAGCTATTTAGGACTGTAATTTTCGGTTTGAATGTTACTGTTTTAGTAAAACAAAATTTTGGTGAGCATTTATCCATTTTGTTAGCAAATAGAATTTAAAACAAAACATACAATTATTTAGATGAGTGTGTATTTATTTTGGAACATAAAACATTGTTTTTTAGGCACCTCGGTATGGAGTGGATTAAATTTATATGAAGTTAATATATTTTACTTGGTACTTAGTCTTAGGGACAAAAAATATTTTGGTGAGCATTTAAATTGTACCCTATAGAAACTAACAGTTTTTGAAGTTATACTTCTTTAGGCGCGTTAGGGAAAAATTATGAGAGTAAATTTTTACGATGCGCACGCACCCCGTCATGAAAAAAACCTACACTAAAGTTAGTTATAGTCAACATTTTAGTTTTTCTATTGTTAGTGTCGTTTTTTCTACAAATGTAGAATAAGGCAAAAGATCAAATTTTTGAAAAGATTTTTATCTTGATACATCAAAGAAGTATAACTTTTAACAGGTGTAGATAGTAAAATATGTATATAGTAAGTGTAAGTAAGTGGAAGCATGTTTTGTGCTCTTCATTGGTATTTACATCATATATTGGTGGTTCGAGTGCATATGTCTGCATATTCGGTGGTAAAATGGTGAGGTAGGAACTAATTCATTTAATTCAAGAAAAGAATTCTTAGTAAAACCAATAAGGTAGGAGACTTTCTGGAGAAGCTTGGATAAAAGAGTACCACTCTTTTATCCAAGCATGCAAAAAGGTGTTTCAGGTGTCATGCTAATACTGCCTACATGCAGAAATCTTTATGGGCTAGATCTGGAGAGATTTTTCACTTCCTTTAAGAGACTCAATCCAAAAAGTTTTTTATCAGATAAAAGACTGTCAAAACTATCTTCCACCTTTTATGTAAGTATGACTTTACTTATACTGACAGAGTATAGTACTGTATTTAATGCTAGGTCAGGACTTCCCTAACTGCACCTCTGCAGTATTATCCCAGAGGCATTGTAAGGTAATCTAAATAAGTTAGCTGTCTGTGTCAATGTGATCTAATTGAGTGAGCACCCATACACATTATTTTCTACAAACTTGGATGCTATTTGGAGTTTTTCTGGCAAATTGTTATTAGGTTAGAACTATAACTTATAGGTAAATGTATAGCAAGAAGGCCAGTGTATCTCAAAATTATGGCAACTTTCAAAGAGTATCACAGTCAAAATAATTTTGTGAAGCCCTGTGCTATGTAATAATATATATCTTAATATATATAAATCTCCTGTCACAATGTTTGTCCGCGATGGTTTGTTTTTGTGTGTTTGAGTGGGTCCCTGGATGGTTTAAATCCACAATTGGAACCGGTAGGTGGCACTGGGATCGGGTTCTAGAATCCTCCTAATCACCGGGAGCGATTTTGGTGATTTTGTTTTTGTGTATTTGAGTGGGTGTCCCCGGATGGTTTAAATCCGCAATTGGAACCGGTAGGTGGCGCTGGGATCGGGTTCTAGAATCCTCCTAATCACCGGGAGCGATTTTGTTTTGTGTATTTGAGTGGGTCCCCGGATGGTTTAAATCCACAATTGGAACCGGTAGGTGGCGCTGGGATCGGGTTCTAGATTTTTATTTTTTCAAAGCAGGACAACGTCTGCTGGGGCCGCTAGTATATGTATATATCTAACACACAGTATTAGATATATACATCTACCACACACATCACCTGATTGGTTTAAGTTATTCTTTATATTTTATAAGTTAGGTTTCTTGGAAGAGTGCCTTAAGTGTTAAGGTCGTCTATTGTTCCTGTCAAGATAGTATCGTAATCGTGCATTTTTGTAACTGTTCTTTGGTGAGCAATAAAGTGTTATCAATCTTTCTATGATTTTGTAATATAATAAAAAAGCAATTAAAACTAATGTTCAGAATTAAAGTTGCGAGATGACCCTGAAAAGTGGGAAAATATCTAACAGTTTTGTAATTTAACCTTTATTCTAAATTGAAAACATAATATCATCTTAATTAATTCTTATTTATCAAAGTGCTATAAGAAAATGAAAAATCATTACCTATAAAGGCTATAGTGAGACATTTTAAGACGTTTTTCGGTTGTAACCTACTCTTTCTGACTTCATCTTTATTTTCTACGATTACATCCTCTTCTTTAATCATGGTTTTAGTTACATTTCAATAAATTATTAGATAAAATTCACTTAAACCTCAATAAAGAAACCTTAATTAATATATATCACATAACTTCATTATTAAACTGATCAACTGACTTGAACTGACGTACGTAAATATCCATAGATAATATACTATACATAAAATAGGTGAGCCTCTCAAACATAAAATACCAGAACATCAACCACCTCAGCCGATAGATGGTCCTTCAATATATATATATATATAGTCCCGTATAAAATCCATTACCTGATACGGTACAAACTCTAAAAAAGTAATGCTTCAAATATTTTGTCGCGCTACTACTCAGTGTACTACTCGCGCCTCAAATGTAAAAGAAAGGACGGAACGATGATAACAGTACAATAAGGCCTCTACGGATATTCACGTGACAAAAACGGATAACATGACATATACGACTGCTAGTAATATGAGGTGACTGATGCCTATCACCTTTGATTGTTAATGAACATTACCAACGTAGAAGTTTTGTACGAGACAAATGAGGGAATATCGCTCACCGGCCTCATCGCTTCAAAAGTTCTGCCTGGCTAGAAACCATACAAATCTCTTCACCTCATTTGAAGTGGTACATTGTACTGGTTCAGTACATATAATATCATGCTACTCTTCCCAACTCATTTTTAAACTATGTCCTACCCAACTCTTTTTCAATATAGAAATATCACTAGATAACCTGGCTAGAGATGGGTGATAAATACTGTCACGCTGAAAAAGTCACAGCGACAAGCCGTCTAAAAGTATCACTGTGACATGCCACGAAAGAACAACGTTACAAAGTCACTTCGATTCCCGGAACGTTGGTCCTTTACGTCGCGTCAATCATTCGTTGTAATCGTGAGTCGCGAACATAGTTCGGTTAACATCGGCACTAATCGAGTTGATTTGGGTAAGGCGGTGGACGACTCGCTCAGCCGCGGTAGCGGCATAGAGCATTTAGTTGCTAGAAAGGGCATAATTATTATTGTTTGTATCACTACAGTCCTTTGGTTTTGTTTATATTAATAACTTATTAAAAATTTACAAGATTTCCAAACATTAAAAAACAGAACTGAGTTATTTATTTTTATAGAATGAACAAATTAATTTAGGAATATGTATTTAATTATTTAACTACTAGTAATAACTATATACATATTATTTAATAAGTAGATATTTTATATATGATCAATGACAAAGATAGGCAGACATTCTTGTCAGTCAATGATGTAAAAATATTATATATTTGATAGTATAAACTTAAAATACGTACTCACCTACCTGTTGTGTATCAAATTGATACACAACAGGTAGGTGAGTACGTATTTTAAGTTATCATTGCTTACAGGTTTATGAAATATACGGTAAACAAAGCCAAATATACATAATTATCTTTAACATAACATAATAATCTAAATATGATGTATTTCTAGTATTTTTGACACCAAATCCATAAAAGTAGATTTATTAGCCAAACCTACAATATAAATGTACAGGGTTCATCATTGCATTGTTATTGGTTATTTTAGAATTTTAGATCAACGACCTAATTATCATCGAGTAAGTAAATCACCAGATACGTTATTTATACGTTGTAAATTAAAAACGTCTATTGGAACTGGAACGAAACCGATTACCGAATATTACATTCTGATGTAAGTGACTGTCGTGACAAAGTAACGTTGATTTGTCGCTGTGACTTTTTTGTAACCGGAACGTCAGTCACGGTGACTGAAAAGGAACGATTTTCCTCACGTCTAAACCTGGCTTAAGGTCAGAATAAAACTATAGTTTAAAAACTAAAATAAAACACTTGATAAAATAAAACAACAGTAGAAGTGTGTGAGGGATTCATTAAATAAAACTGTCACTTGTGGCATTTTGCTCTTGAGATCTCATCAGCGCGTTGTAATTGTTCAACGATATTGTACAGCGCCATCTTAATTGCACTAAATGGAAACTATTTGTAACTTTTAACCGCCTCTTTCCTTTGATAGCGCTTGATTCCATACATTTTTTATTTTTCGATTATACAGAGGAGATTAACTGGGTTTTTTAAATGTTTTATGGCTTGGCAACTAGGTCTTTGAGCCAGATCAACTCGGATGGATACTTGGAGGGTAGAGGTAAGGAGATAGAGAAGGATCTCAGTATATTAAAAAGTGTCCACTGAATGGCAGCAAATTAAGATGGCGCAATAGTAGCAAGTGGAGAGTATTTTAAAATAGCGCCACAAATAATTAGAGTTTGGTTGAATGGTCTAAAACTACTTATTTCATTGAAGTGCTTTTTTAAGGACCGCAGGCGCTAGGAGGTTTAAATAACCGATTAAAATCGTTTAATTTCTGGCTTAAATTCAGAGCCATAAACTAAAAAAATATATTAAATAAAGTTTTATCTATGATTTGTAATCACTTTGTAATATATTAAGCCTAGTTGCCAAGCCATAAATATTAAAAAAAATGTAATATATTAATGTCAAAAAGTCAAAATTCTACTCATAAAAATAGTCAACAATATTAACTCATAAACAAACATCAGTTCCTGCTCGTGCTGAAACTCCAAATAACTATTTTTTTAACTTATTTCTGTATTGCTGAATAAAAAAAAAGGGTCATAATGACCTGGAGACAACTATTCCGTGAAGATAAAGTATATACTTGTGAATATTTTTTACAAGGAAATATATGTCGGATTTGTTGGCAAGGAAACGCAAATATTGAAATACCGCTAGAAACATACAAAAATGAAGACAAACCTTCGCTTTTATTCAAAATTAAAGAGTGTTTAGACATAGATTTTAATTATAAAATCAAATTAAATAAAATATGTGATGGTTGTTGCAAAGAAATCGAAAACTTTTACGATTTTAAAAAGTTTTGCAGTATCAGCGAAATCAAATTGCGCGAAATATTCGAAAAACACTCGCGAAACATAGAAAATTCAGCCAGTGACATGAAAAATGAGCATTCGGACTTCAAAATTGACTCCATAGAAAGTTATTTCGAAATACAACTGGAAGAATATGAAAAAGAACCAAAAGCAAAAAAAGTAAAAATGAAAAAGAAATTAAAAAATAAAAAGCATGGTAACGCTTGTTTTGATTGTAGTATTTGCCACATAAATTTTGAGAATAAAAACGAAATTGTAAAACACAATAGTGTCTTACATGGTGTTGAAGAGAATGGGACAATTTTTAAGTGTTTCGGTTGTGAAAAACGATTCAAAAGTAGAAGAAGACGACTAGGTCATGAAACTAACTTTTGCAAAAGTCTCAAAGATGGTTATAAATGCTCAATTTGTGAACGATTTTTGCCGAAAAGAAGAATTTATGAAAGTCACATGAGGAATCATAGAAATAATGCTAACATAGAATTACCGGAGTACATTTTTAAATGTAAAAAATGCTTGACAACATTCAAAAGTAAAAGCAGTTTGAAAGAACATTTACTAATGCATGAGAGTGAAAAGCATTTTATATGTGATGTGAGTATAGTGCTTAGTATCTACATTTTGTTATGTTAGTCCTTAAACTTATTACTACATATGCCTATACTTCAAATCATTCTCCTTCTCTGTGTGTATTTTTTTGTGCACGAGTTCAGCAGACAGGCAGACGGCCCACTTGATGGAAAACGGTTAGCATCGCCTATGGACTTTTGCAACACCAAAGGTGCTACAAATGCGCTGCTGCTCTCTTAAGGGAGACTGGAACCTGGACACAACTCAAGGTTGTTATGGCAACATACTTTAGACCAGGTTTGGTAGCCATCCAGTTGGGCAAATGGCTGCCAGCGGAGACTGAGATTTTATATCCCCCAATTATTGATAAACATTAAATAAAATAAATTTACAGAGTTGTGGCCGAGTGTTCTCAAGACAGGACTATCTGCAAAAGCATATATTGACACATACAGGAGAGAAAAGGCATAAGTGTCCTCATTGTGACTTCAGGGCAACACAGAAGTCTTCTCTTACAGTTCATATAAGGTAATATTCATATCGTAAGGCGTCTCATATAAAATATATTATACTGTATTACATGGCTACTTATATACATTTTTGTATCCGTACCACCATGGGAAACAGGCTTTATTTAACATTAAGTCTTTACATATGAAATTGCCGTTATTTATGAAATAAGTTAACACAACTAATGGGGGCAGTTGCTTCTTTTTTGGAATTTAAACTCGATAGAATGGACTGTATGATTATTATTATTAAACTATTTACATCAATTGAAACATACATAAAAATGTACGTAATGATAAATTGTGCGAGAGAGTTGAGAGAGTGGTAAGTCGTCAATGATTATTGTGAACAATTAACAATTTTTGCCTCGAAGGTCGGTGCGTTCATTTGTAGTGTTCGCTCCGCAAACGTTGTTTATGTTGCGTGCCGCTTGTGCCGCGTTTCCATGACGGTGTTCATGTTCCATAAATAATCTTTTTTTATGTATGTGATAACGAAAAAGATTAAAATGCCTTGAAAACATAACGCTAATAGCGTCTTCCATTAGTAGCTCACAACGCCCAAAATGCTTTGTTAGCCGTTCCACAAGATCTGGCTCAAAGGCCTAGCTGCCAAGCCATAAACCTAAATAAAAAATAAAAAATGAAGGAATAAAATTAATTTGAAATTAGAATTCTTAGCCAACCAGAAATTATTTTGATTACAAACAGCCAGTACTGCAGAACGGCAATTTCATAGCTAAAGGACCTATTATGTAACATTAATCTAGATTTTTCTTTATTGCAGAAAACATACAGGTGAGAGGCCGTACAGTTGCGATCTTTGCCCCCAGCAGTGTACTTCCAGTTCGAACCTACTAGCGCATAGGAGAAGACATCTTGGATTGAAAAAGTATGAGGTACATATACTTTCTTGAGGTATTTCTACTTCTTTTGAACTAGTTAACCGCCAACCGACTTTAAGATACATACATAACTTACATACATAACAACGCTCAGAGCGACCCCATGTCAATGGGTGGTTTGAATAGACGTCCCACTTGGGTTCACTATTGTAACGTCTCAAGCAAGTGGAACGCGATAATTCGCGGTCGTGAACGCGGTCGTTGTGAGTCTCTAACGGAACCTAGCCTCTATTACGCGTCTCTATCACGTACGTCAATACAGAATTGAGATCCTATATTCTATCCCCTCTATCCTATTTTTCCTGTCTGCTCCGTGTCCCGTCCTTGTCACTCATTTTCAAAAAACTACGCGTTTATTCTATTTTCTTACCGAGTATATCTATCTCGTTCTAACATTTGTCTTGCCCTATATTTCTATCCTGCTCTTCGTATTACTTTGTTTCTAAGGCGTTTATGGAACATTCTACGGTGGTATTGTTAAGGCGAATGCACTCCGTTCTCTTAAGGGGAGAATTCCGCTACGCGTATTATCTACAATATTGTTACGACTTGAACGCCGACAAAACACAAATTCACACCTGCATACGACATTACACATAGACATTTTATTACCTTTCCGGCATTTGGACTTCTTTTGTTTACTTTGTGTTTAAAATTTGTGATTATAAAAACAGCCCATTGTGTATTGTAATCTTTTATGGTAGTTATTAGCTAGATGTGATTCCAAGAAATTCACTCCACGCGGCCGAGCTGACATATTGTATTTGTATAGTATAAAGCAATGCCCCAATGGAGATATGAGGCAGTCGAGCGATAACCACAAGCGGGGCATGACTTGTGTACATTCGGTAATCTTCGGTAATCGCGTGTTATTGAATCGTGCGTTACGTTTGGACTGGTTGTGTTCAGTTATAGTTGTACCTGTGTTATACGTGTTTGTATTGTTCTAATAAAACTATAGTTATTCTAACGGTATTTTAATTCGAGTCCTGCAACTTGTGACAATATTTAACTTTAATGGGCCTGATGAAACTGCAAGAAATTTCACGTCTAAGATTTTCTTTGTTGTCTGGATTTATTTAAAACTACGCTGACTCGGCGAACTTCGTACCGCCTATTTTCTGAATTCCTAAAAGACTGTTCCATGACACAAAAAGTCACCAAAATCGCTCCCGGTGATAAGGAGGATTCTAGAAACCGATCTCAGCGCCACCGGTTCCAATTGTGGACGTAAACCATCCCTGCACCCACTCAGACACTCACACAAAATTTCATCAAAATTGGATGTATAGTTTACGATTCTATAAAGGACATACAGACAGACATTGATTTTAATACGCTATTATTAGCTTCAGACGTATTTTAGTATGTAACGGAATCTTTCAAGTTAAATTTGATTGACTTCCCGGTTTCCGATTGAGCTGAAATTTTGCACGCATATGTATACCGCGTGACAATGCAATAATATGGTACCATGGAGCTGATCTGATGATGGAGTCGGAAGGTGGCCATAGGAACTCCTGTACTAAACAAGATAGACGCGTCGTGTTTGGGCTCGTTTTACTTGTCTGGGCTAGCACTCTACTGCTACATGATATGCAGGATCTCAAAGGCTTGTATTTAAAAACCTTTTTAAATAATATTAGTTTTTTATATATCAAGATAATATTTTTTGTCTTTTCAGTGTAAGATATGCAAGAAGAAATTTGGATACAAGTTGAGCTTAGATGAGCATATATCATCAACACATGAGCAATCTCAGTCATATACTTGTGATATATGTGGAGCTAGTTACACTCGTATAAGAGGTCTAAGACGACATCAATTGACCAAACATGGCAAAGAGGGAAAGATGGGCAATGTTGCTAACAACGTGAAGGTAGATACAGTTGAACTCCCCGAGAGAACTGAAGTTGGCGATGATGGTAAAACCGAGAAAGAGGGAATAATAGTGAATACACAAATGAAAAACGAAGTTGGTGTTATGGAATTAAAAGAAGTAATGCTTGTCAAGGATCAAGATGGTGAAGTTTATTTGGTGTGAATTGATAAACAGAAAAGAAAAATACTTATAAATTATCCTAATGTCCTTGCTCCATCTGGGATAATGATAGTGATAATGACTGTGGCCAAATGCGCCTTGTTTATAGCGTTAAAAATAACGCTGTTAATGAATGATGAGTGTTTTACATACGTTATCAGTTAATGTTTATCGTCATTAACAATGACGCATTTCAAATATAGCATTAAATTTTTGACTGCACTTTCATGACAGTGTTAACTATGTATTTAATTCCACACTTAAAAACATATGATTTTTTGTATCTATACATATAAATAAAATTGGAGTCTGTTTGTAATATTGAAATAACCGTTTTTTACTACATGCATATGAATATATATACGCTACATACACCAAAATAACATTTTTACATTTTTTGTCTGTCTGTCTGTTTGTTCCGGATAATCTCTGAAATGGCTGGACCGATTTTGACGGGACTTTTATTGGCAGGTAGCTGATGTAATAAGGAGTGACTTAGGCTACTTTTATTTTAGAAAATTCTTTTATTTTGGAATTATGAAAATTTTCAATCACCGCGCGGGAGAGACCGGGGGCGCAGCTAGTTACAAGTAAAATAAAGTATGATAATTCTAACATAATATTATTTTTCTTACACTGGTAACTTCTTTATAAAAAAAATGTGTAAGTTTGTGTGTGTAGCTCAAACGCAGTAGAAATGAGACTAGATCAAGCTTTATTAAACTTTTTGCAGTTACGGACCACTTTCACTATTTAAACAACTCCACGGATCCCTTGCAAAAAATATTTTTGTTTTGAAATAAAAGCCATTTAATACTTTAGCTTCGGTGAACCTGCAGCCCACCTCTCTACACCCCTTAGCCGCTCATACCCATGTTGCCCCTGTCTTTTATGGCATTTCTTGGGGCCCATGCAGGAAGTGGCGAGTCACCGTCTGCCCATTTTTCCATGTTCCCCGAACATTGCGACGGGCAGACGCCATAGTCCCCATATTCCCAGACCCCCAATACCACTAGCAGTTCACCCCAATAGCCCGGTATTTTTTGTCCTCATTTTCATAATAGTCCTACACTGGCCGGGGCTTGTCCTTGGGTGCATTACTATATGGTGTAGACAGGGATAATCGCCGGTCAGTGTCACGCCACATTTACATTAAATTTGTCAAAGGGCCTCTACGTGTTGGCCTTTCCATGGCCCCGCGCAAGCCCTCCAAAAGTCCGGGCCATTTTTATGGCCCATGGTTTTCAAAGACATACATTAAAATACTTTTATTACTACGTTTGTTACACTTACTGCTAAGCTAATGAGAAGGGTGCTGCTGTTTGGCCTCAATGAGAACGTTAAATTGTGGGCTTGTCTTCGACAACGACATGCCAAGCCGCATGTCATCGGTGACATTCAACCGATTGCGATTTTTTGTTTTTATTGACACTAGAACCGAGAACCCTGCCTCGCAAAGATACGTAGTAGCAAATGGTATCAGAACAGACATAGCTCGCTTGTCAAGAAGAGGGTAAACTTGTCTCAAAGAACACCAAAACTCGCCAAGATCTTTTGCATGAGATTCAGCTTTCAAAACTTCTTTAGATCTCATGTCAATTAAGTCATCTTTAATAAATCAAGATTACTGCACAATTTCCTAATAAATATCGCGGGCTTCAAGCCAGTGGGGCGTATAAGCCAACTTTCAGGAGATATAAAAAACTTTTTTTCAATGTATCTCTATAACTGAAAATTTGCATGTGTCTATGAAAGTACTTCCTTGATTACGTGAAATGCTATTTTTTAATTAACCTACTATTAAGAAAAAAACAGAGGTGGTGTAACGATAAAAATATAAATGATGGACGAAATTAAAAAAACGCATTTTCTTTATACGCCCCTCTGGCTTGAAGCCCGCGATATCTTTACAGACTGACCTACTGCGGACCCCTGATACACATGCCACGGACCCAGGGGTCCGTGGACCCCACTTTAAGAAACCCTGCTTTAGTTAATATACTCACAGATAATTCTTCTCTGACTTCTATTCATATTGTTACAACCTAGGCGCCGACAAACACAAATTCCACGTACAATTCTGTAGAACTAAGCACATTATTTTTATTACCTGTCGGCATTTGAACTAATTTTAATCCTTTTATGATCGTCTTCTATTGTTCACTTATTTATTGACATACGTTTTTAATTATTGTGGAAAATAGCCTGTTGTCCTATTTTACTTGCTCATTAGCATCATTAGCCAGGAGTTGATTTTTTTTCAATTGTGAAGTATAAAACGACGGCCTGATGTAGAGGGGGTCACTTGAGCGACGATTACGATACGTGACGTGTGTACATTCGGGAATCTAATAGTGACGGACTTTACACGTTTTTTTGAATTACGACCTTCTGCATTACGTCTGCATTTGTTGTGTATTCGGTTATATTTGTACCTGTGTTATATGTGTCTATAGTTCTAATAAACTCTAATATTTTAATTCGAATCTCGTTAACTCGTAACAATATAAATATAATTCCTTTAGCCTACATCCGTCAACATATTATAATTTAAAATAAACTTCTTAAGTATCTTTCTTTAAATCCATCTATCAACAACGCGTTGTTGATAGATGGACTGTGAGACGAGCATTATAATATTTCTTTACTTTATTGTGTTTTAATTACGAGTTTGATGATTTATAAATAATTTATTTAGTATCCTACATATACATATATATTAAAGTGATCAGCAAAATCATATTTTAACTTTATTTGACCAATTTCTGTAAAGTTGCATTTAAAGTAGATCATTTTTCGAAAAATAAGGTCATAAAGAAGTTTCACTTCTTACGTGTGTACACTAGTACACGCACACATGTTTTTTTATTTTTAATTCATGAACAAAGAACAACTCTTAATAAGCCAAAACTTTAAACGCTTATTTCCAAAATACGAAAATTTTGAGATATTTCTTCCTTTTTTAAAGACTGTGATAAACTTTACAAATTTCAATGTCGATATTTATTTATTTATTTGGACAACACAACAGATAACAATCAGTAATTCATTTATATAATATAGTTTGTAAATTATTACATCTAGATTGAGATCCAAGCGTGCTGACACATACATGTTAAAATTATATTTTCGCAAACAAAATTATGTGAATAACATCAGTAATAGTGATTTAATAAATAATTAAAGCTAGGACATTATTTTTAATATCAATATATATTAAGGACTAGCGGCCCCGGCAGACGTTGTCCTGCTCTGAAAAAGTAAAAATCTAACACCCGATCCCAGCGCCACCTACCGGTTCTAATTGTGGATTTAAAATTTTAAACCATCCGGGGACCCACTCAAACATACAATAACATAATCACCAAAATTGGCCCAGGTGATTAGGAGGATTCTAGAACCCGATCTCAGCGCCACCTACCGGTTTCAACGGGATAAAAAGTATCCTATGTCCGTCTCCTGGTTCTAAGCTACCTCCCCATCAATTTTCAGCCAAATTGGTACAGCCGTTCTTGAGTTATATATAGTGTGACTAACACGACTTTCTTTTATGTACAAGATATACCTATCGATATATTTGAATATCGACACATTGTTGCATCCTTAAATAGACGGAACTATATCTTCGTAGAGTATATTAAGACCTTGATGCTTTATTATTGTAATCAAGAACATGCGGACGATACAAGTTATATTTTTTGTTGGTGAGTTATTTTATTATAATAATTTTTATTTTATTCCGAAGATAAAACGGCTCGTTTTATCTTCGGGTCTTCGTTCTATCTTTCTCTGTTTATCAATTTATGTCTAATGGTCGGTTCCTAAATACAGTGAAAGCTCTTTATTCGCGGGGTATATGTTCCATAAATATGCCGCGAATACAGAAACCGTGAATATGGAATGGTAATTAATATGGGATTATAGGGGATATGTTCCTAGGTGACAAAATATATAATATATAATATATAATATATATATATATATATATATATATATATATATATATAAAATCTATTTAATTTAAGTTTTTGAACATTTTGATTAACTATCTTAAGGCTTAGGCAATAGTTTGAAGAATTTTGTAATTTTCTCTTGCCTGGCATTTTTTAAAGCAGCTTTCATTCTGTTTTGTTTACATTCTCAAAAACACTGATCGCGGCGAAGGCGGTTTATGTCAAAGTCCTTGGTGATATCATTTAACAACATACTTTAGGCAAAGTTGTAATAAGATCTATTTGAATTTTTTAACCGACTCCAAAAAAAGGAGGAGATTCTCAATTCGTCGGATCCTTTTTTTTGTGTGTTCACCGATTACTCCGAGATTTATGATCCGATTTACGTGAATCTTTTATTGTTCGACGCGGAATAGCTGCCATTTGGTCCCCTAAAAATTTGACATAGTTTGGCCCAGTAGTTTTCATTTCATGGAACATTTTTTATGAAATTTTTTCCATTCCGTTCCATATGTACACCGATTACGCTGAGATTTATGATCCCGATTTACATGATTCTTGTTTATTATGTATGTACTTATTAGATCCGCGAATAAAGAAATTTACAGCCGCGGATATAGGAATTGGGTCGCATTTTTTTAAATCCGCGAATAGTGAAAACGCGAATGAAGGAAGCGCGAATAAGGAGCTTTTACTATATAGATTATGTAAATTTATGTATTTAATTTATATCATCTATGTTTATACATACTAGCTTCTGCTCGCGACTTCGTTCGCGTGGAATAGTTCAAAAAAAGTAAGTTAAAAATACCCCGCGATTTTGAAACATTCTTCATTGGTGCTCCGCTCCTATTGCTCTTAGCGTGATGGTTTATAGCCTATAACCTTCCTCGATAAATTGGCTATCTAATACTGAATACTGAAAAAAAATATCGAATCAGACCAGTAGTTCCTGAGATTAGCGCGTTCAAGCAAACAAACAAAGAAAGAAACTTATCAGCTTTATATATTATATATAAATGAGATAAAACTCTCTCACCGACACCACACCCTGTCAAAATATCCGCCTCTATTATGTTACGTTACAGAGAATTTACTTTTAGTCTGTTATAAGCTGTATAGCTAATTTAAGCTTTTTAACTATCCCACGGGAACTCTTTAATTTTTCGGCATCAAAAGTATGCTATATGTTGACCAGGAATATAAGCTATCATCATACAAAATTTCATGTAAATCGGTCCAGTCGTTTCGGAGATTAGCCGGTACAAACAGAGAGACAAACAGAGAAACAAAAAATTCGAAAAAATTCTAAATTAGTTCTATTTCATTTCTTACACCCCCTTTTTTGTTTTTAACACGCTTTTATTAGCTTCACCTGTATGTATGTATGTATGTTTGTAACCGACCCCTTTGAGCTCGATTTTGTCCTACTTTGAACGATCAGATTTAATTCAAACTTTGCACACCTGTCAAAGGTCGATGACAATGCAATAATATAGTACCATGGAGCTGATCTGATCATGGAGTCGGAAGGTGGCCATAGGAACTCCTGTACTAAACAAGATAGACCCGTCGTGTTTGGGCTCGTTTTACTTGTCTTGGCTAGCTCTCTGCTGCTACATGATATGCAGGATCTCAAAAGCTTGTATTTAAAAACATTTTAAAAAAAATCAACTAAAAAATGAAAAATAAATAATAGTTTAAAAAATAAATAAATAAAACACGCTTTCATAAAAAATCCAACTAAAAAACAGAAAATAAAATTTAATAAATTTGGTTTCTGATGAATGGGGTCTTACCGTGGAGTGCAAAAAAGAAATAATTAATCAATTTGATTAAGTACAGTAAAAAAATGAATGTACGTACATTATTGTAAAAAAGCGTGGGGTGTATTCAATGCCCTTTTAACATATACACCCCACTCTTTTTTACAATAATGTACATTCATTTTTTTATTAATGTACATTCAATTTATTAAATTTTATTTTCTGTTTTTTAGTTGGATTTTTGATGAAAGCGTGTTTTTCTTAGTTTTATTTTCATTGAACAGAAATTCGACCTTTACAATTTTATTATATGTATAGATATCTATATATTTCTACCGTTTAGTAGACCTATCACGCGACCAAAAGGCTGGCGTCTATTTTGCTCAAAGTCTAATAATTGCTATTGAGCGTGGTAACGCCGCCAGCCTTTTGGGAACGTTCCCGGTCACTCAACATTTCATCTTCTTTCAATGGATGTATGTAAAAGAAGCGTTACAATCGCGCGGAGGAGCGGCATACTTAGACTAAACCTAGTGAGAGGCGGCATAAGTTTAGAGTAGACTGGGTGCTTTTTTTGGTCCAGGATCAAATTCAGTTTTTTTGTTTGGTAAAATAAAATATGTTTAAATTAAAAACGCATTCATTAAAATGTACCTAACCTTCCCAAATCATAATTTACAGTACCTAAATCTGCGAAAAACCGAAATGTGTGCTTGGACACATAGTTTTGTAATAAACTGGTTTTCAATAGTCTGTAATTTTTCGTTATGCGTGGCACTTCCCTAACTTGGCGGTACCTATGAATAAAGTGGGACATTATCTGTAATACATTTCAACGGAAAAATGTACAAAACTTTATAGGCATGAGCTTCTAAAATTATCATTTTTTTGACAAACCATAAAGAACAATCTTATTTTCAGCATCGTTTCTTGTGCGGGCGAATGCGGAGAATGAAGAGGAGATAAGGTAAGCTGGTCCTATAGCCCAGTCATATTAGGTAAAAAAAGGGGTCAACCTCGGAATGAAAGATAATAAGCTAAAAATTGGCATAAACCTTTGGCATTTGTTCTGTCGTTCTAAATGTTGTCTCAAAAGTCACAAGCGCTATCATGTACGCGTCTTAAGACATTGAAGGTCAAAGGTCGTAAAATTCGGTTTTTTGTGAATATCTCGCTTAAATGAGATTTGCACCTATTGCAAAAGTTGTAGAGTATAAAATTCTCTACAACTTTTGTTTTAACTTTTTTTTCATGCGATCAACCGTATTTGCGGTACACCGCGAAGATTGCGCCGCGTACAGTCATATATTATGGCCTAATGCAAGGTGAGGCGTGAGTTACGGTTATCGGTACGTTGTATAAAGTTAATTATTAACAAAAAAAAATTTTTTTTATTAAACAATGCCTATTATTTATGTAATAATTATTTATATTTAATTAAAATAAGTGCGTCTGCAGCGACACCATCCTGTATTACTTTGGCGCCATTTCACTTCCGTCATAACACCAACTTCCGCCATCCGTATAATTTCCAATTTTCGGTTACTCCATTTTCGATGTCCGTTAGCTTGATAATAAATGCTTCTACGTTGACATCCGGTTATACCACTTCCGATTACTACATTAATGAATACTCCATCCGGTTATTGACTACTTCCGTCATATGGTTACTTTATAATAATAAATAAGATTCCAACACCCGCGGCTTTATAGTCGCAATGTAGAATACTATCAAATCATTCCCCTCATTCATCGTACGACAGACGATTACCTCAAACCAAGCAGTTTTCGTCTTTTTTCTGTATATGCGTGGCCTCACACCAGGGCCAGCCCTCACAGCTGTACTCAAGATGACTCCAACATGGCTTTACGATGTCAAACTCGTTTTCAGGTCTTGTGCAGTACCACCGCAGCCCAGACATGGCTCGTATACGTTCAACCATATTTCCGAAGAAAAGTACATGGGCCAGCCCAAAGATTTTATACTCAACGTCACCTGTGACTCAGGATATGGACTGGTCGGGGAAAGCAGAGTTGCATGCTTGGCTGGACATTGGTTTGATCAGATGCCAGAATGTATACGTACGTAAATATTTTCATGGCTATCCTTGAATTACTACCACGCTAAGGGGAAGGGAGGCGGTTAACGATGTGTGAGATTCTGTGACAAGTAGTCATAAATTTCGTGACGTCACTTATCAATATTTAAGATTTGATATTGTTACGTACGAGCGGGGGTACGCACTTAGGATTGGAATAAAACACCAGTTTGTAGTGTGTGTAATGTTTATTTTTATTGATTTAATATATTTTATATGGATAATTAAAAAAATTATGTTAGCATACGTCGCTTCTTCTCTATATAAACTATAAGTATGCGAAATATTATACTCCTCCGTCCGCGCAATTTTCGTAAAAAGGGGTTCAAAGATTTTGCTTCACCTATTAATATATAGATATATTTATTAGGGATTTATTGACAGTATAGTTTTATTTATAACTAACTACAAATATAACCAAAACCAATAGCTAGTTTACAAATACAACCGAACACAACAAATCCTAAAGTAATACTGAAGGTCTTATTCAATAAAACGCGCAAAGTCCGTCACTATTAGATTCCCGAATGTACACGCGTCACGCTCGTATCGTGATCGTAGCTCGACTGCCCCCTCTCCATCAGGCCTGGTTTTATACCTCACAAATCCAAATGTGCCCGTATCGTAGTCGACGTAATCCGCAACATCTAGCTGATGATGCTAATGAGCGAGTACAATAGGACAATAAGCTATTCTCCACAATAATTAGTAAACGTATGCCAATAAATAAGTGAACTAAAGAAGACGATCATAAAAGGATTACGATTAGTTCAAATACTGACAGGTAATAATAAAATGTGCTTCTACAGATCTGTACGTGGAATTTGTATTGCTCGGTGCCTAGGTTGTAACAGTATTTATGATTTACAATGATTTTGCCGGGAAGGAAGTACTTTATATATAAGTGATACTATGACAGAATTGTTTTTTTATTTTTGGTTAGTGATGTGACGCGCAACTAGTGCTGTGTACATAGTGCCGTCACAAGTTTACCTAATTAATATTGTTACATACCGACAAAGAAATGCGCATCTGTTTTATTACCCTTCCACGCATTTTGATTTCTTTTGTTTACTTTGTGTTTAAAATTAGCAATTAGACATAGCCTATTGTTATTGTTTTCGACTTTGTTGGCCGTTCGCAGGAATAATTAACCAGGTGTGCAAATTACGTTTTGTCAGAGACCTCAGTCAACTCGGTCCTTTGTTGTTTTATAGAGTTTAGTACAAAACGATGCCCGAATATGAGAGGGGTGGGGCAGTCAAGCGAGGATTACGATACGAGCGAAAACGAAAAAGGTAGATTCGATGAGCGATATAGTGGCGGACTTTGCGCGTGATATTGAATCGTGCAGTTTGTACTAGTAGTGTCTAGTTATAGTACCTGTTTTATACGTGTTTGTATAGTTCTAATAAACCCTATAGTAATTCCAACGGCATTTTAATTCGAGTCCTGCATAACTATAACATGTGTAACAATATGTTTTTCCAGCACTATGCAAAGAAAGTAAGCCATCTGTGATCACCTGTGTTGCAAAAGATGATGAAAAAGAGCCTAAATGTTTTCTTGAGAACAGCCTAATAAGCCAAACAAGCAGCAAACAGCTTCATGGAGTTATTAATAGTATGGCATTTTTATTTTTTTATATGTTGACAAATTATTAATAATAATAATAATTATTATTTGTATATAAATATGCTTGTGTATTTTTATTTACTCCGCAATGCTTGAAGACAAAAGTCTTCGAGCAGTGCGTGCTCCCCGTCCTGACCTACGTGGCCGAGACATGGACACTGACGGCAGGATTGGTCCACAAGTTCCAAGTCGCTTAACGGGCTATGGAACGAGCTGTGTTGGGTATTTCTCTTATGGATAGAATTAGAATTGAGGATGTCCATAACAGAACCAAGGTAACCGACATAGATCGCGAAATTAACAAGTTGAAGTGGTAGTGGACCGGTCATGTCTGCCGCAGGACCGATGGCCGATGGAACAGACGAGTCCTGGAGTGGAGATCACTCCAGCCCGACGACCTGTGCAAGGTCGCCGTGAGGCGCTGGATGAGAAAGTCAGAGGACAGGGATGAGGGCGCCGACTTGGGGAGGCCTACGTCCAGCAGTGAACTGCGAATGGCTAACAACTATTTTTATTTAATATTAATATATGTATATATTTCAAACTGCGCACTGAATACCGATCCACTATAATAAATGTGAAAGTATCTCCAGAAGGTTGTCGGGAATTCGCTGTTAGCGATAAGACCGCCGATTGTTATGTTAAATGATTGTACACTCATGTGTATTATTTTCTTGTGTAATAAAGAATATTCTATTATATACGTATAACGTAGAATCGTTTTAACGGTTTTAAGCTAAAACGTGTTGCGAAGAGGTCGTAATTTAGATTCAAGCTCCACGAAATGAATAATAATTAAAAACAAAAAATATATATAAAAAATGTACAATCTAGGTCTAAGGTAATAATAGCGCATTGACTTGATATCTTTGTCTTCCATGACCACGGCTACTAAAAAGCGTTTGAAACATCGAAATGAAAATCAAATTTAATGCCGCGCTTAAACCCGATAAAACGTAATTTAAACTAATAAAATATATTGATTTGAATTATTTATTTTTGCTTGAAATTTCAGCCTGTGGGACTGAGCCTTTGGCATCACTGAAGATAATAGCCGGTGGTCGCCAAACCAACGGCCCTGAGTTGCCATGGCATACGGCCATTTATACTAAAAAAACCAACCCATACATGCAGATATGTGGTGGTACCCTGGTATCGAAAACTGCTGTTCTTTCAGGTAACAAGAGAGAGAGATAACACTTTATTGTACACCATTACAAAAAACACAGAAAAACTTATAACCTAAAAATATTCTAAATGTGCACAATGGACGGTCTTATCGCTAACAAGCGATCTCTTCCAGACAACCCGTGGCAGGAATAAAACAGATTCAATTTGTCAAATTATAATAGGTAGGTATAAGGCACAGACTGCACACGCACCTCCTCACAACACCAGCATGTAACAGATACACTTTACATTAGTATAAGTTTAGTATTAAAATTAGAATAAATTAATATAATAAGTTATTCTTAAGGTACACCACAACACAAACATACATTCATTAAATGTCACACAAAATAAAAGTAACAAATAAGCGTGTAAAACTTCTTAAATTTAATTGTAAAAAAGGTTACGAAACTAGAGTCCGTAGAGTTGTTAATAAAAAATATATATATTATAATAGGATATGCAGTTACTTGCATTATATAATAGATAAAATGAATCGCAACAAAATTTTAACTTGAAGTTTTACGGGTAGATTGTTAATGTACTTGTCCAATTTGGAAACCTGCCCGTAAAACTTCAAGTTAAATTTATTTTGCGATTCATTTTGTCACTTGTCAGTTGAAGTTTTTCCACTTTTACTTTGCGATCCGTTTTTCCACTTGTCCGTTGCGATTCATTTTTCCACTTATCCGTTGCCATTCGTTTTTCCACTTGTCAGTTGCGATTCGTTTTTCCACTTGTCCGTTGAAGTTTCACTTCTAATATGTGTCCCAGCACGCATTTTTTATATTAATATTTATAGAAATTTAAAAGTGGCCTGGTGGTCATGATGGCGTAATGGCTAATGCACGCATTCCAACCTCAAAGGGCTCTAATTCTGGCCGGAACGCATACGCCACTTAACGGTGAAGTAAAGCATCTTGATGAAACCTGCACATCGATATAACCGATGTGTCAAACCTGCCAAGTCGCCCTGGACAAGCGTGACGGGTATAGCGTCCGTTCCCTCATAGCGGAAGGCGGAAGCGTATATGGACTGTTTCATATATTATAAAAAGTGACCTATGAAAAATCTTTTTTATGGTTTGTTTACAATTTGTCTCACCATTCCCTGAATACGGTATAGTTTTCTGGACGCCGCACACAGCGTGTGTGTGCCGCTTCAGGCATTTGGGAGTCGTCACTCTAGTGCATTTTGATAATAAGGATGCGTTGATCGCGTCAACGTCACACCGTACACAGTCCATGGCCTTTATAAGAGACCATACATGCTTTTTTTTCATTTCAGCGGCTCATTGCTTTTGGTCAGAAGCTTCCCATCAAATGGAACCGAAGGAGGACTATGCAATTGCCTTGGGAAAGATATACAGACCATGGAATGCTGAGGACCCTGATGCGCAAAAATTCGATGTAATTTGTTTTACATAATTATATGTACATATATGTAGGTACATATATGTGCACTTTTCACTAGCCTGGCCATGACTGGGTATGCCAAAGAGCGATGAGACGAGCGACGTGATGGAGCGGTATCCATACAAAAATGCCATATGAATAGAATAGAGGAATTTTGGTCACGTTAATTATGTCACAACTTTTTCCTACAGGGGTCTCTGTCTGAGACGATGAAAGAAAGAAAAATATTTATTTATAACTGCATAAAAACCAAAATATAAGAAAATACAACTAGGAAATAAAGTTCGAAATTGGTTTTAATTCAGCATCATGATGGTTGACTCAACCAGCGCTGGTCTTCCGCTAAGGCCATTACAGTAACGCACAGTTAGACAAAACAAAATAAACAAAGAAAATATGACCGAATACTAATGTAAAAATTAATGCTACGAAGTGAATTTATAAACTAGAACATAATAGAATAAAGAAAGTACAACTTAAAAACAATATCAATTTTTTATATTTTGTCTGTCAGTCTATTGGTTTATGTCAAATATGCTGCAAATAGGAAACATCTAAACTGAGAATGATCATGGATAAACAGTTCAAAGGCAATAAAGATTAAAGTAGATCAGGCATATCCTGCACATGAATCCAACATCATTATGCGGCACTAGAATCATGTACAAGATCCGCCTGACTCACTTGATGATCACATGATGGGTCTCCACTCTATGATTCTTACAAACACTTTTCCTTTCGTCTACTTTCATTGATCTTTTCATACAGGGTGCGCCAGAGAAACTTACTTATTTGAAAAAATTCCCGCGCGGTGAGTTGGGCGGGTAGAGGGGCAAGAGGGGGCGCATCTGGAGGGGGAAGTTCCCAAGTTTGTTTCTCCCTCCAGTCAGTTGCCATCATGCTCTGGTCTAGAGAGCAGCGGGCCTTCGCAGTTGAGAGCTTCTTTTCTAACGGTCGCTCACTTGTTGCTACGCAACGTGCCTTCCGCGCTCGCTTTGAAATTCCTCCTCACAGACTCGTTCCTGGCCGTAATTCGATTCTGTCGTGGGTTAACTCATTTCGGGAGTGTGGAAGTGTCGCTAAACCCAGAAATGGACTTCAACGGACCATCAGAACTCCGGAAAATATCGAAAGAGTGAGGCAGTCAGTTGTGCGTTCTCCCCGGCGTTCGGCTCGCAAACACGCAGCTGCTATGGGAATTTCTGATACCACTGTTCGACGAATTCTCCATGAAGACCTTCAATTTCATCCCTATAAATTGGCTGTTGTGCAAGAATTAACTGAACGCGATTTTGTTGCCCGTCAAAATGCATGTGAAATGCTGATTGACAACCTGCCTGAAGACGCGGTCGTTTTTTTCAGTGACGAGGCTCACTTCCACATTTCCGGCTGCGTCAACAAGCAAAACATGCGTTATTGGTGTGATGTAAATCCGCGTGAGCTTCACCAGAAGCCACTTAATTGTGAGCGAGTTACTGTCTGGTGTGCGGTGTCGGTAATGGGAATAATTGGTCCTTATTTTTTTGAAGAAAACGAACGCGCAGTTACCGTGAATGGAGCTCGTTACAGGAACATGATCGAGGAGTTTTTCTTCCAAGACTCGAAGAAATGAACGTTAGGAACGTGTGGTTTCAGCAAGATGGAGCCACAGCACACACAGCACGAGACTCAATGAATTTGTTGCGACAACATTTCCCCGACCGCCTCATCTCTCTCAGAGGCGATCTCCAATGGCCGGCACGCTCTCCAGATTTGACTCCATGCGATTGCTTTTTATGGGGTTATTTGAAATCCCTGGTTTATGTCGATCGACCACGGACCATAGCACACCTCAAGAACAACATTCGCGACGCCATTGCCAACATACCGATTGATATGCTGCGAAGAGTGGATACGAATTTCAAAAATCGACTTCATCAGTGTATGCGCAATGGGGGTCGCCATTTATCCGATGTCATTTTTAAGACTGCATAAAAAAAAATTGGGATATTGTATTCTCAAAAAAAAAAAAATTAAAACAATAACTGAAGTACTTTTTTTTTATTGACCTTTCAAATAAGTAAGTTTCTCTGGCGCACCCGTTACATATATCTTTATTTGAGGTGTGTTTACCCTGTTCTTAGTTCAATATATTTTCACTTGAACATGATGAGAATTTCGCCGTCTACTGGTACCATGTCTACCATTTATACTGTTGTGATATTGTTTTCCAATTCTGTTTCTATCCATTCTATTTCATTGTTCAAGGTATCGGATATAAAAATACCGCCACGGTTCCAGGGAAGCGTGACAAATTTCCAAGACGATATTGCGATTGTAATACTATCAGGTGAAGTATCCATACATGACGATTTAAAGCCGATATGTTTGTCTTTCGACTATAGTTTCGATAAGGAACAGCTTAAGCCTGGTGCTTTGGGCAAGGTATGTACAACCACGGAAGAGGAGTACTCTTGGTCAATACCATTTTGTTTGCTAAGCCTCATTGTTAGTTATTTAATTTATTACAATTTTACGTCACATCTATAAAAACAATCAACTGGTCTGACGGTAAATGATTAAAGCCATCCATGAACATATGTTGACTTGACTTGACGAACTTGACCACGACTTCGTTGTCAACTTTGTCAAGTCAAGTTCTATGCCCATCAGCAGGATATTCATGCTTTAATATTATTATGTTTATTACCAAATATAGTAGAATTACAAAAAGAACCTTCCTTCCAAAAAAAAAATATTGTCTTCAGATAGGTGGCTGGGGTCTAACTTCCGAAGATGGCAAGTACTCATCAACGCTCATGGTGGCTGAACTGCCGTACATTGACATAGAGACATGTATCGCCGGTATCATTCCCAGTTTTAAGCCGCATATTACGAGTGATAAGATATGCGCTGGATACACCAATGGTAGGTATTTTCCTGTCGCGAAATGATCGACCCATTGCTGCTTCAGCTCACCTGATGCCCAATTCTGATATTTTAATATCTTAACATTGTGAAGCTATTGAAAGTGCGATTCTTTTGCGGTAGTGTCAGATATTCGTATTCTACCAAATTCACAAAATCTTATCGATATCGTCGCTGCAGAATAATTGTTGAAAATAATTGTTATTACCATTAGCAGAAACGGCGTTACCTAAAGTGAATATTCAAAAGCTACCAAAAATTTTAAACTTTTGTTTCGCGAGTTTTCGGTTATAAATACTTATAAATTTAGTAATACAGTAGCTTGCCACGGGCTCGCCAGTGAAATGAACAAAATACCAAAAATGGGCAAACCTACGATTGAGACGATAGTGTCCAGTGATTTTGACGAGATAGTAACATCAGAGTTGGTCTTCTGTGGTGCAATACAAATCACTCAAGTTATTTGTAAACTTTTAGGTACAGCGGTCTGCAAAGGCGACAGTGGAGGTGGCTTATCCTTCAGGAACGGCAGGCGGTATTATCTCAGGGGCATAGTTTCCACCGCTCCAACCAGTGATCATCTTTGCAACGTCTACACTTGGGCGACATTCACACACATTCAAAAGCATGAACACTTTATAAGAGAGTTTGTAGAATTCGAGGAGCCTATGAAAAAGGAAGAAATATAAGGTTTAGAGATAAAATTTTGTCAGCTTAGTATAGAATGAATAAATTTCTTAAATTGTTTATATTTTTCATTAAATCAAAAATTAACATGCGATAAAATTGATCAATGTGGTAATTTACTTATGAGTCGATGCAGAATATTTTGTTTTCAATGTAAAGTTTTGTGCAGAAAACTATTTTACAAAATCATTAATTATAAAGTCAGTTAAACCCAGACACACTTATCTGTTGGTCCGATTATGACGAACTAAGCTTGCAGCATGTATACTTCCATTTTTATGCGTGAATTGCTGTGGTGATACGGGATAGAGCAAAAAAGGGAATTAAATGATATTTAATTCGAAAAATAATTAGCATAATATAAATTACAACTAATTTATATATACAAATATGTATTATATACATATTATGGCACGCATTCCTGAACGTACGAGGATAGGGCGTCCTCTCGCTTGGTATTGCTAGACCCAGGGGTTGAAAACGTTATCAATTACCTATAAAAATATAGGTTATATTTATATTTCTAAGGATTGGCTTTATTATGGGTGTATGTTACCGACACAATCGGAAAGCATAACTCTAAACATTACGCGCGCTCTCAGCACAGTGCTGTTTGTGATTTTTTTGCGAGTGAAAGAGAGCGACGATCGTAATTTTTTTTTTTTTTAATTTATTCATGACCATAGAATCGAAGTCTTTCAGTCGGAAACATGTTAATTAATAGGTCTTCGTATAGTAGCGCAGTTGTATTGCAGGCTACAACCGACGCCATTCAATGGAGTTCTTGTGAAAACTCGAAAGATCACATCTGACTATACAGTTCACATTTCTCACAAAAACACATAATTTCTACTCAAAAACTATCAATATCCTACAACTATTGTTCATTTTAGAGTAATTATACACATTTTTAGAAAATAAAACTGCACAGCACAACGTCTCCTTTCAGTTCCCGCCAAAAACTCCCGACGATCGTAACTAAACATACTTATACCAGTAAAATTACCGATAAAATATTATTAACGTGATATTTTTTTACCGGTAAAATGGCTCGAAATAACGTTAAGTTTTATAACGATATATATTTTTACCGCTATCTGAAATTAGCATTAATAACTATACTACACTTTTACCGGTATTTCAAGCCCTGCATACCCCCACTTACGGGTGAATACCGACCCCCTCAAGCCGCAGCCCCGCGACCCGTGGTGCGACGGGCCTCCGTGACGCGGTAGTGGACACCTAGCTATACGTAGTATCCATATTAGTCTGTGAAGGTGAACTAGCTCTCGGTCTGACTGCGCGTGCACAGGGCCCGTCCTTCACGTCGCGAGTGGCAAGCCGGGTGGCGCACCTTCTTTTTTTTATACGCGCCTTTTTGTCGTGTTGTTGACATTCAAATATCGGATGGCGCAATAGAACGTGCATATTTAAAATATTGATTAAAAAATAAATACAAAAGGTATAGTTAAAATAAAACTGAGGTATTATTAAGAAATAACTGAAGTTTATTTTTTAAAAATAACATCGTCTAAATGATGACCCTCTCTACGACGACACTCCTCTAATCGCAAACGGAAGTTATTGAAAACTTTCTTCAGTAATGCTGGTGTAATTGCTGCCATTTCACCACGGATATTCTCCTTGAGCTGATCGATGTTTTTCGAATTATTGCTGTAGACTTTGTTCTTGAGGTATCCCCACAAAAAAAAGTCAGGAGGCGTCACGTCTGGACTACGTGGGTGCCATGGGATATCACCTCTTTTCGAAATCAGTCTGCCAGGGAACATCTGTTTCACAACCGCCATGGAGTCATTTGATGTGTGACAGGTAGCTCCGTCTTGTTGAAACCAAGTCCTAGAATTCACTATTCTTGAATTTTCAAGCTCTGGAGCCAAAAAACCTTCCAACATCGCAACATAGCGTTGTGTATTAACAGTGACGTTTTGCCCCCGCGCATTTTCAAAGAAAAACGGTCCAATTATTCCTCTACCAGAGATTGCTGCCCATACTGTCACTTTAGGACTATGCAGTGGTTTCTGGTGCTTGAGTTTGGGATTCTCACTGTTCCAGTAACGACAATTTTGACGGTTTACGAACCCATTGATATGGAAGTGGGCCTCATCTGAGAAAAGGATATTGTCAAAATTGGAAAATCGATTAAGCATTTCATTAGCAAATGCGAGCCTTGCTCCGAAGTCAGACTCTTTCAATTCTTGTGTTAACTGCAGCTTGTAAGGATGCAGTTTAAGATCCAAGTTTAAAATTCGTTGCAAACTTCGTCGCGATAAGTGTAAGACAGACGATCTCTTGCCAGTAGACATTTGTGGATCTCCTCGTACAGACTGCATAACTCTCTCAATATTGTCGTCGGTCCTAGATGTTCTTGGACGACCTTTTGCTTGTGGTTTAAACGTTGAACCAGTCTCTTCAAAACGCTGTACCCATATTTTAATTAAATTAGCACTCGGAGCTTCACTAATTTGCCGTAGTCCATATTCAGAACAATATAAACGCCTAGTAACGATGTATGACCGAGAGTTCTCGTAAAATGCGCGCACGCAAAATGCGCGACGCTTCCCGTCGAAGTGAAGATGAGCCCGCCTACCCAACGATGCAGGCTCCCCCCGCCCGCGCACTTTCTACCCCGCGAAAAAAGATGATGCAATATGCACGTTCTATTGCGCCACCCTGTAGTATACTATCCCAATCTTTAAGTATATCAGTTTGGCAGACGTTGAAAAATAAACTAACAAATAAACTTATTAATTATAGAACCGTGTAAGAATTAAACTACTTTTTATATTATAAGTAGATTAAAGAAATGGCAATCCATGTTTGCGACTCAAAACGTATAAACATATTGTTCCAACATTTGTAGTCTTCTCCTGTAGGAATGTAAAACTTTTTGTCTTTGACATGTTATACATATAGACGCTTAAAACATTAATTACGTTTTAGATATTAATTGTAGATGTTTACGCGCGCGACTAGTTCTTATTCAGGCTTGTCATATTTTTTACAAGCTTTTATTTAACTTGCAATGGATGTATGTATGTATGTAATTTCGGGTGAAATCTTGCAAGTTAAATTTGACCAACTTTCCGGTTTCCGATTGAGCTGAAATTTTGCACGTGTTAGCTGAAGCTGACAGTTAACAAAGTAATAATAATAAACAGAAATATTATAATCAAAGTTTATTACACTAGAATTATTACAATTACAATATTAAATACAGCACAATAATAATAATCCGCCATCCGTATAACTTTCAACTTCCGGTTACTCCATTTTCGATATCCGTTTTCTTAATAATAAATGCTTGTACGTTGACATCCGGTTGTACGACTTCCGATTACTACTACAACAATGAATATATATATATATATATATATATATATATATATATATATATATATATATATATATACAGTGCAACATCCGTCCGTCCTAGGGTGCAGTTGAAAACCAGCGTCAGGCATCCGCTGTTTGCCTGGCACATGCTGAACTGCACCTATTTGGTACCATCGCGAGACTTTCTAATTCTTATTACCGTACCGTGTAATTCATTCCATGTCTGTCTCGTTGTGTGTTTACTAAATAAACGTTATTTCTTTCTTTCTTTTCTTTCTTACTCTATCGGGTTATTGACTACTTCCGTCATATGGTTACTTTACAATAACAAACACGATTCTAACACACGCGTGACAATGCAATAATTTGTACCATGGAGCTGATCTGATGATGGAGTCGGAAGGTGGCCATAGGAACTCCTGTACTAAACAAGATAGACCCGTCGTGTTTGGGCTCGTTTTACTTGTTTGGGCTAGCACTCTGCTGCTACATGATATCCAGGATCTCAAAAGCTTATATTTAAAAAACTTTTTAAAAAACGTGTTTTTACTCAGTAATAATAAATGACCATATAATTTGTGGTAGCGTAATGGCTAGCCCACCGGTCCTAAACTCAAAGGTCGCGGGTTCGATCCTGGCCGGAACGCATGCACCACTTAAGCTGTTTTCTGACTTAATGTGCATATTGTTACAATTACCACATGCTAACAACGGTGAAGGAAAACATCGTGATGCAACCTGCACATTGAAATAACCGACGTGTCAAACCTGTCAAGCCACCTTGGACAAGCGTGGCGGGTAAACTGTCCATTCCCCTACACTGGGAGGCCCGAGCCCAGCAGTGGGACAGGTATGGGCTGTTGTTATTATATTATATATATTATAAATGACCATAAAATACTGGTTTTGTTCTTTGAAAGTTATAAGGAAAATATTGCTATTTAACTCTCAAAGGTCATGTACCGAACGCTTCCTAGCTCTTACGTTATCATTAATAAACAATGTATTCAATCTCTAGAATATTTACTTATGTTTTTGGTTAGCTTATAGGAGAACTGACAGGTTTATACCTGACTGCGTATTTGGACTGTGCGTAGATATGCGTTAGTTAGATCAATCTATCTAATATTATAAAGCTGAAGAATTTGTTTGTTTGTTTAAACGCGCTAATCTCAGGAACCGCTGGTCCGATTTGAAAAATTCTTTCAGTGTTGGATAGTACATTTATCTAGGAAGGCTATAGGCCGTATTATAATTTAAAAAAAATTAGGGATCCTTACTAAAAGTCCAATAATGTAACCCAAGGTGTAAGCAAATGACCCGTAAAAATCCTTACACGGCGTCTGCGAAAACTATTGATTATAGAACAAAACAATGTACTACCACTTTGCAGAACATATAAACTATACTAAGATTATAAAGCTGACGAGTTTGTTTGATTGAACGCGCTAATCTTAGGAACTACTGATCTGATTTGAAAAATTCTTTCAGCGTTAGATAGCCCATTTAACGAGGAAGGCTATAGGCTATATATCATCACGCTAAGACCAATAGGAGCGGAGTACCAATGAAGAATGTTTCAAAATCGGGGGGTTTTGAAAACAAATCCACGCGGACGACGTCTCGGGCACAGCTAGTTAACTATATATGTATAAAAGTTTTCTTAGTGTTTCGTAGGTAAATGGCAAAAACAGTGCATCGCCTCTACGAAACTTTTCAGTGTTCGTGATCATACACGCACTTGGCCTAAGAATATTTTTACGAACGAGGTAACTTGTTTAAAATCATGTCCTTGTTTAGGAATTCGCTAGAGACGCGGGCTGATCTCCTCCTCTTCTTCATAGTTTACCAATGTTGCTGAGGAAAGAAAGAGAAGAAAGAAAACATATTTTTTTGTTCTTTTTTTGACAGCGTCTGTGGTTAAGGGGGCTACGCCTTTGCCGGCCTACCTCACTTCAACGCAGACGCCCCGGATTCGATTCCTGGAATAGTAAATTACTTTCAAAACAATTTTTTTATAGCATTTTCAAAATTGTCTGCCACAAAGTAAAACTGCGCGATAATGGTCTGCTTATTTGCCGATAATAATAATCATATCTTTTCAAATTTCAAAACGGCAGACGTGGTCAAATGGATTTAAGATTCGTCAAAAATCGATACCTGTCTTGCCTGAGCGCTCGTCGCCCACCACTTTGAGCGAGTCCCCACCTCATGCATGGTAGGTATAGGGGCCTCAATGTACAAAAACTCAGGTCTGGTCAAATACATACAGGTAACCTTTCACGGGCTGTTAGACCGGTATCGTCATGGTTAATATAATTATGACATTAATCAATATTGTACATATCGGGTATAACAAGTAATTATAAAATTTTTAGAATATTGGTATTTTAATACACAATTTATACTGAATGTTGGTAACTTTGCGTACCAACTTAACTTTTAGTTGGTACATGGTACAAAACACAAAAAAAATGGTATGCATACCAAGAAGTTGGTACGTCTTACATCACTGCGTGCACAGCACTCGTCCTGTGCGTCGCGAGAGTGGTAAGCCGGGTGGCGCGCGCTCCTGTTTTTATCCGCGCCTTTCTGTCGTATCGTTGACACTCAACTAGCTCACCTTATTTATTTCCCAATCTATAAGTGTATGAGGCATCTCTGTAATTACTATGTTTGTGTGTCCTTAACAGCCATTCGCAGGCCACTGCTGGACGTAGGCCTCCCCAAGTCGGCGCCACTCATCCCTGTCCTGTGATTTCCTCATCCAGAAGCTACCCGCGACCTTGCAGGTCATCGGGTTGGAGTGATCTCCACACCAGGACTCGTCTGTTCCATCGGCCGTCGTTCCTGCGGCAGACGTGACCGGCCCACTGCCACTTCAACTTGCTAACTTTGCAAGCTATGTCGGTTAACTTGGTTCTCTTACGGATATCCTCATTTTTAACTTTATCCATAAGAGAAACACCCAGCATAGCTCGTTGTTGGACTTGGAACTTGTAGAATAAAAGAACTTTTGACGGCCTCTGTGGTTGAGCGGGCTAAGCCTTTGCCGGCCTACCTCACTGCAACGCAGAGGCTCCAGGTTTGATTCCTGGTATAGTAAATTTCGGAAACGTATTTTCTCCGTTATTTATTTATAGTCTGGGTGTCTGGGATCGGCCCCAGAGTAGAGTAGTACGTTGCATATTACCCATAACACAGGCGTAAATTGCTTAATTTGGGGATATACAATATATGTGTTTGTCTAACTCCGTTGGCTCAGCGACCCAAAATGTGTCTTGGCCTCCGAAACGAGAACGCGCCACCTGTTCCTGTCCTCTGCGATTTCTTGCCAGTTAAGGGCTTGAAGCTCACACAGGTCAGCCTCTACTCTGTCCCTCCACCGGTACTTGGGGCGACCAAATAGGCCCTTCTCACAATTCGATCCTCTGCCATCCGTCCCACGTGACCGAGCCATCGGAGGCGGTGAGATGTGTGTTTGTTTGCCGATTAGTATTATAATAATATTATTTCACATATACATATTTAATAAAAAATAAAAACAATCCTGCCGTCAGTATCCATGTCTCGACCCCGTAGGTCAGGTCAGGTGAGTGATCAAATAAAGGTTTTGATCTATAAAAAGTCATGTTTTAGTTTCCCCTGACCATAATACTACTACGTACTATGTAATCCAACAGCGCCTCTTTATCTCAAGGAGCGTTTTAAATATTTACACCTTAGCCATACTCATCACCTCAGGTCATCGGAAAACATACGTCTGGAAACACCTGTAAATCACTCGCGATTTTACAATAAATCTTTTATAGTTCATGCAGTGTACGTACCTGTGGAATGCGCTACCTGTGAAAATCAGGCGTGCTCAGTCTCTTCAGGCGTTCAGCGGACTCGTGAAGGATCATTAACTCGGGCTCTAAAGTCTATAATAACATCTTCATCTCCCCCATATTTACGTAATTCTATACATCATTACTATGATTATTATTTATTTATGTATATCAATATATGTATATGTTTGTCTTATTTCCATGTCTATTTATACTTCCCATCTCAAAATCTTATATAATTATATATACTTTTTCATTCTATTTATATTGCAAAACCCACATGTTACCTACACAATGTTCTCTAATCCATCCTAAGGTTGTCTGGAAGAAATTGCTTTTAGTGATAAGACCGCCTATTGTCTTCTGTGCTAAAACTTCTTAAATTGTATCTTAATGTTATGCAATATAGTATATTCTATTCTAATAATTATGTAGTTGTATTTGTTGGATTACAGGGTACTCTTTAAAAAAAATCCGGGTTATAGGAGGTTTGTAGCAATACTCTGTACTTAATCCGTCAAATTCGATAGTACGACACCGCCCTGCCAAACATTTGTCAGATTACCGAGGGTCCATTGTAAATTGGTCAAATGCAAAAATGGAAGATAAAGTGTTGATATTACATAAATTCTCTATGTAATAGGTTGTTCGGAAAGTAATTTCGTTTTTACGCGACAGGGGATTTAATTGTATTTTTTGCACCCAACTTCACACTTAAGCCGTATAATTTTTATATGCTTTGAGAGCTCATATAGCAAGGCTTGTGTGTGAAAATTTTCAATCAATTATACGCAGTAGTTTTTGGTTGGTGCCTTATAAAAATGGAGACCGATAAGCAGCGTTTTCGACATGTCTTACTGTTTTACACAGAAAGGGTAAAAATGCTGTTCAAGCTAGAAAGAAATTGACCGATGTGTATGGAGAAGGTGTGTTGACAGTATGCCAGTGCCAGAACTGGTTCGTTAAATTTCGATCCGGCAATTTTGATATCGAAGAGGCACCACGTTCGGGAAGGCCGGTTGAAGCTGATAAAGACGCGATAAAGGCATTAGTTGATGCGAACCGGCGAATAACAACACGTGGAATTATGCTACTACCAGAAAGATGGCAAAAGGTGTTGGACCAGAACGGCCAATATATAATTTAATAAAGTATTTGTTTATTATACGAAAACTTTTTTGATTTCCACAAATAAAAACGAAATTACTTTCCGAACAACCCATACATTATTCGTTCACCTATTTTTTATTATCATATAAGATTATGCTGTGGGCGGCATGTTAGATTTGACAGACTTTTGTATTTTAACAACTTATTTTTTATTGCCCTCGTTTGAACCAAAATGTCTCCTACTGTAGGCTGTTCGGATACTGAATACCTCAATTTGATAGACGTTTAAAAATAATCAGATAGCAAAAAATAAACTTTTTAACTATAGAAACGTGTAAATAATTAAACAACTTTTCATATTAGTAGATTAAAGAAATACCAATCCATGTACTATGGGAATCAAAACATATAAACATATTGTTCCAAAATGTATAGTCTTCTCCTGTAGACATGTAAATCTTTTTTGTCTTTGACCCAAAGGCTATTTATTCATAAACAGACGTTTAATATATTAATTACGTTATAGATATTGTTACAACGCGGGTCCCAAAAAACACAATATCCACCTACATAACATCTGAAACAAAGCACATTTATTATCGTCTAAAAGCTGGCAACGTTTTCGAGAGAGAATTTCAAGAAGGCCAGTTTTTAGATATGCTAATCCTCACTCTCCCGGACGTCATACGGGACGTCTGGCTGGCGGTAGTGGTTGCGTTCATCAGTGCGCATCGTATCTGTACAGGGAAAATATCAATATTTCAAAGCATTTTAAGAAGGTTTCTTTTTTGCTTATTATTTTAATTGGAATTTTTGACACATGAATCTATTATTGCTAGACATTTTTGTTGTTGTTTAAACCATGCCAGACGCCAATTCAGAATTGATTTTTTTTTTCAAATTATTTTAGTATGGCTGAAATTTTTATATGACGTTATTTAAATAGCTACAAACCCAAAATTAATTTGCCAAACAGTAATTCAATTGTTAACCTTCAGCCAGACCGATCTTTGACATTGACATTGAAATTCTTTTATAGTTGTCTTCTTTTGTTTACTTATTGACATACAGCCTATTGTTGTATTGTAATCATTAGCCAGGTGTAACGGATTTAAAGTACAATCTGATTCTAGGAAATTCGGTCCACGGTCGGCGGATATATTGCATTTGTGCAGTATAAAGCAATGGCCCGATTGAGGGAGGAGTTAGTCCAGCGAGAACCACTAGCGAAGCGAGACGTGTGTACTACAATCGGGAATCTAATAAGTGACCTTATTGTGTGTGAATTATGACCTTCAGCATTACGTTTGGACTTGTGTTCGGTTATATTTGTACATGTGTTATACGTGTTTGTAGATAGATAGATAGATAACTCTTTATTGTACACCAATACAAACATGAACTTAAGACTAAAATTATATCTAGTTATGTACAAAGGGCGGTCTTATCGCTAAAAAGCGATCTCTTCCAGACAACCCCAGAAATGAATTTAGATGATAATGGCGATGGTGGTATACGTAACATATAGTACAAACTACTTACATGTTTGTATAGTTCTAATAAACTCTATAGTAATTCTAACGGCATTTTAATTCGAGTCTCGTACTCGTAACAGGTTACTCATATACAGACGTTTAATATATTAATTACGTTTTACATATTCTACGCGCGCGACTTGTTATTACTCAGGCTTGTCATATTTTTTTATTAAATAATGATAAATGGCCAAAAACCGAATGATACTGGTTTTGTTGTTTGAAAGTTATAAGGAAAACGTAGCAATTTAATTCTCAAAGGCCATGTACCGAATGCTTCCTAGCTTAGCTTACGTCATCATTAATAAACAATATTTTTTTTAACAACTCTACGGAAGCTTACGTCATAATAATTATTTTTTTAACAACTCTACGGAAGCTTACGTCATAATAATTATTTTTTTAACAACTCTACGGAAGCTTACGTCATAATAATAATTTTTTTAACAACTCTACGGACTGGAGTTCCGTACCCTTTTTTACAAATTAATGTAGAAGAAAGTTTTTAAAATTTATACACGCTTATTGGTTATTTTTGTCATTGTGTGTGACATTTATTCAATGATATTTGTGTTGTGCTGTACCTTACGAATAACTTATTACATTAGTTTATTCTAATTTTAATTCTAAACTTATACTAATGTAGAGTGTATCTGTTACATGCTGGTGTTGTGAGGAAGTGCATGTGCAGTGTGTGCCTTATGTGTATACCTATATACATTGTTACATACCGACAAAGAACGCATACCTGGCTGTCGTAAAACGCAGTTTATTGCCTTTCCTGTATTCGGAGTTTTTTTGTCTGCTTAGTGTTTAAACTTTAAAAACATCCTATTGTTATCATACTTATTTTATGGCCGTCATTAGTGTCAGACTTATCCTTGTTTTTATTGCATTGGGTCGAAGCTTGCCAGATGTGCGGATTTACGCGGCCCCTTTGTCGGTATAGCTTAGTATAAAATAATGCCCGAACGGAGGGGTGGGGAGTCAAGTGACGACAACGATACGAGTAAGACGTGTGTAGTACTTACGATAAGCGATATAGTGACGGACTTTGCGCGTATTATTGAATCGTGCAGTTTATACAGTGTCTAGTTATATTAATACCTGTTTTATACGTGTTTGTACAGTTCGAATAAACTCTATAGTAATTCCAACGGCGTTTTAATTCGAGTCCTGTGTAGATCGTAACAATATTATCCAAAAATAATGTATAAATCTCTAGAATATTTTTTTTTTATATTCTTTTATTTTAAATGGGCTTTAAACCGTTTGGGTTATGTCAGCTCCATCGTACCTTTTCTTAATTTATTCTAACTGACATGCAACAATGTTTGTGATCAGTTCCTCGCAGACAAGAAACTCATCACAAACTTGTACATAGATCTAGCTTCTTGAGAACCAGGCCAAAGTATTAAATATTGTGCACAAGTCCAATCTCTCCAGACTTAACTCCGCGCATAACTTAATTCTGGATGCCTCGTTCCGAACACATTCCATAAGAATGTGGGTTACATCTTCAACCATATTGCAAGTTAAACAATTTTCGGTATCAGACTTTTACATTAAGAAGCCAAACTTTCTCAATGGAATGTGTCCGGAACGTAACCTATGTGCAAGTTTAATTTGGTGCCTGCTTATTGTGTTATGCATGTACCATGGAACTCAAGGAGGCTGATAAACAATAACCTTATACCACAGTTCTTTTTCCAACGATCTTCTGTCAAAATACTCTTTCCATTCAGCATAGCACTTTTCTTTATATTTGCCAAAAACTAGAATATTTATTTCATGTTTTTGGTTAGTTTATAGGAGAAATGACAGGTTTCTAACTGACGGGAAGTGGTAGCCGTCGTTAAATGCCAACTGCAACCTTAAGGCTTCAGACAGTTGATGCATTACCTACTTTGAAGAATCACAAGAACTTGACCTTTAGCGTCAGTCAAAGACTTGCAATTCGGAGTTGGACTTAGCTGCTGGCTGCACCAGCAAAAGGATGCCGATCGCTCCAGTTCCTTACTAGAAATCAGTATTAAATTGAATTAAATGAATCTAATTAGTGCGGACAAATGTGGAATTTGTTTCCACTGGATACATCATTATATAACCACACATACGTAAACCACGTGTATATTATCATGGAGGCTAGAGGTAAGGAGAACCATCTCAGTATATTAAAAAGTGTCTACTGAAGGGCAGCAAATTAAGATGGCGCCATAATAGCAAGTGGAAAGTATTTAAAAATAGTGCCACAAATAATTAGAGTAGGATAGATACTAGATTAAAGAAGGAAAGAAAGACTTCCTCTTTGTCACCGCGCATTTTACGAAAATGTAATTATTGCATTTATATACATGCATCACAATACGAGAGAGTCTCAATAATTTTCCAAATTATAATTTTTAAATTTTTCAACCCGGCACACTTCATTTAGTTTATAACTGCTAAATTCATATCATTTCCTTTTGCTACACTAGCGCTATTTTGACTAATTTTCGAACCATAATTTGCTGTTTATGAACTGATGAAACGACACTTTTTGAACTGATCCCCCATACTAGATGGTCCTCCTTACCTCTTCTACCCTCCATAATATTACGCACACAGATTAAAAAAATGCTTGACTTAATTTTACGCTTTTATTTCGTCTAAGAATGTGGCTAAAGAGTTTTGTCACACAGGCTTGACTTTCACTCGTGTCTATAACACTAGCAATATATACAAATCGTATACTAACAACATTTGAAAAACCTTATTATTCAATATGTTTTTTTTAATCAAACCTAAAGCAAAAGCTTGTAAAAATAATTTGTACTTATGTAAGAATTTAAAAATTATCTAGAGTCGACAAAGTCACAGGTTAATCATCGATAGCTACTTTATTTTTCAATACATAATTAGCGCATCCCTAGCAACAAAAACATACAAGCAAGCGTAGAGCAAGGTCAAAGAAAAACTCGTATTGGTAATTATGGGTGCGTTCCATTAAGCATTCACAACAATCACGTACACGGGCGCGGTTATACATTTCTACTTTCTTGTGAATGTTACTATCAAACTCTAGTGGAATGTAATTTAAACATTGATGTAAACTTTTAATCGTGCCAAGCCATTAATGAACAAAGAAGAAGTTAACATTTTAAATTGTGACTAAAAATAAAATAAAATCCTTTAAAGATTATCTATGCTAATATTATAAAGAGGAAAGATTTGATTGTTTGTTTGTATTGAATAGGCTCCAAAACTACTAAACCGATTTGAAAAATTCTTTGACTGTTGGCAAGCTACACTATTACCGGTTGACATAAGCTCTATTATATATTCAAAAAAATAGGGATCCTTACTAAAACTCCAATAATGAAACCCAAGGTGTAAAAAAATACCTAAAATCGCGTGCGTTGCGAAAACTATTGATGATAGAATAAAATAATGTACCACGACTTTGCAGAACACATCATTATATACAAAAAGTGTCGCGACAGTATATGTCTAACTATTATAGTTATGACACAATAAGTGTTCTTTTATTTTAAAATTTTAATTAAAATGCCGCCGCTATAAAAGGCTCTTTATTTGTATCTCGGTATTCCTCCTTATCAAAATAAATGTCATCATATTCAAGACTGTTTCAATACCTTTATATAACTTTTTGAATTATTCAATTCGGACATTCCATTCAATAGATATCACGAGTTTAAAAATGTAAGTATTATAAAAAAGTTGGGTGGTCGCCGCGGACCCTAATCCGCTAGCTAGGCTTATGCGATGCTGGCGTCACTGGGATACGGGCAGTACGGGAGAGGAAATATTTTGAATTCGCTTAGTAGGTAATTAAACTCAAAAAAAAGTTATTTTTAGATACGCGTGTTAAGCCGGGGCAGACCGCTAGTAATTTATAATACTACAAATAATCATTACTTTAAGTGTTGGGCGGGACTGAGCTCAAATATGTAGGCCAATTTAAATATTTGGGACACATACTTGCGGAGAATCTCAGTGACGATTTAGACATAGAGAGCGAGCGCATAGCTCTGGATTTGAGGTGCAATATGATCTCGCGTAGATTTTCGCGATGCAATGAACAAGTGACAGTGACACTATTTAAAGCATTCTGTCAAAGTTTCTACACTTGTCAGCTCTGGGTGAAATGCTCCAAGTAAACTTAGGGTGCAATATAATAGTGCATATCGTATCCTAATGAAACTGCCTCGATTCTGTAGCGCTTCGGGCATGTTCGCCGAACAGGATTGCAGATTTCTTTGCGATAAGGATTGCTTCGGACAATGGAATTCTCCGTATGTTTTCAGATGGCCTTGACAACCCTATTTTTAGGAGCTGGCATTCTGTGCACCGTAACTTAAATGCGTAATACATGTAATGATGTTAATATTATATGAATTTAAATTTAAAATCTTAATTTATAATTTAATTTTAATGACTTTTAGCTGCAAAATTTTGTGTTATAATTTTATATGGTACACCCATGAATGAAACCCATTGCCTGAAATAAAGACATTATTATTATATTAATATTATATTATATATTTAATAGTTATTGGCTAAAAACTCATGACAACTCATGATAGCAGTAAATAAAACAGCTTTCTAGGACCTCAGAACGTCAAAATTTTACTTTATCTTATTACTTTGTATGAACCTATTTCGAAAGTAATTTATTTTATGTTGTTATTTAAGTTTTAAAAATAGCGCCAAATTTCTCAATACCCAATTCAATCCTCCTCTTGAGATGGGCCATTGTGAGATAGGCGTGAACGAAAATTATGACGACATTATTACATTATCGCCCGACTATATCGACCATGGTCATCATTGGCCGGTTCTTATATGCATTCACTTGCCTTACCACCAGTTTAATTTCGACATTACTCGTCCAAAAGTTATTAGTGTATATGCCCGGATTTCCAAAGAATACTTTAGGTATGTTTCCGGGCATCCGAATAGTAACTGCTGGTTAGCAAATAGTTCAACTTTGTGCCTTTGTGCCTTGCCTTCCGCTAGCACTTTACATACATAAGAATAGTTCATTGGGCCGGCCTTTGATATTGTTATATATATATGTCGAAGGGAAGCTTTAATTGGACGTATCGTTGACTGGATGTATAACGCACAATACCATTCGTTTACATTTTAATTACTTCTAAAATTCTTAATGTAATTTAATTTGATTTGTTGAATGTTTCTATAACTTAAAGATCGTTCTAACCTAATAAAAGTTATGAATATTGTAATTTAATAAACGACCAATCAGAGCAGAGCATATGGCGGAGCGGGGTTAGCGCCCTCTATACGTTGAGTAATATCTACTTGGGTAGACTGAGGAGTTTTTGTGACACATTTGGTTGGTGGCAACAGGTCGAGTTGGACCATGGAGTATTTTAAAGAAAGTATTGAAGCTGGAAGTATGAGCGGGTGCCCTGAACCCGCTGCTCGGTCTAAACTATGTCATAATGTTGATCAAATCTAAATTAAAAGTGTATAAACCGTGGCTATTGTGTTTTATGCTCGCATTTTATCCCGATGACGCCCACTAAACCTGCAATAACTAAAGATGTCGTGAGAATGAGGCCGTTCTGCGACATTATATGTCGCATATATATATATATATATATATACTAGCTGACCCGGCGAACTTGGTACCGCCATATTTTCTGAATTCCTTAAAAACTTTGTTTCATGACACAAAAACAAAATCACCATAATCGCTCCCGGTGATTAGGAGGATTCTAGAACCCTATCTCAGCGCCACCTACCGGTTCTAATTGCGAATCTAATCCATCCGGGAACCCACTCAAACACACAAAAACAAAATCACCAAAATCGCTCCCGGTGATTAGGAGGATTCTAGAACCCGATCTCAGCGACACCTACCGGTTCTAATTGCGAATCTAAACCATCCGGGAACCCACTCAAACACACAAAAACAAAATCACATATATATATATATATATATATATATTATATATATATATATATACATATATATATATATATATATATATATATATATATATGTTCACAAGAAGTTGAGTACCCCGGTTCGTAAAAAAGTGTTGCAACCGCGCCGACGCCGCTGCATTTCGCGCCTACTCGATCTTGGGGGGAGAGAGATAGACATATAAAAATTACTATAGTCAGAAAGAGAAGAGTATACTATGTAATTTACGAAAGTGTAGCCTGGCAACCTCGCTTGATATTCCCGCTTAAATTATAAACAATTTATGACAATTTTTAACCGGTCACGCGTAGAACGGTTGAATGAGAATGTTGAGCGTTGTGATTCTGTAGGGGAACGCAATATTTGTTTTCCATTTTGAAAAACTCAAAACCAGTCAGTGCTAGGTTATTATTGAGGCGGCCGGTTGTCGCCTTGAGACGCGCGTTTTAAATAATTATTTCAATCAACTCACTGCTTTGTTTTTTACTTAAGTAAATGTGAATTTTATGTGATCTTGTTATTCATACAATTATACTTACTATATACGTATTATTTTGCATATATATTATATATATAATTCTTCTGTACGTGTGTTGATAGTAAACTCTTCCTAAACGGCTGGAGGGATTTGGATGATTTTTTTTGTGTGTTCAAGTGGATTCGAGGATGGTTTAGATTCACATATAAGCCCGGCAGATGGCGCTCCAGTCGGGTTCTAAATTTTATTTCTTCAGGGCAGGACGACGTCTGCCCTTAAGAAATAAAGTATGTATTATATACCCAATCAATACTAATATAATTAATACCCATCTTGTAGAAGTCAGTGATACACGGATGTGTTAGCTAAAAACCAATTTAATAAACTTGAAACGATTACTACTATAACATTGTTTTTCCTTATAACATAAGGCAAATCTGCATAAAGTCGAAACGAGAAAATTATGCGGTTTTTTATATTTAAAACTATAAATATTGTTTGCTGTAGTATAACAACGACACTAAAATCTTCGGCAAGCTATATAGGCTTGAAATTAAAAAACTTATTTTCTCTGTTATTTACCATGGTCTGGGTGTCTGGGATCGGCCCCAGAGTGGTCCCGTTGTAAATTACCCATAACACAAGCGGAACTTGCTTAATTTATACAATGTGTGTGTTTGTCTGCCGATTATTATTATATAACATAATATTTGATCAATATAATTAATGGTTAAACATTAGATTGGTGGTCACTGAATTTTAAATAGTGGTGTGGAGGCAAAAAGGGGAGGAGTACCTTCTGCAAACCCTATGTCCAGGAAACATTTTTTTCCTTCTTTCGATTCGTTATATTGTTTCGATAGTGACTGTCTGTTTTGGCACTCGCCGGCCGCTATCACGGAATGATTTAAAGTGGCCAGACTAAAAAAATCGAATTATGATGCGGTTTGTTCACTGATCGATAACAAATTTCGTTTAATAAAATCCGTGATACTTTTTATCAAGGGAATTCCATGGGAATTTTCCTGGGAGCGATTTAAAGTAGTTAGTATGCATAAATGTTAGTTGATTCGGATCCCATTGTGCCTGAACAACATAATGCGGGAATTCTTAATTTCGAAACCACGTGATATTAGGACATAATATGACAATTTCTATATTATTAGATTTTTGTAAAAGATGTAGTCATGTAGCCTTTAGTAACATTACTTATCCCTGGTTTTAACGGGAATCTTCGGTATTTATGTATTTTCATACTAAAAATCCGTTGCCCGGCTGAAAATACTCTTTGATTTCAAATACTGATAAATTAACTGTAATCTATGTTACCTGTCAAACGTGGACGAAGTCGTGAGCAAATCCTAGTTATAATATAGAAATTTCATATTTCAAATGCAAGCAATGGGGAATATGGCTAACAAGCTATAAAGTTCACCAAAAACAGCTGAATGTCAAGGTCGTCTAGTTCCTCCACAGACGGACAAGATTGTTATAAAACTTGTATAACAGCATATAATATACATACCTTCTTGTCAAATATGCTTCATTTACATAAATGCTTTCAAAGAACGGTGACTCTCAGATACATACATAGATAGATCATCGTCCGAGCTTTAAATCCTTCGGAGCTTTCGTTTCGACGCCAAGGGTTGGTTTTCCTACCTTTTCTTAACACTCCGCGTGGTCCGCAGCATCCCTTGTATTGATACAGTCGTCATCTTTAACAAAGTCAAGACAGCATTTGTACGGGATCCTCTATATTTGTTTCTGTTTCTAAGACATAGCCGTGGCATATCTGCTATGTCATGGACGTGAGAATTGTCAAGTATCTGGGAGTCCCTCAAATTGTATTTCGGTGTAAGTCAGGGGCTTAGCTACCGCAGTATCAGCCGTATCAATGTGTAAGCAAAAAAATCCTAAAATGTTATCTTATAAAGATTAAAAATTTGAGAATAACTGCTGGGCCAGCAGAAACGGCTATCAGACTTGTCATTATTGTCTATAGAGGCAGAAAACATAGAAGAACAGAAATCGTGATCAGCGATGAATGATTCGATAAATAAGTTATTAAGAAAAAAGTGGAGAAAAGTGTATCTTTGTTTTGAATTGTTCGTCTAACTTAGTTCGTAGGAATATATAGTATAAGTAATACTTATAATCAATCTATAATTATTAAAGTGAAACTTCTTTATCGGCGTTGGAAAAAAATTCACATTTTTCGGTTACGCGTCACGCGTCACATTTTTTTGCAGGATGGCTGAGTTTAGAATGGTGGTTGCGTAGCAACGAGTTGTTGATAGACGGATTGTGAATTTGTGAGACGAGCATTGTAATATTTCTTTGCATATAGTCCCTTTGTATATAATAAAGGCCCTACCACGGTCGAATCGAGCGTGGTAGGGGCTTTATTTATTTAGCCAATTAAAGAAGATTCACTTCTTACGTGTGTACACTAGTACACGCACACATTTTTTTAATTATATTCGAGCGTTTTTTGTTTCTGTTATTAAAAAAAAACTTTACTCTTCCTTTGGACCCCCCAACACATTTTGATTTAGGGTCTAAGAGAAACTACGTTACGGCTGTGAGTCTAAAAATCAATCTTAGCTTCTAACTGGGTTGCCTAAGCGTCCCGTAATGCGTCTTGCGTCCCATAATGTGCCTTGCGTCCCATAATGCGTCTTGCGTCCCATAATGTGCCCTACGTTCCATTATGTGCCTTGCGTTCCATTATGCGCCTTGCGTCCCATAATGTGACTTGCGTCCCATAATGCGTCTTGCGTCCCATAATGTGCCTTGCGTCCCATAATGCGTCTTGCGTCCCATAATGTGCCTTGCGTTCCATTATGTGACTTGCGTCCTATAATGTGCCTTGCGTCCCACAATGTGTCTTGCGTCTCATAATGTGCCTTGCGTCCCATAATATGGCTTGCGTCTTATAATGTGCCTTGCGTCCCAAGCCCAGAACACGCCATCTTTGTCTATCCTGTGCGGTTTCTTGCCAATTATAGGTTTGAAGCTTGCATAGGCCAGCCGCCATTCTATCCTTAACCGGTATGAGGAGCGGCCGACCGGTCGTCGGCCAAACGAGCGTCCCAAATAGGGATTTCAGCATACAAAAGGACATTGCCATATATTACAATAGAATAGAGTATTCTTTATTGCACACAAGAAAACAGTACACATCAGAACCAACAATCATATAACTATTATAGATTAGTACAATAGGTGCTCTTATCGCTAATAGCGATTTCTTCCAGACAACCTTCTGGAGATGATTTTATATTTCTCATAGTGGGTCATTATTCAGTCATAGTTAAAAATATATATAATCATATATACACGTAAATATTTATATACAAACTAGCTTCTGCCCGCGTGGAATAGTTTAAAAAAAAGTAAGTCAAAAAAACCCGCAATGTTGAAACATTCTTCATTGGTGATCCGCTCCTATTGCTCTTGGCGTGATGGTATATGGCCTATAACCATCCTCGATATGGGCTATCTAATTTTTAAAAAAAATCAGAACAGTAGTTCCTGAGATTAGCGTGCTCAAGCAAATAAACAAAGAAACAAACTTATCTATATAATATAGATATTATATATATAAGATAAAACTCTCTCACCGACACCACACCCTGTTAAAATTTCCGCTTCTATTATGTTAAATTGCAGAGAAATTATTTTCAGTCTGTTATAAGCTGTTTAAGTAATTAAAGCTTTTAAACTTTACCACGCGAACTCTTTAATTTTTCAGGATCAATAGAATCCTATATGTTGACCAGAGATATAAGCTACCACCATACAACATTTCATGTAAATCGGTCCAGTCCATACAGACAAACAGAGAAACAAAAATGTTGAAAAAATCTAAATTAATTCTATTTCACTTTTTATATAACCCTGACTCGGTTTTTTTCATTTATTTTCATTGTACAGAAATTAGACCTCTACAATTTTATTACATGTATATAGAATGTATATAAACATACATTAACTACTGTTTACAAATTTAGATATTGATCTTTGAGGAGTTTAATAAAAACACTGACTACACTAATGCATTCTACAACCTCACAGCCTGCACAGAAAAAGATTCAAGCGAAATCGGCGTCATTAGTAGCAGTCTCCTACTATCTTTAAAGAACTCAAAGCATTCCTTCAAATAGGAGGTGGTTTGGGCTAAAGAGTACATTATACAAAAAGGGTTCTACATTGTGGTTGGCTAACCCAAAAAATACGGCAGATATCAAAGGCTGCGAAGACGTGAGGCTATTCTAATTTTACGTATATTTTGAATATAAAGATATATAATAAAACAGGAACTAAATCAATTTCATGAGACATGATGATAGCAGGAGGCCTTTCGACCAACTTCAAGTTGATACTATTAGTCATTATTGGTAAGTTATTATCATTATCCATTATCTTATTTTCTTTTATTATATCTGTCTTAATAAGTATTTTTTTTTTATTGTGGGAGCCCAGCAGACAGGCGGACGGCCCAGTTGATGGAAAGAGGTTACCATCGCCTATAGACATTTGCAACACCAAAGGTGCTACAAATGCGCTGCTGCTCTCTTAAGGGAGACTGGAACCTGGTCACTTATGCCCAAAAATAACTCAAGGCTGTTATGACGGCATACTCTAGACCAGGGCTGGTAGCCATCCAGTCGGGCAATTACCCTACCATCTGGCTGTGGGTTCTTTTGTCGCTTCTTACGACAGGCCTTCTTCTAATTCTTCGAAAAGTAATTCTATAACATACTTCTGTATAAAAGTTATAAAAAAGAGCTTGAGGTATAAATTGAATAAGAAATACAAGGAAAATAAATTTTTAACTAAACGTGTTTTTGGAGAGTTTTTTGCCGCTTCTTTTCTTTAACAGCAATAACACGTTGCAAAGCAGTGTATATAGAATAGGAAGTAAATTCAAATTTCAACTAATATCTATGACCTTCTAAAAACTTCTAGAAAAGCTCTAGCAGCCTAACGGCCTTTGCGCGTGTTATTAAATCGTGCAGTTTGTACTGGTGGTTAGTGGTGTTATATTTGTTATACGTGTTTGTATAGTTCTAATAAATTCTATAGTAATTCCAACGGCATTTTAATCCGAGTCTCGCACTCGTAACAATATAAAAACCTTGAATGAATATGTAGAGCCCATCCACAAAATCACAAGAACTTCTAATTTCTTGATCTCAAAAATTAAAAAATTAAAACAGCAATACCGTAATTAGCTTTATTTACATTGAAATTATTTTTCATATTTAAAATTAAAGATATAGATAATTTAAAGGTTTCCTTAATATTTCAAATTTCGTGTTTTAAAGCTTAAATAGAATATAGTCATCAAGGTGGCGAAACCCGTGAATGAGGAAAAAACATGAAATAAATGATGAATTCTAATGATATTTTTTCTATAAAGAGGACGTTAAGGAAAAAAGGTTATATTCTTTAATTTTTTAGACGTAAAACTTTACTGTTTCTTGTTGAATTCACTGCAAAAACAAAGAAACTAACTTCGTATAGTCTACAACTGCCCAGCAAGATTGTTGAGTCGAAGCCAATAGCCTGATAATCACGGAACACTAATATCGGTATCTCATTATAACCAGCTTTAGGGTTCAAAGTGAAATTATTGAATTATAACGTTTTACTCGTATACATACCCAAGAATATATACCCATTTCATAAAAATCCTATAAACAGAGTGAGACAACAACATTCATTTTAAATTCAACCAATATAACACTCCGTAACAGCACGACTGCGACTGTCACAGCGGACATTATATGCTACAACGAAACAAAAGGGTTCTGATATAAACTGATATAAAGTAATACAAAAATGAATACTACTGGGCCAAACTATGTCAAATTTTTAGGGGACCAAATGGCAGCTATTCCGCGTCGAACAAAAAAGAATCACGTAAAACGGATCATAAATCTTGGAGTAATCGGTGAACATACATAAAAAAGATTCCGACGAATTGAGAACCTCCTCCTTTTTATGAAGTCGGTAAAATAAATAATATATTGTTTATGACAACGTAGGTATTTGTTTAGTGTATTGAAAAGATTCGATTGCAGCGCTATCTATTTTGCTAATTCGTCTATACTACGGAAACAATGTGTTAACTCGGGTTATAAGCCAACAATATGTCTGGTTTCATTCATATACGCTGAGTAGTTTTCAAAAAAGATGCGATCCCAGCGCCATGTTTTTCGCTGTTTTAATCTATCCCACGGACGATGTTATTTAGGGGGATAGAAAGTATCCCAAGTTACGCTTCGGGATATAAGTTAGCTCTATGTCTTTTTAAGTTTTACAATGTCGATCTTTAAGAATTTCCCTTTTTATACTTGGTCCAAATTTTAAAAGAAAGAGTAATTTTTTACTATTGTTATGAGCTACAGGACTCGAATTAAAATGCCGTTGGAATTACTATAGAATTTATTAAAACTATACCAACACGTATAACATAGGTACAAATATAACTAGACGCAATAAGTCCCAATGTAATGCACAATTCAATAACACGCGCAAAGTCCGTCACTAAAATGTACACACGTCTTGACGCACTTGTGTAATCGCTTTAACTGCCCCACCCCTCCGTTCGGGCATTGTTTTATTCTAAACTGTATAATACCGACAAAGGGCTTCGTTCACTGAGTTAATCCGCACATCTGGCAAGCTTCAACGCAATGCAATAATAACAAGGATTAGTTCGACACCAATGACGGCCATAACACAAGTACGATAACAATAGGATGTTTTTCTTAATTGAAAATTTTAAAAACGTAATAAACAATAGAATATCGAATGCAGGAAAGGTAATAAACTGCATTTTTCGACAGCCAGGTATACGAAGTTCTTTGTCGGTATGTAACACTATTTTGGAACCGTTTTTTTAGCCAAGGGAAATCCATTTGAAGACCTAAACCGCGACTAGAGCATAACTTTGAGGGGTAGCACTAGCATGCCCATTCAGAACTAGTGCCAAGCTATTAACTATTCCCCAATTAGTGATATCCACTAAAATCCCTGGGTGTCCCGTCCTGCGCCTTATTGGAACGAAGTTCCTTATCGCGCGTTGCGAAAGGGGGCTAGACGGAAAAAATTAAGACCAAAAGTTGTAACGACACTTTTTGATATAGTTGTAAACCGTGCAGCGTGCGCGTGGTTCTCTGTCTGTCTCTCTCTCTCATTATTACTAAAATTGAGCCTACTGATTAAGTTTATATTACATTATATTTGTTAATAATAGAAAAAATACTATTATAATTTTAAGAAAATAAAATTTTATTACAATTCCTTCACTAATTAATCGAAAGGAACTTCGTTCCGTCCGGGTGTCCCTTGACACCTCTCATTTAAAAAAAATTGTTTTTATTACAGGAGGACCAGACGGGCAAACGGCCTACTTGAAGGAAAGTGTTTACCATCGCCTATGGACATTTGCAACACCAAATATGTTACAAATGCGCTGTTGCTCTCTTAAGGGAGACTGGAACCTAGTCACTAATGCCGGAACACAACTCGAGGTTGTTTTGACGACATACTTTAGATCAGGGGTGGTAGCCATCAAGTCGGGCAAATGCTCTACCACCTGGCTCGGGTTGTTTTGTCGCCTCTTACGACAGGCCGCCCGGCCGCAGGAAATTATATTCTCTCTCCATTCCTGCACGGATTATGTCAGGACTACGGATATATGACCTAGCCTCTCCGCAGCCCTGGCAGGCGTGGGCCTCGCAGGGCCACTTTCAATTTATTTTATCCCCCGGCATCTTCAAGCTCTATGTGCGTGGCTTGCGCTCTTATCTACTATTTTAGAACCTTAGTAGCATACAGTACTATGATTCCATTAAAGTGACTTAAAATCTTGTCTTTTTCAGTGACGTCTTCGGTGCTTACGCAAAATACACAGGATGATGGGTAATTTTTTTATTTATTTATAATAATTTATTCATTAGCAAAATTTATGTCTGAATATAAATTAATTATTACCATTATAAAAAAATCAAATTTACAATTAATATTATTCAGTTTACTAAATTTATGTAGGTATTTTTATATAATCATATTAACATATAAGAACAAAGAAGTGATTAATACGGATTGTTAAAATAGAATAGAATATCATTTATTGCATAAACTGTCACATATATCTAATTTAAAGAAGATGTTTTGTTCTTTGTTGGAACGACAGTTTGTCCTTTCGAACGTGCAATACAGACAGTTTGTAATGTTGCCAGGCCATTATATAATACTATTATTATTTGTCAGAAATAAAAAAAAAACACATTATTAAAAATACTTATATAAGTCTAACATTAGTTAACTAGTGAATAAAAAAAACTGCAAATGTCTAAAACTATATATATATATATATATATATATATATGTCGCAGAACGGCCTCGTTCTCACGACATCTTTAGTTATTTCAGGTTTAGTGGGCGTCATCAGGATGAAATGCGAGCATAAAACACAATAGCCACGGTTTATACACTTTTAATTTAGATTTGATCAACATTATGACATAGTTTAGACCGAGCAGCGGGTTCAGGGCACCCGCTCATACTTCTAACTTAAAACACTTTCTTTAAAATACTCTAAGGTCCAACTCGACCTGCTGCCATCAACTCAATGTGCCACAAAAACTCCTCAGTCCACCCAAGCAGATACTACTCAAAGTATAGAGGGCGCCGACCCCGCTCTAGACATGCTCTGCTCTCATTGGTCGTTTATTAAATTACAATATTCAATAATTTAACCATAACAATAAACAAAAGAGTATATATGCGTGTGTGTGTCAAATACATGGTAATGTGTGTAATGTTTTTTCTATGTATCATGTATTTTTCTATATAATTTTTAAAAATATTAGCGTTCTTCACTCCCTATCTATATAAACTACTAGCTATGCCCGCGACCTCGATCGCGTGGAATTTGTTTTCAAAACCCCCCGATTTTGAAACATTCTTGATTGGTGCTCCGCTCTTATCTGTCTCAGCGTGATGATAAAATATATAGCTTCTTCTTCTTCTTTCTTCTATAGTCTTCTTCAATAAATGGGCTATCAAATACTAAAAGAATTTTTCAAATCAGAACAGTAGTTCCTGAGATTAATGCGTTAAATAAATCAAACAAACAAACTCTTCAGCTTTATATATTACTATAAGATAAGTGTGCGAAATTTCATACTCCTCCGTCTGCGCAATTTTCGTAAAAAGGGGTTCTAAGTTTTTGTGTCACACAATAATATAATGATGATTTCAAATAAATAATATAACATTTGGACTATATAAACAGTTCCTCACATACTTGAATATTTAGGTGCCAAGTACCAGCGCATCCGCAGTCAGGCATCTACACGATAACAGGGGAAGCAGACCCCAACTCCGCAGAATGGATATCCTTGGATGTCACGATCCGCTGCAACCCAGGGTACTCGGTGATGGGAAAGACTTCAGTCAATTGCCGGACAGGCATATGGTCCGATAAACTACCAGTGTGTACAAGTAAGTAATGGGATAGCAGGATATTCAGGCGGCTTTGAATCGTTTAGTCCTCGAAGAGACTTTGCGTCCCTCTGCGTATTTTATCGCCTGTACAACGGGGAGTGTTCCGAGGAACTGTTTGATCTGGTGCCAACGCCTCACTTTTACCACCGCACCGCTCGCCAGCGACGGGATGTTCACCCTAATTTCCTTGACCTCCCACGCTCAATTACACAACGGTTCTGTAGAACATTTCGGCGTACAACAATGATCTGGAGGGAACTTCCCGCCGCGGTTTTCCCTTTGCGCTATGACATGGGGTTCTCTAAGAAGGGCGTTATAAAATTTCTTACAGGTCGGCAACGTATTAGCGACCCCATCAGGTGGGCCCACCTGTTTGCCTGCTTCATATATATAGGCTATAAAAAAAAATTCATACAGAATCATCTTGATTAGATTGATTACAGTATTCACAAAATATCGGCATAAAATCGTTAGCAGTGAGCTGAAGATTTCAAACGGCGTACATATGTAACCCTAGGAAGGGGTTACATATTTGTACCGTTTGGAGTTGAAAGTTTATGCTGGGGTCCATCGGCAAAGAGTTTCTTCAAAGAAATTGGTAAGAAACTCTTTGATACCACCCGTGATCGTGGCTCGAATTAGAATTACCATACAGCGTGACAATGCAGCCAGCCTTCTGGATACATTTCTCCCTGGCAGCGATTTGTTACATAGTTTGTTACAATTGTTACACTGGTACATTGAGATGAGTTGGAGCGTCTCGGTCAGGAATGCCGGCAGAAATTCGAGTCATTCGACACTTGATGACAAAATCAATCGGGCTCTTGCCACCGCCGGGGTACCTGCCGTTCTAGAACTGAACGGTTTGTGCCGCGAGAATGACAAGAGACCCGATGGTATGTCATTGGTGTCATGGAAGAGGCGTCGCCCCTTAATATGGACGCGTCTTGCGTCGATACTTTGGCAGCATCCCATCCAGCCACTAGCATGTCTGTCGGTACAGTTGCTGCACAACAGGAGGCCCTAATACGCCACATACTCAGCCATCAGAGATGGCTACATATTTGCAGCTTTTAGGGTCGAGACCCTGGGACCATGGGGGCCTGAAGAGCACAAGCTTTATCGAGACATAGCCAAGTCTGGTGGATGTCTCACGTGACCAAAAGATTGGTTAATACCTCGGCCAACGCATTAGAGTTGGCATTTAGCGAGGCAATGTGGCCAGTTTTTTGGGCACGTTTCCGACTGACAACGGTCTGGTACTAGATTTTATAGTTTAGATTTAGTTTGTATATTATAGTATATTTTTAGTTTAATTTATTGTATAATTCTATCCATGATTAAGTCTGATTGCATTTAGGAAATTTATCAATAACTAAGCATATTTTTACAAGCTTTTATTTAACTTGCAATGCATGTATGTAAGTTCGGGTGGAATATTGCAAGTTAAATTTGACCAACTTCCCGGTTTCCGATTGAGCTGAAATTTTGCACGCATATGTATGTCGCGTGACAATGCAATAATATGGTATAATAATATGGAACGTGGCCATAGGAACTCCTGTACTAAACAAGATAGACCCGTCGTGTTTGGACTAGTTTTACTTGTCTTGGCTAGCACTCTTCTGTTACTTGATATCCAGGATCTCAGAAGCTTGTATTTAAAAACCTTTTTAAAAAAGCTTATTTTAAATATTCATTGGATTTTTTAAAATTTAATTTACTATTACTAATATTAAAATTAATTGCCGGGCTCTTGTCACCACCGGGACCCTAGCCATTTTAGAGCCAAATGGACTGTGTCGCGACGATGGCAAGAGACCGGACGGGATGTCTTTGGTGCCATGGAAGATGGGACGACCATTAGTTTGGGACGCAACGTGTGTTGACACTTTGGCAGCGTCCCATCTTCCCGATACGGCTGTCGTAGCTGGTGCAGCTGCCGCCCGACAAGAGGACCTAAAACGCCGCAAATATGCATCCATTGGTAGTGGATACATATTTGCGGCTTTTGGTGTCGAAACTCTCGGGCCATGGGGTCCAGAAGCCCATCGCCTTTATCGAGACCTATCAAAACGGTTGATAGATATCTCACGAAACCAAAACGCTGGTGTATATTTTGGGCAACGCATAAGCGGCTATACAACGTGGTAACGCGGCCAGCGTTTTGGGAACATTCCCAGCTGACGGTGATTTGGGACCTATTTATTATTTGTAGTTTTTATCTTTTATAAATTAAGTTGTACATATATTTTAGAATAGGTATATATAGCGTGTAAAATTTAATAATTTTGTGAAAACAATAAATGAATAAAGAATTTAATTTACCACACAGTTAAAAGAAAAATAAAATACAATACTTTCAGGAACATGCAGGTTGAACAAACATCCGAGTGTGGACTACTTCTGCGTTCAGGATGGTGGTACGCGGTTGTGTAACGACTTCGAGCTTGGTGGTACTGTGGTCAAGCCAGCTTGCAAGAGGCCAGATTACTACTATAATGGGTTCTTACCAGCCATGCACTGCGTTGATGGAGCTTGGGACTATCTAGCTGTATGCACGCCAGGTGAGATAATTCAGTTGCTTTTTAGTTTTTGGGGGTTACTGCAGCATTTGAAATGTGGTGTTGGAGACGCATGGAGAGAATAAGTTGGAAAGAAAAGAAGACTAATGAATAAGTTCTGGACATGGTAAAGGAGAAACGCACAATATTAAGAACTCTATAGGAAAGAAGGGGGAAGATGTTTGGCCATTTGCTAATACACAACACCTTATGCACGTTAATCGAAGGTAAAGTGGAAGCAAGGAGAGGGACGAGAAGACCAAGGTAAGCATTCATGGACCAAATAAAAGAAAAAGTGGGTGTCGTGTCCATAGAAATAAAAACAACTGGCTAGAGAAGATTGGAAGAGGCCCCACCGACAAGAGCATGCTCTTAAATGATAAAAAAAATATCTGATGGAAAGCGGTTGCTATCGCTTATGGACATTTGTAACGCCAAAAGTGTTTTATTGTTCTGCCGGATTCGAGATAAGACTGGAACCTGGCCAATACTGCCGGAACACAACTCAAGGTTGTCATGGCAGCATACTCATATTGGGGTTGTCTGGAAGAGATCACTTTTTAGCGATAAGACCGCCCTTTGTACATAACTAGATATAATTTCAGTCTTAAGTTCATGTTTACATTGGTGTACAATAAAGAGTTATCTATCTATCTTTTTTTATTGCAGGAGTTCAGCAGACAGGCAGACGACCCACTTGATGGAAAGCGGTTACCATCGCCTATGGACATTTGCAACACCAAAGTGTCACACATGCGCTGCTGCTCTCTTAAGGGAGACTGGAAACTGGTCACTAATGCCGGAACACAACTCAAGGTTGTTATGGCGACATACTTTAGACCAGGGGTGGTAGCCATCCAGTCGGGCAAATGCCCTACCACCTGGCTGTGGGTTGTTTTGTCGCCTCTTACGACAGGTCGCCCGGCCGCAGGAAATTGTATTCTTTCTCCGTTCCTGCACGGATAAAAAATCTAAAAACTCAAAAAGTGCATATATAAAATAAAGTCAGGCTATTTAAGTGTAAATAGCTCAAAAATAGCTGAACAAGTTTTATAATCTTTGATTCGTTGAATTTGTCTCCACTCCCAATAGCAGAATAACTATGAATATCTCGAAACAATTTGCCAAAAATATTAATTTTTTTAATTAATTAGGTTTTGAACTCTACGGAGTTCTAACGGGTTGTGTGGAAGTGATCGCTTCTTAGCGATAAGACCGCCCTTTGTACACTATTAGAATAATTTTAGGCTATGAGTTCATTTGTGTTTTCTGTAATGGTGTACAATAAAGTGTTATCTATCTATCATACTCAGACCAGAGGTGGTAGTCATCCAGATGAGCAAAGAACCTACCTGGCTGGGGTGTTGTTAACTCCTACAGGCCGGCTGGCAGCAGGAAGTTGTATTCTTTCACCGTTCGTGCACGAATAAAAACGACCATTTCGATCTTACGTGTACCAGTGTGAAAAAATTTGACGCGGTAGTCAAACTGGAAGTATTATCTTTGTTGCGGCGCACAACTAGTTCAGTGGCGCGGTTTGTTTTTGTTGAACGTTTAATTGTTGATATCAGTCATAAACAATCTTGATTAAAATTTAAAACTCTAAGCGTATGGCCTGATTGCCAGCTCTATTGGAGCGTGCAGCGTTCGGTCAAGCACATGGAAACGCTAGCAGGTGTCTTACCGTAACAAGTATCGTGTAGGGAACGAAGCAGGATTTCAGCTGGATGCGTGCGGCCTTGCTTTTCACAAATACTAATTTGTGTTGATGTCCCAAAGAAAGTCATCTCATGCGTTTTTTTTTTCAGAGTGCGGTACACTCCCATCGGAAGATGAGACCACTATCCAAACAGTTCAGGCGCCGTGGCATGTCGCAGTGTATACCAAGAGTACTAGGTTTAGTCCGTATCAGATCTGCGGTGGAAGTATCATCAGTAACACAGTAATCATTTCCGGTAAGAATTATTATGGATAATAGGGATGCGAACATATTTCCTTATAATTTCTAATCCCTATCCTTATTAATATTATAAATGCGAAAGTAACTCTGTCTGTTCCGTTTTCACGGGAACTCTACTGGACTGACTGGACCGAACATAGGATTTTTACCGTCCCATCTTCCATGACACGGAAGTTTTTTAAGTTATAAAATGGGAGCCCCGAGCCCAGCAGTGGGACGCTTATGGGCTGAAATAATTACATATATTTAAGTCCCTCCCGCTGAAACCTGGCTACTATTGTCGGAACACAACTCAAGATTATCATGGCGTCATCCAGACAATAGGTTATATATGGTAGCCATTCATACGGACAGAAACCATCTGATTGTGGGATGATTTGTCGCCTGATACAACAGGAATTAATATCTTTTCTCCACTCCTACACGGACATAACTGGCTGAAGATAGAAGAAGTGGTATATATTCGGTTAAACATTTCTTAGAGCTAAGTATGTTCCTGAAGAATTTCTTGAGCTGCTTCTCTTCTTCAAACCACAACAAGTTGCGAAGCGTGGGTAAATTTCAAGCCCCTATAGAGTAAATAAAAAAAACTTGAGAGGTGTCAAGGGACACCGGGATGGAACGAAGTTCTTACAATAGCTCACTATAGCAAAAAGTGTCGTGACAACTTTTCGTAAGAATTTTTTCCGTCTAGCCCCCTTTCACAACGCGCGAAACGTATTAGCAAGTTTATATTTAATACATATATCATCATGAGGTTTTCTTTGAAGTTTAACATGCAGTTTGGCATGCTATAGTAATCCATTATCTTGCCAAATTCTAAACACACTTATAAACAATACATTCAACCTTAACACATGGTTCTTAAGATCTAACACACTAGCAAAACTAATTTGCAATCTGCAAGTTTAAGTGTAATAGTAAATGAGTAAGTTTGAATCCTATTTACTTCAATATAAGAAACAATTTAAAAATCGAATCACATCCTGCAATTCGACTCTTGAAACAAATTTAACTTTAAACCAGATTCGCGATATTGCTCCTTATTTTAATGACATTAAGACTCTATATGTCCGCAAATGCTATCTGTACGTCAGCAACCCATGACATTTAAATAATGTACTCCAAATTAAACTCTAACTGCGTGGGCATAAAGGGTTATGCAACTGCATCTTATCTTGGCAAGTTCAAAAAGTGTCGTGACAACTTTTTCGTAAGAGTTTTTTCCGTCTAGCCCCCATTCGTACCGCGCGATAAGGAACTACGTTCCAATAACCATAAACAAAAATTAAAATTAAATATTTAAAATGAACAAGTTTGAGGTAGCCTAAACAATGAAACTTTATTTGTCTTCCGTGAAAACGGTTACTGGAAAGTGGCTGAAACGTTGAAATAAAAATCAAATAAATTGCCGAGTTTAAAACCGTTACAACGTAGTTTTAACTATGTGTATGTAACTTGGGAAAATACCACATTTCTAAAGGTTTCTTTCACCATCTCTGCAGAACTCTTCACTGCTGCTTACGCACACCTTGCAGATTTTGAGTAACTACTGTCTGTTTTCAGCTGCGGACTGTTTCTGGGTGTCTATAAGTGAAGTACTTTCTGATCCCTCATCAAGAACAGTTTCCGCTGGCAATTTTTATCGAGGTTGGACCGAAACTAGGGACACTTTCGCACAAAGACGTATTGTAAGTAATCTTCTAGAACCCATAATTTTGACCTTCCTTTCATTAGTCTTTTATTCATCATCTTTACTTTTATAACATCTAGCTATCTCTGTCTTTTCCTTCCCAAACCTTCTATTCTAGAACATTCGTTCAACGATCAATTTCTAGAATGTGTCTGTCCTTGTCTTTTCCTTCCAGAATTTTCTACCTTTTTCTAAAAGTCTTGAGACCGGCTTACGCTGCTAGAAAGTTCTACTCTCTGTCGCCACAATATATATATATACTGTTTACAGTATGGAGGATAGTAGGGGTACCCCTACCTCCCATAGTTTACGTGCTGAACATGCGCACTTTCTTATACTCAAGTCTCTATCAGAGACGACTGCAATGTTCGGTCCTTTATTATTACACAGTATACTTACCTCGGATCTCTCTGTCACTCATTTTCACACGCGTTGAAATTTAAATCTTTAAAATTCGCAAACCTTTATTAGGACCAAATTTTTTGCAGACAAATCCTATATCAACGTGTTCGCAATAAAACAGCGCTTATGCTGATATTTTTTCTTCTATTATCATAACAAGTGAAAGTAACTGGCATTGACATACCTGTTTATACCTGGCAACCCATAGTTTGTCTAGGTAAATTATAAACAACCCTATGTCTGCGCATTCTATATGTTTTATACTTTAAGTCCAGTATAACATTTTCTTATTATCTTGATGTTGCAACATTTAATGAAAAATCATTTTTTTTTAATAATTAAAAATATTTTGACCAGGTTTTGTTTTGACAGCCCATTTTTAATATAATTTCTAATATACTAAATGTATTATAAAATAAGTTTTATTCTATTATCAGCTCGGTAAAGGTCGATCTAGGTTCGGATCTTCTACTAGGTGACATAGCCTATTTTGCGTGCGAGCGTGGATGAGTGATGATTTTAACATTGAGTTATGTGGCTATAATAATATGTAGGTGTATATATACATTAAACATATACACGCATACATAAATATATATATGTCGGAGGGAAGCTATAAATCGGATAATTGTTGTTGTTTGGATTCATAATGCACAATATTATTAGTTTACATTTTAACTACTTTTAAAATTCTTAATTCAATTTTATTTGATTTGTTAAATATTTCTATAACTTGAAGATCGTTCTAACCTAATAAAAGTTATGAATATTGTAATTTAATAAACGACCAATGAGAGCAGAGCATGTCTTGAGCGGGGTCAAGACGCCCTCTATACTTTAGTAGTATCTACTTCGGTAAACTGAGGAGTTTTTGTGGCACATTTGGTTGATGGCAACAGGTCGAGTTGGACCTTTGAGAATTTTAAAGAAAGTATTGAAGTTGGAAGTATGAGCGGTGCCCTGAACCCGCTGCTCGGTCTATTTTAAAATGTTTTTTAAATCTAAATTAAAAGTGTATAAACCGTGGCTATCGTGTTTTATGCTCGCATTTTACCCTGATGACGCCCACTAAACCTGCAATAACTAAAGGAGATGTCATGAGAACGAGGCCTTCTCCGACATATACATATAAACACATATGTAGGTATAGTCAAGGTGGGGAAATCCGTCAGTGGGGGAAGTTCATGTACCCCTCTTTATTTTTTGAATAGCAGCGACGAGAAGAAATCTGTCACTAATAGTATAATACACCATTTAATTCTGATTTTAAATTATAGTTGACGTTAGATTCCGTTTAAAAAAGTAAAAACGAGACGTATACGATCTTACCTCATTGACGGTTTTCCCCACCTTGACTAAATATACATACATATTATACAAAAATAATATATATTATTAAAAGGATGACACTTCTTTGTTGAATCGTATTTGTTACAGTATGTTAATTGAAGGTTTCAGATATAAAACTACCGCCTACTTTCAACGGGAAACCGGCAAATCTGGTAGACGATATAGCTCTAGTTTATGTCTCGGAGCCGTTCGAATACAATCTGTACGTGAAGCCTGTGTGTGTTGACTTTGACCTGGAGTTCGACGTTGGACACCTCCAACCAGGAAACCTGGCTAAGGTATACTCAGTAACACTAACACTAACCCAGATGTAAAGGGCCGTAATAGTTGTCTTAATCTTTGTGTCGCTTCCTTTGTTTGCGCTAATTTTCTAAGTATTGAAGTAGTATAAAAAAAAGTCAAAAAACACTATCTATGTTAAATAATCCTTATATGTCTATATTTTACATTATATATATATATAGTATATATATATATATATATATATCTTATGAGTATCTTGTATATAATTTATTTTTGTTAATTTATTTATATTATATTACGTAAATATCTTTCGCGTACACAACCCTGCCTTTTGCTTCTCCCCTTCTCGCTAGACTCATAGGTTTGCTGGAAGAAAACTCTTTTAGGGTTAAGCTCGCCTTTGTACATCACCACTTTTTTATATAATTGTGTATGTAACTTTTTGTGTACAATAAAGAATAAAGAATGTAATAATATATGTATTTGTAGAAAACAATTTCCTGCGGCCGGGTGGCTTTTCGTAAGAGGCGATAAAACAACCCACAGCCAGGTGGTAGGGCTTTTGCCCGACTGGATGGCTACCACCCCCGATCTAAAGTATGTCGCCATAACAACCTTGAGTTGTGTTCCGGCATTAGTGGCCAGGTTCCAGTCAACCTTAAGATATTAGTCAATCGTTGCACCTTTGGTGTTGCAAATGTCCATAGGCGATGGTCACCACTTACCATCAAGTGGGCCGTCTGCCTGCCTGCTGAACACCTGCAATAAAAAAACTAGTAATAATAATATGTATACCACTTGGTTAAGTGGGACCTGGATAAGTGGGACCTGGATAAGTGAGAGACCTCCATAACTGGAACTCATGCTGAGGTCCCAACACTGAATTACCCCTGTTAGTGGGAAGAAAGAACGAATCCCAGATATAAAGGTTTGCTATCTTTATAGCAAATATATTATATATATATATATATATATATATATATATATATATACATATATATATGCGATTCGTTCTTTCGATTTATTATCATAGTTACCTTTATAACTGAGACAGCAAGTGAATTTTATATGCGTAGTCCTCTGTAGTTGAAATAACATCGTTTTGTTTGTTTACTTACTTATTCTTATTCTACCCGCAAAATCCGCACTTAACTACGTAATTTTAAAAGTAATTTTGAGCCACAATGACCTCCATTTTTATGATTACCTTTATTTATAGCTTTTGATTAAAACTCATTTGTAATATTTACATGAAACGTAAATTTATTTAATTATCGCACCTCTATAACTGAAATAACCTATATTCTAACCTCTATTAATAGTTATATATAAGAATTAATAATAAGGAACCCTCTGGAAATGAGACAGATATTTACATATCTGGATATCTATATAAATATCATAAAATGTTAACAAATATATTTATCTAGATTGTTTTGTATATACGTATATATATATATATTATATTTATGTATGTATAAAATTTATAAAATAGTGTAAGTATGTATATTTAAATTTTACAGTCCTATCTTTTTCTGCTCCACCTACATCGCCAGATTAATTAAGAATTGCTTTTAAGCTGGGTTGCCTGGAAGAGATCGCTTTTAGCGATAAGGCCACCTGTTTTGCCAAGAAGTAAAGAATTATGCATTTTGATTTTGTATTTGTTTTTTTTTAATGAGCAATAAAGTGTTATCTATCTATCTATCTGAGACACTGGGTAAGTGAAACCACATAGCATGTCCCTTGATGCCTCACTTAACCAGGTTTCACTGTAATCTGTTTTATTTCTGCTACGGCTTTTCTAGAAGAGATCGCTTGTTAGCGATAAGACCGCCCATTGTGCACATTTAGCATACTTTTAGGCTATAAGTTTTTCTGTGCTTTCTGTAATGGTGTACAATAAAGTGTAAGCTATCTATCTACTATTAATCAGTAATGCCTTTGTGTTTATGGCCGACCTTCGAGCATAATACTTCGAGTTATATTGTCCATTCTAGTTGCAAGTTTTTGCAAGTAATGTTGTTTTGCATTAAGTCGAAGTCGAAGTGTGAGAATCCTAATGAATAATGCTTTGCATCTTTATTGGAGGGTCCATATCTATTTTGTGAATATATAAGGTCGGACTGGTGAGACAGAGTTACAAGTATAATCTCACATCGACCGACAACAACAATAATACTCTTTATTATACACCGACCTAAAAATAAAGGTAGTAGTACAATTATGGGCGGCCTTATTGCTTAAAGCAATCTCTTCCAGATAAGAGACTTTACGCGTTGTATATTATTGCAATTTTCTGCCTTACAATACAATTTTCATACGCCAGCGCTATTGTGTTAGGTATTTGAATCTCTATTTGCAGCATACTGCTGAACACTTTTTCAACTTCTCTCAATTTATGATAGTACGCCTTACCTCTACCCTCCATAATCTTTGGTTGTGTGCAGTTTCACCCCGGATTTGGTCCGATGCACACGTTGTAGTAGCGCTCTAGGGTGGCTAATTATTGTGCGAGAAGTGAGACGATCATATTGGCTATTATTAGGATTCGTCGCTTATTGAATTTTATTATATTTCAGGTGCCGTTCTGGGATCGTGATTCGAATAGCGGAGCTACTGCTCCGATAAAGGCGGCATTTATTCCATACATTGCACCCCAGGAGTGCATCTTTATAGCCGGCAGCGACTCTACTGTGATCACGCCGGATAAGTTCTGCCTTGGAAATAGCAATGGTATGGTTATTACGGCATTATATTGCCCTGAAAACTCCGTGTAGCTCTCTTCTCGTACAAATTTGTCACTCAGCTTCGCGCTCTCTATTTGGCAACGACACATTTAGCACAGAATTGTGCTTGAATTTAAAACGAAACGACTCATTGTGGTTGTCTCACTTTGTTTAGTGATTTGTTGGAGATGCTCAAGCATCAGCTAACTGCATCATCATCATCCGAGCGTTAAAACCCAGCTGCGTTCGGGGTGTTCACTCCGACGCCCAGAGTCCGCTTTCCTACTTTTTCTACTCCACTTCGCTCGGTCTTCTGCATCCCCCGTTTTGAGATTATACGCATGTCATCCTTCACAATATCAAGCCGGCATTTCTTGGGCTTTCCCCTTCGACCGGGTCCTGGCGGAGGCGGCATGACTAGACAGACATTTGTTCCCCACATAACGAGCCGTGGTAAAACGTGGCCGTACCAGCGTAAACGACACTCTTGCAGTTTGTCTGGTATGTCACGCACATGAAGACTACCGCGGATGAGGGAGTTCCTAACTTGGTCTTTCTGCGTCACTCCACACATCCATCGCAGCATATTCATCTCCGTGACACACAGTTCTTGCTTGTGTCGCTCAAGTACAGTCTACGCTTGACTGCCATACAAAAGTACAGGTCTAATGATGGATTTATAGACCTGTACCTACTTTTAATTTAACAAGCAAGCATCATCTAACTGCATGCGACATAAGACCGACAAAATGGGAGGATTTTGCTATGGAAAGATCTTCTTGGCAATACATTACCTTTAAAATAATAGTTTAAAAAAACTAAAAAAAACACGCTTTTATAAAAAATCCAACTAAAAAAACAAAAAATAAAATTTAATATAATATAAAAAAGCGTGGGGTGTATTCAAAGCGCTTTTTAAGATATTATATTATTAATTGAATACACCCCACGCTTTTTTATATTATATTAAATTTTATTTTTTGTTTTTTTAGTTGGATTTTTTATAAAAGCGTGTTTTTTTTAGTTTTTTTAAACTATTATTTATTTTTCATTTTTTAGTTGATTTTTGTTTAAATGTTTTTAAATACAAGCTTTTGAGATCCTGCATATCATGTAGCAGCAGAGTGCTAGCCAAGACAAGTAAAACGAGCCCAAACACGACGGGTCTATCTTGTTTAGTACAGGAGTTCCTATGGCCACCTTCCGACTCCATCATCAGATCAGCTCCATGGTACCATATTATTGCATTGTCACGCGATATAAACATACGAGCCCAAACACGAAGGGTCTATCTTGTTTAGTACAGGAGTTCCTATGGCCACCTTCCGACTCCATCATCAGATCAGCTCCATTGTACCATATTATTGCATTTTGACGCGATATAAACATACGAGCCCAAACACGACGGGTCTATCTTGTTTAGTACAGGAGTTCCTATGGCCACCTTCCGACTCCATCATCAGATCAGGTCCATGGTACCATATTATTGCATTGTCACGCGATATAAACATACGGGCCCAAACACGAAGGGTCTATCTTGTTTAGTACAGGAGTTCCTATGGCCACCTTCCGACTCCATCATCAGATCAGCTCCATGGTACCATATTATTGCATTGTCACGCGATATAAACATACGGGCCCAAACACGAAGGGTCTATCTTGTTTAGTACAGGAGTTCCTATGGCCACCTTCCGACTCCATCATCAGATCAGCTCGATGGTACCATATTATTGCATTGTCACGCGATATAAACATACGGGCCCAAACACGAAGGGTCTATCTTGTTTAGTACAGGAGTTCCTATGGCCACCTTCCGACTCCATCATCAGATCAGCTCCATGGTACCATATTATTGCATTGTCACGCGATATAAACATACGGGCCCAAACACGAAGGGTCTATCTTGTTTAGTACAGGAGTTCCTATGGCCACCTTCCCACTCCATCATCAGATCAGCTCCATGATACTATATTATTGCATTGTCATCGACCTTTGACAGGTGTGCAAAGTATGAATTAAATCTGATCGTTCAAAGTAGGACAAAATCGAGCTCAAAGGGGTCGGTTACAGACATACTGACATACAAGTGAAGCTAATATAAAGCGTGTAAAAAGGTCAAGGCTTTCGAAGAGAAGCTCTTAGAAGATTTGGATACAAAACGTCAAAACCGCAAAGAGAGACCCAAGCCCTTCTATAGCTATACGTATGCGTACAATGCCACTGGGTAACTACATTGTGCGATATGTGGCCGGGAATTTAAAAACAAATTCGGTCTGGCCTTTTGGGGGTTCGCCTTTACCAAAATCGGCAAAGAGGACTATAATATATAGGATTCGTAAAAGAAAAAATTCTCTTGTTTTGATATATGATAAACATTACGACAGACACTTGAGTTCGATAATTTTTGTTAGTTTGAAGTTCATTATATTTGCAATGTTTGCAATACTATAATATACTTAAATTTTTATCCGTGCAGGAACGGAGAAAGAATACAATTTCCTGCGGCCGGGCGGCCTGTCGTAAGAGGCGACAAAACAACCCACAGCCAGGTGGTAGGGCATTTGCCCGACTTGATGGATACCACACCTGGTCTAGAGAATGCCGCCATAACAACCTTGTGTTGTGTTCCGGCATTAGTGACCAGGATGCAGTCCCTCTTAACTATGCGAAAAGGGCAAAGAGAGTGAGGGATGATTCGGGGTTAAGAAATAGTTAAAAATAGTTGGCCACCTAGTCTAGGTAGGCGGCTCACCCAAGGAAAGTGTTTACCGTAGCATATATTATTATTATAGACAATATCCCTATTATTATTATTATAAATGCGAAATTAACTCCGTTTATCTGTTCTGTGGTGGTTCGGGCATGTGGAAAGAATGTATGATGAAAGAATGACTAAACAGATATACAATGCAAAAGTGGATGGATGCAGAAGTCGCGGAAGGCCACGACACACCTTCCATGATCATATTGATCGTGTACTAGCAGAAGGTGATGTCAGGAGCTTTAAGAACAGACGAGCGTGCATGACAAGAGCTATGAATGTCAAAGAAGCAAGTGAGGTGTGTAAGAATAAGCCTGAATGGCGCTCTTTTGCTCGTGCCTACCCCGCAAGGGACCTGACGTAAAGTTATGTATGTATCTGTTCTGTTTTCACGGAAAAACTACTGGACCGATTTAGCTTGAACTCGCATATATATAATATATATTTTCTATGCCGAGGATGAACATCGGATACTTTTTGTCCCAAAAAATGGGATAGCTTCCGGGATAAAAATATATTTGCCACTCGGTTTGTTATGCTTTTAAGGAAAAACTACTGGACCGATTTGGTTGAAATTCGGTGCATAAAAAATCGGGTGGACAAGGGATAATTTTCATCATAAGTTTAGGGACAGATTTTTGTAAAGATTATCCCAGAAAGTATCTTAGGTTCTTATTTTGTGATTTGCCATTTTCGTTAATTTGGTCAATTTCGTCGATTTGGTCGATGTAGTTGATGTGATCGATGTGGTGACTGTGGTCGGTGTGGTCGATTTGGTCGATTTAGTCGAATTGGTCATTTTGGTGTACATAATATGTAGTTTTAGTACCGAAAATTGGCATAGATAATTTTCATTCCGAAGATGGTATAGTTTGCGAAATAAAATGAAGTGAATCTTCCCTGGAAGATTTGCCTTGGCAAATAGCAGTAACATAAAAAATTAATACAATGTAACCTGTGTTGTAACCTCTTTAAAGGAGAGACACGCACTAGAGGTGGTAAACTGTAGTAACAACATATATGCTTATTTACCTATACTATTTTATATTTCAGGTGTCAAATTCTGCGAAAGAAACCTCGGAAGTGGGGTGGTGTTCCCTGAACGAGATAGGGGTGTCACGAGGTACTTCCTCCGAGGAGTCGTGTCTTCAGTGGTCAAGGACGATTTTACATGCAATAGTACACTTATAGCTGTCACCCATTTGCTCAAGGAGGAGAATTTTATTAAAACATATTTATAAATTAAATACAATATCTCGATTGAAAAACTCCACGTAGTAGCTATATGTTAGGTACTTACATAAAAACTAAATTAGGTTTTTTATATATCGAGCCTTTACTACTATTTTATCGTAAGCGACATATAGGGTCGCTTGCATAAAGATCGCCTTTAAATAAAATTAGTTAATCATATTCAACTGCCTAAGTCCATTTCACACAAAATGTATTGACAGTTCTTTAAACATATTTAGCGACAATTTTTTTTTTAGTTGTACAAGACGCTAATCGTATTTAAGGGTGTTAAATATGTTTCTAAATAAATTTAAGCAAGCGGCCTTTAGTATTTAATATGTTAGTTTAGTTTTTATTTAATTAATTTACCTTATTATATATAAAATATATGAAAAGCCACTAAGAAAGTCGTTAACATCTTTTGACAAAAAATTTACAAATATATTTTTGGGTCGTTTTTATATTACGTTAAATGTGTATAGTGTTTCTTAAATAAATTTAAAGAACGTTATGCAAGCGGCCCTTAGACCTTAATATATTGTTGTTGCAATAGGTTTTTAAATTATTACTTTGGTTTAAGACTTTCAGTTTTGTTTAGACTAGACCCTACTGAATCAAAAATTGAAAGTCTTAAGACAAAATAATAGTTTAAAATAACTTTTGCAACAAAAAATATACTGTTACGTGCGAGCGGGGGTACTGTACTTAGGATTGGAAGAAAACACCAGTTTTTAACTAAATGCTTTTATTGACTTCACAGCCGTGCGTTATTCCTCTGCGACGCACTGTCCGACGATAGATGTCTCACTCACAATACCGTCGCCGATATTGCGTTGACATACCTGCTGCTGCAGTGTTCACCTCCGATTTTTTTTTCTATTGCAGACAGACAGACAGACCTGCACGGTAAAAATTACTTAAAATTAAATTAAAAATTATAAAATTTATAAAATTTACCGCGCGTAGCTCGGTTCTGGATCTCCTTTTAAACTACGCAAAACTCCTTCACTAAACTGCCCACTAAACTTTTCACTAAATTCACCACTAAACTCGTCACTGTCTTCCATTAAAATCTTCTTCCAACTCTTCCGCGTCGTTTCGCTGTCTTGAACTAAACTCAACACTCTAAACTGCCCGGTAGGCGCGTCTTACGCTGCTTATAATTATACGCGGAAGAATTTTCTGGAACCCATAATTTCGATCTATCCTATATTTCTATACACCTATCTATCTCTGAGTTTTTCTTTCCCTAACCTTCTAACCTAGCACTTTCGTTCATCGTCTATCTCTTTCTAACATCTATCTATCTCTGTCCCTTCCTTCCCGAACTTTCTATTCTAGAACTTTCGTTTACCGCCTATCCCTTACTGACATGTATCTGTCGTTTCTTTTCTTTCCAGAATCTTCTACCTTTTTCTAAAAGTTCTTAAACCAACTAGTTTGTTCCACCATTACTCACCAAAATACTTAGGTCCAATAGTCGCCTAAAATAAAACGGCGGTAAAGGCTCGATATATTAGATCTAACACTTGACTGTTTGTTGTTTAATTCACTACAATAACGAAGAAACTAACTTCGTATAGTCTACACAACTGTCCCACAAAATTGTGGCGAGGAGTTTTTGGCGGGAACTGAAAGGAGCTGCTGTGCTGTGCAGTATTATTTTAAAAAAATGTGTAAAATTACTCTTAAATTAACAGTGGTTGTAGGATATTGATAGTTTTTGAGTAGTAATTATGTGTTTAGTGAGAAATGTGGACTGTATAGTCAAATGTGGCCTTTTGGGTTGTCACAAGAACTCCGTTAAATGGCACTAGCTGATTACCTACAGTTCAGCTGTGCTACACATAGGCATAAGAAAATGAAGAACCTATATTGTAAACTAAGATCTGGCTTAAAGGCCTAGCTGTCAAGCCATACACCTAAAAAATAAACAAAATTGTGGCGAGTCGAAGCCAACCCTATTTGAAGTAATACAATGAATGAACTGTTATTTGTGACGACGTTGGTATTTGTCAGTGAATTGAAAAACGCGGTTGCATCTTGCCATCTTTTTAGCCAATCTTACAATCTCAAACCATTTAGAAAATTATCTTGTATATAAAATTCTCGTGTCACGGTGTTTGTAGTTAAACTCATCCGAAACGGCTTGACCGATTCTCATGAAATTTTGTGTGCATATTGGGTAGGTCTGAGAATCTGACAACATCTATTTTTCATCCCCCTAAATGTTAAGGGTAGTCCACCCTAATTTTTTTGTAATTTTTTGGTAATTGTTTTTATTTTTTTATGATACAGCATTAAAAATACATACAACTCTAAATTTTCAACCCTCTACGATCAACCCCTATTTTTTTTGTTACTTATAAACTTTAATGCTGTCGTTATATCGATTGAAGCTTTTCCGGGTAGGACGACATCTGCCGGGAAAGCTAGTAATATAGATTATTTAATTAAATGTTACAACTCATAATACCCTCCGCAAATGTAACTGAAAGGTACAAAAACCTGTACGACTTTATGGCGCTACGATTGTAATGAATACGCCATAACCTTAAAATAATTACTTCAAGACACAAAATACTCAAAACTTAACATTTTTATGTATTTAAATTTAAGATTTTAAATGTTAGAATAATAAATAAATAATTTGTTTGTCCTTATGTCTTGATTGTTATTTCCTTTTAAATATATATATAATATTGTTACATGCCGACAAAAGCAAAGGCACACCTGCTTGCCATAAACCTGGTTTATTACCTTGCCCGCATTTGAACTTCTTTTTGTTTACTTTGTGTTTAAAATTTGCAATTAGACGAAAGCCTCTTGTTATTGTACTTGTTTTATGGCAGTCATTAGGCAACTGTGTCGAACTGATTCTTGTTGTTATTGTTTTGCGTCGAGGCATATCGTATTTGCATAGAATAAAAGGAATGCCCAAACGGAGGGGTGAGGCAGTCTAGCGAGAACCACGATCAAAGCAAGACGAGTACATTCGATAAGCCATATAGTGACCGACTTTGCGCACGTTATTGAAGCGTGCAGTTTGTACTGGTTGTATCCAGTTATATTTGTACCTGTTTTATACGTGTTTGTAAATATGTGGCGTGACACTGACCGGCGATTATCCCTGTCTACACCATATAATAATGCACCCAAGGACAAGCCCCGACCAGTGTAGGACTATTGTGGAAAATGAGGACAAAAAGTACCGGGCTATTGGGGTGAACTGCTAGTGGTACTGGGGGTCTGGGAATATGGGGACTATTGCGTCTGCCCGTCGCAATGTTCGGGGAACATGGAAAAATGGGCAGACGGTGACTCGCCACTCCCTGCATGGGCCCCTAAAAATGCCATAAAAGGCAGGGGCAACATGGGTATTGCATATATATTATTATTATGTTTAAATATATATTTAATATTAAAATGTAAGTAATCATAAAATAATTACGTTTACCACCATTGCCACTCCTAATCAGCCATATTCCTGCCACGGGTTGTGTGGAAGAGATAGCTTGTTCGCGATAAGACTGCCCTTTGTACACAATTAGAATAATACTAGTTCGTAAGTTTTCTGTAATGGTGTAAGTACATTAAAGTGTTATCAATCAATCAATATCTTTATTTGCAAGGATGTAGTTTATACACGATTGTAGATGCACAGTGCATTCTACCACATAGTGGTGTACCAAATGAATGAAATCAAATTAACATAAATACTCTAATAAAAAAGTCAATTTTAGATAAAATATATAAATTGAGAAATAATAACAAATAGATCACTAAGCTTTTCCGTATAGCCAGTAACGACAAGCACTTTAAAAAAAAATCATCTACAGTATAGAAACACTCCTTGATCAGCCACTTTTTAAGACTACAGTGAATTTTCTTGGGGGTGCGTTTATAATATTATTTGTCTGAGAGTTATAAATAAGAGGAGCCATGTAAATAGAGTTCCTTCTGAACAAATCCAGAGAAGGCACAGGCATCTTTAATTTTACTTGCGTCACAAGTCTCGCGTTAACATTATTATATTCTTCAAACAAAGACCCATTGAATTGGATAAACTTAGCGATTTCAAGTAATACTAGCCACAGTAAGGAGATTGTGAGATTTAAAAACCGGTTTGCACGATTCTGCCTATCTATCTATCTATCTACTTAAATCAGGAGTTTACAACCGCTTCAAGAACAATTATAGTGAATGGAGAAGCGACGCAACAAACTCCCCAGCAAATGATTTTCCTTCATAAATAAATTTAATTAAAGAACATGTAGTGACAAGAGTTGAAAAAGGAATGTTAAAGTGGTTTGGGCATGTAAAGAGAATGAAGGAAAGCAGAATCGCAAAACAAGTGTATGACAGCAATGTGACCGGTAGTCGGTGCCGGTACACCGAGACGTACTCACCATGATCAAATTGAAGATATTGTTACACGCCGACAAAAGTGAATGCACACCTGCCTGCCATAAAACACACTATATTACCTTTCCGCATTTGGACTTCTTTTGTTTACTTTGTGTTTATTTTTTTTAAGTTAAAGTTTTGATGACTGTCAGGTGTCTCGTATATAAAATACAAGCTGGTTCTAAAAGATTCTCCAAGCAGTCGAGTATTGTGTTGAGATATATTGTATTTGACAGTATAAAGCAATGCCGCAACAAACGGGTGCGGCAGTCTAGCGATGGTCACAAGCGAGACAAGACGTGCGTAAATTCGATAAGCTTTATAGTGACCGACTTTGCGCGTGATATTGAATCGTGTATTACGTTTGTACTGGTTGTATCCAGTTACATTTGTAACTTTGTAATACGTGTTTGTATAGTTCTAATAAATTCTATAGTAATTCCAACAGCATTTTGATTCGAGTCCCGTAACTCGTAACAATATTTTGAAGAAAGGTCAGATAAAAAGCAGTTTCAATAAGCGTGTATGTATGAGAAGATTAGTGTAAGTTGATGAAGCGAAAAGTGTTTGTCAAGATCGTATCAGGTGGAGATCCATCGTCTCTGCCTACCCCAATCAATCAAAAATCAAAATCAAAAATCATTTTTTGAGTAAAAACATAATTCACAAATTCCTGAAACTTATTGGTCCCCAAACTAGGTCGACCTGTATTTCGGGGACCTCCTTCTTAATGGTACAATTCTGATTGTGAAAATTTTGATGAATGTAACTACAAATTTACATTCATCTAAAAGAAAAAAGAATGAAATATGTATGAATGCGATTCCCAATGGGAAACAGGCGTGACAATATGTATGCATGTATGTAATTAATAACTATAATATATTCGTGGTATTTTTTTTAATGTGATGTAATACTTGCAACAACTCAGAAGGGTTTATGGTAGTAACAGAACAGCAACTGGTCACAATATTATTTATAATCAGAGAAACCTACGGGTTTAACATATTACATACACTGACTTTTCACATTCTACAAGCACACATCGCCATCCTTCTAACAACTCTACAGTATAAATAAAAACTTAGCAAATTGGCACAACCGATAGCGGGTCGAAGCAATTGATAAATTATTTTAATTAAAGGGTTATGCATGACAAGAATTTAATACATTATTGTTTGGAAATTCCAGATAATTTTTTACACAAGATATTATATAAAAGTTATACTTAAAATTTTACATGTAATAAAATAAAACCGAACACAGTACAAATCTATCGCGTCTACCAACATAAAAATTAAATGTAATGGAATACCATATTTATACAATTGAGAGATTTTGAATTATAATCTACGCAATTACCTCATCATATTAGAGATAACATTGTCATATAAAATTATGGTAAATTATAGACAACTACTCTATACAAAACAGACGCTAATCACAGAATAAATCTTATATATTAAATCTTATACATAAAATTCTCGTGTCATAATGTTAGTTACCATACTCCTCTGAAACGGTTTGATCGATTCTCATGAAATTTTGTGTGCGTATTGGGTAGGTCTGAGAATTGGACAACATCTATTTGTCATCCCCCTAAATGTTAAGGGTAGTCCACCCCTAAACAAACAACAACTGTAACACTATTTTGAATTCATACAAGGTAACAAAGTATTACGAATGAGTAATTACTGAAAGAGCTTGGTAGCGAACGCTTTCCATCATTTTAATTTCCATCAGATGCCCAATAATTTAGTTTGGACTGTGCGAAGATATGCCGGTCAGATAGATCAATTAACTATAATGTATAAAAGTTTCTTTGGTGTTTCGTAGTAAATGGCAAAACCACTTCGTGGCCTCTACGATACTTTTCAGTGTTCGTGATCGTACACGTACTTGACTGATTTGCCCAAAAAAATATTTTTACTAACGAGATAACTTGTTAAAAATCATGTCCTTGTTTAATTCGCTAGAGACGCGGGCTGATCTCCGCCTCTTCTTCGTTTAACTATGTCGCTGAAGGAAGAAAGAGAAGAAAGTAAACATTTTATCAGTTCTTAAGTTTTTACATTATCATATTCACAACGTCGATTTAATTATTTTCCTGTTAATATCAGTACAGCGTTGACCTTAAATAACCTGTTTGACAGCCATTATAATTGTGTTGCAATGTTAACAAAATATATGGAATTTCTCGGAATTTCAACATGTGAAGTCATTGCGACATTGCAGTATATTCAATCAATTTTAATATATTCAATACTAAGCTTATGAAGTCTCTAAAATCCATTCTAAGCTGATTAAGTTGCCCAGTCTCTCACTTATTATACCAACTTGATGCAGAGAAAGAGTTCAAAAATTAGAGTAGCCTAATTACCGCATCAATTATTAAGGGATGGCTTCGTAAAAGTCGCTTTATCATACAAAATCGGACCTAATCTAGATAATATATAAATTTTGACACAGAATGTAGATTTTGCGTCTAATTCCGACCAAAGTATTGCGGCGATTTTTATTTTCATTCCTGGTCTCACCGACAGTCACTTGGAAATCCCAAGATGATTGCGGTTCTTATGAAAACAATAAAACATCAATAGTCTTAGTTAATCATTGTAAATAGCTAAAACATGATCTCTTCTAAAATTTTCAATAATAATTTGGTTTGTTTACAACATTAACTAATAAAAGGGATTTATAAATAAATAGAACGTATAATAAAATCCAACAATACAACTTTCGAAGAAAAATAAATGTGATAGTGATGTGCAAAATTTAGTGGTTAAGTGAGATTACTAAGTGCTTTTTTTTCTAACAAATTTTACATAACTTAAAATGTTTTTGAAACTGTTTTTATTAAGTTACGTTATAGGTAAGTTGACAATGCGTTTATTTATCACTTTTATTGTACGTAAATATTTCTGTTGTTTATTCAATACGGGTAATTCCCGGACGCGTTTGGCCAATATCTGTCTATGGGACAACGCCGCAAGTGCTAAATGGTTTTCATTTCCCTGCACTATTTGAAGAACAAGCTTACAAATCTATTTTAAATTAGCACCTATGAACTATTTACACAAAAGAGTTTGTTTGTCATTATTCATCATCATCATCATTCGAGTGTTAAATCCCGGTTGCGTTAGGAGCTATCACTTCCCCCACGCTGGATTCGATGTCCATGATGATTGTCCATGTCGTTGCCGGGGGTATAGTCCCCCGGCATTGAAAGAGGCCTCGTGAGGGTGGCCCACGCCTACCAGGGCACGCGGAGACGGGCAGCCCAATACCCGTAGCCCTGGCATAAGGGGCAGCATGGAACATTAAAATAAAAGGAGCGATCACTTCGACGCCCAGGGTCCGCTTTCCTAATTTTTCTTCTCCACTTCGCGCGAGCTTCGGCATCCTTTGTATTGAGACATCGCTCACAACGTCAAGTCAGCATTTTTTGGAAGGGGTAGGCCCTTCGACCGGTACCTGATGGAGGCGGCTAGGCTAGATATTTGTTCCCCACGTAAATAGCTCCGTAAAACGTAGCCGTACCAGCGTAACATAACATAACATAATTCTTTATTTCCTCTTTAAGTACACAGTGAAACTTAAATCTAGTAACAACATTAACTAAGAGGCTGGTGCCTGAATTAGGTTAAAAGAAACCTGTGGTACAGGTCACCAGGATCAACCCGTTGGCTACAATTTGAGAGAAAAAAGAAAATATACTAGTATAACTATTCTAAGTAATCGTGTTAGAGTGAGCCCTTCAAGAGCAAAGGTGTGATGTAGTGTGTGTGTATGTGTGTAAGGTAAGTTCGTATATAGGTGATTTAAGAGGAAGTATGTGTGATTGAGGGACAGTGAATGAGTCAGACAATGTTAAGATAATAATATTATGATGTATAGGAAGTCAGGGAATCGTGGAAGTGATAGTAGCGTAAGCGACTCTCCTGCAGTTTATCTGCTATATCACGGACGTAAGACTGCCTTGGATGCGTGAGTTCCTGACACGATCTTTTCGCGTGACTCCACACATCCACCGAAGCATATTCATTTCCGTGACACGCAGCTCATGCTTGTGTCGCTCAAGTACAGGCCACGCTCCACAAAAGAACAGGTCTAATAATGGATTTGTAGACCTGTCCTTTTAACTTAACCGGCATTTTGTGTTCGCAAACGACACCTGTCACCTCACGCCACTTGGCCCAAGATGCTGATATTCGGGCCTTGGCGTCATGGTCGATGTCTCCAAGTTTGTTTTTCATTATTAATAGAGCCAAACAGTGCAGTTATGTGTACACTCGACATATTTCTGAAGAGACGCGTTGAACCACAACATAATTGTCACATAGGGCGCGTTCTTCTTGTAACTCACAACGCCCAAAATGCTCCTTTAGTCGTTCCACATAGCGACCACGTCAATATGATCGTCACGAAAACGTCACTAATGAGTCATAGTTTTCCCTCACGCAACGCTCACAACGACCCATGTCAAGAGGCGGGTCGAATATTCCGTTACACTTGAGTTTACGATTGTAATACCCGCAAGCATTTGGTACGGGAAATATCGCGGTCGCGAGCGTGGTCGTTGTGAGCCTTAGTGGAACGTAGCCTTAATAGAAAGTAAGAGGGCTAGCCACAATCTGTGCCGAATTCGAGGCGAGATAGAATGAGACAGAAATATTGCATCGATTGTATTCATAGTTTTTGATTGACGCTAAAGTACGAGACTAATATTCTCATATAATATGTGTTCTTTTTCTACCAGTCTTTTTTTCCTGTAACTCCTGTCATGATTCAACAATCAAGAACCTAATCTGTCATTTATATAGGTTGTAATGAGCGTCTGATAGTCGCGACAAGCAGGTCAGCTTTCAATAAGTGGATACTAATCCGTTCTGATACTCGACGACCGTTGCCGCGGTATGCTTGCTACGCTCGCTCGGCTCGTGCTTTAGTTTAAAGCTGACCTACTGTTCGTCGCAACCTTTCTACCGCATATCACAGCCTATACTCCTTATTCATTGAACTAAAACTCTCACCTTACCTATATTTTTGATTAAAAGTTAACATACACTTCCGGCGGGGAAATACGGGTTAATTACAGCCTCCTCATCCTCTCTTCACCCCCCCCCCCCACTTCCTATTAAGGTGATATTGACTCAAAATTCCAACTCATGACACACTTTTCTTCTCTATCATCCCCCATATTTCGATTATTGCTACTCATTTTAAGATCCCATCCAAGCACTGAACACTTTATTAGGGATTTCTAACTACCTTCTTTATTTCCTTGGTCTTTTTTATGCTTTAATATTTAACATTCAAATGTATTTAACATTCATAACTCTAGTCTCTTTTTGTATCTATTTTAAAAATATATCATAAAGAAAGAAGATTTATACACATAACTTCAGCTGTGTCCATTAGAAAATTCGTAACATTCCTATAATGTGGACGCATAATATTGTTACGAGTGCGGGACTCGAATTAAAATGCAGTTGGAATTACTATAGACTTTATTAGAACTATACAAATACGTATATATAACACAGGTATAAATATAACTGGACACAACCAGTACAAACTGCACGACTCAATGACACGCGCAAAGTCCATTACTGTATAACTTATCGAATGTACACGTCTTGCTCGTATCGTAATCCTTGCTTGACTGCCTCACCCCACCGTTCGGGCATTGTTTTATACTAAACTACTATTCAATACAACAATCGACCGAGTGGACTGAATTTTCCAACAAAACGTAATCAGCACACCTGCGGCCATAAACGAGTACAGTAACAATAGGATGTTTTCTTAATTACAAATTTTAAACACAAAGTAAATAAAAGAAGTCCGAATGCGGGGAAAGGTGTGGATGTGTGACAGGAAAGGGACACCTGCAGGTGTGCGTTCACTTTGTCGGCGTGTACCATGTATATATATATTTAATGAATTCATAATTAAAGTTGCGACAGGAAAGGACACCTGCAGGTGTGCGTTCACTTTGTCGGCGTGTACCATGTGTATATATATATTTAATAAATTCATAATTAAAGTTGTGACAGGAAAGGACACTTGCAAGTGTGCGTTCACTTTGTCGGCGTGTACCATGTGTATATATATATTTAATAAATTCATAATTAAAGTTGTGACAGGAAAGGACACCTGCAGGTGTGCGTTCACTTTGTCGGCGTGTAACAATATAATTATATATAAATATATATATTTAATAAATTCATAATTAAAGTTCTTTGTCGCTTAAGCGACCATGCTGCCCTGGTAAGTCGGTACAATTACGTAGTATACAAGCATAGTACTTAATCACTTATATCTACCAGGACGCATATTGCAAGTCAACGCTTAGAGCGTTGGTTATACTCAGATATTGGTTTCACGCTTCCCGGGCATGTATTTGTTGTTGCTTTTCTATTTGAAATTACTTATCTTAAAGTTATCACACTGTTTATAACATGTGCATGTTTGTTTCTTTTTAACCGATTTCAAAAATTTACTTCCTAATTCGTTTGTATATTTTTTTTGTATGTTCGTTACTCGATTTCTCCGTCAATTGTGAACCAATTTTCACATTTTTTAATCGAAAATGACACTTCTGTCACAGGGGGCCGCTGTCACCGGGGTGACAGTGGACTTCCCCCTCCTTGCTGTATGAAGTGGATCACTCTGTTCCCCGGCGTGACCGGGTTACAGAGCGTAGGGGCGTCACGGTGCAGTTACTCTATACGAGATCCCGTGACGCTTCGTAAAAAAGCTACGAATGGGGCGAAGGTTGAGGTTCAGTGGGTAGTTCGGCGGCCGATTCTCTCGACAGCTTCGCTTTAGAAGCAAGCGTGGAGGACCGGTGAAAAAATTATAAAAACCTTTATCAAAGCCTGTCCAGCCCCACCAGACCACTGGGCATTGTACCTAGAAAGCTGGCAGCATTACCTGGATACAAAGGCTATAATCCTTTGAGCGAGGTAAGCTCCAGCCTTCCGGTCTCTTGTTGTATCGACTAGACGTTTTTTAATATTTTTACATTGCTATACATTATAGAGATTTAGAAAGTAGGATTTTAGACCACATAACAGTAAAGTGAGATGAGGTTGCATTCGAAGAATTTTATCCGTCTTATTGGGTAAAACACTAATACAAACACAAAACAACCCGTTTGAAAGAACCAGTAAAAAAACAAGTCCGGCTGGCGTCATTCAACAGGAAAATGATTGTTTAGAGCTTGTTCATTAACTTCGCGTTTCTATGTATTAATAACAATATATTTGCCTTGCTATATATAGAAAAAAATCTAACAAAAAGAAACCGACTTCAAGAGTAATTTAAAAGGAAAAAATCAATATTTTCCATAACAACATAAAAATTACTTAATTTTGCATATTTGTTGCTTTTTTTTATATTCCTCCTAAAAGCTCAGCCACAACTTGGCTATGTCGCCTTAATAATTAACAATCAACATAAGTATATTTAAATTAGGTGGCGTGTGGAAGATATTTAATAAATCTCTTTTAATATTTAATAAGTCTTATGAGGAAAGGTGTCGGCACACGATTTGCCTGGAGAGGTACGCACTGGTCCAGTACCTCGCACCAGTGTTTACGCGCAATATGACTACATTAGTTTATGAGAAAGATCGGGGGCACACGATGCGTTGCGACGTCGGAGCGGCACCACTCAGTTGTTTATGCGTCACACGCACGGGCACATAGTAGGGCCAACAACAGACGTCTTTTACGATCCATTTTTATTAAGCGACTGTCCAATAAAGATGTGTAACTCAGGAGTGATTGATTTAAAAGATGTATAATCTTTCAAAAATCGAAATCACTCTTTAAATATTTGATTTGGAAAATACATCTTTAACTCACTACGTTAAGATTGATTTTAGTCACACACGAATGATGAAAACTAACAAATCAGATACTTAGATGTAGTATGAGACAATAGATACAGGATATTGTGAATTGAAATGAGATAACATGCGCACTCTAAGAAATACAATGATGATACACAGTAAATTAAACTCTCTGGCGTTACTGTAAAGCTTAAAACCGGTCAACTGAATAAATTATATCATTCGAAACCAAAGATTTAAAAGAGTTAAAGATTTAAAAGAGTGATTTACAACTTTTAAGGAAAAATATTTATAAATCACTGATCTCATTGGTGATTTAGTTTGCGCATCGCTACTGTCCAAGGCTGCTGGGGCGCCGGCGGCGCCGCTGCGATATAACAACGTTGCGGCGCCGCACCGTACGTGTGCCCGCCGATACGGCGAAATCTTTGCGGTGCGGCGCCGCAACGCATCGTGTGCCTCCGCTCAAACACTCGTATTCTACGGCCAACCGCCAATATTCGAAATCTACTACTGCCTAAACAACGAACCTTTGGACGTGCAACCAAGATGTTGTTATAAAATTGTAAATGATTAAAATAGACGCAATATTTCGAGGAAAATTGCAATGCTACTTATGCAAAACTGAACCAATCCACAAACAAGCCAAAATTGGGTTAAGGATGCAGAAGGCTTTTAAAATGCACCTTCTATCGACTCAATAAAAATTATAACAAGATCTGACAACATTTACAGAATAAAACATTTTTATCGCAAAGTAGCTAACCCACAAAACACCAAGAGTATAATCAACTAACAAGACCCATGACCCATGGTAATCCAAAAACCTAAAAGGTTTACTTGAATATATAGGACAAAATATAATATACAATATTCAACAAAAAAAAATCCAAAATGCACATTTTTTTGTATGCAAAATTTTAATAAAAATGGCTTGTTCTCAATACTGTCAGTATGTGGGTTGGTTCCATTTTGCATAAGTAGGTCCAATTGCTTTATTGAAGACTTCCTACGCTTCAAAGGGCTCTGCCAAAATGCTGTTGCCCCAGCTTAGATCAAATCAATTTATACCATTTCTAAGGCTGTTAGTATGGACACATTCCACTATATATTATAATGCATGAAAAACATCATCTATCTTATATATCTGTCACGAAGAACAACTTCTTGTAGATGCTAATCTCATCATGAACAAAAATTTGTTCAGTGGAATGTGTTCATATCGTAATCATATCCGTGCAGGAACGGAGAAAGAATACAATTTCCTGCGGCCGGGTGGCCTGTCGTAAGAGGCGACAAAACAACCCACAGCCAGGTGGTAGGGCATTCGCCCGAATGGATGGCTACCACCCCTTATCTAAAGTATGTCGCCATAACAACCTTGTGTTGTGTTCCGGCATTGGTGACCAAGTTCCAGTCTCCCTTAAGAGAGCCGCAGCACATTTGTAGCACCTTAGGTGTTGCCGTCTGCCTGTCTGCTGAACTCCTGCAATAAAAAAAATCTTAAAGATATTACAGTAAATTCTCTACTCATCACTTGATTATTAGTCCAAGTTGACCGTAAACGATATGGTAGGATCGTTTTATACTAAATGCCTTTTTCCTGAGATCTCTCGTCAAAATATACCTTCCACATGTTATAGTAAAGATTCCTTAATTGTTGGTATGTAATTAGTGTAATTCGGTATATAATTTTTGTTTTACTTGGAACCGAATTCAAGATTTTGTAGATAGTATTTATTTAGATCCCGACTTGGTGACAATGGGACCACCTCAAGAGTAAATTCATTCTTTTTTTTTTCAAGAAACGATCCACAATTGACGGAGAAACCGCGTAACAAATACACAAAAAAACATGCAGTCGATTTGAGAACCTTTTTTTTAGGTTGGTTAAAAAATGATATTTTGTAGAGATCATGTCAAATTTGACTCAAACGTAAAGCTTGATTTTTAAGGCCGCCATGTCACCTGATGGAAAGCGGTGACCGCCGCCTATAAACGTTTGCAACACCAGGGGCGTTGCCAACGCGCTGCCGGCCTCGAAGAAATATTATAACGCCCTTTTTAAATGAACCGAAATGAAATGAAACCGCAGCGGGGAGTTCCCTTCCGCTAGTTATTGTACGCGGAACAAACGTTGCGTAGGACGCCCTTAAGCCCGGTGGATTGACAACCTACGCAAGGGACTGGATGAGGGAAACGGGAGACCGGGATATGTTGCACAAACTTGGGGAGGCCTAAGTCCAGCAGTGGACAGGTACTGGCTGAAGAAGAAAGTCTAAATTATCATACACACAAATTTCAATAAAACCTAGAACCCGATTACAGCGCCAGCTGCCTGATTAAATAGTGAGTCTAAGCCATTCTGAGATACACAAAAATCATGAAAATTAATATAATAGGAAATTGTGCGTTCTGTGACGCACAAATTCCTGCATTGAATTTTTAACTTTATTCTAAAAATTTATAGTGTAATTTAGATTGAATTATTACGTATAAGGGCAAAATATCTAAGGATAAATACGTCTCTATAATAGAATAGAAATTCAATCAATCTTATACTCTAAAAGTTTCACTTCTACTGCGTGTGAACTGCATACACAGATTTTTATATTAAGGGTGCCTCTCCATTCCGTTTAAACAGAGCGAGAATGCGGAGTGGAGAAACGGAGATATTATATAAACCAATAGGAATAGCTGCCTGTCCTTTGAAGCAATTTTTATGCAAATCTATTGGTAAATCTTTCCCCGTTTCTCCACTCCGCTTCAATAGACAGACGCGCTAAAGCTAATGTTCCTAATTTTTTTTAGCCTTGACATCAGTTAACTCGGCTGTGCTAGAAGAAACTATTAGTTCTTGCAGGTAACTATAATACATCTTTTTTACATATAGTCAAGGTGGGGAAGTCCGTCAGTGAGGTAAGTGCGTATACCTCTCGTTTTTTACCCTTTTTTTAACGGAATTTAACGTCAAGTGCAATTCGAAGTTAAATGTTGTTTTAGCTGTAATAACCGATTTGTCGTCGTTGCTTTTCAAACTCGGATGTAATGAGAGGTGTATGGAGTTTAGTCACTGACGAACTTGCTCACCTTGACTATACATAGTGTCATGGCTGTTCCCCATTATGTTAGGCAGAAGCGATGGATCTCTCCTCTACGTTAAAGACAAGCAGCGCCTGCGTGGCGCTACCACTGCCCAAAATATGCAACGATAGTCAAACACTACACAACCCACGACCTCAGCTACATAGAAAACAATATAATATCTGTTTGACGTCAAAATGCTCCGTTAGCCGTTCCACAAGGCGACCGCGGTCTTTGTGGTCGTGGCGAAAACATCACGTAATGACGTCATCATTTTCGATCACAACGCTCACAACGACCCACGTCAAGAGTTGTGTCGAACAGCCGTTCCACTTGGGTGTAGTATGTAATAAGCATTTGTATTGTTTATTGTAAGGAGGGCCAACGCACAATAATTAAGTATTTGCACACGTAGCATATATGTAGCATATAAGGCTGTAATATTGTTAAACGTGGAGACAATAAAGACATCAATCACATTGGGACAATGTAGTTTTAATACTACTACCACCTCAGTCTACGAGCAGCCATACGACATGGGCTTACGATTGTAACGCCGGCAAGCAAATGGAACGGGAACAATCGCGGTCGTGAACGTGGTCGCTGTGAGTCTCTAATGGACCGTAGCCTTGTTGGTGATATACATCGCTAAGCAACGTGTAATCGCTGTTTTAAAAAATAATTAATTAACTTTAATTTAAATTGTATCTTCATTAAATAATGTTATTTAAATTAGTAACATGTTTATTTCGTTTTATTTTTGCAGTAACAATGAATTCGAGTGCCGCGATGGTGCCTGTATAAGCAGTGACCGTGTTTGCGACAATGTGTCAGACTGTGTGAGAGGTGACGACGAGGCGAGCTGCAATACTGGATCGTAAGTATTTTATGATGTATATATAGTCAAGGTCAGTGGGGAAACTCCTTACACCTCTCATTATTTCCGTGTTTGAATAGTTACGATGACAAATCAGCCAGTGAAGCTAAGACACCACTGAATTCTGTCTTCGAATTGTAGTTGCGTTAAATTCCGTTTAAAAAGGTTAAAAAACGAGGGGTGTATTGTAACATTGCACATGCACCATTAAAAAAAAAATAGACACAGCCAATGACAGTACAATGTCAAAACTATGTCACTGTCAAGAGAGTTTAAAAAAGTTATGACGGCAGTTAAGTTTGGTTCTCGCTCGAAATTCAAAAATATCAGCTATTCATAATTTTTTTATAAATATTATTCCATTCGTTTCAAAATTTCTCTTAGCTTTATTAAACTAACTACATGTTCCCGCTGGAACCAAGGCTACCCTATAACTTTGCCTATGAAAATCTGCCAACCTAAACTAGACGCGGATTTTTTACTTTTTTTATTGCAGGAGTTCAGCAGACAGGCAGACGACCCACTTGATAGAAAGCGGTTACCATCGCCTATGGACATTTGCAACACCAAAGGTGCCTCATATGCGCTGCTGCTCTGTTAATGGAGACTGGAACCTGGTTACTAATGCCGGAACACAACTCAAAGTTGTTATGGCGACATACTTTAGACCAGGGGTGGTAGCCATCCAGTCGGGCAAATGCCCACCTGGCTGTGGGATGTTTTGTCGCCTCTTACGACAGGCCACCCGGCCGCAGGAAATTGTATTTTTTCTCTATTACTGCACGGATAAAATCTATCTATCGATCTATCCAATATACATCTATCGATAATCGATCTAGCTAATATTACAACTGTGGAACTACTTGACTCGAACAGCTTCCAAGGCTTCGATAGACCAGTGTATCCTTTTGTGCATAGAAGTCCACCGGCTGTCATGGAACAGATTAAATATTATATATGCTACATAATTATCTTCCATAGTGCATTGACCCACCGAAACCTAATCTATGGCCAAGGAGGAGAAATTGACTCCTCCCCCACGTCACAGTATGAACTTACCCCATTGACGAATTTCCCCCCTTGACCATATGTACTTTCGCTAAAATTAGAATAACCCTAAAATCTCAAAATAATAATAAGATGTTGACACGGTAGAACCATGCTGGGATCACAATCTTCATTACAGCCCGTAGGACCGGCTTGATCGGTGTGATAAAGCGCAAACACAAAATGTCAACGTGTAGACACGTCCTTTCGAATGGCAGTGAAGCGTGGCCTGTACTTAAGCGGCACTAGCAAGAGCTGCGAGTCACGCAGATTGATATGTTGCGATGGATGTGTGGAGTCACGCGAAAAGACCAAGTTAGGAACTCCCTTATCTGCGGCAGTCTTCATAGATAGATAACACTTTATTATACACCAATACAGAATGAACTCAAAGACTGAAATTATATGTAGTTTGTACATAGATAGATAGATAGATAACACTTTATTGTACACCATTACAGAAAAACTTACGAACTAGTATTATTATAGTAGGGTACAAAGGGCGGTCTTATCGCTAAAAAGCGATCTCTTCCAGACAACCCGTGGCAAGAATATTCCGATTAGAAGTGGCGATGGTGGTATACATAATTATTGTACGATTACTTCAATTTTAGTAATAAATATATAACTATACTATATATACAAATATACACATAAGTTATATACATATATAATATATGGCGATAATATGCAACTATTTAAACATAATAAACATATAGCTATATGCAATATAATATATACTAATTACATAAAATTACATATCATTATATTGCAGATAGAATTTTCTGACTAACTACATATAATTTAACAGGGACGGTCTTATATAATGGCGACGATGGTATACGCAAGATATAGCAATAACACGTTGCGAAGCGGTGTACATAGACTAGGAAGTAAAATAAAATTTTAACCTATATGTATGACCTTCAAAAAGTGTTCTCCAGTGGAACTTATTTTGAATAAAAACTTTTGAATTTGAATTTGAATATAGTACGAACTACTTACGTTTTAATAATAAATATAAATAATGTAAAAGATATATATAAATGTTTATAGATGAATTTAAATATCATATTACAACGACAGTTAGTATTTTACAAGCTTTTCTTTAATTTGCAATGGATGTATATATGTAAGTTCGGGTGGAATCTTGCAAGTAAAATTTGACCAACTTCCCGGTTTCCGATTGAGCTGAAATTTTACAAGCATATGTATATCGCGTGACAATGTAATAAATAAACACTACACTGACAATGTGACAATGTGTGTGTGTAAGTGACAATGTAAATATGGTATCATGGAGCTGATCTGATGATGGAGTCGGAAGGTGGCCATAGGGACCCTGTACTAAACAAGATAAACCCGTAGTATTTGGGCTCGTTTTACTTCTCTTAGCTAGTACTCTGCTGCTACGTGATATCCAGGATCTCAAAAGCTTGTTTAAAAACCTTTTTATAAGAGCTTAATTTTGGTCATAGTTTTAAATATCGGTAGGGATTTTGCTTGTCTAATAGAAACAGACAGCGCGTTCCAAAGCTGTATAGCCTTAACGGTAAAAGAATTTTTGTAGAAATTAAGTTATGCGCAGGAGTGTTGAATTTAAGTTTAGTAGAAGGGCGTAAATTACGAGAGCACGAAAGAAATGAGAGAAGAAGAGCATGAGAGCAAGAGCCTCTTTGCTGCATTTACTTCGGCCTAATAAGGCTTAGCACACTCAACCATAGCGAACTACTCAATTTGTATAAATAGTTTATTTTTGGGGTATAATCTATTAATTTTTCGTTTTACGTCAAAGGGAGGGTTTGCACTGAAAATCAGCGTTGTGTCGGATATAGTTCCGGCACAGCAATATGCTGAGTGCAAACCTTGTTTGCTGAAGATGCGGCGTACAGATTTTCAAAATATGCTCTGTGTGTAAAAATGTAATTGCGTCGCTATTTTTTGCAAATAAAGTTTCTTTCTTTCTTTCTTTCTTTCTTTAAGTTTTAATTCTAGCAATAAAAAATGATAATTCGTATTATGATATAATTTTACTTAAGTGTTGTAACATTATCATTTTCAGAGTGAACTTTGTACTTGCTGAACCAACTATCCACAGATATAAAAGGCAGGCGTCTAGGTGCAGGTAATCATTACAATCTATATAATTATCTTGGTTAATATTAGACATCCAAGGCTGGTGTGCACCGAAATTTAACCGACAGTTAACCAAAAATAATCACTGTTTTTCCATACATTTTTGGCGATTATTTTATTTTAACCACCGGTTAAATGTCGGTGCACACCAGCCTAAAGCTGCCAACCATACTTTATAATAACGTACGCTACTTTATTTTTAGTAAATATACTACTTTTGCATAAAGTATGTGAAATACTTTATTTCCGATCTTTAATGTGATGCATAAAATGAAACACTTATATGGACTAGTGGTCGAAATTCGACCATAATAATTTGTTGTCAACGACTATTGTAACAGCCTTGCAGAGATTTGGGTAAGAAAGTACCATATATACCAAATATTAAATATTTGGACAAGGTTGCCCCTTTATTGTTCAGTCTTTGATGTGACTATTCACACCGCAGACTAAGCAAAGAACAAACACCGTCTACACGGTACTCCGTTTTTTATACGAAAATGCTACCGTACATAAAAATAACATTGCATCATTGCTAAAAATAGCAATTACATCAAAATGTTGCCGGGATCATAAATACAATTATAATAATTAGTTACTGATGCACAAAATTAATCCAGAAGTTAATTTAGTGGGCTTATAAAATTAAGTAACCGGTAGAAATAGTAATTTCATTATAAATCGAATTATCTGATAAATCGACTAAAAATACTATTATCTTTGACGATAGTCTATAATTATGATATTATTAAAAAAATATTTATTTAAATTTAAATTGGGAATGTAAAGATAGCTTCCAAAATTTAAGGATAATGTAAATTAGTATGTGCTTAAAACACAAAAATAGTATGTAGAGAAAAAAAATTTTTTTGAGAAATCCTTTTTATTCCAAATATTTTACCCTACTTAAAAGATGTGATACGTTATTTTTCTCAAAAACAGATTGCTACCCTGTACACATTTGTCTTTCAATTTGGACTATTTTTTTAGTAGAGACCAGTGGCAATGTCGTGATGGGACATGCATATCATTTGATGGGAAATGCGATGGTGTGCCCAACTGTCCAGACGGCAGTGATGAAACCCACGCCTTGTGTAGGAAAGTGCCGTAAGTATAACTATCACGAAATCAGAAATCTTTAATTTATAACAAAGCTACACGTCCATTTATATAATATTTATTGATTGCATGAGATCAGTAGGCATGCAGACGGCTCATCTGATGGAAAGCGGTTACCATCGCCTGTGGACATCTGCAACACTAAAGATGCTACAAATGCGCTGCTACTCTCTTAAGGGACACTATTGCCGGAATACAGCTCATGGTTGTTATGGCGGCATACTCTAGATCCAGATGGAAAAGTACCCTATCACCTGTCCATTAAGATAAAGTGCAACCAAAATGCTGACCGCTGTATATAAAGCAAATTCGATGCAATGAAATAAGATCTAAAATAATATCCTTTAGTGTAATATTATGCTGTTTTCGAAATAGAAGATCTTTAGGAAGAAATGGAAGGAAATTGTTTTGCAAATGTCCATAGCTGATGGTAACTGATCTTCATCGGCCTTTATTGTTGAGCGGACTAAGCCTCTGTCGGCCTACCTCAGAAACACCGTGGTAAATTTCGTAAACAAAGTTTCCATTAATTACTTTTGATGTTCTGGTTGTCTGGGATCTCATAACTCGCTTAAATTGGGGATATGGGTCTGTTTGTTTGTGATTATGATTATTACAATCAGGTAAGCCATCAGCCTGTCTGCTGTACTACAGCGATAAATAATACAAAAAGTAAAAGATTTGGTAACTTTTACATGGTTTTAAATACTTTCAGATGCCAAAGCAACTGGTTCAGGTGCACGTATGGGGCTTGTGTCGATGGCACGGCGCCTTGTAATGGTATCCAGGAGTGCGCTGACAACTCCGATGAGCTACTGCCCCGGTGTCGCAATGAGACCATGGAAGTCGAGTAAGTTATTTATATTTCTTTTTTTTATTGCAGGAGTCCAGCAGACAAACAGACGGCCCACTTGATGGAAAGTGGTTACCGTCACCTATAGACATTTGCAAGAACAAAACGTGCTACAAATGCGCTGCTGCTCTCTTAAGGGAGACTGGAACTGAAAGTTAAGGCATAGATATCGCTTAGCTCTTGAAATACTGATTACAAACGGGTCGATGTCATATTTACTTACTTTATTTAAATAATTACTTGCTCGCACTAGAAATGAGTATTGTCTGTAATAGATACAACTTAAAGGTACATTAATGGGTTGATCGATATCGGAGGGGATAAAGGAGGAGGGGGGAAAATATTATAGTATAAACATTGCCGTTATTGTTCCAGCGGCAACTTCAAGTGTGACAACGGAGATCTCATAATAGCAGCGAACCTCTGCGACGGTGCCAGGGACTGTGCTGATGGCTCCGACGAGACAATCAAGTCTTGTGCAGCAAAAATGTGCTTACCCTACCTGTTCCAGTGCGCGTACGGCGCTTGTGTCGATCAAGGATCGGATTGTAACAAAGTGAGTAATTTACCCATTGTTAAATCTATCTTTCGCCAATGTCTTAACTCACATTAATGTGGATTTTGTCAAGCAATCCAGGCTGTTTCTATCTCTAGGGAACAATACATTTTCCGAATGACAAGTATGCCACTTTTAACAAACACGAATTCATGGCATCCTAACAAACAGGTCGCCATAATTCACTAACAAACATGACGACGTGTCTATTAGTGAATTATTTAAAACGGACAGTTGCTAAAGGCTTCCTGACCTGATCTCCCTTAGAATTACAATGGAGGTACTATTACATCATTCACGTGCGTTAAGAGTAAGATCGATTTATACACTTGACAGTAGGTGCCAGCGAACAGCGAACGGGAGTGAGGAAGGATTGGGGGAGAATGATGCTTACCGCCAGATGGCGTTACCAGTGACTATAATACTTATATAACTACAAATGTGTAATAAAATCATCCTCACCAACGTATCATCATCTATTTTCCTTCCATACTTCTCTATTCTGACATACGTCCGCTGTCACACCACAAATCATCACCTTCACACAATCCATCCATCTCTTTTTGGTCTAACTTAGCACTTTGTCCATTATTCTTCCATTATAATATACTTTTTACTTTTTTTTTACTCCTCCTGATTATATACCAATTCATACTCCTTCTTGCTCTCATTTTTTCAGTCTCAGGTACAACTTTATAACACCTTGCCCGTCATGTACTAATTCCTCACCTAATTAATTCTCCAAATATATATTTTTATAAACGGGCCCTAAAAATGGGTCGGGCTTTTGGAGGGTTTGCGTGGGAGGGACCATGCCAACCATGCCATGCCAGGAGGGCCAACACGTAGAGGCCCCTTGATAAATTTAATCTAAATGTGGCGTGATACTGACCGGCGAATATCCCCGTCTACACCATATAATAATGCACCCAAGGACAAGCACCGGCCAATGTAGGTCTATTATGGGAAATGAGAACAAAAACTACCGGGCTATTGGGGTGAACTGCTAGTAGTACTTCTACTCTAGCTACTTCTGACGTTATGCCATTTATCACTTCCACCCCTGGAGCTTTAGTTTTAGCTCTAACGATCTTCACTTCGTGCCGGCTGGCTAAGGCAAGCACGGAGGCGGGGGACTTAGCAAATTAATTATTTTATTAAGAAGCTCAATATTTGTGTACAGATCCAGGAATGTGCGGACGGGTCCGATGAAGCGGATGATCTTTGCAACCCGAATACCGGTGCTGTTGTACCAGTAACTGGGTATGTAAACTTTTATCCTTATTTTACTAAGCTTCAAACAAGAGAGAAAGAAGAAAAAGGAAAGAGAGAAAAAAGAATAAAAGATATTTATTTACAAGAAGATAATAGACATAAAGATCAAATATAGTTTCCCTAATACCATGTTAGTTTTACAGCCAGCTTTGATATTCCGCGTGTACATTTAAGTGATAGCACGGTTTAGCTCCACATAGCAAGTAAAGGATTAATTGAAATGCTATTGGGTAATCTTTGATTCTTATATACTGGCTGCAGTATAGCAATCAGGCTGAAAACTTCATGGTTAAAGACGTCTTTGGACAATATATCTAATAATATGCGGTGTTGTAAACGTCTATATGCAACGCTAACCACTTTCCATGAGCTGGGTCATCTGCCTGGTTACAGCTTCCCAATAAATAATAGAATGAACACTGCAAAGTCAACGATGCTACAAGTTTGCTGTCGGCATCGAAGGAGGGACTAGAACCAGGGCGCTAATTGGGGAACAAAAGTCAAGATTGATAAGGTGGTGCATACTCTAGAAGTCTAGATAAAAAATAGTAGATATCAAGGCGAATAAAAGCCCTGCCTGGCTGTGAAGACAGGAACCTCATCATTCGTACCATGACAAGGAGGGCTACCTTCTGAATCAGCTTATAGTAGAATTATTTTCTCAGTGCAGTTTGGGTCATAAATCAAACTCGGCCTCAGCCCGACTAGGGCGGTGAGCATGTTGCGCGGGCGCAACGCCATTATCGATAGAAACTCATTATTATCAAAGAAAGATTATCATTCTTATAAATATCATTATTATCTTTTTTGCTGTTCATTTTAAACTTAGATATAAATATTTATATTTATTTTTAATATAACTTGTTACATTCTTAACTTTTGTAATTATAGTTTTTTAATACATAGATACCTAATTAATAATTTATTTTAAATCATTATTATTCTTATTTTAATACATACATTGTTTTATCTATTTTTTTTCTTTCATTTTTATCACTAACCTACAAAACGACAAAACCAAATACACTATCGATAACGCTTATCGACAACAATAATGCGCAATCACTATGCCCATAAGGCCCGTGAGTGGAAGAGAGAGCGAAATACTCCGATTATTTATGACTCAAACTGCACGGAGAAAATAATTCTACTATAGTAAGTTTTTCTCTCATTGTTTATATTTTCACTATTCAAACTTCTAAAATCCACAGGTCACCAAACGGCAAATGCGAACTTCCACCATACCCTGATCACGGCAGATACGTTACCAATATACCAAACGCCAAACCTGGGCAGAAGTACGACTCCTTCCAGATCAACGTCACGTGCAACAAAGGATACGGAGTGGTGGGAGATTCTTCCGTGATCTGTTTGGAAGGATGGTCGATGACCAAGACACCTGAATGTATTCGTTAGTAGAATCATACTTCGTCTTTCACCTTTCCCCAACTATTTCAGGTCGATATGGTATATGTTTTCTTTCCATATTTCCCCTATTATTGTAAAAAATTCTATCACCTTGCCTCCACTAAAACATTTGTGCACCCTGATGGGGTAGAACATGCTGTACTTTGTTCATCTCAATGTTATCTACGCTATGCAGTGTATACAAATAATGATATTTGAATTTCAATCACCCCACAAATTTTTATTCCTTCACACAAATTTTAACTTTACTCTTAGTCATCAAATTTTTAGTTTAATATTCTTTTTGGTCACATAATTTTATCTCTTTCCATTACATACTCATACCATCTTTTGATATATTTAATCACAGATACAACTTTTGTATCCTTCGATTGTGGATTGTAAATCACAGATACTGGCACAATTCCTTAATTGGCTAGAAGATTAGTTAATAGTATAATTTGGGAAAACACTGGTAATGGACAAAAAAACTGGAAGGTAGATGTGACACGTGCAGTATATAAAGTTGCACTGACTGTCCGCGTGAGGGCAGCATCAGCGTCGATAGCTCACAGGGTGGCGATTCTTATAAAGTTATATAAATTGGAAGTTATGAAATATGCGGAAAACTTTATTGTAATAATATTACGGAACACATATATTTAAGTAAATTAATTATTGATGGTCTAGCAAATAACCTATAGAACAGTTTTAATTGAAATATTTTTTCCAGCATTCTGCAAACTCACCAAGCAACGCAGTGTGGACTACTACTGCCTGCTGACGGGTAATGTAGAAGGAAGGAGAATCTGCAATGAGTACGAACCATCAAACACACAAGTCATACCAGAATGCAAAAAACCCAATTACTATTCTCCCAACTATTTACGACAGATGACATGCATTGACGGCAGCTGGAGCTACGTGGCTACATGTGAAGCAGGTTTGGTCCAACAAGGAACTAATATTACAATAATAGTTAAAGGCAACGTTGAGGTATATATCAATAGCATATCATTCGTAGAACAAACTGAAGCTGTTAAAACAACCACAGAATCAGAAATTAGTGAAAGCGATTGGAGAATGGGTGTTCCAGATTCTAAAAATGAATCTTATCATAGCGGTCAAACTAGTTTAACTCATACAGCAGTTCAAGATAATTTTATCTATGGTGCAGTTCCAAGTAAGACTTTTAAAACAAATTTTGTTACTAATAAAACTAAGTCTGTGAATTCGGGAACGAAGGGTAATACTACAAATGGCTTACATCCCAATAGTAAAGGTACAACAGGTTTTATACCTAATAATCTAATATACTCGTACAGTAACAATAGTTCACACAAAGGTGTTATCCCCAGTCGGGTGTTTAAAACTGGTTCCGATACAACGTATAAAAGTATTGATGAAAATGAGATAGAAGATTTGGATGAGAATAAACCGAAGAACATTTGGCGGTACAGTATGTTGAATTTAAGCAATAATAGATCTACTTTGAAAGGTGCAATACCAAGTAGATTTTTGAATACGAACTTAAAAGGGCAGAATGGTAAAGTAAACAATTTAGGGTCTCAGGTCAGCCAATATAATGAAAGCAGCCATTACAAACAAAACTCTGGTGATAAAAATAAAAATATCGTTAGTTCATTCAAAACTTACAAAGATTTTGATCCAATTACTGGAACTCCTAAAAATCAAAATACATCTCGCCCACTAAATATCGTGTATAATAAAGTTATATACAATACAAGTTCGTTTAAAACTGGTTTTCATGAAAATGATGGAACAGAAATTCCTAAAATCAAAGCTAATATTCATACAAACATAAGTAATAATATAAAAAGTAATCAAAGTAAATATAGTTATGGACATAGCAATAATGAAATAGATGATAACGAATCCAAAAGAAACATTGATTCTGAGAATGTAGCCAAAGATAGCAAAAAGAATACTATTGCTCCAGCTTTAAATGAAAAAGATAGTACAAATATAGACTATGCAAGTCATATTTATTTTCCTGATCAGGATAGACCAGTTAAAAGAAACACGAGTATAGTAAAAACAGGCGCAGTTCATAATGGGGAAATTAAAATACACAATGGTTTTGTTGCTTTTAAGAAAAGTGATGATACTATCACTATAAAAGCTAATAGTTCTGACGAAATGAGAGTAAATATTTTAATTAATAATAATGCACATTTAAAACAATATGGAGAAATACAAGATGGTATAGATATGCGAAAATAATTGACATATAGCTTTCTTTTGTTAGTTATACCCTAGTAAACGTTGGTTTATCTAGAATTTATGACAGTATAAGGAAACTAAAAGATAAATTTGGCAATGATAGTAAGTATGAACATGTACAAAATAATTAAGGGTTATTTTTAACTCCCACGTACGTACGTATCTCTTTCATTTACCTTGAAATCATTTCGTTATCTGAAAAATAATAACTGAAATTTTTTATTTACTTATATAGTAAAGTAAACTAAGGCATTGCCTAAGCTGAGACACTAAAAATGTTTGAGCTTTTTGGGGTTAACATAGTGTTTTCATATTCAAATTTAGAAAAAACTTAAAACTAACAGGATTCACAGCCAGAACATAAAGACAGAAGTATTTTATGCAACACAAAATATCATTTACATAAATAATAAACTACTAGGATAGGATAGGAACTACTAGGACATGCGCGCGACGTCATTCACAATTGAAATTCCCGCGCGATTACCGGGACATAAAGTACTGCAACATCTAAAAAAGAATCTAGCTATCGTTTTAGTGAAAATCAAGTTCGGAATAAGCCAACTTCAAACCGCTCACGGGAAAATTCCCGCGGGATTCCCGGGATAACATATATATGTTATGAATTATAACTAATATGGCGATCCAGGGAGAATATATATTCTCCCTGGATCGCCATATTAGTTCATCTTCCGCGGTAGGAGCCCATTAGGCGTTTTAGGAGCTCTTTGTAGAAGCCCATGGTCTCAAAACTAAGGTCCAAGCGTCTCAACAGCAAACATCCCAAATAAGTAACTCTCACTGAGCGGCACATATTTACACCGCCTGAGTGATTCAGCTGTTATTGCCGCCAAATCGGCTGACCTAGCTGTATTTGGTAAATAGTATGCGACTATCATCTCTACGCTTATCGCCTCCCACACCAGAGGCATGCCACAGCAACAACTAAAAGAGGTGCATATTTCAAATGTGTTTTTTTTCGTTGTTGTAACTCTTTTTAAAACTAATTTATTAGATACTGTACATTTGTGGTGGCTTTTTGCAGGATTCATTATTCTTCTTATAAATTATATTAATTACAAGTGTTCAATTATTGTATTATATTGCTAATTTTTAATAAAGCCATATATAGGACGTTAGTCCAAATGTTTGTTTTAAGCTCGCTTATTTAGACTAGTAAATGTGAACAGTAGGAGAGCATCCTAAAAGCATGTAGACAAGTATACAGAGTGGCAAAATAAAGTAGAAAATAATAGGGGGGGGGGGGGCACTTTCGCGATTTTTTAAAACTCTAGCAACACCAATATAAGGTGAAGAGTAATTTCGATACTACCTAGTAATTTTTAGTACGACATCAAACATTGTGCAAGTATCAAGTTGCTTTAATTACGACGTGCGCATTTTGTGAACATATCCTATGTTTACTTTAATAATAATAACTTTAATTTTATAAATAAGAGCTTTAGCACCTTGTGACAATTACAGAACAATTATTTTATTAAAAGAAACTAAACAACTAACCATTAAAAACCTATCATGTCGGCTGCTTTTTGGTAAATATCGTCAAATTATAACGAAAAGATTTCTGCTTAAAATACAACTCGATATTGCACTGCTAAACTGTAGGTTATCAGCTGGTGCCATTTAACGGAGTTCTTGTGACAACTCAAAAGGCCGCATTTGACTATACAGTTCACATTTCTCACAAAAACACATAATTACTACTCAAAAACTATCAATATCCTACAACTATTGTTCATTTTAGAGTAATTTTACACATTTTTAGAAAATAAAACTGCACAGCACAACGTCTCCTTTCAGTTCCGCCAAAAACTCTGTTTTGTGATTTACTGACCTTGACTACAGATAAAATAGAATATTGCCAGAAGGAAAAAATAGTTCTCGTTCTAGACTTTATGGGCAGGTTATCTGTTTTTTTATATTTTTCTTAATTATAATTATGTAGTGTGTAATATCTCTGTATCCTATTAATTACATGTATTTTAGTTGCACACTACCGTCATACACTCTTGATTCCTTTCACACAATCCACAGCCCGGGTTGTCTGGAAGAGATCGCTCTAAAGCGATAAGGCCGCCCTTTGTTCCTGCCTTGACGCGGAATTACTGTAAATGATTTACTTTATGTGTATGTGGTGAACAATAAAGTCTTTTCGATCTATCTATCTATTATAAGTGCCGTTTTATTTTGTTTATTTAATATATGTAAAACATGTGCATTGAAATGTGGGTACATATACAATATTAAATACATGATATTATTTCTAACAAAAATATATAGAAGGTTAAATTTAATTAATTTATTTATGAATGAAGTCGATGTTAATAATAAATAGAGTTGGCAACGCATTACTGATTGATCCGTCATCGAGCTGTCAAAAGTAAAATAAATGCTTGTGATAGGTATATGCAGGACGTTCCAATAGTAGCTCACAACGCCCAAAATGCTCCGTTAGCCGTTCCATAAGGCGACCGCGGTCGTTGTGGTCGTGGCGAAAACGTCACCAATGACATCATCATTTTCGATCACACAATGCTCATAACGACCCATGTCAAGATGTGGGTCGAATAGCCGTTCCACTTGGGCTTACGGCTGTAACGCCGGCAAGCAAGCGGAACGGCAAAAATCGCGATCGTTGTGAGTCCCTAATGGAACGTAGCTGTGGTGTTTTTAACTTGTGTAACAGCCTTGCAGACATTTAGGTAAGAAAGTATCAAATATTAACTCTTTGGGCAGGGTTTCCCCTTTGTTGTCCAGTCTTTGATGTGACTATTCACATCGCACAGTAAGCTATGAACACCGTCTACACGTCAGTTTTATACGAAATACTACCCTACAAAATAATAACATTGCATCATTGCTAAAAATAGCAATTGCATCAGTGTTGCCGGGATCATAAAAAAAACAATTGTAATAATTAGTTACTGATGCAGTAAATTATCTAGACGATAATTTAGTGGGCTTATAAAATTAACTAACCGGTAAAAATTGTAATCCCTATTAATATTATAAATGTGAAAGTAACTCTGTCTGTCTGTCTGTCTGTCTGTCCGTCTGTCTGTCTGTCTGTCTGTTCCGTTTTCACGTAAAAACTGCTGGACCGATTTGGCTGAAACTCAGTATATATATATTTTCGATACCGAGGATGAACATAGGATACTTTTTATCCCGAAAAATGGGATAGTTTCCGGGATAACATGATATTTGTCTGTTTGTTTGTTATTCTTTTACGGAAAAACTACTGCACCGATTTGGCTGAAATTCGGTACGTATGTAAATTAAATACTGAGGATAGACAAGGGATAATTTTCATTTTGGCCTTTTTGGTAATTTTGGCCTATTTGGTCATTTTGGCCTTTTTGGTCATTTTGGCCTTTTTGGTCATTTTGGCCTTTTTGGTAATTTTGGCCTATTTGGTAATTTTTCCTTTTTGGTCATTTTGGCCTATTTGGTCATTTTGGCCGATTTGGTCATTTTGACCTTTTTGGTCATTTTGGCCTATTTGGTCATTTTGGCCTTTTTGATAATTTTGGCCTATTTGGTCATTTTGGCCTTTTTGATCAATTTGGCCTATTTGGTCATTTTTCTTTTTTGGTCATTTTTCTTTTTTGGTCATTTTTCTTTTTTTGTCATTTTGGCCTTTTTGATAATTTTGACCTTTTTGGTCATTTTGGCCTATTTGGTCATTTTGGCCTATTTGGTCATTTTGGCCTATTTGGTCATTTTGGCCTTTTTGATCATTTTGACCCTTTTGGTCATTTTGGCCTATTTGGTCATTTTGGCCTTTTGGTCGTTTTGCCTATTCGGTTATTTTGGCCTTTATGGTCATTTTGGCCTATTTGGTAATTTTGGCCTATTTGGTCATTTTGGCCTTTTTGGTCATTTTGGCCTCTTTGGTAATTTTGACCATTTTGATTATTTTGGCCTTTTTGGTCGTTTTTGCCTATTCCGTCATTTTAGCAATGTCTGTCACTATGGTCGTTTTGGTCATTTAGACCATTTTTTTTTTTTATTTTTTTTTATTGCAGGAGTTCAGCAGACAGGCAGACGGCCCACTTGATGGAAAGCGGTTACCATCGCCTATGGACATTTGCAACACCAAAGGTGCTACAAATGCGCTGCTGCTCTCTTAAGGGAGACTGGAACCTGGTCACCAATGCCGGAACACAACTCAAAGTTGTTATGGCGACATACTTTAGACCAGGGGTGGTAGCCATCCAGTCGGGCAAATGCCCTACCACCGGGCTGTGGGTTGTTTTGTCGCCTCTTACGACAGGCCGCCCGGCCGCAGGAAATTGTATTCTTTCTCCGTTCCTGCACGGATAAGATTTTGGCCTTTTTGGTCGTTTTGTAATTTATTTTATTGACAGATAGACGGGGGATGGTATAATTAGCGATATAAAATGAAGTGAATCTTCTGTGCGCAAATACATAAAAATGTAATATAATATAACCTGTAGCACTTGCTCTATAAACAAGAGACACGCACTAGAGGTTAACCCGCGGCGCAGCCGCGGGGTAAACTCTAGTTACATTATAAATCGAATTCTCTGATAAATCGACTAAAAATATTATTATCTATGACGCTTGTCTATGTGATATATTATACCCTATGGTTCTCATGTTGCTGTGCTGGACATCTTCTTAAATTCAATCTTATTACCGTACCGTGTAATTCATTCCATCTCTGTCTCGTTGTGTGTTTACTAAATAAACGTCTTTTCTTTCTTCTTCTTTCTTTCATCGTATAACACTTGATATAAATTATTTTGATATTATTACAAAGTTAGATCGTCAGTATTTGTATAGAACGTCAAATGGGGCTTCTTAGAACGGCTCATCTATAACCACCGGCAGTCTCATAGTGATATTTCATAGTTCCTATCGAATTACCATTTCAACTTAGGATTTTATATTATTTTATTTTAATAAGGATCACCAACAGTTTTGTACATTTAATCAGTTACTAGACTTATGACTAAGGTTTACAATGCAATGTAAAAACTAATTATAGATCAACACAACTTGCAGTTTAATTTCTTCACTGTTATTTATTGTTATTGTTAGAGTCTAATCTAATAATAAATATAACAAAAATGTGCAGGGTAATGAAATTAGTCTGTCCGTCTAATAAGTGTATAATTTTATAAAATACAATTTTAAGTTTACACTTAAAATACGCATAAATTTAAACTAGTACCTATATCGAAGAAAACTTATTATATTATACCTGTAATTCCTTAAGTCTATAAGTAGTACATCGGACCTTAAGGCCCCTTGCACACTAGGCAGCCAGGCTTTGGATAACAGCTTAGCCGAGACTATTTTGTGAATAACCGTTAATTAGCTGGCTTTTAAAATAGCTATTCAAAATAAAACTATGTTTTAACGGTTTTAAGCGCGGTAATTTATTTTATTTTGGTTATTCCGACGTTTCGGCCACTTTTCAGTCGCCGTGATCACGAAAGACAGAGATGATAAGTGTCACCGAGTATTGTTAAAATTTTAATTTAGTGTTAATTTTGTTTATGGTTATTATTTACTCTATATGAACCTAATCTAATTTACCAGCGCTTCACAACATGTTATGGCTTGAAGAGAAGGGGCGAAAGAAACTCTTCAGCAAACATGCCTAGCTCTAAAAATTTTATATAATATTAAAATGGGTGGAAGTAAAAATAAAAGAAATTATCAGTCAAGTTGGTTTGTGTTCCGTTGCAGGCAGAAAGAGCTCACAGTGTCTTGAGGTCTGACAGTTGATTTTTGCTGGGTATAGGTCAAAAATCAAATAAATTACCGCGCTTAAAACTGTAAAAACGTAGTTTTATTATGTATATAAGCCGCGAAAACTTATTAAAATATTATAGGTATTCATCTCGAATGTAATTTAACTAACTGCGATTACATATAAAAATATGTACTGTTAGTCCCGAGCACTTATATGTTTAAAAAAAATACTTTTGGCTATTAGGACCCGTTTTATTTCACTATTACGAATAATAGGTGACTTACAGTTTCAATATACGGGACCTTAAAGGTCTACCGGACCGATATGGTATTAGTTTAGGCAATCCAGCCCGCAGGCATAAACCAGGTCCGTAACTGTAGAGCTGTGGCTAATAACCAAGAGAACCCAGTGAATTTGGAAAAAGATTTGGTATTTATAGGCAATTACTCCTGATCGACATTTTGAAAACCGATGTCAATGAACTGTTCGACTCAGCAATAAGTGCTTACCGAATAGGATTGTAACAGTACGTTCCGTTGTCTATAAAAATGTTATTTCTCAAATGTAATTATATTTTAATTGTGCCATTGAATTCAGAGAGAATAACATAAGACACAATGCCAAGTAATACTCAACCTTATGATTTAAATATAGAGATCTATTTGTTATTACATATGTACTTAATTATTATTCAGTGTCATATTAATCTTTATTGTTACTTTGTTAATAGGATGGAAGTGTAATGAATAAAAAATTGATAATCATTATTGTTTTATTTTACCTGTATCCTCCATCCTATTAATATCGTACATACAATACAATACAATACAATTCCAAATTATCTGTCTGAGCAATCAGCCGCGTTTGATCTGTCATACTCTAAACTTTTCGATATTCACTCTCAAATTGCATATCACATTATACGACATTGTCTGTTTGTACCAAAATTAACATATGTTTTACGATGCGCCCCGCTTTGGAAATTTTCTAATCTTATAAAACCACTAGATAATCGCATTAAAGATGTGCTTAGTAAAATTTTAAATTCAGAACTCTCAGACAAAAACTGGATCCAAGCTTCCGTACCCATTAGGTTTGGAGGTTTAGGCATCCGCAAAATCTCTAGCGTTGCTCTACCGGCTTTTCTTTCATCCGCCAACAGCACTGGCTCATTATTTAAAAAAATTATGCAACACTGGGATAATGTCAATACATCCTTTTTAAATGAAGCACTAAACGCCTGGAAAATGGTCTGCCCTAGTGAAGACATTCCCACGATCATGAATTCGCAACGATGCTAGGATGAACCTATATGTAGAGGATTAAACACAGAACTTCTAAATTCAACTAACTCTACAGGACGTGCCCGCATCCTTGCCGTTTCTCGCAAAGAGTCTGGTTTTTGGCTCCAAGCTATCCCCTCCCCAAACATAGGTACATTATTGGATAATACTTCCTTTTCTTTGGCTATAAACCTGCGCTTAGGTTCTCGCATATGTGCACCACACACATGTGTCTGGAATAGAGGTAATCGACCCGGGATACCACGGTCTTTCTTGCCGCCGCAGTGCCGGCAGATGGTCACGCCACGACGCCCTGAATGATGTCTTACGGAGGGCGCTTGCCACCGCTAACGTGCCGGCTCTATTTGAGCCGAACGGTATTGCACGTGATGATGGCAGGCGCCCTGACGGAATTACTCTAATTCCCTGGCAGCGTGGCAAGCCTTTGGTGTGGGATGCGACTTGCGTAGACACGTTGGCCGCATCCCATTTACCAGACACTTCTAGATCGGCCGGTTCGGCGGCGGAAACAGCGGAATCGCTCAAGCGGCGGAAATATGCAACCCTCAGTGAGAGTTATATGTTTGTGCCGTTTGCTGTCGAGACGCTTGGACCGTGGGGTCCTGAGGCCATGAGCCTCAACCAAAATTTATCAAAACGACTCATCGACTCTTCAGGTGATCAGAGGGCTGGTGCCTACCTCGGCCAACGGATCAGTATGGCGATCCAGCGAGGAAACGTAGCCAGCCTTCTGGGCACCTTACCTATAGAAGACGGTGATCTGGGCTCAGTATTCTACTTATAGTCTTGAGGGACTATGGGTGGGTCCATGAAGCTGGTCGGCGATGATCGTTTTTTTGATGCTCGACTCCAGAGTCTAGAGCATAGACGCAAGGTCACGGGGCTGACTGTGTTCTATCGGATACGTTTCTTTCTTTCGGATTTCTCCATCCGCTTTTTACCATCGGACAACCAGATGGACCGGTTTGCGCCACCGTCACATGGTGGAAACACCACCAGTCAGAACCAAGCGTTTCGCTTCATCTTTTCTGGTGCGCACTGCCGAAGAGTGGAATAATTTGCCGGAGTCTGTTTTTCCTGACAAATACAATCTTGAAGTCTTCATGTCACGAGTGAATAGGTATCTTCTAGGTAAGCGTGCTCCATCCTAGACTGCGTCGTCACTCAACATCAGGTGAGACAGTGGTCAAACGCAAACCTATACTTCCATAAAAAAAGTTGTATAGGTTCGCATTTGACCATAATTTCATCTGATGTTGAGTGGAAATCGCTCCAGAATAGAGCACACTTACCTAGAAAATACCTTCGATACGATTCACACGAGGCATTGACTTGCGGTGCACATGTACCATGGATGTACCATGGACGGACATCATAAACAGCGATATGTGTGTGTTTTTTCCAGAGTGTGGCAAAGTAACACCAGTGGCAACGCAACTAGTGATTGGTGGAAAGCTCGCTAAACGGGGCGAGCTACCGTGGCACGCTGGAATATATACAAAGACTACCAGGCCTTATATGCAGATATGCGGCGGATCTTTGGTATCAACGACAGTTGTAATATCAGGTACGTAAAAAATTTCGTAGTCTCCAATCGCAGTAGTTTTAAGATTCTAGTTCCTTCATAACCGGCAGTATTTTGGTGACCCCTCCTCTGTGGTTAATGTCCGTAGGCAACTACCAGTCTTTATGAAGACTTTCATACTTTTTAATTAACTAATTATATAGTGAAACTTGGTTAAATGGGACCTGGACAAGTGAGAAACCTCCATAACACTTGGCACTGAGTTACCTCTATTAGTAGGACGAAGTAAACCTCTATATCTGGGCTTCGTTCTATGGATTTATCATCATGGTTTCCTTTATACCTGAGACAGCGAGTGAATTTTATATGCATAGACCTCTGTTACTGAGATAACATCGTTTTGTTTTTTTACTTACTTATTCTTATTCTACCCGCAATTCCGCACTTAAGTAATTTTGAGCCTCAATGACCTCCAGTTTTATTCATAATATTGACATAACACATTATTTGATTTAATAATCGCACCTCTATAACTGAAATACAGGTTGTATTCTGACCTCTATTAATGGAAACCTTTGTAAATGAGACAGATATTTATTCATACCTGGATATCTGAGATACTGGGTATTTAAATGGAATACTTCTATGAGTGAAACCACATTGCAGGTCCCTTGATCTCACTTAACCAGGTTTTGCTGTATAATGTATGTCTTTCAAGACCACGGGCCATAAAAATGGCCCGGAATTTTGGAGGGCTTGCGTGGGGCCATGGGAAGGCCAACACGTAGAGGCCCTTTGACAAATTTAATGTAAATGTGGCGTGACACAACATGACGTAATTAATTATAATTATTATCAGAGAGCCAATTACACGTTTTTGCGAATAACATGTTGATTAAGTAATATGCAGGCATCATTTTACCGTTAAACGATGTAGTAATTGGATTTACGACTTAGACATTGCTTGTCTCCTAGTGTACTGATCCGAAATGACTAAATATCATCCAGCTTGCTTATATTACTTAAATAACAGCTTGATTGCATTGCAGATTAATTTTTTCAATAGTTATTTTAACTTAATGATAGATAAATTACTAGGTAGATTAATTGGTAGAGACTTTGTCAGAATGGAATTTTACACGGGAGATAAAGGCAATAAATCAGAAGAAATAAATGTGAAACAGTTATAAAATTACATGTGAAACTTGACTTATTTGTATTGTATTCTACCCATAGTCCCTCAAGACTATTAGTAGAATACTGAGCCCACATCACCGTCTTCTATGGGTAAGATGCCCAGAAGGCTGGCTACGTTTCCACGCTGGTTCGCCATACTAATCCGTTGGCCGAGGTAAGCACCAGCCTTCTGATCACCTGAAGAGTCAATAAGTCGTTTCGATAAATTTTGGTAGAGGCTCATGCCCTCAGGACCCCACGGTCCAAGCGTCTCGTCAGCAAACGACACAAACATTATAGCCCTCACCGAGGGTTTTATAGTTGCGCCGCTTGAGTGATTGTAAACGGGATGTGGCTAATGTGTCTACGCAAGTCGCATCCCACTCCAAAGGCTTGCCATGCTGCCAGGGAATTAGAGTCATTCCGTCAGGGCGCTTACCATCGTCACGTGCAATATCGTTCGGCTCCAATAAAGCCGGCACGTTAGCGATGGCATGCGTCCTCGGTAAGGGGGGTATTGAGGAGGTTAATAAATGTTAGTAGGAGTAATCAAAAAAGATATTCAGCTGTGGCGACATTAGTACCAACATAAAAACAAGCACGTAAGCGCGTAACCAATATTTATCTGTGGCAAGCAAAACATCGCGCCCTTTATCATAGCGCGCGCCCAATGTTTCGCGGCAATTCACCTGGCGCGAAACAGCCGAGAACCGAAGTTCATTTCGGAACATTTCGGCTACAGTCCGACTTTCGCCTTCATCACGAACGCACGATATACGTGCTCGGGTACAACGTTAGTTTTCCCGCTTGCTTGCTGTTTGCCTTCATACAAAATCCTTCTGAACATTATTGTAACATTGAGAGTGAGTGTGTGATTAAAAGTGTACGACGCAAGTAATCTTTCATTTCTCCGTACACCGCTCAACGACCGCAACCAATCATCACCATCACACATCATCACCCCCTCACAGCTATGACATATAAAAACACAAGGCGATCATAAAAGATAGCTAGCCCCTAGCTTCTCTGTACATTTATGGATGTGAAATGCTTATCTTTGTAATTTCAGCGGCGCATTGCTTCTGGTCGGAGGAAGAACCACAAGTGGGAGCACTCCCAGCGAACCTTTTTGCTGTGGCGTTAGGTAAAATTTACAGGCCTTGGAATGACCCAGTTGATAAAGACGCCCAGAAATTTGACGTAAGTTTAATCTTCGGGAGGAACCATCTCAAAAGATCTACTTTTCTATTGCTCAAAAATTCGTCCTCAACTATTTCAGGTTAAAGAACTTAAGCTGCCAACCAAATTTAGAGGAAATCAAGCTAATTTTCAAGAGGATATAGCCCTGGTAACCCTTTCGGCTGAGGTGGAGTTACAGACCTATATAAGACCTGCTTGCTTAAGCTTTGAACCTTATTTTAATCAAAGACAACTGAAAGACGGAAATATGGGAAAGGTATGGAGTATAGATAGATACCTATAGATATTTTTTAACATGGAGATTGTCCAATAAAACTACGTTTTAACGGGTTTAAGCGCGGTAATTTATTTGATTTTGGTTATTCCGACGTTTCGGCCGCTTTTCAGTGGCCGTGGTCACGGACGACAAAGATGACATTTGTCCAACGAGTTTAACGGACAGTATACCTGCCACGCTTTTCCAAGGCAGCTTGGCAGGTTTGATACATCGGTTATCTGATTGTCTCGATGTGCAAGTTGCAATACAATGTTTTCCTTCACCGTTGTTGACACACTGTAATTGAAACATTAGGTCAGAAAACTACCTAAGTGGTGCATGCGTTCAAGTAAGGATCGAAAACGCACCCTTTGAGCTCAGGATGCGTGCGCTAATCATTACCCTACCACGACTAAAAGCTATATTGAGGATAATCTCAATATGAGTCGACCACGTCAAACCAACCCTTAAAAAGCGATACCAGATTCCCTTTCGGCATGGAATAGTTAAAATAAAGTAATGTTACATGCCGTCAACGAAATCGCACACCTGCCTGTCGTAAAAACGCAGTTTATTACCTTTCTTGCATTTGAGTTCTTTTGTTTACTTCGTGTTTAAAATTCGCAATTAATAAAAGCATCCTATTGTTATCGTACTTGTTTTATAGCCGTCATTAGTGTCGAACTAATAGTCATCGACGACTACGATACGAGTAAGAAGTACATTATGTGAGCGATATAGTGACGGACTTTGTGCGTGTTGAATCGTGCAGTTTGTACTGGCTGTGTCCAGTCATATTTGTGCCTGTTTTATACGTGTTTGTATAGTTCTAATAAACTCTATATTAATTCCAACGGTATTTTAATGCGAGTCCTGTGCAGCTCGTAACAAAAAGTTAATAAAATCCCCGATTTAGAAACATTCTTCATTAGTGCTCCGCTCGCCTTCCTCGATAAATGGGCTATCTAACACTGACAGAGTTTTTAAAATCAGACCAGTATTTCCTGAGTTAGCGCGTTCAAGCAAACAAACAAACTCTTCAGCTTTATATGTTAATAAGTATAAGATATAGAGTATACTCTGCTCTATTCTAAAATGAAATTATATACTAGTTTTATATCCAGGTAGCTGGATGGGGTCTGACGTCAGAAGATGGCGGCGCCTCCCCAATACTAAAGGTGGTGGATCTTCCTTATGTGGACACTGTCGCGTGCCAAGAGCAAATCCCAGGAAACTTCATCGAATACATTACAAGCGACAAGATATGCGCTGGGTATAACAACGGTAAGAATTCTTTTGGGGTTCTGTAACCATTATGATTTTGCCTCTTTAAATCTTATCAGAAACATTTTTTTAAGCATGAGTAGAGAATGCGTCGAGATATCGATTATACAATGACTAAGAGGATAGATGCCGATTTGTATTGGAATTAGATGACCATCAAAACTGTTGGGTGTGGGCCGCAGGGATCGCCCTAAATGAAACACCCTTAATACGCCCAGCAAGTTTACTGAATTTATTTATAGGCGCTACAGCAGCAACAGATGCGATCACAACTGTATCAAACGGCACGTTCGCGGTTAACCAACACAACTTAGCACTAGTCCCAGACGTTACACTGAACGTAGATAGCACTAATTATATCGATTACACCGATCAATACGAGCGGCACTAATCACAATCACTGGTGGTCCACAAGATCCACGTAGCCATGCTGAGAGTCGATAAATGTGGCAATTATACAATCAATCACAGGAACTTAAGCTTTCTGTATATTATAAGCCCATTTACTCACTTTTTATATATATATTCTAATTATAATGAATAAAGACTGATTTGTATCAATAAATATAAGATGAATAAGTTCCTATCTATAAATAAAGGTCCTTTTCAAACACACTTAGATTTAATTTTACTGGCAGCCCTAAATTTAAAGCTTATTTTTTTGGTAAACAGCTGTCATAAGATGGCGACCTAATTTATTTAGAAGAGCCAATGTTATTCATAAGGCTTCAAATGTAAAAATACATCAAAATTGTATTGCCAGTTCTTATACTGGCAAAGTTACCCCGCTCTTAGTATAACATTGGCCCTACAATTTTTTTGTCAATTTTGTGAGATTTGCACTTTATGCTCATGCAAAATCATTTAAATTTTAATTGTAAACGTTTATAACCCACGGAAAATCCATATTTTTTATTAATATCCAGTAAATGAGACAATATATACAAAATTGTTCGCATGGCGGGACAACGTTACCATGATTGACTGTATTTAAACAGACATGAAATCAAAGCAACCACACAAAAGTGGCTTATTCAACTTGATTACCAAAAAACTGAAAACTTATTACATAATATCATATAATTCAATATTGTTATAGGTGTCAGAATATTGTTATCCATAATTTGCACACACATACACACAAGTAATTGAATTTGAGATAAAAATTTGTTAAGTCAACCACACACATACTCGGTGTCCCGCGATACGAGCTAGTCCTAGTGCGGAACCTTGTAAGCATTATTTCTATGTATTATGTATGTATAAATGATTTTTTTTTATTAAGGTAATTTTAGTTACGTCTGCTAAACCTTCCATGATCAAATTGATCGTGTATTAGCAGAAGGTGATGTCAGGAGCAACACAAGAGCTATGAATGTCAAAGAAGCAAGTGAGGTGTGTAAGAATAAGCCTGAATGGCGCTTTGTTATTCGTGCCTACCCCGCAAGGGACCTGGCGTGAAGTTATGTATGTATGTATGCTAAACATATCTTATCGAGATTGTTATAAGACCCGAACGACCCGACCAGATTCTTAAAGAAGCCTACAAACTTACTTTAACTCAATATGAATAAGATTGTAATTGTTTTTTTATATTTTTAACCTAGGTACGGCACTGTGCAAAGGCGATAGTGGTGGAGGGCTAGTATTCCCAGCATTAGAACACACCGGAGTCACCAGATACTACCTTCGTGGTATAGTTTCGACAGCACCTAAGGACCAAGTCGCCTGCAATGCGTTCACTCTTACGACATTCACTGAAATAATGAAACACGAATTCTTCATTAGGCAGGGCACCTCCGTGTAGACTATGCGAACCTAGTACTTTTTTGGAGGTCACGTAATATCTTTTCTCAAATAGAATTTAAAAATGTTTTGATATTTTTGTACTGGTAACTAATTTCTCAATGAAATGAATTTAAAAATGTTTTAATATTTTTGTACTGGTAACTAAAAATACTATCTGCAGAAGATGGATATAGTTTCGACAGCGCTAAAGAATCAAATCGCCTACAATGCAGTCTAAGAACATTCACGTCATTGACTTCTTCATTAGGGTCAGCACCTACAGATTTTGCATTCCTAGTACTCTTTGAAAATGACGTATTTATTTGTTCACAATAATACAAATCCAGTCCAAAAATAATTAATATTATTTATTCTCATTATTGCTTAGCCTTAGAGGCTTATGGGAACAAAATTTAAGGCCTAAGGTTAAGACAAATTATGTCCGTGTAAGTTATGCGATCCTAATACTCTTTAAGACCTCGCGTAATATATTTGCTTAAATAATGAATTAATTGAATAAATAGTGTTTATAACTTTTTGTTTTTTAAACTGCTGTACAGAATATGTATGGAATAGCTCACCAATACAAATAAGTATTGTATGTACTAATATGGAAGTTCAGGCGAACAAAATACGTAGACCGAGGCCCGAACTCACAGAGTGAAGCCGACTAAAGAAAACCGATCGCGCCACAGGGCGTTACGGTAATAGTGTATTAAATATTCGATTTTGTACATATACCTACTTTCCTCTAAGCTAGACGCCATCCCTTTGATCACCTGAAGAGTCAATGAGTCGTTTTGATAATTGGTTTTATTTAGGTATTGCAATTTATTATTTATATTCAGAAGACGTAAAGTTTGTGTGTTTGTGATGTTGTAGGGGTAATCTCTGGATCACCAAAACCGATTTTGAAAATGAATTTTCTTTTGTGTAGCCAGCAGTCTCTACAAAATATTCAAAGAAAGGGGATTCCCCGAATTTGTCAAAGAATAAGTAATGAAAATTCCGTGCTCTTTTCAATCGGTCCGAATTTGTAGTTGCGATAAAAATATGAAACGGTTCAAATATTTATATTATTAATTGTGAAATTTTGACGCCCCCTAAAAAGTGCCGCCCGGGGCGGGTTGCCCCTGCCACCCCCACTACGCTACGCCACTGGCTCATGGCCTCAGGATGCCAAGATCCAAGCGTTCTAACAGCAACCGGCTCAAACATGTATACAAGAATACCATGAGTGTATTTGGGGTGGCAAGTGCACTGGAACGATCAGTAAAATGTTGAAATTTTATGCTCATCACAAATTGTCTATAGTCTTTGAGAAATGTTTGAATAAATTTATTTTTTGTAATATAGGTATGTTTCATTCTTAAATTTTAAAAATGTTTAAGTATAGTTCTAATATTTTAATATTTTTGCCTCTTTTTTTATTGCATGAGTACAGCAGACAGGCAGACGGCCCATCTGATGGGTAGCGGTTACCATCGCCTATGGACATTTGTAACACCAAAGGTGCTACAAATGGGCTGCTGCTCTCTTAAGGGGTACTGGTCACTAATACCGGAACACAACTCAAGTTAATTAAGTCTTGGCTCGAAACAAATGGGTTTAAAGAAACCCAATAAATACATATTTCGTTTTATTTTATTTACATATATCGTATTAGTATAATATTTATATTTTTATTAATGTATGTACATATATTATATCATGTATGTATTTATAAGATATGTATATTTATAAGATAGGTACTGATTCGATAGTGAGAATAATGCAACATACCCACCTGTGTCCCTTGATCCGTTGAAGGGTTCTGTTTTTACTAAAATAATTATGGAACCCGAGAAAAAAGATAAATGATTACTATTTAATAGTTAGTTAACACAGAAATCAATTAGGATAATGAATTGTCTAATAATAATCGTTTTGTATATAAGCGTTCGTTTTATTTCGTATTGTCATACTGAAATGTGCATTCTTTCTATTAACATGGTACATTAAGTCTTAAAAAATGTTATTCAAAATTACACTATGTTCTCTTGTTATTTTGGGTAAGTATTTTTAAATAAATATCATAATCTTTAACATTTTATATTAACTCTGATTAATAGCATGGACACTATCTTCACTAATTATAAATTAATTGAACTACTTTATAAAATAAAAATATATAAAAAAAACGATTTAATTAATGGCTATGTATTTATTATTTTACATGTACATAGAATAGGAAGTAAAATTAAATTTTAACTTACATATGAGTTAAAATAGACCTTCAAAAAGTATTCTCCAATGGAACTTATTTTGAATAAAAAGTTACAGTAAGTTTGCAGTCAGCTTTAAGATTCTTAAAGAAGCCTACAAACTCACTCTAACTCAATATGAATAAGACCGTAAGACTACACTGTAACACCTTCATAACTTACCTATATTCGCAGTAAATTTATTTGAATTTGTAACATTTACATTAAAACACTTGATAAAAACAACATAACGTAACTGGGTTCGTCTTTGGCTGCGACTTAACATTCCGATACACAAATTTTACGTAGTGGGTGGTAGTGGGTATTGGGGCCCCAACGAAGCAAAGCAAGCATACCTCGGCAGCGGCCGGCGAGTGCTAGGACCGACTGGTTACCATTTACTATTTATTTTATACACACAAACAGTGCGACGCTTTAGAAGTCTCTATGAAACATTTGTTTTATTTATTTAGTGGACAAATAGCAAGTTGGTTTTTAATATGACAATGAATCAATATATTAATGACATTGTTACGTGCGAGTGGGGGTACGCACTTATGGATTAGAAGAAAACACCAGTTTTTGTTCAAAGTTTTTTTATTGACTTACACAGCCGCACGCAATACCTCTCTGCAGGGTTGCCCCTATACGCACGACTAACGATGCACAGTCCCGACGACAAGGTGTCTCGCTTACAATACCGTCGCCGATATTGCGTAGACAACCTCCTGCTACTACAGTGCTCACCTCCGATATTGCAACGTGTAGCTCGCTTCCGGTTCGTCTCTCGGACTACGCTACACTCCTCCTTCACTTAACTGACCACTCAACTTGTGACTAAAATCACCACTAAACTCGTCAGTGTCTTCTATTAAACTCTTCTTGAAACTCTTTCGTATCGCACTTGTCGCTTCACTGTCTTCAACTGAACTCAAATCTAAACTGCCCGGTAGGCGCGCCTTACGCTGTTTTATACCCGGAAGAGTTTTCTGGAACCCATCTATCTATCTCTGTCTCTTCTTTCCCGAACATTCTGTTCGGGAACCTTCGTTTATATAGAATATCTATCACTTTCTAACATCTATCTCTCTGTCTTTCGTTCATCGTCTATCCCTTTCTAAAATATATCTGTCCTTGTCTTTCCCTTCCAGAATGTTCTAGCTAGTTCTGATGGTTCCACCATCATTCGCAACAATATCAATTTTTAAATACTTTGCTGAACATTTTTTTTTAAATATTGGTTAAATATAAATGAATGCGATTACGTAAAAAAGAAATCGTCTTTATTGGTCGGCATTTTGAATGGTTACTCTTGTAGTGTATATATAAATGTGATCTATTGTGTTTTTTCTTCATTTGTATCCAATTAAGCTGGTTTTTGGTTATTTTGGCTCTTTTTATGTTGATTACTGGCTTTTTTTGAACTTTAAAAGGATTTCTCAACTTTGGACCTATGATAGAAGTGCAATATCAAAATCAGTGAAAATAAGTTGTAGTATCTCGGGGCCTTAGGGTTTGTAAGTAAAGGTAAGTATGCCTCCCCCTCCCCACTTCACCACCCCACTACTTAAGATTCCTGTATCGGACTACATATAGATTTACCCCGTCTGATATAATTAGTCCCATTTCTTGCCGCAAGACTTGTTTCGTGAGACTCTAATTTGAGCATTTTCTTATTTAACTTTATACTTATTTTTCTTTGTAGCCACTTCAATAACCCTTGCAGTGTGTGAAGAAATTATATCAACAAAAATATTCCGGTAATATATACGTTATTCCTTATAATAATAATGATAAACTTATATATGATTATAATAAATTCCCTTTGAGGAAACCGAAGAGTTTGTCTGTGCAATTATGGACGAGGAGATAACCTCGTCCATAAGACGAACAAATATAGGAAGTACATCCTGAAGGACGGCACGCTCGACATATGCCGGGCGTGTCATCGCCCGGGCGAATCCATCAGGCATGTTACTTCCTGTTGTTCTCGTCTTGCTAACTCCGAGTACTTGCACAGGCATAATCTAGTAGCCAGGATCATCCACCAGCAACTTGCTCTTCGATACGGGCTGATAGCGACTGAGGTACCTTATTATAAATATATCCCTGAGCCAGTTCTCGAAAATGATCATAGCTGGATCGGAGGATCGATCTATTATCACAGACAGAACTATTGTTGCCAATAAGCCTGATATTGGGATAATAGATCGATCTGCGAGACGTACGATGCTTGTTGAAATAAGTATCCCGCATGACTGTAATAAATACCTTGACCTCGCGCACGAGATTACGGCCATGTGGCATATGGAGTCAACGATCATCGTATCGATAGTGGTGTCCGTTAACGGTCTAATAGCGAAGAGCCTCGACCGACACCTAGAGAGGCTCTCGTTCGGTAAATGGGTGAAGGGCCAGATACAGAAGGCGGTTCTCCTGAGCACGGCACGCATTGTAAGTTCCTGTCCATGGAGCCTTAACCACCGGTAGCTTGGACCCTAGGCCCCGCTGACGACGGACGTCATCTTTATATATTAAAAAAAAACATAAAAAAGAATTTAAATAATTATATATATGTGAAATAATAATAATCAGCAGACCTATATACAACCTTTATCTCGGCACTGCTGGCGAGATAAAGAATTACTAAAAAATATATTTGAAAATGTGACGTCAATGTTTGAAACGTTATAAAAAATGTACTACAAAAAATATTAATTCGTGATGTAAAAAATATGTATTCTTTCATATAAGTTTACCTAAAATAAGTAAATTATAATATTGTTTCAAATTGAAAATCCGGAGTTTCCTTATAAGACCACGGCACCCTCGGTATCTAACAACCAATTTCTCCATGGTCCTTCGATATTAATAAAACCAGTGGTGGATAGGGGAATTAAACCCATGCGATAAACCCCAAATACGAAAAGTCCAAACGGCGCCGAGGGTAAGCGTTGCTGAAGGAAAGCTCAATCGGAAGGTTTGTGGAAAGGAAAACTAAACAAAGGGAGGTAAACTAAATCTACACAACTGTGAGTACATTACAAATTCATTTCAAAATTTTGGAAAATCCATTCAGGTGAAGTGAAGTGAAGTGTGCGATAAAAAGTGCTTTAATTCGTTTAAACTTTTAACGGGATATTAATATGTTGTATTTTTTATTGATTAATTTGACATTTGGCATACATATTTGGAAATGTGAAATTTTAGGGTTCGGTGTAAAATTTAATTGGTTCCGTGTTGTTTTTTTTTACAAAATCGTAACAAATTTAACTTTTTAACTTTTAAACCATTTCATTTATTCGTTGGTTCCGTGTTTTATTTAATTATTATTTCTTAAAATTTAAATTTTGATGACGGATTCCCAAATATATATGCAAATGGATACTTTCCAAAATATACAAAAAATTCAAAGAAATTTTAAAAAATCCCTTGAGGAAAGGATAAACGAAAATTATGTTCAGGTCAGGTTAGAAGCTTTAGAAAAATTGTGGTCGGAATTTACGTCAACTCATAAGATATTATTAGAGCGTTTTGGAAGGGATCTTTATGAGCAGGAATATATGCAAAAAGATACATTTGATAAAGCTGGTGAAATTTATCTTGATTTTAAAACTGAATTAAAAAATATTCCAAGTCAATTGACAGTTAAGCGAGGAGATGGGGAAAACAATATCTCAACAACAAGTTTTTGAGCAACCAAGAACTCAAATTGAGTTACCTAAAATTAAAATCCCTACGTTTTCGGGGAAATATACCGAATGGGTTACCTTCAGAGATATGTTTACCTCACTCATACATAACAATGTGAATCTTGATAATGTGCAGAAAATGCATTATTTGAAAAGCTATCTTATTGGGGAGGCTGAACAACTGTTAAGGCAAATTCCAATTTCTGAAGCTAATTATGATCGGTGTTGGAATCAATTAAAAGTTAGATACGACAACAAAAGGTTTTTGTCGCATCATATTATTAAGAGGCTATTGAGCCAAAAAAATATTGTAATGGAATCTGTGCATAGTTTAAAAGAATTACTCGATACGACAAGTGATTGTATAGATAGTCTGGCGAATTTAGGTATTGATGTTTCAAATTGGGATATTCTAGTAATACACATTTTGACATTGAAACTTGACCCAGAATCTCAGTGGCAGTGGGAATTTTCGGCCATAAATAATTCTTCTAACGATTTACCAACTTTTGAACAGTTTAAAGATCGTCTAACTAAAAGATACAGGGCTTTAGAATTTTTAGATTCAAAATTTTATGGGAACCGTGTTTCAAATTCAAATGTTAATAATAATAGACAAACTGTTACGTATAATAATATGAAGTATAACGCAATGCATGTCTATAAAATTATATGCTTATTTTGTTCCGAGGAACACAAAATAAATGTTTGTAAGAAGTTTGCAAACGAAAATGTTGAAAAACGGCGAGATTTCATTATGTCAAAGAAAGCTTGTTTCAATTGTTTAAGTACTAGTCATGTGGCTAAATCTTGTCAAAGCAATATGAAGTGTAAATTCTGTCCAAGGCGTCATCATACTTTGCTTCATACAAATCAAACGGACACACTTAATAAAACAAATATGCACAATAACTTAGAGATAGTTCAAAATGAGAGATCTGAGGAAGCAGGATCATCTCAAATGTACAATATTGAAAATAATACACAAAATTCAAATCCTGTTTTAACGTATTTTTCGACTGGAACGTCTAATCAAGTTTTATTAGCTACTGCGATTGTTAAAGCAGAGTCCAAATATGCAGACAATTATGTTTTAAGAGCTCTGATAGATCAAGGATCTCAGGCTAGTCTTGTTACAGAATCTACAGTACAATATCTAAAATTTAAAAAAATACCTGTTAATTGTAATATTTCAGGATTGACAGGAGATGTGACTTCAAAAACAATGGTGTATGTGAATATAAAATCTAGGTTCAATTCGCAAATGTACACAGTAAAAGCATATGTTTTAAAATCAATTACTAACCTACTGCCACCTAAAACTATTAAACTATTGGAGTGGCCTGAAATAAATAAATTAGAATTGGCGGACCCGGATTATAATAAACCGAATAAAATAGGTATTTTATTAGGGGCCGAAATGTATCCACAAATTATTGAACAAGGCATACTGAAAAATAGATCTGTAGTAGCACAGGATACTACTTTAGGATGGATTTTATCAGGTGTAGGAGAGATGAATGCTCCCACACATAATCAAGTAGCAATATTACATTGCCAGGTGGACGAAGAGAATAACTTTTTGAAGAAATTTTGGGAGTTAGAATCTGATATTTCACTATCAAAAGAACAGAAATGGACAGACGAGGAAAAAGAGTGTGAAACATTTTTTACTAAAACAACAACTAGAGATGAGGCAGGAAGGTATGTTGTAAGATTACCTTTTAATGAAAAAATATCAAACTTCAATTATGAAGAATCCCGATGGATTGCGGAAAAGAGATTGAAAGGTCTCGAACATAGACTTAAGAAAAATGAAAATTTAAAAGAAACATATAAAGAAGTGGTAGATGAATATTTAGATTTAAATCATGCAGTAGAGGTGCATGCAGTAAAGGAATAAAGAAGGAAAATGGCTTACTTACCTCACCACGCGGTTGTAAGAGAAGATAAAGAAACTACAAAGGTAAGAGTAGTATTTAATGCTTCTTCTAAAGGAACAAATGGGTTATCTCTTAATGACTGTTTAATGGTTGGGCCAACTATTCAACCAGAATTAAGACATTTTGTTATGAGATGGCGATTGAATAGTATTTGCTTAGGAGCTGACATAGTCAAAATGTACCGTCAGATCAAGGTACATGAAGATGATGCTGATTGCCAAAGGTTTCTTTGGAGAAATAATCTAGAAGATAAAGTTAGAGATTTTAAGTTGCTAACCGTCACCTTTGGAACAGCTTGCGCTCCATTTCTTGCATGTAGAGCTTTAAAGCAAATAGCGCTTGATGATGGGGCTAAATATCCTGAAGCAGCAGAAAGGGTTAAGAATGAATTTTATATGGATGATTTGATGACAGGTTGCGAATCTGTGAAACAAGGTATTGAGATATATAAACAAATGACTGAGTTATTAAATAAAGGTGGTTTTGTTCTTCAAAAATGGGTAACTAATAATGATGAATTATTAGAAAAACTAAAAGAAACTGATAAAGATAACGATAGTCATATAAACATAAAAATGGATAATATAGTAAAAATTCTAGGACTTACCTGGGGGAAGAGTGGGGATACTTTTCATTATTCGGTAAAACTACCGGAAAAGGATTATTATATCAGATACCTCACGTCTTTTTGATCCGTTAGGTTGGATCACACCATGTATAATTTTGGCAAAAACAATGATACAAAAACTATGGATAACAGGAATTCAATGGGATGACGTGGTTCCAGTAGAAATTTTAAAGGAATGGTCTAATTTTAGAGCGGAATTAACTGAACTTACTCAGATTGCAATACCTAGGTGGATGAAAACCAAGTCTAACGATGTGCTCAGAGAATTACACGGCTTCTGTGATGCTTCGAAAGTAGCTTACGCAGCGGTTGTGTATCTTAGAGTAGTAGATTCAGAAGGTAACATACATGTCTCATTAGTGACGGCCAAGTCCAGAGTAGCACCTATAAAACAAGTTTCGATTCCACGTTTGTAATTGTGTGGAGCTGTCTTATTATCTCGGTTGATGTTAGAAGTAGCTCAATATTGATAAAGATAACCTCTATGCGTGGACAGATTCAACAATTGTGTTAGCTTGGCTTAATAATTTACCCAGTAAATGGAAGGTGTTTGTTGCGAATCGAGTAGCAGAAATATTAACATCGTTTAATCCTGGACAGTGGTCACATGTTTGTTCAAAATTAAATCCTGCCGATAGTGCATCTAGAGGGATGTTACCAAGTGAACTTAAAAGTAATATGTTATGGTTTCATGGTCCAGAATTTCTCAAGGAGGAATCTATAGTTCTAAATAAACCAAAGGATATAGGAACAGAAGTCGAAGCAGTCAAGATTCATAATATGGTGGCAGAAGATAGCATATGGGAAAGATTTTCAACATTAAATAAAATGATTAGGGTGATAGCTTATTGTAGAAGAATGTTAAATTGTAAAGAATCTAAATCTGATAGGATAACTAAAAGTTATTTACAGAAAGAAGAATTGAACGAGGCTTTAGAAGTTTGCATAAGAGAAACACAAAAAATGTATTTTCAAAGAGAAATATCTGACTTATTGAATACAAGGGAAGTTGGACAGAAAAGTGCATTAAAATCATTAAATCCTTATTTAGACGATAAAGGAATTCTGAGAGTAGCTGGAAGATTGGAACAGTCTTCATTAAGTTTTGCCCGGAAACACCCCATAATTTTACCAAAAAAATCGAAACTCACAAGTCTAATAATTTTACATAGCCATAAACAAACCTTGCACGGAGGTATCCAGTTAACTTTAAATTATATTAATAATAAGTATTTTATTATCGGAGGGAAGCAAGTAGTTAAATTATTTATCCAAAAATGTGTTATTTGTGTTAAAAATAATGGATTGTCATATAATCAATTGACGGGGCAATTACCAAAGGTATAGATAGTTCAATCCACGAAGACGCGCCCCACTACATTCTGTAAAGGGAAGGCGCGGGGTGAGGGGCTTTAAGCCCGGACAGCAGTCTCGAGCCAACTCCCGTTCGGTGTACACGACTCCAGCGCGTCCATTCCGCTATAGTGCAGTGGATTTCGCGGGACCGATCCAAATACGGACCGCAAGAGGGCGTGGTCATAAATCCTATAAAGGATATAAATGTCTTTTTGTTTGCATGTCGACACGGGCAGCAGATATTGAAGTTGTATCTGACTTGAGTTCAGAAAGTTTTTTGCAATCATATAAAAGATTTAGTGCCAGAAGAGGTCATTGTGAAGAAATTTGGAGCGATAATGGATCTAATTTTATTGGTGCCGCAAAGGAGATAGCTAAATTGTTTTTAGCTGAGAAAAACAGTCTTAAACCTGAGTTAGCAGAAGTATTAGCTAACAACGAAACGTCGTGGCACTTTATACCCCCTCACGCTCCCAATTTTGGGTGGGCTTTGGGAATCTGGAATTAAATCTGTAAAATTTCATTTAAAAAGGATTATTGGAAATGCAACTTTAACCTATGAGGAGCTATCAACTGTTTTAGCGCAGATTGAAGCATGTCTAAATTCCAGGCCGCTTTGGAGATTAAGTAGTGATCTGAATGACGCAAATGTAATGACGCCTGGACACTATCTTATCGGAGAACCTCTTGTGACTCCCCCCGATCAAAATTTTGAACGGTCTAATATAAGTTCGCTGAGACGTTGGAAATATACACAGCGAATGCTTCAAGATTTCTGGCGTAGATGGTCGGGTGAATATTTAACTCAATTTTTCCATAGATATCGGTGGGCGTCACGAGCTCCCAAAAAAGGGGATGTTAATCAAAGAAGACAACTTACCCCCGTGTCGATGGTTATACGGTTTAGTAACCGAGACACATCCGGGCAATGATGGGATCGCCAGGATAGTGACCCTTAAGACTAAAAACTGTATCATAAGAAGACCAACTTCTAAGTTATGTATTATCCCTATAGCGGAGTAAAAGTTTAGTGTTTTGTTTAATTTTAGTTTTTATTTGTATAGATAATTGTATTTGTTTTGTTTTAGGAAGTTGGTCCTGCGCAAACTAGTTTTATTTTGTTTAAATATGTTATGTAATTAGACTAAGGTCTAAGGCAACTTAGTCCTTAGTGGGGCGAGTATGTTAAACCTATATACAACCTTTATCTCGGCACTGCTGGCGAGATAAAGAATTACTAAAAAATATATTTGAAAATGTGACGTTAATGTTTGGAACGTTATAAAAAATGTACTACAAAAAATATTAATTCGTGATGTAAAAAATATGTATTTAAAATATGTATTCTTTCATATAAGTTTACCTAAAATAAGTAAATTATAATATTGTTTCAAATTGAAAATCCGGAGTTTCCTTATAAGACCACGGCAACCTCGGTATCTAACAACCAATTTCTCCACATTGTATATCCCCAAATTAAGCAAGTTACGCTTGTATTGTGTATATGTATTGTTTATACCTATCAACCTACCAGTTTAACATAACATAGGAATGTTACCTACGCGAATATTTCTGGTACAAACTAAACTAGACTGCTAGAAAATAATGTTATACATGTCGATAATTTCAGGAATAAAGCAAGAATGTGTAAACTACCCCCATATCCCCAACATGGTACATACGACGTCATTGAATACCATAAGGCCAACGTTACAGACAATACAGAAGTTAAACCTGGCATGGAATTGAAATCCTTTTACTTAAACATCACGTGTAATGAAGGTTATGGAGTAATTGGGAACACGGAAATTATCTGCTTTAATGGAGAAGTCTTCAAGCAAAAGACAGTTCTAAAATGTATTAGTAAGTATCTTAACAAAATATAAGTAAGGGGCAAAGAATAACCAGCCTCTCTTGACAAGTGGCATTAGAGCTAAACGAATAAAATAGAAAATGTAAGGCAATGACATATGTTCGAAGATTTTTAGCATTTTGATATATTCTGGCCAAGCTGGCGATATCTATTAATCGACCGGAACCCGTAATTTAATTTTGTTTATCATAATAAAAACGATTTAAATATCATTATATAAATATTGAGGGGAAAACGATGACAGATCTAAAAAGTTTCTTTTTTAAACCACACTGTAGCTCTCGTGTCGATTTGTGCTGCCACCTATAGTTCGTGCACGTTCCCTATAATAATAATAATTCCAGAATTCTGCAAGATACAAAGAGGAGAAGGCATGACTTACCGTTGCAGCAGAAAAGACAGAAAAGGAAAATGCAGAGACTACGAACCACCAGGGACGATAGCACATGTAGATTGTGCTACGCCCGTGTATTATTTACCAGCAGGAAGTGCTACAGAACTGACCTGTTTGCAGGATGGATCTTGGGACAGTCAGGCGATGTGTTCAGTAGGCAAGTAATGTACGACAACGTAGCAACACTATAAAACTAGATAAGTGAATTTCAGTTCACTCATATTGAAAGGTTCTGTAGACGATAAAAAAAATTAACAAACCTTTTCTGTGAATTCACATTTAGCATGAGAAAATAAATATTTTCTACGCGTGCATTTAGCAATTTTATTGTTGTTTTTTATTTCGAGATCATTCTCTGTGCGAGTTTGGTCTGGATGAGGGTTGATAAGAACACATATTTTTTCACTGCCCCAATATCTCCATCCCGCTTTATGACATCCTACCAACAGATATCCCTGGTCCCATTAATCTTTATTTTGTTGATACATTGAACAATAATAAAATTAGATACTATTAAATACAATGTAAGAAAACTTAACTTATTTGTATTGTATTCTACCCATAGTCCCTCAAGACTATAAGTAGAATACTGAGCACAGATCACCGTCTTCTATGGGTAAGGTGCCCAGAAGGCTGGTTACGTTTCCTCGCTGGATCGCCATACTGATGCGTTGGCCGAGGTAGGCACTAGCCTTCTGATCACCTGAAGAGTCAATGAGTCGTTTCGATAAATTTTGGTAGAGGCTCATGGCCTCAGGACCCCACGGTCCAAGCGTCTCGACAGGAAACGGCACAAACATATAACTCTCACTGAGGGTTGCATATTTGCGCCGCTTGAGTGATTCCGCTGTTTCCGCCGCCGAACCGGCCGATCTAGACGTGTTTGGTAAATGGGATGCGGCGAACGCGTCTACGCAAGTCGCATCCCACACCAAAGCCTTGCCACGCTGCTCTCTCGCTACGCTTGTTGCTCTGTGATTATGCTCTGATCGGTCTCTCTCACACGTAAGCGACACGATCGCGCTGAACAGAGTCAGAGAGATCGCAATGTTCCAGATCCAAATGAAGCATTTGAAACATTGTTGATGTTCCAATCTTTTGGAACACCTAAATGTTTCGGATCAGTGAGTCGGTTCAGTAAAGAGTTACACACGCCTAATTGCAAACATGTAAATATTATCCCCGCAAACTGGTATTGCGCCTGGCCGCCATTTTGGTGACGTAACCGTAGCCGAACACTCAGTACTGTTAGCATCACTGGCCGGCGAGTACGCGTACATATCGAGTTGCGGATGACGTCACGTGAATGTTAATTTGACAAGGTTCCAGCGCATTAGCACTTTGCGGGGATAATACTTTATGTAATTTTTTAACTCTAAATAACATTTATCTAATATCTATATATAAGGCTGGTGCCTACCTCGGCCGACGGATCAGTATGGCGATCCAGCGAGGAAACGTAGCCAGCCTTCTGGGCACCTTACCCATAGAAGACGGTGATCTGGGCTCAGTATTCTACTTATAGTCTTGAGGGACTATGGGTAGAATACAATACAAATAAGTTAAGTTTTCTTACATTGTATTCAATAGTATCTAATTTTATAATTGTTTTATATCTATATATAATATTGATGTATTGTTTTATTGCTATTATTAATATTGTATAGCTAAATTTGTTGCTATACACACAATAATGTATACAGCGTAAATACAGCGTGTTTTAGACCTTACGACAAAAAATCAGACCGCGTTTTCTTCATGACGTAGGTACTCTGCCCAAATACAACAACGAATCAAGATAGCTTCTTTGGTTTAGCCACAGGACCTCATTTTTCATTTGAGAATTTTACAGCAACATATATCTGTTATTGTGACTAAATCGGTAGGTTAGTGACCAATCATGTTGCCAGCTCGTCTCTTCATCATTATACGCAGAAGTTGTTCATTCTTACCAAGATCAGTGAACCAATATTTACAAGATAGTTACGTTCTTTGGCCGTCGGAGGATGTTTAAAAAAATATAAGATATATTTTAAATTATTTATTAATTAATTACAATTACTAACTTAATATTAGGTATTTAATATTAACGTCTGGACTTCTCCGCGATGGAGCACCAAAAGACGCCGCTGGTATGTCCCGAGGACCCTTTATTGGTTTGTGCGATGTTACAACATCGTATGATCTTCGTGGAAGATCGATGAGTCGTATCGTGTGAAGCAAACGATATGAGTTAAGGGTTCGTCCACACGAACACGTAACATCTCCCCTCCTAGATGAGCAACTATTTGTGGAACATGAATGTTGCTCTATGCTCCTGCATATGTACCTGAATTCTGCTTGTATTTGGTAATTCAATATCTTCTGAAGGAGTTTATTTATTAACATCCATCGCAGGCTTCTTTGAATATAGATGAAAGTAAAGAAACATAGCGAGTACAACTGTACTTGATACCAAAAGGTAGGTAGGTATTGTTGTATGGTATAAGCTTGCGAAATCTTTTGTCGACAATTTCGTGGGATTTTCCATTTGCACCTGATGTTGAATATTGTGCAATACATTTGAGTCAATTGTTGTCAGATTATACTGAATCGATGATTCATTTGATATTGATGGCGATATTTCTCTTGGGAACGTCATTATTTCGACAGCTTGTCCTCGAATTTTGTCGTCAGTATTAATGATAGTGAATTCCGATGTATGAATACTGCACTTCCTTGGAATTGTTGCCAAGAGCTTCCTTCCGGTATGCGATGTTCTTCTTGTTTGCAGGAGATTTGAATTTTAGTTTTTCTTGGTAATGATATGATTTAATGTTGACTATCCAATTCCAGTAGAGCTTCTTTTGCCAAGTTTATAGAAGTTGGATGACGTGATTATGTTATTTTCTGTTCTTGTATTAGGTTGGTAATGCAGTCACGTTGGGTGTGTTTCTGATGAATAGTTTGCTGTTTGCAGACATACCAGGTTTCTACCTTCGGGCATTCTGCCTCCATGTACACAAATTCCCTGGAATTGATTGCCAAATAGGGAAAAGGAGTGATGATTGTTTCTGATCTTTTATTAGGGACGGGACAGAGTCTGTAAAGGTTATCAATTATAGGTGACATGATAGGAAATTTGATTACTATAACTTTTTTGTTTTTGTCTACAAAATATGAACCTAAGCTAATTATATCGTTATAATATCTTATTTCTACATCTAAAACTGAGCCTTAGTCCAAAAAATTCTTTAATTTGATTAATCATTTTACTCAGATCATTAATAGTTAATAATGAACGGTGCAGGGTATTTGTGCGACTAAAAGCTATAAAATTTTCTATCTTACTTATTTATATAGAAATCTCTTAAACATTATCCGATATTATATTAAGAGCTTGTGCAAATAGAATGTATTGATTAACTTGAATTTCGACAAAATTGGTTGAATTTATAAGACTTGATATAATTGTATTTAATTTATTCTGATTGTCTGTTAGTCTATCTGGGTATGTATTTGATGGAAATTGTAGTCTTTAACTAAACTAATATGCTTGTTAAAGTTAGCTGATAATGCTTGATTATTATTTTGTAAAATTTTAAGTGCATTTTCGTATTTCAGAGCATCCTCGTTATCGAGATTGCCTGTTATGCTTATAATAATAATAATAATATATAATAATCTTTATTTATCAGAATGTAGTACAAGAGTTATTACAATGATAAGATAATGTCCTATACGTTCTACCATTTTCATGGTGTGCAAAAACTAATCATAATATAATTGTAAATTAATTTAATATTTCTCGTATATATTAATTGAAAAAAAACCGTATTCCTTAACACAGCTATTTTTAAAATCGCTTAACGAAATTATTTATTAAAATGCTAATTAGACCACGTTTTATTTCGAACGATTCTAGATGCAGTGGTGATTTTTATTTAACTTCCTAAACAGATAGATAGCTTGGTGTTTGAAAGTGCCAAAGATGGTGTTTAAGTTTTTTTTTTGCATATCAATCAATTGTATAAAGGTAATGTAAATTTTGCCTTGTATACTGTTAAGGTCAAATTCAATCAAAAAGGAGTGGTCATGTGAAGTAATTTTTGTGGAGCTAAGTTTCAAAGGTAAAATGCCGGATCCGTCGTCTAGGTTGTCAAGTCGGATGTTCTGAGCTGGTTCCTGGTTGTGGTGAGCTTGGCCCAAACTCGTTATTAAGAGAAATATTTGGCTGTAACAACGTATTGTCTTTAATTATCTCATTTCTTTTTAATCTATTTTTGGCTACTAAGCCTCGTTTTCGGGAGGTGTATTTGTGAATGGGTATGTTTTGAATTACGTTATCTTTTGTGTAACGAGCTGCAAATTTTTTCCTACTTGCCAATGGATTCTTTACGAAGACTTCCTGATTTTCTTCATGAGTAATTTCAGGTTCCCTATCTATATTATGTCTAGTCATTATAGCGTCACGAAGTGAATCCTCATGGATAATATGGTAATAGGTTTGCATTATGCGTTTGTGTTCCTGAAGATATAGTTGTAGTAGTCTTTCTGACAAATTTAAGTCTGTAGAATCCCGTGGGTCAAAGTGTCCAGTAATGAAGTCAAAGGGTCTGCATTTAGTAAGACTATGTATAGAATTATTATAGGCGATTAATGCGTAAGGAACTAAATTCCGTATTAGTTCATTTGGGGATTTAATTTTTAATAATCGTAGATGTTCTAATAGTGTACTGTGAAATCTTTCGATACTACCATTTTTATTGGGTGTATGAGGAGCTATATTGTGGTGATGAATATTATGTAATTTCAAAAATTCGTTAAATACTTGATTATTGAATTCTGTGCCATAATCAGTGGTGATTGATAATGGAAAGCCGTGATGGGTTGCATGTGTCATTAGGCATTTCACAATATTCGGAGCTGTGCAATCTGTTAAGTGATATGCCTGGGCGTATTTGGAAAAGGAGTCAATTATTGTAAAGTACTTTTCCTGTTCTATAGTGAGAATATCCGCATGTATATGTTCCATTGGTTTTGAGGGCGGAGGGACGATTCGAAATTCGGGGCGGACAGGATCCCGATCGTATTTCGCGCGACCGCAAACAGCTCAATTGTTAATGTAATTTGTTATGCTTTCTTTAAGTTTCGGCCAGAAATAACGTTGTGGTAGTGAAAGATAAGTTTCATTGATACCTCGGTGATTAGTTTTTCCTTCATGGTAGTTAGAGATTATCTCTTGTTGCTTTAAGTAATCGTTAACGTTCTGTATCTCTCGTTTCACCAAGATTAGGCTCATAGAAGAGTTATTAAACGTTTTTTGTAATATTGGAACAATTGTGTAAATTTGGTCAAGAGGTTCTATCAGAATAGCTGTCTGAGATTTTGAGTCGATATGATGTTTCATTACAGATATTAAATCTTGTTGTAAGTTATTTTTTGAAATTTTGAACAATTGTTTTTCTAAAGGTGTTGAAGGGGTTTGTCGTTTTTGGTTTAAATTTAATGGAACTATCAGTAACCTTTATAACTAACTGTCTTTTAAATTTATTTAATGGATCTTCCGATATGGGTATGTCCAAAATTGGGTTCTCGTTACTAGTATGTGCTGTAACAGACGCTGAAGCATCGTCTACGTATTTAATTTCATTTGTTTGAGAGGTTGGGCTAAGTAAAGGTGTTTGGCTAGGTGCTGTGTCAGGTGATGAATCGCTGAAATGACATTGTTGTAGCACTTGTGATTCATACATATGTATGGGTAATATGTATGAATCACAAGTATAGTGTTTTAGAACACAGATCAATTTTCGAACGCCATTGTTCTAATAAGTCTAAACCAATGAGTCCATGAAAATAGTTGTGAAAACGATATATAAATAATTTAATTGGCTTTTGATCATTTAATTCAGAAAAACAAGGGATAGTTATAGAATAGTTATTTTTAGTGGTAGCGTGAATATTTGTCACCACAAATGGGTCATAATTTAACGGGTATTCGGGAAAAAAATATTTTGCGGCTTCCGGGCTAATGAAAGATTTATTTGCGCATGTATCTAATAGAAATTTTAAGGGTGGATTGGAAAATTGAATATATGGTAATTGTTTTTTACTATGAAGATTTAGTTCTATCCAAGGGGTTTCGTGGGAGGCTCTAAGGGAAAATTTTCTTGCCCGATTACGTTTTCGGGAATGGGTTGATTTTCCCATTGTGAATAACATGAATATTGCGTCTCGTCGTCAATCTCGCGGTAACTTAATTCGTTCGTATTGTAATTGTCAATATAGTCGTATGTCGTGTCTTCGTCATGACTGTACGGATGGTCAAGTGTTTTATTCATATTAAGTTGTTGTAAATTCTGGGAATTATGTGGCAGTATTCGGGCCACTGGGTGACTAATGCCACTCATTGGGACGGGGAAATTATGTTGAAAGTTTTGACGGTTCTGTCTATTTGGAATTCTGAACCCTGTGGACATGTTAGAACGTGGCAGAGCGCGCATGATCTGCTGCGTCCGCGAAAACCTGGGGGCTTGGGGGCCAAAATTTTGATTTTGAGGATTAGAAAACTGGGGTCGCAACTGATTAATATGTGGATAAGAAGGTACTTGTGTAGACATTTTAGGTAAGATGGGGGAATATGAGTGATTTGTACTAAGGTAATTGCCGGGGTTTTTATAAGTCGTTAATCCAGATTGTGACGGGGGTAGAAATTGTTTAATATTTTGCGGTGGGGTTTTCTTAATTTCCTGTGGCATTCTTTGCCGAAGATAGATAATATTTAGCTCTTCTTGCGCGAATTCGAGAGCTTGTTGTAGAGAATTGGGTCGCATGCAACGCACACGGGGTCCCGTGTGCGTTGCAAAGGTTCGTTAAGGCCTTTAGTGTATGTATGTAATGCAAGTTTTTTATAAAGATCGCGTTTAGCAGTTACTGCGGAGGGAACAGATTCATGTAACTCTATATATGTTATTATTGTACACAGTAAATTTTGTACGCGTTCGTAAAATATGTGCGGGGTGTCATTACCTTGATGCAACATAGACAGATCGTTATAAAGAGCGGTCTCATCTCTATGGTCTGAAATGAATTGATTAACGCACTGCGTACTCCAGCCCAGGTATTAGGAATGCCGTTCGTTGATAAGGTGATAGCGGCATGGCCAGTAATTTTGTTTAAGACTCCATTAAATAATGCACAATTACTCAATTCGTAGCCTGGGTTTGAGTTCGTATATGCTTCTACGAGTTGGTCACAAATATTTAAAAATCTAATCAAGACATGCGGATTTCCATCAAACTCTGGTACTAGTCTCAAAGATTTCCATATTTTTCCCGTTAATTCCTCGCTAGAGTAGACGCATGCGTTACTTGTTGCTGGTTGGCTCATTTTCTCCGTTTCTTCTTCTATTGTTTGAAGAGAAAGGAGCAGATCGGCGTGAAATCGCGATTTTTTTTAAGTCCTCACGAATACTACGTGGTGACTCGGGTTTCTTAACCCTATCCTTTCGTGGATGGAAAATCTTGCCGGTATTATTATAACTGTCTAAAATAAATTATCTCTATTTTGTCCTACAAATATAGCTTAAAATCCTAAAATTAATATTAATTTTTACCTAACCTTTCGATCAATGATAATTTAAATTTAATTTATAAAAGGGTTGGATTTGGCAACCAATAGGAATTATTTGTGTACTTATAACTATTACTCACAATTGCATGGTAGTCTGCAAATGACGAATTACGTGACTCATCGATATCTGGATGATCTGAAGGCGATTCTTCAACAGCAATTCGGTGGTTCCGACAGCCAAGCGTAGGTTTATCCTAGGATAGCCGACGCGCCGTCGATTCGGCTATTGCGCGGTCTCGGTATTAGAAATCGCGCACCGTTTCAGCTATCCTACCGACTGCGCCAGTTACGTTCTTTGGCCGTCGGAGGATGTTTTAAAAAATAAGATATATTTTAAATTATTTATTAATTAATTACAATTAGGTACTTAATTATAACTTAATATTAACGTCTGGACTTCTCCGCGACGGAGCACCAAAAGACGACGCTGGTATGTCCCGAGGACCCTTTATTGGTTTGTGCGATGTTACAACATCGTATGATCTTCGTGGAAGATCGATGAGTCGTATCGTGTGAAGCAAACGATATGAGTTAAGGGTTCGTCCACACGAACACGTAACAAGATGTTCTGTTTTTATTGCCTTTTTATCGTAATTAATTTGTTCGGAAATTGCTTTTTTTTAATTTTGACATTACGGTTGATTTAATAGTACCAAAAACTTTAAGTAAGACTGCTAAAATTATGATTTATTGTCATTTGAAATGAAACACGTTGTATATTTTGGATATATATAATATAAAAATTTGTTATTGTCTATTTTCTTTTTCTTAATTATATATATTGTGTAATATCTATGTATCCTATTAATGACATGTATTTGATTTGCACACCACTGTCATACACTCTCGATTCCTTTCACACAATCCACAGCCCGGGTTGTCTGGAAGAGGTCGCTTTAAAGCGATAGGGCCGCCCTTTGTTCCTGCCTTGACGCGAAATTACTGTAAATGATTTACTTTATGTGTATGTGGTGAACAATAAAGTATTTTCTATCTATTCTATCTATCTATCAGATTTTGTAGGAAATATTTTAGTTGGAGTTGAGCTTACGCACGCTAGGCTCACAATACGTATTTACTTATTTGTTAATCGTTGTGTGAGAAGTTTTTATCCGTGCAGGAACGGAGAAAGAATACAATTTCCTGCTTTGGGGGCGGCCTGTCGTAAGAAGCGACAAAACAACCCACAGCCAGGTGGTGGGGCATTTGCCCGACTGGATGGCTACCTCTGGTCTAAAGTATGCCGCCATAACCACCTTTAGTTACGTTCCGGCATTACTGACCAGGTTCCAGCCTCCCTTAAGAGAGCAGCAGCGCATTTGTAGCACCTTTGGTGTTACAAATGTCCATAGGCGATGGTAACCCCTTTCCATTAAGTGGTCTGTCTGCCTGTCTGCTGATCTCCTGCAATAAAAAAATAATAATAATAATCTTCTATTCTCCCGCAGGGGGCTTTGTGGCGAAGCCTTAGGTGAGTAGCGACACCTCGTACCTGACTCCGGGGGTCAAGGCAAGGCCCCCGCCTCCGTACTTGCCTTAACCAGCCGGCAAGGAGTGGAGATCGCTAGAGCTAAGACTCAAGCTCCAGGAGTGGAAGTGATAAATGGCCTAACGTCGGAAGTAGCTTCGGTGAACCTGCAGCCCACCTCTCTACACCCCTTAGCCACTCATACCCATGTTGCCCCTGCCTTTTATGGCATTTTTTGGGGCCCATGCAGGGAGTGGCGAGTCACCGTCTGCCCATTTTTCCATGTTCCCCGAACATTGCGACGGGCAGACGCCATAGTCCCCATATTCCCAGACCTCCAGTACCACTAGCAGTTCACCCCAATAGCCCGGTACTTTTTGTCCTCATTTACCACAATAGTCCTACACTGGCCGGGGCTTGTCCTTGGGTGCATTATTATATGGTGTAGACAGGGATAATCGCCGGTCAGTGTCACGCCATATTTACATTAAATTTGTCAAAGGGCCTCTACGTGTTGGTCTTTCCATGACCCCGCGCAAGCCCTCCAAAAGTCCGGGCCATTTTTATGGCCCGTGGTCTTCCAAGACATACAAGATCTTCTATTCTAATTCCAGAATGCGGTAAAGAAACTCCATCGGTGCTCTCACTCGTGATTGGTGATGTTACTACTAGACATGGCTATTTCCCTTGGCATGCAGCTATATACAGAAAGAAAGAAAAAAAAGGCTTGATAAGCAAGCAACAAATCTGCGGGGGTACACTTATAAGTCGGGATGTAGTTGTATCAGGTACGTATGAACTGCATGGAAAATAATATAATTACTAGTTTGATAATCACCCAATGTAACTAGATAAATTTGACCTACTTATATAACAGAACCAATCCAGAAACATGCCAAAATTGGGTTAAGGATGCAGAAGGCTTTCAAAATGCACCTTCTATCGACTCAACCCACAAACACCAAGGGTTTAATAAACTAACAAGATCCATAATTTACATTAAAATTGTACTTGAATATATGGGATAAATTGTAATATACAATATTGTAATATTTTTTTCCAAAAAAATTTTTATTCCACATTTTTTTGTATGCAAAATTTTAATAAAAACGGCTTTTTCTCAAAACTGTCTGCATGTGGGTTGATTCCATTTTGAATAAGTAGGTCCATTTATAAAAAGTGAAAATATTTTCTACACATCGATATGAAGTAAAACAAAAATTACTATATTACTATATATTACAATTTTTTATTTTATTTTACTTAGCATCGACTTGAAGATGTCGTAAAAAATATTAATTCATAGCTTTTAGGTACTTTTAAAGTCGGTTCTGCTTAAAAAAAATATCATTTTCTTAAGTTTTCGCGACTTGTATACATAATAAAACTACGTTTTAACGATTTTAAGCGCGGTGTACGGGTGGTTAGGGTGCACTTTAATTTCTTCGATCGGATAACTATAGTTTTGAGTAAAACAAACGTGTGTATGCTTCCAATATTTATTAGCGACTGCCTGCGGTGGGGGGTTACAGATTGATATATACTAAGACATTATTTTAGTACAAAATTTCACTAACACGCGGTAATTAATTTCATTTTGGTTATTCCGACGTTTCGACCGCTTTTCAGTGGCCGTGGTCACTGACGACAAGATGACAATTGTCCAACGAGTATTGTTAAAGTTTTATTGAGCCTATCGCCTTGTTCATTTTCATGTTCGGGGCCCCTTCAGACGTTGTCATGCCCAGAAAAAAAATGTAGGACCCGATCGAAGCGCCACCTACCGGTTCTAATTGTGGATTTAAACCATCCGAGAATCCACTCAAACACACTAAAACAAAATCGCTCCAGGTGATTAGGAGGATTCTAGAACCGGATCACAGCGCCACCTACCGGTTCCAACGGGATAAAAAGCATCCTATGTCTGTCTTCTGGTTCTAAGCTACCTCCCCACCAAGTTTCAGCCAAATTGGTACAGCCGTTCTTGAGTTATAAACAGTGTAACTAACACGACTTTCTTTTATATATATATACATATATATATATTATATATATATATATATATATATATATATATATATATATATATATATATATATATATATAATATAATATATTTATGGTTTGGTTTTATTTTGTTTCAAACAAAATCAAAACTACATAATCTTTGTCGTCCGTGACCACGGCCACTGACAAGCGGCCGAAACGTCGGAATAACCAAAATCAAATAAATTACCGCGCTTAAACCCGTTAAAACGTAGTTTTATTAAAAAAATATTTCCTACTTTTTAATTAAGCAAATATTTGAATAGCTTTAGAAAAAGAATATAGTCTTAACACTTTTCCCTGTCCTGCGCAGTTTCTTGCCAATACGGTACATGACAGTATGAAAAATATAGGCTGATTTTAATATATATCGTAGATTACAATCTAAATATGACAAAAATAAATTGTTTTAACTAAAATATTAAATATTAATTGATATTTTTGAGAAATAAAATTGTTATATTGCAGCCATTAGCCACGTGACAATGACCGCCGATCAGAGCGCGTGACGTCACAGTGTGCAAAACACAAGAAGTTATCAATGACTGCTCAGATAACACTTCAATGAAACAGATGGTTGTTTTGCACACTGTGACGTCATGCGAGACGCCATGACAGCTTGACGAGTATATTTAAAAAATTGCTAAATTAAATATGTTAATGTTGTTTTTTTGCTGAAATATTAATGTTTTGGCTAAAATAGACCATAAGGCTCAAAATAAACCTATTTCTCAAAAATTATCAACTACCGAATTATTATAGGACTAAAGCTCACACAGGTCAGCCTCTGCTCTGTCTTTCCAACGATATTTTGGACGGCTGACCGGACATTCCAAATACGCTTTCCTCACACTGCGAGCCGTTTTACGTGAACGAGCCGGCGGAGGCGATAATCTTTTAAGGCGGCTGCATACGCGACGGGTTTTTCTATGGACGGGACGGGGCGTGAAGTTTTGCAAACATCGTTTCATACAAAATGTATATAGCAGAGCATATGTCACGGAGACACGGACGGGACGGGTACGTGGCACTCACGTGCCGCCCGCACGTGCCCCGTCCCGTCCGTGTTTCCGCTACGTATGCACAGTCACTTCGTTCGTTCTGGAGAGAGAATTAGTGATGTCTGGTGACGAAATGAACGACGAAAAACTAATCGAGTGTGTACGGTCACATCCAGCATTATATAATTTAGCTAACTCAAAGTATTTAGACACTAAGTACAAGAATTATTCCTCAATGAAAACGGTAAGTGTACGTCCCCGTCCCGTTTACGTTCTGTCCGAGGTAATATCTCGTTACGTATACAGCGACCTTCATTTGTCTTAATCTATTGGGCTCGGTCACGAGATTCTCGATTTCGAGGTTGACTCGGACTCTCCAGCTACCATCCTGCCTGTTTTTTGGATGCAAACCTTACGGAGAACGTTCCTTTTTCATACTAAAAGATGGTTCTCTTCTTTGAAGAACAGCGATCAAGCAATACATCAAGATGAGCCGTATGACATCAGGATAGGACGGTATTAATACTACTAAGTATTTTATGCACATATATATGTGTAGTTACGGTTGTTTTAAATAAATGCGTGTTCTAGAACACCAAGATTATTTATTCACTAGCCTATGTGACCCGGAGGTAGTGTAGCTTACCAACAGTGAAATAATTTTTCAAATCGCTTTAGTAGTTTCGGAGTCTATTCAATGCAAACACAAACAAAAAATCAAATCGTGTCTCTTTTTAATATTAGTATAGATAAATACTAGAATGTACCTTAACGACTGTTCATGCCATATGTTCTACTTAAATGGTTTGTCGAAGTTACTTTATTTGTTTGTTCTATTCTAGCTGCGCACTGCTTCTGGGATAAGGCGACGAGTGAAAAAGAAGATTCATCTAAATATGCTGTGGGTTTGGGCAAAATATACAGACAATGGGACAGTCCAAAAGATGATTCAGCTGAGTACTTTGATGTATGTTTCTGATAGTTACATCTTTTATTGCATTTTCCTACTAAGTATATAAGCGAAAGTACAGCGATATATTTGACGTTGTAGCGGCCATAATCGTGGCAGGCCGCCTTCCCGTTACTCGCCGCCCGCGTCGCGCTTACGGCGCCCCTCTTCTTCCGACAGCTAAGACCTGATCCAGAAAGGGCGAATTCGCCGCGAAACGTTTCGCGCGAAATCATTCGCGCGTTAGTGAGATACTAGGCACCAATACATCGCGCCCACAAGCATCGCGCGAATTCAAAATACCCGCGTAAGAGCTTGTCCAGAAGGAGCGATTCGCATCGATTCTCTCGTGCGTATCACGCGCGACCGGTTCGCCCAGAAAGAGCGTACCTACGCGCCAGCATTTGGGGACGAATTTAGTCAGTACGAAACATGGAGTTGAACGAAGCGGTCACGTTGTGGTTAGCTTACCGTCGCTGAAAGAGACAAAAACGGAGGGAAAATAGAATGTATTTAGTACATCCAATTCTTAATGATAGAATGACACATAGTATGTTTGTAACTTTGTATCCAAAATTAATTAACTAAAATTCGGTTGGCATAATCAGGTGATTCCAAATCCCATATCGCCGGTCGTTTTTCTATTTGGTCTATAAACAATTCCGTATCAAAATTTTGGCACTCCATTTCCCTGGATACGTGCACTCGCTCCGGAGTTCGCGCGGTATACTGATCAGTACTGAACTTACCTTACGACGATTATACGATGCGTCTATGGTCGCGCGACGAAAACTAGACAATTTGATCGCATCGCATGATCGCGCGTCCGTCAATAGGACATTCAGCAGTGATCAGTATGTTTGAACGCACGGTCGCACGATCATTTTTTGATCGCATCGCAACAATCGCGCGAGCGATGACAATAGGACAGCGCCTTAGGGCCGGCTCGAAGAACAAAATTTGGCACTTCTTCAGGCTTGAAGCCTGGAATACACATGTTACGTAGTGGCACATAAGCATGCTAGTTTCGAGCAGATGCTACTTAATAGCGTACAATTAACACGTGTATACGAAAAGAGCACGCTACTAAATCGCAAGCTAGACCGGCTTTTTCGTGCTAGTTAGCACACGGTGTGAGTCGCGGCGGAGAAAGCAAGTCTGAACGTGGATTCTATGCGAGCATGCTACTTGTTTTTTTTTACGTGGGTACGCGTAGTCACCATGGCTCGATGGGGCGATGACAAAACTTTACATTTTATATTTCATTACCGAAATTATGATGTTTATGGAATGTACGCTCACCACAATACAAAAATAAAATTTCGAGAGAAAATGCGTACCAAAGTTTATTAAGAATCGATGATAATTTTACCCTAAAAAGTATTAAAGCAAAAATTAAAATTTTAAGATCCATTTATATATCATACTGAACTTAAAAAATTACTTCATTCCGCAAAGAAACGTCCATTTTGAATGCTGAATATGAGCATGTGTATCTCACACGTGCTAGAAAGAAGAATGCTAGCAATAAGTGTGCTTCTGAGGTATGAGCAAATGTACACACTTGGAGAGCATGCTATAAATGAGCATACTACCTAGTAGCAAACAAGCATGCTTTTCTAGTAGCATGTGTATGTATGTATCCAGGCCTTATACAATTGAGTATAAAACAATGCCCGAACGGAGGGGTGAGGCAGTCATTCGACGACTACGATGCGATTAAGACGTGTAGTACTTTCGATTAGCGACATAGTGACAGACTATTCGCCTGTTGAATTGCATTGAATCGTGAAGTGTGAACTGGTTGCATCCAGTTTTATTTTGTACTTGTACAGTTCTAATAAACCTGTAGCTCGTATCAAATATTAAGCATTATGTATTAGTAAGTAAAATACATTTCAATTTCCTTTTTCAGCTTACATGTCTGAAGATACCTGAACATTACGACGACGCAGCTGGCAATTTCCAATCTGACATTGCAGTACTAAAGCTGAAAACGCTAGTCACGTACAAGCCGTATATAAGGCCGATCTGTTTTGATCATAAGAATGTTATGGACATTAAAATGGACGTTGGAAAAGTAAGTATATTGCAACCTCAATATAACAAATCCGAACATTAGAAAACTATACTGCGAGTTATATTGAGATTTTTCTTACAATGAGCTTTTTTATATAGAGGTAAATTTGGTCTAAGATTACTTTTATTAAGGTTAAGAGAATCTTGAAATAAAATATAAAATACATTGTAATGAACGCACTTTAATGTTTATTTAACTTAAAACACCACACCTTATGAAAGTTTAAATTCCTGGATTGACTTATGGTAAATGTATATGTTTGAACATATCGTAATATTAATTCTTTTTATATGGATTGGTAAGAATACTTTATGCATAATTAGTAAGTTAATAATAATCTTTTCAACACACTTGCTCATAAAGTGGCTCTATGGTCACCGCAATTAGGCACACAATGACACCCATAATCAAACTGTGACTAAAAAAATTATAACTCACTAGTGAGTTATAGATTTTTTTTTTAAATTTTATTGGTTGAGTTGCTTTGTTCTTAAAAAAGTTTTTATTCAAAAAAAAGATCGTGTTCTATAGAACAAATAAATTAATGTTCCTATTGCTTGCTTATTTCATGCAACTTCTTATTTAAATAGATAATTTTAACTCGTACGTGTTTAATAAATAAAACTTTCACTCGTATATAACTTTTTTTCTCTGTAATAAAAGAGAATTTTAAATTCCCCATTTTGTACGTGGCAGAATAGGCGCAAACCCTATGCGCGGTAAATAAAAAAAAACCTCATCACTTTAGTCTGTGGCCGATCGCAATGCGCGCGCATAGGAAAACTGATTATTTTTTCCCGCCATAGCGAAACATTTTTCACAACTCGTTTTCACTGTTGAAATTATAGTTATTTATTAATTAAAATGTCTACAAGTACTAGTTACGAAGAAAATGATTTATGTTGTACACCGGCCGATACAAGATGTGAAAGCCCTTTATGGAAAGTTTACTACCTGAAAACTCCAAGGAAAAATATCTATTTTATCTACTAGATAAAATGAGTTTTTGTTGTTATTTTATTCACAAGTGTGTTGAAAAATGTCATATGATACACGTGTGTATTGATGATTACCATCCTCGGCTCTCTTAAGACCCTCGCCTACGGCTCGAGTCTCAATGGCGCCTCGGCGGTAATCACCAATGTTACACACTAGTACCATAATGGACTATTACACCAGAGGTTAATTATGCTTTCTAATTGAAGCGAATGATAGATGGATTGTGAGACGAGCATTGTAATATTTCTTTACTTTATTGTGTTTTAATTAATATACGAGTTTGATGATTTATAAATCATTTATTTAGTATCCTACATATATATATATATATATATATATATATATATATATATATGTTGGATATATTAAACTGATCAGCAAAATCATAATTGAACTTTATTTAACCAATTACTGTAAAGTTGCATATAGTAGATCATTTTTCGAAAAATAAGGTCATAAAGAAGTTTCACTTCTTGCGTGTGTACACTAGTACACGCACACATTTTCTGTCTATTTCTTTTGTAATGAATGAAAATTCGTTACAAAGAGGTTTTCTAAAAATATATTCGCAATGTTTATTTGGTATTAAATCTTACGGCCGGTTCTCTGATACTTCTATTATCCCCGCAAATTGCTAATGCGCTGGAACCTTGTCAACATTCACTTGACGTCATCCGTAACACGATATGTACGCGTACTCACCGGCCAATTATGCTAACGGTACTGAGTGTTCGGCTACAGTTACGTCAACAAAATGGCGGCCAGGCGCAATACCAATTTGCGGGGATAATAGGTGTTAATTTCACTTACGTAGGTACAGAAATTTCAGAAATAAAAAGCGGTGGCAATATAAGTTTCATACAAGTGTGTGTGCACTTGTATGAAACTTATATTGCCACCGCCGTGGCCACTAAAAGCGAACCAGTTTCGTAAAAAAGATCCCAAGTCTATATAAGTGGCAATCATTAAACCATTGTGTGCATCTCAAATGAACAACGCCATCTAGTGGCGTAGAACGCAATCATAGATGTGATCTTTTAAATTTTTTTTTTTTTTGAGGCGATGGAAAATGCTGACCGATTTACGCACTCTCTGGGCCGTCACTAGGAAACGGCACGCATCCAGCGGGGGCGATAACGCTAGCAATAGTATGCTTTGTTTGCGCTCCGTTCCGCGATGGCGTGACACAGAGGAGTGTGGAAGACTCAGAGTGATGCCGCACGGGCGAGCAACCTCAATACCCACTAAAAACCCCCTCCTCCCTGTCGACCCTGCGCTTTGTTTGTGTTGGAAAGTCTGAGATGTAGAACATAGTTACTCAACAGACGATCCAGCGCAATAAAGTGCTTGGAGTGTGCCCTGGGAGAACACACCCCACTTCAAAACGGGGGCAGATGAATCCCTTGCGTTGCCTAGTAGCAAGGGCCCCCCGTACCGGAACCTAACTCAGGGAGGGAAGTAATGCGCGTACCTGCCTCTCCGGGTGCCAGCTGAAGGCCGGCGACCTCGAGTAGAGACATTAGCACGCGCTGCAGGACTTCGCTCCCTGTCCCTTTCTGCGGCCTCTTTGAAAGACATTACTGCCTCACAGAAAGTAACCGCAGACTCCCAGCGGTCGTCGCTGTGCAACATGGCCGTTACCAAGTCGCCAAGCGATCCGACGGCTCCTACGTGCGTCTCGAGCTCGAAACGCTGAGGCGTCCATGCAGCGCAATGGACAAGCGTGTGAAACGCCGTATCGGGTGCGCCGCACTGGCGGCAGTCCGGAGAAGGCAAGCAGCCCACAATGCAAAACAGATACTGATCGAAACAACCGTGTCCGGTCAATATCTGCGTCGTCCTGAAGGTCAGGGTTCCACTGGTGCGGGTGACCCATTTCTCCAGCTGCGGTCTGATTGCATCCACCGTATAGCCGCCGGCCATAGGGTGTTCGAGGTCACGAGACCATTCGACGAGGCAGCAAGCGGTTTCCCGCTTCCTGACCGTCTCTAATTCGACTTGACAGAAGGTCAGTCCTCTAGCTAGGGCATCCTGCGGGGTACGTCGAACCCTGGATAGGACGTCTGCCTGGAGATGCCAGGGCAGCTCGCCTGCCAAGAGAGTCGCCGCCGACCACGACACTGTGCGATACCCCCGTATGTTCCTCACGGCCAGAACCCGCTGCGCGCGTCGCAGCAGGGTTCGGTTGTGGCGGTGAAGCGAATCGGACCAGACGGGCGCACCGTACAGCGCCATACTCCTCAGGATGCCGGAATAAAGCTTCCGCGTCGCACCCCCCGGCCCCCTCACGTTGGGAAGAAGCCTGGAGAGTCCGCCCGCGGAATTCACGAGTTTGGGAACTAGCTGCTCAAAGTGCGCTTTGAACAGCCATTTCCCGTCTAGAACTAGCCCAAGATATTACATCTTGGGCCCTACTATAATCGCCACCTCCTGAACTGTAACGGACAAGTCCGGGGGAGGGTTCCGGAATTTCCTATGGAACATTACGGCCTCCGTTTTCGCGGGGGAGACCTTCAAGCCCAGCCTAGCTATTCGATCTACGACGATCGCCAACCCGTCGTTGGCGACGTCCACGGATTCCGCAAAAGATGCAGCGCGTGCCGTGAGTAGGGTGTGGTCCGTAAAGCAGATCAGCCCTACTCCGGGCCGGACCGTTACCCGAAGGATCCAGTCATAGCCTATGTTCCAAAGGATCGGCCCGAGGACCGACCCCTGTGGAACGTCGCACGCGACACGTCGCCGACCTAACACGTGATTGGCGGACTCACCGCCCTCCCAAAGGATATGCCGATCTCGCAGGTACTCGCCCAACAGCCGTGTGAGGTACGGGGGGACTCCGTGCGCGCGGAGCCCTTCCCTGATCGTCTCATGAGGGAGGCAGTTAAAGGCGTTCGGTATGTCTAGCGACACTGCAAGAACGACGTCCTTCGCTTGGACGGCTTCGTCCGTCAACGTTCGCAGCGTCTCGAAGGCGTCCATCGTGGAGCGCCTCCGCCGAAACCCGAACTGCGTATCTGATAGCCCCGGCTCGACAGCGTCGAGATGCTTCACGAGCCGCTCCGCCAAGATCTTTTCGAAGACCTTGGCGACCTCGTTCAGCAGCACTATGGGCCTGAAGGCGGACCGTGCCGTTTTCCTGCCCCGGAGCCGGTCCAGGGCGACGTCTAGCTTCCCCTCGGAGATGGAGTGAGGCTCTTCGTCCGTGGGGGTGTCGGGAATGGGTGGACCCATACTGAGGGGAGTGAAGTTCCCCGGATCCGGGAAGAGCCCATCGATAACCGACCGGACGGACGGATAATCGACCACCTCGGGTTCGAGCGTTTCCGTGACCGTGGATGTGCAAGGCCGCAACGTGTTGCGGGCCCCATGGTACGGTCGCCCCCAAGGGTCCCGATCGAGTGTCTCGAGGAGTTCGGCCCGAGCCCGGGCTTTCGGTCGCAATATTGCAATCGAAAGGGCCTTTCTGGCCTCCCTAAACTCGCCCACTAGTCCATTTTCCGCGACGAAGTCCGGAGGATGGCGCGCCCTGCAGCGCTGCTGCCGCTTGGAGACGCGAGGCATCGCCGCGTCGCAAACCCTCGTCAGGGTTTTGCGCATGTGCTCTGCCTGCGTATCCAAATTCGCGAAATCGGCTGGGTAGGCCCACCTTTCCGTGAGTGCCCACTTCTCGGCCTGCTCCGGATCGAGCTTGGTAAGGGCCCAACGCGGTAGGAGAGGGGGGCGATGAACAGGGCTCGGACCGGAGGAGGGGGTGGTAAGCTCAAATCTGATATACCGATGATCAGAGAGCGATTCCACCTCCTCCAGCACCCTCCATCCGACAACTCTGCGGGCGGCCGCATGAGTGGCGAATGACAGGTCGATGATCGATCCACCCCGCGCGCGCACGCAGGTCTGGACCGACCCCTGGTTCAATATGGTTAGACCGGCTTGAAGAGCCCAATCTTCGACCGCCCGACCCCTAGGGTTCGTGAAAACGTTTCCCCAGGAGAGGTGCTTTGCATTAAAGTCGCCCATCACGAAAATCGTTTTAGGCGACAGTCTGCGTACGGCAGCCCCGATGGCGTCCAAGTGAAGCTCGAACTCCGCCAGGGGGTGGTTGGGCGAGAAGTAAACGCCTATGACGACGATACTCCCGCTCTCCGCCACAGCATAGCCCTTTCCTCTTTCGAGACACGTAAGCGGTGTGCCGGATCCGGCTCTGGCCACCACCGCTACCATGTCGTCGAGATCGCCCACCCAATTACCGGAAGGAGGAACGTAATAAGGTTCGCTTATTACGGCCAAGTTCGCTTGCCACTCCGCCATCGCCTGCAGGCACAAGTCCTGAGCGGTGGGGGAGTGGTTTACGTTGGCTTGGAAAAACGTTGTTACGGGCGTACTAGGCATTGGAGGTGTCCATTACCTGTACTCCCGATTTGCCGTTGCGAGATTTCGCCCGCGAGTGGCGAATTTGCCCTTTACGTAGGGAGGTTGGCAGAACCTCGCAAACGTGGTCCGGGCACGTGTCCGGACAGGTCTGAGTGCCATGACCGACGTTGAAACATCTGTAACAACGTATCGGTCTGGCTTCCAGTGCCTCTACCCTCGCCGAGGTGAAGCCAACCAGGAGGTAGCCCAACCCGACGATGGTTTTGGCAGCAGCGACGGGGCACAAAACGTATGATGCGCCTAATCCGCCCGGTCCTGCACCGATGTGCTTCGCGAGCACGTCGTCGCGCCAGCAGTTGCCTGCGCGCGCGATCGCGTCACGAAGCCCATCGACCGTGACTGATTCGTCCAGCCCAGTGACGTAAAGCTCCCCACGCTTTACGGGGCGGACGACCTCAGCCATCCCTACTAGGGCTCCGCGCAGAGCTTCGGCGACGCGGTCCGCCTTGGCCGCGCTCTCGGGTCCCGCTGGAACTCGAGGAGACGCGCGTCCCTGGCGGTCCGCACCACTTTCAGCCCCTCGCGAAGGACCATGGCCGTGATGTCGACCACCGTCGAGGCCTTCGCGGCCGCTGCCGGCAGCAGTTTAATAATAATTGCGGCCGACTTCGGCTCCCGGAAAACGACGGCAGGCTTCGCAGCCTGCTTCCGCGGTTGCTGCCTCCACCCCGTCGGTGGGGCAGCAGCTTGCGCCTGGGGGGGGGTATGGGGCCCGTTGGCCCCCGCTCCCTTACCCTTTTTCCGCCTGAGGACCGTGGACCACGCCCCCCCCTCGGGTCGGGGGCGGGGGCGGTGGCGCGACGTTTGTGGCGACGCGGGCGCGGGCGACGGGCGCCGCGACCACCGGTGTCGCGGCCGCGGGCGCCACCCGCTGCCTGGGAGCCGGCACCACAGGCGCGGGCGCCGAAGCGAAGGCCGCCGAAGCCGCGGCGGCGGCACGCGCCGCCCTCCGCTGCTTCCTTAGCGTTCGCTTTACGCCCCCTCTGTGCTTCTTCTTTTGGGGGGCCGGTGGCAGTGGGGAGCCTGCCACCCCGACGGCCGGGGCCGCCACCACCTCCATCGGGACCGGGGTACTCGCTTCCCCCAGACCCCGCCGGACGGCGGCGACAGCCGTGGCCGGTTTTGACCTTCCGGTGGCCTCCGCGACGGACGCGCGAGGAGTCGGTCTGGGCGCCAGCGCGCCTTGCCTCGGTCGGCCACAAGCGGCGGACGGAGGGTCGGCGCGGGGTTCAGCCTATCCTCGATGGCGGCGATCCTCGCTTCTACGAATGGCGCGACGGCGTCGAGCACGACGCGCAGAAACGCGTCGTACCCCTCGCCGCTGAGCCCGAGCGGGATGGACGTCGGCGCCGCCCCGTCGGCGGGCACCGAGGCCGGTTCCGTCCCGTCGACGTGAACTGGTTTTGGCCCTGCTACCGCAGCAGGGGCCGGACTCGGTTTTTTAACCGCAGCTGGCGCGGCAGGCGGTTCCGGAACCGCCGCCACCTCCACCGTGGCCGCCCGAGCCCTCCGCTTGACGGGTGCGGGGGTCGGAGCTGCTACGACAGCTGGCGCCGGCTCCGCAACCGCAGCGGAGGCCTTGAGGGCCTTGCGCATCTCCTCAAATTCCTTACGATAGGAAAGATTTTCCTCCCGTACTGAACTCAATTCGATGCGCAAACGCGCATTTTCGTTGCCGAGCTTCCATGCCTCAGCCTCCGGATTCCGCGTGACCAGGGTGTCGACAATGTCCGACAGCCTATTCGCGGCGTCCTTCAGCCGACGCACGTAGCCCCCCTTCAAATTGCCCGACGTCTGGGCAACTTGAAGAATTTCAGCCACCTGGGCGCTCGCCGCGAGGCGGAGCTGCCCAGGGCCGAGAGCCGCGACGTCCCCTATCAGGGGGACGCATTGGGCGGCCGCAGCCAATTTGGAGGTGGTGGCCCTACGCACCTTGCGCCCCTTCTCCCCCCCCTCGGTGCGGAGGTAGGCCTCCGCACCCGCGAGAACGCTATCGGCCTCCGCGGGGGCGCCCCCCGTGGGGCGCAGAGGCGAACGCGCGCGCGCAGGCGTCGAGGCACCCGATGTGCCCGCCGAATCAGCGCCACTGCTTTGGGACCGGTCCCAAAACCGCGACCTCGATCCGGCAACGACAACCGGGGAACACGATATGGGGGGCATAGTTGCCCCCGAAGACGTCGACAGCGTAGCCGAACCCGTAGCCGAAGACGACGAGGCTGAAAACGCGGACGAAGTCGCCGCTGCTGCCGCCGAGGACGAAGACGTCGACGCCGCCGCCGTCGCCGTCGCCGCCGCAGCCGCAGAACACGCAGGCGCCGACATCGCGACAGCGACTCCCGTCCCAGTAGGGAAAGAAGACGAAGGGGTCGCCGCTGCCGCGCCTACACAGTCCCTATTCACGACCCCGGTCGTTGACGCGAGTGAAGCCCGCGCGGCAACCAGGTTCGTGGAACGGCCGTCCCCGACGTTGCGCACCGATAGGTCGCAAGCCGATGCCGTTGTCACAGGTGAGGCCTGCGCGCTGTACGCCATCGTCGTCGTGGGGCGACCGCCCCCTGCCGTCGCTGTTCCGGCCGCCGTGTATACCATCTGGCTACAGGCAGGCGAATCAGGGCGGGAATAGTCAAACGCACGAATCACGCCATCGAGCGCGTGCTCCAGAGAGTCTGGGACGCTACCAGACGGCGGAATATACGCTTGCTCTTCGTGCTCGCCGCCCCCTTGCGCGGGTGAAGCCCACGCAGAGGTCGACGGCGCCACGAACGCACACTCAACTATGGTGCTCGCGGCACTCACAGCCAGGCAAACAGCTGTGTTTGCCGCGAGCAGCGTTTCCCTATCTATGTCGGGGCGTGCCGCACTGTTACGTGCCGCACGGCGCGACGGTGGCCTACGCGCAACGGGGGCCGCCGGTGGCCCCATCGCGTTATTCCTAGTCTCGGGGGCGTCCATGGTGAGATCCACCACCGACGCCGCCCTCCCTAGCGAATTGGGTGCCTCGGTTGCCGCCGCGATAGCGGCAGCAGCCTGTCACCCCGGGCGAGGCCCGGCAGCAGACTTGCTGCGTCGAACTATTATTATAGGCGGGACTTTCTTCCGCCGCGTTTCGCCGATCTCGGCCATCTGCCAACCGTCCTTGGCCTCCACGTGACCCCTTTCACAAGGGGCACCCGAAAGCCCAGGGGGCGACTTGGGATCTCGGGCATCCATTACTGGATGCCCTCTCTCCCACCAAGACCAGTGAAGCGCACCGATGTGTCTAACAACACGAAATAACCGTTACTATTGCGTCATGCGAAGAGGCGCGCGAAATTAATAAGCGAAAAGTTAAGCTCTTTCACCCAAGTCGAAAAAACTACGATTCGCACCGGAAACAAACTAAATAACACTGTACACTTATCACTACACAACTTTATCGCAGTATATCGCTTTCCAGAGGTGAAAAAGCGCGAAAAATTGCAACATTCGAGACTAGTATGGACATCTGCGACCACTCCGCGCCGATGTTCATCCGGAACTGATCTTTTAAATAATTACATTAAGGCCCGCTTACATAACGATCGTCTTTAAATACAATTAGTTAATTTTATTTTATTCTCTAAACGCGTTTAAAACTAAATGCATTTATGTTGTCTTGCATGAAGCACTCTCCCGTGATTTTTAGGTAAATGTATTTATGCCGTCGGTAAAACAGCCAGATGTGTTCCGTTACACGTGGCGATCCATTTTATCGAACAAAAACACGAAATTTAGCTTTAATGTTAGTTATTTCTTGCGTAAAAAGGGATTTTATTTGGCCAATGTCAAATTGACATTTGAAATTTCGTTCGTTTGGTTAAGTTTACTTCGGAATTTTTGGCGGCAACCTGAAGAATGATCTTTTGCTGTGCGGTTTTATTTTCGATTTTATGGGTGTTTAGCATTGAGATAAATAAAGCAAATAAAATACGAGTGACAATTTATAATTGACTTTTTAATAACTTACAATTTCATAAAGTGATTCTTTAGTTATTGTTATAGTTATTTTTTTAAACATTAATTTATGAAGAGTTGTTGAAATGTTGTTTAATGCAGATTTCCCTTCCCATCTCATGTTCAGGGTCCTTTTTATAATCAAAGAATTTAAGACAAAGATCATAAGTCTTCGCTGCTTCCATTATAATTATAGGCGTCCTTTTTCTAGAATCTCATCCGTCATGTTTGTCTTCATCAGAGTTAAAAAGACACAGTCAATTCTTAAAAAATGTTGTAAAATTATATCATATTTTGCTTCAGCAACTGGATCATCAGATGCTGCAGGCTCATCGGGCTTTTGAAGTTTTCCTTGCAAAATTTCTTCAGCGCCGGGTATTGCCCTGCACGCTGTCTCAATACGATACCGCCAAGGCTTATAATTTTGACCATCTAGGTGCATTATTTTTACCTTGAAGCCTCTGCAATCGCCTTATCCATTGTGAACGTCAGGTCGAGTACAATGCTAGAATATTGTATTTATTCTTTCCTAGTTAAAATATCTTTACTGGATCAAATTCCTTAACTTTATTACTCTGCTACCATGTTAGTTTGAACGAATAATAGGTATTTAGAATTGAGATAAATAATTAAAGCAAATAATATCCGAGTGACAATCTGTAAACGACTTTTCAGTAAGTGACAATTTCATAAAGACACACGAGTGAAGGATTGTCACACGCGTTTAAGGCAGTTAAATACCCATTTTTGGGTGATTAACTTCGACAGTTCTGTAAACGTATTTACCGGTAAATTTAGCGTTGTGCAAGACGCTAATCGTATTTAAGGGTTTAATGTGCTTTGTGTTTCTTAAATGAATTTAAGGAACGTCATGCAAGCTAAATTTTTTTATTTTATTTTTTTATTCTTATGTTTTAAAGGGGCTTCGAACCTAAACGGTTATGTCAGCCCCATCGTACCTTTTATTAATTTATTCTATCTTACATAAAACTAACATTAAACTGATATGAATCCATAGTGTATGATACAATATTTGTGATCAGTTCCTCGCGGACAAGGAACTCATCACAAACTTGTACATGGATCTAGCTTCTTGAGAAGCAGGGGAGGCCAAAATATTAAATATTGTGCACAAGTCCAATCTATCCAGACCTAACTCCGCGCATAACTTAATTCTGGATGCCTCGTTCCGAACACATTCCATAAGAATGTGGGTTACATCTTCAGCCATATTGCAAGTTAAACAATTTTCGGAATCAGATTTTTTCATTAAGAACCCAAACTTTCTCAATGGAATGTGTCCGGAACGTAACCTATGTGCAACTTTAATTTGATGCCTGCTTATAGTGTTATGCATGTACCATGGAACCCGAGGAGGCTGATAAACCATAACCTTATACCACAGTCCTTTTTCCAACGATCTTCTGTCAAAATACTCTTTCCATTCAGCATAGCACTTTTCTTTATATTTGCCAAAAAAATCTGTAAAATTAGGCACAATGTATATTTGGGAGCCCTCGAAACACGCGCTTTTTGCCAGCATATCAGCCTTCTCATTACCAGCAATACCTATATGCGACGGAATCCATTGCAGCTTCACAATAACATTTTTTTTATTAAATTCAGAAATCTTGAATAGTATTGAATAGGCTATCGATAATCCTCTGAAGCCAAAGATGCATCGAGCCAAATGCTGTAGACCACTTTTACTGTCAGAGAATATAACTACTCTTTTGTAATTATTTTTGTCAATATGCGAAAGTGCTTGTGAAATTGCAAACAATTCTGCCGTCATGATGCTTACTTTAGACAATATATTAAATCTTTCGTGTATCCTATACCTTGAATCATACCATGCAGCTCCTATCGAGTTTGAAGTTTTTGAACCATCCGTAAATAGTTTAATCCAGTCATCATATTCGTTATTTAGTTCTTCTATAAGGTTATTTTTAAGTATGTCGTTATTATAATTTCTTTTATTAGTTTTAATACAGTCTATATTTGTTTTTATTACTTCTTTAATGTTAATATTTGAGATCCATGAATCTGAAGAATACATCAATAAAGGGTTTGAAGAATGTATTTTATCATTTTTTACTGTACTATAGACATAAGATAGCAATGGCTTTTTTCTGTTCTGCCAATATTTATTACTAACTGACACGTGTAATCTATCTAGAAGCTGTGTGGTATTATTTTTGGTTTTTGACAAAGATTTTAGACAAAATTTATATGCTAAAAATTGACGCCTTAAATGTAAAGGTGGAATGCATGTCTCACTTTCCATTACATGGATAGGTGTACTGCGAATAAAACCTCCAATCACCCTAAGTGATTGATTTTGTAACTTATCTAGTCTAAGAAGATGTGTGTTCGCACTGCTGTCATACAGGAAGCAGCAATAGTCCAATCTGCTTCGTATTAAAGAGATATATAGGCGACGCAGATGTATCGGGTGTACACCCCATCCGGATCCGGCCAAAATCTTAAGAATATTCAAAGTTTTGCAGGTTTTTGCAAATAACTCATCTATGTGTTTTTTCCACTTTAGTGAACGGTCTAACCAAACTCCCAAGTATTTTACGTTTTCTTCAAGGTTTAAAGATTTTTCGTTAATTTTAATACAGATCTGTGTCCTGCGTTTTCGCCCTCTACTGAACACCGTTAAGACAAAAAAACTGCCAAGTGATGATCATAAAAGTCTTTAATTCAATACCCACATCAATAAGAGAATTGCCAAAAAGAAAATTTAAACTAAAATTACATTCATGGCTGATAGAAAAGTGTTTTTATGACATTAGGGATTTTATTAGGTAAATAATATATTTAATTTATATTTTTAGCTTTGACATCTGATTCTTTTTTATTTTTTATTTTATTTTTTTTGACATTCTTTAATCTCTGTATTTAATATATTGTTAATCAAACTACGTTTATAAATTTAGAATTATTATAGTTTTTTTTTAATTGACATGTAAGTACCAAATATTTGTATGACCATATTTCGGTCAAATACAGTGAGACCAACTCGATATGTAAACCATCTTTTGTACTATTACCTGTATTTCAACAAATAAAGATTCATTCATTCATTCATTCAACATACATAACTTTGTCTTTTCCACAGACACTTCTAAACCGATATTTTCTAGCATTGTTAAAAGATTATCGATCGCCTCCTGCATAACAGCAGTACTATATGATAAATTATTGCTTGTAATATAAAAGGCAAAGTCATCAGCATATTGAGAAATCATAACGCTATTAATTGATTTGCTAATATGATGTGTTACAATATTAAACAGAAGCGGAGATATCGGATCGCCTTGACATAAACCTCTGTCAGTCCATCGCACTAATTCCCCGCTGTCGCATTTAATTGTTAGACGTCTTTCACTTAAAAATGACCATAAGTATAAACATAATCTACGTCCAACTGAAAGTTGATCAAGTATTTCAATTATTTTATTGATTAATATGTTGTTATACGCGTTTATCATATCAATGAAGCACGCTAAAGTTGGCTCATTCGCAGTAAACCCCAATTGAATTTGACAAACAAGGCGTGTTACATTATCGACGCAAGAATGGGCTCTTCTAAACCCTACAGTGTTGCTCGATAGTATCTTCTTGTTTTCTACGAACCATTCTAGGCGTTTGGTCAGCATTGCGTGAAAGATTTTACATATACAAGAGATTAATGAAATTGGTCTAAGCTTTGGAGTCTGTTCAGAACTTACATTTGATTTAGGTATTGGAACAATATTTATATTCCGCCACTGGGCTCCTGCCCAGTTATGTATAATAATTTTTTTTTAACTATGCTAGTTTAAAAAAAATTATTATACAAATCTAATAAATATTTTTTACCAATTTCAGGAAGGAAATAAATCATTGAATAAGTAATAGCATCTAGTCCGGGTGCTGTATCTTTTTTCTTTAAACAAATCTCTAATTCTTGCATAGTAAAATCAGTCTCTAGTTGGGTGTTACCTGATTTTAATGGGGGGCAGGGAACTGTAACATAATCTGGTGTTAATTTATGCAATAATTCCTTCTTACTATAGTCGGGGATATTTAAGTTGCTATTTTTGACGCCTTTTACCCATCTCATTTTTTTCCACACGGAGTTTGCTGAATTAAATTCGTCAATACTATTGCAAAAATCTTGCCAACTTTTCTTTTCGCGTTTTTTATAAGTTTTTTCGCTTCATTAATTTTTGATTCTAACGTGTTCAAATTTTGAGGTGTAGGATTCTGTCTAAAAAGTTTAAGAGCCAGGCGTCGTTGGGCTACAGCTTTTGATAATTCTGGTGACCAGTAGTTTTTAGGTATAAATTTTTGCTGTGGATTTTTACATATTTTAATTTCCGGTATACTTTTATCCGCGGCATCATTTATTACTTGTATAAGATGAGTGTACATAATCTGTATATTGTGTAATTTAGTAGGAGACAACATATTTTCTATATTTGTTTTATACAAATTCCAATTAGCCAATTTAAAGTTTCTTTTTCGGTTATATTTTGGAGTTGACATCGACTTTAAAGAAAACAAAATAAGTAAATGATCGCTGCCTAGAGTCTCATTACTAACATGCCAAATAAAATACAACGCTATATCTGTCGTTACAAATGTAATATCGGGGGATGACTGCTGCAGTAAGTTCCCTACTCGTTTAATTCGAGTAAAGCTATAATTATTTAATGTGACAAAACCATATTCTGTACATGACTCCATAAGCTGTAGACCTCGGGCATCATTTTTATGTGACCAGCTTACATGATGACCATTAAAATTGGTATTTTGGACAGTAGGTCTATTTTACTTACATAAAAGTTTAATAGCGTTTTACACATTGTGACTAGCATACGTTAATTTGCCGTATATCCAGCAGAGGATGATAGAGAAGCTCAAAAGCAACAAAACTGAACGAGTTTTTTGAAGTCGCTCTCGGTTATATTCTTCCTATCATCGCATCAGGGAACACTGTTTTAACACCTACTTATTTAAAAATGTTGTTCGTTTCCAGATCGCCGGGTGGGGCTACACGACCCAAGAAGGGCATTCGTCTCCAATACTCAAGTACATGAATCTGCCATATGTGAAGCTGTCTCAGTGCAAGAAAATTGTACCAAAAGACTTAAGAGGCGATCTGGCTTATGACAAATTCTGCGCAGGAGACACCAATGGTGCGTCATCCTACAATAAACTATATAATCATCAGTCTATCACAAATACACACATATATTATTTTGCACTACCTACTTCCCTTGGCCACTATCAAAATCTTCACGTCCCACTGCTCACATCTACTTAACTCTTTCAGTTCCCACGTCCATTTGCCACTTTCCACTTCCTATTTCCACTTGCCATTTTCATTTGCCGCTTCTACTCACCGATTCCATTGAACTGCCCACAATTCACGTACCACTTCCACAGACTTCGCTGACTAATTTAGTCATCATTATCGGTTTTAAGCGCGGTAATTTATTGGATTTTTGTTATTCCGACGTTTCGTGATCACGGAAGACAAAGATGTCTAGTGTCAACGAGTATTGTTAAAGTTTTATTTAGCCTATCACCAACTTGTTTATTTTAATTATTTAGTTTTAATTTTGTTTTTAGTTATTATTTACTCTATAGGAGCCTAATCTCATTTAAATCCGCTTCGCAACATGTTATGCTTGAAGAGAAGCGGCGCAAGAATCTCTTCAGCAAACATTCCTAGTCTAATAATTGTATATAATACTAGCTGTACCCCGCAGACGTTGTCCTGCCTTTAAAAAATAAAAATCTAGAACCTGATTCCAGCGTCATCTACCGGGACCTAATGTTAATCTAAACTATTCCCAAATCCACTTGAACAAACAAAAAAAATTCATCAAAATCAGGCCCAGCTGCTTCTGACTGAGGTTATATTTATTAAAAAAATAATATTTCAAGATCACCGGAACTTAGGGGTTGTAGTAGAGGTAAGTATGCCTCCCCATCCCCACTTCACCACCCCGCTACTTAAAATTTGCGAACCGGATTGTGCTATAGATTTTCCAAAAGTTCCATCCATAGGTCGCTGGTTCAAATCCGACTCGAAGGACCATATATAAATTCCTCCTGGTTGTTTCTTGATGATAGTAAGGTGTTTCAATGATTAGTGGACTGTTTTAGTATGATAATCATTATTACAATATAATTAATTACACGTATGTGACAAATGTATGCGTCGCCGGACGATGTGTGGCGGACTGCGTCGCTCGCGGCGCTCCCCTCTCTCCTCGACCGAACCAGTTGGCGTTAACAATGTATTTATGGTCGTGAACTCGTGACGCCTTTTTCAGGTACTGCACTGTGCCAAGGTGACAGTGGCGGCGGTCTGGTTTTCCCTGAAAACACTCCAGACGGCCGCTACTACCTGAGAGGCATCGCGTCCAGAGTGCCCCTCCACAAAAACGTGTGCGACAAATTCGCCATCAACACATTCACCGATGTATCGAAACATTTGAACTTCATTAATAACTTCCATTGTGACACATAATCTATGCCTATTCCAATAAATATAATTGATTTATATACTTGTAAATCATAAATAAATAAATCGTTTATTAGTAACATTCAGGGCGTTCCATTTATAGCTCACAACAGACAACACCCAAAATGCTCAGTTAACCATTCCACAAGGCAATCGCGGTCGTTGTGGTCGTGGCGAAAACGTTACTAATGACGTCATCGTCTTCGATCACACAACACTCATAACCACCCATGTCAATAGGTGGCCGAATATCCGTTCCACTTGGGTTTACGATTGTAACGCCGGCAAGCAAGTGGAACGGGACAAATCGCCGTCGTGAAAGTGGTCGTTGTGAGTCCCAAATGGAACGTAGCCCTTGTATAATTAAAATGTAAAACTCATCATGGGCGCGTTCCTCCAGTAGCTCACGATCAAAGTGCTCCTTCAGCCATTTCACCTCGGTGGTTATGGTTGTGACGAAAACGTCATTAATGACGTCACGTTTTTCTCTTTTTTTGAAGTGATAACTTCTCATCGGGGGGTAAACTGCTTCGTTACGTAACGCGTTACGGCGCCAGTCTCTCTGGCTTCCCTTTCTCTAACGTTAGATTATTTTAAGTTATCACTTCTGTCGTGCGTCTCGGGACGCCCACCGTCTTTTTTTTTAAAGCGGGTAAATGCATTTCGCACAATACCGGGTCTTTTGCTAGAGATTAGACCAGGGGTCTCCAAACTACTGCCCGCGGGTCAAATCCGGCCCGCCAGTGCCATCAATCCGGCCCGCGACAGCCAATGTCTCATTGTTGTTACTATTGCTATGATAAGTCGAAGAAGAAAACACAGAATGATAATTATTCGGTTCTATTTACTTGCAAGGTAAAATTTTATGACAAAAATGATCACGCAGAAAAATTAATTATCAAAGTTTAAGCATATTCAAAAATTAACAAATAATTGAAATGAATCCCACTTCGCGATTAGCTAGTCTCTAGAAATATAGTTAGGGAAGAAAATATAAAACTGTTTCGGCCCTTGCTGAAAAAATAATTATGGCCTTAAGGCTTCAAAGTTTGGAGACCCCTGGATTAGACCATAGTCGATTATGGAGGCAATCCGCTTGGGACTGCCAAACACTAATCGACCGGCTTGTGTGGAGACCCGAGTACTCAATACTCCACTAAAACCACCCTCCTCCCATGTGCCCCGCGCTTATCGTAGGAAGAGCGTGAGACTTAGAACGTAGTTACGTCCACGCTGGTCATGATTTTCGCTTACAACGACCCATGTCAAGAGGTGGGTCGAATAATCCGTTCCAATAGTTGACAATTTTAACGCTCGCAAGTGGAAAAATCGCGGTCGAAACCTTAATTGTCGTTAAGCTCATATGGAACGGAGCCCATATGTGTAAAAGGGGAGATCGACTAACTCTTGAGCCGTATTTTGAGCAAATTGACAGATAGCAAGTGTTCGGGCTTTTGGCTAGCCCAGCGGACTGTAAGTATAGGTAGTTCCTGCCTGTCGGAACCCGTTATTTCAATTTCCTACCATCTATGTTCATACAAATATGGTCTAAGACTTACTGTAGCAGCGATGTCGAGGATCTGGGCCGGCCGGCTGACTTTTCACTCCAGAAGAACGCGCACGCTTCGCGTTTATCACCACTGTCCATGAGAACGCACACAGGTCCCGTTTATCACCAACTGTTCTTGTAATCACACTAGTTAATCCGAAATAATGTAATTGCCGCCGTAATTAAATTCACGTGTTATTAATGTCTTATTAGCGTCTTTACTCGCTGGTCGTCGCGGAAGGAAGGGGCGGCGGCCCCCGCGTCGCCGGTTATATCGAAGCTACATAGACCGTGTATGATGTTGCATGAACAGCAAGTTAATAATTATAATAAGGGTTTTTGTAGACTACGTTTTCTACGAGCATGTAAGTTCGTTTTTCTAAGCGCGTGTATGCGGTTCGCCTAACTCGTACGAACGTTACACGCTTATAAGCTCGTATAACAGCGAATCTCAAAATTCTTGACCAAAGTACTTTTGCAGTGTTGTATTTTTTTTAGAAGAACAAATAATAACCCATCATCAAATAATCGATAATAAATCGTACTAGTCAATATTCGATTTTGGTGACTTTACAACATATCAATAAAAAAGAGTACGTCACATAAAGAGTACGTCAATTTTATTAAGAAACGATAGAAATAAATACACTGGAAATTGGAATGTATGGAAAATTGCCTGTCTTCCGCCTGGGACCAGTAGGTGGCGTCACGAAGGACAATATTATTCAAATATTATAAAATCAATTTAACAAAATTTTACATCAAAATAATAATAAAAATTTAATGCCTTAAATAATACAATGCCTGCAGCATAGACCACCAAACACCACATCGACCTGCCGACATCCCTATAACTCGCCACTCGTATAAGCCCGCGTATAAACTGACCAAACCATCTAGAACGACAACCAACTTTTTGCCTTCTTGCAATATTCTATTATGTGGCATTCTTAAAACACAGCGTTGTTATGAAGAAAGCATATGAAGTTTGCCCTTTATTTACTCACTATGATATAAAAACTCGCGAAGTTATCAATGTTTTTCTACCTTTCTCTTTCCCACCAGCATGCATCTCTTTTCTTACCATGAGAGATGTCATTCAGCCAAATACATTGAACAATATAAAGACATGCAGCTCAAAGGAGATGTTGTGCTGTGCAGTATTATTTTCTAAAAATGTGTAAAATTACTCTAAAATGAACAATAGACGTAGGATATTGATAGTTTTTGAGTAGTAATTATGTGTTTTGTGAGAAATGTTAACTGTATAGTCAAATGTGCCCTTGTGCGTTGTCACATGAACTCCGTTGAATGGCTTCAGTTGATATCCCACAGTTCAGCTGAGCTATACATAGGCTTAAGAAAATGAAAAAACTATATTGTAAACTAAGATCTGGCTTAAAGGGTAGCTGCCATAATGCTGCCATCTAAATAATCATAAACAAAGCGAATTAATCCTTATTTTAATGTTGATCTAAGTCTAAAATCCGCTAAAAAATAACTAAATACGCATGAAACAATACAAAGTTTCACGTAAGCAGTGATTTTTTAAGGGGGTTGGGTAAATTTGTTCGGAGGTTGACTTGATTTTTTTTTATGAGCGGCCACTTTTTTAGCTATTGCTATTTAGTAGTTCTATACTTGAGATAAAAGACTATTAAAAAAACTTGGTCCTAAGTTACATCGGAGCCGAGATATTTAAGATCAAAATCGTGCTGCGTGATCTTAAAATACTGTAAAACGGGGTTAATAGAATGAGGAAGTTTCCAATCTCATAAAAACATAATAATTATATAAATTTAAAGACAATAATTTTTTTTTACACCTAATAGAAAAATTACTTGTATATCTCTAAAAATAAAGAAGCTGTGATTTTTTTAATATCACCCACACGAAAATAAAAAGCCGCGCGAAGCATTTACCGTCATACGTCACAAGTCTCGTAGGCCGCCCTATGCGGGCGGGATGCACTAGAACGGGTGATCGCAGAGAGATACGTGTTTCATGCTCGCATTACAATACTATCTCAGACGTGGTGTTTGTGTGTGTGGTATTCTGATTCGTGATATTTTGTATTATACTGGTATATAAAAAAGTGGAATCGAGAAACGAGATGGAGAAGTTACAAATAAATATATAACACAAATCCAACTGCAAATGTTGTTTGGAGAGAAGACAAAGGGGTTGTTTTGCATTGCTCATGAGGACTTCGACATTTTTAACAATGTAGACATTTATTAAGTGGCTTTTGAGAAGTTTTTCATTTTGGAAAAAAAAGTATATTCAAGAAAGTTTTAATTAAAAGGCTCTGCAAGTTTACTAATCCACATGCTATTCATACGATGATATCAAAGAAAGGCATCATTTTCACGTTTACACATGCATGTGGTGCAAGCATTTTAAAATCTCGCAATCTTCATATCGATCTTTGAACGTGGATTCGAACTGCGGCAATCCTTTTTGTATCAATAACTTCTGTATTGTCACTGTTCCTCTGTTTGAAAGAGACTGGCAGATTAACAGTGTCTGAAGTTTCTGTAATATCGCCACTAATGTCGTGCCTTGCCTTGCGTGCCTTGGAGCATTTCATTGCCTGAAGATCTAATATTCTTTTACCTGAATTTTGTTTGACATCCTTTATCTTTTTTTCCCATTATATGTACTTTTGTGCCCTTATTTTTTGTTTTTAAATAATCACTGGCTTCCATATCCACATCAAAACAGTCCATTGGTACAAAAATACGTTTGTCAGGATCTTTAATTACTTCATCACCCTGAACACATTCAATACATTTTATGGGTTTTTAGGCAACAGAAGCGGGAACTTCCGTTGAAAGTACTTTTTCATAATACTCTGCTCGACGACGCTTAGCAACAGCAGACCGTTCTTGTGTATCTTACCTTGGTCTCCCAACGTTGCTGGTGGTGCCAGAGTAACATTTTCAGGTCCTTCCCCACCTCCCCTGTAGCACACAACGTGGCGGCGGTTGTAATTTATATTGCCCTACCTCCTGGACTGGTGCGGCCTTTGACAATATAGCTCAAGAGCAGTGGATGGCAGGACAATCAAATCAATCGTTGCATCCGATTGATGATATGGGAAGGAAAATCAAGCCACTAACCTTAACCTTCCGAAACTTCACTTCTCCCAAATCGGCAAGCCTGGAGACGTCTGGCAGCGGTTGTCGAGGTTCAATGTTCAATTTTGTTGCACACACAGTGAATAATAATGTCTTTGTTGTGACAAATGAATTCACACAACAGCGGGTAAATTATTAAAAAAGGTAGCTCATATGAGCGGAGCGTGTCGTACATACGCGCGGGATCGGATAGACGATTTTTGACTTATTATATATTGGGGCGGTGGTGCGGATATGTCCCTCCATTCACATTACGTGACGACACATCGTCATTGGCCAATGAGCCTCCTTAGTAGGGTGTACCCTACTTAGCGCCGGCGTCTTCCGATCTGTAGATCGGAAGATGCCGGCGCGACTGACTTCATTCCGATCATATAATCAAGGAAATGAACCAATCGAAATAATTGGCCTAAACATCCACCCCGCCTTGAAAGTTCTCAGGTTGAACTTTCAAAACAAACCTAAGCCATACTATCAAAGACCTCACGGAAAACCGGTTTAGAGAAGCGGTATAAATACAATATATAGTATATAAGCGGGTTAATAAAATATGTAAGAGGGACAACAAATATACAATAAAAAATAACGCATTAATAATCTTACCATACATAGGTAACTAAAAGTAATATAAAAATAACTTAAATTGTAAAAGTGACTAAAGAAATTATTGGGAAGGCAGTGGACATAGTTTAACTACTGGACGCTTAAAAGTACTATTCTAAGTGTTAACAAGTGCGACCCTAACAATACCGTCACGTCCTGGATATACCTCCTTGATAATACCTAAAGGCCATCGAAGCGGAGAAACATCGTCCTGAATAATAAGAACAATAGTGCCCACCTTCAAGGAACTACTTGAGGAACTCCATTTTAATCTGGATTGCATAGTGTGTAAGTATTCCACACTCCATTTTTTCCAGAAATGTTGTACTAAATATTGTCCAACAATTGTTTCCTATTTAATAAAGAGAGACGCTCCGAGGAGACGTCAACTGCGGGAAGGAACTGTAATGGAGTAGACATTAAAAAATGTGCTGGTGTAAGCACTTCTGGATAAGGATCCTCTGAGAGAACACATAGCGGTTTTGAGTTAAGAATACACTCAATCTGAGTTAGTATAGTCAAAGTTTCCTCATAAGACAGAAGTTGTGTTCCAACTAACTTATAAAAATGACATTTAAAACTCTTCACATTGGCTTCCCAAATTCCCCCAAAATGAGGGCTACTAGGTGGAATAGTATTCCAAATAATTTTACGTTGATTAAGCTCATTGCTTATGCAGTTTTGAAAATCAGAGGAAGCGGTTAAAGAATAAATCTCATTTAATTTTGCTCTTGCCCCGATAAAATTTGTACCATTATCAGAGTATATAACTGACACAGGTCCCCTACGAGATAGGAATCTCTTAAATGCATCTAAAAACGTGTCTGTTGACAAGTCAGAAGCCAACTCAATGTAGACTGCTTTAGTCGTCAGACAGACAAAAATACATAAATAAGCCTTTTGCGATTTTTGTCCTCGACGGCGAGTTAATGTAATGTGTATTGGGCCTGCGTAATCTAAACCCGTGTGCACAAAAGCCTTCGCTTGCTATACACGATAAGAAGGAAGATCTGCCATTTTTGGCCAAGAGTGTGTGGGATTGGCACGAAAACATATGTTACATAATTTAACTCGTTGCCTAATCGTATTTCTAGACGATATATCTAGACTAGGCGCAGCGGCGCCGCCGCCCACGCCACGCCCCCCTACGATGTCTCGCTCTACGCCAGGGACAAGGTGCCGTCCACGTCTCGCATTGATCGTGGTTCTCGCTCGGCTGCCCCCTCCCCCTCCCTCAATTAGGCCATCATAATCCGAAACACCTGGCTAATGAGTCAGCCGTAAACGGCCATAAATGAGTACAATAAAACAATGGGCAATCAGTAAGTAAACGAAAGATCATAAAAGAATTACAATTAGTTCAAATGCCGACGGGTAACAAATGTGCTTCTACAAATCTGTACGTGGAATTTGTCGGCGCCTAGGTTGTAACACTTGTAACAATAATTATCATTTATATGACGTTGCCATAATGCTTAGATCATTTTTTATTTATTTATTCGTCCGTATCTGTCATCAGCCAAAAATTATAATCAGATGTGTCCAGAACTAGAACTAAGTCTTTTTGCCTTCTAGCAATAATGTATCTTATCTGTAGTCAATGTCAGTGAATTATATAAAAAAGCGAATTTATCCATGTTAATTTTAATCAAAACAACAAGCATCACACAACTAATAGTTTTTAAAGTTTACCAAGGATGTCTAGCGAAATTTATGTACGAAGCAAGTGCATACATTTTCCCGACTCGGCATTTAGGTGAGTACGCGCGAATTTACCACCTTTTCGAAGCATATCAAGGCATCTGCATCCATATCAAGGGATAAAATAAATCAAGTTAAACAAAGTGTGTAGTTTCAATCGAGGAAAATGCATGCGGAGAGACTTCGCGTCTCTCTGCGTATTCTACCGACTATGTAACACAGAGTCACCCCCACTTCCTTGAGCCGCTTCGCTCTTGTACGCAACGGTTCTCTAGAACGTTCCTCTTGCGCACCGTGGGGATTTGGAAGGAGCCCCCAGCCGTGGTTTTCCCATAGCGCTACAACATGGGGTTTTTCAAAAAGGGTGTCACACAATTTCTTCGAGGCCGGCAGCGCGTTGGTGACACCTCTGGTGTTGCAAACGTCCATAGGCGACGGTATTAGCTTTCCACCAGCTGGGCCGTCTGCCTGTCTGCTGTACTCCAGCAATAAAAAAGCATATGTCGTAAATAAAGCATCGTGATATTTGCATATCGTTTTACCTAATACAAAAAATTACTTAGTAGTAAATTTTTTTTGCGAAAATTACGCTCTTGTTTTTTTCCACTCTCTTTGGCCATACGATGTAGTAACGTCGTGCTAAAAATTGGAAGACATTATCCATAAGTATTTTTTCAAATCAAATCAAATCATCAAACAGGTATTTTTTATTATTTAGTATTTCGTTGTTTTGTTAGGGCATATTATTGTATAATTCTTATATTGGTATATACTGTTTACGAATGTAATGGTTTTAAGTTTTCTACATAGTACTCGGGGTCTTGGGACGAGAGGTTACTATGAGGTCATGGAGGTGGGCACTGAAAACCAGTGCTGTGTCGGAACATGTTTGGGCACAGCGAAACACTGAGTGTCAACCTCATTTCATATATTGTGGCTTTCTTTTATTGTTATTTCCTTTATGAGTCTGTAATGTGTGAGTTGCAATTCGAAATAAATATTTTCTCTTTTCTTTCTTTCAACATGTGTCTAGTTTACTATAACTTACTTTTGTTACATATCCCTATTAATATTATAAATGCGAAAGTAACTCTGTCTGTCTGTCTATCTGTTCCGTGTTCACGTAAAAACTACTGGACAGATTTGGCTGAAACTCAGTATATAAATGTTTTCGATGCCGAGAATGAACATAGGATACTTTTTATCCCGAAAAATGGGATAGTTTCCGGGATAAAAATATATTTGTCTTTCTGTTTGTTATGCTTTTACGGAAGAACTAATGGGCCGATTTGGCTGAAATTCGGTACGTATATAAATTAAATACTGAGGGTGTGTAACGTCCCCCGAAGAGTCTATGGAATGACATACTCAAGTCGAAGCATAGAGTGAGAAATAAAAGAATTTATAAAGTGAAAATTAATAACATTTATTAAGTAAATAACAATTAAAATATTGGCCATAAATCGTGATCGTCTAGTAGTAGGAACCCTTCATTGCAAGACCGTTAACCCTATGTTCACAAGGTAGGTTATATAAGAGTGTTGATCAGAAGACAGGAATACTCTCATAGATCGGTGTATAATTTATAAATATATCTACATAGTTTTGTACTTTATGTTGTAAGTGTAGAATGTTATGCATTTTATGAATAATGACAAATGTAACGACTCATGACATAAGCTCATCACCTGAGTACGCCGTGCCTTTATTAACCAAAAGGAATTTTAAAGTACATTTCATAACAAATTATATAATTTTGTGTAAGGCCCCTCCTAACCGCCCGAACTCACGTCAAGACAAAGGAAGAATCTCCAATCTTTTAATTAGAATTTATTGAATCTATTATAAACATTGTCTAAAACTAGCGTCGGTTCACAACGTACTATCGCTGGCGAGAAGAGCCGACAAGAAACTCTCCAGCAGTATGTCCTAACAATTTAGAAAACACATTTGGAGTGCCTTATGTGTAAAATGGGTTGGGAAAAGCCAAAAGACTTGAGTGAACATTTCATCTCAGAGTCACCCTTCCAAAATATCAAATAAACTTGTAAATATGAGGAATAATACCTCAGCGACCTCCCCTGATGCAAGATAATAATATCACAGTGAATTAAAGATAAAGATTAAATGAAATTTAAATAGTGATACTCTCTACATCTCATAAAATTCCCATTAAGTTATTAGTGTAAGAGTTTCAGGAAGTCCCTCCGTGAATATGAAGTAAAGATAAAGATAAAACTGGAGTATTCCCTTACGCTCGTATTGTTTGTTACCTATTTGTCAAAGACAGGTTTCAGGTTCGCCGTGAAAGTTAAAATGAAATTTAAAGTTAAAGTGAAATGGCAAAACCCTACATCCATCTAATGACCCTAGCACCCAAGATGTGAGAGCATAGCACCGTAAAGTAAAGTTTAAAATTGAATTTAACATAAAATGGTGATACTCTGCATCAAAGGCGTCAACATCAGTAACACTGCTCATATGTAGATTCTTTTTAATCATCCTTTCCAAGAATCACATATCACGGAAAGAAAATAAATTTTGATACGGAAGATCCTCCTACAACACGGTAGCTTATTCCCTGCCAAGGTGCCCACGCGCCTCTAGGTTGATCCAAACCTTCAGTTACCAAATCAGTTAAACCTAATATGTGAAACCATCTTAGTCTCGTGAATACACATATTATAATAAACAAGCTAAATTTGCTTAAAAGCTGCGCGCATGAGAAACCTGGATAATTGTCGAATAACCATCCTAGGTTTGTCGGTCCCGATAAGCGTTGAGTCGTGAATTCAACGCCCAAAGTTCCGAGGTTCTAGAAGACCCAGACCTAACCTGACTTATTATGAAAACATCCAATATGTGCTTTCACATCTAACTAGTTGTTGTTTCGTTACAGTTATACTACTATTTAGCATATATCCAGCGTCAACAGAGTCACTTGCTTGTAGGTATATATTTCAAGAAGTATTGGAAGACAATAAATTGAAATAAGTAACTGAATTGCAAATTTGTCCAAACAAATAATTTCAAAAGTAAACCCCATTAAAAAAAATTGAAGTTACAATAATCCACTCTAGAGAGAAAGTATTTAAATCATTAAAATCAGTACAACAAACCAAAAAAAAAACAAACTTTAAATTTCTTAAAGTCCGTCAAGCTTTCCCAAACAAGTCGCATGATTGTTGTAGAGTGTGGTGTAATAATGTAGTGTTATAAAATATATCTAAATATATACACATATATGAATAGACTAAATAATAGATAATAAACCAAGACTATGATATCACAGACCTAGGTCAATAATAACCCTGCCTATGTTCAAAACAATCAAGACTCGATACGACGTCTGACTTTAAGCTCACTGCGACAAGAGCAGATAGACATTACAATCAACACCCCATCAAGTAAGTGACCACAGTCAGGTGCGACAACATGTATGCAACAACAAGACAAGAACTCCTACAAGTAAATCCCATTGACATATAATTAATCTCCCTTAACAAATTAATAAGTAATTATATTGCCTAAAAGAATCATTAGAACCCCTTTAGTAGCTCCCGACTATGAAGTAGTAATGAAATAACATGAAGTTTCTAAAACCAAAGTTGTAGTGTGTATACAGTTTTAGTATAGGAGGGAAGGGTAAAATGTACGAAATACCAAACCCAACGAGCGCTGTAATGACACTGATTTAATTGCTGTAAATATGTTAATATAAATGTATTGTTAATCGTTAGGCTGCAGTTGTTTATTTGCAAAACGCTGACTATTGTACATACTTTGTACATCCTGCGCCTCGAGAGAAGAAATGACAAAAATAAAGTTATAAATGTATCAAAAAAAGTAAATAATTAATGTAAAATTAAAGAGATAATTAATAATTGTAAAATAATGAGAAATAACATAATGTAAATTAAATATAAAAGATAAAAATGTTTGTAAATAAAGTCTAATTTCTTGTTGTTCACTGTTTTTTCACTGGCCCATGGCTCGTGGTAGAGGGAATGTCGAGTGTAATTGTTTTTGCGTTGTTCGATGTTGTTGGCTGTTGTACTTGGTTTACTTCGGCCACCTTCTGGGCTGCCTGAAACACCACCGAAAACGATTCGGTGCTACTGCTCGTCGTCTGTGCTTCTAACATCTTCCTATTCGAGACTGGTTGTTCCATCCTCATCTCTCTTCACTGGCAATACAGAGAGTTTTAGTGCATGCGTGCTGTGTGTGTAAATGGGCGTGAAGGTGTTACACGAGGCGCTGGTAGGTCTGCCATAAGCGGTGGCCTGCTTTGGTCAGTATGTTTTCTGCACGCAACGCACTTGTTTAGTTCGCGTTTGACTGTACGGAGCCCGCTGAGAATCCAATACTTTTCTCTTATGTGTGTCAATGTAAGGCTTGGTCCACCATGTAGAGTAGTCAAGTGTGCTTGTCGTATTATAAGGTCTGTAAGACGACTGTGGCTTGGTAGAATTATTGGATGTTTAGCTGATTGAGTAAGATGAGAGTTGCTGAGACGCCCGCCGACTTTTAATAGTCCGTCCTTTTCATCTAAATAAGGGTTGAGACAAATGAGTTTGCTGTTTCTTTTCACACATTGCTTCCCTTTTAATCGAGTAATATCTTCTTGAAATTCCACAAATTGTACTGTTTTTATAATTAAATTGTAAGAATGACTAATTTCCGTATTCGTGAGGTATCCTTGTATAGGTATGTTTTGTTTGTTGCGCAACCATTCAATGTAACGTGATAGCCATCCAATTGTTGTCGCCACGCGCCGTATAGAATGCATATCATTTAATAATTTAATTATAAAGTTTTTATTTTCACATAAGGCTGTGTGTACACTGAGTTTCTTTGTTTCAATTTCAGGAATTGGATATGTTATTTTACCAATCTGATCTTTATTAAAATTCTTCAGCCACTCTGGGCCTTCCCACCACAAACAGTGATCTTGTAATTGATTTGCGCACAAGCCTCTTGTAGCGCAATCTGCGGCGTTTTCTGCGGAGGACACGTGGTACCAATGTGATGGTGGAACTACTGTAACGATGGACTGAACTCTGTTTGAGACAAATTGTTTCCATCTATTCGCCCCCCCGTGTATCCAGCCGAGCACAATCATGGAGTCGGTCCATGCGAAGATTTCGACGTTATCATTTGTTAATGTCTCCATCACCTTCTTTAGCAGTCTTGTAAGAAGTACTGCTCCGCATAATTCCAATCTAGGTAACGTTAGTTTGTTTTTAACTGGTGCTAATTTTGTTTTTGCTGTTACCAGTCTCGATGTGTACTCACCTTTACTGTTATTTGATACAATATAAATTGCACAAGCGTATACTTTTTCTGAAGCATCGCAAAATGCATGTAAAGTGTATGTTTGTTTTTGTCCTAAATATCTAGGTATTTCAAATTTATTTAAATGTTGAAAGTCATGTTTTAATTGTTTCCAAGCTTCCTTAGTTTCATCTGAAAGTTGTCCATCCCATGTAATCGAGTTATTCAACCATGTATTTTGAAATAAGAGTTTTGCTCTAATTGTTAGAGGAGAGAGCCATCCTAGGGGGTCATATATCTTAGAAATGTATGACAGAAGTTGTCGTTTTGTCAGCTGTGTGTCTTCTTCTAATTGTTCGAATCTGTTTTGAAAAGTAAATGTATCCGAATCAGGTTTCCAGCTTAGTCCAAGTGTTTTTCTGGACTCAATGTTTTTAAAGTTAAGTGGAACGGCAAGACTATTTGTAGGGAGATCCTCTACCAGATGCAAGGAGTTGCTGGACCACTTTCTTATATTCATTCCTGCTTCTTTTAGAATTTCTATTAGCTCGTACTGTAACGTTCTAGTTTGTTCTAAGCTATCTCTACCTTCCAAAAGGTCATCCATATAAAATGAGTTTTTTAAGGCCTTTGTGGCCAATGGGTACCGTTGTGCCCTTTCATTGTCGAGTGCTAGCTGTTTCAGTGTTCGCATGGCAAGGTATGGTGCTGCCTTTGTCCCATAGGTGATTGTTGTAAGCTTGTATTCGCTTAATGGTTCATGTGCTGATGCTCTCCAGATGATACGCTGAAGATCGTGATCCTTTTCTCGTATTAATATCTGACGAAACATCTTCTCAATGTCTGCTGAGATGACGTATTTATGCTGGCGCCAGGTGAGTAAAAGGCTTTGTAAGTCCCTTTGTAGGTTGGGACCCCGTTCCATCAAATCGTTCAAGCTGTAACCGCTCGATGTTTTTGATGAGGCATTAAAAACTGTTCTTAATTGTGTTGTTGAGGAGTCAGGCTTCAGTACACCATGATGTGGTAAATAGCAGGACACAGTACTGTTGTTTTCAATACGTTTCATGTGACCTTGTATTTCATAGTCTAACATGAACTGTTTGTAACTGTCAGCAAAAATCTTATTTTGTTTAAATTTATTTTCAATACTATGAAATTGTGCAATAGCTTTTGCTTTTGATAATCCAAGATTTTGTTCAAATTGTGGTTTCATGGGGAGTGCTACTTCATATCTCCCATTTTCCAATCTTCTTGTAGACGACTGGTATAAGTCCTCGCAGTACTGTTCTTCTGGTGTGAGTGCTGATGTTGTGTCACTTATCTCTTCCATTTCCCAGTATTGCGAAAGATCTTTTATATTGTTAAGAACGACGTGGCAATTAAAGGTCCGTACGTTCCCAGATATGATCCAGCCCAATTTTGTTTGTTGCGCGATAGGAGCCAGGGTGGGTCCCTTGATAAGGCCACTCATAAGTATGTCTGAATAAACACTGGCATCCAATAGCAGATCAATAGATCTTGAAATGTTGTATTCTGGATCAGCTAATTGTAAATGTTGTAAGTGCTCCCAGGGTTGTTTTTTAAATGAAATGTTAGGTAAATTATTTATTACTCGTGGAAGTACTAATGCTTGTGTGTTGAGTTTATAATCATCGTAAATAGACTGAAGTTCCAAGGTGACTATGCCTCTACTTGGTTTCGATCCATGGCCTACCCCAAACACCGAAGCGTGGTAACGTTGCCGGGGTAGCCCTAATTGTTGTATTGCGTTCTCTGAGACCAGTGAAATTTGAGAGCCCTGGTCCAGCAAAGCTCTTAATGTGATATATGTACCATCAGCCGCCTTCGCTCTGACTAAGAGGGTTGTTAGTAAAATCTCTTCATCTTCGCTGGCGACATGGTTAACATTATGTTCCCGTGTTGTCAATGTGGCATCATGGCTTGGGCCAGGAGCACGTGGCGCAGAGCTTGTTGAGGAGTCAGGTAACTCGCCGCTCGTGCTAAATGCGTCATGAAGTAATGTGCTATGTTTGCAGTGGCATATTTTACATGTTTTTGTCGAATTGCATTTATTGTCTATGTGTTTATAAAGACAATTATGACATACTTGCAATTGCGAAATTGGTCGCAGTTTTGCTTCTGGTGTCAATTTCAAGAATTTTCCACATTTATACAAAACATGTTTGCTGTTGCAATAAGGGCAATTACACACGTACCCTGTTGCGGATGATTGAAACTCTCGTCTCGGATGATTTTCTTTTGGCTGATATTTTTGATAGGTGGGCGTGTAAGAACCCTTTGGTTGTTGGTAAATGTTATTGTGTTTGTTTGGTGGTGACGAATATGATCGTTCTCTTTGCCGTAATGGTTCGAGTGCGATAAATTTACTCTCTAAAAATTCCATTAATTCGGCCAGAGTAGGTAACTCTCGTGGTGATTTTCTAGCTGCCTTATAATCTTCATATGTCGCCTGATCCAACTTTTTACATATGAGATGAACAAGTATGGTATCCCATGTAGACGTATCTATGCCCAGGTTTTGAATACCATGAATGCTTTCTCCAGTTATGTCATAGAGACGTTTTATTTCGCTTGCTGATTGTTTGTGAATGTTAGGCTGGTTTAGGAAATTTTCAATGTGGTTTGTGAAAAGTAATATGGGATTATTGTATCTATGAGTAAGCAGCTCCCATGCTGTGTCATAGTTTTCGTTTGAAATGTATAGGTGCTTAATGAGACGCTCTGCTTCACCCTTCAGCTTTCCTTTCAAATGTTGCATTTTTTGGCATTTTGTTAGTAAATTATTGTTATGGATACTCTGGGAGTAGAGATCGCAAAATGTAGGCCATTGTGTGTATCTGCCTGTGAATGTAGGCACATCAAGCTGCGGTGTAGAATGTTGGATGTGTGCTGTAGACGCTAGCTTCTCATTTAGGTTTCTTTTAAGTGCTTTATAGGAACACTCGTAATAAGTTAACTCCTCTTCATATTCCGAGTCAGACCCTTGCAAGATGTTATCGATTTTTAAATGCAAGGAGTCTATAACGTTCCAACGGTTCTGTATGTTTCGAAGTTCGTCTTCCAGTTCCCACTTAGTATTAATATCATGCACCTCTATGCTCCTTGTTAACCGTCTGAAGGCTCTAAAGTTCGTGCGTTGAAGATGTAATAATTCGATTGCTTGCTTTGGCGTAGAAATCGGTGGCTCCGGAGCTGGTGTTGATGGACGTGTTGTTGTCTTAAAGGAAGGACCTGGTAGAGCGAGTCCTTCGTATATGTCTCCCGATGTTGTTGGGCGGAACGATGACAATTTTTGTCTCACTGATAAAAAGTACTTGTGTGTCTTCTCATATTGATTTTCCGCAAAATACTGAACGTCAGAATTCACATATGGAGATAATTTTTCGTTACCAGATGAAAATTCCGCCCAGAGCCTGTCTAGCTTATCGATGCGTTCTTCTAGGTATTGCCGTGTCTTGCGGCTAGACGAATCCTTACCGAAGTTACGATCGATTTGTTTGATGGCCTCCAGGGTCTCCACTTGTTTCTGAAGGAGCTTCTCCATTGTTATAATTGTAAAAAATAAAAGACCTTACTTGATATCAGGATACTTATTTGATGCAGCTGAAGACCGCTGGGAATGTTGCTCTCCGTCTCCCTGTGGGGCGACGATGACGCACAGAGAAGTAGGATCGTCACACACTGATATTAAAAGTAGCAACTGTCTTGTCACTGACTTTATTATTACATATGATTTTTAAATAATTGTAAGTTTGTAAAATAATGTAGTTGTATTTAACTTTGTAATCTGATATTTTTGTGGTATAAAGCCGCAACTGTCTTGCCACTGACTCTATATTTATAAAATATTTATGTAAAGTGAAAAATAAAAATGTTTGAATTTATTTAACACTGTGCTGTTAATGTTAGTTGTATAAAGCCGCAACTGTCTTGTCACTGACTTTATATTTTATTCACTGTTTGTGAAATAAATAAAAAATGTCCAAAATGTGATCGATAATTCACGCGCGATGACCCTGTAAGAAGCCGAACCGCGCGCTAGGCTTACAGATCGAGGATCAAAAAACTGTAATGTGATCCGGCTCGAAGGACCAAAAAACTGTAATGTGATCCGGCTCGAAGGACCATAAAACTGTAGTGTGTATACAGTTTTAGTATAGGAGGGAAGGGTAAAATGTACGAAATACCAAACCCAACGAGCGCTGTAATGACACTGATTTAATTGCTGTAAATATGTTAATATAAATGTATTGTTAATCGTTAGGCTGCAGTTGTTTATTTGCAAAACGCTGACTATTGTACATACTTTGTACAAAAGTTATATTTCAGAACCCCTTAAATTAAATTCAATAAACTAGTAATTTTATCTGCAAAAGACTATGTGTCATACCTCCTAAGTAATATGTTAACACACTCAGGCTTTACAATTAACCCTTAATAATTTAATTAACTATCAAACTATAACAATGTACAAACAATTCTTATCTCTTAATAACACACAAGTCAATCAAGACTTACATCGAATTAATTTAATTTTGTATAGCTCATTCTCCATATAATATACAGATTAAAGTTAGTAATTAGTTAAATTCTAAAACAAGAATGTTAGTAATAGATAGTAAACGAGTCTATCTTTCACTAAATATAGTTGTGTAAGTCTCCGCAATAAATACTTATATATTTCCTTAGAATACATGTCCATATAAGTTGAAGGAACGTTCCTATTAAATTAAAAGTCTGTAGAAGTGGATCCACGGGCCCCTACATGTCTAAAGACTAACAACAAAATATACCATACTCAATACTAACTAATTAATATATGCTGTAGTGTAGTTGGCAACAGATTATTAGCTAAATTTTAAGGATAATTCCAGGTTTATACATACAGACACTCATTAAATGCAAATATTTCATAAATTCTGAAATTTAAATTATTAACACAATATTATTAGTAACATCTCTGTAAAGAAAGGACAGTAGAATTGCCTACAAAATAATGTAATTAGAGCACAAGAAAAATATCAACGATCACACATATGATTAATAATAAAATACATATTCAATAAACAGATTAATTTAAAACACATAATTAGATATATCATTAATAACATACAAACATGAAACAGCCTCTGGATCGATCATCTGAGAACAGAAATAAAAGCAACAAACGCAGAATAGATTAATGTTAGTAGATTATTAGTATATAGTTATTAGTAGTAATATATTACAACAGTCCAGGAGAACATCTGAAAACATAGATAAACACAACAAGCAAGATATTAGACAAATCTACATGATTAGTAAAATTATTAATGTATTAATTGATGACTTGAAGTCGTGGACTAGCCCTTTGGTGAAATCCAAAGCACCGAAGTCTGTAGTGCACATATCGAAGATATAGTTACTTATTGTTAGTATTGATCATTTTGTCCACAAATAGTTTTTCTCCATCTGTAATAATATAAAAACCAAATTTTTCCGAGAATAATTTTTTCATTGTCTTCTTCTGTCAAACACGGATATTCAAGTCTCTTCTTTTCTCTGTCAAATTTTTGAACAAAGAAAAATTCGATTATATCATACAAAGAGATTAGTAGTAAATACATATATTATGCGAAATAAAGGAGGGAATACATTATATGGAGAACAGCCATTCCTTTATAAATAAATAAAAATGAATAGGTGAGAAATTAATAAATACATGATGATGCGTACCGTCACAGGTGGACAAGGGATACTTTTCATTTTGGCCTTTTTGGTAATTTTAGCCTTTTTACTCATTTTGGCAAAGTCGGTCACTTTGGCCTTTTCGGTCATTTTGGCCATGTTGGTCAATTTGGCCGTTTTGGTCATTTTGACTATTTTGGCCTTTTTGGTCATTTCGGTCATTTTGACCATGTCGGTCGCTGTGGCCTTTTTGGTCATTTTGGCCATGTCGGGCATTTGGGCCTTTTTGGTTATTTTGGCCTTTTTGGTCGTTTTTGCCTATTCCGTCATTTTGGTCATGTCGGTCACTGTGGGCTTTTGGTCATTTTGGCCATTTTGGCCTTTTTCAAGTTTTGTAATTTATGTTGTTTACAGATAGACGGGGGATGGTATAATTAGCGATATAAAATGAAGTGAATCTTCCGTGGGCAAATACATAAAAATTTAATACAATATAACCCGTAGCGCTTGCTTTATAAATAAGAGACACGCACTAGAGGTTAACCCGCGGCGCAGCCGCGGGGTAAACTCTAGTATATTATATGGCCTTGATATATTTTGAGGAGGCATTTTTTGGGGATTTAAGCAGATTGTAGGAGCTGTATCGAACGGTGTAAATACGTAACTATAAGTACAACACTGGCTCGGCAATGCCCACGTATCTTACGTACGTCCGTCCACTCTCGCCTGAGGCTCTCGTGACAGTGATGTCTAGCTTACCAACACATGGACACACGAGACAGCGTATGTATGCTATACCGCATACACTACATTTGTCTCCTCAAGTGTAAAAAATGAACAGAGAATTTCTGTCTTTTGTATTTATAGGCGGTATCGTGCAGCACTGGCCTGGAACTATCCTCCAGACCCCGCACCTACCTGGGGGTGGTCGCGGACAGGGGACCTGCCTCCAGGGCCACCCACCGAGACGAGGACTCCCACGACCGGAGCAGGGGGAAATTGGACAAGAGCCACTCCACACCGGCGTATGATTTCGACACGGCCATAGACGAGCCCGGTTCCCTAGTTGCACAGATCATACTGGAGTCACCCACGACTCCAACAGATAGACAATTCTTGTGCATTCTGCGGAGAAGGCTGATCGAATACTGGACTTTAAGAAGTCTAGTTCTCAGATAGGGGAAGCTATACTTCAGCAGCAGAACAGGAAGGTTGAGGACGTGTCACATAAGAAGAGTGACGGTATGGAGTGCAGTCAGGAGAAGATAGAGATAGATTCCGTCCCCAAAGAGAGTGATGTAGTGCTAAGAAGAGATGAAGAGAGTACTGTAGACAAATCTGAATTTGTAGATAATTTGGATCTGGATGTGGAAGGTAAATATGTTTTTATTTCTTTACATAACAGAAACATTACAATAAGAAACAGATGGAAATTATTAGAAGTCCGAATAACTGTTCATGAACATTCTACAGAGAGTTAATATTTGAATACATAAATTGGTTTTGTATTCGGTTTTAACTCGATCGACTGTGTCATTATATTTGTAGTACCTAATTTGTCACCTTCTAAATAAAATATATCCGAGTATTTTACACAAATACATTCGATTTGTTTACGTGTGTCCGCGTCTAAATGATTTAATTTTAAAGTTTGTAATAATTTTTTAGTTCTACTAACAGAATTTTCTGGTTTGGCAAAATTACATATATCATAATTGTAGTGTATTAATAGTCATGACAAAAGAGGGTACTTCTGTATTTTATAATATAGTCTCAGTTCGGATTAAAACCTTACAAGTGAAAACGTTGTTTCTCTTCTCCCAAGCTCTGAACATTATACTGGCGACGAGAAATCATAAAATATCGAACTGTGCGTGTTGTGGTTGTGCGTAAAATGTCGATTGGTAAAATTAGCGAGTTCGACGTAAAGTCGGGAGTGTGGTCGTCATATGCGGATCGACTACAAATGTACTTTAAAGTGAATGGCATCAAAGACGACTTACAATTACCAACGATGATTGCTGTGATGGGAGATGAGGTGTACGAACTGCTTGTAAATCTAGCTAGCCCACGGAAACCACCGGAATTAGATTACAGTGAGGCGGTGGAACTACTACGTAATCATTTACAACCGAGTCCATCAGTGCTCGCTGAAAGATTTCGTTTCAGGCAGAGGCGACAAGATAGCGATGAAAATGTTAACAACTATGTAGCAGAGTTAAAGAGGTTGGCACGGACGTGCAATTTCAAGGATAACCTCAATGAAAACTTGCGTGATCAATTTGTGTGTGGATTGAAAAACGACATTTTTCGTCAACGCTTGTTCGCAGAAGACGAAAGTTTGACTTTTGTAAAGGCAGTTCAGATCGCTATATCGCTGGAGGCTGCCGAGCGAGATGCAGCGGCTGTAGAGGTACGGAGTATCCCGGGAACGTCACAGAGCGTTGAGCTCCATGCGGTGCGGGAGGGGCGCAGCGGCCGGGCACGGCAGCAGCGCGGCAGCAGCGTGAGACGGAGCACGACACGGTGGACGGGAAGGCAGAGTAAGCCAGAGCCTGAACTCGGCAACTGTAAGGGCTGCGGATCGACGAGTCACAGCTACGGGAACTGTAGATATCGTGATTTCGTTTGCAGCCGGTGTAGACGTCAGGGGCATCTTCGTCGGGTATGTCCGGAGACGGAGGATAGCAATTCACAAAAAACCGTAGAACGAAGATTTAATTATAATTCAGTGGAGGAGCAAGAGGAATCAGACCAGCAGTTGGATGAACAGATGATTGATTTACACCAACTTTGTCTCGGTGATTACAAGGCGGTGAGTTTGCCTATATCTATAGATGGTAAAATTATATCCATGGAGGTAGATACGGGTACGCCGATATCTTGTATAAGTAAAATTATGTATAATAAGTATTTTAATTACAAAAAGCTAATGTCTCACAATCTTAGCTTAAGATTTTACGATGGTTCGGTTGTCAAGCCGTCGGGATATATAAAGTGTAATGTATCTTACAAGGGAAATGTAAAGGAATTAGAGCTGTTTGTCATTAGTGGGGGAACTACGTCTCTAATAGGTAGACAGTGGCTTAGTGAGCTGTCTATACCCTTTTATAACTTGCACAGCAGCCAAGTATCTCTTGATAACAAGTCATGTAACAATAAATATGATTGTAATTTAAATAATTTGTTAAATAGGTATAAGGAATTGTTCGATGGCAGCTTGGGAAGGTTCACAGGAGGCAAGGCTACGTTAAGGGTGCGGGAGGGCGCGGCGCCGGTGTTCAGCCGCGCACGGCCCCTGCCGTACGCGTTGCGCGCGCGCGTCGACGCGGAGCTGGACACGATGCTGCGCGCCGGCGTCATCGAGCCCGTCGACTGCTCCGACTGGGCCTCACCATTAGTTCCAGTGAACAAAGCGGACGGCACTCTCAGGCTATGTGTAGATTATAAGTCAACTTTAAATCCTGCTTTAATTGTCGACCGGTACCCACTGCCTAGATTTGAAGATGCACTAATTATGTTACAAGGAGCTCAATATTTTAGTAAAATCGATTTGTCACAGTCGTATAACCAAATAGAATTAGACAAGTCTAAGTCATTTACAACTATAAACACACATCGTGGTCTGTTCCGTTATAATCGTTTAGTATTTGGACTGTCATCTAGTCCAGGAATTTTCCAACGGATAATGACTAACCTTTTAGGCGACATACCAAATGTTGCAATTTTTAGTGATGATGTAATAATTGGAACTAAATCGGAAAGCGATCATTTTAGCACCTTGGAAGCCGTATTTCAACGTCTTTTTGAAAATGGACTTAAGTTAAAAAAATCAAAATGTGTATTTTTTGTAAATGAGGTAAAATATCTGGGTCACATTGTTTCCAAAAATGGCGTCAGGGCAGACCCGAGCAAAATTGAAGCAGTCAAACATATGTCCAGACCGCAAAACGTATCCGAGCTGCGTTCATTCCTAGGATTAGTTAATTTCTTTGCGAAATTTATTAAAAACTTTTCTCAGAAGTTGTTACCTTTGTATGCTCTGTTGAAGAAAAATGTAAGGTGGCAGTGGACTCCGGAATGTGAGGGCGCATTTTGTCAAATTAAAAATACATTAATAGGTTCGGAAGTGTTAGCACATTATGATCCCGATAAGCCACTGATAGTGACCTGTGACGCGAGCGCAGCGGGTGTGGGGGGAGTACTATCGCAACCGGTCGGGCGGGGCGCGGGCGCGGGCGCCCGCGGGGAGGAACGCCCCATCGCATTTGTGTCTCGCACGCTGACAGCAGCTGAGAAAAATTACTCGCGAATACATAGGGAGGCGCTAGCTATAATTTTTTGTATGAGAAAGTTTCACCAATACGTTTATGGTAGACAGTTTACTCTGCGAACCGATCACAAGCCTCTGGTATCCATTTTCGGTCCCTATAAAGGTATACCGACCATGACTGCCAGCCGTATGCAGCGTTGGGCCATCATCCTATCTGCGTATACGTATGATATAGAATACGTGCGCACAGATCGCAATAGCGCCGATAGTTTGTCTCGACTGCCACCGCGCGATAACAAACCGGTTTCTACTATTGCGCCCGAACAAACGCACTTGCATTTCGCTCAGGAAGCACTCTTATTAGACTATAACGATGTTAAGTTACACACAAGTAGGGATCCTATCTTAGGTATATTATTATCTTATATAAGAGATGGTTGGCCGGAAAATTGTGATTTAAATGCAATGAAACCATATCACAATAGAAAAACTGAGCTATATGAAGAGCTAGGGTGTATTATGTGGGGTCACCGGGTGGTTATTCCGGAAAAATGCAGGGATAGGGTTTTGAAATTATTGCATGAACCTCATATGGGCATTGTTAAGTCCAAAGCACTGGCGCGCAGCTATGCTTGGTGGCCCGGAATTGACGAAGCAGTCGAACAAATGTGTCGAGCGTGCGAAGTATGCGCATCACAGGCGGACGCACCACCGCGACAAGCGCCCGTCCCGTGGGCCTGGCCAGCCCGCCCTTGGACACGGCTACATTTAGATTTTTTGGGTCCTATATTCGGAAAATTATATTTAGTCGTAATCGATGCTACATCTAAGTGGTTAGAGATATTTAACGTCCCTAGTACAGCAGCAGCTAGTACAATAGATAGATTAAATGAGCTCTGGAGTAGATGGGGTTTACCGCGGCAAATTGTATCAGACAACGGTCCACCTTTCACCAGTCAAGAATTTAAAATATTTCTTAACAGTAACGGCATACAACACATTTTCACGGCACCGTATCATCCCTCATCGAACGGTGCTGCAGAAAATGCTGTTAAAACCCTAAAACGCGTTATAAAAAAAGCTAACTTTGAGAAGGTTAACGTAATAAAAGCTTTAAATACATTTTTATTATACTATAGGAACACGCAACACACTTCCACGGGTGAAAGTCCAGCTATGCTGATGTTAGGCAGGGGACTGCGTACTAGGTTAGATGCCCTAAAGCCCGATCGTGAAAGGCGAATGAGGCAAGTACAACAGCGTCAGGTTGATGATACTGGAGGTGCGTCTAGGAAATTCGAGAAGGGTGAGGCAGTGTGGTATCGGCAATATCTTAAGGGAGACAAGTGGCTTCCGGGAACAGTAGGAGAGTCATTGGGTCCTTCAAATTTACAAGTAATTGGGGATGGCGGAAACCCAATTCATAGACACGTTGATCAGTTGAAACGCAGGTCAAGGAGTTCCCTTGTTCTGCCGTGCCCTGAGAGTGACGTTCCATGTTTACCAGAAGCGGATGTTATTGAAGAAACTAATGTAGAAACTGTTGAGCACAATGATGCGTCCAGTGAGCCCCAGACGGAAGAGTCCGACGCAGGAAAGGGTCTCACGTCGGAGTCAGAACCCTGTGAACCTTGCCAAAGTGAGCCAACATTGCCAAGGCGACCCGTTAGGCAGTGTCGACTAAAAGGTCAAAAATATAAATATTTATGAAATTTCAATTTGTAATTTATTGTAGGTTTATCGTATCGTTTATCGTAGTTTTAAGTATGTGTATAGTATAGTGTGGTCTAAAATAAGTGGGGAGGAATGTAGTGTATTAATAGTCATGACAAAAGAGGGTACTTCTGTATTTTATAATATAGTCTCAGTTCGGATTAAAACCTTACAAGTGAAAACGTTGTTTCTCTTCTCCCAAGCTCTGAACATTATAATAATTAAATATAGATTGTAATTGCGGTGTAAATATTGGCAACTTCACATTGTTATCGTTTACATTCAAGATCCGTACCGGTATTTTACCGTTTTCAGGCTTAACTAAAATGCTTGCTAAGTATATATTATTGGCTAACTCCTTGTGAACAACTAAATATTCATGGTTTGATTTTAAAGATGAATCTAATTTTAGAAAATTAATCGACTCACTCCTGGCCGGTAAAGTTAAGTAAATATTTCTATTGGTACTTATATGTAACTTTATAATGCTACTTTGTAAATCCTTTGCAAGGTTATTTGTCTCAAATGCAAGTCTATAATTGCATTATAATTTCTCAAGAAATCCGATCCGATTATACCGTCAGCATCGCACGGCATATCGTTCAGTAGTGGAATGTCTGGCGAAATAAGATACCATCGTGTGACTCTAAGTTTATCGTAGAGACAAAGTTTGAATTAATACTTCCTGATATACCTCTTATTACTGTGTCATTAGAGTCTGATTTTATATTATGGGGGATTTTATCTTTATGTATTACGGATAAACTTGCACCTGTGTCTAGTAGAAATGAACATATTTGACCTTCAATTTGGAACTGTAAAATTATTAATCCATCACATGTTAATACTTTATGCACGAAAAAACTCAGTCGATACCTGTGGTTGTTTGTAATTATCCTCTATTTGATTCGAATGATTGTTATTGAAAAACATATACATATTTTGACGATTTCGTGGTGGTCCGCGAAAGTTACGGTAACCAATGAAACGGCCTCTGCGACCTCGCCCACGTTGAAAATTCGTTGACTGACTACGAAAGTTGTGAAAATAATAATTATTATTTCCTGCCATGTAGTTTTAACGACTATTTTGCCATCCATAATTTCCTCGATGTCCTTGACCTCGTTGGGAAGACTGGTTTCCTCTACCTCTAAACTTACCTCTCATATTCAGGAACACTCCTGAAGACGTAGACTGATCCGGCTCTTCGTCCTTGGCGGCCTGGACTGCCTCCTTCAGCTCGGTATAGTTACGGGCAGCGATTATAGTGCTTAAACGTTTGTTCCTTAGACCACCTGAAAACTTTTTTATTGCCAAGCTTTCGTTGATTGGTCTCAAAATTTCACACACTTTTGGGTCTCCATCAGCCTGTGAAAGTGTGTGCTCAGTGAACAGTTCCTCGATCTTATCACCATAATCAGATAACGACATTTCATTTTGACGTATATTATTTAATTTTAATAAAAAAGAATTAGTTGATTTCTTCTTCAGCAAAAACTTTTTAATATCATTTACCAAATCCGAAATAGTATTGTAATGCGATTTAAGTTTTAATTTAGCTGTTTTATTTAACCGAGTTTTCAAAATAAAAGAAATCAACAAATTCTTGTTCTTTTCGTCTTTAAGTATTTTATCTAACATCTCGACGCCTTCTACCATTCTTTCCACCGTTTCTTCTTTTCCGTCTAAAATCGGAATTAGACTCCCTACCTCTTTTAAATCAAATCGTTCAGCCATTGTTTGCGATGTTTGTTCTAAACATTTAATTCTAAATTCTAATATTTTATTAAAACATGTATTTATTTTATCATCTAATATTTCTATAAAATAGGTTGATAAGTCATCTGACAAATCGGGATTACATAAAGATATTATTTGTTTATATTTAGTATATAAAGCGTTAGCTTCTTGCAATTTATCTAACCCTAATTTTGTTTGTCTTCTTTTAGCACCTAATTTTCTTAAACTAATTCTTATACATTCTAACTTTTTGAATATTTTGTTTATTTCTAGTTCCATATACTTATTTCATAGTTTATTTTTACTTTTCCGAGACACTTTATTTTTGTACACTACACTCACTCGTCTAGATGCCTGTTTCCTCCTCTCCGGACCTCTTGTGTTGCTCATGTCTTGTCCATCTCGCCTGTACTCTCCATCTCGCCTGTCATCTCGTCACGCAGCTCCTTGCGCATCCATCCTTGGATACATTTCTTGTAGTATTTATAAACAATAATGAGAATGACTATGGCAATGAGAGTGCTTAAAAGAATGTTATTTGTGTGTATATGGTCTTCACGAATCGCTGAGGCACTGTTATCTCCGACTGCATTCTGGGTAATTATAACCTCCTTTTCCTCTTGTTTGGAGTAAGATTTTCCCATTTTTAGTTTTCCAATTAAAATACAACCCTGTAGTACACAATTCAAAATTTCGCACTGCGTCGTAACATTATATTAACATTGTCCCTTTAAGAACTGATGAGTCCGCGGCTAGACTGGTCACTGTCGCCCGAAGCGCGCTTGGTACTCCCGCAACTGGCATGGGTCGCCATGCGGTGTACGGGGTTCGAGGGCTTAAATGATAATGCACGTCTGAGTTGCACAACGGTTTAATTCAGACTAAAAAGTAACTTATATACTAACATACACTACTACACTCTGGAAGTACCGTCGATAACTTTCAGGTGTCTAGGAAGTGTGGATAAACTTCCAATAATCGGCGATTATAAAATTACATAAAACCGAATACAATAAAAGAAAACTTAACTTATTTGTATTGTATTCTACTCATAGTCCCTTAATACTATAAGTAAAATACTGAGCCTAGATCACCGTCTCTTATGAGTAAGGCGCCAGAAGGTTGGTTACATTTCTTCGCTGGATCGCCATACCGAACCGTTGCCTGAGGTAAGCACCAGCCCTCTGATCACCTGAAAAGTCAATGAGTTATTTTGGTAAATTCGATAAAGGATTATGGCCTCAGGACCCCACGGTCCAAGCGTCTCGACAGCAAACAGTACAAACACAATATGACTCTCAGTGATGGTTGCGGCGATTGATACGATGATAAAATGGCGATTTATGCAATGTTAATGAAAGAACATTTGCTTTTCGATCTGGTCACAGATGCAAACTTAGCGACAAGTTTAGAGATAAACGAGACGAAATGTCTGAGCGGCGCGCGCGTTGAGACGTAGCATGCTTAATACTTTTTTCCCGTCACGTCGCACCTAACTGTCCAAACCATACCAAGTCCATGTTGCTCGTAGTTCTACGTATCCAAAATCTAAAAATATGTAGCTATTCTAGATAGCTAAATATTTGCAGCACTCTAACACCTCCCGATATGCTACAATTGTGCTGCCTCTTTCGCCTGTTGCTGTAAATTGAGACGCAGCTAATTATGTCCCATAACCCCATGTTGAGAGACGATAATTCGATTTTTTCTTTTCTGTCACCTTCTCCCAATCATTTGGAGGCCGTACAATATGTCTTTTCCTTCCGTACTCCTCTATTCTGGCATACGTCCTCTATCACACCACAAATCATCAATCTTCCTTCACACAATCTATCCATCTCTATTTTGGTCTACCTTGAGTGACAATAACTAATAAGGGATAACAGATATCTTCCAGGGTACCAAGCTCCTACCGGGTCTCTTACCATGGTTGGCACATTCGAAATATCGGAGAACATGACAAGTTATCCCAGAACACCGCATGGCGTGGAATTCTGCCAGAATTTGCAATATTTTTTTTAAAAATAATATGCAGACAAACACACATATTGTATATTCCCAAATTAAGCAAGTTACGCTTGTGTTATGGGTAATATACAACGCACTACACTGGGGCCGATCCCAGACACCCAGACCATAGTAAATAAGGGAGAAAATACGTTTCCGAAATTTACTATACCAGGAATCGATCCCGGAGCCTCTGCGTTGCAGTGAGGTAGGCCGGCCGGCAAAGACTTAGCCCGCTCAACCACAGAGGCCGTCAATTTGTTGTTTTAATTTGTTGTATAGGTTCGAGTTTGACCATAATTTCATCTGATGTTGAGTGGAAATCGCTCCAGAATAGAGCACACTTACCTAGAAGATACCCATTCACACGAGGCATTGACTTGCGGTGTACATGTACCATGGATGTACCATGTACGGACATCATAAACAGCGATATGTGTGTGTTTTTTCCAGAGTGTGGCAAAGTAACACCAGTGGCAACGCAACTAGTGATTGGTGGAAAGCTCGCTAAACGGGGCGAGCTACCGTGGCACGCTGGAATATACACAAAGACTACCAGGCCTTATATGCAGATATGCGGCGGATCTTTGGTATCAACGACAGTTGTAATATCAGGTACGTAATGTTGTGTAAACAAATAAGTAATAGTCTATGGCACTGACTATACCATACTCTATGTTTGTCAATGATCATCATAATCTGTCATGACTGTCTTTTTGAAATACATTACAAGTTTAATTAAAGTTATATCTTTTATTTTAAAGTTTAATAGAAGTAATAAAAAAAGATATTCTATGACATATAAAAACACAAGGCGATCATAAAAGATCCCCCTAGCTTCTCTGTACATTTATGGATGGGAAATGCTTATCTTTGTAATTTCAGCGGCGCATTGTTTCTGGTCGGAGGAAGAACCACAAGTGGGAGCACTCCCAGCAAACCTCTTTGCTGTGGCGTTAGGTAACATTTACAGGCCTTGGAATGACCCAGGTGATAAAGGCGCCCAGAAATTTGACGTAAGTTTTATCTTCTGGAGGAACCACCTCCAAAGATCTACTTTTCTATTGCTCAAAAATTCGTCCTCAACTGTTTCAGGTTAAAGAACTTAAGCTGCCAACCAAATTTAGAGGAAATGAAGCTAATTTCCAAGAGGATATAGCCCTCGTTACTCTTTCGGCTGAGGTCGAGTTACAGACCTATATAAGACCTGCTTGCTTAAGCTTCGAACCTTATTTTAATCAAAGACAACTGAAAGACGAAAATATGGGAAAGGTATGGAGTGTAGATAGACACCTAAGGAGACAATCTCCATGTTAAAGTATATAGATATTCTTTAACATGGAGATTATGTCCTCAAAGGTATTAAATAGGGGTAGTTAAGAGTTAAATGAACTGAGATACTTTTTATCATTTTACAAAACTATGAAAGCTCCAAGACTTTGTCTATATGAGCGTAGCAAATGACGTCATACCTTCAATGATTGATATAGCTTTTTTCCTTATTGCAGATTTAGAATAGGTACTCGTAACAGCCTTAGCATGAAAGGATGAAATATATAATGATAGGAGAAATGTAATAAAATGAATGGGATGAAGGTATTGGATAGGAGGAGGGGGAAGTGGGCCATCGGAACTGTCACTCTTCGTATGAAACACGATAAGCTCAAGGCTAACAAGGATATTATGTGTGAGCGTAGTATCAGACTGATCAATTCGGCCCAGCTGTAATAATTATTATAATAACAACCCATAAATGTCCCACTGCTGAGCTCGGGCCACCAATCATAGGTTAACGGACAGTATACCCGCCACGCTTGTCCAAGGCGGCTTGGCAGGTTTGATACATCGATTATCTCGATGTGCAGGTTGCATCACGATGTTTTCCCTCACTATTGATGGCACATGGGACTTGTAACAATATGCGCTTTAGGTCAGAAAACTACCTAAGTGGTGCATTCGTCCCAGTCAGGATCGAAAACGCGGCCTTTGAGTCTAGGATGCGCGCGCTAATCATTACGCTACCACGAATTATCCTGAATACAGTTTGTATTCAGGATAATTCCAATATGAGTCGACCACGTCAAACCAACTCTTAAAAAGCGTACCAGATTTCCCTTTCCGCGTGGAATATTTAAAAGAAAAGTAAGTTAAAAAGAACTCCGATTTTGAAACATTCTTAATTAGTGCTCCGCTCCTATTAGTCTTAGCGTGATGATGTATAGCCTTCTTCGATAAATGGGCTATCTTACACTAAAAGAGTTTTTCAAATCAGACCAGTAGTTCCTGAGATTACCGCGTTCAAGCAAACAAACAAACAAACTCTTCAACTTTACATATTAATAAGTACTTATAAGATATAGAGTATACTCTGCTCTATTCTATTGTAAAATGAAACTATATACAATCAATCATTTATTTCCTCAAAAACATGGTGTATACATGGATCATATTATTATGTTACTTTTAGGTCTCACATGTTTTTGCCGGTCAGGCATGCAAATTGTGCATATATGCTTAAAACTACTTCAAAATCACTTGTTTTATATCCAGGTAGCTGGATGGGGTCTGACGTCAGAAGATGGCGGCGCCTCCCCAATATTAAAGGTGGTGGATCTTCCTTATGTGGACACTGTCGCGTGCCAAGAGCAAATCCCAGGAAACTTCATCGAATACATTACAAGCGACAAGATATGCGCTGGGTATAACAACGGTAAGAATTCTTTTGGGGTTCTGTAACCATTATGGTTTTGCCTCTTTAAATCTTATTCAGAAACATTTTTTAGGCATGAGTAGAGAGAGCGTCGAGATTTCGTTTATGCAATGGCTAAGAGGATAGATGCCGATTCTACGGACTCTAGTTCCGTACCCTTTTTATAACTTAATTATTGTTAGAGTTTTTTGAATTTATACACGCTTATTGTTTATGTGTTATTATGTGTGACATTAATTTTATGATTTTTGTGTTGTGTTGTGTACCTTAAGAATAACGTATATAATTATTTTTTTATCTAGGTGCCTAGGTGATTAATTTTTAGGCTCTTTGTGTGTCTTGGTTTGTTTGTGAATTGTGCGTGTAATGCAATGCAGTGGTATTGCGCGTTGGTGTTAGTAAGTGTATAAGTTTTGTTGTTTTTTATTGTGTGTTTGTGACTTTGTGTGGTGTTATAATTTATTATTTAATTGTCGTGACATGAAACATTTTTAGTTGGTGTGAGTGATAATGGATGGTTTAGGAGGGGGATCGTCACCGTCTTGTCTCCCATGCGTATCGCCATTTTTGTATTGTAATCCCTGATCTCATCGGCTGTGACTTTCTCCGTTTTGAGAACGAAGGTGACGGTGGCGTCCTCTTCGCACACGGCCGCATGCCGATTTGTATTGGAATTATTTGATCACCAAAACTGATGGGTGTGCGCCACAGGGGTCGCCCTAAATGAAACACCCCTTAGCAAGTTTACGGAATTTATTTATAGGCGCTACAACAGCAATAGGTGCGATCAGCAGAATTGTATCAAACGGCACGTTCGAGGTTAACCAACACAACTTAGCACCAGCCCCGGACGTTACACTGAACGTAGATAGCACTAATTATATCGATTACACCGATCAATACGAGCGGCACTAATCACAATGCACTGGTGGTCCACAAGATCCCCGTAGTCACGCTGAGAGTCGATAAATGTGGCACTTATATTTAATCAGACATGAAATCAAAGCAACCACACAGAAGTGGCTTATGCAACTTGATTACCAAAAAATTGAAAATTTATTACATAATATCATATAATTCAACAATATGTCAAAATATTGTTATCTTTAATTTGCACACACACATGTAAATATCTATTTTTAAAAGTAATTTAATTTGAGTTAAAAAAATGTTAAGTCAGCCACACACATACTCGGTGTCCCGCGATAAAAGATAGTCCTAGTGCGGAACCTTGTAAGCATTATTTCTGTGTAATTTTTTGACAATAAATTGTTTTTTTATTTTTTTATTGCAAGAGCAGCAGCAGACAGGCAGACGGTTCACTTGATGGAAAGCAGTAACGCCTATAGACATTTGCAACACCAAAGGCGCTACAAATGCGCTGCTGTTCTCTTAAGGGAGATTGGAACCTGGTCACTAATGCCGGAACACAACTCAAAATTGTTATGGCGACATACTCTAGACCAGGGGTGGTAGCCATCCAGTGGGGCAAATGCCCTACCAGCTGGCAAAAATGATTTTAATAAATGAAAAATTGTTTATTAAAGTTATTTTAGTTACGTCTGCTAAACATATGCAACATGCTCACCGCCTTAGCCGGGCTGAGGCCGAGCTTTGATTTATGACCCAAACTGCACGGACAAAATAATTCTACTATACTTGCCCGCAGGCGCATGTTTATTAATTCAATATAGATGGCCGGGATGAGTTCATAACTGGGTTGGTATGGCGGTGAGCCTCTGCAGTTGAGCGGGATAAGCGTTTGTCGACCTATCCTACTGCAATGCCGTCTGCGTTCAGGGCTCAATTCCTTAACTAACTAACTGCAGGGACATTTTATATCAATACTTATATTAATTTATTTGACACTGTTATTAAGTTAAGTTAGACAAATATACAGTTATATAATATTTATTAGGTTAAGTAGTTAAGTGTACATTTTGAGTTTAATAGATTATAATGTTCAACATAATACACAACACTTCACACTTGCACATATACACAGATGCACACTCAAATAAAACAAATTCGGATAGCATGCGAACGTGAATATAGTAAAATTAATGTTATATAGGCCCCGAAGAACATCGGGGGTAAACAGGCGACACATAAAAAAATCTGCTGGGGCTCACCGACCCAAAATCCTGGGCTCCGAAATTAAAATACTCCACACCTTTCTGTTCAGCGCTGTCTCCTGCTATCAGTCCAGTCCAGTCCAGTCTATCTATGATCCAGTCAACGGCATAAACCTTGCGCATGTCAGCCTCCACTATGTCCCTGCAGCGATATGTAGGCCTACCAACTGGCCGCGTGCCCGTTCCTCTGCCCAGATAGGCTCTTTTCACCGCGCAATCCTAAGATGGGTTCTGTTATTACTAAAATAATTATGGAACCCTAGAAAAAAGATAAATGATCATTAATTAATATTTAACACATAAATTTATTAAGATAATGAATTGATCTTTGTATTTAATCGTTTGCATTATTTCGTATTGTCATACTGAAATGTGCTGAAGACTTCTCGGAGGCTACCTGGGGCGTCAGATACTTCGCCCTGTACTGAGCCACTTGTATGCATTCAAGCAGGACGTGGGCGGCTGTTTCTTCTGCCTCCAGGCATTTGCTGCACAGAGGGCTGTCGATGACTCCTATATTGAAAAGATGTCTGTTAAAATTGCCATGTCCAGTGGCTGCACTAATAACTAGTCTCAGCCAGGACCGGCTGAGCTTTAAGATATTCCTGGAGAAACGCAGGTTAACTCGAGGCAGTGCCATCTTGGCTTGGCTGCTATTGGTGGCATTTGCTTCTGGTTTTGGAAATTAAACTCGATGTTACTGGACTGTATAATTATTATTGAACTTTTTACATGAATATACATAGAATAAGTACAGATCGTTTATGATGAAGAATTATAATACATTGAGCGACGTGAATTGAAATGAAGTGAATATTTTTGCTTCCAAGGCCGCTCCTAAATCCCGCATCTCGCCCGACGCCTAATTGCTAATTGTGCCAGCTATGGGCGGCGGCGGTATGCGGGGCGCGGAGACTAGGTGTGCTCCGGCGGGCGGGTCAGGGGGGTGCTCTCCGTTCGCAACACCTGCAATCCTCCAGCCCAAAGTTGTTGATGTAGTGCCCTTGTCCTTTGATTTATGTAATTTCTAAATCAACTGTGTGGCAAAGACAGGAAAGGTTCCGGTCCGACTGGTTGGGTTTCGGAACCTCTCCTTGCCAGTTGATCTACCGCATCATTACCTCGTCACCACTGTTTCCCTTGATCCGTTGAAGGGTTCTGTTTTTACTAAAATAATTATGGAACCCGAGAAAAAAGATAAATGATTACAATTTAATAGTTAGTTAACACAGAAATCAATTAGGATAATGAATTGTCTAATAATAATCGTTTTGTATATAAGCGTTCGTTTTATTTCGTATTGTCATACTGAAATGTGCATTCTTTCTATTAACATGGTACATTAAGTCTTAAAAAATGTTATTCAAAATTACACTATGTTCTCTTGTTATTTTGGGTAAGTATTTTTAAATAAATATCATAATCTTTAACATTTTATATTAACTCTGATTAATAGCATGGACACTATCTTCACTAATTATAAATTAATTGAACTACTTTATAAAATAAAAATATATAAAAAAAATCGATTTAATTAATGGTTATGTATTTATTATTTTACATGTACATAGAATAGGAAGTAAAATTAAATTTTAACTTACATATGAGTTAAAATAGACCTTCAAAAAGTGTTCTCCAATGGAACTTATTTTGAATAAAAAGTTACAGTAAGTTTGCAGTCAGCTTTAAGATTCTTAAAGAAGCCTACAAACTCACTCTAACTCAATATGAATAAGACCGTAAGACTACACTGTAACACCTTCATAACTTACCTATATTCGCAGTAAATTTATTTGAATTTGTAACATTTACATTAAAACACTTGATAAAAACAACATAACAACGTAACTGGGTTCGTCTTTGGCTGCGACTTAACATTCCGATACACAAATTTTACGTAGTGGGTGGTAGTGGGTATGGGCAGTGGTGGATTTTCACTAGGGGCAGTCGGGGCTAGTGCCCAGGGCGGCAAATTTTCTAGGGCGGCAAAATTTGGAAAGTGAGAAAAAAAAATCTATACAATATATAATTATCTAATTCTTTTAAATAAACATTTTATCTTTCAAGAAATATAATTTAAGTATTATGTATCAAATTAATTATTATAATATAGGAAATTTAAGTAAAAACTATTCAAATAGTTTAATTAATTTATTTCCATAAAGGTTTGAAAAAATTAAAGTTGATATTTTTATTTTCTGGAATTGATAAATTAATGTAGTTTTTTTGAAGAATTAAAAATATTTTCAAATTATGTATGTCTTTTTGATAACAGAAACTTTTATTGATTAATGAATTTTTCTAAAATTGGAGAATTATCCAATAATATATAATATATTATTATAAATATAATATATATTAATAATATATATTTGTTTATTATGTATTATATATATCCAGGCTCCGAAGGGCACCTTACATGACGCTATTAAGGTTATTAATGATGACTTGAATCGTATACACAACTGGAGTACTTCTTACGGACTTAGCGTTAATCCTGGTAAGACTCAGGCTATAATTATCGGTAGCTCTCGAACAATGTCCCAAATTGATTTTGATTTACTCCCTGGTGTAATGTTTCATGATACGTATATTCCCATTAGTGACCAAGTCAAGAATCTCGGCGTAATCTTCGACAAGGAACTGTGTTGGCGACCCCACATTACCGAGTTAAGTCGCAAGATCTTTGCATCCTATGCCTCACTCAGAAGACTAAAAAAATTCCTTCCAACCGCCACTAAGATTTCGCTTGTTCAAGCAATTTTACTACCCATCCTTGACTATGCTGTTATCTTAATATCACCCAAGAGCAACTCATTAAACTTGAGCGTCTTCAAAATGTTTGTATTAGATTCATATTTGGATTAAAAAAATATGATCACGTTTCTGAATATCGCAAAAAACTCAAGTGGCTCCCAATCTCACTTCGCCGGAATGCTCATCTTCTACATTTATTATATTGTACACTATTTATACCCTACACTCCTCCTTACCTTAAGGAATGTTTCAACTTCCTTCATACATCACACACCTTCGATTTGCGCTCCTCTAATAACCTCCTGTTAAAGGCACCTGCACATTCTTCAACATTTTACTCCAAATCCTTCGCTGTGCAGGCTGTCTGCCTGTGGAACTCTTTACCCGTAGATGTCAGAAAAGCTAAATCACTTGCCATATTTAAAAAATCTGTCAAAAACCATTACCTTAGCTTATAATGTTTTATTTTTTATATTTTATTTTCTATTCTTCTTAACTTAGCTCTTTACTGTCCACATTGTACTGTCCTTCCTTTTTATTTTACTTCTTATTAATTTCATTATACCTAGACATAAGTTTTTAAATGTATCCTCTCAGTCAGGTTGCCTGGAAGAGATCGCTTTGAGCGATAAGGCCGCCTTTTGTTTTGCCGTTACATTGTTGTAATTTATTTTTTTCTGTAATCGTTTATGTGGTGAACAATAAAGTGTTTTCTATTCTATTCTATTCTATTCTATATATAATACATAATAAATTTCCTGCAATCAATTAGTTATTCTAATTCTTAAAAAATAAGATATCAAAACTATTAAAATAAAATAATAAAATTTAAGTCATAGGGCGGCATTTTCTTCAGTGCCCCAGGGCGGCACAAATTTAAATCCGGCCCTGGGTATGGGGGCCCCAACGAAGCAAAGCAAGCATACCTCGGCAGCGGCCGGCGAGTGCTAGGACCGACTGGTTACCATTTACTATTTATTTTATACACACAAACAGTGCGACGCTTTAGAAGTCTCTATGAAACATTTGTTTAATTTCTGGAACCCATCTATCTATCTCTGTTTTTCTTTCCCGAACATTCTGTTCGGGAACCTTCGTTTATATATCTATCCCTTTCTAACCTCTATCTATCTCTGTCATTCGTTCATCGTCTATCCCTTTCTAAAATATATTCGTCCTTGTCTTTTCCTTCCAGAATGTTCTAGCTAGTTCTGATGGTTCCACCATCATTCGCAACAATATCAATGTTTAAATACATTGCTGAACTTTTTTTTAATATTGGTTAAATATAAATTAATGCGATTACGTAAAAAAAGAAGTCGTCTTTATTGGTCGCCATTTTGAATGGTTACTGTTAGTAGTTTCGTAGTGTATATAAATGTGATCTATTGTGTTTTTTCTTCATTTGTATCCAATGAAGCTGGTTTTTGGTTATTGTGGCTCTTTTTATGTTGATTACTGGCTTTTTTTTGAACTTTAAAAGGATTTTTCAACTTTGGACCGATGACAGAAGTGCAATATCAAAATCAGTGAAAATAAGTGAGGTTATGCTTATTAATAAAATTATATTTCAGGATCTCCGTGACTTAGGGGTTGTAGTGAAGGTAAGTATGCCTCCCCTTCCCACTTCACCACCCCACTACTTAAAATTCCTGTATCGGAATGTTATAGATTTACCCCGTCTGATATAATTATTCCCATTTCTTGCCGCAAGACTTGATTCGTGAGACTCTAATTTGAGCACTAACGTGTTTAAAGTTACCGAACCTTGCGTTTTTATACTCGTAAACAAACAACTGACGTTTCCAGACCGTTACGTTTTTAATTTTACCTGTTACGGCTTCAGATTTCCGTTTGGATTAGTAACAACGGTGAAAATAATGTATTTAAGCTTGAGTATAATACGACCGGCGTATCTTGGCGAATGTGAACTTTGCGCAGATGGTTGCGCAATTACTTTTTTTTAGGAACAATATGGTGGCATGAGGCGACTTACGGGGGGGGTGGTCTAGGCTAGAGATGGACCTTCATTAAACACAATCGACCCCTTATTCAATCAAATATCGTAATCGATTAGTTTTATTAAGAAGTTATTGATTTTTGTTTGTATAAGATATTAAATGAAATAGATTTATAAATATTAGTGAATTTTGTAGTTAATAAACGAGATTTCGACTTTAATAATAAAAAAACGAATACAATTTTATTTACTCAGTTGAAAGACATGATTTACTTAAATATCAGTTATCTATTAACGTCTACTTGAGTAACGACTGTTTGAGAAAATTTGAGCCGGTGCGCTCTCGCGCCTGCTCCTCAACGTCGGGGGCCCAACGCCACGTGCCGGACACTCTTCTAAGGCATCGTACGTTCGACGGCCCTTTACGGGGCCCAGGTGTGGTCGAACCGCCTAACGGCCAAGCGCAACGCATATTGGCCGTCAGGGCAATAAGAGGATACCGTACTGTGTCCTTCGAAGCGGCCTCGCTACTCGCCGGATCCCGCCCATGGGACCTGGAAGCCAGGGTCCTAGCGTCGCTGTACACATGGCGCAAAGAGGCCCTGGCCAGGGGCACCAGACCCGCGCCTCGCGAGATCGAGGCGTGCCGGTCGGAGCTCCGCCAGGTAGCCATGGGCGTCTGGGAAGATCGCCTAAGACGCCCCATCGTGGGCCCTGCCACCATTGAGGTGGTGAGGCCCGTCCTGCAGGAATAGATTGGACGAAGTCACGGCACCCTGACGTTCAAGCTGAAACAGGTCCTGAAGGAGCATGGTTGCTTCGGTAGGTACCTGCGTCGCCTCGGGCGCGAGGTTACGTCAGGGTTACCACTATGACACAGGCGACGAAGACACGTTGTTGCACACACTCCAGGACTGTCCAGCCTGGACGGAGCAGCGCCCGGAGCTCGTTGCCCATACCAGACTAGACACCTCGCTCCCGGCCGTGGTACGTATCATGGTCGGGAGCTCTACCGGATGGGACGCCATCTCCTCCTTCTGCGAGCAAGTCATGTTTGCGAAAGTGGAGGCGGAACGAGAGCGTGAACGTAACTCCTTGCTCCGCTTCCGCCAAAGGAGGACCCGCCGACGCCGGAGGTCGGATAGTGACCTTCGGCCGCCGTAAGCGGGCGGCGCGGGTGGGGCCCCTAGGGGTATAGGGGTTCGCACTCACCCGCACATGCCGTCGAATTGAGAGCGCGAGTGTTCCGCGTGCGCTCATCTCTCTTCCCGTGGGGCGAGTTACAGACCGCCTCACGCACGGATAAGTACCTAGTTGTGGCCAGGGGCCTAGTCCCCTGGCATTGGAAGAGGCCCAGTGAGGGGGGCCCACGCCTGTCAGGGCACGCGGAGTTGGGAAAACCGCATACACGTAGCCCTGGCATAAGGCGCAGGACGTAACACCCACGGGTTTAAGTGGGTATCCCTAACTGGGGAGTCGCAAAAGCGCGGCACCAGTTCTGACTAGGCACGCTAGTGCCACCCCCGATCTGGAGAATACCACACTCACATGGGTCGTGAACATCCCCCCAGGCTTCTGCGCCTGTCGCGGCTTAGTCCTCAAACAGATTTCCCCTTGCCAAAAAAAAAATTGTATCGTGTTCGTGTCGCTATTGTTATATATGTTACAGCCATAATGATTAAATAGCCATTATATATAATGACTGGTCATAATATTTATAATAGCCAAATTGACTAGACAATGTGATAAATTAATCACTTTATCCGGATAATATTCATAATAGCGGGTCGAAGTTAGCCAAAGTAATAAATTAAATATTTTATTATTGTAGTCTTTAAAGAGTGATACCAAATACTTGTATTGAACACTGTTTTTTTAATTTTGTTTTATGGCTAGTGAGCTTTAAATTTACTTTATAAATTAAAGTTAAATAACTTTATAACAATGTTAATTAACGTAGAATTATTAACTATGACAATGTTATTTTAATTCTTGGGCAAATTGAAATATAATTTTGAGTGCGGTATAGATATATGACACATTTATTTATTACTTGAGATATAAAATTAATTTTGGGTGGATTAAAAAAGAAATAATCACGAAGTCTAAGGCTAGCCTTCTAACCTATATTTAAAAAGTTCGGATTTGTGCATAATAAATAAATGTGCCGTGTTTATATACCCATAATTTTATGATCTTTACCTATATCTACTTGTTTTATCACATTATCCAAGTCTTCGAAGATATTATATAAAATTTCTGGTTAATGTGATTAATTCTGTGTCAATTATCACTTTTCTAAACTGAGTAGACATTATACATAATGGCTAGATATTATACATAATATCCGGATTTATTACTTTGGCTGTGACATATATATTATGTCGGTCTTGAGCATAGTCGGTTACAAAAGTTTTCGTTGTTATTGTTGTTCATTGTTGTTATTATTATTGTTAAGTTTTTTTATTTAGTGTTAAGTTTGTTTTATTTGTGTTATTTGAAAGTGTCAGTTGGCACTTACATATTATACGCCAAATAGGCGAGAAAAAATATTTAATTTTTTTAAGAATGAACAATATAATGCACCAAACATTAGATTAACCTAACACGCGCATGCACACAGACAAACACAAAAGACGCAAGTTAGTCTCAAAATAGGTATTGACTTATTTGTTAATCGTTGTGTGAGGAAGTGAATAAAGTCTCCTATTCTATTCTGATTCCAGAATAGGGTGCGGCAGCTTCTTCGGCGAATCAACTCATGATTGATGGGAGTATTACTAAACATGGGGACTTCCCTTGGCATGCAGCTATATACAGAAAAGAAAACAGGTTCATAAGGAAAGCGCAAATCTGCGGGGGTACACTTATAAGTCAGGATGTAGTTGTATCAGGTACCTAAGAACTGCATGGATAAGAATACTACTAGTCTGATAATCACCCAATGTAGCTAGCCAAATTATAAAAAGTAAAAATATTTTCTACATCTTGAAGTCGGTACGAAGTAAAACATTATTTTATATTAGTTTTGATGTCGGTTTTATTTTTGGTAAAAAAAAAATACTTTCTACTTTTTAGTTAAACAAATATTTGAATAGCTTTAGAAAAATATACAGTTCTAACTCTTTTCCCTGGCCCGCGCAGTTTCTTGCCAGTTATTGTCGGCCTAAAGGTCACTAAGGTCAGCTTCCACTCAGACATCGTCTTTCCTGCGATATTTTGGACGGCTGATCGGACTTTCCAAATACGAGCATGCTTTCCTCACGCTGCGATCCTCTCCCGTTCGTTTTACGTGACTGAGCCAGCGGAGGCGATGATGATCATGATGAGGCGATCTGTCCTATTGTATTGGCTCGGTCACGAGATTCTCGATTTCGAGGTTGGTTCGGACCCTCCAGCTACTATCCTGCCAGTTTTTTTTGACGCAAAATCTAACGCAGAAGGAGGCACACAACGACCACGCTCACCACCGTCACTTGTCCAGTTCCACTTGTTTGTGAATGTTATAATCATAAACTCAAGTGGAACGGATTACGGAGCGTTGATTTTTTTAATTTTTTTATTGCAGGACTTCAGCAGACAGGCAGACGGCCCATTTGATGGTAAACGGTTACCATCGCCTATGGACATTTGCAACACCAAAGATGCTACAAATGCGCTGCTGCTCTCTTAAGGGAGACTGGAACCTGGTCACTAATGCCGGGCCACAACTCAAGGTTGTTATGGCGATGTACTTTAGACCAGGGGTGGTAGCCATCCAGTTGGGCATATGCCCTACCACCTGGCTGTGGGTTGTTTTGTCGCTTCTCAAGACAGGCCGCCCGGCCGCAGGAAATTATATTGTTTCTCCGTTCCTGCACAGTTTGTATACGGTTTATATTTGGGTTGCGCAAATATGACCATGTTTCCGAATATCGCAAGGAGCTTAAATGGTTACCTATTCGCCTTCGCCGGAATGTTCACTTACTCTATCTTATGTACAATATCCTTTTTGATCCTCTTACCCCTCCGTATTTAAAAGAACGTTTGAATTTCCTACATCTTTCGCATTCCCGTTATTTGCGCTCTAGTAATAATCTCTCCTTAATGAGACCTGTACACACTTTCGTTGATAACTCTTTCACGGTACAGGTCGTCCGTTTATGGAACCCCCTGCCATCCCGCATGCCTCGGAAAAAATTGTCATCACGATAAAGTGATAAAAATTTCCTCCAAACAAAACCCTAAGCTAGTCCCTCCCTAAGGCGGGCCGCTAGTTATGAAAAAAAGAGTTGTGAATCTGATTTCTAATTATATTAAGTAAATACTATCATGTACCTTAATAGTCGACTGGGTAATCCCTGTACAATCCCAAATGCTGGGATTAAGCCAACACCGAAGCGGACTGTATTATTGCGAATTGTTTGCAAAAAACGGTTAGTTGGCCAAGTCGCTTGCGAAGATAGGGTTCGAATTCACTGGTCGGCGCCGACTCCTTTCTTCGTGAACACAATTTTGTTTATAACGAGTAATTTCACAACACTCGTGACGACGCTGCAGCACTGATGCACTGGGTGGCGACAATGGCGAATATTTTACACAAAATGCGAAACGAGTCTCTTGTGAGGTAAATTCAACAACGAACTACTTCGAACTATGTCCGTACACGGCGAGCGCCGCGAGTGACTCTCGTCGCGATTTCGACCCTCACACAAAAAAATACTAATCTATCGCGAACAAAAACTGCCGCTAATTTAGCAAAGACGAATGAAATAAAACTATTTAATGGTAATTAATATTAAAACTTCTAATAAAAAAAAGGAAGCGGTTTGTACAATCCGAGATGTTATACTTCGATGGTTTGTCGGAGTTGCTATATTTCTTCGTTCTCTTCTAGCTGCGCACTGCTTCTGGAATAATGAGAAGGGTGAACAAGAAGATTCATCTAAATATATTGTGGGCTTGGGCAAGATATACAGACCATGGAACCATCCAAAAGATTATTCAGCTGAGTACTTTGATGTATGTCTCTAGTAGTCACATCTTTTGCTGCTTTTCACTTTATACCTACTAACAAAATTAACTACACAAAATTATTATTAATATTATTATTTTTGTAATAGAAAAAAGATAACATTTGAAAAGAAAGATGCAATCAAAAAGTTACTTTTGAAACCTTTTTATAACTAGTAAGAACTAGTAAGCTTAGTTTCATATTTTTTTATATCTCATGCCTAAATTGCGAGGCCAATAGAACACGTGTAATTTGAGATCAAAATCAATTGTGTTGTTGTTTTAATAGCGGTACTTCATCTGCGATAATGTTACAGATATAGGCCGTTTCAAGCAGACATGGGTTTAATGCGTTTTTTTTTTTCTAACAACTCTACGGACTCGTGTTTCGTACCCTTTTTTACAACTTAATTTTTAGAGTTTATACACACTTATTGGTTCTTTTGTTTATTGTGTGTGACATGTATTCAATGATATTTGTGTTGTAGTGTATGTACATTACGAATAACTTATGATATTAATTTATTCCAATTTTAATACTAAACTTTTACTAATGTAGAGTGTATCTGTTACGTGCTGGTGTTGTGAGGAAGTGCATGTGCAGTGTGGGCCTTATGTCTATACTTATATATTATCCTATCTAGTGCCCTGTGTGTTTAAGGCGTTTTCTGAGATACGACATTTTTATTGACGTTAAATGTTCATAGATAACGTATGTATATATTACAGTCATAGTGATTAAATAGCTCAGTCATTTATAGTAGCCAAATTGACTAGATAATGTGATAAATTAATCACTTTATCCGGATATTATTCATAATAGCGGGTCAAAGTTAGCCAAAGTATTAAATTAAATATTTTATTATTGTAGTCTTAAATAAGTGAAACCAAATACTTGTATTGATCTCCGTTTTTTTTGTAAAAAAAATTATGGCTTTAAATTTACTTTATAAATTAAAGTTAAATGAGTTAACAATGTTAATGAACGTAAAATCTATGACAATGTTATTTTAATTCTTAGGCAAGTTGAAATATAATTTTGGATGCGGTATGGATACACACATCTATTACTTGAGATATAAAATTAATTTTGGGTGGTTATAAAATAAATAACCACGAAGGCTAAGGCGGGACTTTATCTATTAACATTATAGCAGATGAAGCCACACACCGTAATGCGTGCTCTTTTATGTACTAAGTATATATCCTTTTTGCAGTACCCTTACTATTATTTTTACTAATGACTAATAAGTAAATATTTTCAGCTTACATGTGTGAAGATACCTAAAGAATATAAAGGTTCAGCTGGTAATTACAAATCTGATATTGCAGTACTAAAGCTTTATAAGCCAGTCGTGTACAACACGCATATAAGGCCGATCGGTTTTGATCATAACAATATTGTGAATACTAAAATGGACGTTGGAAGAGTAAGTACAATACCTTGATATAACAAATCACAAAGATCTTAGAAAATATTCGTTATACCAATAAATTTGTTACAGACAGGTTAGGTCTGTTAGGTAAAGCGCCTTCACCACGCGAAAACCCCGGTAAAGTAACGAGGTCTTCAGACCGAAAACATGAAATCAAGCCCAATAAAAAAAACCGTTTACCTTACCTTATAGAAGTCGCGGAAGGCCACGACACACCTTCAATGATCAAATTGATCGCGTACTAGCAGAAGGTGATGTTAGGAGCCTTAAGAACTGACGAGCGTGCATGACACGAGCTATGAATGTCAAAGAAGCAAGTGAGGTGTGTAAGAATAAGCCTGAATGGCGCTCTGTTGTTCGTGCCTACCCCGCAAGGGACCTGGCGTGAAGTTATGTATGTATGTATTGTAAAACAGTACGCCGCCGCGGGCGGGCCTTTACCTGCACTATAATTATGGCCTACTCGCTTATGGAGTAGGCAGAACTGCAGGCATACCTCACGGGTCTCGTGTTCCAGGCTGTTTTCTACACCCCTTTAACCTAGTCCCAATATCATTGAGTCCCGGACTCCAGACTGCGGTTCTGCGCGCTTGTAGCTCGGTCTCATTACCATGGAGTCCCGGACTGCAGACTGAGTACTGTTTGCCTGCAGCCCGGTCTCGCTTACCGGGATCTATTGGGGTCCTACTTTTAATAATAATATCCGTGCAGGAACGGAGAAAGAATACAATTTCCTGCGGCCGGGCGGCCTGTCTTAAGAGGCGACAAAACAACCCACAGCCAGGTGGTAGGGTATTTGCTCGACTGGATGGCAACCACCCCTGGTCTAGAGTATGCCGCCATAACAACCTTGTGTTGTGTTTCGGCATAAGGGATCCGGTTCCAGTATCCGTTAAGAGAGCAGCAGCACATTTGTAGCACCTTTTGGTGTTACAAATGACCATAGGCGGTGGTAACCGCTTTCCATTAAGTGGGCCGTCTGCCTGTCTGCTGAACTCCTGCCATAAAAAAGACAAACGCTATAACATTTTTTTCCTAGCAAATTAATGCTATTAAAAATAATTCAAATCTAAATATAAACAAAATGTATTTCAATTAATAATACATAGGTAACTTTATACATAAAACCCGTCTCAATCCGACACCGTCTCTTTCGTGCGCCCAACGGTCGCTTCTACATTATCTACGTGACTTAGCAAATTATGTCAATGATCTTATCGCTTTTCTAGACGGATCGGTGAGTTCCGCACATCGCTGTTGTCGACGTCAACACTTACATAAAAGTTAAAATACGTCTTATAATGTATTGCCAGCGAAGTTGCGAGCAAAAACTAGATACAGGGTTAACAGTATACGTTATTTCGCCGTATATCCGGCAGAAGATGACAGGAAGCACAAAAGCAGCCAAATTAAGTTTTTTGAATTCTCTCTCGGTTCTACACTTTCTATCTCCGCAACAGAGTACCATTTTAAGACCTAGTCAAAAAGGTTTTTCGTTTCCAGGTTGTCGGGTGTGGTGGCTTCATGAACCAAGACGGGCAATTCCCTCGAATACTCCAACTCGTGAAGATGACATATGTGAAGCTGTCTCAGTGCAAGAATATGGTACTACACGACTTTAGACCCTACCTGGTTGATGACAAATTCTGTGCAGGAGACACCAATGGTACGTCATCCTACAATAAACTGTACAATCATCAGTCTATCACAAAGTCACACATATATTATTTTCCAATACCCACTTCTGCTGCTCACATCTACTTTACACTTCAACTTGCCACTTTCAGTCCCACTTCCATTCGCCGTTTCCACTCACCGATTCCACTGAACTGTCCATAATTCACGTACCACTTCCACAGAGTCATTTATGTCAGGAATAAGACGTTGTAATGATTCTATATGAGGGTTGTGCGTAAATTGCGCTGTCCCTTTTGTTTAATCATTCCTTGATACCTAACAATAATGGTACAGTAATAACTTCGAACTTATTTTTTTTAACTTACTGATGGCTTAGCCACAAGTTGGCTTTGTCGCCTTAATAATCAATAATCAACTTATTATATAAATTAGACGGCGTGTGTAAGATTTTTTTTGCTAGTGTGTGTGATAAGTGCTCTGCCAAAATGCTGTTACATCAGTTTACATTAAATAATTTCATGCCATTTTTAAGGCTGTTTGTTGGGACATATTCGACTACAATGACTACATGAAAGACATCCCATCTTACAATATATGACATTAAGAACAATTCGGAGTAGTTGGGAATCTCATCATGTGTAAAAAAATTGTTGCGTGGAATGTGTTCAGATCGTAATCTTAAATATACTCAATCCCTATTAATACAGTGAAAGCTCTTTATTCGCGGGGTATATGTTCCATAACTATGCCACGAATTCAGAAACCGTGAATACGCAATGGTAATTTATATGGGACTAGCTGACCCGGCAAACGTTGTTTTGCCATATAAACGATGACTTCTGCCCGCGCCTTAGCCCGCGTGGTGCGGTTTTTTAACTGTCCCACGGAAACTCTTTAATTTTTCGGGATCAAAAGTATCCTATACGTTGACCAGGGATATAAGCTACCACCATACAAAATTTCATGTAAATAGGTCCAGTCGTTTCGGAGATTAGCCAGTACAAACAGACAGACAAACAGACAAACGAAGAAACAAAAATTTTTAAAAAAATCTAAATGAAGAAGTGAAATAGAACTATTTCACTTCTTACATCCCCCTGACTCGGTTTTTAGCATTTTTTTCATTGTACAGAAATTCGACCTCTACAATTTTTATTATAAGTATAGATTATACGTTGGGGATACATTCCTAGGTGACAAAAAAAAGAACAATTTAATTTAAGTGTTTGAACATTTTGATTAATTTTAAGGCTTAGGCAATAGTTTGAAGAATTTTGCAATTTTCTCTTGCTTGGCAGTTTTCAAGCAACTTTCATTCTGTTTGTTTGCATTCTCAAAAACACCGATCGCGGCGAAGGCGGCTTATGTCAAAGTCCCCGGTGATATCATTTAACAACATACTTTAGGCAAAGTTGTAACAAGATCTATTTTACTTTTTTTTAGTCCGTTTGACGGCATTTACAAAAGATATTGGGTTGGATCTTAGACCATAAATGGTCTAAGGGTTGGATACCTATTTGAATCATTTTATTATTATGTATGTACTTATGCGATCCGTGAATAATGAAAACGCGAAGGAAGGAAGCGCGAATAAGGAGCTTTTACTGTATTATAAATTCGAAAGTAACTCTGTCTGTCTGTTTGTTCCGATTTCACGGATAAATTACAAAACCGATTTGACTGAAACTCAGTATATATATATTTTCCATGCCGATGATGAATATAGGATAGTTATCCCGAAAAATGGGATAGTTTCCGTGATAAAATATATTTGTCTCTCTGTTTGTTATGCTTTTACGGAAAAACTACTACACCGATTGGGCTGAAATTAGGTATATATGTAATTTTAATGCCGGGGGTGGCCAAGGGATACTTTTAACCCAGATAATGGTATAAATTCCAAATTTGCTCAATTTGGCCATTTTGGTCATTTTAGTAATTTCTGTCTTTTTGTCATTTTCACAAGGTGGTAGGGTATTTGCCCGACTGGATGGCGACCACCCTTGGTCTAGAGTATGCCACCATAACAACCTTGTGTTGTATTCCGGCATTAGTGACCAGGTTCCAGTCGTCCTTATGAGAGCAGCAGCGCATTTGTAATACCTTTGGTGTTGCGACGGTAACCGCTTTCCATCAAGTTGGTCGTATGGGTGTTCGCTGAACTCCTGCAATAAAAACATATTTGATCATTTTTGATTTAGTCTTTTGGGTCGATTTGGTCCATTTGGTAATTTCGGCCATTTTGGTCGATTTGGTAATTTCGGTCATTTCGGTCAATTTGATCATTTTATTCGATTTGGTGTAATGTTGTACATATGTAATTCTAATACCATTTATGCTACAGGTGATGCTCTTACCATAGAGTTACACCGAGCCAAATTTTGAAGCAACTTGTTAAAACATTTCACTATAGTCCATGTTCTATTCAACAGTTACAGTAAAAAATTGCCTATCTATTGTTACGTGCAAGCGGGATACGCACTTAGGATTGGAAGGAAATACCAGTTTTTAATTTAACGCTTTTATTCACTTACACAGCTGCACGTAATACTTCTCTGCAGGGTTGCCCCTATACGCACGACTAACGATACACAGTCCCGACGATAAGGTGTCTCGCTCAGAATACCGTCGCCGATATTGCGTAGACCACCTCCTGCTACTGCAGTGTTCACCTCCGATATTACCGCGTGTAGCTCGCTTCTGGTTCGTCTCTCGAACTACGCTACAGTCCTCCTTCACTTAACTGTCCACTAATCTTGTCACCAAATTCACCACTTAACTCGACACTATTAAACTTCTCTTCCAAATCTTTCGTATCGCACTTGTCGTCTCGCTGTCTTGAACTGAACTCAACTATAAACATGCCTGGTAGGCGCGCCTTACGCTGCTTATATACCCGGAAGAATTTTCTGGAACCCATAATTTCGTTATTCTTTTATTTACCATCTGTCCCTTTCTAAACATCTATCTATCTCCGTCTTTTCCTTCCCGAACTTTCTATTTGGGAACTTTCGTTTTTCATCCTATCCCTTTCTAACATCTATCTATCTCTTTCTTTTCCTCCCCGAACTCTCTATTCTAGTACATTCGTTCATCGTCCATCCCTTTCTGAAATATATCCGTCCTTGTCTTTTCCTTCCAGAATCTTCTGCCTTTTTCCAAAAGTCTTGTGACTGGTTTACGCGGCCGGAGAGTTTCACCCTCGGTCGCCATTGTAGTATTGACGCCATTTTCAGGTACTGCTGCACTGTGCCGAGGTGACAGCGGCGGCGGTCTGGTTTTCCCTGACATCACTTCAGACGATCGCTACTTCCTGAGAGGCATCGTGTCCGTAGCGCCGGTCGACAACTACGAATACAACAAATTCTACATTACCACATTGACCGATGTATCGAAACATTTAAACTTCATTAATAACTTCCATTGTGACACATATACTTGTAAATCATAAATAAATAAATCATTTCATTGATAACATTGTTATCTGTTTGATTAAAATGTATGTCATAAACTCGTTTAGCCATTTCACCTCGCTGGTTATGGTCGTGGCGAATACGTAACTAAAGACGTCATGATTTTCGTTTACAACGGCCCATGTCAAGAGCTGGGTCGAATAATCCGTTCCAATAGTTGACGATCGATCGATCGACGATTGTAACGCTCGCAAGCAAGTTCCGCCCGATCATGACATACGCGAGTGTGGTATTCGGCCATGCCAAGCCTACCCTTTATATAAACTGCAAATCGTGCAGAATAAATTCATGCGCAGAGCCGTCGGTGCTCCCCTCTATTTGCGAAACGTTGACCTCCACCGCGATCTGGAGCTTCCCTCTATCAAAAACTACATTACGTCGCTCTCGAGTAAGTATTTCGACCTTGCGCCGCACCATCGAAATCCGCTCGTCGTGTCCGCGTCCGATTACAAGCCTCGGCGAAAGGCTCTCGTGCGACGACCGCGTGACGTCTTCACAGACAAGGTCGACGCTATTACAAAACGGCTGGCCCGGATCTGCCCGCCCACGGTTAGAACGGCAGGCTGGCAGGCACCGACAGACAGACACAGACGGCGGCGTCTCAGACGCCGCCAATCACGATCTCTCCACGTCCTCGTGAGGGACGCCAGGAGACATAGCCCCACAGGATAGACTAGGCGTGTTCCTGGGATGTTTCTTTCGCCGTTTCTTCTCTCCCAGCCATAACACGTTGCGTAACGGCAGGAAGATAGCGTAGGCCGCCGCGAACCGCCGATCTCGGTCCGCCGGGATCCTTCCCCTCGGTCTTTATTGTAATATTACCCGTCGCTCATTTTCAATTAGTTCATTGTGCCGCCCTATGGTGGGCATCATTAGATTCATCCCACTCTCATGGCAACAGTCCAGCCGAGGTAAAACTCCCTAGGGAGCTCCCTCGAGCAAGTTGCCTCCCGGGCTCGAGGCGCTCGCCCCGAAATCCTCATTAAAGTTGTGAGGTCTTCGGACCAACAACATAAAGTTAAGTCAAATAAAATAAAAAAATCGCAAGCAAGTTGTAAAATCGCGGTCGTGTGCTTAATCTTTGTTAGGTTTACGTGGAACCTAGCCCATAAATGTGTAAAAGGTGCGCTCGACTAACTCTTGAGCCGTATTTTGAGCAAATTGACAGATGGCTAGTTAATAATTATAATTAGGGTTTTTGACTAGCGTTTTCTACGAGCGTGTAAGTTTGTTCTCTAAGCGCGTGTATGCGGGTTGCGTAACTTGTACGAGCGTTGCGCGCTTATAAGCTCGTATAACAGCGTATCTCAAAATTCTTGACCAAAGTAATTTTGCGGTGCCGCAATTTTTTTTTTACAGAACAAATAATAACCCATCTGGAGACGCAATGAGGCAATCTCCGCGGATAGGGGGTTATGTGTTCAATGTATGGCCATCCCTTATTCCCCAATTAAGAAATGGTGCCCGAAGAATATAGGATATTGCACTTACCTCGCAGTCAGCCACCAACCCATGACAGCACTGGTTCAGGGGGTCTGTTTTTTTTTATCACGTATAGGTTCACGTTTGACCATTATCTCGCTCGATTTGAGCGGAGACATGGTCTAAGATCGAGCGCGCTTACCTAGAAGGTACCTATTCACACGAGACTTGAAGACACCCAGTTGTAGGTTTCGGGAAAAACAGACTCCGGCAGTGTGTTTCGCTCCTTCGCGGTGCGTATAATGAAGGTGGACTCAAAGCGCTTTGTTCGAATGGGTGGTATGTCCACCATGTAGCGGTGCCGCATGTCAGTGCGTTTGGTTTTCCGATGATGGAAGGGAGACGGCGGGATAAGATTGAAAAGCTCCGATGAACACTCTCCAAATGTATCCGATAGAAAACCGACAACCTGGTAATCCTGCGTCGATATTCAAGACTTTGTAATTTTTCATTAAATAGCTCGTCGTTGCTGCTTATCACGTGGCGATACAGGTGGTAAAACCCTTCAACACGAGCCCCGCAGCACAAGGGACGCAAATACACTGACAACTTATGTTTTTTTTTGTTTTTGTTTGAGGCGGTTGCCCTAGTTACTAGATAATTGGAAGCGGAAATCTACGATAGCCAAACTAGCTTGTAGTTATGCGGGTGCGATACTCGTTACGTGTGTCACAGTATCGAGGCGTTTAGCACCCACGCGAAGCGCGAATGGCGGCAGCACGCGGGGTTGCACGACGCTATAAACCTAAGGCACAATTGCTACTTGTGAAATAAGTGGCTCCAATCAAATAATAATCATTCATACAGGTCGATATTTGATTTTAGTGACTTGACAACTTATCAATAAAAAATATAAAAACACATAAAGAGTAAGTCAATTTTATTAAGAAACGATAGAAATAAATACACTGGAAATTGGAATGTATGGAAAATTGCTTGTCACAAGGTATCACACACAGTACTTTTAACTCAATTGCTGTCATTATTTTTATCATAAAAAGGTTGTTTTATTTAGAACAAAAACACACTCCAACTGATACTGAGAAAAATAAAATAAGGAAACAATATAACTCCTAAAATTGGATCCAGACTCAGCGTAATGCTTGCTGCAAAGACCAGCGCTGATCTTCCGCCTGCAACCGGCAGGTGGAGCCACGGAGGACAATACTACACAAATAGTATAAAATTGATTGAGTTAAATAATGATAAAAATAAAACGGACTAATAGAAAAATTTACATCAAAATCATAATAACTTAATGCATGAAATAATAATTCAATACTGCAGATAGACTACCAGACACCACAGATGACCAACAAAAGTCCGAGATAGCCATCGACCCGCCGACACCCCAACACTCGAATAAACGCGTATAAACTGACCATGACATCTAGAACGAGAAGTACTTAAAGACCTTGGAACATAAACTATCATAATTAAACGTATATCAAGGAACGGGAAGTGATAGATATTTTGGAAAAAATACTCTAAGACTTAAGCCAAACCTATTACTATCATTTTCAATCGTTTTCTTGCCACTGGCATATTTCCGGTAATTTGGAAAAAATCACAAGAACAGATCGCGTGTTAGGGTCGAAAACTATAGGGGAATATCAATATTAACTACAATTGGGAAAGTCTTTGAGGAAATGGTTTATAATTTCGTCTCTCCATTCATGTCAGCTGGTATATCCAATAAACAACACGGAGTTTTGCGAAAACGCTCTACTATTACCAATTTGGCCCATATGGCTGACTACATACTGTGTAATATTGACGGAAGAGGACAGATTGACGTGATTTGCACTGATTTTGGGAAAGCTTTTGATCATGTAGATCACGTGATCCTGCTCGAAAAGCATTGGAAACTAGGAATACGTGGAGATTTACTACGATGAGTGCAGTCTTATTTATCTAATAGATCTCAAGCTGTTGTCGTTGGTGGTCACAGATCTAATTATATAAAAATTCCAACAGGCGTTCCTCAAGGTTCACATCTGGGCCCATTGTTCCAAAATGCATATCTTTTCAATATTTCTCATGTGTTTCAATTCGCGATGCGTTCTATGTATGCAGACGACAAAACAATTTTCTTAAAATAAAAATGAATCGGATTGTGTTGCTTTGCAGCAGGACTTGGATAATTCACAACAATATTATAGTAAAAATAAAATCACTGTCAATATTCAAAAATGTCAGATAGTTTTAGTCGTAAATAGATACTGCATTTTTTCAGTTATAATTGTCACTGTATAATAGTACATAGTACTAGAGTAAGTAGTATGTGACTTGGGGAGTTATATTTGATCATTAAATGTCCTTAACAGAACATTATAGATAGAGTTATTTCAAGAGCATATCTAAACTTAAGTTTTATTTTGAGGTCATGTAAAGTATTTAAAAATGCTGTTACAATTAAATTTTTATCCGTGCAGGAACGGAGAAAGAATACAATTTCCTGCGGCCGGGCGGCCTGTCGTAAGAGGCGACAAAACAACCCACAGCCAGGTGGTAGGGCATTTGCCCGACTTGATGGCGATGGTAACAGCTTTCCATCAAGTGGGCCGTCTGCCTGTCTGCTGCAATAAAAGAAAATATGTATACTACGCATATGTTCGTAGTATACTTGAGTACCAGATTTGGTCACCACAATGTATTACACACCAAAACCGTTAGGAACTTTTGCAAAAAAATGTTTGTAAATTATACTGATTATCAATATGCTATTAAACGATTGATTAGGATAATATTTGTAATATATAATGTTAATAAAAGTAAGACATCGAAACTAAAATACATTGTGTAGCAGATTACTTCCAACGGGCAGTGTGCCCAGAAGGCTGGCTGCATTGCTGCGCAATATACTTATTTGTTGTACGAAATATGACCCAGCCTTCTAATCACGGGTAGTGTCAAAGAGTTTCTTACATATTTCTTTAAAGAAACTCTATGCCGATGGACCCCACGGCCCTAATGTTTCAACCCCAAACGACACAAATATGTAACCTTGTCCCAAGGCCCCATATTTGTTTGTAAAAAATCTTATTTATATATTACATAAAAATAATATCTGATGTAATAATGTATGATGAAAGAATGACTAAACAGATATACAATGCAAAAGTGGATGGATGCAGAAGTCACGGAAGGCCACGACACACCTTCCATGATCAAATTGATAATGTACTAGCAGAAGGTGATGTCAGGAGCCTTAAGAACAGACGAGCGTGCATGACAAGAGCTATGAATGTCAAAGAAGCAAGTGAGGTATGTAAGAATAAGCCTGAATGGCGCTCTGTTGATGGTCCCTACCCTGCAAAGGACCTGGCGTGAAGTTATGTATGTATGGTTTTTTTTATAATTATCAAACTGAACCGATGTGATATATCATTTGTGTTGTACTGTTCTCCGTGATTCCACCTGCTGGTCCCAAGCGGAAGAACAGCGCTGACCTTAGCAGCTAGCATTACGCTGAGTCTGGGTCCAATTTCACGACTTATATTGATGCATATATCTTTTATTTTACTCAGTATTGTTAAAATGTTTATTTTGTGACGTTGCAAATTTGGCATTATTAGCCTTGCAACATCTACCAATGTACTTCTTAAATCGGTTGTATTAACACCGCATTACATCCTTAAATTAGTCACTAGAAATCACGCGATGTCATCCCGCGATATCTCCATTAACTTCGTTTCCCCCCTCTCACCGCATACCGCAGGGGACCGCCACACACTCGTATGTGCGTCGTTACACCCCGCACCCCTTGCTCGGCGTGCTTAAATACCGCTGCAGCCCCCGCGCTGCTTTCTTCCGCCGTGCGACTTCATACGTTTTAGACAATACTAGTCTGTGATATATTGGTAGTTTAAATTCAGTGCAGATAGGAGACTAAAGAGGTACATAGTGTTTTGATTCTAAGTGTTCCCCTGCGTATCTTGTCTTCTTCGCATCAGTAAGGTTTATCTACCTTGCAGATGGACCTCACTCCGTGTTTCAACGACAGTAGCCGACCTCCTGAAGGTCTGGCGAGACATGTCTTCATTTAAGTATCTGCAGTTCTTCTAACCCTTTATAGGTAAGCGTATTAGGGCTCCTATATCGTGTAGTCTAGTTAGGTTCAATAACCCTCCTCGTTCTTAATAATTCTCATTTCCCCAACTGTGTATATATTAGTATGGCAATAGGTGTGCTCACTGGGATAACCATGTCAATTCCAGGGAGCCACGTGGGGGGCATATCTTCCACATCAGCCACGTGGGGACGTACCACCACCTCAGCCACGGGGGACGTACCACCACATCAGCCACGTGGGGACGTATCACCCACATTAGCCACGTGCGGGCGCGCTTCCACACTAGCCACGTGCGGGCGTGCTTCCACATCAGCCACGTGAGGGCATACTCACATCATCACATGAGGGCATCGTACCCTCCTCAGCAACGCGAGAGCCTCGGGCCTCGCGCTGCCCAGAGTGGGCATCCTCACAGCCCACGCGTCCGGTCATCTTGGCTGGGCGACCTTCATTAACGACTACGTGTCACGCGGCCACCGACGCCGGCAGCCTTGCAGAGCGTCGGGGTATTTACTCCAGGCTTCGCGATCCTGGATGGCGCCCATAACCTTCGTCTTCATTGACTAATAATTTTCATACCATTTTTTAAACAATATTCGTACTAGGCGGCATATCCCAATGTTAGGAACCGACTAGGTGACCCACATTCCCTGAGCTTTTTACTTTGGACATTGGTCCATTAGTCTGGAGTCAGACGACCAGGGTGTCGACCCAATTGTCCTCCCCTGTGTCGAGGTTTCTTAGTACTTAAGTGTTAAGTTCTTTTAGTTTGTAATCTGTAATATATTATGCTAAGGTGTATCTAATTGTATAACCATGTCTGGCTCCTTATAAAGGTTAAGAAATAAATAGTTACTCATGCCAATAATGTTGTATTTATTTGAACGTGTAAGCCAACAAAAATTTACAGTAACAATTTGTCCAAAACAAAATCATTCTTTCTTTCTTGTTTAGTTAGCCTTTCTTCGTCACGATTCCCAAAAAAAACTTGAATCACATAACTTTATCTTCTCTCTCTATCGACTGAGGCAGTGGTCATTAAAAGATCATTGGACTGAGGTAATAAAGTCTATCAAATTCTAAATGGTTAATCATCGACTGGAGAATAGCCAGTTTTGCGAAAATTTGGAACTGGTTTTGAGTCAACCAAGCCTACAAGGCAGTCAAAACAATAAATAGAATAAATTACCTAAAAGTATACCCAAAATTTGTATTAAATTTAATATTTTTTTAAATTTACCATCTTGGCTAACCGAAGCACCACCACCCATTTCATCAAAGTCGATCTATCAAATCCTCACATGTTTTCCTCGGTACCATTTCTCAGCCCTCATCATCATCATCCGAGCGTTAAATCCCGGTTGCGTTCAGAGCGTTCACTCCGATGCTCAGGGTCCGCTTTCCTACCCCACTTTGACTGGTCTTCAGGTTTTGAGACCATTTCTCAACGCTATGAGAGATTCATATATTTACTTTCCCTTTTTCAATTTTGTAATATATTAATATAATTCCATAAGATAATAACAACACCAGTATATAGAACTCAAAATCGTATTAATCTCCATTTTTTCAATATTATAGATATATATATATGTATATAGTATTAAACACAACTTATTAATTGAAATTTAGTAATCACAATATATATAAAAAATTAATGCCATGCTTTTCTTTAATGACATGAAAGCTATGCAGGTAAGTACGTCCCTATTACTTCATGCAAAACATTTTATTGCTTTCTTCTTTCTTTTCGTTTCTTCTATTCGCCAATTGTTGCTAACATATGCTATCGAATTATTGCTAATGTTTTCAATGTTAATGAAACTCGTCGTAAAATGGCATTTAAATAATAACAGTAAAAAACACCTTTGACTATAATACTCATAAGATAGGTTCTGTTTTTACTATAACAATTATGGAACCCTAGAAACAAGATAAATGATCATTAATTAATAGTTAACATAGAAATCAATTAAGCAAGATAATGAATTGTGTAATTATCGTTTTCTAAGACAACACGTATTGTCATACAGAAATGTGAGTTCTTTCTTTAACAAGCTACATTAGTCTCAAAGAATGTTATTTAAAATTACACTAAGTTCTATTATTATATTGGGTAAGTAATTTTAAGATTTTTATATTAACTCCAGTTAATAAAATGGATACTATCTTCACTAATCATAAATTAATTTACCTACTTTATAAAATAAAATATGTAAAAAAAACTATATGATTATTAAAGACTTTGTACTAAGACTACAAACAGATTTATGTTCTTAAATGTACATAGAATAGGAAGTAAAATTAAATTTTAACTTACATATAAGTTAAATTTGAACTGAACTGAAAAAGTGTTCTCCAGTGGAACTTATTTTGAATAAAAACTTCTGAACTTTGTTTTCTATTTTAAATTAATATTGTGTTTGAGTAAGTTTGTAGTCATCTTTAAGGTTTCTAAATAAGAAACATTTACATTAAAACACTTGATAAAAACAACATAACAAAGTAGCTGGGTCCTTCTTATATAAGGTCCATTTCTTGCCGCGAGACTTGTTTCGTGAGACTAATTTGTCATACTCTCATTTTCGTATTTAAGTTTACTTATATCTCTTTATAGCCACTTTAACAACCCTTGCAGTATGTGAAGAAATTTTATCAGCAAAAAGATGCAGGTAATACAGACGCTATTCCTAATTAGTGCTGAGTTTGCCTTTCTTGCTTTCATATCGACTCTAGCTTCCGGGCATCACTATGACTCCAACTCGCAATTTTAGCACGTACGTCTTTAGCGCCAGTGCTGAAGAGCTGCACGTAGGAAGAGCTGCTGAACTTATACCAAGCATAAGGTCGGTCATTCATGTCGTCGTTCTCACCTTTGGGGTGGCTCAGCCAAATATCAGCCGGAGGCGTTGGAGTCAATTTAAAAAAGAGCCAGGAGGTTAGTCGATAATGACCGTGTTTTTAATGCTCGACTATCGGTCTTCTATCGGATATACTTTGAGCATTGTTCTTTAGAACTGGATTAGCTAGTTCCCGCATCTCCGTTTTACCTACGGACAAAAAGACGCATCGTTTTGCGGCACTGTTAAGTGGCGCAAACACCACCAATCACATGCGCTTCGCTTCGTCATTTCTGGTGCGCACTGCCGAAGAAGGGAATAATTTGTCGGAGCCTGATTTTCCTGACAAATGCAATATACGAGTCTTCAAGTCAAGAGTAGATAGGTATCTTCTCAACATCAGGCAAGACAGTGATCAAACGCAAACCAATACAATCATAAAAAAGTTATATATTAGTGTATCTCCTTCTAGCATGAAAAAAGCATACTAAGGATCCTTTCGTTCAAATTGATTCAATTTGATTGACCATCACAAATATCAGCGTTATCCTATGCTATTGAGTCAAGATGAGTTTCTACAGAAAACTTCAAAACGACTTATTGACGCTTCGGGAGATCAGAGGGCTGGTTCCTACCTCTGGCAACGGATGAGTATGGCGGTCCAGCAAGGTAACGTAGCCAGGCTTCTAGGAATATGACCCATAGACTTCGATGATCTAGGCTCAGTATTCTATGTATAGTCTTAAGGGATTATAGGTAGAATACATTATAAGTTAAATTTCCTTCACTTGCCTTGAAAATTCAAGATATCTTGAAGTTCTTTTTCTTATTTCAGAGAAGGCCAGTGGCAATGCCGCGACAGCACTTGTATCCCGTTTGAGGATAAATGCGACGGCAAAATCGATTGTCCTGATCATAGTGATGAGACACATGCTCTATGCAGGAATCTAGTGTGAGTAATGTGGGAATTATTTTATTTAAACGCATAATTTGATCTTTCTGAACGCGGTCATACTGTGAAAGAGATGGCGTGTGATATAAAAGTGTAGAAGTTAAATTGAAAAAGGCAACACACGTACGAGACGACGCTTTGAACGTAGGTATTTTAAGTTGTAAAATATATCTTGCACTCAGATGCCAGAGCAATTGGTTCAGGTGTACATACGGCGCCTGCGTGGATGGTACAGCGCCTTGCAACGGCATTCAAGAGTGCGCAGATAACTCCGACGAACTTTTGCCCAGGTGTAGACATGCCATGATTACCTCTAGGTAAGGTACATCTTTTAGTCTTATTTTATTGCAGTACTTGAATATGACCGCAACTTCGTCCACAGTTGACTTGAAATTCCCGCGGAATTTCTGGGACATAATGTACCGCAGTATTTAAAAGAGAATGTTATCGTTTTAGTGAAAACTGTGTCGGGGTATACAAATGTTTATGCTCGAGATGATTTGGCGCACGAGCGTAGCGAGAGCGCTAACAATTCGAGTACCTCGATAGGCCTTTCACCCGATGTTAACATTTTCAATATGAGGAAAGTAAATAAGAACTGATTAGTTAAATTGGTATCACTAGGACTATAATAGGAGGAAATTACTGATTAATGGCACCACCATTAATCGGTAATTCCCTCCTATTTATCTATTTCTGATATTCTGAAGTTTTGATGTTGACGATGAGAGCCGATATGTTGTATTTCACTTGATTTATTTAAGTGTAACTGAACCGACGTGTGCTCACTAAACTGTGGTAAATTTGACACTGACGGGACGCGGTTTTCGGGCTGATAGCGATGTGATATGTCCAGTAGTGATGTGCGGATTACCGCCGCGCTTGGCGCGAACATCCTGGGGGGCCAGGGAAAAAGATGACCGCTTCCATAGTGCAGACTAAGAGCTGGTGTCGTCTAGGGGAAGACGGGCAATCTGGTAACTGGCTTGGTCGAGTTACCATCCTTGGTGATGAATTCCACAATGTGAACGACGCCATCAGTTCCGGGTATGGTCTTCACTATTCTCCCCATCTTCCAGTGGAGTCTTGGGAGATTGTCCTCATTGATGCGCACCAATTCACCAGACTTAGGTCGTCTGGTCTCCGTAGTCCATTTGGTTTGGGATTGAAGGGTGTGTTGGTAGGATCTTGATCACAGGGTCCAGAATCGCTGGGTCAATGCTTGCACCATGCGAAAGCGTCGATAGGTTCATATCCGGCTCGAAGGACCAGATATAGTATCACTAGGACTATTATAGGAGGGACTTACTTATTAATCGTGGTGTTCTGATGATGACGACGAGAGCTGATTTGTTGCATTTCACTTGATTAAATTAATTGTAACGTACACTCAACCGTGGTAAATTTGATACTGACGGGACGCAGTTTTCGGGCTAATAGTGATGTGACAAGTCCAGAAGTGATGGGCGGATAACGTCGCGCTTGGCACGAATATAAATAAACAACTACTACTCTAATAAAATCAGGCGTTAAATCCATATCTAAATCTGATAAGACATCACATATGAAATGTCTAGTTTTTTTTCTGTGCAGTCATTTCTTTTGTCAATTTATGTAATCTCAATAGTAGTTTAGTGAAAATAATTTATAAGTCTAGAATGATGTCACAAAATTGTTCAAAGAGTGACAGCATATACCACCTATGGTGTTACGAATGTACATAGAAGATGGTAACCGCTTTCCATCTGATGGGCCTTCTGCCACTCTGCTGAACTCGTGCAACAAAAAAAAACTGAACGTAACGGTCATGCGATTCAGTGCTTCTTCCCCGTACCAACAGTGCCTAGAGTTTTCACTTCAAAAATTATTAATTTTTAGTTTCTCTTTCCGTTGTAATGACGGCACGGAATTACCTTACCACGAACGCTGCGATGGGAAAGCAAACTGCCTGGATGCCTCTGATGAAACGTTGAAGACTTGTGCTGATATGAGCTGCCTTCCTTACTACTTCCAGTGCGCTTACGGCGCATGCGTCGATCACGGCGCGGAGTGTAATGGGGTAGGTATATTCTATTTTCAAATCGCACCTATTAAAATATTACTATAGTTCGGCCGTTCTATGAAGCAATTTTTGCCATCTATCAAACCGCAGTACTGGTAGTTACGTGAACAGTAATTATCGATGATGACACAATTAGAAAAGGAAATCGATATTAGAAGTCACACATACCGAATCGACTCAAATAAAACGATTTGCCTGTTGTTGCCTTTTTAATCTTTAAAATGTTGAAAATATGCATGATTTAATTACGCATTATGCAATAAATAAATTAAAAAACGAAATAAGGTCCAGTCGGGTGTCGGAGCTGACCACATTTTTTTTACAGAATTGATTTAGTACATACAAAAACACTTATGAGATATAATTATTCGAAAACCCTCAAATGAACAAAGTAGATAGAAAGAGCTCCGAGTGAGTCTTTGAATGAAGCCGACTAAATTAAGCATCGTTAAGGATAGGAATCTGATCGCGACGTAGTGCATTACAAGATTAGTATTAAATAGTCCACTTGGTACGTAGAAAGCTGGAATAGCTTCCAGCGGACATATTACTCTCAACAACACAGACGCAAACCATGTGTAAGCTACATAGTGTACGCACACAATTTTAACAAAAACGCTTCGTTTCTTTAGATGTTTTTATTCACGTTTATACTTTTATTTATTAAGTCTAAGATCAAAACCCTCAAATTGATTGATTCCAGGTAAATGATTGCTATGACAACTCTGACGAATCAGATGAACTTTGCAATCGTTTGTCAAGGACAACTACCCCTGGTGCTGTTAAAATTCCTGTCACAGTTAAGACTATTGGAAAACCTATAACTGCTACTAAAACAGTTGTTAGTAATACAGATGCTATTGCATCTAATAGTATTGCTGTTTCTAACACTCGTAGATCTACTACCTTTATTTCTTCTGTTATTATTTCTACACCATCTCCTGCTTCTACCAGCACAAAAACTAAAGTTACAGTTGAGTAAGTACACGTTCTATTTTTGTCTAATTACTAATTTGATACTAACACCTAAGAAACAGTCTTAAATTTTAAGACAACATGTAAATATAATTTTGGTATCAACAAATATTATTATATACATTACACCAGACCTTGCCTTCTCCAAATTAGCTGGAGTAGGCACAATATCCTTTTCTTCCAAATTCACCTATTCCGACATACATCCTCTTGCACACCACAAAGCATGTCTTCGATTACACAACCTATCCATCTCTGTCTTCGTCTACCTTTATATTTATACCTATCATTCATCCAGTTTAACATAATCTAGGAATGTTCCGCGAATATTTCAGGTGCAAACTAAACTAGACTACGAGAAAGTAATGTTATATATGTCGATAATTTCAGGAGTAAAGCAAGAATGTGTAAACTACCCCCATATCCCAAACATGGTACATACGTCTTTGTCAACCATGTGGCCAACGTTATAGACAATACAGAAGTTAAACCTGGCATAGAATACAAGTCCTTTTACATAATCATCACATGTAATGAAGGTTACGGAGTGATTGGGAACAAGGAACTTTTCTGCTTTCATGGAGAATTCTTCAAGCAACAGACAGTTGCAAAATGTATTAGTGAGTATCTTAACAAAATACAAGTAAGGGGCAAAGAATGTCCAGCCACTCTAGACATCTGGTATAAGAGCTAAATGAATAGAATAGAAAATATATGGGAATGACATATCTTCGAAGAGTTTGGCATTTTGACATATTCTGGCCAAGCTGACAATCTGTATCAATCGACCGGAAGACGTATTTTAATTTTTTATCATAATAAAAATGATTTAAATATATGTAAACATTGAGGGCAACACGATGACAAATCTAAAAACTTTATTTTTTAAACCACACTGTGGCTCTCGTGTCGATTTGTGCTGCCACCGATAGTTCGTTGCTAGTTCGTGCACGTTCCCTATAATAATAATGATTTCCAGAATTCTGCAAGATACAAAGAGGAGATGGCATGACTTACCATTGCAACAAAAAAGGCAGAAGAGTAAAATGCGGAGACTTTGAACCACCAGGAACGATAGCGGAACCAGAGTGTACTAAGCCCGTGTATTATTTACCAATAGACAGTGCAACACAACTGACCTGTTTGCAGGATGGATCTTGGGACAAGCAAGCCATTTGTCTAGTAGGCAAGTATTTGTAGGACAACGTAGCAAGGCTATAAAATGAGATAAGAGCGTTTCAGTTGACATATATGAAAAGTTCCGTAGACGAATTTTTTTTTTTTAACAATGCTACTTCAAACTCAAGAGCAAAAAAAAATATTTTCTACATGTATAAGTCAGTGCATTTGGCAATTTTATTGTTGTTTATTATGTACTTGTGTTGCGCATAGAGAGCACCCCCCTGACACACCCCCCCCCCCTAAATTAGCCCAATTAGCAGCTAGGCGTCGGACGGTACGCGAGACTATAGGAGTGGCCTTGAAGGCAAAAATTGTTAATTCTTCACAATTCTATACAAAGTTCATCACAATTCTCATTGACGACTTACCACTCTCTCTCGACTCTCTCGCACAATTTGTAATTACGTACTTCTTTAGTGTATATTTCTAATTTAATAATAATAATCATACAGTCCATTATATCGAGTTTAATTTCCAAACGAGAAGCAATTGTCACCAATAATTTGGCAACAACATCAATATTTGGTATGAAATATTTATTTATTTGCTTTTTAGTTTGAAGTTGAGTTAACACACACACGCACGCGCGGACTCACACAGACACACACAGGCGCATCCCAGTCTCACAATCTTTTAATCGTTGTGTGAGAAATTGAATACAGTCTCCTATTCTATTCTTATTCCAGACTGCGGTAAGGTAGCTTCATCGTCGAGACAACTCATGATTGATGGGAGTATTACTAGACATGGCGACTTTCCATGGCATGCAGCTATATACAGAAAAGAAGAGGACTTGATAATCAAGAATCAAATCTGCGGGGGCACACTTATAAGTCGGGATGTAGTTGTATCAGGTAAGAACTGCATGGAAAAGAATACAATTCCTAGTTTGATAATCACCCAATGTAACTAGCCAAACTATAAAAAGTAAAAAAGTATTTTCTTCATCTTGAAATGACGCAAACCAACAGACTGGCAGACAAAATATAAACTTGATATTGTTATAGTTTGTTTAGTTTTTAAGCTTTATGTTCCTTATTCCATTATGTTCTTCTTTATAAATTAGTTTCGTAGCGTTTATTTTTATATCAGTTTTTATAAATATTAATGATATTGTGGCGAGCAAGGGTGGAACTGCCCAGCAGCGTAAATCAGTTTTAGAACATTTAGAAAGAACTAGAAATTTCTGGAACGAAAAGACAAGGACGGATATATTTAGAAAGAGATAGACGATAAACGAAAGAAAGATATAGATAGAAAGATATAGATAGGCTGAATAAAAACTTTAACAATACACGTTTGACAAATGTCATTTTTGTCTTCCGTGACCACGGCTACTGAAAAGCGGCCGAAACGTCGGATAAACCTAAATCAAATAAATTACCGCGCTTAAAACCGTTAAAACGTAGTTTTATTATGTGTACAAGTCGCGAAAACTTAAGAAAATATTATATAGATAGATGTTAGAAAGGGATAGATGTATAAACGAAAGTTCTCGAACAGAAGGTTCGGGAAGGAAGAGACAGAGATAGATAGAGGGGTTCTAGAAAATTCTTATATGGTATATAAACAGCGTAAGGCGCGCTTACCGGGCAGTTTAAAAGTTGAGTTCAGTCCAAGACGGTGAAGCAACAAGTGCGATACTAAAGAGTTGTTAGAGAAGATTAATAGAGGACAGAGACGAATTAAGTGGTGAATTTAGTGACAAGTTTGGTGGACAGATACGTAAAGGAAGTGTGTAGCGTAGTTCGAGAGAGGGACCAGAGGCGAGCTACACGCGATAATATCGGAGGTGGTCAACGCAATATCGGCGACGGTATTGAGTGTGTGTGTGTGTGTGTTTAAGGACAGCAACCCTACAGGGAGGTACTGCGCGCGGCTTTGTAAGTCAATAAAAGCTCTTAGATAAAAACTGGTGTTTTCTTCCAATCCATAGGTGCGTACCCCCGCTCGTACGTAACAATATAGTTGACTAATATATTGTTTTATTTAAACATATTTATTTATAATATTATGCATAATATATACTTAACCAAATACTTAAAAAATAAACTAAATTATAAATAAATTAATATAAAGAATGTAACAAATCGCCGCCAGAGGGAAGCGTGCCCAGAAGGTTGACTGTATTCCCTCGCTGTATGGCAATGCTGATTCGTTGCGCGAAAACCGAACCAGCCTTCTGATCACGGGTTATATCAAAGAGTTTCTTACAAATTTCTTTGAAGAAACCCTTTGCCGATGGAGCCCACGGATTCTAAAGTTTATCGTAAATAAACTTACTTCAGTGATAAGATATAGCTTATTTTTATATTTGTTTGCAATAGTATTCCTCATATTATTTTTTTGTTTTGTTTTGTGTTTGTTTCGTTTTGTCTATCCGTGAGTTACTTGAACGCCCCTAACGGAAGACCAGCGCTGGTTGAGCCAACCAGCATCATGCTGAGTTATGACGGATTCAGAACTTCATTTCAATTGTATTGTCTTATTTATAAGTACGTTTGATGTCTATGTACATACATACGTACATACATAAATTCACGCCAGGTTCCTTGCGGGGTAGGCACGAACAACAGAGCGCCATTTAGGCTTATTCTTCCACACCTCACTTGCTTCTTTGACATTCATAGCTCTTGTCATGTAGTTTATGTATGTATGTAGTTCTGAATAAAATATTTTTCTTTCCTTCTTTCTTTAAATCGCAAATTTGTTTTTTTTTTCTTGGCACCGACTTTAAGATTTTTTAGAAAATATTTATTTATTCTAGTTAACTGTTAATCCCAGGTGTTGCGGATTATTTTATATTATAAACATATTGTTAGCGAAATTGTAATAAATAAATAAAATTCGCTTCTAAACATTATATTTGCTTTGTTCGTAAGGAAAATTTTCACAAATGACAAACATGAAAATTAAAGAAATAATATCACATATTAATTTTAAATTATGAAAAATAAACATTCTAAAAAGTTCCAACACCAGGTAGTAGTAGTTATACTATGGAGGAATTGGACACCTCCGGGTCGGCAGTGAATAAATGAAAATCCAGAACACATGGATAAGAGGCACTTTAATTCCACAAGTAGAGCGTTATATATGAACACATTAAGTACAATATTAGTATTGATGATTCGGTGGTGTTTTGCCGGGAAGGAAGTGCTTTTTATATCTGTCATAATATGACAATTGTTTTTCCTTTTGTGTTAGTGATGTGACGCGCAACTAGTGCTGTGCACATAATGCCGCCACAATACTACTACATCGAAACCTTTTTTGTTGTTGTGGATTCCTTCGAGTTTTAAAGTTTGACACGCCTCGTAATACGTTTATTAACAATAGCTGTTGCGGCGGCGCTGGGTTTAGTGTCAATTTTGCGGGGAAATAAGTGTGGGACAATTTGGACGGGGTTTGAGAACGAGCACGCACTTACCTGGTTCATGGTAATGACACAAAGCGGCTCCTCTTCTCCACTATACACTTCGCTACACTATTGTTATTTTATATTTATACAGTATTTATTTTTACATACATACATAACTTCACGCCAGGTCCCTTGCGGCAACAGAGCGCCATTTAGGCTTACTCTTACACACCTCACTTGCTTCTTTGACATTCATAGCTCTTGCCATGCACTCTCGTCTGTTCTTAAGGCTCCTGACATCACCTGCTAGTATACGATCAAGGTGTTTAATTTTATACGTATATATTTATTATATTTATATTATGTTAATTTATTTTATATTTATAGTTCGGAGCGGGTTACTTATAAATTATATATATATTTGCGGGCGCGTTATATATTATTTTAAATTATGATATCTTATTTACAATGCGGAGCGATTTATTTAATTTATTTTATGATATGACAATGAATGAATGACGTGACGTGCGAAAGAGGAACGCGCTGTCACATTTCAAGAAGAATTAAAACATGTCGAAGAAAACTATGAATAGGTCGAAAGGATACATGGCGGTACCAATAGCATTTTCATTTACTTCTGCCACGAGCCGCAAATCGTCTATAAAATCATCCCTATCCATTATTTGTTATCAATTAATTAAATAAAGAATAATTTATATACACTACACTTCAGCCGTTTCCCATGTTATTTAATTTTGTTAATGTCAGTTCACTGTCGAATTGTCAATTGTCGCTTTGTCTATGCTTAAATCCATCATAAAACTACCCAGCAGCTTGGAGTAACTTTTACTCGGAGACTGAATTAGTCTACTCCTTGTTTACTCCACGTTTATTAAAACTGTTATGAGTTACAGGACTCGAATTAAAATAAATGCCGTTGGAATTACCATAGAGTTTTTTGGAACTGTACAAACACGTATAAAACAAGTACAACATGAAACTGGACGCAACCAGTTCACACTGCACGATTCACTGCAATTTAACACGCGCAAAGTCCGTCACTATGTCGCTAATCGAAAGTACTGCACGTCTTATTAATATCGCGGTCGTCGAATGACTGCCTCACCCTTCCGTTCGGACATTGTTTTATACTCAATTGTATAATAGAACAAAGGATTGCGTTCGCAGAGTTAATCCCCCACACCTCTCAACTTCGACGGTCATAAAACAAGGATTAATTCGTTCGACATTAATTACAGCCATAAAATAAGTACGTTAATGTTTAACACGATGTAATAAAATAATTCGTTTTTATAACATGCCAGATGTGCGGCCTTTGTAACAATACTGATGTTGGTTGCTATTGAGATAAAACTAGAAGTAAAGTTGATCTAGGTTTACTCCATGTTTATTAATAAGACGACGATGGTCTGTCGTAGCCATCTCTTAAATAAGAGACTCTTAAGCCCCTAATCAATGGCCGTTTCAAATAAAACTTGCAATCTTGCCTCTTAGCTGTCACTTAAACTACCTCTCGATGTTGGTTATTTTGACAGTTATTTATGAGTTACTTTACCACCACCTCTGATTCCTTAAGAGGAGTTTATGGGTAAGATTTTCGTTAATCAGTTGATGAGCAGTTTCTTAAAATTTAACAAACGATTATAAGGCCACCATTAATTAGGGGCTTAAGAGTTTCTTATTTAAGAGATGGCTAATCCTTTCTTAACGAGATTATTATAAGTAAGGCCCTAGAATGTACCTTGAAGACTGTTTATCCCAGATGTTCTATTTCGATGGTTTGTTAAAGTTACTTTATTTGTTTGTTCTCTTCTAGCTGCGTACTGCTTCTGGAATGATGCGAAGAGCGAACAAGAAGATTCATCTAAATATGCTGTGGGTTTGGGCCAGATATACACACAATGGAACGATCCAGAAGATTATTCAACTGAGTACTTTGATGTATGTTTCTAGTATATACATCTTTTGCTGTTTTCCACTTTATACCTACTAAAGAACTTTAGAATTTTTTCAAAATATAATATAAAATAAAACGAATAAAATTAAAATAAAGATGCAATTAAAAAGTTACTTGTGAAATCTTTTTTAAATAATACATACAAAAAACTCTTTGACACTACCCGTGATCAGAAGGCTGGCTCATATATATTTGCATAACAAATAAGTATTGCCATATAGCGTGGTAATGCAGCCAGCCTTCTGGGCACGCTCCCCGTTGGCAGTGATCTGTTACATAATGTATTTTAGTTTCAATGTCTTTGTTTTTTTAATTAATGTAATAAACTATTATATGTACATATATTATTAGATATACGGTGATAATACATTGCAACATGTTCCTTCCTTCAGCATTCTTACTACTTTTACGTGCGAGCGGGGGGGGTACGCACTTAGGATTGGAAGAAAACACCAGTTTTTAACTAAACACTTTTATTAACTTACACAGCTGCACGTCTTACCTCTCCGTCCTCTCCGCACGACTAACAATGTACTGTCTCGACGATAAGGTATCTCACTCACAACACCGTCGCCGATATTGCGTAGACCACCTCCTGCTACTGCAGTGCTCACCTCCGATATTGCCGCGTGTAGCTCGCTTCCGGTTACGCTACACTCCTCTTTCACTTAACTGACCACTCAACTTGTGACTAAAATCACCATTAAACTCGTCAGTGTCTTCTATTAAACTCTTCTTCCAACTCCTTCGTATCGTATTTGTCGCTTCACAGTCAATCAATCAGTTATCTTCAACTACGCCACTTGTAGTGGTGGCGTGTTGGTGAGGGGGCTTCGAGCAAAACTCTTTGCCCCAGCTGCAGCTCGGAGGGCCTCTACCCTCCGGTAACTGTATGTGGGAGCCGCCGTGGTGTCGGCAGCTCGCGCGGGCCAATCCGCGGCTTTCCTTGGCCTTCACGGGCTTGGCGTGGGCTACGTCAGCGGCTTGGTTGGCCTGTCATGGCTTTCGATGGCCTTCCCGGGCTTCAGTTGGCCATCTTTGGCATCTGGTGGCCTATCGGTGGCATTAGGGGCATAGATCGCGACCTCTTACATCACCCTAATCCCGGCGGATGAGGTGACGTGGGGTCGATAGCCAGATTTTCTTCCAACATCCATCTGGGGGTCGCGCATGTAGCGGGGCGATCCCGTTCAGGTGGGTATGGCGGCAGTTGTCGGCGCGGTCGAACATCCGACGCGCCGACATCACCACGAAGTCCTCCACCGACGGGACGCCCAAGTCGCGAGCGATGACGTCATTTCTGACGTATCGACCCGCGTCCGTGCACATCCGCAAGGTGATGTTTTGCTGTTTTTGTAACAGCTTCTTGCTGGTGGCCGAGCACAGCGCATACCATGCCGGAGCTGCATATGTGAGCCTCGAGCGGAGATAGGTCTTGTAGACCCCGATCTTCGTCCTCAGGGGCAGTCTGGATGATAGGACAGGTCGGAGCAGGGCTCTGGCGGCTCGTGTGGTGTTCACAGCCTTTACCACTTGGAGCCGCATGCTCAACGACCTGTCGATGTGTGCCCCGAGGTATTTGACCGAGGTCTGTCACTCGATCTCCTGGCCTCGAAGCTGGAGCTGCTTCGGCATGATGCGCCGGCGGGCGACTAGTAGCGCGGCAGTCTTCCCCACGTTGACCGCCATGCGCCACCTGTCCAGCCACGCCGGTATCTTGTCAAGCATGCGCTGCATTCGGCGAGCTGCGTGATCGGCATTGATTGAGGTCGCGATATAGGCGCTGTCGTCTGCGTACAACGCCAGCATTATATCCGATTCCCCGGGTCGTAGCGAACCCTCTAGGGTCGGGATGTCGTCTGTGTACAGACCATATAATGCTGGCGACAGACAGCTGCCTTGGGGAACACCGACAGTTATAGTACGCTTTTGCGAGATGGTCGTTTGCTCTACCGAAACATAAAAGTCCCGGCCGTGTAAAAATGAGGCTATTAGTTTTATAATAGCGTGCGGTGTATTAGTGCTAATTAGTTTGTAGATAAGTCCTTTATGCCACACCCTGTCGAAGGCCTTCTCGACGTCTAGGAACACACAGACGGAGTCCCGGCCCTCGTTCAGGGATGTGGCAAGGTGGTGGAGTACTCGCGTGAGTTGGAGCGTGGTCGAGTGGCTGCTGCGGAATCCGAACTGCTCCGCGCGCGGCTCTATATGTGGAGCCAGGCGCCGCAGCAGCAAACGCTCAAACAACTTCGCTATGTGCGGCTGTAGTGTAACCGGCCGGTAACTCGCAGGTAGGCGCCGATCCTTGCCTGGTTTCGGGAGCATAACGACCTTGCCTGTCTTCCAGGCGTCGGGGAAATGGCTGGTCCTGAGAATTCCATTAAAAAGGCGCGCGAGAGCCGCGAAGCCTCTTGCTTCACAGTCTCATCATCATCAGTAGTCTTCGACGACGTCACTTGTGTGTGACGTGTCGGTGAGGGGGCTTCGAGCGGGGGCTCTTTACCCCGGCTGCAGCTCGGAGGGCCACTACCCTCCGGTAACTGTGTGTGAGAGCCGCCGTGGTGTCGGCGGCTCGCGCGGGCCAACCCGCGGCTGCGATGGCCTTCACGGCTTTGCGTTGGCTACATCTGCGGCGTTTGTTGGCCTCTCATGACTTTCGATGGCCTTCCCGGGCTTTAGTTGGCCATCATTGGCATCTGGTGGCCTATCTGTGGCATTAGGGGCATAAATCGCGACCTCTTACATCACCCTAATCCCGGCGGATGAGGTCACGTGGGGTCGATAGCCAGATTTTGTTATGACGTAAGTCTGGGGGTCGCGCATGTAGCGGGGCGATCCCGTTCAGGTGGGTATGGCGGCAGTTGTCGGCGCGGTCGAACATCCGACGCGCCGACATCGCCACGAATTCCTCCACCGACGGGACGCCCAAGTCGCGAGCGATGACGTCATTTCTGACGTATCGACCCGCGTCCGTGCACATCCGCAAGGTGATGTTTTGTTGCGCTTGTAGCAACTTCTTGTTGGTGGCCGAACACAGCGCATACCATGCCGGAGCTGCATATGTGAGCCTCGAGCGGAGATAGGTCTTGTAGACCCCGATCTTCGTCCTCAGGGGCAGTCTGGATGATAGGACAGGTCGGAGCAGGGCTCGAGCGGCTCTTGTGGCATTTATAGCCTTTACCACATGGAGCCGCATGCTCAACGACCTGTCAATGTGTGCCCCGAGGTATTTGACCGAGGTCTGCCACTCGATCTCCTGTCCTCGAAGCTGGAGCTGCTTCGGCATGATGCGTCGGCGGGCGACTAGTAGCGCGGCAGTCTTCCCCACGTTGACTGCCATGCGCCACCTGTCCAGCCACGCCGGAATCTCGTCGAGCATGCGCTGCATTCGGCGAGCTGCGTAATCGGCATTCATAGAGGTCGCGATATAGGCGCTGTCGTCTGCGTACAACGCCAGCATTATATCCGATTCCCCGGGTCGTAACGAGCCCTCTAGGGTCGGGATGTCGTCTGTATACAGACCATATAATGCTGGCGACAGACAGCTGCCTTGGGGAACACCGGCAGTTATAGTACGCTTTTGCGAAATGGTCGTTTGCTCTACCGAAACATAAAAGTCCCGGCCGTGTAAGAATGAAGCTATTAATTTTATAATAGCGTGCGGTGTAGTGGTGCTAATTAATTTATAAATAAGTCCTTTGTGCCACACCCTGTCGAAGGCCTTCTCGACGTCTAGGAACACACAGACGGAGTCCCGGCCCTCGTTCAGGGATGTGGCAAGGTGGTGTAGTACCCGCGTGAGTTGGAGCGTGGTCGAGTGGCTGCTGCGGAACCCAAACTGTTCTGCGCGCGGCTCTATATGTGGAGCCAGGCGCCGCAGCAGCAAGCGCTCAAACAACTTCGCTATATGCGGTTGTAGTGTAACCGGCCGGTAACTCGCAGGTAGGCGCCGATCCTTGCCTGGTTTCGGGAGCATAACGACCTTGCCTGTCTTCCAGGCGTCGGGGAAATGGCTGGTCCTGAGAATTCCGTTGAAAAGACGCGCGAGCGCCGCGAAGCCTCTTCTAGGCAGGAATCTCAGGGCCTCCGTAGGTGTCCCGTCGCAACCCGGCGCTTTCCGTCTGGGGAGACGTAGCGCCGCCTTTCGGACTTCGGCCGGGGAGATAAACGCCTCCCCGCCGAGCGGCTCGTGTGGGCGCGACAGGAACTCGGTAGCTTCCCTCTCGACGCGCTGGTGGTGTTCCCGTATTTCATCCGACACCCCTGCTGGGACTGGGTGTGGCTGGAATTGCGTCTCCAAATGGTCGGCGAAAATTTCAGCACGATCCATTGGCGCAAACCGCCTCTGACCCTGGGCATCCAGCAGTGGGTACGTGGGTATTGGCGTCCTTTGTAGAGCTCGGTTTAATGAGTGCAAGTCCGTGGCGTGTTCGGACACCCGGTCTATTACACTATCCCAGGTCTCGCCTCGCCATGCTTTCACGGCCTCTGAGACCCGGGCTGTTAAGGCGTTCAGCCTAGCCTTGAGCACCGGACATCTGGTTCTGGCCCACAAGCGCCGGAGTGCGCGCTTGTGGCTGATGTCCTGGCTGAGCCGGGCTGGGAGCTCTGGACGTCTGCTCCGCGGTGTGAACATCGTAGTTCCGGCGTCCCTAGCGGCCTCGATCCGCTCCATAATGAGCCTAGTGGCTCGCTCGACCTCCGCTGGGGCGGAGAGGCCTTCTAGGGGAATACCATCCTCCATACTTCTAGTGTACGCTGCCCAATCAATTCTTGCACGCTGCCCTCTCGGCGGCACTGCCACCGCCGCCATTGCCAGCGTGACAAGTACTGGGAGGTGCTGCGTATCTTAGTCATACAGCACCTCTGCGTGGATTGGGCAGCTTATATTCTGGTGTACTACGATGTCCAACACATCCGCACTGTAGCGTGTGTTAGTTGGGATATGGGTAGGCGCACCCGGTCCGAGCACCGTGAGGCCGATACGTTCGGCGTCCTGTATCAGCCTCCCGCCCGTCGGGTTAATGACCCTTGACCCCCACGCGTGATGTTTTGCGTTCAAATCCGCCATCAACACTGTGGGGGTCGTTCCACAAAATATATTCTCTAAATCAGTGCGGTGCCATCGAGGGCTCGGCGGTTTGTAGCCGGCGAATACTTTCGCCTCCCTACCCGCGGCCTTTATTAGTACCCCGATGGCGCGGAGCTCCTGGTAGTCGGGATGCGGCAACTCATCGTGTACAATGTCTCGCCTCACTAGGACCGCCGTGCCCCTATACGGTCGGCCCTGGGGCGAAACTTCATCACGCCTGTACACAATGTAGTTTGGCATCTTAAATGACATGGTTGGTCGGAGATTTGTCTCGCCCAGGAGTATAATATGAATATCCTGCGACTGGGCGAGACTGCGCAGCTGGGCCTCTTTCCCCGCCACTCCTCCGGGATTCCAGTATAACAGACGTAGCCCCGAGTTTGTGTTATCCATTATGGATTGTAGTGACTCGGGGCAGAATACGAGTCGCCGCCACCTGGAGATCTCCCCCGGCGGCGATCGTGGAGATCAACTCCGTCAGGGCCCCGCAGAACATCTCCATACGGTTTCACAGTCTTGAACTGAACTCAACTCTAAACTGCCCGGTAGGCGCGCCTTACGCTGCTTATGTAGCCGGAAGAATTTTCTGGAACCCATAATTTCGTTATTCTTTTATTTACTATCTGTCCCTTTCCAAACATCTATCTATTTCTGTCTTTTCCTTCCCGAGCCTTCTATTCGAGAATTCGTTTATATATCTATCCCTTTCTAAAATATATCCGTCCTTGTCTTTACCGTCCAGAATTATCTAGCTTTTTCTAAAAATTCTTAAATTAGATGGTTCCACAATTATTCGCCGCACTATTATTGAAGTGAAACTTCTATATAGACGGGGGAAATTATAAAATAGAAGGTTTTCAAATTGGACAAGTATATTAACAATCTGCCCGTAACACTTCAAGTTGAAATTTTGTTGCGATTCATTTTGTCACTATCACTATCAGTTGAAGATTTTCCACTTGTCCGTTGCGATTCGTTTTGCCACTTGTCCGTTGCGATTCGTTTTCCCACTTATCCGTTGCCATTCGTTTATCCACTTATCCGTTGCGATTCGTTTTTCCACTTGTCCGTTGAAGTTTCACTTCTAATGTGTGTCCCAGCACACGTCGATTTTTTTTATTAACAAGTAAATATTTGGAAATGTTTTCAGCTTATATGTCTGAAGATATCTGATTATTATGACGGTTCAGTTGGCAATTACCAGTCTGATATTGCAATACTAAAGCTGAATACGCTAGTCGAGTACAACAAGTATATAAGGCCGATCTGTTTTGATCGTAAGAATATTGTGGACATTAAGATGGATGTTGGAAGAGTAAGTACAGTGCAATTTCTATTACGAAGGTTGTAGAAAACAGGCATCAGGTGAGTATTCCACCATTTTCAGACTTCCATAGCTAGACTCCGCGCCACCAAAGTGCCGCAGTGCAGCGCTGCAATCGTTATACTTAATTCTACTAGAGTAATTATTTGCTAATCGATGTAAGTGATTATTGAATATTAAATACAAAATATTCCATAATTAAAGCTTTTATTTCCTGGTTTAGTATAAACAGTCGGTCATAGAGTAAAGTCTTTTTACGTATTCCCAGTAAGGCCTTTGATTGATACCCATATTATTGGAGTGTGCCAAAAATAACTAGTCCGCCATCTTGGGCCGTCCGACATATTGGATTTAGAGTAAATATAACAAATCCGAAGATTAGAAAATCTTCGTTATACCGAAAAAAATTAACAATGACTTACTAACTTAACAATGAATGTTTGTTATATAGAGGTAAATTTGTCCTAAGATTAGTTTTATCAACCTTAAGAGAATCGTAAAGTTATGAACGCATTTTATTGTTTATTTAACTAACAACACTACACATTGTGAAAGTTTAAATTCTTGGATTGAGTTATGGTAAGTAAATGAATATGTTTGAACATATCGAAATATGAATTCTTTTTAATATGGATTGTTAGAATAGGTACTTTTGGCAAAGCTTGTAAGTTAATAATAATCTTTATAGCAGAGGTTAATTATACTTTGGAATCTGTCGATTTGTTTTGCAATGAATTAAAATTCGTTACAGAGAGGTTTTCTAAAACGTAATGTAAAGGTCTATTTTGTATTAACACGTACGGCCGGTATTTCGGTATTTCAAATACTTGTACAATCAACAAAATCATTATATTGAGCTTCTTTATAATAAGGCCTCATTGTACGATGGACTATAGGTTGGTTAAAAAGAATAGAAAATATAAGAAGCGCGACTTTCGTACATTTGTCTAATGTCTAGCAGCTCCAATATTGTGACAAGAGTAATTTTGGTACTTACTATTAACATGTAGTACGAGTATTACATCGAAATAGAAATAGGGAAGCTCAAAAGCAACAAACATAAACAGTTTGTTGAATCCTCTCTCGGTTTTATTCTTCTTATCTCCGCAACAGGGTATACACTATTTTAAGACCTAATTAAAAATATAGTTTGTTTCTAGGTCGCTGGGTGTAGCATTACGAGCCAAGAAGGGCATTCGTCTCAAATACGCCATTACGTGAAGCTGCCATATGTGAAGCTGTCTGAGTGCAAGAAAATGGTACCAGACGACTTTAGACGCAACCTGGCTGAAGACAAATTCTGTGCAGGAGGCATCAATGGTGCGTCATCCTAAAATAACCTATATAATGATTAGTCTATTACAAAGTCACACATATATTATTTTCCACTACCCATTTGTCTGCCCACTTTCAACAGCCCAACCTACACATCCCACGGCTCACATTTACTTATCACTCCCATTTGCCGCTGCCAGTGCCCACGTCCATTTGCCACTGCCCTCTTCCTATTTCCACTTGCCACTTCCATTTGCCCTCGATGGGCACCGATTACACTGAACTGCCCACAATTCACCTACCACTTCCACAGACTTCACTGACTAATTAAGTCATTTATTTCAATAATAAGATGTCGTAATGATCAGGTTTGTGCGTAAGTTGCGGCGTCGTTTTTTCATAATCATTCGTTGATACCTGTACCATACACGGTGGGATCGGTTACCCGACGGCACAAATCCACAAGATAATTTTTGGTACTTAGATACTAGGTACTTACCTGATACTCCGGCCAGCGGTGGTGGCAGTACGAACAAGGGGGAACACTAATCCGTCAGTATTTTAAGGGGGGGCGCCCCTTGAGAGGAAATATATTTAAATATCGTACTAAGCTACTACTACAAGCAAAACACTACGGGGGATGGATAAACACACGCGCGCCTCGCCCTTTTCACTTGCTCACTATTATAATTATTAACTTGTTATTACTACTATAATGTTCCACTCACTTGTAATTATCAAAAATTCTCAATAAATAATTAAATACTAAATAATATCATGTGAGAGCGATCACACCGTGCATCTTCAAGACAACTCCGTGGCATACATTTCGACGCGATAAAAAAGTGCCCTCGTATGTATCGCGTAACAGTCGAAAACCAGCGTTCGATATCTATATTCCGAGAAATACCCAAAAATATAAATTATTAAAAACATACATTAATAACTTCGAACTGATTTTTTTAAAATCTTACTGATGGCTTAGCTACAAGTTGGCTTTGTCGCCTTAATAATTGACAATCAACTTATTGTATAAAATAAAAAATATTGCAATATAATTAACGCCCGCTCTTCAAACAAGAGGCACAACAAGAGGAGAAAGTTTACTCTAGTTCGATATATAATTCAAGACACCTACCTACGTAATGGCTTGTTTTCCTAGAGTATCATCAACTTTTTCCTGTCCCGTAGACTAACATGTGATGGTACCGACTGTGTTATCACTTCTTTACCTGAGTTTTGTCTTGTAAAATAAGACCCAAAATCATGTGGGCTAACGGAGCTCCTCTTACCATAGAAGTACACCGAGCCAATTGGTGGAGCAACTTTTTAAAAAATGTCTATGTTCTATTTAACAGTTACAGTAAAAAGTTACCTATGTATTTATAGTATTGGCGCTATTTTCAGGTACTGCACTGTGCCAAGGTGACAGCGGCGGCGGTCTGGTTTTCCCTGACAGCTTTACAGAGGCCCGCTACGTCCTGAGAGGCATCGCGTCCATAGCGTCAGTCTACAACAACGAGTTCAACAAATTCGCTATCACCACATTCACCGATGTATCGAAACATTTAAACTTCATTAATAACTTCCATTGCGACACATAATCTATTGGTGGCAGTTGCTTCTTTTAAAATGAAACTCGATGTAGACTGGACTGTATGATTAATATTAACGTTATTTACATTTACAATTAAATTATATATATAAGAAGCACGTATTGGTGCTATTACGAATAATTAAGTGCGAGAAAGTGTCGAGTCATAGTAGTGTAAGAGTTGTGAGTGAATGCTTTTTCCGGCCTTAAAGTCCGCTTATATATCCCACGTCCCGTTCGACGCCTAGCTGCTAATTGTGCGAGCTATGGGCGTCGGATGTATGTGGGGAGAGTAGGTGTTATTAGTATCGATCAGCCGAACACGAAAGTACCGTGGCTACTCCAGCCAAATTTTGGAAGAGAGATGAGGCTTCCAATTGACCCTATAACCGGGACACCGCCAGATATCCCAACACCAGTAACAGATTATGTGAGCGATCTTCAGGATAAGTTGAAAAACGTACACTCGATGGTTCGTGAGAACAGTTTGAAGACTGGGGAGAAGATGAAAACCCGTTACGATCGAAGTGCCAAGGGCAGTAGCTTCAACGACGGTAGCCTAGTATGGCTTCATAGCCCACTTAGAAGAGACAGGGAAAGCCTGAAACTTCAAGCTCGGTGAGAAGAACCTTATAAAGTCATAACGCGGATCAACTACCTCACGTATAAAAGGAGTAAGAGGAAAACCGAAAATTGTAACATGTAGATCGGCTCGCCCGCTACCAAGGAAGCAATGATGCTCGGGACGAGCATCACTAAGAGGGAGATAGTGTTACGAATGACAAAGACAAATTCCGCCTTCATACTTGTAGAAACGCATTTATTACCTTTCGGAATTAGGACTTCTTTTGTACACTTTGTGGTAAAATTTGTGATTTAAAAAAAATCAGCCAATCAAAAAGATATCTTTAGACCACAGGAATATTAATAAAATATTATTCAGAGATACCTTTTTTCGTCAACATAGATCCATCGGAAACACCACGAATGCGTGTAGTAGTACTATTTTCATTTATGATCGCATGGTGTGATAAAGCAACATAATGGCCATGTTTTAATGTATAAAGCAACATATTCATCAATAAAATGTTTATAATCTGCAAATAAGTGTTTATTTTTATGTAATTTCTTTTCTAAATTATAAAATCTATGGAGCGCCAAACCAAAAGAATTACCTTGTGTACTATTGATATGTTCTAGAATTTAGAGAGGTAAATCTACCTGAAACTTTTCGTTTTCTAATATGACCGAGCACTGAAAAATATTCTCTGCAATTTCTTGCTCAGATAAAGCTCTCTTGCTCTCATTTTGTATTTGAGGTACACTTTCACATTCCCAAAAGCATTTAAGAGTAGTAAGTATTAAGAGTAGTAGTATTTGTAACAGCATTCACGCAAACGAGTGAGACGAGCTCAGATGGCTGTGGTGTTAATGGAAAGTCACCACCAACTACGTACCCAAACTGGCTATACACAATATGAAAAGATTCTGTCTGGTTGCTATCCTGAGTAATGTACCTATCCACGGCTAACTCAGCCTGTCCTTGCTGTATATTTTCGCCGACAGGCCATTGTAACGCTTGGAAAGTAACATCAACTCCTAATAGTAAATTAATCTCAGACATAATATTATATTCTGGATCTCCCAATGTTATGCCGGAGGGAATACTTATTAAATCAATATTGTTTTGTGGTAATGGGCAAGTAATTTTGTCGACCATATTGCATATAATATTTACTTTGAATTTAGAAGTCAATGATTGAATTCTATTGGAATTGCATTATTAACTTACAATGTAAGGCTTTGAAGACTACGGGCCATAAAAATGGTCCGGACATTTGGAGGGCTTGCGTAGGGCCATGGGGAAGACAACACGTAGAGGCCCCTTGACAAATTTAATGTAAATGTGTCGTGACACTGACCGGCGATTATCCCTGTCTACACCATATAATAATATACCCAAGGACAAGCCCCGGCCAGTGTAGGACTATTGTGGGAAATGAGGGCAAAAAGTACCAGGCTATTAGGTTGAACTGCTAGTACTAGGGGTCTGGGAATATGGGGACAAGGGCGTCTGCCTGTCACAATGTTCAGGGAGCATAGGAAAATGGGCAGATGGTCCCTACGTGTGCCCCAAAAAATGCCATAGAAGACAGGGGCAACATGGGTGATTGGCTAAGGGGTGTAGAGAGGTGGGCTGCAGGTCACTGAAGCTGCTTCTGATATGATGCCATTTATCACATCCACCCCTGGAGATTGGGTCTTAGCTCTCGCGATCTCCACTCCGTGCCGGCTGATTAAAGCAATCACGGAGGCCTTGCCTTGGCCCCCGGAGTCAGATACGCGGTGTCGCTACTTGTTTAAGGCTTCGCCACAAAGCGGTCATATGTTAATATAGTTATTTATTATTAACTCCTATAATATTAGAATTAATTCGCATAGGAATGAGCCCTAAATCCTCCACAGCTTTCTTCGTTATGAAATTGATCTAAGAAGCAGAGTCCAGTATGGCTTTGACAGGTACTTCCAGATTTTTTCGTCCCTACATCTTCACTCGAGCTGTTGGAATTATAGTTTGACAAGCATTATCTCTAGAAATTAAAATAACAGGTGTGTTGTTTTAATTATAATGAGCAAGAGAATTATGCCTTTTATTACAAGTGGCGCATCTAAAATGGAACCTACATTTACTTAAATGTGAATTCAGAAAAAGATTATATTTTACATTTTGTCTTTGACAAATTTTAAATTTTAATTTTAAGGTTGATCCGAATCTAAAATCCACTAAAAAATAACTAAATACACATGTAAACAATACTAATGATACGTGCGACTGGGGGTATGCACTTAGGATTGGAAGGAAACACCATTTTTTAACTAAACGCTTTTATTAACTTACACAGTCGTAAGTCGTGAATAACCAGTACTTGAAGTGACAGCTGAATTCATAGGGAAACGCATCGTAGGTATGTGATCGTTCCGTCTTATGAACTCGTTGAACCAATATAGCGAGTTGTGGTTTAAGGTCACGGTTCTTTGTCTCCACTGGATTTACTTGAGGGTGATATTTAGGCGTAAGGACTTCTGTAATACTGAATGAGTTACATACCTGCTGCATCACCTCGCTAATAAACTTTACTTTACATTATCGCTTATTAGTCTAGGGACTCCATACCTCAGAAAAACTTCTTCTACCATAATTTTGGCACATTGTGCACTGGTAGCATCAAGCAAGGCAAATAACTTAACCCAATTAGTACAAGTATCTTCAAGTATCAGGACTCACCTTTTATTGTTAGGAGTTACTGGTAATGGACCGAAGAGGTCTACTGCGACTACTTCAAATCTACGGTTAGTCGCAGGCGTTTGTAAAAGTTCACTAGGTTTCTTATTATCAGCCTTGTATCTTTGACATTCTACACACTCTTTAACATAGTTGGCAATGGTTTGTCTCATGCCAGCCCAATAATATTTCATCCTTTAACGATCTAAAATACGTTCCCCAAAATGTCCAGCCGTAGGTGCGTTATGGTACTCTGCCAACAACTTCCAAGTGGCGTGATAAATATTTTTATAGAACTATGATGTCGTCGAGAAACGTTAATATAGAAACTTTAGACAAATCTTTACTAGACTTAAATCGATCCATAAGTCTTTGAAAGGTGGCTCCTGAGTTGCGTAGGCCCATTGCCATTCTCTTAAATCTAAAAGTTCCAAGCGGAGTTAAAATGCTGTTTTATCTTGGTCATCAGGGTGGAGCTTAACTTGAAAATATCCTGATCGTAAGTCTCATGTCGTCATGAAACTTGCAGACTTTGCTGCATGTAGAATATCTTCTTTTCTGGGAAGAGGGTAACGATCTGGCTCTGTTATTGCGTTTAATTTTCTATAATCGACACATAGCCGGACGCTTACATCTATTCTAGGTATGAGGACCACGTCAGCAGCCCACGGGGAGTCGCACTATTCCATGACGTCACCTTCTAAAAGTTTCTCAGATTCTTGTTCTAATAGTATTTTTCTACCTTGAGACATCGGGTATGGGCGAGGAGTTGGTCAGACTAGTAAAAACACGGATCTGCATTGTTATGGTTGTCAGGTAGGTGTTATCCGCTCAAACTGTTATAAATGTAAAGTTACACAAAACTTTAAGAAGCTAGAGTGTCACACCGTTTTGTCATATGATAACGTCAGTACACAACCATTAATTGAAATTCAAGTTGTAGGCCGTTTAGCTATTATAGATATTAGAGCAACTCATTTGATCGCAAGTCCAATGTTGTACCGTATTTTTAACCGACTTCGAAAAAAGGAGGAGGTTCTCAATTCGTCGGGATCTTTTTTTTGTTGCTTTTTTTTTATGTATGTTCGCCGATTACTCCGCCATTTATGATCCGATTTACGTGATTCTTTTTTTGTTCGACGCGGAATAGCTTCCAATTGGTCCCCTAAAAATTTTACATAGTTTGGCCCAGTAGTTTTCATTTTATGAACATTTTTCATGGAAATAATTTTCACTCCGTTCCATATGTTCGCCGATTACTCCGTCATTTATGATCAGATTTATGTAATTCTTTTTTTGTTCGACGCAGAATAGCTGCCATGTGGTCCCCTAAAAATTTGACGTAGTTTGGCCCAGTAGTTTTCATTTTATGAACATTTTTCATGAAAATAATTTTCACTCCGTTCCATATGTACACCGATTACTCTGAGATTTATGATTCGATTTACGTGATTCTTTTTTGTTCGACGCGGAATAGCTGCCATGTGGTCCCCTAAAAATTTGACATAGTTTGGCCCAGTAGTTTTCATTTTACGAACATTTTTTTGTTCCCGGTTCTTGGGACCTATATTTTTTAAGAAGCGCGGCACCATTCGTAGGTCCACCCATACATAGCTAGACACTAAAAAGTAACAAATAAAATTTAAAAACTTCGTTTAAAAAAACCGACTTCAGAAACTAAAAAACTAAAATGTATAAAATAACTTATTTCTAAAGCTATTATTATTAATATATATTATCTAAAACCTCTTGAAGTCGGTGCAAAGCAAAACATAAAAATTACTATATTTTGAAAATTACTAAGCACCGACTTTAAGATGTTTTAGATAATATATATTAATAATAATAGCTTTAGAAATAAGTTATTTTATACATTTTAGTTTTTTAGTTTTTGAAGTCGGTTTTTTTAAACGAAGTTTTTAAATTTTATAACCGATGCCGGAGTAAGTTTTAAGACCTATTCACGGACAATTGGATTTGCTGACGACTCACAACAAGGGCATGCTGCTCTTGAATGTGAGGTGGCAGTATGGGTAAAAGATCAGGCTATAATTACCACATTTATGGTACTTCCCAACGCTTAGACTAGTAGTCTATTAAGTAGGGATTTTGTGATGAAAGCTATAATTTTGATAGACTTACCACAAGTGACTTTATAGGTTGGTATCCTTTTATAATTAACCATGACTTAACAACCAACAGAGACACAGATTTGCGGATGTGCTGGTAGTGGACTGCTGTACATCGCACGAAGTTGAAATGCTTCGAGTTCATGCATGTTCCCGCTCCTGCCATGGACGCGGGCTGTGCATTACGCCAAGTTGCTGGATTGAGCCGTTGGAGTTCTCGGAGTCGCAGTCTGAAGTAATTGTTCCAGTGATATGCGATTATTTTGATGTCTGATGATGGTGTAGATGGGGGTTCGTTGTCGTTGTTCTTTGGTTCGCGTCTCTTCGGTGGCATAGTGGTAAAAACGAAATGATGGAGCGTTCCAAAACTTATGCTCAACCGGTGATGCTTCTAGTTCCAAAAGATAATACGACACCATTTGTAAAAAAAATATACTAGATTCGCTCTTGCGGGGACGGTTTTTTTCTTATTTCAAAATAAATTAATCTTCTATATAAAAATGAATGTTTGTCTGTATGTCCTTTATAGGATCGTAAACTATACATTTGACAATGTGATGATCTTTAGTAAAGTTGTTGTGCATGAGCCAGAGAAGGTTTCTGAGTTGGTTCACAATTGGACCCGGTAGTTGGCGCTGCTGGCGGCATATCGATTAAAGCTTTTCCGGGCAGGACGACGTCTGCCGGAACAGCTGGTTTTATATAATTTTGATCTGAATTCCCTGTTCGGGCGCCACAATTGTAGTTTAATTTTTTTAAGCTATCACAATTATTTGTAAACGACGCTAGATATACATTTGGACTTGTTTATTAATTAGAAAAGGTCTTATATTATCGTAAACATAGGCGAGGTCTGTTTTACATAAAGTGACCATTCTAAATTCGTAAAAGTTGGTAGAGGTTGGCGCTAAAGAATGAAGCCTCCGTTTTACAACGGTAAAAAAATGCTATAACACTCTCATTAGACGGGTTCTGTTTTTACTAAAATAATTATGGAACCCTAGAAACAAGGTAAATGATCATTAATTAATAGTTAACACAGAAATCAATTAAGTAAGATAATGAATGGTGTAATCATTGTTTTCTAAGAGAACACGTATTGTCATACAGAAATGTGTGTTCTTTCTTTTAACATGGTACATTAAGTCTCAAAAATGTTATTTAAAATTACACTAAGTTCTATTGTTATATTGGGTAAGTATTTTTTTATATTGTAATCTTTAATATTTTATATTAACTCTAGTTAATAACATGGACATTATCATCACTAATTATAAATTAATTAATTTTTAAAATAAAAAAATATAAAAAAAACTATAGGCTAATTAATGGCTATGTACTACTAACAGACTTATTTTCTTATGGGTATGTTACATAGAAAAGGAAGTAAATTAAATTTTAACTTATATGTATCACCTTCAAAAGAGTTCTCCAGTGGAACTAATTTTGAATAAAAACTCTTGAATTTTGATTTTTTAAAATTAATGTTGTGTTAGAGAAAGTTTGTAGTCATCTTTAAGGTTCTTAAAGAAGCTTATAAACTTACACTAACTGAATATGAATAAGACCGTAAGATTAGACTGCTTCTGTGCCAGAGGAAAACGTAAAGGCTAGATGGCGATGCTAATTCACTGTACGAAGTATAATGCAACATTTTGGTCATGAGTGGTATTAAATATTTTCCTACTTTGGAGAAATCCATACCACACGGACCTATTGTTTCAACTCCAAAGGGCACAAATATATACCCTCATTCTAAGGGTCCATATGTGCGCCGTTTGGGCGCTTCAGCTGATGAAGCAGTGTTGCAGTCTCTGACGCAGTCATTGGAAGATGTAATGGAGCCAAAATGCCAACGCATGTCGCTAGGAATGATTTGCCCCACTGGATGGCATACTATAGGGGTGGTAGGCACCACCCCTAGTCTATAATATGCCGGAATAACAACCTTGAGTTGTGTTCCGGCGGCATTAGTGACCAGGTTCCAGTCTGCTTTTAGAGAGCATTGGTAGCGACTATGGTGTTATAAATGCCAGAGGCGATGGTAACCGCTTTCCATCCATTTTTGAAAGTTAATTTATTTATTATAACAATATTAGTGTATTAGTAGTCGTACTGTACAGAGTGGAATCTTTCAGCGAGGCGGTAAGGGGAAGAACCTTAATGGTTGAACCTTTTAAAGGGAACGCAACAAATCCATAAACTTGACAGATCTGTCACCTCCATTCCACAAGTGCTCTGCTCTGTCCATCTGTAAAAAATATATTAAATAGACATTATAGCGCGGCAAGACCATTTAAGCGCGGGGCCTCGAATTTCTTCTGTCCCTTCAGGCTGTGCAGTAAGTACAAGACGTCAGAGTATCCGCATTCCCACCTATACCCGTGACCTGCCGCCAAGTTAGTAGCCTATGTAACCTCGTAAGGAGTGCTCATGTGGTGCACCTGCGCGCCAGGCGTTAATATCGATTTTTGTTGATTTGTTATGTAAAAGCATATCTATCAAAATAAATGTAAGGTCTGTGGCGAAACAAACCTTTTCGCCCACTGCCTGGCAGGCGATGTTTTTAGAATGAAGGATTGTCAATTGTGATGTGACAGAAGAGACAGAGAAAAGTCTTCTACAAAAATGTACATATTTTCATCCCTTTAAATCTCATTATATATTCTTTAAATCTCATACGTACGAAATTACATATTTTATAAATGAACGGGTATTTATTTCTTCAACGACCCGTCATTAATGGTGACCCCTAGAATTTGAGCACAAGGTTTTCAACGTACAACAATTTGGAAGCGCACGTCGTTGCCCACTACTCAAACTGTTTGGGCTGGAGTTTCAAGCCGAGCGATCCCCGGATGCGGACGTCTGGGACTGCTTCAGCGGGCACCCACAGCCCGCAGCGCCGACTCCATCTTCAGGCAGGGCCATCTGGATTGGAATTGCTCCAGCATAACATTCACGGCCCGCAGCGGATAATTTCGACGGTGATATCAACGATTTTCCGATTGTTCAAAAATAAGGGCGATCGCATACGGATTTTACGTATAAGGTTTTGCACATCTACATTGTTTAAATTTTATTTAATATTGATATTTTATGTTAATGGTTTGTGCGTTTGTCTGTATATTTCTTATTTTTGTTTCATTCTCGAGTGTGTAATTTCTTGTTTTTATCCTGTTTTGTATTTCGGTTGTACATATAATCCTTCACTATGACTTGTGTAAAAAGTATGCTGCAACAGGTGAAGGATATAGAGGATCAATATTCAAGAACGACGCTACGCGTTCCGGGGTACGTTCCGATTGCAGATCCGCTCCCTATCGATTCTTCCCCTTCGATTGCGGTGCCTGATGCTCACTCGTACACAAACCCATCGGATCTCGAGGTAATGAAGAAACAACTAGATATCCTAACCAAATTGTTTGACAAAATTGTTCTCCAGTCGCGTCATAGTCCTTGTTCCCGTACGAACAACAGACCGCGCTCTTCTTCCAACTTTAGTAACCGTATATGCTGGTATCATAAGAAGTTTAAGAACAAGGCTCATAAATGCATTCCGCCCTGCAAATATAATCATAATCAGAATTTAAACGCGATTCACGATCAGTAGTGACGGCGACTGATTGTGCTACACCCGGCCGTCGTTTATTTGTGACTGACTTGTCTGGGACCAACAGTCGATTTCTGATTGACACTGGTTCCGACATTAGTTGTTACCCGCGTACACTACTCAAAGGAAGACACGTAACTACTTCCAACTTTGATGTTTCCGCGGCTAATGGAAGTCCCATAAAAACATACGGCTCTATATCTCTTTCTTTAAATTTAGGGTTACGCCGGGATTTCAGGTGGAATTTTGTGGTAGCCGACGTAAACACGCCAATAATCGGCTCTGACTTTTTGGCATATTTTAATTTACTGCCAGATTGCCGCAACCAGCGTTTGTTAGATGGCACTACACGTTTGTCTGTCCACGCTATCGTCGCGGACACTTCTCAAACAAGTATCAAAACCATAATAAGCGGCAATTCCACTTATTTAGACCTCCTGAAAGAATTCCCGGATATTACACGACCACCTGGTGTTAATAGGGTTGTCAAACACACAACCGTACACCACATCCTTACCACAGATGGTCCACCGCTTGCGTGCCGCCCTCGCCGCCTCGCTGCGCAAAAACTTCAGGTTGCGAAGAAGGAATTCGAGGACATGCTGGCCTGCGGTACGGCACGACCGTCCAAAAGCCCCTGGTCCTCGCCTTTGCACCTAGCAAAGAAGGGCGAGAATGGTTGGAGACCCTGTGGGGATTATCGTGCTTTAAATGCCCGCACTATCCCAGACTCTTACCCAGTTCGTCATATAGGTGACTTTGGCCAAGACTTGGCTGGTTCTACTATCTTCTCGGTGTTAGACCTGGTCAAGGCGTACCAGCAAATCCCCGTTCATCCGGATGACATTTGCAAAACGGCCATCACCACTCCATTCGGGTTATTTGAGTTCCCGTATATGACATTTGGACTTCGAAATGCTGGGCAGACCTTCCAAAGGTTTATAGACGAGGTTGTGCGTGGTTTAAATTTTTGTTTCCCCTATGTAGATGACATTCTGGTGTTTTCCCGAAATCCCCAGGATCATGCTGAACACCTTCGCGTTCTTTTCAAACGCCTGTCAGATTACGGGGTAGTTATTAATTCATCTAAATGTGTTTTTGGCGCTGATGAAGTTAAATTTCTTGGGCATTGGATTTCTAAAGATGGCATTCGACCACCAGCTGAAAGGATTCAAGCTTTGCGGGAGTTTCCCTTACCGAAGACGGTTGAGGGCTTGCGCAGGTTCCTCGGCATGTTAAATTTTTACCGCCGTTTTATCCCGAAGGCTGCTGAGCTACAAGCCCCTTTGATCAACATGCTGGCTGATTCTCAGTTAAAGGGTCCCAAACCAGTTCCTTGGACTACTGACACTATTCAGGCTTTCCAGAACTGCAAAGACCATCTTGTCAGTATCACTCTTTTAGCCCATCCAGATCCTACTGCAAAATTAGGCTTATTCACAGACGCATCTTGTAGCCACGTCGGTGCTTGTCTCCAACAACGTGTTGGAGATGTCTGGCAGCCTCTTGCTTTCTTTAGCAAGAAGCTTACCCCTCGCCAGACAACTTGGCCTGCGTATTACCGTGAGCTCCTTGCGGTGTACGAAGCTGTTCAGCATTTTCGACGTGTTTTGGAGGCACAGCATGTGACGATCTACACTGATCATAAGCCCTTAATTTATGCATTTCTTCAGAGGCGCGAAAAACTACCTCCTCCACAGCTAAACCAACTTTCATTCATTTCTCAATTTACCACTGACATTTTACATGTTAAAGGTCAGGACAATGTAGTTGCAGATGCAATGTCTCGCGTTGAAGCTATAACATTGGAGGAGGAATATGACACTTTAGCCAAGTCACAGGAGTCTGATGAAGAGTTAGCCAAGTTGTTGACTGAAGGTTCCAGTCTCAAGTTATCTAAGGTTAACATTCCTGGTACAAAGTTCGTAATAGTATGCGACACCTCAAGAGGTAAGGCTCGTCCCTTTATTCCTCGTGACTTGCGCCGTGCTATTTTCAATAGGCTTCACAATTTAAGCCATCCGGGCATACGAGCGACCACAAAATTGGTCACTTACCGCTATGTTTGGCCTTCGATAAACAAGAACTGTCGGGAATGGACGCGTTCTTGCCTCGATTGCCAACGCTGCAAAGTTACCCGGCATATTTCCACTCCGGTTGGTACTTTTACCACTCCCACTCAGCGTTTCCGCCATGTCCATGTGGACATAGTTGGCCCCCTTCCACATAGCAAGGGCTTTCAATACTGCCTTACTGCTGTCGATAGGTTCACTAGGTGGCCTGAAGCCTGGCCTATGATTGGAATCACAGCTGAGGAAGTGGCTGAAACCTTCTTCAGGGAGTGGATAGCTCGCTATGGCGTGCCTCAAATTATTACCACCGATCAAGGCCGCCAGTTCGAATCTGCTCTTTTTCGAGCTTTAATGCAACTATGCTCTATCAAGCGCGTTCGTACCACGAGTTATCACCCGTGTGCGAATGGCCTTGTTGAGCGCATGCATCGGCAACTAAAAGCCGCAATTATGTGCCATCAAGAGTCCTGGGTTTTATCATTACCCATCGTGCTTCTTGGCATGCGTTCTGCGCTAAAGGAGGATCTACAAGCTTCTTCTGCCGAGTTAGTGTACGGGGAACCCCTGTGCCTTCCCGGAGAATTTCTTGCTCCTTCGCAGACTCCCAACTCAACTGTGGACGCTTCCGCCTTGGTATCCCAGCTTCGCCGCCACATGGCACAGCTGAAGCCTGTTCCCGGCTCACGTCATGGGCAGAAGTCCTCTTTCATTTTCAGAGACATAAATAATGCTTCTCATGTTTGGTTGCGCGACGACACAGTCCGCCATAGTCTCCAGCCTCCGTATAAAGGTCCATACAGGGTTCTTAGCCGGAAGGATAAAACCCTAACAATCGCCATCGGAAACAGGAATGCGGTTGTCAGCATGGACCGTGTCAAACCCGCATACCAAGTGGTTGACGACTCTCCATTTTCGGTCACAGTCTCATCTCCATCTCCACCTCCACCTCCCACCCAACAACAGAGCACCACAGACAACAAGAAAACCTACATCACCCGGTCTGGTAGGACAGTCACGTTCAGGTTACCATTTGGTTCGTAGGCCCTTCACCTGTTGCTGTGCTTGTTAGTAACTAAGTTTTTTTACTATTGTAATAATTAGTATTTTTAAGTTCTTCTTTTTGTCTCCGTGGGGGGGTGGTGTGGCGAAACAAACCTTTTCGCCCACTGCCTGGCAGGCGATGTTTTTAGAATGAAGGATTGTCAATTGTGATGTGACAGAAGAGACAGAGAAAAGTCTTCTACAAAAATGTACATATTTTCATCCCTTTAAATCTCATTATATATTCTTTAAATCTCATACGTACGAAATTACATATTTTATAAATGAACGGGTATTTATTTCTTCAACGACCCGTCAGGTCGAATTATTAATGATTAAACGAATTATACAGTACCAAACAAGTCTTCATTATTATAAGTGCCCGCTATAAAACTAGAAACAATCATCACACGCTTTCATTTGATTAGAAGCCACACGAAAATGATCATAGGAAACTGTCCATGGTTTTTCGTCCCGTAAAGTTTTGGACCAGTTTCAGAAACAGGATTGAATGGCATCAAAAATGTTTTTTGATTATCATTTTCTTGCTAACTGTACCTTTTTGAAGTGATAACTTGTAATGGGAAGCCGCTTCGTTATGTAACACGTTACGGCTCCAGTCTGTCTGGTTTCCTTTTCTCTCACTCTAACCTAGAGCCCTAGCCGTATTTCTTCAATTAGATTAAATAATGATACTAGTAACGTACTTATTCAAGAATTGTAACTAAGAATAAAATATATTTTATAGTCAATAAATGATTTTATAAATAAATAACCTTTCCTTACGTTATCATATTAATATACTAGCGGCCCCGTCAGACGTTGTCTTGCTCTGAAAAAATAAAAATCTAGGATCGGATCCCAGCGCCACCTACAAGTTCTAATTCTGAATCTACATCATCCGGGAACCCACTCAAACACACAAAAACAAAATCACCAAAATCGGTCCAAATGATTAGGAGGATTCTAGAACCCGATCTCAGCGTCACCTACCGGTTCCAACGGGATAAAAAGCATCCTATGTCCGTTTCCTGGTTCTAAGCTACCTCCCCACCAATTTTCAGCCAAATTGGTACAGCCGTTCTTGAGTTATAAATAGTGCAATTAACATGACTTTCTTACTTAACACTAATAAGTATTAATTTAAGTAATAACCTAAGCTTTGTCAAGCTAAACAATTTCAGTATTAAATAGTTTAACTTAGATTAGTATAAGTTATTACTTTTGTCGTGCATCCCCAGACTCACATATTTTTTTTAACTGTGAAAAAAAAAATGGTTAGTTGCCTATGACTATTTTCGTATAGCTGCAACGACTAACGTGCCTCTCCTTACACCCCCTCTGAAAGTTTCCACCTAATTACGTTTAACACTATCACAATTATAAACCAAACTCATTCCTGGGCTTGTCTGAAAGAGATCACCAGCATCACGTGTAAACCAACCACACATCGGTAACAAAACGTTTTTACGTTTTCTAGTCTTTTAGACTGGTAGCGCCATCTAGGATGTCGGATTTAAAATGTTTTAAAGTTAAATTTTCATCTAGTATCAGCTACAAACCGCGTAACGACATACCACGTGACAAAATTCCAGATTTGTTTAATTACTTTTTGATGCGATATTAATCGGTCACTAATTGTTTACGAATATAAACAATTAGTTTTTAATGCAATATTAAACGCTATTGTCGTTGTAAAATAATTTTAAGTAATATTATCTTATGTTTTGACATCTAGTACACATGATAAAACTACGTTAACTGTAAGGCTTTAGAACTCACTACCTCAAAACATAAAACAAGCAAGTCTGTGCTTTCGTTTAATTATGGAGGGTAGAGGTAAGGAGAACCATCTCAGTATATTAAAAAGTGTCCACTGAAGGGCAGCAAATTAAGGTGGCGCCATAATAGCAAGTGGAAAGTATTTAAAAATAGCGCCACAAATAATTAGAGTAGGATAGATACTAGATTAAAGAAGGAAAGAAAGACTTCCTCTTTGTCACCGCGCATTGTACGAAAGTGTAACTATTGCATGTCTCCTCATGGTGGAATTTTCAGATGATTTAGTTAGTTATCTCATTTAGTGAAATAGGTTTCAAAAATTGAATTGGTCTTAAATTTATATACATACATCTTAATACGAGAAAGTCTCAATACTTAACCAAATTATAATTTTTAAATTTTTCATCCCAGCACTTTACTTCGTTTATAACTGCTAAATTCATATAATTTCCTTTTCCTACACTAGCGCTATTTTGACGAGTTTTCGAACTATAATTTGCTGTTTACAGGTGGACACGTTTTCAACTGATCCCCCATACTAGGTGGTCCTCTTTACCTCTACCATACCATACATTTAATGATCTCGTCAAACAACACTATCTCAAATTTGTAACTGTATAATAATGTTATTTATTTGTGTGATTGGCATGGTGTTCTTTGAAGACACACAACTTGTATATGTAAATACATATGAATGTTTATATTATAATTTAGTAACATTTTCCTTTACATTCACGTATATATTAGTATATTATATCTATTGCATACGTACCCCCATCCTTAACGAGTTTCTGTCCATCCAAAGGTTGTCTGGAAGAAATTGCTCCCAGCGATAAGACTGCCCATTCTACTTATCTTGTACGAATTTATTTTGTATCATTGTGTACACAATAAAGTGTATTCTATTCTACGTTTTAACGGTTTTAAGCGCAGTCTTTTATTTTATTATTTCCGCTGCTACCGGCAGAACATAGATGTACTCATCGACTAATTGTAACACCTTTTTAACTTACCTATATTCGTAATCAATGTATTTAAATTTGTAACATTTACAATCAAACACTTGTCAAAAACAACATAACAACGTGACTGGGTCCATCTGTTATAATTAGTCCCACTGCTTGCCGCGATGTTACTTGTTTCGCGAGACTCTAATTTGAGCATTTTCGTATGTAACTTTATACTTATTTTTCTTTGTAGCCACTTTAACAACCCCTGCAGTTTGTGAAGAAATTTCAGCAACAAAAATATGCAGGTAATACCGACTTTATTCCTAATTAGTGCTGAGTTTCGATATATTTCTTTCATATCGACTCTAGCTTCTGGGCATCACTTTGACTCCAATTCTCAATTTTGGCACGTACGTCTTCAGTGCAAGTGTGGGCCAAAAAGCTGGGTGTACCTACTCGTAAAGGTGCAACAGTACATTGGAAGAGCTGCTGAACTTATACCAAGCATAAGGTCAGTTTCATTCATGGAATACTGTTCTCACCTTTGGGGTGGCTCAGCCAAATATCAGCCGGAGGCGTTGGAGTCAATTGAATAAAAAATAAAAACTTCGTTTAAAAAAACCGACTTCAAAAACTAAAAAACTAAAATGTATAAAATAACTTATTTGTATAGCTATTATTATTAATATATATTATCTAAAACATCTTAAAGTCGGTGCTTAGTAATTTTCAAAATATAGTAATTTTTATGTTTTGCTTTGCACCGACTTCAAGATGTTTTAGATAATATATATTAATATTAATAGCTTTAGAAATAAGTTATTTTATACATTTTAGTTTTTTAGTTTTTGAAGTCGGTTTTTTTAAACGAAGATTTATTTTTTATTTGTTACTTTTTAGTGTCTAGCCATGTATGGGTGGACCTACGAATGGTGCCGAGCTTCTTAAAAAATATAGGTCCCACGAACCGGAAACAAAAAAGTTCGTAAAATGAAAACTACTGGGCCAAACTATGTCAAATTTTTAGGGGACCGCATGGCAGCTATTCCGCGTCGAACAAAAAAAGAATCACGTAAATCGAATCATAAATCTCAGAGTAATCGGTGTACATATGGAACGGAGTGAAAATTATTTTCATGAAAAATTTTCATAAAATGAAAACTACTGGGCCAAATTATGTAAAAATTTTAGGGGACCAATTAGAAGCTATTCCGCATCGAACAAAAAAGAATCACGTAAATCGGATCATAAATCACGGAGTACTCGGCGAACATACATAAAAATAAAAGCAAAAAAAAAACATAGATCCCGACGAATTGAGAACCTCATCCTTTTTCCGAAGTCGGTTAAAAAAGAGCCAGGTTAGTCGATAATGACCGTGTTTTTAATGCTCGACTGTCGGTCTTCTATCGGATACACTTCGAGGATCGTTACTCAGAACTGCAGGAGCTAGTTCTCGTATCTCTGTTTTACCTTCGGAAAAAAGGCGCATCGGTTTGCGCCATCAATACGTGCGCTTCGCGTAATCATCCGCTTCGCTTCGTCATTTCCGGTGCGCACTGCCGAAGAATGGATTAATTTGCCGAAGCCTGATTGTCCTGACAAATGCAATATACGAGTCTTCAAGTCAAGAGTAGATAGGTATCTCCTCAACATCAGGTAAGACAGTGATCAAACGCAAACCGATACAATCATAAACCTCCATCTATCATGAAAAAGTATACTAAGGATTCTTTCAACCAAATTGATTCAATTTGATTGACCATCACAAATATCAGCGTTATCCTATGCTATTGAGTCAAGATGAGCTTCTACAGAAAACTTCAAAACGACTTATTGACGCTTCGGGAGATCAGGGGCTGGTCCCTACCTCGGGCAATGATCAGTATGGCGGTCCAGCGAGGTAACGTAGCCAGCCTTCTAGGAATCTTACCCATTAACTTCAATGATCTAGGCTCAGTATTCTATGTATAATAGTGTTAAGGGATTATAGGTAGAATACAAGTTAAACAAAATTTCCTTCATTTGCCTTGAAAATACAAGATCTTGAAGTTCTTTTTGTTATTTCAGAAAAGACCAGTGGCAATGCCGCGACAGCACTTGTATCCCGTTTGAGAATAAATGTGACGGCAAAATCGATTGTCCCGATCATAGTGACGAAACACACGCTCTATGCAGGAATTCAGTGTGAGTAATGTGAGAATTATTTTATTTAAACGCATAATTTGATGTTTCTGAAAGCGGTCATACTGTGAGAGAGATGGCGTGTGATATAAAAGTGTTGAAGATAAATTGAGAAAGATACCGCACGTACGAGACGATGCGCGACGCTCTGAACGTAGGTATTTTAAATTGTAAAATATATCTTGCACTCAGATGCCAGAGCAATTGGTTCAGATGTACATACGGCGCCTGCGTGGATGGTACAGCTCCCTGCAACGGCATTCAAGAGTGCGCAGATAACTCCGACGAACTTTTGCCAAGGTGCAGGCATGTCACGTTGAACTCCAGGTATAGTATATCTTTTTCTCTTATCAACTTGGAATTCCCGCAAAGTTCCCTGGACATAAAGTACCGCAGTATTTAAAAGAGAATGTAATTCATCACTTTAGTGAACATTGTGTCGGAGAACTTTAATGCAAGAGATTACTTAGCGCACGAGCGCAACGAGAGCGCTAACAATTCGAGTACTTTGATAGGCCTTTCACCCGAGGTTAACACTTTAAATTTGAGGAAAGTAAAGAATTTTAAAAAAGTAAAGTTTTACGGGTAGAACGTTAGTGTACTTGTCTAATTTGAAAACCTGCCCGAAAAACTTCAAGTTAAATTTTTGATTCATTTTGTCACTTGTCAGTTGAAGTTTTTCCACTTGTCCATTGCGATTCGTTTTTCCACTTGTCCGTTGAAATTTCACTTCTAATATGTGTCCCAGCACACATTTCGATTTTTCTCAGGTTTACTGCAAATTATGATTTGGTTAGGTTAGGTACATTTTAATGAATGCATTTTTTATTTAAACATATTTTATTATATCAAACAAAAAACTGAATTCGATCCGGAACTAAAAAAACATTCATAGTCTACTCTAAAATTATACACATACAACGGAACATTAACAAATGCGCATCTTTCGCCATCAACTTCATTCGGACATAAAAATTATGTTAACCGAAAAATATTTCCAAAAAAATAACTCAATAAAATATTGTTTGCTCATGTTTTGATGAAGAGGCTCCGAAACTACTGAACTGATTTGAAAAATTCTTTCACTGCTGGCAAACTACACTATTCCCGGGTGACATAGAGTATATTATATTTACAAATAAATTAGGGGTCCTTACTAAAACTCCAATAATGTAACCCAAGATGTAAAAAATACCTAAAATCGCGTGCGCTGCGAAAACTATTGATGATAGAATAAAATAATGTACTACGACTTTGCAGAACACATGATTATTTACAAAAAGTGTCGAGACACTATATATCTAACTATTACAGTTATGCCACAATAAGTGCTCCTTTATTTTAAAATTTTAATTAAAATGCCGCCGCTAGAAAAGGCTCTTTATTTGTATCTTGGTATTAATCCTTATCAAAATAAATTACTTCATATTCAAGACTGCTTCAATACCTTTATACGACTTTTTGAATTATTCAATTTGGACATTCCATTCGAAAGATATCACGAGTTTAAAAATGCAAGAATTAGACCACGTGACCACGTGAAGTTGAAGTGATCAAAAAAAACTGAACGTAACGGTCATGCGATTCAGTGCTTTTTCCCCGTACCAACAGTGCCTAGAGTTTTCACTTCAAAAATTATTACTTTTCAGTAGTGTCCATTTCCGCTGTGATGACGGCACGGAAATACTTTACCACGAACGCTGCGATGGGAAAGCAAACTGCCTGGATGCCTCTGATGAAACGTTGAAGACTTGTGCTGATATGAGCTGCCTTCCTTACTACTTCCAGTGCGCTAACGGCGCATGCGTCGATCACGGTGCGGAGTGCAATAGGGTTGGTATATTCTATTTTCAAATCGCACCTATTTTTTTTTAAGTTTATTAGCAACTAGGCCTTTCAGCCAGTCAAAATCTCACCTATAAATTTTTTACTGTAGTTCGGATGTTCTATAAAGCCATATTTGGTATCCATCATATCGATTGCAGGTATAGGAACAGTTACCATCGATGATATACAATTAGAATAGTTAATCGATATTAGAAGTCACATATACCGAATCGATTCAAATAAAACGATTTGCCAGTTGTTGCTCTTTTAATGTTTCCAATGTTGAAAATATGCTTGATTTAATTACACTTTATGTGTAAGCTTTTCAATTAGACATCAATTTAAAGGTGACGTCGCTAATATTTTCGGAAAAAAGTGTTGACAAGCATAATGTTTGTTATGTGTTACTTTTCTAAATAAATAAGCTCGAGTCCGTGCCAAACAAGAAGTCCCACGGATGCGGCGTTTTATAATCACTGTACTAAATATTATTAAAGTGATTAGATAAATAGATAACACTTTATTGCTCACCAAATATACAATTTAATAAGCTTTTTTAGAAAGGTTTTTAAATACAAGCTTTTGAGATCCTGGATACCATGTAGCCAAGTGAAACGAGCCCCAACACGACGGGTCTATCTTGTTTAGTACAGGAGTTTCTATGGCCACCTTCCGACTACATCATCAGATCAGCTCCATGGTACCATAATACTGCATTGCCACATGATATATATATGCGTGTAAAATTTCAGCTCAATCGAAAACCGGGAAGTTGGTTAAATTTAACTTGCAAGGTTCCATCCGAACTTACATACATACATTGCAAGTTAAATAAAAGTTTGTAAAAACGTCATTCTCGTTATCTATCAGATAAATTAAAATACGGAATAGTTCGTAATTCCTCCCATTTTTCTGCCAATGGAGAGAGGTACCAGCTTTCTCAACGGTCGCCGAAGTTTGTACATCCACCGCTTTAACAACTCCACTTTGGCCGGTGAACACAAATAACTCTTCCTTTTGGTCAGGATCCTCGTGAAAGTTATAACATCGTAACAAGGACAAATTAAGCCTAGAATTGGATTGTCCGAGTTTCATTTGGACTTCCCAATTTAACAGAATTTTTATATTTTATAATACACTTTTCAGATATGAGATCTGTTGCAAGAAAAGACAAAACAGCAATATTATTAGATACCCTCCTACCTCGTTTATTTAGTTCCACAATACCTGCGGCTAAACGAGCTGCCTTTTCTACACTTTCATGTGATCCAATATAATCGTCTTTAAGCTTCCTATAAAACTCATCAGCATTTGATTATTTAATATAAAGAGCAGTGCAAGGGCTAAAACATAATCCAAAAATCATCGATGACATCCGATGAACTTTAATTGATTGAGTGGTGTCGCATCACCACCAAAAACGTCATTCTCTTATCTATCAGAATAAATTCAAAATAAATATACGAAAGGGTTCGTAACACTTTAGAAGTTTAGATGACTAAAATAGAGAGAGAAAGTTTCGAGTGAGTCTCAGAGTGAAGCCGACTAAATTAAGCATCGATAGGAATAGCAAGGCGATCGCGTTGCAGTGCATTACGAGAACTTAGTATTAAATAGTCGACTTGGCACGGATGAAGGTGGAATAGTTACCAGTGGATACAATACTATTGACAACACAGATACACACCATGTGTATACTACGTAATTTATGAACACAGGTTTAACAAAAACGCTCCACTTCTTTTGACACTTGTTCACGTAGGATCTTTTATTCGCATGTTTGAGGTCTACCTAAAATTGATTAATTTCAGGTAAATGATTGCTATGACAACTCTGACGAATCCGATGAACTTTGCAATCGTTTGCCACCTACAACTACCCCGGTTGCTGTTGAAACTTCTATTAGAATACCTGTTAGTAATACTGATGCTAGTACGTCTAGTAGTATTTCTGTTTCTTCCACGCATGGAGCTACTAACACTCCTCCTTCTGTTATTATTTCTACGCCATCTCCTGCTCCTACCAGCACAAAAACTGCAGTTACAGTTGTGTAAGTAAACGTTCTATTTTATCTAATTTGATACATTACACCAGAGCTTACCGTCTCCAAATTATCTGGTGTAGACACGATATCTTTTCCTTCCATATTCTTCAATTCCGACATACATCCTCTTTCACACCACAAATCACGTCTTCGATTACACAACCTATCCATCTCTGTCTTCGTCTACCTTTATATTTATACCTATCATTCTTCCAGTTTTACATAACATAGGAAACATTCCTTATACGCGAATATTTCAGGTGCAAACTAATCTAGGCTACCCGAAATTAATGTTATACGTGTCGATAATTTCAGGAATAAATCAAGAATGTGTAAACTACCCCCATATCCCAAACATGGTACTTACGTCTTTGTTAATCATGTGGCCAGCGTTACAAACAATACAGAAATTAAACCTGGCATGGAATTGAAATCCTTTTACTTAAACATCACGTGTAATGAAGGTTATGGAGTAATTGGGAACACGGAAATTATCTGCTTTGATGGAGAAGTCTTCAAACAAAAGACAGTTCCAAAATGTATTAGTAAGTATCTTAACAAAATATAAGTAAGGGGCAAAGAATAACCAGCCTCTCTTGACAAGTGGCATTAGAGCTAAACGAATAAAATAGAAAATGTAAGGCAATGACATATTATGTTCGAAGATTTATAGCATTTTGATATATTCTGGCCAAGCTGGCGATATCTATTAATCGACCGGAACCCGTAATTTAATTTTGTTTATCATAATAAAAACGATTTAAATATAATTATATAAATATTATATTTAAATCGTTTTTATTATGATATAAGGGCAACACTGCCGTACTGTTGACATCGTCTCTGTGTTTTCAAGGTTTATAAAATACATAAACAGTGCAAACAGTGTCTAAACGTTTAAATTGTGTACATCAGAGTTCAATTGACAAGGACAATATATAGTTATAGTCTAAATTCGTAAACTAAAAGTGCATTTCACAATTAAAAGTGTAACCGAATATTTGTATTTAAAGCAGTGTCTGAATTAAAAACTGGTTAAAAACCTTATTAACAATACAACTTGTGTTAAAATCTATTAAAATCAAGTACAAAACAAAACGTTTAAGACGAAAAAATGAAAATAAACATTTCAATACATTGAGTACTATTTTATCTTACCTTCAAAATTGTAATTAAATAATTAACATACAACGCATACAGGGACAGTTAATTAAGATAGCGCCATCTATGAAATTTGTTAAGAAACACTCACTCAGAAACCTAGTTACCAATAAAAGTGGACTCGGTAATAATTGATCGCTACAAAGTGAAAATATCAATAACCACAAGAGGGCGTTACCTACTTCATAAAAAATGAACAACAGCATGATGGAAATATTAAAACAAATTCAACGAGACCTGGCTTATCAAAAAGAAAAAATCAATAATATGGATAACTGTCTTCTATCGAATACATTTCGGGGAGTGTTCCTTAGAACTGCACGAGCTGATTCCTCCATCCCCTTTTTACCATCGGACAACCAGACGGACCGGTTTGCGCCACCGTTACATGGTGGAAACACCACCAGTCAGAACCAAGCGTTTCGCTTCATCCTTTCTGGTGCGCACTGCCGAAGAGTGGAATAATTTGCCGGAGTCTGTTTTTCCTGACAAATACAATCTTGAAATCTTCAAGTCACGAGTGAATAGGTATCTTCTAGGTAAGCGTGCTCCATCTTAGACTGCGTCATCACTCAACATCAGGTGAGACAGTAGTCAAACGCAAACCTATACTTTCATAAAAAAAAAAATAATAATAATAATATTACGACAAGTATCAATGATAATATAAATAAAAAAAATTGTCTATTAGAGGTAAAAACAGAAGAAATTGAAAAGAAAATCAATCAACAAGAAAAAATGATAGAAAATTTGGAAAAACAACTTACGAAGAAAAATATCTTATTCTTTGGCATTGAAGAAGTAGAAAATGGTTATGAAAGCCTAATAAATAAGGTCGTGGAAGTTATAAAAAATAAAATGAAAGTTGATATACAGAAAAACGAAATAGAAAGTATTTACAGGCTTGGAAGAAAAATGGAAAACACAGATAATATAAGACCAGTTGTTGTAACTTTAACAACGGTTGGGCGTAAAATAGAAATCTTAAGGAAAAAGAAATTTTTGAAGGACACAAATGTATACTTGAAAGAAGACTATCCTAAAAAAGTAGTAGAAAAGCGTCGAGAGTTGCAAGAAGAATTGAAAAGACAGCAAGGATTAGGAAAAAACGTTATTCTTAAGTATGATAAAATAGTAGAGGTTAAATATAAACCGGAAAAGTATAAAAAAGATAAACTAACACAAAAAAGAGACTTATCAGAGTCACCAAACCAGCCGGAAGTGGAACAAAACTTTAGGACAAATAACAGTCAAGAAAATATAAAACAAAGGCAAAAGAAAAGTAAGTTATACGACATATCTTCCTATATGCGAGTATTGCCTACCACTGAACATGTAACTGAAGATACAATAAATTTAGATAAATCAGACTAGGAAGCACGCCTCTCTCAACATCCTTCAAGCTGGCTGGTCTCCAGCGTCTATAAGGAGGAAAATGACCATCACCCCCCAAGTAAAATTTTTAAGCAAAAGAATATCACTGAATATGTTTATATAGGTTGTTTAAATGTAAGAACATTGTTATCGGACACAAGACTTACCGAACTGAACTATGCCCTCAAAGAAATTAAATGGGATGTTATAGGTTTAAGCGAAACAAGAAGAGACTATGAAAGTCTAGAGGAATATCAAAACTTTATCCTGTATCATAATAAAAGTACAAAAGGCTTGTATGGAGTTGTTTTTCTCGTACAAAAAAACATAAAAGGGAACATAGTGAGTTTTAGAAGCTATTCTGATAGAGTAGCTACTCTAGAGTTATTCTTTTCAAACCAGAACCAAATAGGTATAGTTCAGACCTATGCACCAACTGAGGCTTGTACCCAAGATGATTTAGAAAAATTCTACGAAGAAGTAGAAACCGCCATAGAAAGCATCAAAGGAAATAAATTGGTATTAATGGGAGATTTTAACGCTCAAATTGGTAAAGTCCAAAATGGAGAAGAAAACGTGTATGGTCCATACTCAGATGGAAAAAGAACAAAACATGGACAAAAACTGGTAGAATTAGCTCTTGAAAGAAATTTAAAAGTGAATAATACTATGTTTAAAACTGGAAAAAACAATAGATGGACATGGCAATCGCCGGACGCCAAACATCATAATGAAATTGATTATATTGTGACTAGCAAACAATTGGATGTACATAATTTTGAAATAATAAAACACCTAAATTTTTACACAGACCATAGACTTATTAGGAGTAAAATCTACTTAAGTAAGCGGAAAGGATTTCGGACCTTAAAAACTGCTAAATCTCTTACAAGGAACTTGCCGAAACTGACTAGGGAGAATGGTCTTAGATGGGAAGAAAAATTTACAGGAGCTATCAACAACTCATCGAATATACAAGACCAATACAACAACTTTGCAAAAGAAATGAATTATCTTCAATCTCAGATACCAATAATAAAAAAAGAAATTATTCAAGATCAAGACTGTGTTCTTCTTTGTCTTATGGAAGAAAGGAAACAACTATACAAAAGGAAAAGAACTAAAGACGTTAAACAATTGATAACACAAAAAAGCAAGGAAATAAACAGAGAAATAAAAAAAGCAAAGGAAAAATTCAGACAAAATACATTTGAGAAATTTGTTCAGAAAACAGGCGGTATCAAAAAAGCGTATAAAGAGCTAACCGAGTGTTCAAAATGGGCAATAAATATAAAAGATAAGAAAGGAGAAACAACTTCAAATCGGACCGACATTATAAAGAAAGCTACAGACTTTTATCGCAGCCTATACAGAGCAAACGTCTCAGAATCTGTTTCACAGGAAATAATAAAGAATTATGTAATAAAATATGGATGCGAAGAGCATTTGCCCGAAATATTATTATCAGAAATAGCTTTTGCAATTAACACCCAGAAGAAAGATAAAACGCCAGGTGAAGATAAAGTAACCAACGAGATATTAAAATCAATGCTAGAACCATTGCAGCGCCCTTTGAAACTACTCTTTGATAATATCCTCGAAAAGAAAAATACCCCGGAACAATGGTCAAAGTCCATCATTACTCTTCTTCACAAAAAAGGCAATAGGAATGAGCTAAACAATTATAGACCAGTTAGTTTGATGAGTAATATATATAAAGTTTTTTCGAAAATATTGTTAAATAGGTGCACAAAAATTTTAGATGAAAACCAACCTCGAGAACAAGCAGGATTTCGCAAAAAATTCTCTACTACTGACCATATGTTCGTTGTTTGCCAACTAATAGAAAAGGTTAAGGAATACCATAAGAACTTGTACATTTGTTTCGTAGACTTTATGAAAGCTTTTGACTCTTTAGAGCATTCTGCTATATTTAAGGCATTATTGGAGCAAGGTGTGGATATCAGATACGTAGAAATCATAAAAAACATTTATTCCAATGTCATGGCTAAAATTCGTTTAGACAGAGAAGGTACCGAATTTAAAATATCGAAAGGAGTGCGACAAGGTGACCCGATCTCACCTAAGATATTTTCTTCAGTGCTGGAAACGGTCTTTAGGAAACTTAATTGGAACGAGAAAGGTATAAAGATTGACGGGGAATATTTAAACCATCTACGATTTGCGGATGACATAGCGATCTTTGCACAAGACCCAAAAACATTACAAGATATGCTTCAAGAATTGGCTGAGGAAGGTAGAAAAGTAGGATTATCAATTAACTATACAAAAACTAAAATAATCACGAACTGTTCGGAGGAAAATATCATAATAGATGGAGAAAAAATAGAATATGTAAAAGAGTATATATATCTGGGACAATTGGTATCCTTCAAGGATCAGACCGAAAATGAAATTAACCGAAGAATAGCTATATCGTGGAAAAAATATTGGAGTATGAAAGAAATAATGAAAAATAAGGACATGAACATAAAGATAAAAAGTAAATTATATGATACTGTTATTCTCCCATGCCTCACATACGGAAGCCAGACCTGGGCTTTAAGAAAAAAGGATGAAGAAAAATTGTCAGTACACCAAAGGAAAATGGAAAGAAGTATGTTAGGGATAAAACTTCAAGACAGAGTTCACAACAAAATTATAAGAAAAAAGACTAAAATAACAGATGTGATCAAAAGAGTAAGGACTCTGAAATGGAACTGGGCAGGACACACAATTAGGCAAGAAGACAATAGATGGGCAAAGAAAATCCATGATTGGCTACCCAGAGATGGAAAAAGAGAAAGAGGAAGACCTAGAAAGAGATGGGAAGATATTTTTGCAAAAATGTGTGGAACGAAATGGAGAAGAATAGCTAGAGATCGAAAAAACTGGAAAGAGTTGGGGGAGGCCTACGCCGCAGAGGCGACTTCCATTATTTAATGTGTAAACATATACTTATATATATTTATAAAAAAAAACTGTACTTAATGGTAGAAATAAAGGCTTTTTTATTTTATTTATTTATTTTATTTATATAAATATTGAGGGGAACACGATGACAGATCTAAAAAGTTTATTTTTTAAACCACACTGTAGCTCTCGTGTCGATTTGTGCTGCCACCTGTATAGTTCGTGCATGTTCCCTATAATAATAATAATTCCAGAATTCTGCAAGATACAAAGAGGAGAAGGCATGACTTACCGTTGCAGCAGAAAAGACAGAAAAGGAAAATGCAGAGACTACGAACCACCAGGGACGATAGAACATGTAGATTGTGCTACGCCCGTGTATTATTTACCAAAAGGAAGTGCTACAGAACTGACCTGTTTGCAGGATGGATCTTGGAACAGTCAGGCGATGTGTTCAGTAGGCAAGTATTGTACGACAACGTAGCAACACTATAAAACTAGATAAGTGAATTTCAGTTCACTCATATTGAAAGGTTCTGTAGACGATAAAAAAAATTAACAAACCTTTTCTGTGAATTCACATTTAGCATGAGAAAATAAATATTTTCTACGTGTAGAAGTCAGTGCATTTAGCAATTTTATTGTTGTTTTTTATTTCGAGATCATTCTCTGTGCGAGTTTGGTCTGGATGAGGGTTGATAAGAACACATATTTTTTCACTGCCCCAATATCTCCATCCCGCTTTATGACATCCTACCAACAGATATCCCTGGTCCCATTAATCATTATTTTGTTGATACATTAAACAATAATAAAATTAGATACTATTAAATACAAATGTCAAAGAAGCAAGTGAAGTGTGTAAAAATAAGCCTGTATGGCGCTCTGTTGTTCGTACCTACCCCGCAAGGGACCTGGCGTGAAGTTATGTATGTATGTATTAAATACAATGTAAGAAAACTTAACTTATTTGTATTGTATTCTACCCATAGTCCCTCAAGACTATAAGTAGAATACTGAGCCCAGATCACCGTCTTCTATGGGTAAGGTGCCCAGAAGGCTGGCTACGTTTCCTCGCTGGATCGCCATACTGATGCGTTGGCCGAGGTAGGCACCAGCCTTCTGATCACCTGAAGAGTCGATGAGTCGTTTTGATAAATTTTGGTAGAGGCTCATGGCCTCAGGACCCCACGGTCCAAGCGTCTCGACAGGAAACGGCACAAACATATAACTCTCACTGAGGGTTGCATATTTGCGCCGCTTGAGTGATTCCGCTGTTTGCGCCGCCGAACCGGCCGATCTAGACGTGTTTGGTAAATGGGATGCGGCGAACGTGTCTACGCAAGTCACATCCCACACCAAAGCCTTGCCACGCTGCTCTCTCGCTACGCTTGTTGCTCTGTCATTATGCTCTGGTCGGTCTCTCTCACACGTAAGCGACACGATCGCGCTGAACAGAGTCAGAGAGATCGCAATGTTCCAGATCCAAATGAAGCATTTGAAACATTGTTGATGTTCCAATCTTTTGGAACACCTAAATGTTTCGGATCAGTGAGTCGGTTCAGTAAAGAGTTACACACGCCTAATTGCAAACATGTATATATTATCCCCGCAAACTGCTATTGCGCCTGGCCGCCATTTTGGTGACGTAACCGTAGCCGAACACTCAGTACTGTTAGCATCACTGGCCGGCGAGTACGCGTACATATCGAGTTGCGGATGACGTCACGAGAATGTTAATTTGACAAGGTTCCAGCGCATTAGCACTTTGCAGGGATAATACTTTATGTAATTTTTTAACTCTAAATAACATTTAATCTAATCTAATATCTATATATAAGGCTGGTGCCTACCTCTGCCGACGGATCAGTATGGCGATCCAGCGAGGAAACGTAGCCAGCCTTCTGGGCACCTTACCCATAGAAGACGGTGATCTGGGCTCAGTATTCTACTTATAGTCTTGAGGGACTATGGGTAGAATACAATACAAATAAGTTAAGTTTTCTTACATTGTATTCAATAGTATGTAATTTTATAATTGTTTTATATCTATATATAATATTGATGTATTGTTTTATTGCTATTATTAATATTGTATAGCTAAATTTGTTGCTATACACATATTAATAATGTATACAGCGTAAATACAGCGAGTTTCAGACCTTACGACAATAAATCAGACCGCGTTTTCTTCATGACGTACTCTGCCCAAATACAACAACGAATCAAGGTAGCTTCTTTGGTTTAGCCACAGGACCTCATTTTTTATTTCAGAATTTAACAACAACATATATCTGTTATTGTGACTAAATCGGTAGGTTAGTGACCAATCATGTTGCCAGCTCGTCTCTTCATCATTAAACGCAGAAGTTTTTCATTCTTACCAAGATCAGTGAACCAATATTTACAAGATGTTCTGTTTTTATTGCCTTTTTATCGTAATTAATTTGTTCGGAAATTGCTTTTTTTTTATTTTGACATTACGGTTGATTTAATAGTACCAAAAACTTTAAGTAAGACTGCTAACATTATGATTTATTGTCATTTGAAATGAAACACGTTGTATATATATAATATAAAATTTATTATTGTCTATTTTCTTTTTCTTAATTATATATATTGTGTAATATCTATGTATCCTATTAATGACATGTATTTGATTTGCACACCACCGTCATACACTCTTAATTTCTTTCACACAATCCACAGCCCGGGTTGTCTGGAAGAGATCGCTCTAAAGCGATCAGGCCGCCCTTTGTTCCTGCCTTGACGCGAAATTACTGTAAATGATTTACTTTATGTGTATGTGGTGAACAATAAAGTATTTTCTATCTATTCTATCTGTCTTATCAGATTTTGTAGGAAATATTTTAGTTGGAGTTGAGCTTACGCACGCTAGGCTCACAATACGTATTTACTTATTTGTTAATCGTTGTGTGAGAAGTTTTTATCCGTGCAGGAACGGAGAAAGAATACATTTTCCTGCTTTGGGGGCGGCCTGTCGTAAGAAGCGACAAAACAACCCACAGCCAGGTGGTGGGGCATTTGCCCGACTGGATGGCTACCTCTGGTCTAAAGTATGCCGCCATATCCACCTTGAGTTACGTTCCGGCATTACTGACCAGGTTCCAGCCTCCCTTAAGAGAGCAGCAGCGCATTTGTAGCACCTTTGGTGTTGCAAATGTCCATAGGCGATGGTAACCGCTTTCCATCAAGTGGGCCGTCTGCCTGTCTGCTGAACTCCTGCAATAAAAATAATAATAATAATCTTCTATTCTAATTCCAGACTGCGGTAAAGCAAATCCAAACCACAAGACACTCATGATTGGTGGGCGTGTTACTAAACATGGCGAATTCCCTTGGCATGCAGCTATATACATAAAGAAAGAAGAGAAAGGCTTGATAAGCAAGGAACAAATCTGCGGGGGTACACTTATAAGTCGGGATGTAGTTGTATCAGGTACGTATGAACTGCATGGAAAATAATATAATTACTAGTTTGATAATCACCCAATGTATTTTAATATACAATATTGTAATATTTTTTTCCAAAAAAAATTTTTCCACATTTTTTGTATGCAAAATTTTAATAAAAACGGCTTTTTCTCAAAACTCTCTGCATGTGGGTTGATTCCATTTTGAATAAGTAGGTCCATTTATAAAAAGTGAAAATATTTTCTACACATCGATATGAAGTAAAACAAAAATTACTATATTACTATATATTGCAATTTTTTATTTTATTTTACTTAGCATCGACTTCAAGATGTCGTAAAAAATATTAATTCATAGCTTTTAGGTACTTTTAAAGTCGGTTCTGCTTTAAAAAAATATCATTTTCTTAAGTTTTCGCGACTTGTATACATAATAAAACTACGTTTTAACGGTTTTAAGCGCGGTGTACGGGTGGTTAGGGTGCACTTTAATTTCTTCGATCGGATAACTATAGTTTTGAGTAAAACAAACGTGTGTATGCTTCCAATATTTATTAGCGACTGCCTGCGCCCACCGCAGGTTACAGATTGATATATATGTACTAAGACATTATTTTAGTACAAAATTGCACTAACATAAACCGCCCACCAAAGGACAATACGAGTTTTTCAAAACAACTATAAACTTCGGTACAAATTCATAAGCACATAATTAAATAACGCTTCATTATATCATAGCAAATCAATTCCAAAACTTGAATTACATATTTTAATAACGTATTCCATATTTTGAAGTGTTCCATTTTTATTTAAATTTTAATGTGTTTCTTTTCTGAATAGTATACACAGACATTATTTCTTCAATTAAAAATACTTAAGTACAAGTGGCTATCTATATTATCTCGTTCATATAGTCAATGGGACAACAGGCGCGACTTCAGACATGCATTGATTGATATCAATGTCCGTCTGAGGTGGTACTCAATCGTCTTTACACCGACCTTGAATATTCTTACGAATTGGTCGTAGTAGGCCGAAATAAAGCGCCACTGTTTGTCATTGTATAGTATATCATCAGCGATCTCTCCATCAAACAGCAGAGAAGCTTCCTTCCAGGCATCGACGAGCTTGCATCCTTGCCTTTCCTTTATGCTTGGCGCACATAAGATACCAATATATATTCTTTTTAGCACATTTGCCTTCACATATTGAACTAGCCTGTCCTACTGTTCCGCCCACCTTGATGATTATTTTCTCATCCAAGTAGGGAGCTAGCATCTTGGTGGTTTTACCTTTTATCTTAACTTCTTTCTGTCTTTTCAAATACTTTTTATCTTTAACATTCGTCCTTTACTCTTTTCAAAACACAGCCTTTGATTAATCTTTGCAAACAAGATAATAGGTGAGCTCCAACTCAGTGGTTCAAACATCTTGTTTATATCTGAGAAGAAACTGCCCTTTGTAAATATGTTGCCGGTTAGTAGTAAGTCGTTATCAATCAAGCAATCTTTCTTTAATACTCTGGTAACTTCAGGAAACCTGTAACTCTTGTCAAATGCCAGCTGCTTGAGTGTCCTAACCGTAAAATACTGTACTGACATTGTCCCAGAGGTTACTGTATATAGTCCATGGTCCCATATTTCACATCTGGTGAAATAAGGGACCGATGGGGATGATGACCAAGGGATCGTTTCTCCATGATATGGAGAAACGATCCTTTTGGTTTTGGTTGTTAGCATCTTCGGAATGAACTAACATTACCGTGGTCTTCTCTGTACTATCTGAGGTATGGTAAGGTAAGTACATTAATTTATTTTCTATATCTATTTTAGGTGATATTTCTAAATCTTTTGAATCTTTGTAGTCTTCTATAACTCTTTTATATTTCTCTATTAATTGTCTATTTCTTCTAAATATATTTTCTTTTTGCATAAACCTCTTAATAGTTTTAACCTTTGCATTCCTTTTTATACAATTTGCATTTTTTCTTATAAAATGTAATCTTCTTATGGTATGCTTTCCTTCTTTATTTCGAGAATGTGTTTTATGATATTGTGGCGAACGATGGTGGAACCATCTAGTTAGTTTTCGAACTTTTGGAACAATCTAGAAAAATCTAGAACAAAAAGACAAGGACGGATATATTTAGAAAAAGATAGACGATAAATGAAAGAAAGAGATAGATAGATGTTAGAAAGAGATAGACGACAAAAGAGAGAAAGAGATAGATAGATGTTAGAAAGGGATAGACGTATAAACGAAAGTTCCCGAACAGAAGGTTCGGGAAAGAAAAGACAGAGACAGATAGACGGGTACTAGAAAATTCTTCCGGGTATATAAACAGCGTAAGGCGCGCCTACCGGGCAGTTTTTAGAGTTGAAAGTTGCAGTTTAAAGCTGAGTTCAGTCCAAGACGGTGAAACGACTAGTGCGATATTAGAGAACGTTAATAGAGGACAGAGACGAACTAAGTGGTGAATTTAGTGAGAAGTTTGGTGGACAGATAGGCAAAGGAGGTGTGTAGCGTAGTTCGAGAGGGAAACCAGAAGCGAGCTAGGCTCGATAATATTGGAGGTGGTCGGCGCAATATCGGCGACGGTATTGAGGGTGTGGCAACTTATCGTCGGGACTGTGCATCGTTGGTCGTGCGTATAGGGGGAACCCTGCAGAGAGGTACTACATGCGGCTGTGTGAGTTAATAAAAGCTTTTAAATTTAAAACTGGTGTTTTCTTCCAATCCATAAGTGCGTACCCCGCTCGCACGTAACATTTGGTGTCAGAAGTGGGATAAGTCATGGAAATGCTGATGCTTTATCCAGGCGACCGTGTTCAGAGGATTGCAGGCATTGTATTAGACAAGAGGAGAAAGATGGTGCTATTCACATTAAAGCAATAAGAACGGACGCTCTTAATGATGAGTGGAGTCAAGATGTTCTACGGAAGTCACAAGAGGAAGATGAAGATCTGAAACCCATCTTGCTTTGGAAAAAGGCTAATAGATCTCGACCTGATTGGAGTGATATTGCTGGTTTTAGCGCAACAACTAAGGCCTATTGGGCGCAATGGAATAGTCTGGTGCTTAATGAAGAACTATTATGTCGAAAATGGGAGAATCCATCTGGTAATGAAAGTCATTTGCAAATAGTAGCGCCCAAGTCTAAAATCCCGGAAATTTTACGGGTGTATCATGACGGCACTTCAGGAGGACATCTTGGTGTGAAAAGGACTTTGATGAAAGTGCGTCAACAATTTTACTGGCTTCATTGCAGGGAAGATGTTGAGGAATGGTGTAGGAATTGCATGAGGTGCGCCTCTGTGAAAGGACCCCAAACACGAAGTCGAGGTAGATTAAAATTATACAACGTGGGTGCCCCTTGGGAACGAATTGCAATTGACGTGGCGGGACCATTTCCTTCGACAGATAAAGGAAATCGTTACATTTTGGTGGTTATGGATTATTTTACTAAGTGGCCAGAAGCTTTTGCCATTCCAAATCAGGAAGCAACTACGGTAGCGGATAAATTAACGAAAGAAGTTTTCTGCCGATTTGGTTTACCCCTGGAGATTCACAGTGATCAGGGTCGCAATTTTGAATCTCAAGTCTTCCAAGAGACCTGCAAGATACTTGGAATACACAAGACTCGAACTACCCCGTATCACCCACAATCTGATGGAATGGTAGAGCGGTTTAACCAAACTTTAGAACGGCATCTGGCAAAGGTTGTGGATTCTCATCAACGAGACTGGGATGAGTACATTCCCCTCTTTCTCCTAGCATATCGAACGGCTGTTCATGAGAGCACTTCCACAACGCCGGCTCGTGCTAATTTTGGAAAGGAACTCCGACTTCCAGTGCAACTTCTTTCAGGATGTCCGCCTGATACTCCAAATTGTGTTTCGGACTATGTACAAGACTTAAGAAGGAGGATAGAAGAAATTCATCACCATATGAGAATAGAAAATCTACAAGCCAGTGAACGGATGAAAACCCGTTACGATAGACGTGCTAACTTAAGGGACTTTGATGAAGGCTCATTGGTCTGGCTTCATAATCCTGTTCGACGTAAAGGAAAATCTCCAAAATTGCAATCGAGTTGGGAAGGACCTTACACAGTAGTCACTAGGATTAATGATGTTACCTATCGAATTCGGAAATCATCAAGGAGCCCTGTAAAAATAGTACATGTAGATCGACTAGCGAAATTTCATGGTTCTAACGATGCTCGGGACGAGCACGTTTTAGGAGGGGGTAGTGTGGCGAACGATGGTGGAACCATCTAGTTAGTTTTCGAACTTTTGGAACAATCTAGAAAAATCTAGAACAAAAAGACAAGGACGGATATATTTAGAAAAAGATAGACGATAAATGAAAGAAAGAGATAGATAGATGTTAGAAAGAGATAGACGACAAAAGAGAGAAAGAGATAGATAGATGTTAGAAAGGGATAGACGTATAAACGAAAGTTCCCGAACAGAAGGTTCGGGAAAGAAAAGACAGAGACAGATAGACGGGTACTAGAAAATTCTTCCGGGTATATAAACAGCGTAAGGCGCGCCTACCGGGCAGTTTTTAGAGTTGAAAGTTGCAGTTTAAAGCTGAGTTCAGTCCAAGACGGTGAAACGACTAGTGCGATATTAGAGAACGTTAATAGAGGACAGAGACGAACTAAGTGGTGAATTTAGTGAGAAGTTTGGTGGACAGATAGGCAAAGGAGGTGTGTAGCGTAGTTCGAGAGGGAAACCAGAAGCGAGCTAGGCGCGATAATATTGGAGGTGGTCGGCGCAATATCGGCGACGGTATTGAGGGTGTGGCAACTTATCGTCGGGACTGTGCACCGTTGGTCGTGCGTATAGGGGGAACCCTGCAGAGAGGTACTACGTGCGGCTGTGTGAGTTAATAAAAGCTTTTAAATTTAAAACTGGTGTTTTCTTCCAATCCATAAGTGCGTACCCCGCTCGTACGTAACAATATATACCTTTGTCTCTTTGTTCCTCTCTTGTTTCCATTCTCTTTGTATTTGTGTATATTTTCCATATAGGTTTCAGAAAATCTTCTATCTTGCCTTCCATAGATGACATGGCCTCCAAGGACTTATTGCTTGCTTAATCTTTCTTTATATTAGTTCCTCCCAAAACGATCCATACCAGGTTGGTTCTTTGCGCACATTGTGTACCTGAGGGACCTTTGAAAAGTCCTTGCTGTAATATCTTTGAGTATTCTTCTACACCCAATAACAAATCCACGGTTCCATATTCTAAAAAGTTTGGATCTGCCAGATTGATTTCCTTTAAATGAGGCCATTCATTCACTGAATGTGCTTGAGATGGTATGTTTATTGTCAAGTGCTTGGACATCACGTAGGCTTCAATAGGTATCTCAAAACCAGCTTCCTAACGTGACATAACTTGTAACTTGACCCTTTGCTTAACTTGTACCTCCATAGATTCCATTCCAGTGATGAGTAGATTTACTGCTTTGCATGCTAAATTCAATAGTTGAGTTACCTTTTCGCTAATAAAACATGTCTGTGAGCCAGAGTCGATGAGCGCTTTAACAACAGTAGTGTGTCCATTTTCTCCTACTAACTTCACTACTGCAGTGCCTAATAAACATATCTTACGCTCTACTTCCTGGGTAGACGCCATTGCTGTGAGAACTAAATTCTATTCTAATCTATTCTACACCTGCTTGATGTGATGACGTCGGTTGCATGGGGTCTACAGGTAATACCGACTCATGTACTTTATTACTCTTAGATTGATGTAAAAGAGAATGATGACGCCTTCTACATATATGACAGGACATGGGTGCATGACATTTAAATGCTGAATGCCCCGAAGACAAACAGTTGTAACACAGTTTGTTATCTTGTGCGTATTGACTACGTTCAGATGGTTGCATCTTTGCAAATTCCTTGCATCGACATAAGGCGTGATTTTCATTACACATAATGCAGCATTTTTCAGACGTGGACACATGAAATACCTTTTCTCGTACTATTTTTAACCGACTTCGAAAAAAGGAGGAGGTTCTCAATTCGTCGGGATCTTTTTTTTTTTGCTTTTTTTATGTATGTTCGCCGATTACTCCGTCATTTATGATCCGATTTACGTGATCCTTTTTATGTTCGACGCGGAATAGCTTCCAATTGGTCCCCTAATAATTTTACATAGTTTGGCCCAGTAGTTTTCATTTTATGAACATTTTGTCATGAAAATAATTTTCACTCCGTTCCATATGTACACCGATTACTCTGAGATTTATGATTCGATTTACGTGATTCTTCTTTTGTTCGACGCGGAATAGCTGCCATGGGTCCCCTAAAAATTTGACATAGTTTGGCCTAGTAGTTTTCATTTTACGATCATTTTTTTGTTCCCGGTTCTTGGGACCTATATTTTTTAAGAAGCGCGGCACCATTCGTAGGTCCACCCATACATAGCTAGACACTAAAAAGTAACAAATAAAAAATAAAAACTTCGTTTAAAAAAACCGACTTCAAAAACTAAAATGTATAAAATAACTTATTTCTAAAGCTATTATTATTAATATATATTATCTAAAACATCTTGAAGTCGCTTCAAAGCAAAATATAAAAATTACTATATTTTGAAAATTACTAAGCACCGACTTTAAGATGTTTTAGATAATATATATTAAAGAAAAAGAAAAGACTTTAGAAATAAGTTATTTTATACATTTTAGTTTTTTAGTTTTTGAAGTCTCTTTTTTTAAACGAAGTTTTTATTTTTTATATCCTTTGCGATTAATGACGATGACGGTATGATTAGTTCTAATGTTCAAATTTTGATTCCAAAAACTTCTTAAATTTATCCCATGATGATAATTCATCTTCCTTCTGGGAATAGGAAACATGTACCCATTCTTTCTGAGAATCCAACTGAGCTCTACCAGAAATATTATTATTGGATCCCAAGAATCCGTAGGCACATTAAGATTCTGCAGGCTGTTCATGACTTCGTTGGTGGTGTCCAATAAACCTTTAAGTTGTGTAGCAGTTTGTGCAGAACATTTCTTTTGTGAAAAGAAACGTTTTAATATGGAGTTGACTATTAATCGCTTGTTACCGTATCTCTGCTTTAATGTGTCCCAAGCCTGTTGATAACTAGGATCTGTAATTTGTATGTGCTTAAGTAATGCGGCTGCTTCGCCCGCGATGCTGCTCTTTAAATAATATAATTTCTGAACGTTGGTAAGCGACGGATTGTCATGAATCAACGAAACGTAAAGATCATTAAATGCCGGCCATTCTTCATAATTTCTTGAAAACGTAGGTAACTGTATACGTGGTAGCTTGACCTGGGTATATACCTGACTTTCCACAGAATCATCTGGAGTCCGTGACGGCCCGGCCGACATCGCGCTGTGCGCGGCTCACATGTCCTTGAGGTCGCCAGACATGCTTAAATAAATATCTTCCAATATAAAATATTCATCATTTGCAAAATACGACAAATTGGCTCGTTGTTCACGCGACGTAAGCTGAATTAATTCTTGATGATCTTTCTTAAATGTAGACCAATATTCCTCAATACATTCAATACGGGTTTGTACATATCCCTTAGTAAGCCTTTGTTTCGGACATTTCTTCAAATTGATTTGCGTTTTTCGTAATGACTCCGCCGTATCTTCTAAAACATTATATATTTGTTCCGTATTCGACATAATTATTCATTCAAATTCATACCTTTTTATCCGCCTTAGAATGTAGGTAAGTTCGTTCCTTCGATATGTTCTTATGCGGCTCGATTGCGACTATATGTACGGGTGGTTAGGGTGCACTTTAATTTCTTCGATCGGATAACTATAGTTTTGAGTAAAACAAACGTGTGTATGCTTCCAATATTTATTAGCGACTGCCTGCGGTGGGGGGTTACAGATTGATATATACAGACATTATTTTAGTACAAAATTGCACTAACACGCGGTAATTAATTTCATTTTGGTTATTCCGACGTTTCGACCGCTTTTCAGTGGCCGTGGTCACTGACGACAAGATGACAATTGTCCAACGAGTATTGTTAAAGTTTTATTGAGCCTATCGCCTTGTTCATTTTCATGTTCGCGGCCCCGTCAGACGTTGTCATGCCCAGAAAAAATAAAATGTAGGACCCGATCCAAGCGCCACCTACCGGTTCTAATTGTGTATTTAAACCATCCGAGAATCCACTCAAACACATTAAAACAAAATCGCTCCAGGTGATTAGGAGGATTCTAGAACCCGATCTCAGCGCCACCTACCGGTTCTAATTAAGAATCTAAACCATCCAGGAACCTATTTAAACACACAAAAACGGTTCAACTTTACAATAATGGACACTGAATTTTAAGTAGTGGAGGGGGGAGGGGGAAGGGGGGGAAGAGTACTTCTCCCTCCTGCAACCCCCATGTCTAGGAGACGTGTAGTTTTTGAGATATGTTTTTTTTTGTAAACATAACTTTACTAATTTTTTTCAAAATGGTGTACATATCTTGTGTCTAAAGACGAGAAATGCAGATGAAAAGTTAGTGGTCAATGTGAAAAACATTTAATACAGTCTAAAAACGCGGACTAAAGCCCACAAGCCTATCAAGCAAAGCAAGTGTGCCGTGACAGCAGTCAACAAATGTCACAACCGATTTGTAACCACCATTTAAATAGTTATCAATAAATAAATGGTGGCCAGTCGGTTCTGGCACTCGCCGGCCGCTCCCGCGGCACGCTCGCTTCGCTCGCTCGGCTCGTGCGCTTTGGTCTAAACACTAACCCAACCCAACCAACTCACCGTTAAAGTTACTGGTCGCGAGAAACACTGTCCTTGCACCAGTTCGTAGTCGCTCATTATTATATTATAAAATAAAATAAGGCGGCAAAATATTCATAGTGCCGCCTAATGCATCGATGTTTGTAATAAAAATAAATCGATTACAAATACTACTCATTCAAACTCGTAATATATAAGCATAACAATAATTTTCGTATTTCAAAATGGATATTATTGGAATATCGAATGATATTCGAATTAAAAAATCGATATTATTGACATACTGATTTGGTAACATTTATTTATCGTCGTAAAGTGAAAAAAAGTGACATTACTGTGATTTATTATTATGTACTTTAAAATTATAATAACTAATTCAAACTTGTTTACTAAACTAAAAAATGGTTTTAGTGTTTATATATCATGTGTAAGTGTATTACTAAAGACAAATCAAAGTTTTTTCAACAAAAGTGACATAACCATGTTTATCAAACATATTTTTGTTTTTCCCATTATTCATTCAAAACTTGTTGGTGGACCCTAAAAACTTGTTTCCTAGCCCAAATAAGAGGTCTAGTGTCTATATATAAGGCGTATGTATACCCCTAAACTTGATTTTCGTAAAATTCAGTGTCCATTATTGTAAAGTTGAGCCACAAAAACAAAATCACCAAAATCACTCCAGGTGATTATGAGGATTCTAGAACCCAATCCCAGCGCCACCTACCGGTTCTAATTAAGAATCTAAACCATCGAGGAACCTATTTAAACACACAAAAACAAAATCACCAAAATCAATTCAACTGATTAGGAGGATTCTAGAACCGGATCACAGCGCACCTACCGGTTCCAACGGGATAAAAAGCATCCTATGTCCGTCTCCTGGTTCTAAGCTACCTCCCCACCAAGTTTCAGCCAAATTGGTACAGCCGTTCTTGAGTTATAAACAGTGTAACTAACACGACTTTCTTTTATATATATAATATATTTATGGTTTGGTTTTATTTTGTTTCAAACAAAATCAAAACTAAATAATCTTTGTCGTCCGTGACCACGGCCACTGACAAGCGGCCGAAACGTCGGAATAACCAAAATCAAATAAATTACCGCGCTTAAACCCGTTAAAACGTAGTTTTATTAAAAAAATATTTCCTACTTTTTGATTAAGCAAATATTTGAATAGCTTTAGAAAAAGAATATAGTCTTAACACTTTTCCCTGTCCTGCGCAGTTTCTTGCCAATACGGTACATGACAGTATGAAAAATATAGGCTGATTTTAATATATATCGTAGATTACGATCTAAATATGACAAAAATAAATTGTTTTAACTAAAATATTAAATATTTATTGATATTTTTGAGATTTAAAATTGTTATATTGCAGCCATTAGCCACGTGACAATGAACGCCGATCAGAGCGCGTGACGTCATAGGGTGCAAAACACAACAAGTTATCAATGACTTCTCAGATAACACTTCAATGAAACAGATGTTTGTTTCGCACAGTGTGACGTCATGCGAGACGCCATGACAGCTTGACGCGTATATTTATAAAATTGCTAAATTAAATATGTTAATGTTGTTTTTTTGCTGAAATATTAATATTTTGGCTACAATAGACCATAAGGCTCAAAATAAACCTGTTTCTCAAAAATTATCAACTACCGAATTATTATAGGACTAAAGCTCACACAGGTCAGCCTCTGCTCTGTCTTTCCAACGATATTTTGGACGGCTGACCGGACATTCCAAATACGCTTTCCTCACACTGCGAGCCTCTCCCATCCGTTTTACGTGACCGAGCCGGCGGAGGCGATAAGCTTTTAAGGCGGCTGCATACGTGACGGGTTTTTCTATGGACGGGACGGGACGGGAAGTTTTGCAAACATCGTTTCATACAAAATGTATATAGCAGAGCATATGTCACGGAGACACGGACGGGACGCGTACGTGGCACTCACGGAACGTGCCGCCCGCACGTGCCCCGTCCCGTCCGTGTTTCCGCTACGTATGCACAGTCACTTCGTTCGTTCTGGAGAGAGAATTAGTGACGTCTGGTGACGAAATGAACGACGAAAAAATAATCGAGTGTGTACGGTCACATCCAGCATTATATAATTTAGCTAACTCAAAGTATTTAGACACTAAGTACAAGAATTATCCCTCAATGAAAACGGTAAGTGTACGTCCCCGTCCCGTTTACGTTCTGTCCGAGGTAATATCTCGTTACGTATACAGCGACCTTCATTTGTCTTAATGTATTGGGCTCGGTCACGAGATTCTCGATTTCGAGGTTGACTCGGACTCTCCAGCTACCATCCTGCCTGTTTTTTGGATGCAAACCTTACGGAGAACGTTCCTTTTTCCTACTAAAAGATGGTTCTCTTCTTTGAAAAACAGCGATCAAGCAATACATCAAGATGAGCCGTATGACATCAGGATAGGACGGTATTAATACTACTAAGTATATTATGCACATATATATGTGTAGTTACGGTTGTTTTAAAACAAATAAATGTTTATTTAAATAAATGCGTGTTCTAGAACACCAAGATTATTTATTCACTAGCCTATGTGACCCGGAGGTAGTGTAGCTTACCAACAGTGAAAGAATTTTTCAAATCGCTTTAGTAGTTTCGGAGTCTATTCAATGCAAACACAAACAAACAATCAAATCGTGTCTCTTTTTAATATTAGTATAGATAAATACTAGAATGTACCTTAACGACTGTTCATGCCAGATGTTCTACTTAGATGGTTTGTCGAAGTTACTTTACTTGTTTCTTCTATTCTAGCTGCGCACTGCTTCTGGGATAAGGCGACGAGTGCAGAAGAAGATTCATCTAAATATGCTGTGGGTTTGGGCAAAATATACAGACGATGGGACAGTCCAAAAGATGATTCAGCTGAGTACTTTGATGTATGTTTCTGATAGTTACATCTTTTATTGCATTTTCCTACTAAGTATATAAGCGAAAGTACAGCGATATATTTGACGTTGTAGCGGCCAGCATCGCCTAAGCGACATAATCGTGGCAGGCCGCCTTCCGGTTACTCGCCGCCCGCGTCGCGCTTACGGCGCCCCTCTTCTTCCGACAGCTAAGACCTGATCCAGAAAGGGCGAATTCGCCGCGAAACGTTTCGCGCGAAATCATTCGCGCGTTAGTGAGATACTAGGCACCAATACATCGCGCCCACAAGCATCGCGCGAATTCAAAATACCCGCGTAAGAGCTTGTCCAGAAGGAGCGATTCGCATCGATTCTCTCGTGCGTATCACGCGCGACCGGTTCGCCCAGAAAGAGCGTACCTACGCGCCAGCATTTGGGGACGAATTTAGTCAGTACGAAACATGGAGTTGAACGAAGCGGTCACGTTGTGGTTAGCTTACCGTCGCTGAAAGAGACAAAAACGGAGGGAAAATAGAATGTATTTAGTACATCCAATTCTTAATGATAGAATGCTCGCAAAAACAAAAAGAATAAAGTCTAACAGAGGATAAAACATCTACAAAGGAAAACGAGTTGAATGAACTTATATTTATATCCATTCATTCCTGATTTATCACAAACAGTACTTGGAAAGAAAAATCTTATTTTGATACAAAGAAAGCACACGGTTAAATATTTGTGGCCAGATCTAAATCGGTACCTCTAAAATATATAATATGTTTTACGCTTGTCGGATGCTACTTCCTCTAGTCGTTTTCAATAACCGACGACTTGAAAAGATGGCGGCATCATAGCAGTTAGTGACGACTAAATCAAATTATCTTTAGCTATAATATGAAAATATTAGGCAAATAGAAAATAGTAGAACGGTTTTTGAAAATACGTGCGATATGTCAAATAAATAGATACATTTATTTAAAAATACAGTATTAAGCTGGTATTGGACGGTTTTTTGTGGCTTTCTCTTTGGATGAGTTAACCAAAGTGATACATATAATCATTAACTTAAATAATTTAATGTCGTAGCCTTTCGGGTATGTGCCTTTTAACCGAATTGATTAATTTAGTTTATTCGTGTAATGATATTTAAAGCATTAAAGATTACGTATTGAAAATATTTAAATTACTCACAAAATAATATTGAAAAGTTCAGTTTCGATACTAATTAAATTTCGTATAAATATGAAATTCTATATCGCGATCTAGTGACCGAGAATGTAGAAAATTGTGGATGCCCGAATGAACCCTCAAACTATTAACAATATTGTCGACTAGGCTCGCGTCTAATTTTGCAAACAAATAATTCAGCCATTTGCTGCGGGGGGAAGAGTAAAGCACACATTGAAACAATCGCATACACCCAAATATTATTTGTGTTGTCATAAACGCAAACATGTACAAATCTTCAAAACTAGTTTAGAAACAGCGTATATTTACACTCGCTACGCACACAAAGACGACTCACACATTTCAAAATACAAGAAATTGCCATATCATTATTCAATTTGCCTCGTAATTTAATCATAATAGACTAAATATTCATTATTATTTTTTATTATAATATTGGATTATGAAATAAACTTTAATATTGTAATAATTAAATAGTACCACATTGATGATTTATTAAACTAGCACTAGTTGAAATAAGATCTTTGTTACTGTGTGATGAAAATTGTGATGTGTGATATTAACACTTTCACAATTTTATGTAAATCCTAATCGCTAAAAACATCCATGAACATAATATATAATTATGTACATATAATTCAAATATTTACTTGCAACGTAATTTAAATGCCCTATATTTTGAGGAAAAAAATGCTGGTATTACTACTGTACAAACCGGTGAATTTCATAGGGATAGTAAATATCGATACTTTAATGTCGATATTTTTACTAGGAATAATAATTTTGAATACTACAGATATGATGACAGTGGAATAAAACTAAAGTATAGGTTTAATTTATATTATTTTTTCTTAGATATTCGCGACTGTTACACATAAATAAAACTACGTTATTTACGGTTTTAAGCGCGATATTTATTTATTTTGCCAACGTTTCGGCTACTTTACAGCAGCTATGATCACGGTTTGACTCGAGGTTACATGTCAATTAGTAATGTTTTAAAAAAATATTAATCCGAGCGTGGGGCGGTTTGTAACGCGCCTCGCGGGAGGAGAGGTGAGTGCGCACGGAACACGCCGCGCCCCCATCTCGACGGCATAACCGCCGCGAGAACCCTTTTCCCGGGTAACCATGGCTGGAAGCTGTGATGTCTAGGAATGACAGACATACTCAAGCCGAAGTATTGATATGAAATAAAAGAATTGATATAGTGACAAATTATACAATTTATTAAATGAGTAAAACATAATATTTCCCTTCTTTATATTTTACCCTTCGCTGCAATACCGTTAACCCAATGTTCACAAGGTAGATTATATAGGAGCGCTGATAAAGAAACAGGTAGACTCTCAAGATCGGTAACGATACCTGATTCGATGGGGGTAAAAGCAGTACTCTTTACCATCGTAACTTTTCATGTTGTGGGAGCAATACTTAAAAAACTCTCACATTTAAATATTTTTCCTAGTATAGGTTACAGTTAAATGTACCAAATTTCAGCAGTGTAGACCTAATCTCGGAAAATAGACGGGCAGACGGACACGACGAAATCATAACGGTTCCTTATTTTACAATAGAACCCTAAAAGTGGGTCGTTATTAGTATAACATATTTTCGACTAACAGTATCAAAGGTAGTTTTATCGATATCGACACGAGTTATATGTACACATTATACGTCACTATAGGTAGTTTCATGTAGCCAAAAAAACAAACTTCGATATTCAAATTTCAAATTAGTCTCCAACGCAATAAGGACTATAATTTCTTGAAGAATTTCGCATTAGTCTCGTGTGTGTGTGTGAAGTGGGCAATACATTCAATATTTTGCATTGTTATACAAATATAGACTCAATTTCTTCGCAATAACAGTTCAAAGTAAAACAGAGATTCGTCGGAAGTCGATGCGAGATGTTTCATTAATTCGATTATAGAATCGATGTTTTAAACATCAAGTTTAATAAACAACTATAAGTTATTTTATTAAAAATAAGCAATAATTAGACAAGAAAATACTTACATATGAAATGTTACACCATCTTTTTCTAGATTTGAGGTATTTGACATTTTATACGTTAACAGCACAGGTTGGCATTTTTGAAGAGCTCCTCAAACAGCGATAACGATACTAAGACTGTTGGAAATCGATTATTGAACTAGTTTTTATAAACGCGTTAGATTTTATAATCTTGTACCTTGGCGGAGGGGTATGCTCATACGAGGCTAGTCCTTCGGTTAAATGGTCTAAGTATGTTTGTAACTTCGTATCCAAAATTAATTAATTAAAATTCGGTTGGCATAATCAGGTGATTCCAAATCCCATATCGCCGGTCGTTTTTCTATTTGGTCTATAAACAATTCCGTATCAAAATTTTGGCACTCCATTTCCCTGGATACGTGCACTCGCTCCGGAGTTCGCGCGTTAACTGGGCGCAACAAGCAGTGTTGCCAGATGACCATGACAATTACCCCCATTTTTTTTCAAAAACCCCAAAAATAAGCTTTTTGAGAAAAAAAAACCCCAAAATAGTTTTTACTTATTTTAAAGGAGAAAGAAAAAATCAAAACCACCGTCGTAGCGAAAACGTCACTAATGACGTCATCATTTTCCCTCACGGGGCGCTCACAACGACCCGTGTCAATAGGTGCGTTAAATAACCATTCCACTTGAGTTTACGATTGTGACGCCAGCAAATAAGTGAAACGGGAAAACCGCAGTTGTGAACGTGATCATTGTCAGTCTCTAACGGAAAGTAGCCTATGGGATACGACGCATACGAGTAGAGACGGCATAATAAATAAATAACGTAAATGAACGAACGAATGAATTGGATTATTAAAATGAACTATTGAATTGAAGTATGATTCACTAGTAGAGTATAATTGTAAGATAAAGTAATAATACCGTATTGTGACTTAGATATAATAATTAAAGTGATGAGAATTGTGTTTGTAGATGAATTATTGATACTTAAAAAATATAATATCTCTCCAAAATTTCTCACAACAAAATATTTCCCCCCGAAAGTCCCCCAAAGAATCTTTACCCCCGAATCTTCCCCCAGACGTCAAAAAAACCCCCGAATTTGCAGGGAATCCCCCCATCTGGCTACACTGGCAACAAGGCGTCTCTAGTATCTCGACTCGCGATATAAATTTAGAATCACGCGCGAGCCGAGATTCTGGCGTAGTGCACGCGATTTACGCGCGTATTTTGAATTCGCGCGATGCTTGTGGGCGCGATGTATTGGTGCCTAGTATCTCACTAACGAAAGAAAGAAACGTTTCGCGGCGAATTCGCCCTTTCTGGATCAGGTCTAAATCGCGTGCACTACGCTAGATTCAACTCGCGCGTGATTCTATATTTATATCGCGAGTCGAGATACTAGAGACGCCTTGTTGTGCCCACTGCCCAGTTAACGCGCGAACTCCAGAGTGAGTGCACGTATCCAGGGAAATGGAGCGTCAAAATTTTGATACGGAATTGTTTATAGACGAAATAGAAAAACGACCGGCGATATAGGATTTGGAATCACCTGATTATGCCAACCGAATTTTAGTTAATTAATTTCGGATACAAAGTTACAAACGTACTATGTGTCATTCTATCATTAAGAATTGGATGTACTAAATACATTCTATTTTCCCTTCGTTTTTGTCTCTTCCAGCGACGGTAAGCTAAACACAATGTGACCGCCTCGTTCAACTCCCATGATTCGTACGCGGTACGCTCTTTCTGGGCAAAACGGTCGCGCGTGATACGCACGAGAGAATCGATGCGAATTCGCTCCTTCTCAACAAGCTCCAAACGCTGTCGAGACAGTCTGTTTCGGTTATCATGAATGCTTGCGAATTTTACGCGCAGCGTTTTTGTTCTATGATGTAAACCTTTTTCTTAATATAAAATGTACTACAAAATACTAGCTTTCAATACACAAACCGGCAACCATACACCACAACTTACTTTAGTAGCGTAGCGTGCTGGGGGTGGTAGGGGCGGCCCGCCCCGGGCGGCACTTTTCAGGGGAGGCAAAATTTCCCAAGAAATTAATATAAATATTTCAACCATTTCATATTTTATCGTAACTACGAATTCGGATCGATTGAAAAGAACACGGAATTTTTGAAATGAAACTTCTTTATCGGCGTTGGAAAAAAAATTACCCTCACATTTTTCGGTTACGTACGCGTCACATATTACTGTCATAGTAGATCATTTTTCGAAAAATAAGGTCATAAAGAAGTTTCACTTCTTACGTGTGTACACTAGTACATGTTTTTTCATTACTTATTCTGTGACGGATTCGGGGAATCCGCTTTCTTTGAATGATATTTTGTAGGATACACAAATTTTTAACTTCTTTATAATATTAGTATAGATATTAGAAATACCTAAATAAATTTTTTTAACTATGCCTCGCGAACTCTTTAATTTTTCGGGATCAAAAGTATCCTATATGTTGACTAGGGATATAAGCTACCACCATACAAAATTTCATGTAAATCGGTCTAGTCATTTCGGAGAGCATATGTATTCCAGGCTTGAAGCCTGGAATACACATGCTACGTAGTGGCACATAAGCATGCTAGTTTCGAGCAGATGCTACTTAATAGCATACAATTAGCACGTGTATACGAAAAGAGCACGCTACTAAATCGCAAGCTAGACCGGCTTTTTCGTGCTAGTTAGCACACGGTGTGAGGCGCGGCGGAGAAAGCAAGTCTGAACGTGGATTCTATGCGAGCATGCTACTTGATTTGTTTGCGTGGGCACGCGTAGTCACCATGGCTCGATGGGGCGATGACAAAACTTTACATTTTATATTTCATTACCGAAATTATGATGTTTATGGAATGTACGCTCACCACAATACAAAAAAGCAAAAATTAAAATTTTAAGATCCATTTATCATACTGAACTTAAAAAATTACTTCATTCCGCAAAGAAACGTCCATTTTGAATGCTGAATATGAGCATGTGTATCTCACACGTGCTAGAAAGAAGAATGCTAGCAATAAGTGTGCTTCTGAGGTATGAGCAAATGTACACACTACCTAGTAGCAAACAAGCATGCTTTTCTAGTAGCATGTGTATGTATGTATCCAGGCCTTGTACAATTGAGTATAAAACAATGCCCGAACGGAGGGGTGAGGCAGTCATTCGAAGACTACGATGCGATTTAGACGTGTAGTACTTTCGATTAGCGACATAGTGACAGACTATTCGCCTGTTGAATTGCATTGAATCGTGAAGTGTGAACTGGTTGCATCCAGTTTTATTTTGTACTTGTACAGTTCTAATAAACCTGTAGCTCGTATCAAATATTAAGCATTATGTATTAGTAAGTAAAATACATTTCCATTTCCTTTTTCAGCTTACATGTCTGAAGATACCTGAACATTACGACGACGCAGCTGGCAATTTCCAAGCTGACATTGCAGTACTAAAGCTGAAAACGCTAGTCACGTACACCACGTTTATAAGGCCGATCTGTTTTGATCATAACAATGCTGTGGACATTAAAATGGACGTTGGAAAAGTAAGTATATTGCAACCTCAATATAACAAATCCGAACATTAGAAAACTATACTGAGAGTTTTCTTACAATGAGGTTTTTTATATAGAGGTAAATTTGGTCTAAGATTAGTTTTATTAAGGTTAAGAGAATCTTGAAATAAAATATAAAATACATTGTAATGAACGCACTTTAATGTTTATTTAACTTAAACCACCACACCTTATGAAAGTTTAAATTCCTGGATTGACTTATGGTAAATGTATATGTTTGAACATATCGAAATATTAATTATTTTATATGGATTGGTAAGAATATTTTATGCATAATTAGTAAGTTAATAATAATCTTTTCAACACACTTGCTCATAAAGTGGCTCTATGGTCACCGCAATTAGGCACACAATGACAACCATAATCAAACTGTGACTAAAAAAATTATAACTCACTAGTGAGTTTTAGATTTTTTTTTAAATTTTATTGGTTGAGTTGCTTTGTTCTTAAAAAAGTTTTCATTAAAAAAAAAGATCGTGTTCTATAGAACAAATAAATTAGTGTTCCTATTGCTTGTTCATTTAATGCAACTTATTATTTAAATAGATAATTTTAACTCGTACGTGTTTAATAAATAAAACTTTCACTCGTATATAACTTTTTTTTTCTCTGTAATAAAAGAGACCTTTAAATTCCCCATTTTGTACGTGGCAGAATAGGCGCAAACCCTATGCGCGGAAAATAAATAAAAAAAAACCTCATCCCTTTAGTCTGTGGCCGATCGCAATGCGCGCGCATAGGAAAACTGATTATTTTTTCCCGCCATAGCGAAACATTTTTCACAACTCGTTTTCACTGTTGAAATTATAGTTATTTATTAATTAAAATGTCTACAAGTACTAGTTACGAAGAAAATGATTTATGTTGTACACCGCCCGATATAAGATGTGAAGCCCTTAACGTTATGGAAAGTTTACTACCTGAAAACTCCAAGGAAAAATATCTATTTTATCTACAAAATAAAATGAGTTTTTGTTGTTATTTTATTCACAAGTGTGTTGAAAAACGTCGTATGATACACGTGTGTATTGATGATTACCGTCCTCGGCTCTCTTAAGACCCTCGCCTACGGCTCGAGTCTCAATGGCGCCTCGGCGGTAATCACCAATGTTACACACTAGTACCATAATGTACTATTACACCAGAGGTTAATTATGCTTTCTAATTGAAGCGAATGATAGATGGATTGTGAGACGAGCATTGTAATATTTCTTTACTTTATTGTGTTTTAATTAATATACGAGTTTGATGATTTATAAATAATTTATTTAGTATCCTATATATATATATATTAAAGGGATCAGCAAAATCGTATTTTAACTTTATTTAACCAATTTCTGTAAAGTTGCATATAGTAGATCATTTTTCGAAAAATAAGGTTATAATTATTTTCACTTCTTACGTGTGTACACTAGTACACGCACACATTTTCTGTCTATTTCTTTTGTAATGAATGAAAATTATTTACAAAGAGGTTTTCTAAAAATATATTCGCAATGTCTATTTGGTATTAAATCTTACGGCCGGTTCTCTGATACTTCTATTATCCCCGCAAATTGCTAATGCGCTGGAACCTTGTCAACATTCACGTGACGTCATCCGCAACTCGATATGTACGCGTACTCGCCGGCCAGTGATGCGAACAGTACCGAGTGTTCGGCTACGGTTACGTCACCAAAATGGCGGCCAGGCGCAATAGCAATTTGCGGCGATAATAAAAACTTGTACAATCGAGAAAGTCATCATATTGAGCTTCTGTATAATAAGGCTGCATTGTACAATGGCTATAGGTTGGCCAAAAGTAATAGAAAATATTACGAGCGCCACTATCTGAACTTTAGCAGCTTCAATATTATGACAAGAGTCATTTTGGTACTTACTTAATAGTGACATGTAGTATTACGTCAAACATTGTGCAAGTAGCAAGTTGGCTAATTGACGACTAGTTTCCCTGCGGCCATGCTGTGAGTCAAACACTAGTAAGTGTTATCCCCGCAAATTGGGAATGCGCTGAAACCTTGTCAAATTAACATTCACGTGACGTCATCCGCAACTCGATATGTACGCGTACTCGCCGGCCAGTGATGCTAACGGTACTGAGTGTTCGGCTACGGTTACATCACCAAAATGGCGGTCAGGCGCAATAGCAATTTGCGGGGATAATAGGTGTTAATTTCTTTTACGTAGGTACAGAAATTTCAGACAAAACGCACACACACTTGTATGAAACTTATATTGCCATCGCCGTGGTCACTAAAAGCGAACCAGTTTGGTGAAAAAGATCCCAAGTCCATATAAGTGGCAATCATTAAACCATTGTGTGCATCTAAAATGAACAACGCCATCTAGTGGCGTACAACGCAATCATAGATGTGATCTTTTAAATAATTACATTAAGGCCCGCTTACATAACGATCGTCTTTAAATAAAATTAGTTTATTTTATTTTATTCTCTAAACGCGTTTAAAACTAAATGCATTTATGTTGTCTTGCATGAGGCACTCTCCCGTGATTTTTAGGTAAATGTATTTATGCCGTCGGTAAAACAGCCAGATGTGTTCCGTTACACGTGGCGATCCATTTTATCGAACAAAAACACGAAATTTAGGTTTAATGTTAGTTATTTCTTGCGTTAAAAGGGATTTTAGTTGGCCAATGTCAAATTGACATTGGCCAACTAAAATCGTTCGTTTGGTTAAGTTTACTTCGGAATTTTTGGCGGCAACCTGAAGAATGATCTTTTGCTGTGCGGTTTTATTTTCGATTTTATGGGTGTTTAGCATTGAGATAAATAAAGCAAATAAAATACGAGTGACAATTTATAATTGACTTTTTAATAACTTACAATTTCATAAAGAATAATAAACATTAATTTATGAAGAGTTGTTGAAATGTTGTTTAATGCAGATTTCCCTTCCCATCTCATGTTCAGGGTCCTTTTTATAATCAAAGAATTTAAGACAAAGATCATAAGTCTTCGCTGCTTCCATTATAATTATAGGCGTTCTTGTTCTAGAATCTCATCCGTCATGTTTGTCTTCATCAGAGTTTAAAAGACACAGTCAATTCTTAAAAAATGTTGTAAATTTATATCATATTTTGCTTTAGCAACTGGATTATCAGATGCTGCAGGCTCATCGGGCTTTTGAAGTTTTCCTTGCAAAATTTCTTCAGCGCCGGGTATTGCCCTGCACGCTGTCTCAATATGATACCGCCAAGGCTTATAATTTTGACCATCTAGGTGCATTATTTTTACCTTGAAGCCTCTGCGATCGCCTTATCCATTGTGAACGTCAGGTCGAGTACAATGCTAGAATATTGTATTTATTCTTTCCTAGTTAAAATATCTTTACTGGATCAAATTCCTTAACTTTATTACTCTGCTACCATGTTAGTTTGTACGAATAATAGGTATTTAGAATTGAGATAAATAATTAAAGCAAATAATATACGAGTGACAATCTGTAATTGACTTTTCAATAAGTGACAATTTCATAAAGACACACGAGTGACAATCCTTAAACGCGTTTAAGGCAGTTAAATACCCATTTTTGGGTGATTAACTTTGACAGTTCTGTAAACGTATTTACCGGTAAATTTAGCGTTGTGCAAGACGCTAATCGTATTTAAGGGTTTAATGTGCTTTGTGTTTCTTAAATAAATTTAAGGAACGTCATGCAAGCCGCGGGCGGCTTGCATGACGTATTTACCGGTAAATACGTTTACAGAACTGTCAAAGTTAATCATCCAAAAATGGCTATTTAACGCCTTAAACGCGTTTAAACATTGTCACTCGTATGTCTTTATGAAATTGTCACTTATAAAAAGTCAATTACAGATTGTCACTCGTATATTATTTGCTTTAATTATTTATCTCAATTCTAAATACCTATTATTCGTACAAACTTACATGGTAACCGAGTAATAATATTAAGGAATTGGATCCAGTAAATATAGTTTAACTAGGAAAGGATAAATACAATATTCTAGCATTGTACTCGGCCTGACGTTCACAATGGATAAGGCGATCGCAGAGGCTTCAAGGTAAAAATAATTCACCTAGATGGGCAAAATTATAAGCCTTGGCGGTATCGTATTGAGACAGCGTGCAAGGCAATACCCGGCGCTGAAGAAATTTTGCAAGGAAAACTTCAAAAGTCCGATGAGCCTGCAGCATCTGATGATCCAGTTGCTAAAGCCAAATATGAAATAAATTTACAACAATTTCTACAAATTGACTGTGCCGTTTTAACTCTGATGACGACAAACATGACAGATGAGATTCTAAAACAAGTTATGCGATATAAAAGCGCTAAAGAAGAATAGTACATTATGGTACTAGTGTGTAAAATTGGTGATTACCGCCGAGGCGCCATTGAGACTCGAGCCGTAGGCGAGGGTCTTAAGAGAGCCGAGGACGGTAATCATCAATACACACGTGTATCATACGACGTTTTTCAATACACTTGTGAATAAAATAACAACAAAAACTCATTTTATTTAGTAGAGAACAGTTTTCCTATGCGCGCGCATTGCGACCGGCCACAGACTAAAGGGTGAGGTTTTTTTTTAATTTTCCGCGCATAGGGTTTGCGCCTATTCTGCCACGTACAAAATGGGGAATTTAAAGTACTCTTTTATTACAGAGAAAAAAAATTATATATGAGTGAAAGTTTTATTTATTAAACACCTACGAGTTAAAATTATCAATTTAAATAAGAAGTTGCATGAAATGAGCAAGCAATAGGAACATTAATTTATTTGTTCTATAGAACACGATCTTTTTTTTTAATGAAAACTTTTTTAAGAACAAAGCAACTCAACCAATAAAATTTAAAAAAAAATCTAAAACTCACTAGTGAGTTATAATTTTTTTAGTCACAGTTTGATTATGGTTGTCATTGTGTGCCTAATTGCGGTGACCATAGAGCCACTTTATGAGCAAGTGTGTTGAAAAGAAGCTAGAACGCCTATATAATGGAAGCAGCGAAGACAAACTTATGATCTTTGTCTACAATTCTTTGATTATAAAAAGGACCCTGAACGTGAGATGGGAAAGCAATATCTTCTGCATTAAAGAACATTTCAACAAATCTTTTCATAAATTAATATTTATTATTCTTTATGAAATTGTAAGTTATTAAAAAGTCAATTACAGATCGTCACTCGTATTCTATTTGCTTTATTTATCTCAATGCTAAATAACCATAAAATCGAAAATAAAACCGCACAGCAAAAGATCATTCTTCAGGTTGCCGCCAAAAATTCCGAAGTAAACTTAACCAAACGAACAAAATTTCAAATGTCAATTTGAGATTGGCCAACTAAAATCCTTTTTACGCAGGAAATAACTAACATTAAGAGCCTGTATACTACTAATTCAAATCGGTGTTTCACATTTTTTTTTTTTGAGGCGAGGGAAAATGCTGACCGATTTACGCACTCTCTGGGCCGTCACTAGGAAACGGCACGCATCCATCGGGGGCGATAACGCTAGCAATAGTATGCTTTGTTTGCGCTCCGTCCGCAATGGCGTGACACAGAGGAGTGTGGAAGACTCAGAGTGATGCCGCACGGGCGAGCAAACTCAGTACCCACTAAAAACTCCCTCCTCCCTGTCGACCCTGCGCTTTGTTTGTGTTGGAAAGTCTGAGATGTAGAACATAGTTACTCAACAGACGATCCAGCGCAATAAAGTTCCTGGAGTGTGCCCTGGGAGAACACACCCCACTTCGAAACGGGGGCAGGTGAATCCCTTGCGTTGCCTAGTAGCAAGGGCCCCCCGTACCGGAACCTAACTCAGGGAGAGAAGTAATGCGCGTACCTGCCTCTCCGGGTGCCAGTTGAAGGCCGGCGACCTCGAGTAGAGACATTAGCACGCGCTGCAGGACTTCGCTCCCTGTCCCTTTCTGCGGCCTCTTTGAGAGACATTACTGCCTCACAGAAAGTAACCGCAGACTCCCAGCGGTCGTCGCTGTGCAACATGGCCGTTACCAAGTCGCCAAGCGATCCGACGGCTCCTACGTGCGTCTCGAGCTCGAAACGCTGAGGCGTCCATGCAGCGCACTCGACAAGCGTGTGAAACGCCGTATCGGGTTCGCCGCACTGGCGGCAGTCCGGAGAAGGCAAGCAGCCCACAATGCGAAACAGATACTGATCGAAACAACCGTGTCCGGTCAGTATCTGCGTCGTCCTGAAGGTCAGGGTTCCGCTGGTGCGGGTGACCCATTTCTCCAGCTGCGGCCTGATTGCTGATCCACCGTATAGCCGCCGGCCACAGGGTGTTCGAGGTCACGAGACCAAATCGGTGTTTCACATAGTTTACCCCCGCGCAACCAATGTTTACTTCGATGGGACAGCGCCAGTTTAAGGCGTGCGTGCGTGTGGTAAAATATTGTATATCACCGAACATACGCAACGTAATATAAATAGGTATATACGTAGCTAACGAACATTGCACGGCACCGACATCACACTATTCATGCGGCTGAGAACAAGAGGAAGCGAGACAAAACTTGATAAAGTGAGAGAAGTTCACGTGGATAATACGTATTGAAAATTCGACACGAGGTACTAAACATGTTTGGCCTAGTGGTTTTCTAATACCAAGGTAGTGAGGAGGTTGAGGACTCGATCCCGCACAGAGGTGATTTTTTTTCTCTTTTTGTAACTAATTTTGATACAGTTAAACTTTATTCTAATGATATTAGTTTTTTGGGCCATTTTGGTCATTTCAGTCATTTCAACCATTTGGGCCATTTCAGCCATTTCGGCCATTTTGGTCATTTCAGCCATTTGGGCCATTTCAGCCATTTTCAGTCATTTCAGCCATTTGGGCCATTTCAGTCATTTTGGCCATTTTGGTCATTTCGGCCATTAGGGCCATTTCAGCCATTTCGGCCATTTCGGTCATTTCAGTCATTTGGGCCATTTCAGTCATTTTGGCCATTTAGGCCATTTCGGTCATTTCGGCCATTTCAGCTATTTCTGTCATTTCAACCATTTGGGCCATTTCAGCAATTTCGGCCATTTGGGCCATTTCAGTCATTTTGGCCATTTAGGCCATTTCGGTCATTTCGGCCATTTCAACCATTTCAGTAATTTCACCCATTTGGGCCATTTCAGTCATTTCAGCCATTTCAGCTATTTCAGGCATTTCGGCCATTTGGGCCATATCAGCCATTTCGGTCATTTGGGCCATTTAAACCATTTCAGCCATTTCAGTCAATTCAGCTATTTCGGCCATTTGGGCAATTTCAGCCATTTCATTCATTTCAGCCATTTCGGTCATTAGGGCCATTTCAGCCATTTCGGCCATTTCAGTCGTTTCGGTCAATTCGACCATTTGTGTCATTCAGCCGTTTGATCATTTAGGCCCGTTCGGTCAAATATATTTTCATATTGGAAACTATCTCATTTTTCGGGATGAAAAGTAGTTCTTGGCCACCCTCGATATTAAAATAACATATGTACCCAGTTTCATCCAAATCGGTTCAATAGTCTGTCCATAAAAGGATAACAAACAGAAAGACAAATATACTTTTGGATTTTTTTTCGCGGAACCCTAAAAACGTAGCCTAAGGTACTTCTTATAACATCAGCTATCTGCCATTTAAAATTACGTCAAAATCGATCCAGCTGTGTCCGAGATTAGCCGGAACATCCAGACATACAGACAAAAATTCTATAAATAGCATTTTCGGAATCTCCTGGTCCGATTTTTTTTAAATTTATTTTGAGATTTCAAACAGGCACTTCACTTTTATTTATCTGTATATAAGAACTATAAAATAAATAATAATAATAATTGATAAAACAATACGGCTAAATAAAAAAAATAGAAAAGGAAAATGGAGCGAGCACTCAACTTGAACAATAAATCTTCATATTTCTAACTATCCATGTGTCTACATCATTTCTATTGAGAAATATAGATGGCGCTTACGAATTGTAATGTTACTAGTAAGATTGATTTAAATACATTTTATTGTCAATAGTATAAAAGTCCAGATGAAATGAAATATAAAAATTTAAGACAGTATTTTTATTGCATTTTATAAAATTATTTAGGAAGAGAAAAAGAGCATTTTATCAACTTTCATATAAAAATAAAAATATCTTTTAGTTCAAGTGAAACTAGTAGGGTTCGAACCCACACAGCCTGTGATTTAGACCAGAACTCTATCGTATATGCCAAATAAAAATTCTCGTTATGATTGCTCCTTCATTTATTTAATATTATTTTTTAGTAGCGGAGCTACAAAAACCGACATGACCGTTGAGTACGAAGCCGCCCGGCGTTCTGATAAATTCCATACATTGGGATTTGGGACTGGCAGGCGTGATTTTTGCAGTCATTTTTCATAAAATAATTAATTATGGAAGTAATTCGCTAAATAACCGAATAAAAGATTGTATTCGTTATAATATGATATGTTACTGTTATTTATTTTAGCGAAGTACGATTAACAGTAATAACAATAACCAAGATTGAATAACTCGTTTAGAGGTTACTTTGCAATTATTTTCTATCGAGAAAATTTATCGTAAATGCGTTCTCAGTTAAAAGATTACGTCAGAAATATGATCAAGATTGACATAATTTTTTTTCACCGCAATAAAGTGTGTATAACTACTGTAAAAACGGTTGAGAAAATGATCTAAAAACGCATTCTGTCACTTATCACGCTGTTAAAGCTAAATTTCGTGTTTGATCGATGAAATGTACCGCAGCGTGAAACGAAACACATCTGGCTGTTTTACCGATGGCAAAATACATTTTACTAAATGATATGGGAGAGTGCCTCATGCAAGACAACATAAATGCATTTACTATTAAACGCGTTTAGAGAGTAAAATAAAATTAACTAATTTTATTTAAAGACAATCGTTATGCAAGCGGGCCTAAGTCTTTTCTCAAACTAAATATGTGGTATTTTCGACAGTAGGTCTATTTTACTTACATAAAAGTTTAATTGCGTTTTACACGTTGTGACTAGCATACGTTAATTTGCCGTATATCCAGCAGAGGATGATAGAGAAGCTCAAAAGCAACAAAACTGAACGAGTTTTTTGAATCCGCTCTCGGTTTTATTCTTTCTATCATCGCAACAGGGAACACTGTTTTAACACCTACTTATTTAAAAATGTTGTTCGTTTCCAGATCGCCGGGTGGGGCTACACGACCCAAGAAGGGCATTCGTCTCCAATACTCAAGTACCTGAACCTGACATATGTGACGCTGACTCAGTGCAAGAAAATTGTACCAAATGACTTTAGAGGCGATCTGGCTTATGACAAATTCTGCGCAGGAGACATCACCAATGGTGCGTCATCCTACAGTAAACTATATAATCGTCAGTCTATCACAAATACACACATATATTATTAACCGACTTCGAAAAAAGGAGGAGGTTCTCAATTCGTCGGGATCTTTTTTTTTGTTGCTTTTTTTATGTATGTTCGCCGATTACTCCGTGATTTATGATCCGATTTACGTGATTCTTTTTTTGTTCGACGCGGAATAGCTTCCAATTGGTCCCCTAAAAATTTTACTTAGTTTGACCCAGTAGTTTTTATTTTATGAACATTTTTCATGGAAATAATTTTCACTCCGTTCCATATGTACACCGATTACTCTGAGATTTATGATTCGATTTACGTGATTCTTTTTTTGTTCGACGCGGAATAGCTGCCATATGGTCCCCTAAAAATTTGACATAGTTTGGCCCAGTAGTTTTCATTTTACGAACATTTTTTTGTTCCCGGTCCTTGGTACCTATATTTTTTAAGAAGCGCGGCATCATTCGTAGGTCCACCCATACATAGATAGACACTAAAATATACAAATAAAATTTAAAAACTTCGTTTAAAAAAACCGACTTCAAAAACTAAAAGACTAAAATGTATAAAATAACTTATTTCTAAAGCTATTATTATTAATATATATTATCTAAAACATCTTGAAGACGGTGCAAAGTAATACATAAAAATTACTATATTTTGAAAATTACTAAGCACCGACTTTAAGATGTTTTAGATAATATATTTTAATAATAATAGCTTTAGAAATAAGTTATTTTATACATTTTACTTTTTTAGTTTTTGAAGTCGGTTATTTTAAACGAAGTTTTTAATTTTTTTTTTCAATACCTACTTCCCTTGCCCACTATCAAAATCTCCACGTCCCACTGCTCACATCTACTTAAAACATTCCAGTTCCCACGTCCATTTGCCACTTTCCACTTCCTATTTCCACTTGCCATTTTCATTTTCCACTTCTACTCACCGATTCCATTGAACTGCCCACAATTCACGTACCACTTCCACAGACTTCGCTGACTAATTTTTAGTCATCATTATCGGTTTTAAGCGCGGTAATTTATTGGATTTTTGTTATTCCGACGTTTCGTGATCACGGAAGACAAAGATGTCTAGTGTCAACGAGTATTGTTAAAGTTTTATTTAGCCTATCACCAACTTGTTTATTTTAATTATTTAGTTTTAATTTTGTTTTTAGTTATTATTTACTCTTTAGGAGCCTAATCTCATTTAAATCCGCTTCGCAACATGTTATGCTTGAAGAGAAGCGGCGCAAGAATCTCTTCAGCAAACATGCCTAGTCTAATAATTTTATATAATACTAGCTGTACCCGGCAGACGTTGTCCTGCCTTTAAAAAATAAAAATCTAGAACCCGATTCCAGCGTCATCTACCGGGACCAAATGTTAATCTAAACTATTCCCAAATCCACTTTAACAAACAAAAAAAATCATCAAAATCAGGCCCAGCTGACTCTGACTGAGGTTGTTTATTAAAAAAATAATATTTCAAGATCACCGGACCTTAGGGGTTGTAGTAGAGGTAAGTATGCCTCCCCATCCCCACTTCACCACCCCGCTACTTAAAATTTGCGAACCGGATTGTGCTATAGATTTCCCAAAAGTTCCATCCATAGGTCGCTGGTTCAAATCCGGCTCGAAGGACCATACATAGATTCCTCCTGGTTGTTACTTGATGATAGCAAGGTGTTTCAATGATTAGTGGACTGTTTTAGTATGATTATCTTTATTACAATATAATTAATTACACGTATGTGACAAATGTATGCGTCGCCGGACGATGTGTGGCGGACTGCGTCGCTCGCGGCGCTCCCCTCTCTCCTCGACCTGGTTCGGTTCGGTTGGCGTTAACAATGTATTGGTCGTAAATGGTCGTGAACTCGTGACGCCTTTTTCAGGTACTGCACTGTGCCAAGGTGACAGTGGCGGCGGTCTGGTTTTCCCTGAGAAAAAATCAGACGACCGCTACTACCTGAGAGGCATCGTATCCACAGCGCCCACCGACAATAACAGGTGCAAAACATTAACCATCACCACATTCACTGATGTATCGAAACATTTGGACTTCATTAATAACTTCCAATGTGACACATAATCTATGCCTATTCCAATAAATATAATTGATTTATATACTTGTAAATCATAATTAAATAAATCGTTTTATTACTAACATTCAGGGCGTTCCATTTATAGCTCAAAACAGACAACACCCAAAATGCTCAGTTAACCATTCCACAAGGCAATCGCGGTCGTTGTGGTCGTGGCGAAAACGTTACCAATGACGTCATCGTCTTCGATCACACAACGCTCACAACCACCCATGTCAATAGGTGGCCGAATATCCGTTCCACTTGGGTTTACGATTGTAACGCCGGCAAGCAAGTGGAACGGGATAAATCGCGGTCGTGAAAGTGGTCGTCGTGAGTCCCTAATGGAACGTAGCCATTCAGGGCGTTCCATTTGTAGCTCACAACGCCCAAAATGCTCAGTTAACCGTACCACAAGGCAATCGCGGTCGTGGCGGTCGTGGCGAAAACGTCTCTAATGACGTCATCATCTTCGATCACACAACGCTCACAACCACCCATGTCAATAGGTGGCCGAATATCCGTTCCACTTGGGTTTACGATTGTAACACCGGCAAGCAAGTGGAACGGGACAAATCGCCGTCGTGAAAGTGGTCGTTGTGAGTCCCAAATGGAACGTAGCCCTTGTATAATTAAAATGTAAAACTCATCATGGGCGCGTTCCTCCAGTAGCTCACGATCAAAGTGCTCCTTCAGCCATTTCACCTCGGTGGTTATGGTTGTGACGAAAACGTCATTAATGACGTCATGTTTTTCTATTTTTTTGAAGTGATAACTTCTCATCGGGGGGTAAACTGCTTCGTTACGTAACGCGTTACGGCGCCAGTCTCTCTGGCTTCCCTTTCTCTAACGTTAGATTATTTTAAGTTATCACTTCTGTCGTGCGTCTCGGGACGCCCACCGTCTTTTTTTTTAAAGCGGGTAAATGCATTTCGCACAATACCGGGTCTTTTGCTAGAGATTAGACCAGGGGTCTCCAAACTACTGCCCGCGGGTCAAATCCGGCCCGCCAGTGCCATCAATCCGGCCCGCGACAGCCAATGTCTCATTGTTGTTACTATTGCTATGATAAGTCGAAGAAGAAAACACAGAATGATAATTATTCGGTTCTATTTACTTGCAAGGTAAAACTTAATGACAAAAATGATCACGCAGAAAACTTAATTATCAAAGCTTAAGCATATATAAGACAATTCGTCAGAAAATTTTGGAATCTTTCGAAATAATAAACTAGTTGTGTTGCTCTGAAAAACAAAGATTTTTATTTAGCACAAGTTTACACTATAACAACAAAAACAATGCGATCCAGATACACAATCCTACCTGAAAAACAAAGAAACGACATTTAAAGTATATTAATTAGCTTGTCGATTCCTCTTCCACTCAATTCTTTTTAGTTATTGGTTTTATTTAGCACACTATCGCCATATTGAATTCTCCCCTGTTTTATCTACTTTACGGCTTGTAATGTCAGTGGTGACATCTATTAATAATTAACAGTAAACCTGAACTGTTTTATCCATGAACAAATAACTTAAAGAAATCTAATTTCTTTACACATATTTATAATTAACAAATAATTGAAATGAATGCCACTTCGCGATTAGGTAGTCTCTAGAAATATAGTTAGGGAAGAAAATATAAAACTGTTTCGGCCCTTGCAACATACTGAAAAAATAATTATGGCCTTAAGGCTTCAAAGTTTGGAGACCCCTGGATTAGACCATAGTCGATTATGGAGGCAATCCGCTTGGGGCTGCCAAACACTAATCGACCGGCTTGTGTGGAGACCCGAGTACTCAATACTCCACTAAAACCACCCTCCTCCCATGTGCCCCGCGCTTATCGTAGGAAGAGCGTGAGACTTAGAACGTAGTTACGTCCACGCTGGTCATGATTTTCGCGAGGCGAGGGAAAATGCTGACCGATTTACGCACTCTCTGGGCCGTCACTAGGAAACGGCACGCATCCATCGGGGGCGATAACGCTAGCAATAGTATGCTTTGTTTGCGCTCCGTCCGCGATGGCTTGACACAGAGGAGTGTGGCGACTCCGAGCGATGCTACACGAGCGAGCAACCTCAATCAATACCCACTAAAAACCCCCTCCTCCCTGTCCAACCTGCGCTTTGTTTGTGATGGAAAGACTAAGATATAGAACATAGTTACGCAACAGTCGATCCAGCGCAATAAAGTGCCTGGAGTGTGCCCTGGGAGAACACACCCCACTTCGAAACGGGGGCAGATGAATCCCTTGCGTTGCCTAGTAGCAAGGGCCCCCCGTACCGGAACCTAACTCAGGGAGGGAAGTAATGCGCGTACCTGCCTCTCCGGGTGCCAGCTGAAGGCCGGCGACCTCGAGTAGAGACATTAGCACGCGCTGCAGGACTTCGCTCCTTGTCCCTTTCTGCGGCCTCTTTGAGAGACATTACTGCCTCACAGAAAGTAACCGCAGACTCCCAGCGGTCGTCGCTGTGCAACATGGCAGTTACCAAGTCGCCAAGCGATCCGACGGCTCCTACGTGCGTCTCGAGCTCGAAACGCTGCGGCGTCCATGCAGCGCACTCGACAAGCGTGTGAAACGCCGTATCGGGTGCGCCGCACTGGCGGCAGTCCGGAGAAGGCAAGCAGCCCACAATGCGAAACAGATACTGATCGAAACAACCGTGTCCGGTCAGTATCTGCGTCGTCCTGAAGGTCAGGGTTCCGCTGGTGCGGGTGACCCATTTCTCCAGCTGCGGCCTGATTGCATCCACCGTATAGCCGCCGGCCACAGGGTGTTCGAGGTCACGAGACCATTCGACGAGGCAGCAAGCGGTTTCCCGCTTCCTGACCGTCTCTAATTCGACTTGACAGAAGGTCAGTCCTCTAGCTAGGGCATCCTGCCGGGTACGTCGAACCCTGGACAGGACGTCTGCCTGGAGATGCCAGGGCAGTTCGCCTGCCAAGAGAGTCGCCGCCGACCACGACACTGTGCGATACCCCCGTATGGTCCTCACGGCCAGAACCCGCTGCGCGCGTTGCAGCAGGGTTCGGTTGTGGCGGTGAAGCGAATCGGACCAGACGGGCGCACCGTACAGCGCCATACTCCTCAGGATGCCGGAATAAAGCTTCCGCGTCGCACCCCCCGGCCCCCCCACGTTGGGAAGAAGCCTGGAGAGTGCGCCCGCGGAATTCACGAGTTTGGGAACTAGCTGCTCAAAGTGCGCTTTGAACAGCCATTTCCCGTCTAGAACTAGCCCAAGATATTTCATCTTGGGCCCTACTCTAATCGCCACCCCCTGAACTGTAACGGACAGGTCCGGGGGAAGGTTCCGGAATTTCCTATGGAACATGACGGCCTCCATTTTCGCGGGGGAGACCTTCAAGCCCAGCCTAGCTATTCGATCTACGACGATCGCCAACCCGTCGTTGGCGACGTCCACGGATTCCGCAAAAGACGCAGCGCGTGCCGTGAGTAGGGTGTCGTCCGCAAAACAGATCAGCCCTACTCCGGGCCGGACCGTTACCCGAAGGATCCAGTCATAGCCTACGTTCCAAAGGATCGGCCCGAGGACCGACCCCTGTGGAACGCCGCACGCGACACGTCGCCGACCTAACACGTGATTGGCGGACTCACCGCCCTCCCAAAGGATATGCCGATCTCGCAGGTACTCGCCCAGCAGCCTCGTGAGGTACGGGGGGACTCCGTGCGCGCGGAGCTCCTCCCTGATCGTCTCATGAGGGAGGCTGTTGAAGGCGTTCGCTATGTCTAGCGACACTGCAAGGACGGCGTCCTTCGCTTGGACGGCTTCGTCCGTCAACGTTCGCAGCGTCTCGAAGGCGTCCATCGTGGAGCGCCTCCGATCTGATAGCCCCGGCTCCACAGCGTCGAGATGCTTCACGAGCCGCTCCGCCAAGTTCTTTAACGTGATAGGTAATAATGGTTAGGTTAGCTTCTTTTAAGCAAATAATTGTTCTGTTAACTATCACAAAGCTTTAAAGTTCTTGCTTACAAAATTATAGTATTTATTATTAAAGTAAATATAAACTGGTAAATAAAACTAAGCATTATTATCATAAAAATTTAATGAACATAGAGTTGCTTTAACATTTTCACTTAACATCTAACTTAAACTAAGTTAAAACTATATTATTCCTAAAATTACACATTCAAAATCAATTCAAAATGACGCTGATTTGATAGAGGAATCAAGAGGATTCTGACCCGCTTCTTTATTATTTGTAAACTAAAATCGGCCAAGTGCTTGTCAGCGGACAGTCAAGGGGTTAGATTATAGAATCCAAGAATTTGATCGGAAAACTTCATATCTCAATAATAAAAAAAATACCAAAAAAAAATAATATTTTCTACATCTTGAAGTTGGTGGTATGGGAGCTGCATATGTCTAGTCATCGCAGCGGACAACAAACTACTGACTAGCGCAGCGAGGGAGCGCAGATATTAATAGTTGCTCTATCTCACTCGCACATCATACGTCCTGCTCACACACTGTGCTATACATTGTACTAGCAGTACGACTTGTTAATATTTGTACTTAAGGTTACCGTTTCTAAAATAAATGAGTTCACATCAGCAGTCGACAGTGAATATTACTCTATTACTCTGCCATCTGAAGTATTATTTAAACTTTACCTCGCGCTGCTACCGTGCATTTTGTAATTTTGTTATAGTTTTATATGTTTCACTTCGAAATTAGAGGTGGGCGATTATACTTATTTATATAATCGAATTACTTTGAATTACTAATCTTGATAATCGATTATTAAATTAGTTACTAATTTGTTTTCATAATCGAATGATGTTACTAATATTAGTACCTACTACTAATGAAATCGTTGAAACAAGTCGAAAGTCGAGCGAGACATTGTAATGTTGGTATTAGTAACATCCAATACCAATGATTTCATTAGCAGTACTAATATTCGTTGTAATTCCAACTACAATGAGTCGTTCTTTGCGTCGTCTCGTTTTCAGTGGTGCGAGTGGCTAGCGTATTTGTTTTTGGTGGAGTTTTATAACGGTAAGTTTACATGTATATGTAAGTCTCACAAGTACTCACAACTAAATTAGTAACTACTTATCTGTCATAATCGAGATATCTTCATAATCGAATGATTTCATTACTATATCTCATAATCGCCCACCGCTATTGGCAATACTTGGCACTGACTTCAAAATGTAGATTTTGCTTTATAATTTGTAGTCAGTTTTGTTTTTGTTTGGTCATGGTAGCGTAATGGCTAGCACACGTCCTACACCCAAAGGGCGAGGGTTCGATCCTGACAGGAACGCATGTACCACTTAGGCAGTTTTCTGACCTAATATGCATATTGTTACAATTATCACGTGCCAACGGTGGTGAAGGAAAACATTGTGATGAAACCTGCACATCGATATAATCGACATGTCAAACCTGCCAAGCCGACTAAAAATCGACTTTTACGCATCTTACGACTTTGGCAAACTTGCGTGCTTTGTTGCTTGAGTGGTTTTTACTTTTTTTACAGGGTAACTCTTATCCTAGTACTTAGGTTGGATTCCTGGTATAGTAAATTTCGTTTATGAACATTCTGTTATTTTGCTATGGTCTGGGTGTCTGGGACCAGCCTCAGAGGGATCCCTTGTATATTACCCATAATACAATGGGTGCGTATGTGTTGGTCTCCAGATTATCACATTACAGCATTTCACGCGACTTTGTCCACTTTGAACAGATAACAAAAATTACAGTTATTTTGCTAAACATAAAAAGAAAGGCTATTTTCAGCAGGGTAATGGACTTTTTAGTATAAAAATACTTGTATCCCGAAAATTCCTGTAAATACTCTTGGTACATTATTATTATGTTACTAAAGGCTTACACAGCTGCAATTGTTTTAATAAAGATTTTATCCATCAGTGATAATTTTGCAACAATTATTCATCCCGGCCACTTAATACCACTCCCAAGAAAATTCCTGCAGGATTCCTGGGATATAAAGTACTGCAAATTTTAAGTACGGGAATTTACTATCGATCAGCGAGAACCGTACTGAAATCGGCCCCATTAATTTTTACGTGAATCTCGAACCAACAGACAAAAAATTTAAGAAACATCAAACAAAAACACTACACTTTTACAATTTTATAATATTATAGATTCTTAATCCATGACTATACAAACTTACACTTGCCGATCAGGGTGGCGCTAGTTTCAATGTAAATTATCAAAACTTGTAAAAAATGTATGGATAAAAATTAGTACCTTATTTTACCAACGGGACCAGATAAACTTGTAGCACTGTAGTGCCAATCCAAAAACATTACCTAACGATAAATTCACTCTTCTTCGCGTTCCTTCTCTTTTTGTTTGTCCTTTTTCTTTTTCTTCTTCTTCTCTTTCCTCGCTGACGCGTCTTCGCCGTCGGCCTCTGTAGTTTCTGGGACTTCTGATGTATCCATTGTTGCGTTTGCATCAGCACTGCAATAGAACCGTTAATATTTACTACATCTATCTATCTTTATATATAAAAATACAAGACTAGCAGACTCGAATTTATTTAGGGCAGTATAATGCCCTAAATAAATTCGAACCCAATTCCAGCATCAGCGTCACCTACTGGGTCAAACTGTGAATCTAAACCATCAATCTTATCCATGCAGGAACGGAGAATGTATACAATTTCCTGCGGCCGGGTGGCCTGTCGTAAGAGGCTACAAAACAACCCACAGCCAGGTGGTAGGGTATTTGCCCGACTGGATGGCTACCACCCCTGGTCTAAAGTATGTATAACAACCTTGAGTTGTGTTCCTGCATTAGTGATCAGGTTCGAGTTCCTTAAGAGAGCAGCAGCGCATTTGTAGCACCTTTGGTGTTGCAAATGTCCATAGGCGATGGTAACCGCTTACCATCAAGTGGGCCGTCTGCCTGTCTGCTGAACTCATGCATTAAAAAAAAATGAAACTATCTCAAACACACAAAAAATTCATCAAAATGGAACCAAGCATTTAGAAGGATCCTGTAACTTGCATCCAGCGCTACCTACAGGTTCTAATGAGTCTAACGCATCTAGAGATTCAGTCAAACACACACAATAATTTTTTTTTAAATTGGACTGATTTAGATGAAATTTTTAGGTGTGCTTGGGATGGTTTAGATTCATAATTGTGCTGATAGGTGGCATTGCAATTGGCTTCAAAAGCCTTCAAGAGCCACGCAGACGGCCCACTTGATGGAAAGCGGTTACCACCACCTACGGACGTACTCTATATGACATACTCTAAACCAGGTGTGGTAGCCATCCAGTCGGGAAAATGCCCTACCACCTGGCTGTGGGTTGTTTTGTCGCTTCTTACGACAGACCACTTGGCCGCAGGCAATTGTATACTTTCTCTGTTCCTGCAGGATAGAAGGACAATAATATCCGCTGTACCCGCTAGTTGATATATAATTACTTAGCCTCACTGAACGACTGACATTAAAGCGCACAGCCAAAACTACTAGGCTAAACCCATGAAAAGCATACTAGTTTCTACTATACTGTAGGATAATACCATAATAATTTTCGAAAATGCAACCGTTACACGAACGCACACTTGGCTGTCGTAAAACGCAGTTTATTGCCTTTCCTGCATTCGAAGTACACACTTCGTGTTTAAAATTTAAAAACATCCGATTGTTATCGTACTTATTTTATGGCCGTCATTAGTGTCAAACTAATCCTTGTTTTTAATCCATTGCGTCGAAGCTTGCCAGGTGTGCGGATTAACTCAGTGAACGCGGCCACTTTTTCGGTATTATACAGTTTAGTATAAAACAATGCCCGAACGGAGTGGTGGGGCAGTTAAGCGACGATTACGATACTAGCTAGACGTGTGTAGTACTTTAGATTAGCGATATAGTGACGGACTTTGCGCGTGTTATTTGAATCGTGCAGTTTCTACTGGCTGTGTCCAGTCATATTTGTGCCTGTTTCATACGTGTTTGTACAGTTGTAATAAAGTCTATAGTAATTCCAACATCATTTTAATTCGAGTCCTGTGTAGCTACACAGGACTCAAATTAAAATGTACTGTGTTTATATAGTACATCGGCCACAGTACTAACAATATGTACTGTGTTTATATAGTACACCGGCCCGGCGCGGTTTCACCCGCGCTCTGTCCTACTCCCGTGGTATATAGCATCACGTTATATAGCCTATGACACTCCCTGTTAACATAGCTTTCGAACAGTAAAAGAATTATTAAAATCGGTTTAGTAAATCAAGAGATTACACCCCCCCCCCCCCCTCCCCCACAACGTCACAAACTTTACCTCTTTATAATATTAGTATAGATCAAAAAAATTTAATTAACTTATTTCATATATTTTATATTATTGTGGCGACCGAGGGTGGAACTGCCCAGCAGCGTAAATCAGTTTTAGAACTTTTAGAAAATACTACACATTTCTGGAAGGAAAAGACAAGGACGGATAGATGTTAGAAAGGGATAGACGATAAACGAAAGAAAGAGATAGATAGATGTTAGAAAGAGATGGACAATGAACGAAAGAAAGAGATAGATAGATGTTAGAAAGAGATGGACAATGAACGAAAGAAAGAGATAGATAGATGTTAGAAAGGGATAGATGTATAAACGAAAGTTCCCGAACAGAAGGTTCGGGAAAGAAGAGACGGAGATAGATAGATGGGTTCTAGAAAATTCTTCCGGGTATATAAACGGCGTAAGGCGCGCCTACCGGGCAGTTTTAGAGTTGAAAGTTGCAGTTTAAAGTTGAGTTCAGTCTTGGTATAGTATTGGAGGTGGTCCGCGCAATATCGGCGACGGTATTGAGAGCGTGACAACTTATCGTCGGGACTGTGCATCGTTGGTCGTGCGTATAGGGGCAACCCTACGGAGAGGTACTATGTGCGGCTGTGTAAGTCAATAAAAGCTTTTAAATTAAAAACTGGTGTTTTCTTCCAATCCATAAGTGCGTACCCCCGCTCGTACGTAACATTATTTATTGTCTACACTATCATGTTTTAATATTTTCCTTAGTTTAAGGGATTGCCTGGAAGAGATCAGTTCAAGCGATAAGGCCGCCCTTTGTTCACATTTATTGTGTCTAGTTTTTAAGAACGTAGTTTTAATTTTGGTGAACAGCAAAGTGTTTTCACTCATTCATTCATTCATTCAAAAGGGCTACCTTTTAACATTTTTTGACTACTCAATTGACTAATTTGTTTTGTCTATGGGAGTAAATGATCAACATGTCAATAAACATAAGTTGTGATGCATACTGTAAATAATTAAACCTCACAATACTCACACTGCCTCACTATCCCTCTTCTTCTTCTTCTTTTTCTTCTCAGATTTCAACTCTGTAGAATTATTTGGATCATCTGCATTCGCTGTACTGGCCGTTCTCTTCCTACTTCCTTCATCGTCGCCTTCTCCGTTCTCTTCTTTTTTCACTTTATAATCCACGTAACTATTTAACCACTCTCTTGGAGTATTCTCATTTGGTTTTCCATGTTTGTCTAATTTGCCTTGTTGTATTAACATCTTCTTATGCGACGCTTTGGGACCTAAGCCCCATTTCCTTGGGTATGTGTCTCTTTCCATTATGACTCGTTTTAACTTAGCTGCCACTCCGTGGTCACAAGATGCCATAGTTGATGTTGTCATTAATGCTATCGCCAAGGCAACTGCTTCTCCTTTCGTTGTCACAATTACTATCTCTTGTTCGACCTCAATACCATCTTCATACCTTAAAATACCCGGCACTAGGACCTTAGCTCCATAACAGACTGCATTTACAGCACTGTCTTTTATAAATATTCTCTTATGCGCAATTAGTAAACCTTCTAAAGGCTTAATTACTCTCCGTAAGTATGTTTCATCTTTATGATTCTCGTAAGCCCAATGCGCATCTAATATATCATGCATAGTCACCATTCCCTCTTTCTCGCCTTGAATTCCTGATCTCACTCGTCTTAGTTCAATCATTTGACCACCAACTCCTAACATTAAGCCCAAGTGCACACACATTGTACGTATGTAAGATCCAGCTTCACAACTAACCCAAAACACACCTATATTCCGTTCTTGGTCATAGTCAAGGAGTTTGCTGTCATAGACACTACGGACACGGAGCTGACGCTTGACGGCAGATATGAGAGGTGGGCGTTGGAATAGAGCGCCTCTGAGTTTCTCGAGACCTTGAGTTACTTTTTGAAGGTTCTCGACTGCTGAGTGTAGACTGAATACTGCTACGTATTCCTTTCCTGAAATAACAAAAAATTTCAATATTGGTCATATTGACTACTTCAATATCTCTTTTTATATTCTTCTTAACCTGGTTTATAAGTAAGACAGCCAGCCTGATGGAAAATGGTCACTTGTGGACAGAATCACCCCTCTAACTTCTCCCCCGTAAATCCCATACCCCCACGCACCGCTTACCATAGATAGTTGGCTTGCTCCGTTAGCTGCTAAGCATCTGCATTTTTGTAGTACCTTAGTAAGCACGGGGCGAGCCTACAGGTATCATACCTTGGTCGCATATATACACACAAGGAAAACTAAGAAGACCAGGAAGATCAAGAAGCATTCAGAAGACTCTACCGCTAACGGACTCTCAGCGTAACTACGTGATTCTTGTGGACCACCAGTGATTGTGATTAGTGCCCCTCATATTGATTGGTGTAATCGATATAATTAGTGCTATCTACGTTCAGTGTAATGGCCAGGGCTAGTGCTATGTTGTTTCGGTTAAACTCGAATGTGCCGTTTGATACAGTTGTGCCGATCGCACCTGTTGCTGTTGTAGCACCTATAAATAAATTCAGTCAACTTGCTAAGGGGTGTTTGATTTAGGGCGACCCTTGCGTCCAAAACCCAACAGTCACCATTGACTATGGAGATTTGTAACATGGATGATATTGCTAATGTGCTACCAGTCTCCAAAAAATTATATAATCTGTATGCACTATCACAAGCAGAAAATTCAGAATATAATTAAGAGAATGTCAAGTCACAAATTGAATAGTTTGAACATAGGCATATAATGTAGCGAATGAAAATAAGTAATCAATTTCTACCCTGCAGACATTTGTGTTTTTATTTCATTTGTGATTTCAATACAGTAAAACCTGGATGAGTTGACCCTTGATATGTGAGAAACAGCTGTTATTGTTATCTACAATGAGGTCCTGGCACTTTTGCATTGAAATACCCGTATTACTGGAAATTTTCAAACCTTTATAACTGAGACTTGATTTTTAAGATTTTTTCGATGTTTATCTCTATAATTGGGACTAAAGCTCAGTAGTCCATAAGAGTCAGTCAATTTATCAACTTGAGACAAGTTTGATAACAAACAGTCTAATCCCTCCCAGTATATTAACATTATTTATTGTACACAAAAAGTTACATGCAAAATTATACAATAGTAGTGATGTACTAAGGTGAGCTTAACCCTAAAAGAGCTTTCTTCCAGCAAACCTATGTGAGTCTAGCAAAAGGGGACAAGCAAAAGGCAGGGTTGTGTAAACTAAGATATTTTATGATTTAACTATGTAATATATAATATAAACAGATTAACAAAAATAAATTACATACAAGATACATATATAATGTAAAATATAAACATATTAAAATAATTTAAGATAGATTGTGCTCTTTGACTTTTTTTAAGCTACTGTCAGATGAACTATCTGGGAATAGTATGTGGCAGGATGTTACATAGTCTGTGTGGATAGAGTAAAAACCACTATAACTTGCCAATGAGTGGTGATGAGTGGAACTTTTGAACCTCTTTACATGAAAAATGGTACATTTTGACCTCTCATAGTGGGACCCTTTATAAATAAGACAACTATCATGTTAACATGCCTATTTGGGAAACTGGGCAAAAGCAAAGCCTCTATAAGTTATAAACAAATATAGGTCTATTCAGATCCCAGTTATACAGGTTACACTATACATTATTATTTGCAGCACTTAGAGTACCCCTTGTAGGGAAATTTTACTCATACAAGCTCAGTAATGTTTTAGGAACATGACTGTGATATCCACAAACATATTGAGCTTGTTATTGAAAAATATAGTATCAGAATTTAAGTATTTTACTTGTTTCTTATAATGTAAAACTAAAATAATTAAGGGCTGTGGTAGGGTATAGTTATAGGGCACATTTATTTATTATGAACAGATCTAATTTTTTTAAATATAGGTTAGAAGGCTATGGCAGTGCTCCTGCTATACACTCTTTGCTCAATAGTGCCTTAGCTTTTGTGGTAATTTTTTTTACAACCACCCAAAATTCACTTTATATCTCAAATAATAAATAAATGTAACCCTAACCACATCTGAAGGGTGAAATTTCAAAACCCCTAAAATCAATGAAAGGTCATATTATATTATAGCATGTTTTGAAACTACAACCCTGAATTTAGATTGTAGTACATAGATCCTTAGGGACACATCTGCAATAATGGCAGTTTGATATAATCAGACAAGTGACAAACATTGGATGTTCAGTTCTCACCAAAATAGCTACAGAACTCTAAAAAATGGGCACTGGGAAGTGGAGGTGAGAACAGAATTTGATTTAATCCTCCAAACCGATTACTTAAGATAACTACAGTAGCTTCGATGAGGTCTTGTGCCTGAAGATAATGTAAAATATTATTTTAAAGGTTTTAAAGAAAGACAAAGAAAACCTTCATAATGCGTAGATGACACGTTAATGCCTATCACGTTTAAAAAAAAATGTGAAGGTTAAATGAATGAAACATTGTAATAAATAAAATTAATTGTGAAAAACATCGTACCGGCATTCTGTTGAGACTTAACAAGCCTTGTAGCTCGATCTATACACACGATGAGACAGCCAGTAACCTTCGGATCCAGTGTGCCAGAATGTCCCGTCTTTTCCACCTTCAAAATCCTTTTTATCCATGACACGACTTCGTGTGAACTTGGATTACTCGGTTTATCAACATTTATGAAACCGGACTTGATATATTCGGTAACAGGACGCTTCAACGGCGAATGGCCGAAGGGCAGCGGCGTGTAGTGGTTAGTGCGCACATTTAATCTGTCGAAATTTTTCAACAACAAAGGCCAGTACGCCGTATCCAACTTGCTGACATTCTCGGAAGGCTCTATCTTGAAATCACCAATCTTTTGAAACGCCCCCAGGGTCACTCCATCCTTGTTTTTCTTCTTCTTTTTCTCCGATAACACCTCGCCACCCGGTTGCAAAACCTCAGTCATTTTTGGCCACTTATGTATGTAAAGTCAATTTGTATTGTAAGAACAAAACACTTTTGTGTATTACAAAACAATTCCCTAATTTCGAATTGTATTAATTAAGCAATATTATTCAAAATGAACAATGAAACACGTGCAAATACGCTCTTAGGTTAACTTAACTCGCTTGAGATGTTTGCCCTGGCCCAGTGTTGCCAACCCCAAAAAACTAAAAAACAACACCTAGCCAATAAAAAAACAGGAGGAAACAGTAGGTAAAGTAAAAAAAGACAGATTTTATACTTTCGTCATATAATTAAAGCAATATTCAATATTAAGAACAATAACCGCCATCGTAGTTACTAGGACTCACATACATTGTTATATTAATAATCACAACATAATAATAATGTAATAACAAAAAACATAAATCAAAGTAAAAATTATATTATTTTCCACTTTCATTCTCAATTGCCTCATCTTCAGTATTTTCATACTCATTCATTTATTTTTTAAATCATACATATTTTTATTAAATTTCTTCATGCGCCTTTCTATGGCTTCAAATGAGTAGCAATCGGTTATTTCGGATTCAGTATGTATTACTCGTAATACATTTTATTACATAGTAGTTATCAAAAAATATCTGCATAGTGTAATAGGTGGCACTGAACGCTAATTGAAAAAACAGTAAAAATTAAGAATAAAACAGAGACATCAATGTGAAAACAGCAAATCTACTGTTAAAACAGTAGGGTTGGTAACACTGCCCTGGCCCCTTTTTTTAATGCATTTATGGCTTGGCGCCCTGGCCCCTGATGCCCTGTTTAGTATAGTGATGTGCCTATCGATTGATATTTGTGACCTACGATTAGTAACAGAATCGAATCATGCCTTCCAAAAAGAATACTATAACTATTCATCCATGATCGCATTTATCATGTCAAGTGTTCTTTTTTATTATATTTCAATTTTTATTATTCTTATGTCTTTCAAGGACTTTCTTTACTAGATAAATATTTTAAAAAAATTACATGTAATCTGCCTTTTCCACACTTCACATTGGTACTAATGGTTGTTTGCTAAACAAACGAACCTATTGCCAAATACTAAAGAAAAAAGAACCCTATAATATATATAGGCTTAGATCATATAATATACCTATAAACCCATAAGTACCTCTTTCCATCAACTCGGCCGTCTGCCTGTCTGCTGAACTCATGCATAAATGCATTCAATGCATCAATAAAAAAATATATTTGAAATATAAAAATGTGAAAAACCTTTTTTAACCTTTTCTGTAGACCTGGACAGTGACCATACAATTTTTTTGTTGAATAAGTTATAAAGGTGTGAAAGTTCTGATGCTAAAAGGCTATTTCCTACCATTTTCTAATAAAGAGCCTATTTTCCACTAAATTTTCATAAATACCTAACCTACGTAAATTAATTGTTGTATAAAATAAAAAGGAGAAAGTGTCTGATGTATTTTCTCAATTAATAATTTAAAAAGAAATGTTACTAACGAATCAAGTAGTTACCGTAATTTATTTATAAATTAAAAAATTGTATTGTTTTATAACTGATTCAAACAACAAAGGAAAAACAGTGCACCACTAATATGCGAATTATAAAAGTGCGGCAGATGGAGATAGTGAGCCTTTGCAAGTTTTTAAAATCTGAATTACTTTTTTAAAGTATCACGTTCTCCAAAATTAAAAATTAGAGTGTTTTCAGTATAAATATTTCACCAAAAGGCCATTAAAAAAATAAGATTGTCAAGATATGCACAGTAATGCCGTGTAATCAGTTATCGGATAAACAAAAATTATTTCAAACTGTCATTGACAATATCTAAACAATATCACTGTCTAAATAGGATGCGAACTTTCCGTAAAATATCGATTTTTAAATCAATGCAAATCGTAACCTGATAATAAATTCACAAGTTCGAGGTCTAAAAGATAGATTCCTAAAACAAACGTTACATTACTTTACTAAGTCTACATTTACAATACAAATATAAATTTATTTTTATAGAAAACCAAAATAAATTATAATTAACGATCTCTTATTAGTAAAATCAGGATCTTTTGGTTCAGGGAATTCCATAAATACAATTATTTTTATAACCATATCAGGTATAGAAGAAGATATTTATTTCCTACATGTTTTCCTAATCGGCCCGGGTGTTTTCAAGTAATCATACAAGATACATACAAAAAAACAGTCACATAGATAATAGATAAAACAGCTTATAGATCCCAATACTTAATATCTAAGCTTTTCAAAAACAACAATCTGTCAAGTCTACTGGGATCCAAGCGGTTCCTCACATCACTTGTGATGTTGCCGGTGATATAAATAGTTTATATCTAATTTAAGCTAGTCACAAGGAACAGATGATCCCAGAATACTCATATACATCATGACTATTTATTGAACGTGATGATAAATATAGATTATTATTCTTGCCAGTAAAAAATGACGCATATCAACAAAGAACAAATACAAAAAAAGTCAAAGATCACAAACTTTTTTATTCAATAAAGAGAGGTGAAGAAATCTAAGCGCATAGCCATCTCGCGAGTTTTTGAGTAATAAAATGATAAACTGGTATTTTTTTTTTACACATGTTGAGAGTCATGCAGTAGTGAATTCGTATAATTGTTTTTACTTCTTCACGCTCTTTACCAAGAACCAATCTTCTTGAAATTTCGCACACACATAGTAAGGTGTACTGAGAAAGACATAGGGTACCCTTCATCCCGGAATAAGTCCCGTTGTTGCAAACGAGGGAAAAAGTAGAAGCTAGTAAATAATTACGACACAGTGAAACGCCCGCCCTTTATACCAAATATAATGTTTCTTGTAGATATTTTAATCAATATTTCGAGGTATTAAGACAATAAGTAGTGGCAGTCGCAAAGATTTGATTACTCTCACTCTCTGAATGTCACTCAAAAAGACTCTTCACTTTTATTTATTGGTATAAACTAATTTGAAATTGGGAATTGGAAAAAGCATAAAACTGTAATGCCTTTAAACAAAACCGCTGTTTAATTGTCGGGTCGACACTTGTCATAACTGATTAATCGAGTGTAGATTTTTTAGGCTGAAATATCGATTCAGTGCTACGTAACAATTTAAACAATCGTTTTTTTGACGTGAACATTCGATTCTTCGATTTCAGATCACCATCCCTATATCCTAGTCCCAGCACTACTCAGCACCACAGAGTACTTTATATATACTGGTACTCAGCACTCAGTACAGAGTACTTTATATATACTGATATAGAGTCAACAGTCATAATATATATACTAACGCACTCTATCGGTATACGACACTATTCAACGGCGAAAACCGTCCAGGGCGTCTAGTATTATTTTGATTTTTATATCAGACTTTTGGAAATTGCGGGAGTTAATAATTTAACTACTGCAATTCCCAAAAGCCTTTTCAAAAAATGTTTATTTGTTAGTAAATAAAACAACAATTTAGCGGTAGCGTGATTTATTATGTTTCCTTTTATTTAAATATTTAAAGGCATACATTTTCATAACATCATTTGTATCCACATCAAATCTGGTGCCGTTAGGATGATTTACACAAGTTTTACTGCATCTGGGCACACAACAACCTCTTTCAGAAGAAGCCATAATTCAAGTCACCAGAGAACAAATCTTTAGGCAAATCGGTGTTCAGGGTACATGCGTAAGTTCAACGTGATCACAGAACACTAGTAAACGTGATAAGCGAAGTCTTAGGAGTCCAGGAATCAAACAAAGTTGTCGAAAAATAATCAAAACACAAAAAAGTACATACGTTCACGAGTGGGACTCGTATCGATCGGAATGTCGTTTTGGTTTTGACATAATTGACATCTTTGAAATAAGTTTTTGGTAAATCGTCAATTCATCAAAAATCCAGTAATTAAAGTTAAAAAGAGCTTTATAATTTGAAAAGGTGAGGAATAGCATTTACATACTTTAAAATATATTTATTAGCTGATATTGCTTGCAAAAACATAATAACATATCAAATATTTCTTAAACAAGTATTAAAACAACTGCGTATAACGAAACATATTATTTTCTTTCATTTGGTGTTTAATTTGAGAACAGTGACATCTACTGCAATACGTACCTACTAATAGAACGCAAAAAAATCTCTAAGAAAAAATAATTGTACTAATTGTCTAAATTGTACTGACTGTTATGACACTGGCACTCAGTTTGCGGCGTGTTTACTTTTGAAACATTAGAATATGAAATCTGTAATAAATCGCTGAATATTAATATTTATATGGTTTAATAATAATTAACTTATCCAAAACCATGGCAGGTGTGTTATTTGAAGATATATTTAATGTAAAAGACATGGATCCCGAAGGCAAAAAGTTCGATCGTGTCAGTCGTTTACATTGCGAGTCTGAATCTTTCAAAATGGACTTAATTCTTGACATAAACTCATGGATTTATCCAATGGAACTAGGAGACAAGTTCAGATTAGTGTTAGCTACAACTTTGAGGGAGAACGGTTACCCGGATGGAGGGGAATGGAACCCGTTGGAAACCGAGGGAAATCGCGCGGACAGCTTCGAATATGTTATGTCTGGCAAAATTTATAGGTTAGTTAATATTATTTATGGATATACAACGAATCTCTATTCAGATACCAGTCCTAAGCTACCGCCAACCTTGTGTGGATTCTCTTAATTTTTTAAATACATACCTTTTTTGCAACCCTATGCATAGCAAATTTAAAATTGACTGCTATTCAGATATCCGGTACATGAATCTTAAGTAGTGGGGGGCGGAGTGGTTAAGGGGTAAGGTATACTTACCCTTTCTGCAACCCCTATGGTCTGGAGTTCTTGAAATATGTTTTTAAAATAAATATAACCTGCAAAGTTATGTACCTCCCCCTACCCATTTCACTACCCTGCTACTTAAAATTTGTGTAGAAAACATCTATAGACTTAACTTCAAGTTCTTGAGATATTAATGTTTTTGAAAAAATATATAAGTATTATCTATGATTTTCATGTTTCTTTTTTTTCTTATTTACGTGAATTGCTGTTTTATTTCATTTTTCTAAATTTTTTTTGTGTTTTGGACTATTTTGAATCTTTTTATGTTGACTACTGGAAATTTTATGTTGTGGTCTGTAGTTCCTTATCTAATTAAAGAGTATCTTGCTAAAAAAGGGATACTACACTATTGAAGAATACTTAAATGACAAAACTTCATTTACATAGCAGCTTGCTCTAACCTCTTATACTATATTTTGTATAACATTTTTATCTTGCCAAGCTTGTAAGGAATTTATGGCGATATGTTGCAGCAAAATAAGAAATGTATGTCATGTCTTTATTGTAACTGTTGTAATATTTTTCTTAACTTTTATTGTATCTCTGTCTTATTGAATATGCACAACTCCATTAATTCTTCAAAAGTCATTCTGTAACATACTTCTGTATAAAACGTATAAAAAAAAGAACTTGAGATATAAATAGAATAAGAGAAATATAAAGAAAACCAATTTTTAGCCAGACGTGTTGCTGGGGAGTTTGTTGCCGCTTCTTCTCCTTAACAGCAATAACACGTTGCGAAGCGGTGTACATAGTCTAAGAAGTAAAATTAAATTGTAACCTATATGTATGACCTTCAAAATGTGTTCTCCAGTGGAACTTATTTTAAATTTAAATTTAATACATCTATGTGGTGATTATAAGAAATAGCTTGAGTATAGCTGATTCAGACTATCAACATGACAGTCTTGCACTATTTTTCAGGATAGAAGGTGACGAAGGAGCGATGGAGCCAGCATCAAGATTAGCAGCATATGTCTCGTTTGGTGGACTCCTTATGCGACTGCAAGGAGACGCAAACAACTTGCATGGGTTTGAGGTCGACCAGCACATGTATCTATTAATGAAGAAATTAGCTTTTTAAATCAATGTTTCATATGAAACTATGATGCTGCAACAAATATGGGCATAACCTGAATATATGCCTTTGGCCTGGATATACCAACACTTGTACCACTAGAACAGAAAGTTGCTCAATTCATATATCGAGGGCTTCTTAACATATAGGTGTACAGACAAAACTGCAGTTTTACACAAGGGTCAAAATCTATACAAATAAATAAAATTAGAGTGTCTGTTTGTAATAATGAAATAACTGCTTTTTACTACATGCATATGGATATATATATATGGTACATACACCAAAATAACATTTTTTACAGTTTTTGTCTGTCTGTCTGATTGTTCCGGCTAATCTCTGAAATGGCTGGACCGATTTTGACGAGACATTTATTGGCAGGTAGCTGATGTAATAAGGAGTAACTTAGGCTACTTTTATTTTAGAAAAATTCCTTTATTTTGGAATTATGATGATTTTCAATCACCACGCGGGAGAGACCGCGGGGCGCAGCTAGTTGTGAATAAAACAAAACTAGTGGATTGTATAAGCCTGATTGAATATCCTTTTATTTAGGTACACTTGCACATTGGTAAGACTTTCTAAATTCTAACATGTATAGATTTTAGTAAACAACATAAAATATTTTGTGTATACACCCATTTGTTATGAAGCCCTCGCTATGTAAAATAATGTATTGAATTGTTAAATTTTTGCACATAATTAATATTTGTTTTCTGAAGTGACAACATCTTTGTTTCCTTTGATCACAGCTAGTAAAAAGTGGCTGAAATGTTAGAATAAAAACAAAATTCAAATTAAACCAGATTTAATTCAATGCACTGAATTTCACTAAATAGATAAGCTTTTTATTTTTGTCCAGGAGAAGTAATAAAAAAAATAAAAGATTTCAACCTGTTTTTGTTAAATTAGACGGCCTCTGTGGTTGAGCGGGCTAAGCATTTGCCGGCCTACCTCACTGCAACGCAGAGGCTCCGGGTTTGATTCCTGGTAAAGTAAATTTCGGAAACATATTTTATCTGTTATTTACCATGGTCTGGATTTCTGCGATCAGCCCCAGTGTGGTCTGTTGTATATTACCCATAACACAAGCGTAAATTGCTTAATTTGGGGGTATACAATGTGTGTATTTCCTGCCGGTTATTCTTATAAAATTTCACACATTAAAAAAAATATTCAGTGAATTTGCTTGGTAATGACTTCACTTCTTTCCACATTAAGGTCAGCACAAACAGGCCACCCACCACAGCCAGCTCTTTATACATTTTGTTGGTACTCGCACACGTGTGGCAGGCAGGACTAATTAGATAAATAACTTTTTATTGTACTCCATTACTTAAAAGTCTAAAAAATCTAATATGTGAAATAGGCGGTCTTATAGCAATTTAGTTAATTACAGATTGCTGCTCAGTAAACACTTTCATACAAGTTCAGGCATTGCACAGCCTTTCACAGCTGATTTGACCTTTACAGCCATTTAATCGTTGCGACATTTGGACACAGTGTGTGTATGTATGCAAAATAAACGAATTAAACAAATTCACAGGTCACATAATATAAATAAGTAGCTTCGATATCCAAAAGCAGTTTTCCTTAACAGATTCGTCAGAGTCCAAAACTACATGACGTCATTGTAGATTGTTAATAATAATCCACTTAATAAATCAAACAGAAAACTATCCTAGAAGTTAATAACTTAGAAAACAAATATATGTGAAGCAAAAACTTAAGGATGCTAACAGTGCTATCTGTCATGTAAATTTTTAATCATTCTACGAATAACCTGAGTAAATTAAAGGGACCGAAATATCTAAACAGTAACAGGAAATTGAAAACATTCATAAATCTATAAGTTAATAGCGATTTTTTTTTAATCCGACTCATTTGTTTTAAGCTTAAAGCGGATGGTTTAATCTAACTAAAATCGAGTCTTAAAACAAAATAATACTTTAGAATAAATTTTACGTCAAAAAACATAGGTCCAAATGTTGCTTAGACAAAATGGCGGTTAAGGTCCTATATATATATATATGTAAAAATGTAACTTGTCAAAAAACCTTAAAGTTGTTATCTATAAGGAGTGATAATAGAAGAAAAATATGATTATAAAATATATATTTTAACAATATGTTATCCTTTTCTTTACTTTCGCACCCGCTTACTCCGTGATCCGACACCGTGATTCCATCCAATTTGCTATGCTGGATGGTTGTGTACATGATGATTCCATAGTATAGTAACAGATGGCTATTAATGAAAGTAGACAATCCACCTAGAAACAATCTCGTATATAGACGATAGAATATCGAGAAAGACCCAATTCTTATGAAGTCTAAAAAAATTAGTTTAAAGCCAGGCGTTGGAATTCTTTACCTTTACAGCGTTATCGTGAGAATAAATGCTTGAATAGTATAGGTCCCGCCACGTAAAAAGAACGCTGAGCGGTAGTGGAGGGGATGTGTCTGAGCAGGTGTACAGTCGTATCCTCAAGTATCACCCCGTCTCGCCCCCTTCATACTAATTTGATCGATAAAACGCTCACCGCGCAGGTTTAGAGCCAGCGTTCTTTTTACGTGGCGCGAACTATAACGCGTTTCATTTCAGATTGAAAAGCACTCGTGCAAATTAGTCCTAAGCGTTTCGTAGAACCGCACCATAAAGCACCGGCACTCTGTAACTTCCTCGTATAGTTATGATATGAAGGGAATTCCCGCTTTTTTATTATATTACATGGCGCATGGTTTCTTCTTTTTCTTATTGCATTTCGTGGCCAATAGTATCTTAGCGACGCCTAGTGTTGCCATTGCAGATTAAATATATTAAACGCCATAGTGCCATCTATCTTTAAAAAGCTTAAGTAACTGGTGCTGATTGTTAGTTCTAGTGTTTAATAGATGTCACTAGTATCAATTTATTTAATATTCGCTGTACCCGGCAGACGGTGTCCTGCCTTTAAAAGATAAAAATCTAGATCCCGATTCAAGCGTCATCTACCGGGACCAAATAATAATCTACAGTATTCTCAAATCCACTTGAACAAACAAAAAATTTCATCAAAATCAGGCCCAGCGTTTAGGAGTTTCGCGGCGCCACCTACTGGGTCCAATCGTTTATTTAAACCATTCCGGGACAAACTTCAACACATACAACAACAAAAAGAACACCTAAATTCTGGTACCTGATTGCAGCGCCATCTACCTGGTTCAAATTAAAATCTAAATCATCCCAGTAGAACATTATGAAAATACTAATATAGATAGCTATTAAAAAATAGGGGTTGATCGTAGAGGGTTGAAAATTTAGGGTTGTACGTATTTTTTAATGCTGTATCATAAACAAAACAAAAATACCCTTAACGTTTAGGTGGATGAAAAATAGATGTCCTATTCTCAGATCTACCCAATATGCACACAAAATTTCATTACAATCGGTCAAGCCGTTTCGGAGGAATATAGAAACGAACATGTGACACGAGAATTTTATATATAAGATATACGTATTATACGTAAAATCTCCGAAACAATTAATTCATAGAGTTGTGTAGTTACATAGTTATGTTCTTATACGCTGTTTAAATCTAAAAATTGAAATTAAGGGGGAAAATGTTAGCCCGTTTTACATCTGTGGAGTTTTGCTCGTAGCCTCTATAGCTGAGCATGCACTAAAATTTATCAATTTTATTGTAAACTGTTGTGGTGATATAAATTTTAATGTTATATTTAAACAATAATAAATACAGCGCCTATGGAGATTTGCAAAATTACAGTTCACAGTGTTAGAGTCCGCGCCACGAAAGACCTCCCACAGACGCATCGCCGCTATCGCCCTACTTATCCTGCCAGAGTAATTATTTGCTAATCCGTGATGTAGGTAATGTTGGAAAAATATACTATATGGTAGTACTCAAATGTATAAAAAAAATATATTATTTTACATTGGTCACACTGTTTTTTCTTCTACTTATTATGAGTTTTTGGCGGGAACTGAAAGGCGACGTTGTGCTGTGCAGTTTTATTTTCTAAAAATGTGTATAATTACTCTAAAATGAACAATAGTTGCAGGATATTGATAGTTTTTGGGTAGAAATTATGTGTTTTTGTGAGAAATGTGAACTGTATAGTCAGATGTGATCTTTCGAGTTTTCACAAGAACTCAATTGAATGGCGTCGGTTCTAGCCTACAATACAACTGCGCTACTATACGAAGACCTATTAATTAACATGTTTCCGACTCAAAGACTTTGATTCTATGGTCATGAATAAATTTAAAAAAAAACTACTTATTATTAGAAAATATCTGTTCTAAAAATTAAATGTTTGTCGAAATACCTAAATTTCAATCTAATATTAATATTTTTCAATCAAAGGCGTATAAGGTTTACAGGTTGGTAATTACTGAATAAGTAATAAATACAATACAATATATATTATTATCATAATCAAGGGCAGCTCGAGACGCTAGGCACGGGTAACTAACTGCCTACGGAGGCAAAAGCGTAAGTAAAATATAACACCAAAAATATATTTTGATTCGTTCACTTGTATCTAGAAAATGGAAACCTAGGAAGGGGTTACATATTTGTGCCATTTGGAGTTGAAACTTTAACTCCGTGAGGTCCATCGGCAAAGCGTTTCTTCAAAGTAAGAAACTCTTTGATGCCACCCGTGATCAGAAGTTTGGTTTCTATTTCGCGCAACGAATCAGCATTCTTTTGTTTACTTTGTGTTTAAAATTTGTGATTAGAAAACAGCCCATTGTTTTATTGTACTCTTTTATGGCCGTCATTAGCTAGGTGTGGCTGACTTAGATACGGAGACATTGCATTTGTGCAGTATAAAACGATGACCTGATGGAGGGGGAGGCAGTCGAGCGAGAACCACGAGCGAAGCGAGACGTGTGTACTATAATCGGGATTCCAATAAGTGACGGACTTTACGCGTGTTATTTAATTACGACCTTATGCGTTATCTTTGGACTTGTTGTGTTCGGTTATATTTGTACCTGTGTTATACGTTTTTGTATAGTTCTAATAAACTCTAAGTATAGTAATTCTAATATTTAGAGACCAAAGAGGCTACTTGAATTGAATATAAACATATTGATTTCATGGCCAGCGGCGTTTCTGGGTGGCAATTCGCTCAGCGGAGGTCGTGGGAGAATAAACAAAACAATAGATGTCATTGTGAACGCTTTTGTGCTCTATGCTCCCCAGGAAGCTGTGGGAGCATGCTTCATTTGGATACTGGCGGGGATAGAATTTATTTATTTAATTTGTTTGGGAAAAATACAATAATTAATCAATATAAAACACAAAATTATTACATAATATATAAATCAAATTTCCACTAAAAAAATAAGATAGATAGATAACACTTTATTGCAATACACAATTACAATATTGTCATGGTAGAAACAAAAGGCGGCCTTATCGCTTAAATATCATAAATAAACATACTTAAACTACATAATTTATAAATTAAATACACACAAATATATATATATATATATATATATATATATATATATATATAATATTATAAATGTGAATGTAAGTTTGTTTTTACGCTTTCACGCGAAAACTACTCAACCGATCGATCATCATGAAACTTTGTACACATATTCTTGGAGGTATTAGAAGTAACATACCTAGGATACTTTATGAAAAAACAATTCCACGCGGACGAAGTCGCGAGCAGAAGCTAGTAAGATTATAATTATTACCTAGCCATAATTATTAAATAATTTACATAATAAAAATAAACATTGACTCGAACAGTTAATTACAAAAAAAAAGAAATGCAATTGTTCGAAAATTACATAAAATATCTATTTATTTACACAATATTGAACAAAAAATAATGTATCCACCATAAATTCATAATAAAATAGAGATAACCCCCCCCCCCCTTATTTAAGATTTTAATGTTATTAAATATAGTCGCTCATATTGTAGGTACTCTGATACTGGCAAAATCGATGCCAAGTGCGTTGGAACCATAAACCATAGAAGTGAAATGAGATAATAAAAGTATAAAAAAAAGTTTGTCATTATTCTAAAAAATAGAAGCCAAACGAATATCTGTTTTTAATTTAATTTGCTTTTATTAGCAACACTTTACGTTTTTAGAAAAGGCTATCATCCATCCATCTTCAGTAACGTAAGTGTTGTATTAGGTAAGTGTGGAATTTCTACCGATTTAGAAATAAAATTATCTTTTAAATAAAACACATTAAATAAACGGAGGCGTGTAACACGCGCGTGTTCGCGCGCCGCCGCCACGCGTCGCTAACGAGCGCCCCCTGGCGGATTGTAATTGCCTTTGTTTTTAGTTAACACAACCCTCGTTAGTCCTCACTAATAGATGCGAGTCAATGGTTTGGAAAAATGCGAGAGACGACTTTGATTTTTGACGTATGTTCTTTTAATTCATTAGACAACGGTATTGATAACATGCTGCCACCCCAGTTAGGTTAGAAATTAAGTTCCCTTAGTTTTAACAGGATCCTTACGATATACAGACCGTTCCATTAGTAGCTCACAACGCCCAAAATGCTCCGGTAGCCGTTCCACAAGGCGAGTCGTTGTGGTCGTTGCGAAAGTGTCGCTAATGACGTCATTATTTTAATAATAATAAAGCCCTTTTATTCCGAATTACATGCATGCAATTTAACATTTTTTCTTTTGTTTCTTATAGTAGGTATATCACGCAATTCGGCGTGTCTCTTGGCATAGGCCTCCTCCAGCTCTTTCCATTGAGCTCGGTCTTCTGCAACTCTGGTCCAGTATGGTCCCAAGGTTAGACGGATATCGACGCTCCATTTTGTTTTTGGACGCCCCTGTCTTCTTATGTCTCTTGGGTCGTCATTATTTTAGAAAGAGATAATATTCTTGAAGATGTAATGACGAGAACTGTCCCTATGTCTGCACCTTGTACGAAATGTCTTCCGAGAGAGAAGCTTGAGAACCGTGTGAGAGGACTTGGCTGCGAGTGCGCAAGTAGGTAAAGGAGGGGTGTTAAAATTGAGGTCTGTAACTTGGCATGAAATTTTGTGGGGAGATAGTTTAGAACCAGGAGACGGACATAGGATACTTTTTATATCCCGTTGGAACCGGTAGGTGGCGCTGAGATCGGGTTCTAGAATCCTCCCAATCACGTGGAGCGATTTTGGTGATTTTGTTTTTGTGTGATTGAGTGGGTTTAAATGCAAAATGGAACTAGTGGGTGGCACTGGGATCGGGTCCTAGATTTTTACAGAGCAGGACGTCTGCCGGGGCTGCTAGTAAGTATTTAAATATTTTTGACACCACATTTTTCTTGTCCCGTCATATCTGTCGTCAATCGTGTATCATTAAACTTATTAAATGCCTTTATACTATATATTTCATAGTACTCATTATTTATAGCTCACACATTCGACCACTGCCGAATTGTTACATGGGGTTTTATGGGCACAGCATGCTTGTGCCAGTGCCAAGTTACATACCTAATTTTAACAATTTTCGATCACACAACGCTCACAACGACCCATGTCGAGACGAGAGACGAGAGGTGGGTCGAATAGCCGTTCCACTAGGGTTTACGATTGTGACGGCAAGCAAGCGGAATGGGAAAAATTGCGGTCGTGAATGTGGTCGTTGTGAGTCCATGATGGAACGTAGCCAGAGTCCTCATGTCCATTCGTCCGTCTGTCAGAACGGATGACTGAATGAATTTTTATTTGCAGATATATAGGTAGTGGTATGTCGAGAATAGTCGTTAGAACAATGTAACTATTAGGACCGTATACCCAGGGGTGCAAGGATACGTGACACCCAGGCGCTGAGACATTTGTTTAACAAATCTGGAGACGCAGGAACGGAGGATATCTAAAAAAAGAGGTTTTGTCGTTTCGTTCGTCGAGCGTAACGATTTATTCGTTTTTAAAATAAATCGTTACGCTGGTAAATTTTGAACGTATAGAATGAAGTGACTTGAAGTTCGTCAAAGTGACATTTTATGTGTCACATTGTGTTCATGTGGACTGTCAAAACTTAGGCCGTGGTTAACGCACGCGTTGGCGATTTTGATACTCTTAAATATTAGTTTATCCTAGTTTTATTGATAATTTCTTATTTAAATTTGTTCTGTGTGTCCTATATATATGTAGTTAACGTTTCATATGTGTTATTCCATTCCTTTAATGATATTTATTCTTTCTTAGTGATTTTTTAATCTACCCTCATAAGGTAAGTCCTTACTAATTTATTCAAATACCCAATTTAGGGGTCTTCGACTATGTCGAAGATCCCTCCCGGTCCTCCAGACCCTCCTCCGGGCTCTAAAACATGCAACGAACAAATGGAACAGGAGCCGTGTGGCTCTCGGTCGCGACCTGCAGAAATAAGAAAACGTCCTGCGGTTGACGAAGTATCGAACTTTCCCTCGAAAAAAGCACCATTGTCGTCAGACCTTAACTCAGACAAATCTTTATGGGTTCATCATTCTGTAAATGCACCTTACAAGTACTCGTGTGAAGATAAAGGTCCGTTTTTGGTCCACGTACAGAGAATAGAAAATAATCCTAGCTCTGGTGCTACTATAAATAAAATAGCATTTGGTAAAATGATGGTTAACGCAAATGTTAGCAAAATAGTACAACAGGGAATCAAAAGTGTAGGTAGAAATAGAATATCTGTAGAGTTTCTTTCTGCTCAAGATGCAAATAACTTTGTGGTTAATCCAACTTTAACAGCTGCTCAATATAAGGCTATTATCCCAACTTTTAATGTCTCCCGTATGGGAGTGGTTCAAGAAGTCCCCAAGGACTGGTCCATGGAAGAGTTCGTAGATCAGGTTGAACTCCCGAATTACTGCGGACAAATTGTTAAGGCTAGAAGGTTCAGTAGGAAGGTACGACAGCCAGATGGCTCCATAGATTGGACACCAACAACAACAGTAGTTCTTACATTTACCGGACAGATCCTCCCTAAACACATTTATTGTTGCTACACCTCAATACCAGTCACACCTTACCAGTTACCGACAATACAATGCTTCACATGCTGCCGCTTTGGACATGTAAGCGACAAATGTCGCTCCAAGCCCAGATGCTATAAATGTGGCCAATTACACTCTGGTAACACTTGTTCTGTTGCTCCCGAAAATGCCTTTTGTTGTTTATGCAAAGGGTGCCATTATGCTATCGACAAGAACTGCCCTGAATTGGACAGACAAAAACTTATTAAAAAGAAAATGTCAGAGGATAATATTTCATATTCAGAGGCGGCAACCCTCTTCCCTCCCTCAATTCGGTCTTTCTCAGATGTTACCCGTACAATGTTTGCTCCAGCAAAATCCTTCCCAACCCATTATACTACAAGGCCCTCACGGGACCATAACTCCCTTACCCCTTCGCAAAATTCTCCAATAACTACCACCTACAGACGCACCACCTATACCTCCCCCAGACCCCGCGCTCCTTTGGCCCCTGGTTATGACAGGGATGCTCACCGATCCATAATTTCCCAATATGACCCTCCATCCTCACAAAACGGGGTTGCCTTAAGAGGCAATACAAACAATGATAATAATGACAATCTTATAGACGGGCTGCTCACCATGCTTATAAATATAATATCTAAATTTGATGATCACCCAGCACCGTCCAACGTAGCGTCCAAATTGACCCAGCTAATAAATATTATTTCTAAAATTCAACCTCATCCAGTGGAATAGTCGTAGCATAGCCCCCAAAAAACATGAAATTTCTCAAATGATGTATGCCCATGATCCCATCGCTTTTGCTATTTCGGAGACGTGGCTTGTTCCGGGTTCCCACTTTCGAATACCTGGGTACGCTTGTTTCCGTGATGACAGAGACGATGGGTATGCTGGCTCAGCTATATTGATAAAGTCATCACTTGCATATTCTCTTTTCCCTCTTCCACCTTTACCAAATTCTCTTAATGCTGTTGCTGTTAAAATTCACAATTATAATTTAACTATATTGTCTATATATATTCCCCATCCTTCTTCCAATTTAATCCCTGTACTTGAATCCATCTTCATGACTCTCACTACTCCTTACCTTATTTTGGGAGATTTCAACTGCGCTCATTTGTTGTGGGGCAGCCCTTATTATGACTCCTTTGGGTGTGATCTTGTGGACATTCTGGATAATCTTAACATATGCATCCTAAATGATGGCTCTCCAACTCGCAGAGTCGCTCCAAACAATCAATCAAGCACGCCCGATCTCTCTTTTTGCTCTCCAGACCTTTGTTCTGTTGTATCATGGTCTGTTCTCGAAGATTCTCATGGCAGCGATCACTTACCTCTTCTCATTTCTTTTCCTCACCTAAGTGTTCCCGTTCGCCAGTTCTCACCTCTCTTAAAATACAACACTAATAAGGCGAATTGGGACACATATGCCATAGAAAGTGATCGCCACACTAATTCAATTCCAGAAATTTCTGAATCAAACTTCGTACATACCTATGACCAACTAATTAATGATTTGCTTACGGCTGCTCATCTGAGCATCCCCCTTAAAAAAATCGGAACCAAAAAACGTTATTCTCCACCATGGTGGGATGACGAGTGCACCTCCATGTTCCAAAACCGTAAGGCAGCTGAATCCCTATATAATTCAGATATGTCAATATCTAATTATATAGAATATAAAAAGGCTATGGCAGCCTCTAAAAGATTTTTCAAAAAAAAAAAGAAATTGTCATGGTTTAGATTTACAGAGACCCTAAATCCACAAACTCCTTCTTATATAGTATGGAGGACCCTTAAACGATTTCGTGGTTCCTGGCACTCATTTAATCCCTCCTGTAACGATAATTCGGTCTGGATTTCTGACTTTGTTAGTCAACTGGCCCCTCCTTCTGTTCCTAATTATAACTCTCTCCCATCTCCTTACCCCCTATCTTTTCCTCCCCATAAATTTAACGAACCTTTTACTATGTCTGAATTATCCTGTGTTTTCAATCGACTTAAAGACTCATCCCCTGGCTTGGACGGTATTCCATATTCCTTCCTTACCAAAGCTGGATCCTTCACTAAGACCCTTTTTCTCAATTTTCTTAATAAGTCCTATGAATTAGGTATTATACCAGACTCTTGGAAATCGCAACTTATTATTCCCATCCTCAAACCGGGTAAAAACCCTTCCTTGCCCTCTTCCTACCGTCCTATCGCATTATCATCTACCCTTGCTAAGGTAATGGAGCACCTTCTGAAAAATCGGTTAGAATGGTACTTAGAATCCAACAGCATGCTCTCAAGCACTCAATACGGGTTTCGCAAAGGCTCAAGCACCATGCACAGTCTCTCTATTCTTACCACCGATATTAGGATTGCTCTATCCAACCGACAAATCCTGGCGGCCGTGTTCCTCGACATAACTGCCGCGTATGATAGTGTTCTTCTTCACCACCTCAGGCAGAAAATGCATAAGCTGAGTGTTCCCGCGAGGTTAGCGCACTACATATGTAATTTTCTAATGGATCGTTCGGTAGTAACTAGACTAGAAGGCTCTATTCACTCTACACGTCGGACATGGAAAGGCCTCCCCCAGGGCTCAGTTTTGAGCCCATTGCTCTACAATCTTTATACCTCAGAATTAGATCATACTGTAACGTCCTTTTGTAACATATTACAGTACGCTGACGATATAGTTCTCTATACATCAGCTGATACAACAGAGCAGGCTGAATCTATGTTGAACCGCGCATTGTACTATTTGTTTGACTGGCTAACGGAACATGGACTAGATTTATCACCAGATAAGAGTAAAGTAGTCGTTTTTACACGTAAACGAAACCCCTTATCAATCAGAGTGGTGTGTAACGACCGAGTGATTCCAGACTGCGACAGTGTTAAATTTTTGGGTGTATTTTTAGAATCAAAAATGACAGGACTACAGCATTTGAATTTTATTATAAAAAAGACGGAATCAAATTTAAATCTTCTTAGATGTTTGTCAGGAGTCTGGTGGGGTGCTCACCCATATTCCCAAAAATTAATATACAATGCTATAATCCGTAGTATTTTAGATTATGGCTCTTTTGTTCTTCAGCCCTGTTCAAAAACAGCTCTTGTTAAACTAGACAAGCTACAGTATAGATGTCTCAGAGTGATCCTGGGTGCCATGCGATCATCTCCGACCAATGCACTACAGATAGAGGCCTTAGACCCTCCTCTTCAAATTCGACGACAATATTTATGTGATCGTTTCTTATATAAAACCCGTCAGATTTCTTCTCACCCTTTAATTTCTAAAATCAAGTCCCTCTCTGCCCTTACCACAAACAACCCTTACTGGTGCCATAAAGATCTTCCATGTCTTATTAAATCTTTTAGAAAATTAGACAGATTAAATACTCCGCTTTTCCAATCCCATAAACTAGCCCCATTTAGTACCTCCTACGAAGTCTTACATTTCCACCCAAAAGTTTTATTACATTTTGGCATCTCCAAACACGATCCTAGAGCAAATGATTTTTTCAACCTACGGCTTGCATCGGAATGGTCAGACTGGTGCCCAATTTATACTGATGCCTCTAAACTGTCCGTAGAAGGCTGTGTGGGTGCTGCTGTCTGGTGCCCCAACTACAGGCTAGCACTGACCTATAAATGTCCTATATTTACATCCATTTTTACTGGTGAAACAATAGCAATTTTGGAGGCAATAAAGTTTGTTGTCGCTAACAAAGACAGGATACATAAATGTATAATCTTTTCAGACTCTCTAAGCTGCCTCCAAGCTATCCTCTCAGAGGATTTAACAATTGGCCTACGTTTCCCTTTGATTCTTAAAATCAAGGAAAATCTCGTTCTGTGCCAGTCTAACAGTATAGATGTTGTCCTAGCTTGGATTCCTAGTCACTCAAGTATAATCGGTAATGAGACCGCTGATGAGTTAGCAAAAAGTGCAATAGTCTCAGGGTGCCTAGATCACTCCCGACTACACCCTCAGGACCTCTGCTCTAAAGCTCTGCAAGACCTTAAAGGGGAATGGCTTATTAGTTGGACAAATTCCAGTCTAGTCAAAGGAAAATTTTATAAAGATATTTCTCCAGAGATATCCACAAAACCATGGTTCTATAAATTCCGCAATGCTGACAAAAGACTCACCTCAGTGATTTGCAGGTTGCGACTGGGTCATTCGTGTACCCCTGCTCATCTTTATAGGATTGGAGTTCGTGCCTCTCCAATGTGTGAATGCAATACAGAGGAAGGTTCTATTGACCATATATTTTTTAACTGTCCCCTTTACCCCACATCCCTATATGATATCTTACCAACTAAAATCCCAAGACCCACTAATATTAAAACTCTCCTTTCCCGTATATGTAGTCGTCTTATATTTAATGCTCTAACCAAATATATTTCCGTTAATAATATAAAACTATAATCCTTTATCAAATTTTATGTATGTATCTAAATTTAAAAATAAGTGATGTCCTATTTATGTATATACTGACATTGTTTCAGATGGTGGCGGTGAACTAATACTAGAACAAGTTTTTATTTGTTTTCCCCCCTTTTTTGTGTTTTCTTATCTATCTGGTCATCGCCATAAACGTTGTCTTTTCCACACCTGACGTTGGCAGTAATGGTAGTTCGACCAAGAACAAGCCTCTTGCCAAAAAAACAAAAAGTGAAGTGAAGTGAAGTGTTCATGTGACGTTTACGTATTTTGTTAATGACGTTGTTGTTATCGAAGGCAAGATTTCCATACCTTGCCTATATGACTAATATAAGTAGTATTTAAATACCATTCGAGACTAACCCAACATTAAAAAAAACGTTCATTGAGATGTAATCACGTTGTCTAATCTGTAGTCGAAGAATACAGATTATAAATCGTCATCCTTGAACTATTTACGGGGAGTTCCCGTGAATTATACTTTTTCTTCTGACATTCTGATTGTTCGAACAGTAAGTTTACATTATTGCTCTGTATGAAGTAGGTAATAGAACATAAATAGCGTCTAATAGTAGGTCTAATTATTACTTTTATTTACTATTATTTAATGTTTAGGTATTTTTAATTCAAAATAATAAAGTGTACTATAATTTTTTACAAATACTATCTTTAAAAAAATGTATGCTATCGTTTTCAGCTTACCCAAATCCAAACCTGATGGCAACTCTCAAATCCGAAAGGCCAACGGTGTTGGAAAACATGTTTAAACAGTTGGCATATATGTTTTTAGTGTAGGTAGGTAGGTCTACTCATGGTTTGCTCACATAGGGATATACAAATATTTATAATAAATTTTAATTAAATTATTTATCATTAAATGAAACTCATGAAAAAAATAATTGCTGATAAATGTCAAAAAGTAATAATAACAACAACATTCATAAGTCAATGTAATTTATTTACAATTGAGGAATTCGTCTACCGTCTTTTCGGCCAAAACGTCGAAATAAAATCAAATCAAAAACTGCACTTGAAACCATTAGAGCGTAGATTTAAATTCTTGTTATGATGTCGACGACTTCACTAATTAAAACGAAGTTATTTATGCAAATAGGTAGGTATCTACGTTAATTGCCAACGCCCTCACCGTCCGCCATTTTGTAACTAATTGAACTAATTATACCGACAGCCGTATAAAGATCTGTGCACAAGGGGAGCTATAAAATACAAAAGCTAACTATTATAAAACATTTCCAACAAAAAAAAACCGACTTCAAGATTAACTAAAAAGCAAAAAAACAAATATTTTCTAAAACATCTTGAAAATGAATTTTATATGACGCTATCTTGAAGCTGCTCTGCATCCAAGCAAAAGAATCATCACACCCTGTTTAGAGTTATAGCTGAACCCAATGATATTATAATATCATTGGCTGAACCTATATTAAAAAAAAAACCTGTTCGTCTCAGGACGTCCGACAGAAGTGATAAGTAACTTAAATTAATCTAAGTTGAACTACTTATTTAATATTAACATTTTTTAACTTAAGAAAAGCTTAGGTTATTACTTAAATTTTATGCATATTAATATGATAATGTAAGGAAAGGTTATTTATTAATAAAGTCTTTTATTGATTTTTATGTTTTGTTCTTAGTTACAAATTCAAATTCAAATTCAAAAGTTTTTATTCAAAATAAGTTCCACTGGAGAACACTTTTTGAAGGTCATACATATAGGTTAAAATTTAATTTTACTTCCTAGTCTATGTACACCGCTTCGCAACGTGTTATTGCTGTTAAGGAGAAGAAGCGGCAAGAAACTCCCCAGCAACACGTCTAGCTAAAAAAAATTTTTCTTTATATTTGTTGTTCTATTTTTTATATTTAAGTACTTTTTTTAAAAAGATTTTATACAGAATTATGTTACAGAATAACTTTTGAAGAATTAATGGAGTTGTAGCAAACAGTGCATATTCAATAAGACAAAAGCGCAATAAAAGGATAGAAAATAATTATAGTTATTACAATTCTTGAATATGTAGGTACATGAGAATTTTGTGTATTATGTACATTATTAGTATCATTATTTAATGTAATTACCGAAATCCGGCTAGCTATGTGGGTTAGAGTGAGAGAGGAGGAGCCTGCCACCGCTGCCGTATGCGTAAGGGAAGCCAGAGATACTGGCGCCGTAACGCGTTACGTAACGAAGCGGTTTACCCTCCCATAAAAAGTTATCACTTCAAAAATATTCACAGAACGAATTAAGAACCTCCTCCTTTTTTGAAATCGTTCAATCAATTCACCTATTAGGTACGGTAAAAGTGGTAAATAAACCTTTTTCATTTTTAAGAAATTTCTTTTAAATATTAGACCTAACCTAACCTCTATATCCATTTCAGGTGTTGAGGAGATGGGAGCCTCGATATTGACCTCTTTACCCGGGCTGCAACCCGCCGGTAAGGTACGGCGAGGCATGGAGCCGCTGGACGGGACCTAGCGGAGGCAGTATGGCTAAAAACTTGTGCCACACAAAGCTGGCCAGTTTATTCCCTCAGAAGGTGCCTTACCTACTTCATAAGCTGCCTTCCCTCAGAGATACCTTTTCTCAGGGGGTGCCTTAGCCTTTCCCCTCAGAAGGTGCCTTACCTCAGCAAGTGCCTTCTTTCAGAGAGCATCTCTTATTCGCCTTTTCCTTTTACTAAATGTGTCCCCTATTTTCCTCCTCCTAAAATCCCTCATCTTTATTCTTTCCCAATAGGGGACATGAAGATCATGCAGCCATGTAAAATTGGCGACATTAGCGGCATCAAATGTAATAGATGCCAAAGACCACACAAAGTTGTGAAGAAAAACGCTCCGAACGCAACCGGGATTTAATGCTCGAATGATGATAACTACATGATCGTATCACCGTTGACGACTACTTATATTGTTAACTTATCTATGCCACTAACATATGTAGGTATTAGTAGAATTTTTCCATGCTAGCATGAAGTCTGGTGCGAATGTGCGAGATCTTTCTAGATCAGCGTCTCCATATTACAGTATGTTTCTCGTCAAAAAATTAAGTAATCCAAAAATTTTGGATATCTATGGTATATAGAAATACGAGCCAAGCACTAAAATTTACCTAGGCATCTAATAAAGACGACAGTTTGTTATACTAGATACCTACTTCTGGCATAATAAATTCATCAAATTGGAGAAATTTGTAAAAACTCAATATGGAGACCATATTTGAGATTTCCTTGCATTACTCAACACGTCCACCATATTCATTTCATCATTTCCCTGATACGCAACTCTTGCTTGAATCGCTCATGCACAAGTCACGGTTCACTTCCGTAAACACCATAGATATTTATAGATTTTTCCAAACATTACTACATAAAAAGTATTAACAAAATCCCAAAAGCACAGGCTGAAAAATGGCATGACGTCAAAAATTAAATTATTTCACAGTGAAAAAGAACGGCAGACATTCGAATTATGAATGGTCGCATCGTATTGGTTGTCTCTCGACCAATCGCAGCCGAGCATTCAATGTAGGCGGGAAGCGGCCAGCGTATGTAAATTGGCTTTTTTATAAACTCGTTTTTCACGAGTAATGTTCATTTTGTTTGCTCTGTGTTGTTTTTCGATGATTTCTTTATGAATTTATGATGGCTGTTTGCAGTTCTATATTTAAAAATTAATAATTTCTTTGACGCAAAATAAATTCATTTTTTAAATCAAATATTTTTAATGGTAATAGGTGATCCCTTTCATTGTTCATTTGTCTATAATTTAGCGAACACAAATAAAATTATTTTCTTAAAATTTTATGTCTTCTTTATGGTCTTGGATGTAAAAAGATTTGGCTCAGTCTTATAGGTTTTTCAGAAACTAGAGAGAACACCAATAATCGCGTAAAATTGTAATATAAGCATGCAAAAACATAAAAGACAATCCTGGTATAAGAGATATAAAACTAGCTATCTATCCTTGAAAAGCTTTCAGTCTATTGACTATATAAATAAGCCGAAAATTACAATATTATTTCTAGTAAATAATTCTCTTTACTTTCTAAAATTTACCTTTAAAGCTATAGGTACCTATTCTAGTGTCTGGAAAATCAAGTTTATCATTTTCTATAAGAGTACAATACGCTTAAGAAATGGTGTAACAAAAACTATATTTTCCTAGGGTTTCTTACACGAACCAATTCGAAATTAAATTAAAGAATTAAGGTTTAATCAGAGTGTTACTACTGGAAGTAGATTTATTCCTAGATTCTCTATCTTACCATGCTTTATTTTACATTACCTACTACTTCTATGGAGTTTATATTATCAAATTTTAACCAGTAGTACCTACCTACCTAAGTTAGCGTAGCAGTCTCTACTGTAGTAGACTGTAGATTAGTGAAAAAATAAGTATCATATACCTAAACGCAATAAAACTGGTTTTTAACGGTTTTAAACGCGGTATTTAATTAATGTTTATTCCGACGTTAACATTATCATAGACACTTGACGTCTTTATCTTCCGTGATCATGGCTCCAGAGAAGTGGCCGAAACGACGAATAAAAAACAAATGAAAACCCTTAAAACCTAGTTATATTATGTGTAGTAACTTCAGAAAATATGGTAATATATTTTTTTAAATTAATTAAGTAGTATTAAAAAAATTATAGGTAGGTACACTGTCTATTTTTTTCGTATACCGCGTTCGCCGCATCCCGTGTTCACCTCTCACCTTGCCGTGCACGCCCCCTCCGTTCCCTCGCTCCCTCTGGATCGTGAGGGAGCAAGCTGTCAGTCAAGTTACGTACGCGGTATAGTGATGCGTCCGCTGCCACTATTATAAAAACAAAATTACAGACTAAAAACAATGTAATTTAAAAAAGGTTGAAAGTGAATTTTGAATATGGAATATATTTCAAGCTTTATATTTTTTTTTAATAGTGGTTAATATTGTATCGAATTAGATTTGAATTGCGAATATGACAAGTTTAGTGTTTTAATATTAAAAAGACGTTTAAAATATTTTTAACTGGAAATTTAAATTTAGAATAATGAATTAATTTTAATTTTATAAGATGCCAGTGTCTTATTTAAATCTTATAAGCATAGAGAAAAATATAACTGCGTCGGATAAACATATTCTAACTAATTATTATTAAATTAATACTAAAACAATTTTAATTTAATTAATTATGATATATAATTAATGTTTTAAGATTAAGATTTCTTAATTTAATGTTAATATTTCGAGTTTATCATTATAAAGCATGTAAATCGTATCACATTTTGGAAAGTCTTTTTAGTGTTGTGAATTAGAAAAAAAATACAATAATAAGTGTTTTTATGACATAAATCATTTATAACAATGTGCAGTTATGATTCGATTGCTAAACAAAGGACTTTGTGTGTTTTTGGATTCTTATAAGGTAGGCAATCAATTTTATTCAGGACTTTGTCTTTGTTCAAAGTTTTCCAAGATAAATAGGTAGTACTTACCTACATTAATTAATTTATGTGTTTTTTATTTTGATTAATTTTTAACGGGCACCTATACCTTGTTTGTTTCTTGTGTCTCTGCTACACATGGGATAATGTTAGTATTATTGGCTGTGCCACGCTAATGCCGTCAAGGGTTTAATGCGTTATTTAAGATGCGTTATTGTTAATGACTTTAAACATTTAAAGAGAATATAACAGAAAAAACTTTATTGTTCACCACATACACATAAAATAAACAATTTACAGTAGTCAAATTAAACAGTAAAAGTAGGAGCAATGGGCGGCCTTATCGCTGGAGAGCGATCTCTTCCAGACATACCGGGCTATGGATTTTATGAACGGGAGTTTCGTAAGTGTTTGACAGTGGTGTGCAAGTTAAATACATATATAAATATCACACGAAACATATACCTAAAATGAATAAAAAAATAGAGAATAAACAATAACCTATATTAATATTATATATATTAGGGTGGCGCAAAAAAAAGACTTTTTTTATTGAGTCTCGAGTGAAAAAAACGTTAGATTTTGATGTTTTAAGAACTCCCTCCAAATGACAGTTCAAAAAGTTTAAATATGTCGCTCCAATTTTTTTTAGATTTCAAAAATCACCAAAAGATTATTTTATTTTATTTAATTTTTTACTCGTTACAGTTTAATTTTATAGACCAAAAAATAATACGAAATTCTGAAAGTTTCAATTCAATAATTGAATTTTAAAAGGTAGTTCATAATTTTGTTTAATGTACGTAGTACTAGTGTATTACTTTATATTTTTTTTCAAGCGAGTTTAAGCTTCATCATGTAATAGAGTTGGTATTTCATCCAATACGTGTGGAAAGCAGCCGAGCGTAAGAGATAATATACTTATAAGAGGTAAAATTTGTGAGTTTGTGACGTTGTAGGGGGGGGGGGGTAATCTCTGAATCTACTAAACTGATTTTGAAAATTCTTTCACCAGTGGAATGCTACATTATTCCTAAGTGACATACGGTATATTTGATTGTGATTAATAACTTTTTTCTGAATCGGGCACGGTCAAAACGTAAGCGCCAATGAATGCATGGCGCTTTCGACCTTTTGGTTGCTAATCGCTAGTTTCAAAGGTAGGCTATGGGGAATGGAGTTGTATGAAGTCTACGCCACAACTATACACACCAGCCTAAGACATTAAGGGCCTATTTTTCAATAACCAGATATTAGTTATACTATAGAATAAAATACAATATGGGCAAAGTAAATAACTTGTTTTTTAAATACAAGCTTTTGAGATCCTGCATATCATGTAGCAGCAGAGTGCTAGCCAAGACAAGTAAAACGAGCCCAAACACGACGGGTCTATCTTGTTTAGTACAGGAGTTCCTATGGCCACCTTCCGACTCCATCATCAAATCAGCTCCATGGCACCATATTATTGCATTGCCGCGCGATATACACATACGTGTAAAATTTCAGCTCAATCGGAAACCGGGAAATCGATCAAACTTGAATGATTCCGTTACATACTAACATACGTATGAAGCTAATAAAACCGTATTAAAATGTATTGTAAATAGTTTTGAAATGGCATAGAGTAAACCCTGGATAATTGGCCCATGTTTTAAAAAAGCTTTATTTAAAATATTAGCTTATTATCTATACATTATAATAAAACTGTACTAAGGTCAAATTTCTGTACAATGAAAAAAAATGCCAAAAACCGAGTCAAGGGGATATAAGAAGTGAAATAGAACTAATTTATATTATTTCAAATTTTTTGTTTCTCTGTTTGTACGGGCTAATCTCCGAAAGGACTGGACCGATTTATATGAAATTTTGTATGGTGGTAGCTTATATACTTGGTCACCATATATGATACTGGACGAAGTCGCGTGCAGAAGCTAGTTAAAAATAAGCAACATGTATATCAAAACATGTCTTTTGTACTTTTATATTAATCTATTATTTGTAAACATAAATTAATATAGATTTGTTAGTCGGCAAACTGGCAGACGGTCCACTTGGTGGCAGGTGGTTACCGTCGCCCATGGATATCTGCAACACTAAGCTGATCCGTTGCCTACGTCTTGTAACTATTTGCGTAGTTTTTGAATAGCCCCATATTAAAGTGCTCTGGGAAAACCGCAGTAGGGAGTTTATTTAAATATTGAATCGGTTCGCGATTGACCGCCATTGCGCCTGATGACAGGTGGAAATGCAGTCTAAGTTGGAGCACGCTTACCTGGAAGATACCTGTTCACGCGAGACATGAAGACACCTAGATTGTATTGTTACTACCTAGGTGCCGACAAAGACAAATTCACACCTGCAGCCCTGTAGAAACGCATTTTTTTTATTACCTTTTAGGCATTTGGACTTCTTTTGTTAACTTTCTGTTTTTAAATTTATGATTATAAAAAAACATCCCATTGTGTATTGTAATCTTTTACGGCCCATTTCTTGTATTGTGATCACTGCCAAGTGTCTCAGATCTAAAAGTACAAACTGATTCTAAGAAATTCGGTCCACGCGTTCGAGCAGACATATTGCATCTGTGCAGTATAAAGCAAGGCCCCAATAGAGAGATCAGCAAGTCGAGCGATAACCACGAGCGAAGCAAGACTTGTGTACATTCGGTAATCTATTTAGTAACGGGCTTTGCGCGTGTTATTACATTTGTACCTGTGTAAAATAAACTCTAAATTGCAACGGCATTTTAATTCGAGTCCTGCAACTCGTAACAGTATTTTGTAGGAAAAACAGACGACGGTTCCAAGAGTTCCACTCGTCAATGGTATATATGTTAGACGTGGAAGCATACCGTTTGGTCCGCTTTGTTGGTATTATCACCATATATTGGTGGCTTGAGCTCGTACGTCTGCTTGTCCGGTAGTAAAATGGTGAGGGAGGAATTAACTCATGCAATTCCGTGGCACACTCGCCACGAAGTGTATCCTATAGAATACCGACAAACTAGCGACTTTACGTCGATGATTTAGGCTCTAGGCTCTAGGAGTTCATTCCATAACTTACCCATGTATGGCATGGCAGAGCACGCAGCCCACTGCGTGCCCCCAGGCCTGCCAAGTGTCTAAGAAGTGTGGATTAACTCCCAATCGCTGGTGAATGGTGTCATGATCGAATGACGACGTAGGCACCAAGTCAAGTTATTGAGTAAATCCTGTTTAATTAGATTTCTAAAAAAATGCCTATTGTGGTGGATAGTACCTTAAAGGTAGATAACGTTTCAGGGGATACTATATACTTTCTTGATACTGGTGATTGACGATTTTCTATGATATTGTTACGACCGAGGTGCTGACAAAGGCTAATTCACACCTGCGTCTGTAATAAAATGTGTCCAAATACCTTTTCGGCATTTGGACTTATTTTGTTTACTTTGTGTTTAAAACTTGTGATTAGAAAACAGCCCATTGTGTATTGTAATATTTTATGGCAGTCATAAGCCAGGTGTGATTCTAAGAAATTCGGTCCACGCGGTCGAGCAGACATTGCATTTGTACAGTATAAAGCAATGCCCCAATGGAGGGATGAGGCAGTTGAGCGATAACCACAAGCGGAGCAAGACTTGTGTACATTCGGTAAACTATTTTTGTGAAGGACTTTGCGCGTGTTATGGAATCGTGCTTTACGTTTGGCCTGGTTTTGTTTAGTTATAAGTATTTGTACCTGCGTTATACGTGTTTGTATATTTCTAATAAATTCTATAGTAATTGCAACAGCATTTTAATTCGAGTCCTGCATCTCATAACAATATACAACCTTTTATTTAGCTTGCAATGTTTGTTAGTCCAAATATCGCTTGCGATAAAATACCAGGTATGTTAACTGGTGGAAAAAAGAATTAAAAAAAAGTTTTTAGTTTAGCATTTTGAACACGATTATAAAAAACACTTTTTAACGAGCCTATAGACCTCTAATTACTATCTACAAGGTTATAAAATTCTAAACATGCGTGTAGTACATTGAAGTTATTAAATAAAACAACGACAGAGAATATGATGCAATTGTTTTTAGATTTTTTTGTCTGTTTGTTCTGGATTCACGTAAAAACTACTGGGCCGATTTCGATGCGGTTTTGGTTTATCGACAGCATATTCTTAGATTTAAAATCTGCACTACTTTTGATCCCGGAAATATCGCGGGAATTTTTCTGGGATTGATTTTAAATAGCCAAATTTTAATCTGTCTGCCGATTTGTCTGTTGATACAAAAGAATTATTATTATATAAGTATAATTCTTTTGTGTTAGTTTAAAAATTATCTGACATAATTATACACTATCATACCTATTTAATTTCATAAAACAAATAATAAGTACCCGTAATTCATATCGATAATTTGAAACCACTCAAACTTTTTATTAACGGTCACATAAGTCAAACAAAGAACAAAAGCGATATTTTGAAATTGGAATTGGTTTTGACTGGCGAGCTGCATTGCGGAGACGTCCAATCGAGGGTCAGGCTGGGTTGCCAGCTCATTATTTTGAAACCAATCAACATTTTTTTCCTAGCAATGTTGCTTCAACAGCAGACGATCTCAAACGGTGCAAATATGGAACCTTAGTAAGGGGATTCATATTAGTGTTGGTTGGAGCTGAAACTTTAGGTCCGTGGGGACCATTGGGAAAGGGTTTTTCAAAGTAAGAAACTCTTTGATGCCACCCATGATCAGAAGGATGGTTCGTATTTCGCGCAACGAATCAACATTGCCTTACAGTGTGGCAATATAGCCCGCCTTCTAGGCACGCAACCCTCTCTCTGACAGCGATTTGTTACATAGTTTATTTTAATTTATTTATATTTTAGTTTTTTACAATTGGTTGTTTTTTAATACTTTCAATTCTGAACGTAAATCAATTTCCAAAAATATTATATACTTAATTATAAGTACATTGTAACAAATATACCTAATTAAATATAATAAAAGTGTAGAAGTCGAATTTCTGTACAATGATCAAAAATGCTAAAAACCGAGTCAGGGGGATGTAAGAAGTGAAATAGAACTAATTTAGTTTTGTTTCAAAATTTTTCTTTCCCTGTTTGTTTATCCGTTTGTACGGGCTAATCTTCGAAACGACTGGTCCGATTTCAATGAATTTTTGTATAGTGGTAGCTTATATTCCTGGTCAACATATAGGATACTTTTGATCCCGAAAAATTAGTTACCGTGGGATAGTTCAAAAACCGTATCATGCGGACGAAGTCACGGACATCAGCTAGTGTAATAATATAACCTTTGTGAAGGAAGTTAAACATGAGTTGTCTTTATTTCTCAGATAATGTAATACAAAATCGATATGTGAACCCATATAGTAACCGTGAGTAAAAATTAAATATCATTTTAACTCACGCCCACGTGAAATTGGCAACGCATCCATAATCCGATAAATATTGTAAATTGAATAATATTTGTAGAATATTGATAGGTTTTGATTAGTATTGTGTTTTTGGGAGAAATATGAACTGTACAGTCAAAAATGGCCTTTGGGATTATTTCAACTTCGTTGATTGGCATCAGTTCATAGGAGTTGAAAACCCGACATCAATCAATCTACAATTGGGCTGCGCTATACTGAAAACTGAATACCTACATCAGACAAGACTGTATGACCTAAATTCCTTTGCCTACCAATATATCGAATACTATTACTTTTCCTCTTCCAGGCCTGTACATACTTATACAGCGGCACTGCTAACAATAAAATATCGGCAGAATTGCAGTAAATTTCCTTCTAATTTTAAGATACGTAAATATGTTACTGTTTTAAGTTGGTGTACAATAAAGAGTATTGTTGTTGTTGGTGTAAAATAAGTGAAGTTCGTAAAAATTTATAAACTGGCAACTCAAACAGCAAACAAAGCTTGTTGTTTTTATATTTTACTCGCGAAACCCGACACTGTTTTGACGTTTGTCGTTCGTTCGGAATACAACGGGTTTATTCCGCTTTAGAAAAAAAAGTTTTTAAGTCAATCTTGGAGTTATTTCAATAAATCGCTTGCTATGAGAAATATTTAGATACTTACGGTCTTAGGTTTCTTTAAGGTTCTTAAAGAAGCCTATGAACTCAATATGAATAAGTCCGTTAGTAGATAATTTTGAGTTTGTCAAGTTTTCAATAGAATCTGTTTTCAAAACGTAATTATAACTTTTGTTAAAAATAATCATAATTGGTGCGTTATCAGGCCCGGATCTTGGGAGCAAGCCGGGGCCCATGCCCCGGGCAGCCAACTCAGAGAGCTACAAATTCAAATTTCGCATACAAATACATAACTCATCATTAACGCAATTTTGACGCGAGCAAAGCCGCGGACAGCAATTACTTTACTTATATGTTTATTGAAATACCCGAATGTGCAGTGCAACGATCGACCAAATAATGTAGATATAGACGGAACCTTACAAGACGACGCAAGCCAAAGTGACATTTCAAGTTTTACGTATAAAAAACTGTCAACAAAAGAGAATTTGTCGAGCTCTCAAGTCAGTTCCCCTCACCTCTTATTTCAAAAAACGGTACATCAATTAAATCGGCAAACAAGCAACGCAAACAAAATCCCAACCCTCTAAGCCAAAGGGAGATAGGGCACGAAATAACCAAGCTCCCCTATTGGTCGATAAACCACCCTGCCACCCCCCGTTCAGCCAATCAGATGCGAGTGTCATTTATTCAACCAATAGCTGCAGAGGGAGGTTTCGATTTTCGAATTTTTAAAAGGTGTTCTTATTTTATCACTGGCCGTTTGAAAAGTTTTTTTTATAGTTTAAAAAAATATAAATTGAAATGAAGAGTAAACGTTCTACTGTTTTTACACTAATTATTCGTACTTTATTGTTGCATGTTGTCAAGTAGGTAATTATTTTTAAATAATTAAACGTCAAGAGAAGAATGCCTCGTGGCGACATCTATGCATGTAACCTTTTGATGTTTTTGAAAGTTACATTTTAATGGGCACTTCCTATTCTCTCTGTCAAGTAAACAATACTAGTGTGAAATACTATTCAAACATACCGACCTCATTACCGTAGTACGAGCAAACAGCTGACTGTAGAAAAAAAAGTTGACAACGCATTCTCATTTAGAATTGTCAATGTCATTAGGTTGTCATAAGTGGGTCAAGATTATGTCATGATAATTATGTGTAACAGTTATTTTTAATTTTGAAAATCGAAGTATTTTCACCGAAACTTTTTTTATGATAAATAGGTTCGCTTTTGATAAAGACACGCCTATTGTTTTTTGTTATCGCATAAATTCAGCAGACAGGCAGACAAGCGCAGATCCACCGTTGTAGGCAGGATGGGCATGCCTTCAAAAGCATTAAAGACGTCACAAGTATATTAGGATTGTCCCTAATAGACGTCTGACGTCACGTTTTCCCGGTCTATTGAGGTCGATGGATTGATGATATTATATCCAATACCAAAACTTTAATAAACCATGAATTGTGCGTGATTCGGAATTCAGCGAAGTAATACATAGTCATCATAGTGGATATGCTACCCTATGTCACATATTTGACTACAGAATTATCTATTTATTTTTGACACATGAATACTTGTATTGGAAAAAAGAGATGATTTTTCGCTGGGTGCAAAATAAAATCTTAGTCAAGCCGTCATATATTTTTTAAACGTACTTTTTTGCACTTTTTTTCACTGCCTCTGTGGTTGAGCGGACTAAGCTTTTGCCGGTCTACTTCACTAAGATGCAAATAAAGGCTCCGGGTTCGATTCCTGATATAGTAAATTTCGGAAACGTATTGTCTCCATTATTTACTATGGTCTGAGTGTCTGGAATGGGCCCTAGCGTAGTCCCTTGTATATTACCCATAATACAAGCGTAACTTGCTTAATTTGGGGATATACAATATTTGTGTTTGACTGGCGATTATTATATTATTACTTTGTAAGAATGCATTATAGCGATCACGAGCAAGTTAGTACTCCGACTCGCACTTGGCCGATCTTCGGGTGGCTGTGACCAAAACCTCTTTTGAGGACTATCTGCCTGCAGGCAGATGGCCTGTCTGATGGAAAACGGTTACCGTTGCCTATGGATATTTGTAACACCAAAGGCATTGGCACTCTTAAAAATGAGGCTAGAAACTAGCCACTAATGCCGGAACGGCGTACTCCACACCACGGGAGGTAGCCCTTCAGACGGGCAAATAGCCTACCACCTGGCTGTGAGTTGTTTTTTCGCCTCTTACGACAAGCCGCCCCAACACAGAAATTAGTATTCCCTGTCGTTCCTGCACGGATGCTATTTGCAATCTACGTGAGCGAAGCGTCGAGAAGCTGCTACTTATAAGTATTATAATTCCTATAAACTTGAGGCCATTTTTAATGTCTTACATAGTAGAAAGATGCTGAAGATCGACCTTCACTCATCTTATAACCAGGTAAGACATATTTTTTATCAAATGATATTGACGACGTAAACACGACTAATAGAGCTTGCTTCTATTTTGCGAAGCGTACAAGCTGGCAACTGCAATTTACGGTAAATCTAGCGAGTTGGTTTATCGGCTGATCGCGGCGCGACGCGAGCACCGTCCCACCACCACGTAGTCCACGATCAGAAAGTTTTAAACCTGGACTAGAAATTAAACTCCGCCCGGACGATCCCCGGTCGCCCTATACCTAGACTCGAAAAAATCCGGGGAAACCCAACGGATGCTGACCCTACATTTAAATCATATTATTAGAAACCATTTGCACATATAATCCAGTTTATTTAACTAATAAGCTGCAAGTACTCGAAGTAGCGCGTGCGTATTGTAAACACGGATATTGTTTTTTTTATTCCAAAGCTGGCAAACACGCAGACGGTCCACCCAATGGAAAACGGTTACCGTCGCATATATTCAAACTTATTTTTTTAATTCAATATGAGTTCCACTAGAGTACAATTTTTGAAGGTAATACAAGTAAAATAATAATTAAAAAGAGATATATATATACATACAATGAAAATCTATATAACGACACTGAAGGGACTGTGCGTTTTATGGCGTTATAGAGAGTTGTCGTCAAATGAAGAGAAGACTGTTATTTTTGTCTGACGTCTTTTGCTGCACCACTAATTTTGCTGTATTTATTTATTTTATTCATATCTTGCGATATTGAGGCATCTTGGTGTGCAAAAGAAGTGCTTAAAAAATTTCATTATTTCGGAATTTCTTAGAAATGTTGGTAATTCGGCAACCGCGAACCAAAAAGCGATGTAAAAATTGCCCTACATTACTTTCCATGGCGGTATAAGTGGTAATTCTGCTAATAGTTTCCCGGGCACGTACCCTACAAATCAATACACAGCTGTGAGACCGGATTTTTGTGCCTCACACGCCTTTATTGTATATTGTGATACATCCGGACATGATTTATGACGGGGCGGGATTTAAACTTGTAATGGATCGGATTATTAATCCAACATTCAGTTTAGTAGGTTTCATGGGTGTTGTGTTCCACATAAATAACCTGTAGTCCCGTACGAGTAAAAACACGAAAATAACAGGAATAGCAAGGGACCGAAGATGGTGCCCTTATAAACTCCAGACCCACATAGCCTACCTTATCAGTTATATTTACCATCCTTTGGGAACAATACTCTTATACTGTATAAAAGGTATATTATGTACTTTTCTCTACCCCTGATAACGTGTATCGTAAATTTAGGATCACAAACAAACAAATTACTCATATTCGCATTTGTCACAATAGTTAGGATACTACTGAATCTATTTATCAATCAAAAACAAGTTTTCAATAAAAGTGTATAATTATTGTCTATGTCCCAATAAAGTTGAGCTGTCATACTGAAAAGTAATGATATCCATCGATCGGTGCCGCACAAAGACGCTTGATTATGCCAGCACACGTTCATACTGTTCGGGCTTGATACCGAGTCTTTTGTACTTTTGTATCTTGTAACAAATTTATTGCCATTTAACTGCTCGTGGTCATAAGTAAACTATTATTTTAATATGCAATCGTTAAATATTTTAGCTTTAGCGTTTAATTGTGTTCGGTAATTTTACGATTGAAATGTTTAAGTATTATTGTCTATGGTTTTTGACGCTTACGGTTCTATATTTAAATACTTTGTGAGATTGTGTTCAAAAATGTTATTAAAACAAATAATAATGTTATTATTATGGAATGCCGGACCTTTTTCGTGAAATGAGGTAAATAATAATAAAAACATTTTTTTTATAAAAAAAAACTTTAGTTGAAACTTGGTTATATTTCACAGGAAAACCAATGGGAAAATTCGGTATACTATTGCCCAACAGCGGACACATAAAAAGAGGGTAGCTAAAAACTTCACGACATAAACGGTTGTGTCGCTTACATCTCGATCTTAAGAAGGAAACAAACTCGCTGCAGACACGTTTAATACTTTTTTTATTTATTTTATTTATTTATTTATCAGCTATCTGCCAGTGAAATTCCCGTCAAAATCGGTCCACCTGTTTCAGAGATTAGCCGTAATATCCAGACAGACAGGCAGACAAAAATTCTAAAAATTGCATTTTTGGAATCTCCTGGTCCGATTTATCACCCCTGAGTTTTTTCATATTTTATTTTAATGTTCTTTTTACTTTTTTTTGGGTTCCACGTGGACAATATCGCGGGCACAGCTAGTCTATACTATAATTATTATTGGTGGTAGTTGCTTCTTTATTTTGGAAATCAAACTCGATTTTATTGGACTGTATAATTATTGTTAAATTAAAAGAATACATAAAGTAGTACAGAGCGTAATTATTTACAAGATACATAAGAGCGATGCTGAGAGGTGAAGTGTAGAGTAGCAGAGAGAATTTCGCCTGCCAGGGTCGCTCCTTAAGTCCCGCATCCCGCCCGACGCCTATGTGCTAATCGTGCCCTCTGAGGGCGCCGGCGGTATGCGGGGCGCGGAGAGTAGGTGTGCTCCGGCGGGCGGGTCAGGGGGGTGCTCTCTGTCCGCAACATCCTCCCCCCGGCGCAGATCCTCGGAGCCATCTCTTCTCGTCAGGACGATGAGCCTCCTTACTGGTCTCCTGAAGATGCCTCCCCGCGTTCGCACGTCCGCGCTCCGTATTACGTTGTCCTGTCCGCGATAAGTGCGCTCGATTTGACCCCGGGGCCATACGTTACGTGGCAACAGACCGTCCGCGATGATAACGACGTCTCCAACGCGTATGTTTTCTTCATCACATCGTCGTACGTCGTCCCTCGGTGTCAATGTCGGTAAATACTCGCGTAGCCAACGAGTCCAGAACATGTCCGCTAAAGCTTGGGTTGCGATCCATGTCTTCTTGTTTGCTAGCTCGTTCGTTCCCGTGATTGGCAAGCCTACCGCTGACCCGATTAGGAAGTGGTTCGGGGTAAGCGCGTCGTCGTCTTCAGGGCTCACCGACACGTGAGTCAGCGGGCGCGAGTTTACTGTGTGTTCTATCTCCGTGATGACAGTCGTAAGTGTTTCTTCCCGGGGAGCTTGTTCCGCCAACGTTGCGTGGAGTGCCGTCTTCACCGACCGAATTAACCGCTCCCAAGCTCCCCCCTGGTTTGGTGCGCCGGGATCGATGAAACGCCACGCTAGTTGTCTCCCTCTCACGTGATCTGGCATCTCTTTCCTCCACTTTGCGTACGCCGTTAGTAATTCTGCATCCGCTCCATGGAAATTCGTTGCATTATCAGACCATATCACTTGTGGCCAGCCGCGTCGTGCTCCCATCCTTCTTAGGGCCATGATAGCCGAGTCTGTGCTAAGGCTCGCTATAAGTTCCATATGGATGGCACGAGTCACCATACATGTAAACAGCATTCCCCATCGTTTTTCTCTCCGGCGTCCAATGGTCACCCACATCGGGCCAAAACAGTCGATTCCGCAATTTGTAAAGGGCCGTGCGTAGGCAGCTAGGCGATCCTTTGGCAGGTTTCCTTTCACCGGTACGATCGGCGCGGTTTTCTTCAACCGACAGATTGTACACTGCCGCAAGATGTTTCGCACAGTAGGCCGCACTCGTAACACCCAGTACTTTTGCCGCACGTTGTTTACGACGTGTTCTCTTCCTATATGATGATGCTGTTCATGTTCGCCCCTGATGATCAGCCGGGTGAGGTGATGCGACCCGTCTAAGATCGGTGGGTTTCCAGTAAGCTCGCGCAGGGTGGCCGCATTGATCCTGCCGTTTAACCTTATTACCCCGTCCCCCCCGTATTCGGGGTCGAGCTTATAAAGCCGGCTGTCACGTGACACGCGTTCTCCTTTCTTCGAGCGCTCGTAATCCTTCGGGAAGCTTTCCTGTTGCGCTTGACGAATGAGTAAACGTTCAGCTTGCTCTATGTGTCGCGTTTCCATAGTGCGAGTCCTCCGTCGGCACTTGTCGATAAAGGCGAGTGCGTAGGCGGTCGCTCGTAGTAATTTTCCGTATGACGAAAATCTTGTGACGTCAACAAGTGGCTTTTCATTTGTCGTGTAATTCACCACGACTTCGTCATCTTCGGTTTCCGTCGGCTCTTCCTTCGGCCATTTCGTCGGGGGCCCACGAAGAAATTCCGGGCCTTTAAACCAGCGGTCGTCCGTTTTCATACTCGAGACGTTAATCCTGGTTGCGTCGTCGGCGACGTTGTAACTTGTCGGCACCCACCGCCATTGCTCAGACTCGGTTATTTCGCCGATTTCGCTCAGTCTGTGCGCAACGTATGGGGTATATCGCGCCGAGTCGTTTCTTATCCAGTGGAGAACGGTCTTCGAGTCGCTCCAAAAGATGACGTCATACGGCTTGAAACTATGTTCCTTTTTTATTTCCGCCGCTAACCTGGCTCCTATTAGCGCGGCCTGTAGCTCCATTCGTGGGATGCTCTGCGCCTTCATAGGGGCCACTTTCGCTTTTCCTGCGATTAAAATGACGCCGACGCTTCCGTTACGCCACTCAAAGCGCCAGTAAGCCGCTGCTGCGTAGGCCTGCTCGCTGGCGTCCGTGAAGACGTGTAATTGTGTGTTTACGACGTCTTTATCCCATCCATAGCACCGTGGTAATCTTAACTCTTTTATAGAGTTCAAGTCACGGATCCATTCTTCAAATTCCCTTGCCTCTTCCGTTGGCAAGGGGTCATCCCAGCCCAGCTTGAGCCTCCAGAGCTTTTGTAGCACGATTTTCGCCCTTATAGTGTACGGACTGAGCAGGCCGAGTGGGTCGAAAAGTGACATGACCATGCCCAGGGCCTCCCTTTTCGTGGGTGTTTGCGTGCCTTGTTTTATGCTTTCTGGAACTCTTGGCATGGCGGTGTTAAACGCGAGTTCATCCGCTTCCGGCATCCATAACACACCCAATGTCTTCCCGTAGGGATGCGCGCTAGCACCCAGCTCTTTGGGCTGTCTGGCTCTCTCTTCATCCGGGATGTCTTCCATAAGGCGCTCGCGATTCGTATCCCATCCCGCGAGCTCGAAGCCGGCCTTCCTGTGCACTTCTCGCACTTCCGCTATCGCCTCGGCCGCTTCCGTTTCCGTTTCGAAGCTTTGTACCCAGTCGTCCATGTAGTGGTTTTCCGTGATCGAGCGATACGCCCGTGGGTGGGTTTCCTTATGATCACTCGCATTCCTGTCTCTTACGCTATGTGCGAGGAATGGCGAGCTTCGTGCTCCGAATATCATAGACGTCATAACGTAGCGCCGAGGCGGGTTATGGCGGTCGTCACCGCGCCATAAAAAGTGCTGCGCCGCTCTGTCTTCTTTCCTTATCTTCACTTGTAGAAACATGTCACGTATGTCAGCTGTCACGGCGATCTTCCCCTCTCGGAATCTGAACAGGATTCCGTATAAGGCCCGTAGCAAGTCTGGCCCATCCAGTAACGCATCGTTCATGCACACCCCGTTTGAACGGGCGGCGGCGTCGAATACCAGTCTCACTTTGTCAGGCTTATTCGGGTTCGTAACGGCGAAGTGAGGCATGTACCACATGCGTTGGTTTCCTTCGTGGCTTCGTTCGCAAGGCTCGGCGTATCCTTTTGCTAATAGCCTGTCGACCTGGGCTGTGTAAGCTTGTTTAAACTGCGGCGATTTGTCCATTTTGCGCTCGATCCCGCGCAGGCGACGCACCGCCATGTCATAGCTCGGTGGCATGGTGACGTCATCGTTTCGCCAGGGCAGTCCGACTTCGAAACGGCCGTTGATTTTCTTAACGGTTTCTGAAAATATCTTCAGCGCCCGTTGTTCTTCAGCTACAGGTTTCACTCTGTTTGATATGCCGAGTGCGTCGATATCGAAATGAGACTTCACTATTTCGAACAATTCGTCCTTTTCCCGCGGCTCTTTATCTTGCCACGTTCGAACGTGTAATACGGTGTCGTTCCCCTGCGTTACTAGGCCTCGGGGTGCGCTCCCGTGTATGGTCCACCCCAAGAGGGTCAGGGAAGCGGCTGGTTGGCTCTTCTTTCCTGCCAACAGTTTTCTAGTGACGATCAGATGCCAGTTGTCAGCTCCAATTAGTACGCGTGGCTTGGCGTTCGTAAAACACACGTCGTCTACATGGAGCGTCTTCAAATGACGTAACTGTCGTACCACTTCAGACTTAACGGAGTGAGTTCCCAGTGCGAGTTTCTTCACAGTGCGCGCCTTGATAGGATGGTAGTGCGGTTGCGCTCTTCCGCGCACCGCGACGCTCACCACCCTACTCTCTGCTTCCCGCTGGCTCGACGTGATACCGTGGATGTTCAGTGGCCGCCTCGGGCCATCTGCCCCCAGCATCCCGGCTATCTCCTCGTCGATGAGCGTGATCGTGGACCCCTCATCCAGCAGCGCGTATGTACTCACTTCCTCTCCGTTAAGCCCCTTGACGGTAATCGGACACACTTTCAATAACACTCTGCTCTCGGTGTTAGAATTGTGCGCCGACGCCGTCATGACCGACTCCTCTCTGTCGGCCGGTTGATTGACCGACTCCACTCGGTCGATCGGTCCACTGACGGCTTCGGTTTCCCTCCGCTGGTGTAGAAGTGCGTGATGCGGCTCGCGGCATTCGTTCACACCGCACTTTCTCGCCTTGCAACGGAACCGTCTGTGTTTACTTAGTAGGCACAAAAAACATATTCTCGTTTCCTTGGCCCACTCCCATCTGGCTGGCAACGACATCGAAGCCAGCTTGCCGCACTGCGTTGTCTGGTGGTCAGCTCCACAACAGTAGCACACGATCTTGGCTTCCGTTGTAGTGTACACGCGACGACGCTCGTTCATCCGCGGCGGCTTCACTTTATTTTCTTTCGTGACGTTTACGCTCGTCGTAGGCAGTGATGACGTCATGAAAGAATACTTCATTGCTCTGTCTGCTTCGCCCGTTAGAAACTTCGATAGTGTCATAATCTCCGGCTCGTCTCGGCTCGAGAATTCATCTGCAAAGTCGCACCATTTCGTTCGTAGATGCGGGCTGAGCTTCTCGACGACCTGTCGTGTCAACATAGGGTTAAGTAGATACCCCTTGTTGTCGACGCACGAGATAACCGTCACTATATTCTGCAACTTGGTGGCTAGGCTGTTGAGTTCGCTGGCAGACGAACCCGATCGTGGCAACTTCTTGATATCTTCCAATGCACGACTGATTATGATCTCTGGACGTCCGTAGCAGCGCTCCAGTGTCTTCATGATGATCGCAGGATCCACGGCGGTATACAGCAGGGCTGTCACGCACTCTCTTGCTTCGCCTTTAAGGCAAGTGCGTAGGCGGCCTAAGTTCTCCGCAGGTGAGAATCCGTGTACGCTCGTCGACTCCCGCATGGCAGCTTTAAACGGCAGCCACTCTCCCGGGGCCCCGCTAAAGGTAGGCAGCTCCTGGCACTGTCGCGGTGTCGGCCTGTTGCGAGTCATGCGTTCCAACACGTCGGCTAGGCGGTCGATTCCACGATCCCTGGATCTGGTCGGCGTCGGTGATCTTGCGTTGCGCGGCGTTCTGAACGTCACGCGAGCGGTCTGGTCGTTCGTTTCCGCAGACCGGTCGCGCCCCATTGGATACACTTCCCTCGCTCTTCCCGCAACGTTTAACGGTGGTCGCGGTCCGGCTTCTCTCGTTCCAAGCTCGGCCCCGTCACCTGCGCTCGGCGACTCCCCCCGTATGCGGGTGTTCTTCAACCACTCTGTGATATTTCTATCTGTTTCCACCCCATCGTCTTCGCACACGCTGTTTCCCTCTGTCTGCTCCTTGAGGGCGGCTATATTCGCAGCGACCCTCTTCTTGATCAGTGCCACTTGTAACTGGAGCTCTTCTCGTCGGATAGCGGCGATTTGTTCTTCTGCTTCCAGTTCCACTTGCCTCACCAAAGTGGCGGCGCTTAGCTGCGAGCGGTGTGATCGGACGGACGGCGATCGCGATCGGCGTCCTGTACGAGTCGCGGCGTGTATTTGCGCGGTCGTAGTCTGTTGCACTCCGGGCGACGCGGGTCGCGATACGTTCGGCGCGGACGCGGACGCGGATATATGCACGGACGGCGACGCGGGGGTCTCTTGATACGCTCTCTGCATTCTATCTTCGGCGGTCTTGCTCCTAGTATTCGGCATCTTCGGTCCTTGCCTTAGCCTAACACGTATGACCGATTACCCTGACCTGTGTGTGTATATGTGTGTGTATAACCGATCCTAATTCACTACACTAAACACTGAGACCTTAGACCGACCTAACTGGAAACAGCGCACCGTCTACGACCTTGTTAACTGACCATTTGGCACCGTTAGGTGGACAGTCACTTGGTCACGGTACGAAGTAACGTTATTCTTTCTTCCGGTCTTGATCCTGCAGACGCGTAGCCTCGGCGTCCGGGGCAGGAACTCTTGGTCTCCTGGCACGTGGTCCGGCAGGAACTCTTGGTCTCCTGGTACGTAGTCCGGCAGGAACTCTTGGTCTCCTGGTACGTAGTCCGGCAGGAACTCTTGGTCTCCTGGTACGTAGTCCGGGCTGCCCACGATGATCTTCTATAATGATCTTCTTTCTTCTTTAGGGTACCGCTACGAGACCGTATAGAGTTGGTCTTTCTTCTTTCTTGAGGTTTCGATGGAGCAAAAGACACTGCTCGTTTCTTCTTTGCGATTCTTCTATCCGGCTCGAAGGACCAAAAAACTATTGGTGGTAGTTGCTTCTTTATTTTGGAAATCAAACTCGATTTTATTGGACTGTATAATTATTGTTAAATTAAAAGAATACATAAAGTAGTACAGAGCGTAATTATTTACAAGATACATAAGAGCGATGCTGAGAGGTGAAGTGTAGAGTAGCAGAGAGAATTTCGCCTGCCAGGGTCGCTCCTTAAGTCCCGCATCCCGCCCGACGCCTATGTGCTAATCGTGCCCTCTGAGGGCGCCGGCGGTATGCGGGGCGCGGAGAGTAGGTGTGCTCCGGCGGGCGGGTCAGGGGGGTGCTCTCTGTCCGCAACAATTATAAACATATAAAGTTTGTGAGTTTGTTTGTTGGAAATAATCTGTTGAAGTACCGAATCAATTTAGAAAATACCATGAAAATCACAGGAGCTATGATCATTAATCCACTACGAAACATAAATATGATTTTTAAAGATCTTATCGTATTTAACAATATCCCACAGACTTATATTAAAACCTCGTATTTACAAGAACACATTAAATTATTTTTCTATTTCAATACGTTCAAGTGTAACGGCGTATAAAATGCACCTTTCAGCCATATTTTGTGCACATGCACCACGATTTTTTTATATTTTATTTTATTAAGAGCAACCAACAAGTCTTACAATAATACATACAGCTGTTCATATTATTAGATTCTGTTCTTAGATCAAGTGCAAATTTTATTACAGGTTGCCGCCACACCTTGCTGGGAAAACAATTACAATTATTCGTTAGTATGGTTGTGTTAATATTATTTTTATAAGGGCTTTTCAGACCTGGCTTCAGTCAGGGCCTTTAACAGATATTTTATGTTATTTAACATATTTTAATGTGTTAACGCGTGTGATATTGTGATATGATATAGATAGATATTTATAAGATACTGATTCGGTAGTGAGAATAATGCAACATACCCCTGTTCTTATCAAAATTTTTGTCCATCCAAAGGTTGTCTGGAAGAAATCGCTAATAGCGATAAGACCGCCTTATTTGTGTATTGTAAAATTTGGTTTCTGTTAACTGTATTTTTAAAACACAATAAAGCATATTCATTCATTCATTCATTCATTCATGTGAGTATTTGTGTGTGGGTGTGTGATAGAAATGAATTTGGAATAATTTTCCGAATTTGTTGATTTAAGTGAAAAAAACATAATCGTATATCGGTGTTTTTTGTTCTACTATTATTATACTACATCATCATACCAGTTGCAAGTGGCATGAAAACCCAGGTTGGTTCTGGTAAACGCTGTATGAAAAGGTAAAAAATTGTTTACTATAGGAAACTTAAGTTTAAAAACTTTAGGAACTTTAAAAAGAAAGATTTGGTCAAGTACTGTCCATCGTTGTTGAAGGCTATTAAGATTGTTAATTTAGAATGGTTCCGTTGTTCGTTTGTCAAGGAACGTTAAATTTTCCTGAGAAAAAGTGAGAAATTTCTTAGTCCAAAACTCTAAAGACAATTCAAGAATTTTATTCACTATGGAAATAAGCACATACTAAAATATTGAGGGCAAATCACAGTCATGCGCTTTACGTGCATAAAGGCTGCGTTTACATGGTTAGTGGAATTTTTGTTAGTTAGGTAGTTATTGTACATTTTTTATTAGGTAGTAAGTTGTTCATTTTAAATGAGAGATAGTATGACAGGCCTAGCGCACTGGAACGCAAAGTCCCGGTTCTTCGTCGTAAACGAACTTACCGTTATTTACTATGGTCTGGGTGTCTAGGATCAACCCAGAGTTGGTTCGTTGTATATTACCCATGGCATAAGAGTAACTTGCTTAGCTTGGGGACATACAACGTGCATGTTTGCCTGACAAATTATTTAAAAAAAATAAACACATAACGTCCATGGTTTCCCTCTGGAAGTTGTGCAGGAATATGTCTACCTTACAGAAAATACACGTCGGCAGGCACAACTTCGAGGAGGAAGCCAATAGGTGGATTCAGTTGGGCTGGGCAGCATTCGGTAAGCTTCGTCAAGTCTTCTCGTCGACCATTCCTCAATGCTTGTAGACGTAAGTCTTCGAGCAGTGCGTCCTACCCATCATGACATACGGTGCCGAGACATGGGCACTGACAGCGGGACTGGTCCCCAAATTCAAAGTCGCTCAACGGGCTATGGAGCGAGCTATGTTAGGTGTTTCTCTTATGGATAAAATCAGAAATGAAGACATCCGTAAGAGAACGAAAGTAACCGACATAGCTCGCAAAATGAGCAAGTTGAAGTGGCAGTGGGCCGGTCACGTCTGCCGCTGGACCGACGGCCGATGGAGTAAAGGAGTCCCGGAGTGGAGACCACGTCTCGGTAAACGTAGCGTAGGACGCCCGCCAGCCCGGTGGACTGACGACCTGCGCAAGTTCGCCGGCAGGGGCTTGATGAGGAAGACAGGAGACCGGGATATGTGGCGCGTACTTGGGGAGGCCTACGTTCAGCAGTGGACTGAGATTGGCTGAAGAAGAAGAAGATACACATATAAAAATAGATCACAATTGTATTCTACATCTACAATGTAAATATTAATAACGCCCGCTTCAGTCCGTGGATCGCGGTTCTGTAAGCCGTGGGTAGAGACATTTAGCTACCCCACGCTGAATAGAGGTTGACGATCCCAAGAGCCATAGTTACCCCCGCGCGGTGTACGTGGCCCTTGAGGCCCCCGCTGGCCAGGGCATGCGGAGTTGATTGAGCTTCCGCTTTCCGTAGCCCTATCATAAGGCGAAGGGAGGAACATCGAGAAGTTATAGTGGGTATCCGTAACTCACAGCGAGCAACATGGCGAATCCCATACGTCCCCGTCGTGCTTTCCCCGCGGTTATTCCTCAATCGGATTTCCTCTGGTTAAAAAAAGACTATGAGATCGCGGAAGAAATACCAACTCCGCGGGCCCTGGCAAACGGGGACCTCAAGGGCTATATCCACTTCTGGGGGGATCATAGCCCCTGGCTTCGTCCCTTTCATGTCCAACGTTTTGTAACTCGCCCGAAAGGTAAAGAGAGAAACGCGCAGAAAAAATTCCATCAGGTTGTCAGTCTGTTTGTAATAATACTAATAATAACCGACCAACACCTAGAGAGGCTCTCGCTTGGTAAATGGGTGAAGGGCCAGATACAGAAGGCGGTGCTCCTGAGCACGGCACGCATTGTGAGGAAGTTCCTGTCCCTGGAGCCTTAACCACCTGCCGACGGACGTCATCGTTTTATATATATATATATATATATATATATATATATATATATATATATATATATATATACAAAAAGAATATAAATAAATATATATGTGAAATAATAATAATGTAAATTGTTTATTTTATCTGTAATATAAATATAAAGTGTTTTCTATTCTATTCTATTCAGTCTGTCTCCTGCACTCCAATAATAAAAGAAAAGATTTCACAATTGCATGTATTGCAATATAGCACGAGTATAAGCATATTTTTATTATATAAAAAATGTGCACTTATGTACACGCCTTTAGTTACATGACGATTGTGTCATATAGAAGCGATCGCTGACTTTGCTTTACTTTGACATTGATAAAAAAATAACCAGGAAATAAATGTTATACATGGTAATTATTGTTCTCGCTGTAAAACCGCGAGTTAAGTTGCACTTTAACAGTTGCCGCGCGAACTCCAAACAGCTGTTGATGAAAGCGACCATTTTGAAAAAAAAACCGCGAGTTTGTCTTTGATTTTATTCCAATTTCGATCTGGTAGTGTTGTTTATTTTATTTTAAATTGAGGTGAAAAATGAGTGTTAAATAATTTTTATTATTTCCTGACTCTTCTAAATTTGTGATTTAAGGGATTTTTAATTGAAATTCAATGAAAATAAAAATGTCAGGTGAGTTTTATTTTTCATATTTATTTCATTCATTTGTTCCTTGTGTCAAAAGAAGATATTTAAATTAGAGTCGTCTTAAATTGTATTTTTAAAATAAACACGAACCTTAATACAAGTCTCATCGGATCCAAAACTAATAGGAAGAAAACGAAGACAGTTATATTTTTTTAAGTTTTTTTAAAATTGAATGGTTCCATAGATGTCATTACTGTCTACTATTTTTAACGAATTTCAAAATCGATTGAATTTTTTTGGACATTTCAATGAACGAATGAATGAAAACTCTTTATTTTTCGCCATAAACTTAAATGTAGACAAATAATTTGGATGCATTAGGACAATGGGCGGCCTTATCGCTTATAGTGATCTCTTCCAGCCAACCCAGTGTCTAAGGAGATTTTAAAGAAAAATTATGCGATTTTTCGTTGTGTACTAAACTAACATTAAAGTAATATAATCGTAATCATCGCCTACCATTAAAAATTAAATCACAATATTAATACGTGAAGCAAAACTTTGTACCCTTTTTACGAAAAGTGCGCGGACGGAGGAGTATAAAATTTCGCACACTTTTAGTTTACGATAGAGAAGAAAGAAAGGAGTGCAGAATGCTAATATGTTTTAAAAAATTATGCATACAAAATACATTAAATTAATAAAAAAACTTTGCACACAGTACCATGTATTTGACACACACATATATACTCTTTTGTTTATTGTTAAAGTCAAATGAACAGTGTAGCCTTGGGGAAATCTGTGATTATAGAAGTATAGTCTTCGACAACAGAACCTTAATAATGTTCAAACTTATAATTTAAATTAATTATTATGGTCGAATTTCCACCACTAGGCGACCACTAGTATAAATACATATATAAACTACTATATACTTATATGCAGATATGCGTACAAACAATAAGTAATTCCACTTAGTGCATTAATTTTTATTTAACAGACCAATAATGGTCAGGGATCACATGTTTGCTACGTGATTTCTCTGTCATTAGTAGATCGATTTCCTTTTTTTTTCGAAAGAGTATCGTCCTGACGTGGTCCGATTGTCACCAAGTTAGGATCTGGTGAGTGGATCCCAGGGAAACGAAAGCAACCCTCGAATATTACACCTACAACTTGATTTGAACATTTTTATTTATTTAAGTAAGTAATTTTCTACATCTTGAAATTGATGTCAAGTTAAACGTAAAAAAAAACAACAAAAAATTGCAAAATTGTATTTTTTTAAGTTTTACTTCGCACCGATTTCAAGACGTAGAAAATATTTCTTTTTGGTATTTTGTAACTTTTGAAGTTGTTTTTTTTATAGTATATTCTTTTGGTGTCGTTTCTATTTTTGCTTGTTGTTATTTTACTATATAAATATATAAATCATATAAACCCCGTAAGACAAGGCGTTAAAAACATTTCCACAGCTTTGATGACCCAACAACACATATACAAAACACATAATGATTTCATAAGGATCCCATTGTCTCAAAAACGAAGCAAAAGCCAAGTTATAGAAGACTAAAATAATTTTGTAACTTAAACAGTATAGGTTTTTACGAAAATTTCATCGTATTGTACAATCATTACGAAAATCGGCAAATTAGTTTAGTAGTTATCGGTTACTATGTTACTTGTGTGTAATTTTACTTGACCAATATATTTAGCAAGACTTGATAAGTTTAAAAAAGGTATAAAATGTACTAATGTTTTTTATTGCACGTGTATGTATAACAAACAGGTTGACGGCTAAAGAATTACACACATACGTATCATCACGCTTGTTTCCCATGGGGGTAGGCAGAGACTATGGATCTCCCCTTGCGACGATCCTGACAAACAACTTTCGGTTCACCTACTTTCATTAACCTCTTCATACATGCGCGTTTATTTGAAATGATTTTTACCTGAACTCTCTTTAACAATTCTGATATTTGTTCATGGTATGTTCGTCTCGGTCTACCGGCAACAACTCTACCATTCACAATACTGTCATATACCTGTTTTGTGATTCTAATTTTATCCATTCTCTCTACAAGTCCAAACCACCTTAACATTCCTTTTTCAACTCTTGTTATTGCACCTTCTTTCAAACCACAACGATCTCTTATCACACTGTTTCTTATCATATCATTCAAGCTAACCGCACATATACTACTTCTCAAAGCTCTCATTTCAACTGTGTTTATCCTACTTTCATGCTTCTTCTGCCATACCCAACTTTCACTACCATACATCAGGGTTGGCACCAACACTGCTTTATGGACAGCCAAGCGTGCCTTTACAGACACTTTCTGGCTATTCATAAAAGAATTTAGCGCTCCATTCACCCTATTACCTGCCATAACTCTCCTTTCAATATGTATATCTCGTATTATATTATTTCTTATAATATATAGTAAAATTGGCTAAAATATCCGACGATACTATATATATTATAGGGCGGTTGGCAACCATAAATCTGACAAACAACTTTCGCTTCATATATTTTCATTAATCTCTTACATGCATGTTTGTTTGAAATCTTTTTTTACCTTTTTTCTCTCTAAGTAGGTAATTTTTCTCCAATTTTTTTTATTTGGAGTCTAATTTTAGGGTACCTAAGTATAAAATACGAGCTAAGCTCAAAATAAATCTAATAACTAGCGGGCCGACCCGACTTCGCACGAGTGGACATTTATTTTGTAAACATTTTTCGATAAACGTAGAGTAAATGTTTTTCTATGCACGACATAAGTAGTTATTTTTTTCCAATTTATTTATTTATTTTTATTGCAGGAGTTCAGCAGACAGGCAGATGGCCCACTTGATGGAAAGCGGTTACCATCGCCTATGAACATTTGCAACACCAAAGTTGCTACAAATGCGCTGCTGCACTCTTAAGGGAAACTGGAACCTGGTCACTATTGCCGAAACACAACTCAAGGTTGCTATGGCGACATACTTTAGACCAGGGGTGGTAGCCATCCAGTCTCGCAAATGCCCTGCCACCTGGCTGTGGGTTGTTTTGTCGCCTCTTACGACAGGCCGCCCGGCCGCTGGAATTGTATTCTTTCTCCGTTCCTGCACGGATATATTTATGGCTCTTTCATGGCCCCTCCATTGTAAACTGAAAAGCTGGGCTTCTCCGACTACCCCGTGTATCACCACGAGGTGAGAGGGGGCACACGGGTCGGTTCGTGTCATTCGTCTCCAGCCTTAATCTGCGAGAGTCCCGATTCCCCACAGGGCGCCCGCACGGCCCTAGCCTAGGGTGGCTGGAGGTCGCCATTGACGACCCTTCGTCGCCGCCGGCGGCGGAGTGTGCTGGCCTGCTCCCTCTCCTCCTCCGCACCCTCCTTCACAGACATTACGGTCTCACAGAAAGAGACAGCCGTGTCCCACGCGTCAGCGCTCCCGAACATGGCCTTGACGGCCGGAGGTGACAGGTAGGCTCCAATGGCCGCGACAAGGTTACAGCGCTGCTCGTCCCAAGAAGGACACACCTGGAGGGTGTGCAGCATGATATCTTCATCGTAGCTTCTCTATCTTAACCTAAAGGCTGGCAACGCAGCGTCTTCTCCCCTCGTATTACAAATCTCTATTGACAACAGAAACCATTTTCCATTAGTTGGGCCGTTTACCTGGCGCCCGATTCTGCCATTATTATCTCCTCAAAATCGTCAGACACTATCGTCTCAACCGTAGGTTTGCCTTATTTCGGTAATCTGCAAATTCCAATCGTGTGCCGGTGGCATGCCACTCGATACGCAAAAACTCACCAAATAAATGTTCAAAATTTTAAAATTTTTCCAATGTTCATTTCGACTAACGCCGCTTCTGCTATGGTAATACATTTTTTTTCTATTATTCCGTCGCGACGATATCGAGAAGTTTTTATAGATTTAGTAGAATATGTATTTTTAACGTCATCGTAATAGACTCGTACTTTGAATCTCTTCGCAACACAAGTGCAAGAAAAAAATATTGTTAAAACTCAGAACCCGACAAAAACAAAATTCACCTACATATCTGAAAAAAAAACACATTTTATTACTTGTCGGCATTTGAACTAATTATAATTCTTTTATGATCGTCTTCTTTTGTTTACTTATTTATTGACATACGTTTATAGAGAACAGCCCATTGTTTTATTGTAGTCGTTTATGGCCTATTCATTAGCCAGGTATTTCGGATTACGATGCGAGCACATTGCATTTGTGCAGTATAAAATGATGGCCTAATGAAGGGAAGGGGCAGTCGAGCGAGAACCACGATCAAGGCGAGACGTGTGCACTACAATCGGGAATCCAATAGTGACGGACTTTCGCGTATTATAGAATTACGACCTTCTGCATTACGTTTGCATTTGTTGTGTTCGGTTATATTTGTACCTGTGTTATACGTGTTTGTATAGTTCTGATAAACTCTATAATAATTCCAGCGGCATTTTAATTCGAGTCTCGCAAATCGTAACAATACTATAAACTCAGCCATGCTCTAAAACCGAATTCAATGAGTCAGCATTATTATTAAAATAGATTCAGAGTCATCCGTTGTTTTGTAATACAATTTCGCTGACATGGTATTAATATCGTAGTCTCGTATTTCCATAGTAGCTTTGGTGGGTATTTTGCTTGATTCCCACGGTGTCTTCTATAATGTGTTTATGGTTATAATATACGGTTATACGGCTGAATCCTATTTATTAATTTGCCTTATTACTTACTGTTTAATATTTAAAATGATAATATTGTTGTTATTTTTATTGCAAATATTTATTTAGGTATTTAATTTAATTTAAAAATAGGTGATCTAGTAATTGTAAAGACACCTAACGTAGCACCTATGCACTGGCCTTTAGGTAGAATTAAAAATGTCATTCCTGGGCCCGATGGCCATGTGAGAGTGGCAAATATAAATATTCGAGGTAAAGTTACACTCGCTCTTATAAGACACATGTCCTCTACCATTCATCGAAGATGAATCAAATCCCCCAAATATTCCAGAGCAAGCAAGAGTTGAGGGTTAATATCCTATAGTTTTATAGGGCTATCATAACAACATTGTAAAATGCTACATTATTTTGTAAGTAATTATTACTTCATTGCTATTGTTACATGCAGACAAAGGTAAACGCACACCTGCCTGTCGTAAAGCGCAGTTTATTACCTTCCCGCATTTAGGAATTCTATTTTTTACTTTGTGTCTAGAATTTGTAATTAAAAAACCTTCTATTGTTATTGTACTTGTTTTATGGCCGTCATTAGTGTCGAACTAATCCTTGTTGTTATTGTATTGCGTCGAAGCTTGCCAGGTATGGCATCGGTGCATTATAAAGTAATGGCCCAATGCGGAGGGGCAGTCAAGCGAGGATTACGATACAAGTAAGACGTACATTCGATGAGCGGTATAGTGAAGGACTTTGCGCGTGTTATTGAATCTTGCAGTGTGTACTGGTTGTATCCAGTTATATTTGTACCTGTTTTATACGTGTTTGTACAATTCCAACAGCATTTTAATTTGAGGCCCGTGTAGCTCGTAACAATATAATTTAATTTAGTAAAAAATTTACATAACATTAAAATAATTTAGGAAAATAAGTAAATAAATAAAAATTGTTTTTTTTTGTTGATTGGTGTATTTCTGCCGCCGGCCAGCTATGTTTCATAATTAAACAGATAATATTTTTGTTATTTTTAAACATCATAGCGGCAACACCAAATATTTTTGTTTTTAATATGGCGGCGAGGCCATTGTACTAACAATATACTAAAATATTACTACGTTACATAAAAAGTCTATAAATCGTGTGATTGGGGATTAAATATCTAAATGAATAGTTGCCTTTTATTATCACTTACTATGAAGCGTAACTTCGAAAAACGCCGTAGTAGCTTAATGGCTAGCGGTGCGAAACTCAAAGGGCACGTGTTCGAACCTGGCGGGACACCATGCATCACTTTGGCAGTGTTTTTTTAAAATGTGACAATTTAACCTCAAGACTTGCTATTTTAATTTGATGTGATTCTATGAATAGAGCAGCCTCCAGAAGTGCAATAAAGTCACCAGTTTTTTTTTTAATAGTTAAGAATAATTTTAAATTTGGGAATCCACCCAGCTGCACCGACTGGACTATTTGAGGATAAATTTTGATGCATCTGTGAAGACAGGGAGCCATTTAGAACATTTTTCTTGAAAAATTTAATTGAATCTTTGGTTAGCTACAGTACGATTGTCAATGTCAAAATTATTATTGAGATTAATATTAGGGTCAAAGATGAGACTATCGAAAGAAATTTTGAAAAAGACTAAAAGATATACTCTTAATTTTTTTTAAAGATTTTACTAAAAGCGGTAAGACTTGTGATTCCAATAAGAAGATAAAAAGGTTTGTCAATTAAGTTCTCTAAGAGAGTCAAGAAGTGGATGGCTTACTAGTTGAACAACTCCACAGGAGTTGACGGTGTAGGGATAACGGGGCTCTAGGCATTCGACCTGGATGGAGGGGGGCAAGTAGGGGACGATTTCATGGAGCCAGTATTGATTCTTAACCATTCATTTGCCGGTAAAACTTGACATAAGCTCCATACAAATAATATCATTGATAAGGTATATAGGAAGCGGCCATAAATAACGAAACAGTAAAAGTAGGTACTGGACATCTCTACTCTATAAAGTGACCATTCCTCGTCTGGGATCTCGAAAAGGCTCCAATAAAAACACAAAAAACCTTTCGTAGAAAAGGTACCGACGGCCATTTTGCATTTTGTTTGTCTATGCCCAAGATGGCTACCGTCTCGCGGTCCAATGTTTGACATGTCAATAAAAAGCCGTTTTTTATATTCTTGGACGGTGGAAAATATTTTAGAGGGTTCCTTGCGTGATAACGTAATACTTACTTTTTTCAGTCTATTGCGCGAATCAGGATTTTCATATTAGTGAGTTTTTGATGACATTTTTCAACCTTAATAATTCATTTTCCTCATCATATTTAAAAATATTTCTGCCAGATAACGCTTATGCCGGTGTGCACTGACATTTAACCGGCGGTTAAAATAAAATAATCACTGTTTATGCATACATTTTTATCGATTAATTTATTTTAACCACCGGTTACAAGTCGGTGCACACCAGCCTTAGAAGTAACTAAAAGGCTTAAAATAAACATAAAAATTAAAAGTTACAGGCTGGCAATGTTGCTTCAAAAGCTGAAAGTGTCAAACGGCGCAAATATGGAACCTTATTATAGGAAGGGGTTACATATTTGTGCCGTTTGGAGTTGAAACATTAGGTCCGTGGGGTCCATCGGCAAAGAGTTTCTTCGAAGAGATTTGCGAGAAACTATTTGATGCCACCCGTGATCAGAAGGCTGGCTCATATTTCGCCCAACAAATAAGCATCGCCATATAGCGCGGCAATGCAGCCAGCCTTCTGGGCACGCTCCCATCTGGCAGCGATTTGTTACACAGTCTATAATAGCTTGTAATATTTATTACTTAGTTTATTTTTAGTTTTTAATTGTAATTAATTCTACCTGAAATTTTGTTTGTAAAGAATTGTATATAAAAGATGAAGAAGCTGAAATCAGAGAGTATATGTATTATTATGCATAATTCAAAAAAAAATAGCATTCTGCACTCCTTCTCAATATAAACTAAAAATTAAAAAAACAACAAATTTGCAAAATATAGTAATTTTTATGTTTTTCTTACTTCACACTGGTTTTTAGATAGATAGATAACACTTTATTGCACATTAAAATATACAATTACAAAAACAGTCCATGTTTACAATATTTACTAGGCAATACAACAGGCGGCCTTATCGCTCAAAGCGATCTCTTCCAGGCAGGTTCTGGCTTAAAGGCCTAGTTGCCAAGCCATAAATATTATTTAAAAAAAATCCAGGCAGGTTTTTATTTACTCTTGAACTCGATCTCTACTTTTTGTTTTTTTTTCACTTTTATTTTTACCTATATGGTATTCAATTACAATTAATTTTATATTAAACTATCCTGGAAATGTACTGAATCCAACGCAATAACAATGATCGAAATCAGTTCTGAAACAAAAAAGTTATGGGTATGGTGGTGGAAACAAAAAAAAATTACACCATAAATTGAGAACCTCCTGCTATTATTTGAAGTCGATTAAAAAAGAAAGAATATATAATAAGGAGATCGATCGTTTAAAAGTTTGACAGTTGCGTCGCAAGAGTAGCTCAACTGAATATGACAATTAGTCTTTTTTTTATTAGCCCATTGGAACCCAAAACCGGTGCGATATTATTGTGATCTCAGTGCTAATGGGAAGAAATGGTTTGTAAACTCGCTCTGTATGTACATACGATGTAATTGACCACCTGTAAATAAATATACTTATGGAAATGTACACCTTATGGTACCGTGTTAGAGTATAATTTAACTCTGTTAGTGATAAGGAATGTACGTTGTTGTGAACTTTTGACCGAGGAAAGTATTCTTGGGCTTGTATTGTTGAAGGAGCACTCGTACTTTGGCCAACTGTGCGATGTTAAGAGTCTTTAAATGGCATTTTGCAAATTCCGAAGAATCCATTATCGGTTTTTAAAAGTAAAACAGTATTTTATTTTTTTGTATATATACATTATGGCTTAGCTCGGTTTGTGCATTTAGTTTTGCTTATACTATAGAATATCCATGGCGCATTTTACGAATTTTAATAGGTTGCAACTTTCTGAAACTGCAAATATTACTGATATGTAATTTTGTATAGGAGGTATTTTTCAATTCTTTTTAAATAAATATTAATATGGTCTAACACGATTTGTGCATTTGACTAGAATTAAAAAGCTTTCATTATTATGGATGATCAGAAGCTGGTTGCCTTCTGGAAACCATATCCATTGATTTCGATGACCTAGACTCAGTTTTCTACTTATAGTCTTAAGGGTTTATAAGTAAAATACAATATAGGTACCTAAGAATCCTTTCTTGTACTAGTTAATAGTGAATAGTTTTGGGTTATTATTATGGACCTTGATCTTAATCTCATACAAATCATAGGTTTTTAACTAATACTACTTCAAGCTTTTTGTTATAATGTAAATGGTCAGTTTACACATGGTTTAAAAGTTTTACACTAACAAATCTGCAGTATTATAAAAAACATTGACCTTTTCTGCGCATTTAAAATAAAAACTGTAGATAAAACGTTCATTTACTTTGGGAAAAAATTAAAATAAAAAAATAATGGTCGTTTTCATACGGAAGGTTTGAAATTTCGAACAATTTGTCAAATATCAATGAACGACTTCCCGCCATTCGTTAGTCTATTCATAATTTAAAAAAGAAACACCCACAAACATATCATTGATCATAATTTGTTTGAATGAAACAAGCTATTTTACCAAAACTGGAACTTAGAAATGTACAAATTGTCACGCACGAAAGCGATCTGTAAAGATTTGATGGCTGAACGTGCGTACACCCTTCGCCTATCCAAAAAGGCGGCATAGCAGACATTTTTTTTAAATTTTATTTGTTGTGTTTAATCTATATTTGTTTTTATTACACCGGAATGCATTCTAGTAGTCACGGATTTGCCATTAAGGAGTTTTGGAAGTTAGTGTGATTTTTCTTGTTAAACGAATTGCTCTGTGATTTATTAATGTGTCGAAAAGGTTTAATCACGTACAGATACGGAAATATTTTTATTTATTTATTGCTTTCTTTTAGTTACAGCTAAGTCTAGTTTGCATATTTAGCCAACTTCAAATAAATTCAGCTTTATTGAACTTGTAAAACGAAAACTCATGAAATACGTTATATGAGTCCACTTCCCCCTTATCCGATTTTCCCTATCCTGTCCCGTCTATCCTATTCCTCCTGTCTGATCCCTCCATCTCATTCTCCATTTTATCCCTTTGTCCCATCTTAAAGACTGGGTTAGTGTCGCCTCTGGTGTTGCAAACGTCCTTAGGCAACGGTAATCACTTATGACGAACTGGGCCATCTGTCTGTTTGCCAGCTTTGCAATAAAAAAATCTTACCAAAACTTGGAAAATCTAGTTAAACCCCTGTCCGATCTTCGAACGTCCCTTGTCCGGGCTGTGGGCTCACTTGCGCATTTACCTCCAGCCGGGACGGTGTCCGGCCCTACCATTTGTCAGCCGAAGAGCTAGGGCTCTCCGGCTACCTTGGGTCTCACCACGAGGTGAGAGGGGGCGCGCGTCCTTCCTCTCTGGCCTTTATGTGTGGGCAGATCCGGTTTCCCCGCCGGTCAGCCGCACGGCCGTAGCCTACGGCGGCTGATGGCTCTCCGGCTCGGAGGGAAGCGTGGCAGACTGCTTTCCACTCCCGCTCCGCCGCCTTCTTTGCGGACATTGTAGTCTCACAGAAGGTCTAGCGAAAGACCAGCGCTGACTGTCACTAACCAGCATTTGAGTTAGACCATATTTGGAGTTAGTAAACCTTTTGTATTTTTATTAACCTTTTTAAGTAATAGTTCTTTTCTTTTAAATAAGTCTTTGTTTCTTAATATCTTAACTGTGTAAAACAATTTCGGTTACAGTAACCGTCATGTATGGGCATTGGTATTTAATCGATCGTCTGAAGAATCGAAGAGAAAGTGTATCTATCCGCTGCGCTTGTCTAACGAAGATTAGCGAGATTCAGACTCCGTTTGCAAAAACGGATACACAATGGAATCATTGTACAAGTTTCATTACGATATTTGTAGAAAACAAGGGATTAACAATAATTACAGCAACACTAAACTCGGTCAAAACATTTCAGAATTGCAACTTTCAAACAATAAACAACAATGTATTAAGCCCCATTGAGAGCATTTGGGCAAGTGTTTAGGCCAGTACTTTGGGTGTTAACGGGCGGTACGTGACTCGCCCAGCCACTGGCTTTAGCTATTTACAATAAAATCACGTACGAAACACCATGTTGCTCATATATCGATTGCCTTACATAGTTGCACGATGACATAAATCGTTTCTACATATTCTTTTTTTTGTAGCGTCATAGATTAAAAATAAATGTGAGTAACTACTTCTTGGGTTTACGTTTGAAAATAGAACATCGTTTTGATGCTCCTTTGAAATTTTATATTATACGTACTTCCACCGTAGGTAGTAGAAAAGTGCTTAAGGGAATGAGCGAGTATATAAACGCAACGTATTCGAACACTTGATACTCGCGCTGCCCACTTCCCTCGCCGCATTCCTGCTTGCTGCCATGAAAGTGAGCATAATATAAACGAGAGATAAGATGTTTGTACGGGTCGGTAAGCTAGTTCATACCTAATATCTACGCGAATATAAATATAAGAATAAAATAAAATAATAATAAATACAAGAATAAATCCCTAATGACATTTAGAAGGACATTAATTGTGTCCTGGGGTCTTCCCCAGGTCTTCTACATTCTTATCTATACTGTTTTTAATCTGAAAAAAAACCAATATATAAATAGTTAAATACGTCTTTCAGCATTACAGTTTCATTTTTACTTTTTTTATAATGTACTTATAATATAATGTATTTATTTAATTTGTTTGGGAAACATACAATAATTAATATTCATAAATATAAAACACAAAACGAATACATATATCAATCAAGTTTCCACTATAAAATAATTTATATAGTAAAAATAAAAATTGGCTCAAACAGTTAATTTAAAAAAAGAAATACAATTATACGAAAATTACTTAAAATGTCTATTTAACTTACTAATACATTAGGTCAATATTGAACAAAATAAAAAGAAAATATCAAAAAAAGGAAAGTATTAAAATAAAAATATTATGTCATTATTCTAAAAATTGTAAGTCATTGGATTACAAAAAAAAATATAATTTGGGTTTTAAATTGATATAGGTTACCTGTGAAAGGAACAATACTTGTAAATAAATACTTGTATAATAAAATAAAAAAGACTTAGGTGCCGATAACAGCTATAATAGCAAATAGATAATGGCAAAATAAAGTGAAAAATAACTACTATATTATGACAAGAATAATTTTGATACTTACTACATAGTAGTGTTTAGTATGAGGTGAATGACTATAAATTTGTAAGCAAGAGCTTGAACACCTTATTATAATTAATAATTAAGAAGCGGAACGAACCATTGCAAACCTGTGCCATGTTTGCCGGCGGTTCTTTGGTAAATATCCTAAAATGATGACAGAAAGATTCCGTCATAAATTGGACCTACTTATGCAAAATGGAACCAACCCACATATTGACAGTTTTGAGAAAAAACCGTTTTTATTAAAATTTTGCATACAAAAAAAGTGTCTAAATTTTCTAAAAAATAATTTGTTGAATATTATATATTATATTTTCTCCTATATGTTCAAGTAAACCTTTTAGGTTTTTGGATTACCGTGGGTCATGGATCTTGTTAGTTGATTATACTCTTGGTGTTTTGTGGGTTAGCTACTTTGTGATAAAAATGTTTTATTCTGTAAATGTTGTCAGATCGTTATGATTCTTATTGAGTCGATAGAAGGTGCATTTTGATAGCCTTCTGCATCCTTAACCCAGTTTTGGCATGTTTGTGGATTGGTTCTGTTTTGCATAAGTAGGTCCAATTACGGAAAGATGCTGTATATCCCGCTAGACCTCCTTGCTAAACCTTAAAAACTAACTGCTCGTGTAAGACATGGTATTGTTATATTCTAATTTAATTATTTTGTTGGATTTTAGACTTGGACCAGCGTTAAAATCAAAATAACATGGATATATTAACTTTGTTTATAATTTCCTGACATTGACTACAGATAAGATAGAGTATTTATTACGTGTAACCGTGCGGCCGGCGTTGATATGGTGGAAGCGATTCGACCGCAGCTGTTTGGATGGTTCTCGCGGAAACGCGGAACCCTGACCTTCAGAATGATACAGATACTTACCGGGCACGGTTGCTTCGATAATTATCTGTGTCAGATTGCGGGCTGTCAGCCTTCACCCCAATGCCACCAGTGTGGCGCGCTTAACACGGCGTTTTATACGCTAGTCGAGTGCGCAGCATGGGCACCGCCGAGGTTTGAACTCGAGTCAATAGTAGGTCCGATCGATTCGCTTAGCGGTCTGGTGCAAGCCATGCTGCATAGCGATGATCATTGGGTGGGTGCGGCGAATTTCTACGAGACATTTATGTCTCAAAAGGAGGCCGCGGAACGAGATAGGGCGGGAAGTGGAATTGCGCGTATTCACGCACCTCCGCATGGGCTCCGGCGTCAGCCGGGAGTCCGGAGGCGCAGATATGCGCATGACTGTCCTCCCTGAATAATACCGCTTCTTGCATCTAGGGAGAGGAGGCTTCACCCCTGTCGTCGAAGTGAGTTTGCCCTGATTCCCGGGGCACTCTCAGGCACTTTTTTTGCCTTAGAATCGGCGTGGGCGTAACTGCGTTCTAAGTCTCATGCCTTTCCTACCATAAGCACGGGGCACATGGTAGGAGGGTGCTTTTAGTGGGGTATTAGCCCCTGGGCATTTCTCCATCGGTTCGAGTCTCCACACAAGCCGGTCGATTACTGTTTGGATTGCCCTCAGTGGAATGCCTCCATGATCGACAACGGTCTAATCCCTAGCAAAGGACCCGGTATGTGGGAAGTGCATTTCCCCCGCCTGAAAAAAACAGAGTATTTTTTACTAGGCAACAAGATTAGTTCAAGTTCTAAACATTACATAGTGTGTGTGTGTGTGTGTGTGTTTGGGTGTGTATGAGTTTTTGTATATGCCCCATATTACTTTTATGTATTGTACACTACCATCTTTTAGGTCGTGGATAATGTAGTTGAATAAGCACTGATTTTCGGTTTTTTACGATACTATTTGTGCTCGCGACGGCGTCCGCATAGAATTTGTTTTAAAACCCCCCCCCCCGTTTTTTAAACAATCTTCATTGGTGCTCCGCTTATATCGGTCTTAGCGTTATGATATTATATAGCCTATAGCCTTCCTCAATAAATGGGCTATCTAGCACTGAAGAATTTTTAAAATCAGACCAGTAGTTCTGTTAGTAGTTAGCGCGTTCAACCAAACAATCTCTTCAGCTTTATATATTAGTATAAGAGTATAAGCTACTGTTTTTTTTCTTATGTATCTTTAGTTTAAATCTGTTTATTATCTTAAATAAATTATAAAAAAATATGTCCAAGTAATTTCTACATGTTCATTACAAGTTCCCTCAAACGCAGAAAACGTTTAAAACCAAGCCAGATGTTGTGAATATTGTCGCCAGGATTAACACTAGCCCCGGCCGCCATAACTCTCGGCCTTAAGCCCGTAATCCCTCGAGCGGAACACGATGTATTGCCATATAAAAAAATTAAAACTGATATATTACACTTTCCTGTAAATTAGTGAATGTTTTTACACCTTTTGACTAGTTTTAGCTGGGGATAGAAATTGTGTGTGGGGGACCAAGTAAATTTGTAATGTTGCTTGTAAACACGTTGTTTTAATGGATGTATATATACACCTGATGTTAGTGATGACGCGGTCTAAGACCGTCCAGCATCCAGCATCTATGGAGCGAAGGAGTCTTCACCACTGTTGACGAAGTGAATTTGCACTGCTGCCCGGGGCGTTCTCAAGCACTGATGCGTTAGGATCAGCACGATCAGTAGTGGGTGTAACTACGTTCTAAGTCTCACGCTTTTCCTATCATGAGCGCGGGGCACGTGCGATGAGAGTGGTTCTAGTGGAGTACTGAGTATTCGAGTCTCCACACAAGCCGGCGATTTGACTCTGGTGCCCATTCGTGACCTCGCCTCTCGTCGCTTTGGTCTAATCCCTAGTAAAGGACCCGGTAGTGTGCAAAAAGCATTTCCCCCGCCTTAAAAAAAAATGACGCGGTCTAGGATGGAGCACGCTGACCAAGAAGAACTATTCACTCGTGACTTGAACGACTTGGCAACATATATAGATAGATAACACTTTATTGCTCACCAAAAATACAAATACAAAAACAAAATGCATAATTACAATACGTCTTGGCAAAACAACAGGCGGTCTTATCGCGATCTCTTCCAGGCAACCTAGCTTAAAATAAATTCTTAACTAATCTGGCGATGTAGGTGGAGCAGAGAAAGATAGGACTGTACAATTTAAATATACATACTTACACTACAACATAATTTAGTATATATTATTATTATATATATATTTTGAGTTTTTGTGCCGGAAATATATCCGACACAACGCTGATTTTCGGTGCACATCTTCTTTTTGGCGTGAAATCAAAAGACTAAACTAATTTTGGTTTTCTTCTTACTTTTCAATATGTATTACTTAATCTTATACTTAGAATACAGATATTTCTCTTATCTTTCTCGAATTGAAATAGGATATACGAAATGCCAAGCTTATATAAAAGAATTACATCAAAACTGATTTGAATAAAATCCGTTAAATAGTTTTGAGATATGATAGGTATTTTCAATTAAATTCTGGAATAAATGAATCTTTATTTAAAAATACAGGTTATACGAGTATGACCTAAACATGATGATACGATCATACAAATACACGTCAATCTAAAAACAAACAAAAAAAACATCACTGCGATTCTAATATTATAAACAAATCAAGTGATCTTCTTCTTTCTTATATATAAAAATGAATGTCTGTCTGTATGTCCTTTATAGAATCGTAAACTATACATTTGATCATGTGATAATCTTCAGCAAGTTGTTGTGCATGAGCCAGAGAAGGTTCTGAGTTGGTTCACAATTGGACGCGGTAGGTGGCACTGATGTCGCCATATCGATTGAAGCTTTTCCGGTCTGGACGATGCGGACGTCTGCCGGGACAGCTAGTTAGTTATATTAAAATACAGAAATAAGAAACAAAGTCAAGAAAACGAAATAAATCAAATGTCAAAACCTTTTTCGGGGGTTACGTAAATAAATAACTATAACAATGGATTTTCTTATCGTTATCGTTATTATTAGAACCCTTCACTGTTAAAACACACGCACTTGGCTGATTTTTAAAAATAAATAATTATTTTCAGACACATAGATGGATAAAAAAATTGAACAATTTAATTTAATACCTATTAAAATTCAAATAAATGCCAATCAGTCAGTTCTTAATTTAAAAATTTAAATTACATACACAACAACTACACACTTACACATCATTCATTGAGTTTCCGTTAAAAAGAGGTTTTTTTAAAAAAAACAACCACAGATCATAGAACCCGATTGAAAAAAATACGCAAGGAGGTGTGAAGGAATCCCTAAATTTTAAAAAAAACTATTGTGAAACAAAGCGTGGGAACAGTTTGTGTCAATGAATGAATGAAATGAACAGGTTGTATGAATGACAAGCAAGACAATGATTTGTAAATTCCCTTTACGTTTTGTAGTAAAAGCTAATAAGGTTACTGTATGTTTTTCTTGTACTCTCTTTTCAAAGTTCCGTAGGTATATTGCAAAAATGGATTTGTAATTGATACGTTATGTCCGTTAGTCTGTTTTATTATTTTTAATACTCTATTATCTTATTTTTTAACGAACTTCAAAAAAAGGAGGGAGTTTTTGGCGGGAACTGAAAGGAGATGTTGTGCTGTGCAGTTTTATTTTCTAAAAATGTCTAAAATTACTCTAAAATGAAAGGATATTGATAGTTTTTGAGTAGTATTATGTGTTTTGTGAGAAATGTGGATGGATTGTATAGTCAAATGTGGCCTTTCGAGTTGTCATAAGAACTTCGTTGAATGGCACTAGCTGATTACCTACAGTTCAGCTGTGCTACACAGATAACAAAATGAAGAAACTATATTGTAAATTAAGATCTGGCTAAAAGGCCTAGCTGCCAAGCCATAAACCTAAATAAATAAATAAATAAAAAAAGTTCTTTTAAAAAAACCGACTTCAAAAACTAAAAAACTAAAATGTATAAAATAACTTATTTCTAAAGCTATTATTATTAATATATATTATCTAAAACATCTTAAAGTCGGTGCTTAGTAATTTTCAAAATATAGTAATTTTTATGTTTTGCTTTGCACCGACTTCAAGGTGTTTTAGATAATATATATTAATAATAATAGCTTTAGAAATAAGTTATTTTATACATTTTAGTTTTTTAGTTTTTGAAGTCGGTTTTTTTACACGAAGTTTTTATTTTTTATTTGTTACTTTTTAGTGTCTAGCTATGTATGGGTGGACCTACGAATGGTGCCGCGCTTCTTAAAAAATATAGGTCCCAAAAACCGGGAACAAGAAAATGTTCGTAAAATGAAAACTACTGGGCCAAACTATGTCAAATTTTTAGGGGACCACATGGCAGCTATTCCGCGTCAAACAAAAAAAGAATCACGTAAATCGGATCATAAATAACGGAGTAATCGGCGAACATACATAAAAAAAGCAAAAAAAAAAAAAGATCCCGACGAATTGAGAACCTCCTCCTTTTTTCGAAGTCGGTTAAAAAAGAAGTTTCTCAATTCGTCGTGTAAATTCTCTTATTACTACCCGTACCCAGAAGGTTTGCCGATAGCCTCATAATGTCACGCGTCGATGGTCAGTACGATTGGATGGTACGGTTGACAAAAAAGGTTACATAAATAGTTGTTGGAATAAATTTATTATTTTAATTGTCTATTGTACATACTTTACATAAGTATATACAATAAAAGTAAGCAATACAATACAATAATACTAAGTATTCATCGGCAGACCTTCTGCACGCGGCTTACTCTGTGGTGAAAATATTTTTATAATAATATATAATAAATTATAAAATCTTTATTAGATAGCCATTTCAACATAATTGTGTTACAAGTAAAAGGTACAAAAAGACAGAATTTTCAAAGCGCAAGCTGTGATGTCAGGTGGTTGCCATGACCCCGCACTAGGAACAAACCAGTGTTACAGTTAGCATTGGCAGCCATCCGATTGCAAGATTTTTTTCGAAACCAATTTTGACATTTCTTTTTGTGTTTCATATTCAGTAGAGCTTCAGGATAGTAGAATAGAATAGAATAGAAAACACTTCATTGTTCACCAAATAAACAATTACAGAATAAATGAATTACAACAATGTAACGGCAAAACAAAAGGCGGCCTTATCGCTCAAAGCGATCTCTTCCAGGCAACCTGACTGAGAAGATACTTTTAAAAACTTATGTCTAGGTACAATGAAATCAATAAGAAGTAAAATAAAAAACGAAGAACAGTACAATGTGGACAGTAAACAGCTAAGTTAAGAAGAATAGTTTTTTATTATTATTATAAAGTAAGGTTATGGTTCTTGACAGATATTTTAAATATGGCAAGTGAAGCTTTTCTGACATCTACGGATAAAGAGTTCCAAAAGCAGTCAGCCTGCACAGCGAAGGATTTGGAGTAAAATGTTGAAGAATGAAATTTTAAATATTTAACTTACAAGTCTCCTCAAGGCCAGCAGCACGTTGGCAGTACCGCTTGTAATGTCAACAACGACATTAATTAACACTACGATACCACGTTAGACTCCTTCCATTACAGTTAGGCCGTCAGCGTGTCTGCTGTGCTTCAGCAATGAAAAAATTTTGCGTTTTCGGAGCTAGATATAGCGCTTTTTAGGGTTTGCAGAACACATCATTATTTACAAAAAGTGTCGCGGCAGTATATGTCTAACTATTATAGTTATGCCAGAATAAGTGTTCCTTTATTTTAAAAAAAATATTAAATAGCCGCCGCTAGAAAAGGCTCTTTATTTGTATCTCGGTATTCATCCTTATCAAAATAAATTACTTCTTATTTAAGACTGCTTCAATACCTTTATACAACATTTTGAATTATTTAATTCGGACATTCCATTCGAAAGATATCACGAGTTTAAAAATGTAAGTATTAGAACACGCGGCAGTGACGTTTTTTCGTGAGCGAAAAATCGTAAGACCCCGTCTATATAGAAGTTTCACTAAAAAAAAAATATCTAGCAAAAAAGAAACCGAGTTTCATATTCAAGTCTAATCCTTTGCAAGCATTTGCAAGCATGTTTCTAATCCAATTTCTAGGGGACGGATTGTAGTGTATTGCGCCCCGCGGTTTCACCGGCGTGGTGATGGAAAATTGTGGCAATGATGATCATTCACACTATATCTTTATAAATTCTAGCCATGTGTTATTCTGATGTGTAAGCTATATTATTGTAGTTTCATCAAAATCTATTGAGTAGTTTTTACGTGAAAGAGTAACAAACATACATTCTTACAATCTTTCGCGTTTATAATAGGTATTAGTAGGATTATGAACAAGGGTTCATTTGTGAAAGTAAAGCACTGATGTATCTTGTATGTACTTTCCATTCCTATGGTACAGGGCATTCCTATGGTCTTTAACCCCGTAACGTTTTAAAAGCTGAAATCCTTTTTTGGATTATATATAAAATAGGTCATGGATTTTTGTTGCGGTACTAGGTCAAAGTAACCCCGTATTAAGGTAGATATACTCTGATTTAATAGCACATCTTAAATATTTTTTCTACACTGAACCAAAATGGAAATTTCACAGTCCACACCACAGGGAAGTCTATATTATTCTCAGTCACACCGCAAGTGAGACACGTACGGGGCGACTTCGACCCCGTTTCGCAGTAGACGCCACTAAAAATTAATAATGATGTCGCATATATATAACGCAATAAGCCCTTAGCTACATCTGCGTGACACAATCACTAACACTAACATTCAGGGGCATAGCTACTGCCGTATCAATGATATGGGGTCCCCAATTACACGGGCAGGAAAGTGTGTAACCAAAAAATCATAAAATCCACAATCTTTTATAGAATAAGAACATTTTTGAGAATAACTGCCGGGCCAACAGGAACGGCTATCAGACTCTCATTATTGTCTATAGAGGCTGAAAATCTAGAAAAACTGAAATCGTCTTCAGCTATGGATGATAGCTTGCCGCAAAAAAAACGAGAAAAGTGTATCTTTGACTTGAATTGTTCGTCCTTAGCTTAACTTAGCTCCTAGGAACATTAAGTATAATTAATAACTTATAATTATTTAATTCAATTCGAACTCTTTTGTTTCTTTTATATATAAAAAAACTTTACCCTTTCTTTGGCCCCTCCAACATATTTTGATATAGGGCCTGTCTAAGGCATGCTACTCCACTGGCTATCATTATCCCAGTTGTAGCAGAGGCATGCATGTAACTAATGAATTAACTTCAAATGCCTTCAGAATGATTCAAATTCATTCATAAATTAAGAACAATAAACATCCATTCAGCTAAGCCATCCGTTCCCACGGAACACAACGCAAATTACAACATTACGCTTTGAAAAAACGTCAAAAACGCTACAGGTGCCTTTAGCTTTACGATAGAAAAAAACTTTTATCTATGAAGTAAACAAAACAGTGGACCGGGCCGAAGACACGTGCGTTCTGCGGCCATAGACAATAGGTATTATGGAGTCGTCGTATCCTTTTCAGAAAAAAGTGTAAAATGCAAGGCGTGAAAATCGATTTGTTAGATGTCTCATATTTCCCACGTTAATATTTGTATATGCAAATGTGAACCCTCAATTAAACAAAACAATTTTTTAAAGCAATTTACAGTCTCCAGCAAGAAGGTAACATAATATAATATCCAGAGAAAATTAATATTAAAACTTGTTTTTTAAAAGGTTTTTAAATACAAGTTTTTGAGATCCTGGATATCAGGTAGCAACAGAGTGCTAGCCACGACAAGTAAAACGAGCCCAAACACGACGGGTCTATCTTGTTTAGTACAAGAGTTCCTATGGCCACCTTCGGACTCCATCATCAGATCAGCTCCATGGTACCATATTATTGCATTGTCACGCGATATACATATATGCGTGCAAAATTTCAGCTCAATCAAATTTAACTTGCAAGATTCCACCAGAACTTACATACATAGGTACATCCATTGCAAGTTAAATAAAATCTTGTAAAATAGGAGTCTCAAAAACCAAGCTTTAATTTAAATGCCCTGTCCCTTTGTCGGCTGACGTCACTACAACACAGGAGCTCCAGATTTAATTCCTGCCATTGTAAATTTCGCAAACGAACTTCTCGTTATTTACTATGGTCTGGGTGTTTGGTATGGGCGCCAGAGTGGTCCGTTTTGTACCCATAATAAGCGTAAAATGTGTGTGTTTCTCTACCGATTTATCTTATATTTAAATGCTTTAAAAAGCGATTAAATGAATTAATATTTTAATAATAAATTTACTTTTTTAGCCTAGGTGAACCTGCAGCCCACCTCTCTGCACCCCTTAGCCACTCATACCCATGTTGCCCCTGCCTTTTATGGCATTTTTTGGGGCCCATGCTGGGAGTGGCGAGTCACCGTCTGCCCATTTTTCCATGTTCCCCGAACATTGCGACGGGCAGACGCCATAGTCCCCATATTCCCAGACCCGCAGTACCACTAGCAGTAGTAGCAGTTCACCCCAATAGCCCGGTACTTTTGTCCTCATTTTCTACAATAGTCCTCACTGGCCGGGGCTTGTCCTTGGGTGCATTATTATATGGTGTAGACAGGGATAATCGCCGGTCAGTGTCACGCCACATTTCCATTAAATTTGTCAAAGGGCCTGTCCATGGCCCCGCGCAAGCCCTCCAAAAGTCCGGGCCATTTTTATGGCCCGTGGTCGTCAAAGACATACAATTTACTTTATACAATTTTATATACCTACTAGGAGTATAGTAGGAGGATATTACCTAATTCAAATACCTAAATAGGCCTCTCACCCGAGGTTAACACTCTGCTTTTCATTTGAAATATGAGGAAAGTAAATAAAAACTGATTAGATAAACAAACAACTACTTCTCTAATAAAATCCGGCGTTAAATCCATATCTAAATCTGATGAAACGTCATCACGTACGTCACATATGAAATGTCTAGTTTATTTTTTTCTGTGGCATTCTACCAGCCAGTATTTTTTTTGTCACTGATGATAGTAAATATTTATCTAAAAATGTAAATGAAATTATAATTTAGTGAAAAGTAATTTATTAATAAAATGAGATTACAAAATTGTTGATACTTTTTTATTACATTTTACGCCACTATTTAACAGTGGCTGTAAAAGAAGTTAGGACATGAGTCGCATGTAAATCTATGGTTCGTAGTTTTTTTTTAAAAATGACAGCAGGGAGAATCGTTTCCCAAGGTCATAGGCAACTCCTAACGTAGTTTCAGAATTCACTTCTGAAGAGAATGGCAGAATGTCAGAAGTGAAAACTTTGTATCTGAACGTGGTGGTCACGCGAGTTCAGTGTTTTTTCTCCCTCCCACAAGTGCCAACGTGCCTAAAGAATATTTCGAAAAATCTACTTCAGTGTTATTTGTGGGCAGCAGAAGCATCCCCCTAAAATGAGATGATTTTAAATTGTTTAGGAATCTTACTTTTTTTTAATATATATATTTATTTAATTCTGGTGATTTTTGACCACTTTTAGCAACTACTCCAAAACGAAATTCTAAAAAAATTGCGTGATGGTCACGCGAGCTCATTGTTTTTCCCCGTACCAACAGTGTCCAACGTGCGTAAAGATTACACTTCAAAAATAATCTATTGCTCAAAGGGCTCGTATACCAACTCTATATTTATGTGTGTGGTTTGAAACAACAGACGTAAATCTGGTACTGTATTTAAATCATCCCGGGACCACCGTCGTGGGTAGAGGGTCCCGGATCCGTTGGATTAGGTGCACGTGTGAAATCAATACGTTTAATAATAAGACATACGATAGTGGTATGTCTTAACAGCATTATTTAAGATTTTATATGAACAATCGTAAGTGGAACATCTTTAAATGAACATGCATTTTGACAGATTATTTGTTAATCTTGCATTACATACACAATTTTTAACCGACTTCAAAAAGGAAGAGGTTCTCAATTCGACTGTATGTTTGTTATGCGATTTCTTCGTCAATTGTTGACCGATTTATAATTATTGAAGTGAAACTTCTATATAGACGGGGGGGGGGAGGGCTATTAGGATTGTTTCTGTAACGAAAAAACGTGACTGCCGCATGGAGGGGGGGCAGTATAAATTATTTTAGCAAGTATGTTCTTTGCACTTATCTTTTAATCTCATCAACGAATTGATGTTTGCGGGTCTCGAATATCCTCAATGGACCCTCATGATCGACGTGACAACAAAAAGATACAACTCAAAAGACTCATTCAACATCGCATGTCCTTTTCGAAGTACAAGATCGCGACAGATATGCAAATTGATTTATTCAGTCCCCATTGATTTTTGCGTTTTGTGACTATTGAAAGATGTGTGACCTTGCATTAATTTTGTTTTAACTACTGTCTCGTAGTCGTCGTGGAGTATACAGACTTATTTTTGAATATTATTTATCATATTTTTATTTATCTATTCATTTTTATTTACAACCAGCTTCTGCCCGCGACTTCGTCCGCTTGGAATAGTTTAAAAAAGGTAAGTTTAAAAAAACATCCGATTTTAAAAATTTCTTCATTGGTGCTCCGCTCCTATTTCCTCGATAAATGGGCTATCTAACACTGAAAGAATTTTTCAAATCAGACCAATAAGTAGTTCCTGAGATTAGCGTGTTCAAGCAAACAAACAAACTCTTTAGCTTTATATATTAGTATAAGGTAGATATTCATAATAAGCATTTCTCGGTTGCATTCAGCGTCACGCTGTACACGACCTACTGCATTTGTAACAAACCTAACAAACAACAAGAACAAACCTAAAAGAAATATCCTACATTACTTTCTCCTTCTTGCTTACCTGCTAGATGACTTATCCGTGCAGGAACGGAGAAAGAATACAATTTCCTGTCTTGAGGCGGCCTGTTGTAAAACAACCCACAACCAGGTGGTAAGGTATTTGCCCGTCTGGGTGGCTACCACCCCTGGTCTAGAGCATGCCGCCACAACAACCTTGAGTTGTGTTCCGGCATTAGTGACCAGGTTCCAGTCTCCCTTAAGAGAAAGGCAGCAAATTAGTGGCAGTATCTTTAGTGTTACAAATGTAGGCGATGGTAACCGCTTTACATCAGGTAGGCCGCCTTATGTCTCCTGAACTCACGCAGTCTATACATATTATAATAAAACTGTAATGATCGAATTTCTGTATAATCAATAAAAATGCTAAAAACCGAGGTCATGGTGATGTAAGAAGTGAAATAAAACTATTTTTTTTTTACTTACTTACTCCGTTGGCTCAGCGACCCAAAGTGGGTCTTGGCCTCTCGGTCCTGTGCGGTTTCTTGCCAATTACTGGCTCCTAGCTCCGACAGGTCAGCCTCTACTCTGTTCTTCCAGCGATATTTAGGACGACCGACTGGACGCCGACTTATCGGCCCTCCCAAATATGCTATTCTTACGCTGCGATCCTCTCCCATCCGTTCTACGTGACCGAGCCAGTGGAGGCGGTGAGATTTTATTTCTCCTATTATGTTAGGCTCGGTCACGAGATTCTCAATTTATTCAGTTTTTTTTAAATTGTTTGTTTTTCTGTTTGTACGGGCTAATCTCCAAAACGACTGGACATGATTTAAATGAAATTGTGTATGGTGGTAGCTTATATACCTGGTCAACATGTAGGACACTTTTGTTCCCGAAAAACTAAAGAGTTCCCGTGGGATAGTTAAGTAGTAAAAGCTACTAAAAAAAAATGTTAGGTCTCTGTTATAAAGTGCCCACGTCTTGTTATTTAACCCACAGACTAGCAGACTAGAACTAGAACATCTTTTGAAATGGTCTAACGAGCAATAAACCGTTGCGTATCTATTAAAAAATTATACATTAGTAATCAATGGTCCCCTTAAACTGTCAACTCGATACGGGCGGTATTGTCAATATCTTGACGTCTATTATTGTCTACCTGTCGTTTGTTTTCGGAAACGGACATAGTAAGGTGTTCCGTTTTCAAATCAGTACCCATTTGAACTTACAGGAGTAAGGTGTAAAAATTGCAAACTTTTTTTATATACCTCTTTTTGATAATTTTTTTGATCGGTTTGAAGTTAAAATTGTGTTGATTTGAGTGTGTTTGACATTTGATTTAGATTTTTTATATTTAATTGATAATGAAATATCCGTGTAGGAAACTTTTTAGCAAATATACGACTGAGATTGATAATATGGATTACTGTAAGTTTTAATTCGTTACTATAGCATACTTATCTATTCTTGTTTCATAATGATTTATTTTCGAAAGGCCACAAACTAAACAAAATCAGTATTTTAAACACCAATAATACATTTTTTTGTCATTTTATTTATATTTGAATTATCTCTGTATATGAATTTATTTTACATAATTTACCTATTCTAATAATATATATATACAACTTAATTTATAAAAGATAAAAACTACAAATAGTAAATAGGTCCCAAACTACCGTCAGTTGGGAACGTTTCCAAAACACTGGTCGCATTACCACGTTATATATCAACGCCTGTGCGTTGCCCAAAATACAGGCCAGCGTTTTGGTTTCGTGAGACATATTTTTTTAATTTATGAGGAATTGTTTGATCTGATATTTTTTACAACCCCATCGCTCTCTATGAACGGAATATTCACCCCCATTTCCTTAAGCTCCCACGCTCGTCTTCGTAACGGTTCTCTACAACGCTTGTTCCGCGTACAACAGAAATCTGAAATCAACTTCACGTCGAAATTTTCCCTCTACGCTACGACGTGTGCGGTTAAGAAGTTATGAGTTAAGAAGTGCGGTATAAAATTTCTTAGAGGCTGGCAATGCGTTGATGACGCCCCGGTGTTGAAAATGTTCCATCAAGTCCTGTTTGTCAGGCGATTAAAAAACATAACTTACCTTACCTATTGAGATCAATGTACGTTATTCAGTGAATTAAAAGTGATAATTTATAAACATCAATATATTTTTTAACAAAAACCAAACCGATTTTAAAATTCAAAATTATAAAAAAATCATTGACATCAAAGTATTTTTAAAATAATATTGTTTTCCTTTTTAGTTTAGTCGTTCGTTTTTGTATTCATTCAAAACATAATATTATCTGTCTACATTTAGTTGCTTGAATAGGTTTAGAAATTGTACAAGCGCTCGGCGCTCTTCAACAAGAGTTGCTCTCGATTTCCCTGGGATCCATTGCTCAGACCTTGACTTGGTGCCAATGGCAACACTTCGGAAGGTGTTCTCACTCACTTTCAAAAAAATAATTTTGAAATCGATACACAATTGACGGAGTAATCGCCTAATAAGCATACAGTCGAATTGAAAATCTCCTTTTGGAAGGCGGTTAAAAAATGTAATTAATCTCTTACGACCGATATTTTATTGACGTATGTGACTCGAAACGCAATTAAAATTCTTCGTTCTATTTTCAAATCGCACATAGAAATCGGATTGCTTCAATCTCGCCAATCAAATAATAGCGGTTGGAACAAGAATAATGACTTTGTAAAGGCTGCATATAATCAATGTAATGTGTGGAAGGTACCATTTAATGAGCTTGGAAAGTTTATTTATAGTTACTTGTGTCGGAATTCTGCTCAAGTTGTGATAGCTTCGTGACTAATACACCCGCCTCGCATGCAAAGAGGTGGGTTCCTTGAAATTTTGTAGAAGTTTCTAGCCCACATTTAGAAATCTAGCTAATATAGAGTTAAACCGCAAAAAATACTTCATTTTATTCTCAATTATAATATTCCATCTATTAGAATGTTTATATACATTTACTAAGGTTAAATAGTTTTATTACGGATACAAATTATAAATATTGTTACCAGTTACTCGAATTAAAATGCCGTTGGAATTACTATAGAATTTATTAGAACTAAACAAACACGTATAATTATACTGTACAATACAACAATCGACCGCGTGGACTGAAGTTTCCGAGAAACCGTAATCTACACACCTGCGGCCATAAAACTACAATAACAATAGAATGTTTTTCTTAATTACAAACTAAACACAAAGTAAACAAAAGAAGTCCAAATGCGGGAAAGGTAATAAATCAGGTGTGCATTCACTTTGTCGGCACTCGGTCGTAACAATATAATAGTAAGGTGCCCCACAAGGCTGGCTACATTACCTCGCTAGATTGCCTTTCTGATCCATTATCCGAGGTAGGCACCAGCCCTCTCATCGCCTTAAGATTTGATGAACAATTCTGATAGCTAGTAGAGGGTCATTGCTTCAGGACCATACAGTCCAGGCTGTGAATATTATTTACCCTACATGAGTCATTCAGCTGTTTGCGCCGCCGAACCGGTTGGTCTGGCCGTAATAAATAAATTGACAGACGAACATACCACATAAATATAACCAAACCAACCCCGTAAATAGATAGAGAATTTCTTCTCCCCGGTAAGCCGACGATCCAATTTGTTTGTATTAAGATCATAAAAGTAATGAATACTGAATTCAATCATACAATTGCACTATATTCGATTATTACTTAGTGCAGGGGGCCTAAAACGGCCACTTTTACAGACCCGTATTACGCATATGACAAGTTTCAATATAAACTTTATACTATGTCTTACATCTACGTGTATAACTAGACACGTGTCAGTTAGACTGAGCTATTTTCCCAGATTATTACTTCAATATTAATAAATATACAATGTGTTTTAAAAGGCCTAAAACTGAGGTATTGAACGATTCAATGTCATATTTAGATGAACTAGTGGTTGCCCGTGGTCGAATTTCGACCATAATAATTACTGTCAAAGACATATACCTCTATAATCACAGATTTCGCCAAGGCTACACTGTTAATTTGACTTGAACAATAAACAAAAGAGTATATATGCGTGTGTGTCAAATACATGGTAGTATGTGTAATGTTTTTTTTATTGATTAAGGGCCGCTTGCATAAGGTTGCTTAAATTTATTTAAGGAACATAATACGTATTTAACACCCTTAAATACAATTAGAGTCTTGTACAACGCAAAATTTGCCGCTAAACATGTTTAAAGAACTATCAATACGTTTTGTGTAAAACTCATTTAGGCAGTTTAATATGATTAACTAATTTAATTTCAAGGCGATTGTGATGCAAGCGGTATTTTTTATGCATAAATTTAGAAAAATATTAGCAGTCGACGCTTCTTCTCTATATAAACTACATGCTTGTGTGCGAAATTTCATACTCCTCCGCCCGAACAATTTTAGTAAGTTTTTGCTTCACGTATTAATATATAGATAACTTTTAAATGTACCCTATTTAAATGCCAGTTTAATACTTGCACAAAGCTCTTGGATATAAACTAGTATTGTTATTCATAATGTTCTTCTTGCAAGCTTAATCTATGTTGAAAAAAAACACAGTTTCTACGAAAAAGGCAGCAACTTTCCTATTTATGTTATGCGAAGAGATGCCGTGGCGACGGTTCAAGAACCACACAACCACTCCTTAAGTTATAAATATGCATTACTTCGTTAGCATTCTTTCGAAGGTACTCTTTTGAATATATCCATTTTAAATTGGTTTTAGTTAGGATAGGTCATGTTAATTCACTGGGGGCTATGCTTCCCTATTGACAATGGATGAGGCCCTTGGGGCCCCCGAATTCTAAAGCACATGGACTTAGTCGAGCTTCCGCTTTTCCCGAAGCCCTCGCATAAGATGAGCGGAACACGGATTTTAGTGGTTATCCCTGACTTGGGTGGCCATAGTAGTGTTCCGAATTTGTAGGAGATTTGTAGAATGTAAATTCTTAAATGCGGTTGGAATCATCACAGAGTTCATAAGAAGTACACACACGTAATTCACAGTTCTTACAATTATAGCCGAATACAACAAAACCAAACATTATAGCAGAAAACCGTAATCACATAAATCCAGCAAAGTCCGTTGTTATAAGATAAATCACTCCAAAAGTACACTAGGTAACGCTTCGTTAGCCGACAGAACACGACTGGCTTATTCTCCGACTGACCGACCCTCATCCATATGTAAATTAGACATGGCCTCCTAGCAACATGCCGCCACTGGTCCTTGAAATCTTTAACTTGGCAAGATAATGGTTTCTAAGACTTCGCATGACATTTTTATAACGTCTTACGGTGGCATAAACAAAGAGCTTAGCGTGAAATAAGATCACTCAAATTCAAAGAGGTAGGTAATAAGACACCTGCAAAGAATGAATATCGGCTCGCAACATTAGGTACTACTCCAGGGGTGCTAGTGGCATCCCAACTTGGTGAATCCCACACGCCTTGGCCGCGCTTCCCTCGCGGCAGTTAGTCTTTCATTCGTCTCGTTCTTCTTTTTAAATATGGCCTTTCAATGATTGTCATCATCGTCATCCGAGCGTTAATAGCCTGGGGTCCATTTGCCTACTATATCTTCGACACTTTGCGCGGTCTTCGACATATCATGTGTTGAGATCATTACTACGCATGGCATCCTTCACGACTTAGACAAACATAATATCAGTGAAAAGACGGGAGTCATCTCGAATCCACCCTTACAAAAGCGTTTAAATTGTTCTCTCTCCTCCAGCTTGCCGCAAAGAACCCTCGCGGCAGCAGCCGCCCAACGAGGCGGCCATAATGAAAGAGAAGAGCAAGAACGCAGCCCGCTCCAGAAGAGAGAAAGAGAACGCTGAATTCTTGGAATTGGCAAAGCTGCTGCCCCTGCCTTCAGCCATCACTTCACAACTCGATAAGGCGTCAGTGATACGACTTACCACCAGCTATTTGAAGATGAGGCAGCTTTTTCCTGATGGTATATTTATTTCATTACCTTAGAGAACGATAAGAAATTTTAGCCCTTACTTGATAAACACTCACACATATCGAATTAAATTTCTTTGTTCGCTTCGAAATAAACCTGTGCACATTATCTTCTTTACATAGTATAAAACAAAGTCGTTTTCCGCGTCTGTCTGCCTGTCTATATATCCGCTAATTCGTAAACCACACAAAGAATTTTTAAGCGGTTTTCGCCATTAGATAATTTTGCAAGGAAGGTTTATACTAGCTAGCTTCAACACGCGGCTTCACTGGTGATATAAAAAACCTAATTCAGTCTTTTTTGTAAGTAAGTAATAAGCTTTCTTAAAAAGATTTTTAAATACAAGCTTTTGAGATCCTGGATATCATGTAGCAGCAGAGTGCTAGCCAAGACAAGTAAAACGTGTCCAAATACCACCACGCCACCTTCCGACTCCATCATCAGATCAGCTCCATAGTACCATATTATTGCATTGTCACGCGATATACATATGCGTGCAAAATTTCAGCTCAATCGGAAACCGGGAAGTTGGTCAAATTTAACTTGTAAGATTCCACGCGACCTTACATACATAGGTACATCCATTGCGAGTTAAATAAAAGCTAGTAAAGTAGAGCCACTTAATGAGGTTTGACCCGCGAGGAAAACTCTAGTAAATATTCTTCACCACTTAAATTACCGGTGGTTTCATTTTCATATTGAAATATCTTGTACCGATTGAAAAGACCGTCTGATCAGTTCTAGTAACGACCACAACAATCTACGTCAGCTTGTTGAAACTCTTTGCCTTCCATGCTCTACCTGTCGCTGATTTACATACTGCAAGAGGTGACTAGCCATTATGCCTCGACTATAAGTAAATAGATTAATACATTACATATCTATTCTCCCCTAGGTTTGGGTGATGCATGGGGTGTGGCGCCACCTCCACCGCAGCCCCGGGAGCTCTCCATCAGAGAGCTTGGCTCACACCTACTCCAGACCCTGGACGGCTTCATATTCGTGGTCGCACCAGATGGCAAAATCATGTATATTAGTGAAACTGCTTCAGTACATCTTGGGTTAAGTCAGGTACGTAGTTTATATTCATCAGAATAAAGAAGTGATTCAATGACATTGAATGGTTTAATGTGTTCAATATGTTTACAAGGATCACTTTGGTTGATTCATCCAAATTGAAAGACAGAGATGAACCGTCTAATATCTACTTAGCGATACATGACTGTCTACACTGAAAAATTTACTTAAAATGTAATCGTTATTTCTTTGGTCTCAGGTGGAGTTAACAGGCAACTCGATATACGAATATATTCACCAGTCAGACCACGAAGAGATGAGTGCAGTGCTCAGCTTACAGCATCCACACTCGTACCTTGGACACCATTATCCTGCGTTAGGGTAAGTGCTGCTCAGACTGCCGGCATCATTCAGAGTATGGCACTGCACGGTGCCACAACAGGACCCTTCTGAAGAGAACTCAGAGGGTCCCGGCGGTGAGATCCGGGCGTACCGTACTATGTCGTGGACGGCAACAACACTGCTAGTGGGTGATCTCCCAGGGACTCCAGACGCAAGTGTTCAGGTGCCACTCTAGACAAGAGGCATGGCGAGAGGACTGATGTACTGCCAGGTCGAAATTGAGGCGATCAGGGTCCGGTAAACTGAGGCCATGATTGAACTTGGAAGGGACATTTGGAGTCCCCAGAACCTGGCGTGGAGACGGTGGAAGCTACCCGTCTCCACCTATTTAGATGGGTATCGTGGAAACTCGGGACCCAGCAAGTATCCGAATCACCTGTATGTCAATACAGGTGATGCAGATACTTGCTGGATTCGGGTGCTTCGGTAAGTATCGGCATCGGATTGTGGGGTGATACTCCACCCATCCTAAAGGCTGACAACTCGTTGGTTTTTCCCTTGATATTATAAACGTCTATAAGCAGCGATAACCACTTTCCATGAGCTGGGCCATCTGCCTGTTTCCTAGCATTGCAATAAAAAAAAGGAGGCAGTCGAGAGATGGCAAGAGGACAACGAGCTGGCGGAGCTCCGCCGCAGATGAAGAACAGGGGTTGGAGGCGTTACTATGCTCACCCCCTCCCCGCGACGTAGTGGAGCCAGGATGTGGTTGAGGGGTCTCCCTGGTGAGCCACACCTAGTATGCCGGGTGGCCCGGTCCCAGAGGCACTTCATTTGAGGAGATGTGTCAAAGCGTCAGGGGGAGATGGCTATGGTATAACGCGTGATGCCTCTCAAAGACGCAGCGGGATGGTGGTAGGTTCAGTCCGGGTGCCGGCATCTCAGGCTCTTTTATTGAAGGTGTATGCAAAGCCAGCCCCTGGAAGCCACATACCCCAAGATCTAAAGCCCCCCCCCGAGATTAGGGGAGATGCGTTGACAATTCCCTCACCCTTATAAACATTTCAGCTCGGACTAAAAAGAATATCGTATTAATATTGAATTTTAACCATAGATTCTGTTTAGGTATCCAGTAGGAGGTACATGGGGTCCAACTGTAGACATCGAATGTGAACGAGCCTTCTTCATCAGGATGAAGTGCGTGCTGGCCAAAAGGAACGCTGGTCTCACCACATCTGGTTATAAAGTAAGTTATTTTGATAGTTGAAACTTTAGGTTCGTGGAGTCCTTTGGCAAGGGGTTCCTTCAAAGAAATTTGTAAGAAGAAACTCCTTGATGCCACCCATGATCAGAAGGCTGGTTCGTATTTCACGCTACGGATCAGCGTTGCCGTACAGCGTGGCAATGCAGCCAGCCTTCTGGGCACGCTTCCTTCTGGCAAAGATTTGTTTCTTATTTTATATTAATTTACGAGCTGCTACCTACGACTTCGTCTGCGTGGAATTTAATTTAATTTGCCTTCCGATGCGGTGATGGCGGCAGCGTGCTCGTGGGCCTTTCAATATATATTTCTGAAACAAAAGTAGCCTAAGTTACTCCTGCCAGTAAAAGTCGCGTCAAAATCGGTCCAGCCGTTTCAAATATTAGCCGGAACAAACAGAGAGACAAAAAAACTAAATTGAAGTGATAACTTCTTATGGGAGGGTAAACCGCTTCGTTACGTAACACGTTACGGCGCCAGTCCGTCTGACTTCTCTTTCTTTCAAGCAAGTTATCACTTCTGTCGGGCATCCCGAGACGCAAACGTTTTTTATTTTGATATAAGTACCGTATATACTTTAATATGCATTAAGTGAAAATCTGTTATTTTGACATTAAAAATAGACACTTCAATTTTATTTATTTGTATAGATTTAGAACTTAACTTACTGTGGCTATGTGTTTACGGTAAGGCAATTAAAAAGCACTTACGGTTTACTGTTCTTTATTCGGGCACACAACTTATACATACACAACACGAAATTATTTTAAAACTAATTTCCCAATGGAGGAGGCGAGCACAGTGCAATATCGCACAGCGAGCCATTGAGGTATAACATGTCTAGAGAGAGCATTGCGAACAAACAAGATCGCCAAAAACGGCATCAAAAACGCGAAGCGTTGCTATGTTCACTCTAGAAAAACTATTAATGTGTGCGTGATTTCGGGATATCAGCTAAAAAATATTACCCCATTTTTTATATTTTATAATTAAATATTTTTATATAAGTGAAAAGTTTAAATAATCACAATGATTTAATCCTTCTTTGTGTTATAAGTTAATATTACTCAGAGGTTTCAGTTTTTCTTCTATAATTAAAGAATAAAAATATATAAAATTAGTAACTGAAGTTGTGTGTCTTGGACCGAATCATAAAAAAATACATGCACAAATGAATTCATTACACATTTTAGTATATGTAGTAATTTTAATTCGCAATTAAATGTCTGTACAGATATTAGTACATTTTTATAAGTCTGTTAGTTACTAATACTAATTTAACGATTCTAAAAAAATATCCATAATGGCAAATTCTTTTTGTGTTACACAATATGTTCACGATGGTTATTAGACGACTAGTTATGGCCCAAAGATTATTCTACCCTAAAAATCAATGAAATAATTTGTAATAGTAGACTTGGGATTTTACTGACTTGAGATTGGGTTCATACTGGGTGTGTTATATGTAATGTAAATTTATATCAGTAGTAGGAACTAACGGGTAAGTACACGGAATAGTTTAATGCAGCGACTTAAGAGCAACTAAACCACTTGAAAAGGGCTATTATTAAAATAAAAATATTCATATCCAAAAGTTTTAATTCAAGCTTTACGATTTGATTATTTCATAAACTAAAATTTGTTTTCTAACATATCAATATATTAAATTATTATTTATTAGGAATTAATAGAGATGCAGGTAACAGAATGTAGACAAAATTAATTTCTTAATTATGACAATAATCTACTAAAAAATGTCAATACACGATATCTCCCATAAATTCATTATATGTTTTTAGGTAACATAAAATAAAGCTATACAAAAAATAAGTTTCGAAATCCTTCCCTCTCTCTCACTACTTCTCCTCTTTAGCGCTAACTAAAATTGAATTAGAAGAAACTAAACAGTAAAAGTTAATTAAAATTTTAGACCACCAAAGATTTACTCTTTGTTAATTTGTTGTAAATTTTATATCCAGCAAAAACAAGCACTACTGCAACAATATATAATTGGTTATTTAAAATTTGCTTGCATGATACTTAAAATATCCCGTATTTTTTGTTTTAAAAAGTATACTATGTTTATTTCCATTACCGCAAGTATATACATATGACAGTATTAAAATAAGTTTGTGTAAACCTTTTTCCGATATACAAATTTATTTTTCATCAAAATAACTGGAAACACAAACGACCTCTTGTTTGGATTCCAGTGGTGGACATCTTGCGATTCCCAGATTTCTTTTATCCAACGATTTGCTACAATTGGATTCGTAGGAAATTTAAAACGTAATATAAACTGGTTTAAGAAAACCGGACGGACCCACAAATATTACATGTCTGTTTTGTATAGATTTTTCAAATTATTTATATTTTACAAAAAAAAATCGTAACAAACTCCCCAAATTTCTGAAAATAATTTCCACTTCTCACCTGACAACATTACTCAATTCGATAACCTTGGAAATATCGAAATTAAATTTCATGTTTTTATTAAGAAATCATGAATAAGGTGATAAGTTTTTCGTTGAAATAACATCATATCCTTATCCTTTCCTCTTTTAAAATAGTTCCGACACATTTTAATAGCGCAGGACGGTATAAAGAGTTTTTTCGTGAGAGCTCCAGCCAGTAAAGTATTCAAAACGACACTAACAGGCGTGACCGGCGTAAGGAGCGAGTGCACCAAATTTGGTGCACGGTTTTTAGGCCGTTTTTGTGCAATTGATGCGTGATCTAGACGTTTATATGATCTAAGCAGCGAGCATACAAAGTAAGTAAATCACTTCACACTCTACGAAATCGCCCAGCCTACCTCCTTTACAAACATTTAAGATTAAGAGGCTATGTAGACTTGATTCAAATCGGTGTTTCACCAAATCAGCCCAACGCAACTGATATTTACTTCGATGGAACAGCGCTTAATAAAACTTCAAGCGTGGCGAAATATTGAAAATAACGCGCACCGCGTCCATACACTCGATTCAATTTATTTCATTCTGAGGCTCACGAACACCTGATGACACAAGTTTAATTTTCTGCATGCATGAATTTCAGCAGGGTGCACTCGTACATTTTCTTTTTTTTCTCTTTTTAACTACTCTACTCGACTCGAGTTCCGTACCCTTTTTAAAGCTTAATTTCTAGATTTAATTTTTAAAAATTAACACGCTTAATATTTTAATAACACGCTTAAAGCCGTGGTAGCGTAATTGTTAGCGCACGCGCCCCTCAGTCGAAGGGCGCGGGTTCGATCCTGACCGGAACGCATGCACCTCTTAGTCAGTTTTCTGATCTAATGTGCATATTGATACAATTGCCACGTGCTAACAACGGTGAAGGAAAACATCGTTATACAACCTGCACATCGAGATAACCGATGTGTCAAACCGGCCAAGCCGCCTTAGACAAGCGTGGCGGGTATACTGTCCGTTCGCCCTATAATGGGAGGCCCGAGCCCAGCAGTGGGACGTTTATGGGCTGACATTATATATAATATTTTAGTTCTTGTGTGTGACATTAATTAATTTGTGTTGAGGTGTATGTATCTTACGAGTGACTTATTATATTAATTTATCCTAATTTTAATACCAAACTCACTCACTCAAGCGGCGCAAATATGCAACCCTCAGTGAGAGTTATATGTTTGTGCCGTTTGCTGTCGAGACGCTTGGACCGTGGGGTCCTGAGGCCATAAGCCTCTACCAAAATTTATCGAAACGGCTCATTGACTCTTCAGGTGATCAGAAGGCTGGTGCCTACCTCGGCCAACGGATCAGTATGGCGATCCAGCGAGGAAACGTAGCCAGCCTTCTGGCCACCTTACCCATAGAAGACGGTGATCTGGGATCAGTATTCTACTTATAGTCTTGAGGGACTATGGGTTCTACCCATACAACACAAATAAGTTAAGTTTTCTTACATTGTATTCAATAGTATGTAATTTTATAATTGTTTTAATTAATTGTATTATTTTAAAAATATAAAAAAATACCAAACTTATCTAATGTAGAGTGTATCTGTTACGTGCTGGTGTTGTGAGGAAGTGCATGTGCAGTGTGGGCCTTATGTCAATACTTATATATTATCCTATCTAGTGCCATGTGTGTTGTTTTTTCCTTTATTTTTCTGGGTTATTAATTTGGCTCTTTGTGTGTCTTGGTTTGGTTGTGAAATTTGCGTGTAATGCAATGCACTCGTACATTATATAAATTTATTTATTATAGAAAATGAAGTGACTACAAAGGCATTTTTTTAAGGCTTTAAATAATATGCAATCGGTCACATATTAAATCTTTAACACTAACGCAGATAAAGCCGGGGCATAACAGTTATTTTTTCTAAACGATTTTTATTTTACATGGGATAAGTAAAGCCCATGTCACCCTCGTGTATTCCCGTGATTTCTTTGAATAATTGCCTAAACCCGAGTAGAGGGTGCGATGCGCTAACAATCCTAGGGTTTCGTCAAACAAATAATAGATGAATAAGTGGACACGTGGCGGCGTTGTTTTAGGATATAGGATTTAGAATGCTTTATAAGTGCTTAGGAAATCTATAACTTTATAAAATTCTAAACATGCCCTGTTTGTACATTGAAGATATTTAAAAAAAACAACTGGAATAACTATACATATAATAAAATTGGTCAAATTTCTGTACTATATAGAAAAAAATGCTAAAAACCGAGTCAGGGGGATGTAAGAAGTGAAATAGAACTAATTTAGTTTTTTTTTTAATTTTTTGTTTCTCTGTTTGTCTGTCCGTTTGTACCGGCTAATCTCCGAAACGACTGGACCGATTTAAATGAAATTTGGTATGGTGGTAGCTTATATCCCTGGTCAACATACTTTTGATCTCGAAAAATTAAAGAGTTCCCGTGGGATAGTTAAAAAACTTCAATTACTTAACCAGCTTATTATACAACTTACTATGCACCTATTTAAGTATTGATATTGCCGGTAACATCGTCATACAATAAAACCTATATATCATCACGCTAAGACCAATAGGAGCGGAGCACCAATGAAGAATGTTTCAAAATCGGGAGGATTTTTTTAACTATTCAAGTCGAAGTCGCGGGCAGAAGCTAGTACTATATAAACGATGAAGAACATAATGCGTTTTTCAAGATTTCTTTTTTGTTTGTTCGGGATTCACGTAAAAACTACTGGTTCGATTTCTGATCGACAGTACATTCTTACACTTAAAAATTTTTCTGGGAATTATTGTAAAAAAAAATCCTATGCCATTTTTTCACTGACCGATAGCAAATTTTATGTAATAAAATGTGTGATATTTTTATCTCGGGAATTTTCCCAGGAGCAGTTTGTAGTTGTTCGGATGCATAATAAAACGATAACTTACTTTATCTTTTAAAGTTGAGGTACTTTGTGTCCGGGAATCCCGCGGGAATTTCAAATCAAACGTGGATGAAGTCACGGACATATCCTTGTATACTACGAGTATATAAACGATGCAGAATAGGTACGATGCATATTTTTTAGATTTCTTCTTTATGTGTCTGTTTGTTCGGGATAAAAACTACCACCAAAGATACTTCCTATGTGCTGCTGCTCTCTAAAAGGAGACCAGGACCTGGCCACTAATGCCGGATCACAACTCCAATTTGTTATGGCTCTAGAGTAGTCTAGAGGGTGGTAGCCATCTAGACGGGCAAATACCTGACTACATACATGGCTGTGGATTGTTATGTCAGACAGTACAGTACGACAGGCCACCAGGCCGCAAGAAATTCTATTCTTTGTCCTTTCCTACATGGATAAAAAATTGTTGGACCGTCTGAAAAGTAACCATGGATGGTAGCTATCTAGTCTAGATAGAAGATACTGTCTCTCTTTAAATAAATATGTCTAATATATTAAATATTGACTTATCTATTGTCAATATAAAATGCTAATCATATTATAATGTTAATAAATATATATGTTTAGAATATTTCGTATATCGTGTATGTATCGGTATTCTATAAATGTGTCTGAATCTATGTATGTATAAAATTTATAAATTAGTGTAAGTATGTATATTTAAATTGTACAGTCGTATCTTTTTCTGCTCCCCTAGATCATCAGATTAGTTAAGAATTTCTTTTAAGCTAGGTTGCCTGAAAGAGATCGCTTTTAGCGATAAGGCCGCCTGTTGTTTTGCCAAGAATTATCGTAATTATGCAATTTATTTTCGAATTTGTTTGGTGAGCAATAAAGTGTTATCTAATCGATTCTAGTCTGGCAAATGCCCTACCACCTGGCTGTGGGTTCTTACGACAAGCAATCCGGCCGCAGGAATTTGCATTGTTTATGGTTTTGATTTGAGGAAACGATTCTTGCACCAGGTAATCCACTGTTCAGGCTACCTCCGCGCGCGGCGCTTCGGGGAGGGCTCCGCGCCCCTCGGCCTGATCGCGGTGGGCCATTCCCTCCCCCCCTCAGCCGTCACAGAGCTGAAACTGCACTCTAACATGTTCATGTTTAGAGCGTCACTGGACATGCGGCTGATATTCTTAGATGCCAGGTAAGTACTTCTAGTACCTAGGTAAGGTAAAAAATTTATTTCACCCTTGATGGAAAACCGTTACATTTTAGATAATTCACACTATATCTTTATAAATTATAGTCTATGTTCTGTTCTGATGAGTAAGTTATATTATTGCAAAGTTTCATCAAAATCCATTCATCAGTTTTTGAGTGAAAGAGTAACAAACATACATATATTACATTATATTGTAACTTTTCGCGTTTATAATATTAGTAGCATTATTTGGACGTATAAATAGATTTTACTGGTCGATAGCAAATTTTATTAATGAAATGTATGTAATTTTTTTATCCCAGGAATCCCACCGGAATTTTCCCGGAGCGGTTTTCAGGTTTTCGGGTGCATAAAAATTATATAGCTTATTCCAACAAAGTTTTCAATAAAACAATAACTTCCATTTTTATTTTTATTCTGCGATACTTTGTGTCCCGGGAATTCCGCGGGAATTTCAAGTCAAGTGCGGACAAAGCGTTTCATAAATAAATAGATATCGAAATCAGAAAAAACATTTTGAATGTGACAATAAAAGCAGCGCGTGGATCGCCGATCGCCGACAGCGGAACGGCGCGTCGCGAAGTGATTTCACACTTTCTCGCGTTACGACATTGCTGTGTAAAAATGCCGGGCTGAATGTATATCGATAATAATTTTCTTTTAACTATAGCTAAAAATCTCGTGCAGTTACGGAAAAAGAATACTATCCTGCTGTAAAAGTAATGGTTATACTTAACTACAACATTACTACGATTATTGAAGTGAAACTTCTATATAGGTTCTATAGGTTTTCAAATTGGAGAAGTACATTAACAATCTGCCCGTAAAACTTGAAGTTAAAATTTTGTCGCGGTTCATTTTGTCACTTGTCAGTTGAAGTTTTTCCACTTGTCCGTTGCGATTCGGTTTTCCACTTGTCCGTTGAAGTTTCACTCCTAATATGTGTCCCAGCACACATTTGGATTTGTTTTATTACTAAAGCACAGGAGACAGGCTGACGGCCAAAATGTGATGGAAAGTAGTTACCCTCGTCTATGGACAATAGCAATACCAAAGGTGACGAAATACGTCATGTCTTTATTATAACTATAGTAATATTTTTCTTTACTTTAATTGTGTCTCTGTGTTATTGAATAAGCACTGTTTGCTACAACTCCATTAATTCTTCAAAAGTCATTCTGTAACATACTTCGGTATGAAACTTATAAAAAGAAGAACTTGAGATATAAATAGAATAAGAGAAATATAAAGAAAAACAATTTTTAGCTAGACGTGTTGCTGGGGAGTTTGTTGCCGCTTCTTCTCCTTAACAGCAATAACACGTTGCGAAGCGGTGTACATAGACTAGGAAGTAAAATAAAATTTTAACCTATATGTATGACCTTCAAAAAGTGTTCTCCAGTGGAACTTATTTTGAATAAAACTTTTGAATTTGATGTCAATGTGCTGCGGGCCTTGAAGGAGAAACTGGAATCTGGCCACTGATGCCAGAACACAACTCAAAGTTATTATATTCTAGACCAGAGGTGATGGCCATCCAGTCGGGCAAATGCCCTACCGGGCTGTGGGTTGCTGATGGCGTGATAGTGTCAAACGCAAACCTACTTATCACAAAAAAGGCAGGTGGATGTTCCAGCTTTATTATAAACCAGCGGCCTGGCGCGGTTTCACCCGCGCTCTGTCCCGCTCCCGTAGTATATAGCGTCATTTTATATAGCCTGTGACACTCCCTGTTAACGTAGCTTTCCAACAGTGAAAATTTCTTTCAAATCGGTTTAGTAGATCCAGAGATTACCCCATACAACGTCACTAACTCACAAACTATCTCTTTTTCTAATATTGTTACATGCCGACAAAGGTGAATGCACACCTGCCTGTCATGAAGCGCAGTTTATTACCTTTTCCGCATTTGGACTTCTTTTGTTTACATTGTGTTTAAAAGTTGCAATTGGGCAATAGCCTCATGTAATTATAAGCAATCATCGGCGCATTATAAAGCAATGGCCCAATGCAGAGATGGGCAGTCTAGTGAGAACCACGATCAAAGCAAGATGTGTACATTCGATAAGCGATATAGTGACGGTATTTGCGCGTGTTATTGAATCGTGCAGCTTGTACTGGTTGTATCCAGTTATATTTGTACCTGTTTTATACGAATTTGTATAGTTCTAATAAATTCTATAGTAATTCCAACGGCATTGTAATTCGAGTCCTGTAGCTCGTAACAATATTAGTATAAATACATTAGTGCAGAAAGTTAAGTAAATACCCGAAAACGATGCGTGATGAAATATCCTAAAAGAGGAAAACATTGCCTCATCGCCTAACATTATCTTAAAATATAACTTAAAATAATAATTTAAAGTGCATAGTTTTTAATAAAAAATATAATTTCCCCACACTACGTGTAAATAATTCTAAGAACCAAGTTATAACTCTGAGCTAACGAACAATACTGAAGTCAAGTCCTTTTGCGGTTGTCCACTGCTTACGAAGTCCGATATTGTTTTTATTTACTGGCCAGTTCCTATATCTTACCAACCTTTCTATCTTTTAAAGTTACACGTAAGCTCTATAAAATATCATTTTTTTACAAATGGTAAGGCAAGTGAATGTATAGGAAGTTTACAGGAACCAACCATAAGTCTCAATGGTATGGGTAGACACGGTAAGCTGCCTACGGCGGCAAAAATATATGCAAAAGTCTGCAAAAACGCATGAAGTAGTTCATGAAGAAGCCCAAAAAAATTAAATGCAAATTTTATTTTTCAATAAAACAGTTTTTCGTTCAAATTTTTATTTATTTATTGCTGAAGTTCAGTGGACAGGCAGACGGCCCACTTAACGGGAAGCGGTTACCATTTTCAAGTTTGCCTACGGCGGCAACAAGACCCTAATACCACTACTAAGTTTTCTTTTCGCTTATCCCAATTATCAAGGGTGGGCATTATATGTTTTTTCTTCCATACTTCTCTATTTTCGCATACTTCATCATCATATCATCCTTTCATAAAATCCATTCGTACCTTTTTTATTCTACCCTTACACTAGCATTTATCTTTTTTTTTGTCACAAGACTTTCAACTCTCCACATTACATGCTCATATCATCTTAGTCTCTTCCTCTCAATTTTTAATCTGCACAGTTTGTGACCACTGTATGTGAACAATTAATATTTTATTTATTTGAATATATATTTGTAACACTTATCCAAGCTAAATCTCAAATTCCTCCGTCCGCCTGATGCCCTTAAAAAAGTACAAAAACTTTCCTTCACATATACATATTTCCCTATTTTATTGTTGTCCCTATTTGTTTAAAACTCTTTCTTAAAAGGAATATAAATAATATTTCCATATTATTATTATATATAATATAATAATGACGGTGGTAAGGTGACGGATACATATTTGTAGCTTTCGGGGTTGAGACTTTGGGGCCATGGGGACGAGAGGCTTATCAACTTTATCGAGACCTTTCAAGACGATTGAAAGAAGTCTCGCGTGACCAAAGGGCTGGCCTATATTTAGGGCAACGAATAAGCGTTGCCATACAACGAGGGAATGCGGCCAGCGTTTTGGGAACGCTCCCCACCGACAGCGATTTGGACTACATCTTTTACTTGTAAATATGTTTATAGTAGTATTTAATTTTATAGTTTAGTTTATTTATATATATAGTTTTATATTATGTCGGTAGTAATTTACAAAATATAGTAATGTTTAGTTTTAATTAGGAATATTTTAAATTTTAATTTTGTTTATGTCATTATTGTAAATAATAACATTTTATATAATAATAATATGGAAAACCATATAAGGGCCGATTTTACAATCGGCAAATAAAATATATCAATGGTATAAATTATAACCTCACTGAATTAAAAAATAAACTAATTCAACTGTTTTATTCACACAACAGTCATTTTTATTTTTCCCATGTTGAATTATGTATTTTTTTCTTTATCCGATAATTGAAATATCGGCCCTAAAAAGTAAATACTATTATTAAAAATCGTTCGACATTCGATATCAATGGAAATGCACCCCTGGTATAACTTGCCCAGTTTATTGGTTCACGGCAATTAGAGACTCGCGAACCAACTGCTCACAATGAGACGGGCTAGCCGCTTCGTGGAAACGCACGACGTCCAGTGAAGCTAAACTTCTTCAACCTTCGAGAGATGGATAGATTGTGTGAAAGATGACATGATGGTTTGTGGTGTGACGGGAGATATAAGCCAGAGAGGAGGATATAGAACCCCAGTTAAAATCGAAATTGGAATTAAGTAAATTGTTTGATGAAACATAATGCCTGATGAAATCAGTTTGTTAAATTATGAATTAGTTAACATCAGAATTATTGAGAAATATCTATAATATTATAATACAAGCTTCTGCCCGCGACTACGTCCGCGTAAGTTTTATTAACTATCCCACGAGAACTCTAATTTTTCGGGATCAAAAGTATCCTATATGTTGACCAGAGATATCAGCTACCATACAAAATTTCATTTAAATCAGTCCAGTCGTTTCGGGGATGAGCCCGTACAAACAGAACAAAAAAAATTAAAAAATCTATTTTAGTTCTTTTTCACTTCTTACATCCCCCTGACTTGATTTGTAGCATTTTCTTTCATTGTACAGAAAATCGACCTCTACAGTTTCATTATATGCATATAGATTCTAAACATACCATATCTGTAAATTGAAGCTATTTAAGAAAATATATAAACGATGGAGCACACAATGAATTGAAAAATTGCCTCCAAACTGGAAGAGATAGAGATTGAACATCACCAGAGACTACAAGCAGTATGCCGATAACGTATACTGAAGTACTTTGGCCATATAGCCCGAAAGGACCCAGATGAAATATGGACAGACTTGTGGTCATCAATCCAAGGCAAGAAACCTCTCGGTAGATCTCCAAATTGATGACCAGCTGGCCTTCCAACGTGCTCGGAATAGATCTCGGTGGAAGAAAGCAATTGTTCACTACCAAAATGACGATATTCAGCAGTGAGGGAATGAAACTATGTGAAACTATGTTCGTCTGGTTGGCTACCAACCCAGGTTTAGAGTATGCCCCCATAACAACCTTGAATTGTATTCCGCATTAGTGGCCAGTCTCTCTTTAGAGATTACCAGCGCATTTGTAGAACCTTTGGCGTTGCGAATGTCCATAGGCGATGGTAACCGCTTTCCACCAGTGAGCCGTCTGCCTATCTGCTAAACTAATTCAATAAAAGATATATATATATATATATATATATATATATATATATATATATAATCTATTAAATTATAACATTATTATACGAGTAAAAACCACAGCTATAGGATTATAATATCTCCTATAAACATACGTTACCTAGCTGCCATAAATTTAGGTTGCCAACAATACTGTGTTATATAGGTATTAGGACCTTTTCATTTTATTTAACAACCCACAGCCAGGTGATAGGGTATTTGCCCGACTGGATGGCTACCACCGCTGGTCTAGAGTATACCGCCATAACAACGTTGAGTTGTGTTCGGCATTAGTGACCAGGTTCAAGTCTCCCTCCCTTAAGAGAGCAGCTGTACATTTGTAGTACCTTTAGTGTTGCAAATGTCCATAGGTAACCGCTTTCCATCAAGTAGGCTTGTCTATTCAAATCTTGATATTTATTTTTTTATTGGCGCTTTTAATTTCTCCCCCCCCCCCCCCCCCCCACCTCTATAGCTTGCATCTTCCGATATTTTCTATTTAGATACTAACTGGATAAAGTACTAGGAACTTATAAATTTAGAAGAGGTTTCACATTTCAAAACAATGCCCATTGTGAGTGGCGAAGGTCCGTGCCACACCTGAGGCACAGATGTTCGCAACCCGACACCCGTCCGATAAGAAGCCTTTATTTGGCGAGATTAAACAGATTATTATGTAAATAATGTTATTCTGTAGCACAAATATGATAAGGAGATGAGTCATGTCTTGCACATTTAAAACCATGGAAGAATACTAAGGATTGACAGTCACTAATTCCTATATCTTATTATTCATTCACTTGCCTAACCTACGATTGAATTTTGGCATAAAATGTATGGAGCTTATGTCAATTTTTTACCGATTAAAAGAGAAATGAACGGTCGGTAAGATATAGGAAGAAATAATCTTTGAATGTTTGAAAAACAAGTTAACCAATCAAGTATTTCTACAAGCTTTCATTTAACTTGCAATGGATGCACCTATATGTATTATCCCCGCAAATGGCTAATGCGCTGGAACCTTGACAAATTAACATTCACGTGACGTCATCCGCAACTCGATATGTACGCGTACTCGCCGGCATCACTGGCTAACGGTACTGATTAGGCTGAAATTTTGCAAGCATATGTATATCGCGTGACAATGCAATGATATGGTACCATGGAGCTGATCTGATGATGGAGTCGCAAGGTGGCCATAGGGACTCCTATACTATACAAGATAGACCCGTCATGTTTGTGCTCGTTTTTCTTGTGTTGGCTAGCAGCTAGCACTCTGCTGCAACATAATATCCAGGATCTCAAAAGCTTGTATTTAAATACCTTTTTTAAAAAGCGTTTTGACAATAATTAGCGTCCTCCTTGCGGCTGGTCGCAGGCAATTGGTGTCGTCTTGGCTCCGGTTTTGTATTCTGGTGAAGTGTTTTTTTCTTTTACTTCTTTTCAGTTATTATATACCAACTTTATTCTCTCTCTTTTCTTTTTACTAACGGTGGCTAGTATCTATATATATTAACGCGTGAATCAAAAACCTTGTAGATATATAGATAAAACTTTATTGGATAACCTAAAATTTTCTAAATGTGCACAACGGGCGGTCTTATCGCTAAGAAGCGATCTCTTCCAGACAACCCGTGGCAGGAATAAAACAGATTATATTTGTACCCTTTTTTACGAAAATTGGCGGACGGAGGAGTATGACATTTCGCACACTTATAGTTTACATAGAGAAGAAGCGACGAATGCTAATATTTTTAAAAAATCATACATAAACAATATATTAAACATGGACGTATAAAGAACAAAGAACGAAGATATTGTGTAGTTTTTTTATTTATTTAAGTAAAAGCCTATGTAAAATAAAAACATTTTGGCAATTTGGTCATTTTATTTAATATTTATATACTATATCTAATTTATCCTAAATTATGAAACAAATATTTATGGACAATATCAAACGAACTTATTTAATCATATAATAATGTGTAGTGAAATATCAAAATTTAGGTAAAGTTTCTTTGACTGGCAACTCTGGAAACACGCAAACATAGAAACGCGCCGCCATTACGTTACGGTGCTTCAATCTGTATAGTGACAACATTCCGTCCGTTGTTCTTTATACGTCCATGATATTAAATCAATAAAAAACATTACACACTATTACTATATATTACTACCATGTGTGTAATAACACACGCATATATACTCTTTTGTTTATTGTTAAAGTAAATTAACAGTGTGGCCTTGGCGAAATGTGATTATAGAAGTATTGTCTTTGACATTAATTATTATGGTCGAATTTCGAGCACGGGTGACCACAAGTATTTACAATTATTCAATATGTGGCAAATGATGTTGGTGTTGTATTAATTGAAACTACTTATGTATAAGACTTATAATACTAAATTCTGTATAATAATGTTTCTTTGTCCAAATAAAAAAAATTGGAACCGGCGATAAGTAAAAAACGTAATTCGTAACAATCACTGATGGAGCCACCAGTCCCTTCTAATTTTTAGCCCATGTCGAAAAGGAGGAGGATTGTTCCGTCAATTGTGGACCGATTTTCATTTTTTTTATTATTCGAAATAGTATGCTCCGGAGGTGATCTCATTGTCACCAAGTCAGAATCTGATGGAATAGAGACCTACAACGTGTTTAATATATTTTCACTCTAAAGCTATTCAAGTACTTGCGTAACTAGAAAGCGTAAAATAAAAAACTTTTTAACAAAAAACAAAATCGACTCCAAAAATAATCTAAAATCCAATAATTATATTATTCATCTTGTAGGTACTAAGTAAAATATAAAACAAAGAACAATAACCGCACAGACTTCAAGATGTTGTAGAAAAATTTTTTTTTTATTTTTAGTTACTTCTTACTACTTAATTTATTCATATAGAAAACTTCAATTACAACTTTTGATCAACATTTTACTAATTAAAACCTATTTCTTAAACTTAAATCAGTCATTAGTTGAAAGTCTTAATTAGCTTTTGTATTGCACGAGTTCAGCAGACAGGCAGCCCTGATGAAAAGCGGTTACCGTCGCCTATGGACATTTAAACACCAAAGGCGTTACAAATGAGCTGCTGCTCTCTTAAGGGAGACTGGAACCTGGTCACTAATGCCGGAACACAAGGTTGTTATGGCGGCATACTCTAGACCAGTGGCGGTAGCGATTCCAGTCGGGCAAATGCCCCACCACCTGGCTGTGGGTTGTTTTGTCGCCTCTTACGACAGGCCGCGCCAACACAGGAAATTGTATCCTTTCTCCGCTCCTGCTCGGATTACTTATAAATAAGCTTCTCAGATTCGTAAATTTTGTTGTCATAGTTAAAAGGAGTTTATCAAAAAGTGTTATTCATAATCGGCATAGACTTTTTAAATTTATTTTCCAATATTCATATACATAAAAACATAATCGACAGTGGCGGAGAAACCTCATGGGTTTATTCATAGTGACAATTTAAAAGTGAATTTAGACTACTCTCACTGCTCAGTAGGTTTGCCGATAGCGTCATGATGTCACGCGTCGTTGCAATAAATTTATTATTGTATATACTTTACATAAGTATATAGTTAGTCAAACGCGAACCTATTGAATATAAAAAAGATAGTAATAGCAGAACAAAAAGCTGGATTACATCGTTAGCCTACCTCTGCCTACCTCCTCCTAGACCTCCGTCACAACTCACACCGTACGTGACAAAGCAAGACTAAGCGAGATAACTTCCGCACTATCGGCACAATAGCGTCCTTGGAGACATTGTTAGGTATAAAATAATTGTTTACCACTCTTGAAGTGATGATTAATATTGTGAAATAGAAAATTTGTATAATATATTTTCATACATTTGCGTTCTTTCGTATATTTAATAATATTATAAACGCGAAAGTTGGTAACAATGTATAGATGTATGGATGTATGCTTGTTACTCTTTCACGCAAAAACTACTCAATAGATTTTAATGAAACTTTACAATAATGTAGCTTACATATCACAATAATACACAGGCTATCATTTATTAAGATATAGTGTGAATTATCCAAAATATAACGATTTGTGAGAGATAAGATAAAGATTTCGTCTATGCTTTTTAACCGACTTCGAAAAAAGGAGGAGGTTCTCAATTCGTCGGGATCTTTGTTTTTTTTTTGCTTTTTTTATGTATGTTCGCCGATCACTCCGTGATTTATGATTCGATTTACGTGATTCTTTTTTGTTCGACGCGGAATAGTTGCCATGTGGTCCCCTAAAAATTTGACATAGTTTGGCCCAGTAGTTTTCATTTTACGAACATTTTTTTGTTTCCGGTTCGTGGGACCTATATTTTTTAAGAAGCGCGGCACCATTCGTAGGTCCAACCATACATAGCTAGACACTAAAAAGTAACAAATAAAAAATAAAAACTTCGTTTAAAAAAACTGACTTCAAAAACTAAAAAACTAAAATGTATAAAATAACTTATTTCTAAAGCTATTATTATTAATATATATTATCTAAAACATCTTGAAGTCGGTGCAAAGCAAAACATAAAAATTACTATATTTTGAAAATTACTAAGCACCGACTTTAAGATGTTTTAGATAAAATATATATTAATAATAATAACTTTAGAAATAAGTTATTTTATACATTTTAGTTTTTTAGTTTTTGAAGTCGGTTTTTTTAAACGAAGTTTTTATTTTGAGAAGAACAAGAGCGATTAAGCTGCGATCGATTTTTGTGAGGAGCTATATGAGCAGGAAGTCACACATCTGTGTCAGTCTTCATATCCGCGAAGTAGTAGACAAACTACAAGAGCTTCACCTACACTGGTAGGTACTACTACATTTTATATAAACCGGTTAGTTATATGTTAAATAAATATCCAGCCACACCGCCTCCGCCAGATACAGGTAGAAGGGATTGACCTAAGAAATTCTGCGTTGACTAATAATCGTAACTAGTGGTCGAAATTCGACCATAATCAATTAAAATTATAAGTTCCAACAACTTTTCTGTATAAACTATAAGTGTGTGAAATTACATACTATTATAAGTTTTTGCTTCACGTATTATATAATGATAATCTCACAATCTGAAACTGCATGAAATGGAGAAAAAACCGTTGGAAAGACAACCCCGGACCTTGAAGTGAATGCTCTGATCGAAATTGGATCTTATATAGATGATGATAATAATTAGATCAGTGTACTTTCCTAAATATAAAATTATTTATACTGTACAGTTAAATTATTACCCAACGTTCCTGTGAAAAAGTTTATGATGTGTTCCCCGTGGATAAGGAGTTGATCACAAACTTGTGGATTTTTCTAGCATCTTGAAAAGCAGGAGAGGCCAAAATACAAAATATTGCACATAAATATAACCTTTCCAGACTTAGCTCCACGCATAACTTAGTTCTGGTTCTCTTGTCCTAAAACATTCCATGAGAAGGCTTTTCTATTCTTTGGTATACTTAATATAGGCGAGACTTATGCCGAATTACTATATCTATAATATTATAAAATTTTCAACATGCCTGTGTATTGAAACGTGTCTGTATATTGAAGCTTTTTAAATAAAAACAACTGGAATAAACTATATAAACGATGGAGAACACGATGCAATTTGTTTTAGAGTTCTTGTCTGTTTGTTTGGGATTCACGTAAAAACAACTGGGCCGATTTCGTTGTGGTTTTCGCTGAACGACAGCTACTCTGCGCTAGTTTTGGTCCACGGAATCTCACGGGAATTTTCTGGTAATGATTTAAAATGGCCAGATTAAAACAAAACGAATTTGAATGTGATTTTTTTTACTGATCGATTCGCAATTTAATCTAATAAAATTTGTGATATTTTTTTCCGGGAGCGGTTTGAAATTGCTCGAGGCATAAAAATTTCCTTATTCCGACACTGTTTCCACTAAAACGATAGCTAACATTATTTTTTATATACTACGATATTTTGTTTTCCGGGAATTGCAAGACAAGCATGGATGAAGTCACGAACATATCTTAGTTTTCCTACACTTACATAGGTACATACTTTTACTTTACCATGAGTGGAAAATGTATATTACTCGTATAGAGTTTGTGATATTTTAACCGGTAGTAAGGTTTAATAGATAGGAAAATAATTTATTACACGACGAATTAAGAATCTCTTTCTTTTTTGATCGGTTAAAATATTCAGACACGATATTAATTTTATTCGTGCAAGGACGGAGAAAGAATACAATTTTCTGCGGAGAGGTGGCCTGTCGTAAGAGAGACAGAGAGAGAGACTTGACCGTCTGGTTGGCCACCACCTTGTCTAGTCTAGAGTATGCCGCCATAACAGTTTCCCTCTTAGAGAGCGGCAGACCATAGGTAACGTCTTAGGTGTTACAAATGTCCATAGACGACGTAAACGGTAAACGCTTTATAACAGTTGGGCCGTCTGTCTGTCTGCTGAACTAAAGCAATATAAAAAAAATGTTGCTATAAAACCTATTTGTAAAACCACTCCATGCCATCCCCTGTAGGCATGTAACGCGTGTGTTAGCGAATTGTAAGTCGCGTAATGGCACACCGTGGGTCCACCCCTCTCGTAATTGCCACTCAACGCCAAGTGTCGGATGTCGTGTATTAATTGCGCGGAAAAAATCAAAATTGATAAAAAAGCTTTAATATAATGCACAATGCTACTGGTAAACATGACATTAACAAAAAATCGGTGGTAACTTAGTGACTAATGCAATCGGGTTTTTGTTGTATAAAATTACAGTGTAAACTCCATGTAACGTCACTCGATTTAACGATAAACTCCCTTAAACGTCGACATTACTTGGGTTTTGTTGGTTTAGCTTGTTTTCCATGCAATGATACACTCTATATAGCAGTACACCCTCATGAACGATAACAATTTAGTAATAAAAAGTACCTTTTAAGTTGCGAAAATTAGTAAAAACTGGCAGCTGTGTACGTTCTTTTATCGCTTTACTATCCTAGCCTAAACTCAACTGTCGTCATCGTGCATACCGAAATTTCTAAGTACTTCCTTTATCACCAAGATGCCTCAATATCGCAAGATATGAATAAAATAATTTAAAAAATACAACAAATTTACTGGTGCAGCAAGACGTCAGAAAAAAAATAACGTACTTCTCTCCATTTAACGACAACTCTCTATAACGCCACAAAATGCACAGTCCCTTCCGTGTCGTTATATAGAGTTTACGCTGTATATGGGTTCTAATCCTGGTTGGAAAGCATGCACTAAGTCTATTTCCAATAGGTCGATATGGCTGATACATCCATAGAACGTAATTTGTAGCGTTATCGTAAACCTTGCCACAAAATAAATACTAGCAAAAACCCAAGTGGAACGCTTATTCGAGCCACATGGGGCGTTGTGAGCGTTGTGTGATCGAAAAAAGATGATGTCACGTTTTTGCCACTACTACAACGACCGCGGTTGCCTTGTGGAACGGCTAACGGAGCATTTTAGGCGTTGTGAGTTACTAATGGAACGCGCTGTGTGTCAAAGCCCAAGTCTGAAATTATGATAGTTTCTCAGTAAAGTGTACCAAAACAATGCATGCATTGTGCGATAGTGTATTGTGGGATAGTATGAATAATTTTATTTCTATAAAAATATATTTAATGCTTTTACTATTTAACAATAATCTTATAATAATCAAGATGTTTATTTTTCTAGGTACCTAATTTGTCCTATACCGTCCTATTTGTAATAGACTCTACTTAGGCAGTTTGCTAACCTAATGTGAATATGACCAATATAGACTAGTCTAGAGCATGCTGTCTTTCCTGCGCAAAGGCGGCATGCTTTAGACCAGGGGTGGTAGCCATCCAGTCGGGCAAATACCCTACCACCTGGCTATGGGGTGTTTTGTCGCCTTTTACAACAGGCCGACCGGCCGCAGGAAATTGCATTCTTGTTCCTGCACGAATAAAATTAAGACGATAGTATCCCGCGATTATGACAAGATAGTAATACTTAGTAGTATTGGGCCCCTGGTATCGCAAACGTCCATAGGCGACGGTACCTACCCACTTTCCATCTCAGTGTAGCTGTCGGCCTGTTTGCTGTACTTCAGCAATAAAAAAATGATGTTCAAATAAATGTAAGTAATGTGATTATGTCGCTATTTCTTCAAGAAAGGTCTTTTTCTTTCTTAAAATAAGTTGCATTCACATACTCGCGCTGCCCAATTCCCTCGTCATTTTCCTCTTTGCTGCCGTGCTAGTGATTCCATCTATCCAATGAAAAATCGACCAAAATGTTCTACCACACATGAACACTATCGTATTACTCTCCATTGTTTTTTCACGCATAAAAGTGTTGACACAAAAAATCGTATACTTCCGCCAATTAAGCGTAAAAAAACCTCTACAATAGAACCCCTTATTGCTGACAACCACTTGATATCGGAGGGGAAGGAGTGTTTGAAGTTTGCTGTCACAGCCCCAAACGAAAGGACGTGGCGCGAAAAATGAATTCTCGAACCATAAACAGTAGTAATAGTAGAATTCGCCACAAAGGCAGGCAAAGGAATCTTAATCCATACAAGCAATTCGAATGTTTAATAGGTCTTCGTATTGCAGGCTACAACCGACGCCATTCCATGGAGTTCTTGTGAAAACTCGAAAACTTCTTCTTCATTTAAAAATAAAACTTTAAACACTTTATACACAATTTTACGCGTATAGCTATTCACCAGCAACTGCTATTCATTGTTGTACATAGGTACACCTATGTATACATATATACCTACATGTATACTTACGGGGCGCACATGCGGTGAGTGTGGCATTATAAAGATATGATAGATACCTATACACCTATATACTTTCTCACAAACAGCTGCTTACGTCTACGTCCGATTTCGGAGCAGCTCGTCTCGATCCGTGCGAGCTTCGTACAGTCGTACCATATACATACACGTTAAGCGAACGCTCGGCCGAGTTACATGGTAGGCGGAGTGGGGGGTGTCAGGTTTTATTTTCGTTACGGAATTTCTGGATTCCGTCGCCGCGATAAAAGCTATGTTATATGCAATAGCTTAAAAATTATATTTGTTTTGTTTCAGAGTGGCGACCCTCACTGGTTACGAGCCCCAAGACCTGATAGAGAAGACCCTATATCACTACATCCACGACACCGACGTGTTACACATGAGATATTCGCATTGCACGTGTGAGTCTACTTTATTATTATCTATCTACAATATTCTTAAAGGATAAATATATAAATTTTAAACCTGGCGAACATTTTTATACCATAACTATACCCACACACACCAGTTTAGTTAGCGTGGTACAGTTTACGACTCCTGTAAGCGGAACAGAGATAAGAATGCATGGCAAGCAACACTCTGTCTTACCAACTTAAAAATAAGGTTAAATATAGATTAATGACATGTCGGAAACCGGTCTGCACTTTTCTGCGCAAAGAAAATTGCCGATCGGTATTATATAAAACTGTACGTGGTACATACTTACAGGCATAGCTGGGCATTAAGTCGCTAATCCGTTAATCGTTAATTAACGAAGTTAACATTTCGATTAACGGATTAATTTTTAAGTTAATTTAAAAATATAGTTACAAACTCCTTAACTTCCGTTAAATTTCCCAAAGTCCGTTAATCGTTAATCCAGCACAAAGGAAGGCAAGGATATACTACAGCCGAAACGAGCCTCGCTTTCAGACGAGAACTTCAACATATTAATGTTCATGGAGGGGAATATTCATATTATGCCAGATGCCTACATTGAAAGATAAATTGGACGGGTTAGTATCGTTTCGTCTAAGATATAAGTGGTCTATCTATGCAATTCGTCTACATAGCAATTGGTCATTATATTTCTATCGAATGATCTTAAAATCAGTTCGTCTAATTAGTCGCAATTCTAGAACGCAACTAGTCTATCTTAATAAAATAAATTCTAAACCTTAATTCAAATGAATGAAAAAACATAGTTTGTCAATAATTATACCCGTTTTTTTTGTTTCTAACCTGTTAATTCCAGAACCAACAGTGTTTATAAGAAGATGCAATATTTATCACGAGTTAACGGATTAACGATTAACGTTAACTTGCGTTAAATTTTCTGAAATGTAACGCTTTAACTTTTAACGAAGTCAACTTTTTCAGTAACGCATTAGCGATTAACGAAGTTAACTATTTGATTAACGTTGTCCAGCTATGCTTTTAGGCAATCTTAAGATATTTTTCTACCAACAGTGTTAACGAAAGGGCAAGTTACATCGAGGTACTATAGATTCCTCACCAAGTCCGGCGGCTGGGTTTGGATGCAGAGCTACGCGACCATAGTCCACAACTCGAGGTCCTCACGGCCACATTGTATTGTCTCCGTCAATTACGTATTAAGGTACTTTTTTACTTAATTAAATGTTCATAGGCGATGGCAGCCACTTTCCATCATATGGGCCGTCAGCCTGTCTGCTGTACGCTGTACCCCAACAAATAATAACAAGTTTTTTTTTTAAACAAGTCGTGTGTTTGTATTGTAAATTTTAATTAATTAGTTAAATATGCCTATTGTAAATGCTACAAGACTTAGAAATTAGCCAAGGTTAAAATTTCTTTTGCATAGGTCTGGTAATTTTTAAAATTAAATATTTATTTACTTAAAACTTATTTTATGACATGAATATTTATTCATTCATACTTGATACTGGCTAGTTACTCAAATCTTACAAAGTCATATTAAAAAAACGAAGCTAACTTTGATTTAAAAGAACTCACCTTGATTTAAAAGAACGAAAATTGATTTAAAAGAACTATCCTTAACTTAAAACAACTAACCTTGATTTAAAAGAACTCACCTTCATTTCAAAAAATTAACCTTGATGTGAAATAACTGACTTTGATTTAAAAGAACTAACCTTGATTTAGAAGAACTCATTTTGATATAAATTCTTAGATCTATATTTCTAAACCAATCCTAATTTGTAATCTCTTTGTTCCACAGTGACGTAGAAGAAAAACATCTAATTCTAAACATAGAACAAGGTCCTCCCAAAATAACGAATGACGTACCAACACCGTCTCACGTATCTTCCCATATACCGCCAAGAAGCGAAAAACTCCATATAGAAAATGAATTTAGCGACTCAAGCGGAGGTTACCCTTACGCGGAATATATGCTCCCGGCGCTACCAACATACGAAAACCACGAGGACTACCAACATCAGCAGAACGGGTATGAAGTGTACTATGAAACGTATCCCGAACCGGAACTTAATAGTTATGTATATCCGCAAAATCAACGGCCTTTTTCAGCTAGCTCTTCTTCCTGTAGCTCAGTTGAAGGCTCGGAAGCTAATCAACAGTATAATTACACTAATTTGATCTCTTGCTATGGACATAATGGACAGAATGTGAGACAAGAAGGATTTACATATAAAATTAATAGTCCAACAGTGCAAGAAGGGTATACAAGTGTCATTGTGGACAATACACAACAATATCATGGTAGTAGTGTTAATGAATTTGTGCATTGATTTGTAAATATTATATTTAGTGATACAATTTGTGCTTCAACAGAGTATTTTGGCGGCAAGTTGAAGGTATGTTTGCTGTTACTACAATATTGCTTAAAAATCAACAATAGTTGTAGGTTATTGATTGTTTTTAAGCAAGAATTTTGTATGTGCGAAATAGCTGTCACAAGAATTTCGCTGTTTGATATTAGTCAAAAAAATTGTGACAAGTTGATTGCAGCACTCGCGGGCAAATACTGGACAAACGAATATTAAATGCGGAATTGATTCTTTTTCTGCTGCGTCATAGATACGCGAAGGATTCTGATTCAAGCCGAACCGTTTCAGGTATTTGTAGCAACGCCCGTGTCCCTAATACCTTCATCTGTTTGAACACACATGTTCCAAGCCCTGGTTTGTAACCTAAGTTCCCCATAAAGCTGTAATTTCCCTAAATTGACATTCCATTTGATTTGAAAATTAACCCGAATAAATAGTTCAAAGACATGCCGATAGTCGAAATTTAAAAAAGCGAGTATGTATCTACCAACCTAATAAATTATAAGTTATGTTTTTGATGTTGCATTATTATTGGGATTGATACATTGTTCTTTTTACTTTTAAGTATTTTAAATGCCAAAACTTGCCATGATTTTAATATAATTATTTGTTAAATCTTTTAGGGCAACTGTAGAAAGCCCAACTATTATACCTACATATTATTATATTATTTTTTGTGTGGATATTATGGCTTGGTTTCTAGACCTTTAAGCCAAGACCTACATATATATAGGTAGGTATGTATATAGAATATAGATCAGTGGTGATGAACCAATGGCGCGCAATAAGGATTCGGAACATTTGGCAGGTTATGGAAAGGTTGTTCTTTTTTCAACAAAAATATTCTATTGATTAAAAAAGATCCATAATTGTAGGATACTTATTGCTTTTAACTAAGTGTGGTTTGTGTTGGAATTTTCAACTATTTAACTTTGAAAATTTACTGCCACCAAAAAGTTACTTGTTTGGCCAAATAGGTATGTATTATTTGATTAAAGATGAATGCCGTTTACTTGAAATATACCCACTTGACGCTGGCTAAATATACAAATCTTGTAAAAAATAATTAGTTATTTATATTTGTAATTAACGCATGTATCTATTTTCATACAGGTCGTGGCTAAAGGTTCACCATCCCTGATATAATTTATATAAAATATTTCTTATTTTATTACCAAGTGGTATTATTTTATATTTTCAAAATAAATATTAATTTAAATCTTTTTAATTATTTACTTTAATAATAGAGAATATGCATGTAGAGTAAATTTTTTATGAGGCTTTAATTGCTGTATAATTACATGTCTAACTTTATTTTTTTTTAATTTTACTCCTTTAATTTACAGATTTTAATTAATAAAAAGTGTTAAAAATGCGCGGGATATTTAAAATCGCAAAACGCAACGCTATTGGTCAAATGGAAACGAGACGTCATTTGTCATTTTGACATTTTTAGATTGTCAACAAAGGACTCGTACCTCTTGTAGCTCACAACGCTCAAAAATACAAATGGAACTGATTATGGAGCGTTGATGTCATTAAACAATGAAATACACAAATATCATTGGTTGCTATATGGTTGCTTTGACAATTGCGCCTTTCTCAACGTATCGATAGAGGTAATTAATGCCCTGTGGTCAACACCCACTTCGATCCACCTCTTGACATAGGTCGTTATCAGTGCTGTATGATCGAAAATAATGATTTCATTAGTAAAGTTTTCACGGCGACCATAACGACCATGGTCGGTATGTGGAACAGCTGAAGGAACATTTTAAGCGTTGAGAACCACAAGAGGAACGGGCCCTAAGAATCAAATACGTCATGAAACCCCAAAAAATAATCATTTAAAAATACAATAAAAATCATGCATATTCCCGATTACCTACTAGAGAATAAACTTAGTTCTTACCTATATTAGTATAATATATTACAGGATATTATCTCTATTAACATTTTTAAAAAGTCATAAGTATTTTAAAGTAAAGCTTAATTGGTCTATACCGGTGTTTCTATTATCCACTCGTTTGATCTTACAACCATAGACAAGGAATACTAAATTCTATTTCAAATAGGACAGTGTGGTGACACATATATAAAACCTAATTTGTAGTGTTATACTATACTTTTCTAAAAAAATATATATTAATTTTACTTATGTAAAAATATATTTAATGCTGTTATTATTTAATAACATGTAAGTACATCACTATTTTATTCAAATAAACATTTTCTTTCTTTCTAACAATCTTAGAATCACGATGTTAATTTATCTATTTACGAAATTTCTTCCATACCGTCTTATTTGAAACCGAATAAAATCATGTAGAATTTGAGCTTTTTAAAATTGCGTACCTTACTTCGCGATTGTCTTTCTAGTGTTGTTTTTCATTACCGATATCCTTAGTATGAAAATAAAAGAGAAATAATGTTTCAGATTTGATTTGATCGTAAAGTAACATTGTAAGTTGTATGTATAAGACATGTATTTTATATAATTATAAGAAGATAAGTATTGTAATTATACTATTGTTTTATATCAGAACATAGACAATAATAGAATATAGAATTAAACGTAATTATTAAATGTATTAAATAGATAGTTAGGTAGAAGAAAACAACTACTAAAGACATAGAGACCATACTAAAACAAAAGCGGAGTATCAACTCTCTGATTCATGTAAAGTACCTAATAGATTAGGCATATATGAGTATGTGTGAGAGAGAAAACGTATTTGGTTTCTGTTGTTTCGGACGTCAAAAGTATAAATTACCATATTCCATACTTTATTTTGTTGTATTTTACTAAATTATAAATATGTATTATCTAATCGTATAATAAGACGGCCTCCATTTATTGTAAATAACCAAATTAAACTTTAATTTTAGTAGTTTATATATATTTATTAATAATTTAGATGCAAATTTTCAGTTTAATTTTCTATTTTTTCGCGGTGCGTTTTCCCTCAGCCATTCACAATGGTTCTGGCTGAATGCACAAACCGTGCCAAGCCAAAATTGAACAAAGAAAAGGAAGACGGCCTCTGTAGCTGATGGCCGGTCCCAATACTTTACCAACTGTTCATTTTCCTTAATATCGGTTACAATTGGACATAAAGTCCGTAGATGTATTGTCAAATTTCTGTCGATGGTAAAACAAGTGAATGAATAGTAAGTAAGATATAGGCACCTGACCATGAGCGGGCTAAACTATGGCCAGCCTGTCGCATTGGACGTCAGAGGCATATGCGTATAGAACAGTAAGGCCGGATAGACAAGATTACCTAAGAAACTTCAGACTGTCTGTCATAGTTCGATTTTTTTTTGTAATACAGTCCCAGACACCTCCTAAAAATAACCCTAAATAGGCCAGAGTTCAGAGGTTACGATTCTTAGCATTGTTCGGAAATCGGATGTGTGTATATTCCACCTACTTCAATACAGATTTTATAGCTTTAGTTTTTGTTCTGAGATATTAAATTGTAAAACCACAAAATAATAAAAACGAACTACTTTGTAAATAGTGATGCGTATTTTGAACAATCATTGTTTTGAGTGAAGTATGTACTTTTATAGAGGTATAGGGTTTTTGGTGGGAGTTGATAGTGATGTTTTGGTTTTAAAATTTATTTTCAAATATATAATAATACTATAGCTGTTGTCAGCAGCTTCACTCGAATAGATTAAAAATAGTCATAGTTTGAGTAAAAGAATAACAGAAGTAGAATTTCCAAAAACGCCAATACGCCCAAATGTATATTATAATGGATTTACTTTGATAACATCTCTGTTATTACAAATGTCCATAGACGACGTAACCACCTTTCATCAGGTCAGCCTGTCTGCTTCTACCTACCTTATCTAATGCGTCTATGTAGACCCCATAAAGCAGCATGGCTGGTATAATTTTTGTAATAAAACTGTGAAGTATGTATGTATACAAATTATGGGAAGTTCTGTACATTATATGATGATGCATAAAACAATCTTGTTTTCGCCGCCATTGTGTTTTGCATACATTACAACATAATAAGCGAGAATAATGACACAGTGACATCTAGTTAATGCTGGGGATTTCTAAACTGTTACATTTTTTGTTGAGTGAGTGTCTCGCGCGTAATGTTTATTATTTTTCCCTGCTGCAGCTGGAATAACTATTGGGGTTACCTAAACGGCGTTCACTAGTTCGCACAATACCACATTTTTCAAGATATAGTATTAAACTAAGACAGAAGTACCTACTTGTGCGACTACTATAAATCCATGTTTGCTGTCTCGATTCATACATATACGAAATATATATCGCGTCTAGAGTTGCCAAGTGTCTGGTTTTCAACCGGCCAATCCGGTTTTCTTCGTCTTGGTCCGGTTAAGATAATATTAGTAAACCGTACAAAAGATTATCCGGTTTTAATACAAAGTCGTTAATTATCTTACCAACTTGAAAGAGTACTCGAACGTTTGGTTCGACGCGCCGCCACCCCGAATTGTCCGTTTTTTAAAATATAACCCTTAGTTGCACTCAATCCAAAGATGCCATCTCAAGCAATAAATCTGTATTAAAAGCAGTGGCATCGAGTACTAAATATATGAAAAAGTAAATTGGCCCTAATTTAGCATTCGATGCAAAAGTTTCTATGAAGTTAGTTTTCAGTAAATTTATATATAATAAAATAAAATGAAAACTTGTCGGGTTTTTTTCGAACATATCTGGCAACCTCAAGTGCATCATCTGTTTTGTTAGTATTGCACGTCAAAAATGGCGAAGCATTGTCACTACACTATAATGTGTTAACTGTAAAATCTTTACAATTATGAAATGCTTGCAAATGGACTGTAGGACAACCTACAGGACACAGAAGAAGAGACCCACCATCTTATCTCAAAAAAGGAAAGATAAAAAGGTTTTTTGTTTTAAAAAATAGTGACGTAATTACATTGTTTACATATTATTATTATATACACAGCATATTTAAGAATTAAAAAGACATCATTTTTATATAAAAAATATTTTTGTTTATGTACGAAACTTTTTGTCTAAATCAAAACTTTGATGTGAAAAATTTGTAATTTTTCTGTTACCTATGATTTTTGTAATACTAATAAGTCTGAAGTGATTTCTATACATTTATATCTTTAAAAATGTGGTAATGTGAGTGTAATACCGAACACCATTTAGGTCTTTAAGGTGGTCCTAAACTAAAGCTAGATTCATGCAACATGTAAAAATGAATTAAGACATCCTTAAGATTTATAGAAAATATTTTATATTAATAGGTATTTTCCTTATATTAATATTAATGTAAGTATTTTAAAAATGTAAATTGTAATCTAGTTGTTAAGGTATTTTGGCTAATTAATGAACAAACAAATTGTGATATTCCAAACATATTAAACTATTTATGATAAAATAATTACTTGAATAAAGTGCATTAAATATTCATAATAATATTAATTACGACTTTCATTTGTTTTCTAATCTTTTTAAACACTTCGATGGTTATTTTATTTAGGTTTATGGCTTGGCAACTAGGCCTTTAAGCCAGATCTTAGTTTACAATAGAGTTTCTTCATTTTCTTAAGCCTATGTGTAGCACAGCTGAACTGTAGGTAATCAGCTAGTGCCATTCAACGGAGTTCTTGTGACAACTCAAAAAGCCACATTTGACTAGACAGTTCACATTTCTCACAAAACACATAATTACTACTCAAAAACTATCAATATCCTACAACTATTGTTCATTTTAGAGTAATTTTACATATTTTTAGAAAATAAAACTGCACAGCACAACATCTCCTTTCAGTATCCGCCAAAAACTCCCACTTCGATGGGAACCTAACATAGCCTACAGAGAAACCTTGAAACCGATTTAAATACAATCCTCTAAAACCGGTTTTATTCAACTACCAAGTCAAACCAGTTTATTCCGTTTGAAGAGGAAGTATCGTCCCCGCTCTCTGAACATATGCTGGTGTGCGACTAAAAACTGTTGTACCTGGTTAGGCTTTGGACGTGTACGCAGGGCCGGATTTACCTTAAGTGCCGCCCTAGGGTACCTTGAAAAATACCGCCCTATTATGTATGCACTGTAACTAGACTTTAAAACGTAAATATACAAATGAAAATTTAATTTTTAAGATTTGGTATGATTCCTGGTTTTTTCATGGTTTCTGGACAGAAGTGGGAGGCATTCAGCAAGTGTCTATTTACTTGAAATAATTAGATAACTGTATGCGCCATTCATTCCATTCGGTTGCTCCTTCCTATTCCAAAATCTCTCCCCTCTTGGAACGGAAGGAGTATCCCCATTCCGTTCCAAAAAGAGACGCTACTAAAGACGACAAAAAAAAGTTCAACTCAAAATCTTTCAAGAGGAGCTCATCAGTAATCCACCGCGCCGCGACATGTGTAGAACCTTAAAATAATTCAATTAGAAGATGTTGCTACAAATTGTTCAAGGTGCATATCTACCTTTTTATCTTTCAGTACCTGGACAGTAACTAATATGATTCATTCACGCTTAGATCATACGACATATAATAAATACCTTTATGGGTTAACCATATTTCAATTAATTTGGTTGAAAGGTGGAGATAAAGATACGATGACATTCATGTACTCGATTCAGTGTTAACAAGATTACTTTCTTTATCTGAGTTTAAAGGCAGAATAAACCGGATAACATCAGCATTAGAGATGTATGTTACCCAACTGAATTGTGCATATTTTATTAAAATTTATTTAGAGCTTTCTGCCATCTATTGTTGAGAAAGAAAAGTAAGTTCAAAGCATTTTAATAGACTACTAAGTAGATTAAATACTCACCAAAAGATGGCAGGGTTTACGATAATAAAGGCAAATTCTACGATTTTTTATTCTAACACGAAACTAATAAAAGAAAATTCATTTAGTTTTCCAAATACTGCATTTGAGAAAATAAGAACGATATTTTGTAAAAATATATCGACCAACAACGTCATAATTATATAGTTAAGAATTTATCATTGATCTATTCAACATGGGCAAGTTTTTGTAAAGAAATATAATTCTTTTTTATGATAGTCTAGTTGGTTTTGTTTCTATTCTACTTTCAAATAAAACAAACGAATATTATGTAATATCTGCATTTATTGTTTACCTATAAAGGCTAGAATTACGTTGGAAAATATAGATCGGTTTCGCCATCTGTTGTCGAAAAACGACAACAAAATATTAATTGTTAGAATATCAGCCTGATTTTTCATGCAAAATGTGAAAACTACTTTGTTATATTAGAATACGAGTCGAAAGAATCTACGCCAAGAAGCTTATAAGCTTCTTGGTCTACGCATAGAAGGCTGCACTCTCCCTCTATCTTGTCGTTGATATGTGTAGTTACCGGTACTAACGGGTGGGTCTAATTATTGTAATATTAACATATTGTGGTTATTAATATATAAGTCTTAAACAGTGTTATGAAATCTTTTATTATTGAAGCATGCTTTCACACGTAAAAATTCTTATGCTAGATATACCCTTTAGAAGTCCCCCGGAAGTGGAAAAGCCTTTGTGTGAGGCCCCCTCGTGACAGAGCACAAGTAGTTGAAACTACCCGTATATATAAAGTACTCTGTGGTTGAAACTGCTTTCCGCTTTCCTGTAGCCCTGACATTATGTTATGTGAAAAAAGTGTAAATACAAAAATTGTATATCTTTTTATTACCTACAACTTAACTTACTTAAACTTTAACTTTTTTCCATAGGACTTGTAGTTTTGCCGGAAATCGAGATAAACCGTTTTGTACCCTTAAAAACTCATCCCCTTCAACTTCCCGACCTCGGATCGCCCGTAAATTATTTTTCCTTTCATTTTTGTTATACAGGGTGGCGCAATAGAACGTGCATATTGCATCATCTTTTTTCGGGGGGTAGAAAGTGCGCGGGCGGGGGAGCCTGCATCGTCGGGTAGGCGGGCTCATGGAGTTTTAGTCACTATGAGTCACTTCGACGGGAAGCGTCGCGCATTTTGCGTGCGCGCATTTTACGAGAACTCTCGTTCATACATCGTTACTAGGCATTTATATTGTTCTGAATATGGACTACGGCAAATTAGTGAAGCTCCGAGTGCTAATTTAATTAAAATATGGGTACAGCGTTTTGAAGAGACTGGTTCAACGTTTAAACCACAAGCAAAAGGTCGTCCAAGAACATCTAGGACCGACGACAATATTGAGAGAGTTATGCAGTCTGTACGAGGAGATCCACAAATGTCTACTCGCAAGAGATCGTCTGTCTTACACTTATCGCGACGAAGTTTGCAACGAATTTTAAACTTGGATCTTAAACTGCATCCTTACAAGCTGCAGTTAACACAAGAATTGAAAGAGTCTGACTTCGGAGCAAGGCTCGCATTTGCTAATGAAATGCTTAATCGATTTTCCAATTTTGACAATATCCTTTTCTCAGATGAGGCCCACTTCCATATCAATGGGTTCGTAAACCGTCAAAATTGTCGTTACTGGAACAGTGAGAATCCCAAACTCAAGCACCAGAAACCACTGCATAGTCCTAAAGTGACAGTATGGGCAGCAATCTCTGGTAGAGGAATAATTGGACCGTTTTTCTTTGAAAATGCGCGGGGGCAAAACGTCACTGTTAATACCGAACGCTATGTTGCGATGTTGGAAGGTTTTTTGGCTCCAGAGCTTGAAAATTCAAGAATAGTGAATTCTAGGACTTGGTTTCAACAAGACGGAGCTACCTGTCACACATCAAATGACTCCATGGCGGTTGTGAAACAGATGTTCCCTGGCAGACTGATTTCGAAAAGAGGTGATATCCCATGGCCCACACGTAGTCCAGACGTGACGCCTCCTGACTTTTATTTGTGGGGATACCTCAAGAACAAAGTCTACAGCAATAATCCGAAAAACATCGATCAGCTCAAGGAGAATATCCGTGGTGAAATGGCAGCAATTACACCAGCATTACTGAAGAAAGTTTTCAATGACTTCCGTTTGCGATTAGAGGAGTGTCGTCGTAGAGAGGGTCATCATTTAGACGATGTTATTTTTAAAAAATAAACTTCAGTTATTTCTTAATAATACCTCAGTTTTATTTTAACTATACCTTTTGTATTTATTTTTTAATCAATATTTTAAATATGCACGTTCTATTGCGCCACCCTGTATTCTTTTCCTACTATCAATTTTTTTCACTTTTTACCATTTTCGAAGGCTTTTTAGCACTGGTCTAATAAAGCCTTCTGTAATTTTATAAGTAGGTAGGTATATCAGTTGAATCGACATTTCGTATCCCTATTAACAAAATAACAATTTATAATTATAGAATATTGTAAAAATATGTACGAAATAAAATACTTTTTTAATTTATGCTTATTTATTTACAAAAATACTTCTTTAAAGTTATTCCCTACAAGTGCACTTGATTGAAATGCCCGAGCATCGTGTCAACGTGGTTCAGAGTGAATTACAAGAATGACCATCCGTATATCGAACCAAAGTGGCTTCCAGCCTTTGGAGGTTCATTATTAAAATGGACAACGTCATCAGGATTTTTTCGATCGTCTCGCTCAACGTACATGCCTGCTACCATCGCTATTATAGCTAACATTAAGATGACGAATGTGAACTGAAACAAAACCAAAGTATTAAGATTGGAAAAGTGCTTGACAGTCCAAACACATTAAACGTCATTTGGCTACTGAACCATAAAAATAAATTACTTTTTTATTTTATTTATAATTTTATTCCAGGAAACATATCCCATAGTTATAATACATATACACAATTACATTAACTAGTGGTCGCGCGTGCTCGAAATTCTACGATAATAATTAATGTCAAAGACTATACTTCTATAATCACAGATTTCGCCAAGGCTACACTGTTGATTTGACTTGAACAATAAACAAAAGAGTATATATAATAACTTTGTACCCCACAAAGTTCACGTAATAATATATAGATTATTACATTTATAAAAATTACATATACATACATATTCACCGTCACACTCTAACTAAGACAAGCCAAGACCTTACAGTTTTAAAAATCAGTCTGCAATCAGCTTTATAATAATTTCTAATACTGTTATATATACTTATGTTTGTATTGTCATGTATACGTGTGTACAGGTATGTGTATATACATATGTATATATTTTGTACTTATATATATTGTGATAGAAGATACCTGTTCACGCGATACTTGAAGACACCTACATTGTATTCTTCAGGACAAAATAGACGACGGTAACGAGTTCCTCTCGTCAATGTTATACATGATCAAAGTGGAAGCATAGCGTTTGGTCCACTTTGTTGGTATTACTACATCATACATCGGTGTTGTAAGCTCGTAAGTCTGCTTGTCCGGTGGTAAAATGGTGAGGGAGGAATTAAGTCATGCAATTCCGTGACACACTCGCCGAAGTGTAGAATATTTTATATACCAGTTTCACTGGTGTGCAAGTAAGCAGGATCTTAATCGACAAACTTATTTAAATAGTTAGTTCTTATTTATTTAATCAAGTACCTTTTATGCAACTTGAATAATATCTATTAATAATATAGATGTCTGTTTTTTTATTATTATTTCAATCTATGTATGTCAATTATATGATGTCTTTAATTAAAATATTGTTATTAATTATCTATTGATATTGTTTCATATTTGTCATTAAGGAATTCGTTTGTGGAATAATATGATTTGTCTATTAATAATTTCTTCAGATTTGTTTTAAATGTATGAATTAGTATTGTTTTTAACGGTTTTGGTAGTTTATTAAATATTGCAGGTGCCATTTCGTAAACACTCTTATCCAACAGTGCTGTATTTAATAAATAATAATTTAGATGATACTCACGTGCCTCATTGTAAAAGATGGAATACACAACTGTCTTATAAAATCTTCTGTCTAGCTTGTTTTATACAAGTTAAGTGATTATCTGCATAAAAAAACTAGCAACCTGTTCTAAATATATCCTTGATATTTTCTTATTATTAAATCTAGTTATCGTGACCTTTTTCTATATACTTGGAGTATTAAACTTGTTTTCACAAACATTGGATTTATTTATTGACTATATTGCATTATTACATTTATTTTTGTTACTGGAAGGTTTCACGCTAATTTTTGCACCTCAGCGTCTAGTATGGTTAAGACAGCCCTATGTATTTATCTTATTTATAAAATACATATGTGATTACTTCTTATGGGAGGGTAAACCACTTCGTTACGTAACGCGTTACGGCGCCATTTTGTCTGGATTCCCCTTCTCTCACGCATACGACAGCGGTAGGCAGGCTTCTCCTCTCATTGTAACCCACAACGCTCTAGTTGTTTATAATTAGTAAGTATTAGTAATAAACTTAAATAGTAATAACTTAAGTTTTTCTCAAGTTACACAATTTTAATATTAAATAGTTCAACTTCGATTAGTTTAAGTAATCACTTCTGTCGGGCGTCCCGAGACGCATTTTAGTTTTTTTTAATTCTTAGATTTACTTATATCAAGTTACATAATGATTGTATTTATATCTTCACGAGTAAATGTCGCGACAAGCTTTTTTGATTTAAAGTTAATTCTATTCTCTTTAAATTTAAAAAGCTTGTTTTTAAATATATATTTTTAATTTTTAAGATGTTTATTAAAAACAAATTTTGTTTAAATTTAAAGTATTGTGTATAACTAATAGAATAAATAAAAACCTGTATATTCCGTACACACGAAACCGCTGACGCTAATAGTATAATGTACACAACTAAAGGCAGCACACTTCAGTTGTTGAGTAAATGTTTGTTGCATAACAATAAATAAGTATAAATTACATAGACTTTTTTTTTTTTTTTGTTTGAGGCGAGGAAAAATGCTGACCGATTTACGCACTCTCAGGGCCGTCACTAGGAAACGGCGCGCATCCATCGGGGGCGATAACGCTAGCAATAGTATGCTTTTTTGCGCTTCGTCCGCGATGGCTTGACACTGAGGAGTGTGGAAGACTCAGAGCGATGCCGCACGGGCGAGCAACCTCAATACCCACTAAAAAACCTCTCCTCCCGTCGACCCTGCGCTTTGTTGTGAAGGAAAGACTGAGATATAGAACATAGTTACGCAACAGTCGATCCAGCGCAATAAAGTGCCTGGAGTGTGCCCTGGGAGAACACACCCCACTTCGAAACGGGGGCTGAATCCCTTGCGTTGCCTAGTAGCAAGGGGCCCCTAAATTACATAGACTTACCCAAACATATGTCAAACACTACGTCCGCCTTTGGCTTCATAAGTATTTTGCATATCTTGAAACCACCTCAACCAATCACTTACACCAATTTAGTAATTCTTGGGATGGCCGCCATTTTAATGTAAGTTTACCAACTCACTGCACTTGCCAAAAATCCATTATTTTTTTATATGTGCGTTTATTTAACACCGCAAACGAAACCCGACGACACAATGGCGGCATCTTCATGAAGTAAACCATAGTTGAGAGGAAAAGAGACACACACACCAGCAGGCCTTTTTTGCCACTTCTTTTTTTATTTATTGCAGGAGTTCAGCAGACAGGCAGACGACCCACTTGATGGAAAGCGGTTACCATCGCCTATGGACACCTGCAACACCAAAGGTGTTACAAATGCGCTACTTTTCTCTTAAAGGAGACTGGAACCTGGTCAACAATGCCGAAACACAACACAAGGTTGTTATGGCGACATACTTTAGCCCAGGGGTGGTAGCCATCCAGTCGGGCAAATGCCCTACCACCTGGTTGTGGGTTGTTTTGTCGCTTCTTACGACAGACCGCCCGGCCGCAGGAAATTGTATTATTTCTCCGTTCCTGCACGGATAGAATTTGGGACCCCCTTTAGATCCCCTTTTTTGGGACACGCTAATTCTCGAAAGTTGTTAGTCTATATTTTTTTATTTGTTTGTTGTCTACGATTTTGTATTTGGATAATTTTGATTTACTTAAGAAAATCAAAAATTATTGGGAAAGGTTATTGTTTTTTTTCTTTTATTTTCAGTTTTTTGGCAATTTATCGATATTTTCGAAATTTCCTTGAAGGGCACTGCGTGCCCCACAAGAAAGGCCTGCATACCAGTATACAAAAGAGAAGGAAATATGCATGCATCAAGCATATGTATTGAAGCATGAACAAGAGATAGAGATAGATCATTGTTCAGCATTAAATAATAAACAAATACAAATATCAATATTTGGAACCTTTTACAATAAAATAAAGAAGAAAAATAAGAATCAAATAGAAACTTATGAAACCTTTTTAAGTACTAAAGTCATTTATTTTATTTTATTTTTTTTGTCTTCTTTCGGTTTAAGAGAATAATTCAAATAATAAGTAAACAAGAGCTATAAAAAAAAATATTTATTTCGTAAAACAAATATTTAATCACAGATACTTTCAATCTTACATCTCACAATAGTCCTGTGCTCCAACTATGCTATTATAATATCGTCAGAATGGTCGACCACTGACGTTATAGTGGTTGTTTTTCATACAAAAGTAACTAAAAGTAACAGCAGAATTGCGGCCTTGCTTCGCTTCGCCCTTTTCAGAGGATTTCCATATTTTCTTTCTTCCATAATACGAACTTTATATCTTGTAAGATCTTCTTATTTTGTACATCAATTCCTTTTCAGCACCATCATTGCTTTTCTAATTTTGAATGCTTCTATAAGTTCCTGTAAATACAAATTTATATCACTGAGAGTTTGTGATGGATAGTCAAAGGGTATCGTATCGCTGTATAGTTTGTTTGTTTTACGAAAATTGGTCAAGTGCGTGTCATCCGTCCATCCTTATAAAAGATGCGCGTTAAAATATCGCGATATAATTATGCCCATATTTAAAATGTGATCTAAACACACTCTCTCACCTACCCACGCACGCCCACACAACACGCGCGCGCTCACTCACTTACACCCAGATAGAGAGAGACACACACGCGAGCACTCATGTATAAACTTGCATGTACACGCTAACATACAAGTTTACGTATACGTTATCATTCAAGTATACGCACGCACGCACGCACGCACACACACACACACACACACACACACACACACACACACACACACACACACACACACACACACACACACACACACACACAGAAATAGAGAGAGAGAGAGAGAGAGAGAGAGAGACACACACGCGAGCACTCATGTATAAACTTGCATGTACACGCTAACATGTATACGCACGCACGCACGCACGCACGCACACTCTCTCTCTCTCCCTCTCTCACACACACACACACACACACACACACACACACACACACACACACACACACACATACACACACACACACATACACACACACACAGAAATAGAGAGAGAGAGACACACACGCGAGCACTCATGTATAAACTTGCATGTGCACGCTAACATGTACACTCACACTTAGCCACTCTTCGCTATTTGGGCTCAGAACCGTACAATATCATACCTGCCACCGCTTCATGTCCAAGGAAACAATGAACTGATTCTCATTAGAGATATCTTTCTGCTCGCCCTGTTGGGCCACTGGCGTTATGAAAGGCAACTCATATTCTTCATCTGAAAATCATAAAATAATACGTTTGTAACGTTTCGGACGAGTCGCAAGTTGATTTGTTTTATTCATAATGTTATATAAGGGAAATCCTTAAATTACGGAAAAATAGTTTGGAATTTCTGCTCTAAACAATTCCTCCTATATGACCCCTCCATCTCATTTTCTTTATCCTATCCCGTCCTCTCTATTCTATCCTAAAGGCTGGAAATGCGTTGGCGTCGCTTCCCATGTTGCTGTAGTGGAACACTTACAAGCTAATAGCCGCAAACGGTTCCCGGAACGTAAAAAGAATATATAAAGTTTCCAATAATAATAGATAGACTCATAGGCCTACGGGGTATAACAATAGCCTCGCAGGGTGAACTTCCCTTCAGACGGAAAAATAACAGGGCCGGATCTAGGGAGGGGAGGGGGTTGCGGGCAAACCGGGACCCATACCCTGGGCGGCAAATTCAAACTTCGCAGACAAATACACAACAAAACTTTGACTACTGAGACGTCCAGTGCTTTAAGCATATAAAATAATTTTCGCGTGGCGTGTAGGCGTAGGTTTAAAACCACAGACGCACACGTGTCCATCGGTGGACGTCAGATAGCTGAAATGATGATGATGCCTATGATTAAGGTAAAAATGTATTTTTTTTGCCCCTGGAAAAAAATTAAGATCCATGTCTGATAAATAAAAATATATTTAAAAGAAGTGAAAGTAAAATCTATGACAACTCACCAAGGTCAACGGACACCATGCCGTCCCTGACGAGAAAGGACACGTGGTACACGTTCTCGATGGTCCGGCTGAAGCTGTCCGGGTCGAGCACCACGTGGAAGTAGCTCATGGGCCGGCCGCCGTTCGCCTTGTGCTGCTTAACGATGAACCGGTTCACGCGACTGACCATCTCTGAGCCCTCCTCTGTTTTCTCCAATCTGCGAAATTCTATTTATTTGTGCTAGTGTAATGTAATAGTGTGAATGGAGCGTTAGGTAAACTTCTAGGCGCTAAGAACCTCAGCCAGAAGGCCCAGCTTGCCATACACAACGCGATGCTGGTACCTACGCTCACGTATGGAAGCGAGACTTGGGTATGGAAGAGAGAGCATGAAAGTAGAGTAAACGCGGTCGAGATGTGAGCACTGCGCTCGCGGACCGCGTTCGTAATACCGAAGTAAGAAAGAGAGTTGGTCTGAAAGAGAGTGTCGGGGTGAAGGTAAGGAAAGGAATGCTCCGGTGGTTCGGGCATGTGGAACGAATGTATGATGAAAGAATGACTAAACAGATATACAATGCAAAAGTGGATGGATGCAGAAGTCGCGGAAGGCCACGACACACCTTCCATGATCAAATTGATCGTGTACTAGCAGAAGGTGATGTCAGGAGCCTTAAGAACAGACGAGCGTGCATGATAAGAGCTATGAATGTCAAAGAAGCAAGTGAGGTGTGTAAGAATAAGCCTGAATGGCGCTCTGTTGCTCGTGCCTACCCCGCAAGGAACCTCGCGTGAAGTTATGTATGTGTATGAAGTGTAATGTATTGTTACGAGTGCTGGACTCGAATTTAAATGCCGTTGGAATTACTATAGAATTTATTAGAACTATACAAACACGTATAACACAGGTACAAATATAACTGGTCACAACCAGTACAAACTGCACGATCCAATAACACGCGCAAAGTCCGTCACTATATCGCTTATCGAATGTTCTACACACGTCTTGCTCGTGTCGTAATCGTCGCGTGACTGGCTCTCCAAAAGTAAACAAAAGAGGTCCAAATGCGGGAAAGGTAATAAACCAGGTGTGCATTTACTTTGTCGGCGTGTAACGGTATTCTCATTTGTGTTGTAGTTCTAAATAATTTTATTTTCTTTCTTTTCGAAGATTGGAACAACATCCAGGGGTGGTAAGAAGTTTAATAATTTGTTTTAAAAGTGAAGTGAGTCAACGATTATGGTGGTGATAGTTGTCTATAGTAAATGAACCATAATTTTTTAAACTGCAATATATAAAATTGCATGTAGAGTTCACCTGTAAGTACAGTGATGCAAACCGGCGTTGCCGGTGTTTTACTGTCATTGAACCATTGATATATAAAAAACCCTGGATACACATTGTCGAATAAAAGTAACGCTCGGAAGTGTCCCAAGCACTCACCAATTATACATACGTAGTTATAGTTATTCTGAAGCATATATTTTTGCAAGTTGAACCTTACGCAAATTGTATAAAGTTGTTTTTACAACGCAAGTGTTCGAAAATTTACGACTGACGGTTGTCGGCAGGACAAGGCATTGAGTGGAGACGAACATTTATATTTTTTTTTTTTCTTGCGACATTTTTTTTGTATTTTAAGTTTGTTAAATTGTGTTTTAGAACACACACACACATGATTATACTTTTGTTTGAGCGTAAATATTTTTTTGGATAGGACATGGATACATCAATAAAACAAATATTAACTGTTATAATCATTTATTTATATTAAACGTATTAATTATTAAAACATGTGACGTTCACCCCTGATCCAAAGGTCAAAGAATGAAATGAAATCAAATGAAAGAACATTTGATTAAATGAGTAAAATATATAATATTGGCCATAAATCGTGATCATCTAGTAGCAGGAACCCTTCGCTGCAATACCGTTAACCATATGTTCACAAAGTAGGTTATATAGAAGTGCTGTTCAAGAAACCGGTAGACTCTATAATATATATAATAATTTGTAGTAATATATTGTAAGTGTAAAATGTTATGTTTTTTATGAACAATGACAAATATATCATCTTATGACATAAGCTCATCACCTGAGCACGCCTTGCCTTAAATCCGAAAGTATTTCTATGAACATATAATAAATTATATAATTTTGTGTAAGGCACCCCTCCTTGTCCACCCAGCTGATGCTATGCTACAGCATTATCTATCAGTAAACGAGCTCAAATCAAGACTAAGGAAGAACCTCCAGACTTTTAATTAGAATTTATTGAAATCAATTATAAACATTATCTAAAGCTTCGTCGGTTCACAACGTACTATAGCTGGCGGCACTAAGGTTCTGTTCGTTCTTCATCGCAGTTACTTACAATCTTTAGTTCTTGTGACATACATGACATATCCTGTAAAAAATAATTGAATGAAGATACGATACTACTAGTATTTGACAAATTTATTTTTCTGGTTAACGAGTTACTTACTACTACGCGAGGAACAGCCGTTTTACGAAGATGTTTTATACCCTTTGCAGTGACATACACATCTTCGCCCAAAAAATGTTCTGAACAAACGACGCTTGAATTATTCGGCTTAAAAAATTCTTCACGCCTTTGTCGACTAACAAGTAATCTCCATTCTTCACATTGTATAGGATCACGAGGAAAACTAAAATATAAAAAATACGCTATTAAGTTTACAAGCAGTTTTTAATATGACGTGTTGCGCCAAAGCGACACTCACAGACTACGCGACACTTCTGACATTAGCATGCCGCATGTCGCGAACCCATAAGTTGTTCCATAATTAATCCATATACATTATAATATTTACGAACATTAAAAAAAATCGTCAATTTGACTACCTCTTCTCCTATATTAAATTATATAACGTAACCATACTTGTCAAAACTAAATACAAAAAGGTTTAAAAGTACATAAACTCATTAATTAAAAAAATAAACACAAAAAAAAAAATCGAGTCCATTGACAAGAACAAGGTAATTTTTGTTATGCGACCGTTTAGTGAAGTTTTTAGACAAATTAAATCAAAATCACATATTGCTTCCTATATTCAGGTATAAAAACAACAAAAAGTAATCAATAAACTCTTTTACTTACCGAAAATGTGAGATATCCCATCCATTTTTAACCTTTTTGACGTAATATTCTTGCAATTTGTGAGAGAACACTTCGGCATTTTGAACGAGTGCACCTAGAGGCGGGCGACGCGAGACTATTTGAAATGAGCGCACTATTTAGAATGTTGCGCTCATTTTATGAGGACGGTTTTGAGGCGTTGTTTGTGCATCTGGGGTTTTTAATATACCAATTGCATTGAACCCATTGAATTTGAGTGATCTATTGTTCACACTAATCGCTTTGTTCACGCCGCCGTCATAAAACCCTCTTTCCTCTGTTGGTATTTCATGTGAATTCTTGTAAGCCATCAAGAACCAAGGCCATGTTTAATTTACAAATGAATGAGGAACGGTCAGTCGAGAAGCGCGCCAGTAGTGTTCTGACTGCGAACGAGGCGTTACGTAGTGCACTTTCGGAGCGAGTATCTCTTATTACGACGAACTTGGCGCGATTTATGTGACACCGATTTTTGCCTTACGGTTTGATTTTGTTATATCATGTACATCCTTAGCATTCGAGCAAGTAGGTAAACCAATTAAATTAATTTAAAAAAATAACGATTGTTTTTGCTAGCAAAGCCCTCTTTCATCATTAGCGAGGCATACCTTTCGACGGCTTCTGGGGCCTTCAGTTCGGCGGCCTGCTGGCGCTCCACTCTCCGCCTGGGAGCCCTAGGCCTCTGCTCGGGAGGCGTCGGCGCGAACGTCCCGTACAAGAAGCCCAATTGTGGCACTTCCTTTGGGAACATCAACTCCCAAAACTCAGGGTTTTCACGCTAAATAAAAAACTTATTTAAATATACCTATGTATCACAATAAATTCTAAACACTATATTTTGTCCTTAAATAGCTATGTCTGATTAAAACAATATAATCATGCTAATACATTTATTATAATCACTGTTTTTTTAAATATATTATTGTATATATTCACATGTTACTTTTACCAACCGGAAAACGGCTCCACCGGCAAGAGCACACATGTTAAATGATGAATAGACGTAACACTTACAATATGTTGGGCCAGTTCATGCTTGTCATATGTGTTGATGTTGCCGCTGACTCCTTCAGTGTAGCGCACCGCCAGAACGCTGGTTGCCTTCAGCACCCTTGAATCCAAGTACCCCTCGCCTGGTCCCAATTAAATTCATACGTATATAGTCAAATATGGTAATATTTGAACATTATACGTATTATTTCGATGGTGATATTATTGATTTGATGGGGATTATTTTGTTTCGTGTTATCATGAAACAAAATAATCACTCAATTAAAAAAGTAACTCTAGCACGCGCTTCTATTGGCACCACCTGTCAGTTCTTGTTGTTACAGAAAATATCAATTAGAACTTCCAATCAATGTGGCAGAGTTATGCTAGAATCTTTAGCTTGATTACATGACAGGCAGAGCCATGCTAGATTCATTAGCTTGCTTACAGAGGGCTATCTCAATCATTAATCAGTCATATCGGTATGAAATAGCCATAACCCAATCAGGTTTCTGATGAGTGAGCATTCCAATGGCCAAATTCCACCTCCCTGATCCCAGCTTTCCTATTACATACATATTAAATAGAAAGTATAGTACCAAGACCCTAAAATACATTATTGTACTAGATACATGAGTTGTATAAGTTTTAAAAGGCATAAACACCTACCCGGATGTTTAACCCTCTCCTCCAGTCCCCCATCAGCAAGCAACTCCTGCACTTCTTGGACCGCATGTGAAGTTTTCTCCATACACTCATCATTACAGTTTTCATCTCCTGTAAAGTGAAAAAAGCATATTTTAAAAATTAAAAAAAAAGTTTTTTTTTTTTATTTGTGATACTGGCTGTTACGAACTCTTTCGTACTTATTTTTAAATATACTATGTTAGATAGGAGAATGACATTTCTGTTTACCTTAGTTACCAAATATACATGTATTTTTAACCATCGTTGACCAGCGTATTATTTCTCAATATCCTTACTACATTCATACAGTCCCTAACACTGGCATTAGGCACAAGCTCAAAGAAAGTGTTTACTGTCAGTGTCACCTGTAGACATCTCCAACACCGGTAAAAGTCTACACATCAGGGTCCTTAGAATGGGATAGGGATAGCGTAGTAGGAATGGACAGCAAGAATGGCATAAATAATAAGAGGTAGGGTATAGTTATAGAGAGCATTAATTTATTATGAACAGATCAGATTTTTTTTATAAGGGTTTGTGGTTCTTCTTCTCCAAGCGGGCGGTTTCCGCAACTTAATGGCATAGTTATTTTGCGTGCGAGGGTGGATGAGGGTTTACTCCATCTAACCCAGCTCCTCCAGGAAGTCCACCACTCTCTAGACATCGCTGACGACTTCTTGAAGGCTACCTGGGGCACCCAGATACTTCACCCTGTCTTGGGCCACCTCCCCGATTTCAAACAGAACATGGGCGGCTGTTTCGTCCACCTCCAGGCATGCTCTGCACAGGAGGCTGTCAGTGACACCTATATTGAAAAGATGTCTCTTAAAATTGCCATGTGCAGTGGCTGCTCTAATGAATAGTCTCAGCCGGGACCAACTGAGCTTTAAGATATTCCTGGAGAAATGCAGGTTTACTCGAGGCACTGCCTGCAGTCCTCCAGGTTGTCCCAAAGTTGTTGATGTAGTGCCCTTGTCCTCTGATTTATGTAATTTCTAAACCAACTGAGTGGCAAAGGCAGGAAAAGTTACGATCCAACTGGTTGGGTTTCGGATCTTCTCCTTGCCAGTTGATCTGCCGCATCATTTCCTCGGGCATGACTGTCCCAAGGTATTGTTCTTACCTGCCGCCTCATTTAGATTCAGGTTTGTGGTTATTTTTTCTCATAATCACTCAGAACTCACTTTATATCTCAAAAGTATGTCCTATAGCCTATAACTATACACAATCTATAACACACCCAGAATAAGAGTGATAGAATAGGGAAGATGGAATAGCAGTAGGGGGAAGTACTCGAATTGAAAATGAAACGATTTATTCTTGTTGTCTCTCTTTGTTTATATAGGATTTGTATGAAAGAGAAAGTCTCTTTATTTTGATATATGAATTGTCTTCCATGATCACGGCCACAGAAAAGTGTCCGAAATGTCGGAATAAAAAAATCAAATAATTGAATACACTTAAAACAGTTCACTTTTTTGGTTTATGGCTCCAACGCACTTGGCATCGATTTTGCCAATATCAGAGTACAATATGAGCGACAAGTGATTATAAAAAATTAAAAACTTAATGGAGGGGGGGAGATAATTTTGACCGGTACTCGTTTTCTGTTAAAAATCTGAGGACAAACAAATGGTTATATTAGACTAACTACTTATGACGAAATGTTATTTATTGTTAGTGTTAACTATTTAAGAGGGGAAATATGGACAGTATTAGTGGGAAAGGATAATTCTATAGATAAATGTTATTTAGAGTTAAAAATTTACATAAAGTATATACATATTTGCAATGAACTAAAGTAAGAAGATAATTAAGGTTAATGGGACGAGGGATATCTGCTGGTAGGATGTCATAAAGAGGAATAGAGATATTCGGGCACTGAAAAAAGATGTGTTCTAATGAACCCTCATCCAGGCCACACTCGCACAGAGAATGATCACGAACTCTAATCTTGACCAAAAACACCGGAGAGCAAATGCGACCCAGTCGGAGACGGACTATAGCCGTAGTAACTTTTTTGGATAGGTTCCGGAATCGGAAGAACCAAGATGTGTGCGTAATGTACGGTTGTAATTGGCCATAAAACTTGCCAGTTGAGATACGAGATTGTTGCCATATGTCATTCCATGTTTTGAACATATCTGGTTTGGCTGCTAGACGGAGATCCCTGGGAAAACATTTGTGGTACTTATTGCACCCTGTGACGGAAGCTTGCTTAGCGCACCTGTCGGCGGTCTCGTTACCGTAAATACCTGAGTGTCCTGGAATCCATGCCAACACTACTTCAAGTCCTAGGTCATGACAATTTTTAAGGGTGCTTTTAATTTGGAGTGTTAGGGTAAAGTTTTCTTTTGAGCGAAAGGGAAGTTTAGATAAGTCTTGTAAACAACTAAGGGAGTCTGTAAGAATTATTGATTTATTAATACGGTGTGATTCTACATAAAGGGCCTCGAGGATGGCAATAGCCTCACCAGTAAACACTGAGCTGTGGGATGGAATTTTATAGCTAAGAATAATTCTGTATTTGGGGATCCAGACAGCAGCACCTACACAGCTGTCTGGGGATAGTTTAGAAGCATCCGTAAAAATAGGCAGCCAACCATGCCAGTTCCTATGTAATATGCTGTTAAAAATTTGATTTGCTCCGATAGAATTCTTTTCAACACCGAAATCAAGTATGATTTTAGGTCTGAAAAGCAAGTCATCAAATTTGATTTGGAAGAGTGGATTTCTATAGTTTTGAACCAAACCTGAAGGGAGGTTTAGGAATTTTTGATAAGATTTGAGTAGAGGAGGGAGAGACTTGTGATTCCAGTAGGATGAGGATGATGCTAATTGATGATCACTAAGACTGGGCACAAGGGGATGTTGTGAAAGTTCTATTACTCTATAAAAAAATCGGTCAGCTAGGAACTGTCTGCGAAGTGAGCAAGGTGGTTCTAAACATTCTACTTGGAGTGCATTGGTGGGGGAAGATTTCATGGCGCCAGTAATTATTCTGAGGCACTTTGCTTGTAGTCGGTTCAGTTTTGTCAGGGAGAGTTTGCTACATGGTTCCAGCAAGAAGCTTCCATAGTCTACGTGACTTCTAATAATGGCATTGTTGAGCAGTTTTTGGCAATATGGGTGTGAACCCCATTTAACACCGGAAAGTGCTCGAAGGACATTAATATTTTTCTCAACTTTTTCACATATAAAATTTAAATGAGCAATACCTGACAGCTTAGAATCTAGGTATATGCCTAAAAATTTAACTTTGTCTTCAATTTTGATGGGGACATTATTAATTTTAATTTGAATGTTGGGTATTGATCTTTTACGAGTGAAGAGAACAGCACTACTTTTAGAGGGGGAAAGAGAAAGACCATGATCTGAAAGCCAAATATTAAGGTAAAAGAGGGCTGAGTTTATACGGGAGCAGGCATCTGAGAAGCAATTTGAAACAGCATACAAAGCTATGTCGTCCGCATATTGGAGTATCTTACAAAAGCAGTTGACTGATGTGTCTAGGTTGGCAGTATAGACATTGTACAGTATAGGGCTAAGAACAGACCCTTGTGGGAGGCCCTTCCATACCAATCTCGAGGGAAGAAATGTTCCACCAGATCGCACCACTATTGATCGCTCCATGAACATGTTATATATGATATTAACAATCTTCTCTGGGATACTCAATTGGAGCATTTTCTCCCTGAGTATCAAGAGATTGACATTGTCATATGCAGAAGATATGTCCAGGAATACTCCAACGACATGCTCGTTTCGTGAGAAAGCAGACCGAATGTCTGTTACTAAAAGACTTAAGCTGTCAAGAGTACCCAAACCCCGCCTGAAACCAAATTGGCTTCTAGGGATGATATCTTGACTTTCGATTATCCATTCCAACCGGTTTTTGATAAGCATTTCCATAATTTTAGCTAGAACAGACGAGAGGGCAATGGGTCTATATGAGTTAAAACAGTTCAAAGATAGTATTATTATATGATAAATGTTATGATGCTGTTTTTTTATGTTTGCACCTGAACCTGATATCAGCTCTCATTATGAGACAGGAGCATACAAACTTAGGGGTTAACTCAAGATTTATCAATTTTCTGTGCAAGCATGGATCATACCAAACAAGCTTGCCCTAAGCTGTAATCAGAATAATGATTCAAGTATGGCTGGCTATGTTAAAACAAAAATTACCCTTTAAATTATACCTGTAAGTTTGCTTGCAGACGTCTCCAAGGCTAAGGACACACTATGATTTACCAAAATCAGACTCAGCTATGAAAGGATAAGTCCGGTCCTGATTTCAATCCAATGTTATAGAATATTGTAGTTTCATGTTTCTGAATCTCTTGAGAATTTAATCAGTCTCATTGAACCGTCCAATATCAACATGCATAGCATACATTGTCTTCTGCATAAGAGAAAAAACCTAGAAACAGAAGCAGCTTTACCTAAAATCGACAAATCCTCAAGCAATGTTCTGTAGCGTAGTTTTCTGTCATGACTACGCATACTACTACGTCGAACAGTTGTACCGTTTAATGACGACATTTTTCACCTCCCAGATCATTTACAACTGTTCACCTAATAAAGTAAAACAAATAAAAAGAATAAATCACAAAAATGAACGTTTAACACTTTTGTTGGTTTTGGCCTTTGGCCATATATAATAATTATATTCAATGTACTCTGTGGTTTTGGCTCCAACGCCTTTGGCATTGATTTTGCCAAACCAATGTCGCCGTAGGTATGTAAAATATACGAAAAATGACAGATGAATTAATAATGTAGCAAATTAAGCTCTATAAAATAAATTTTACTAGATCAAATTGTTTTTGTTTCTTTTTACATATCAGTTAGCCGGATGCAAGAAAGCAAGTCCATTGGCTCTTTTGTTTCGTTGTTACGTCAGGGTGACCAGACTTAAATTACGGATTTTGCTAGCCCCTTTCATCAATACGGTAATAGGCTGATTTTAATATATATCGTAGATTACAATCTAAATATGAGAAAAATAATTGTTTTAACTTAAATATTAAATATTAATTGATATTTTTGAGAAATGAAATTGTTATATTGCAGCCACGTGACAATGAACGCCGATCAGAGCGCGTGACGTCATAGGGTGCAAAACACAACAAGTTATCAATGACTTCTCAGATAACACTTCAATGAAACAGATGTTTGTTTTGCACGCTGTGACGTCATGCGAGACGCCATGACAGCTTGACGCGTTTTTGTGACGAAATGTCAAAATATTTATAAAATTGCTAAATTAAGTATGTTAATGTTGTTTTTTTGCTAAAATATTAATATTTTGCCTAAAATAGACCATAAGGCTCAAAATAAACCTGTTTCTCAAAAATTGTCAACTACGGAATTCTGTTAAATGATTTTTAAGAATACTAAAATCTTATTTCGGTATGGACAAAATAAGACATTAAATATGTGAGTACTTATTTATCAAAAAGTAGGACAGATATGTTTGTTTGCTTATCAGGTGGCTGTAATGATTAAACCTTCTTAATTATATTATCTGAGACTATATACATTACAATATAGTCTCAGAATCGGAAATTTAAAAGTGTTGCAAAAATGTTGTAAGTGATAAATTTTAAGCGCTGAATCTTGCTAATTTCCTGTTGAGTTTTTATAAAGTTCTGCCAAAATCTGACATGTCTAATCTGCGACATAATCTGATAAACTAGTTTGTCCGGCCATCCTTTATACCAGGACATGTCCTAGGTATTGTAGTGTCCTGGGATGTCCTGGATAGATTTTAAGCATCGTCCTTTATTTTTAAATTACCCTGATAAGGTCGCGTATTTTAAAATTCGCGCGCCACTTTTACAATTCTTACGTTACAGGCGGCCTTGTGGCTCACTAGTAGTGAGCTTTCAACTCGTGTTCTTACGAAAGCGTTGACTTTTGTGTGGACTGTGATATTAGATGTATTAGCAATAAAACGGCGACGTGCTTATGCTTTGATATTTAATTGACAACTGACTTAAGGTAGATACAAAAACATTACATTGAGTTGACCAAACATATCGGCCCCCAAAGGGCTATTAAGACCTTTCAATAAATAACACATACAAATAAAACTCACATGAATACAAATTCATGCAACACATTAGATAATAAAATCAGATTTACTCAAGTTCATTATTGTACTATAAAATACAAGAAATTGCGTTCAGAAACAAAAAATACAAAATTGTTTATAGTCAAAACTACAACAAATTGTATATAATAATAGATTAAAATTATACATGCAAATGAAGTTATAAATAGAATCAAAAATAAATGAAAATTATTATTGTTACAATAAATAGAACCTATTAGTAATTTAAGATGTAGAGGTATCAATTGGCATAAGGCATAATTATGTGATGGGTCGTTTTATATTATGATCGCTACTCTTCACGCTGTAAACTCTAGTTATCCCATCCTGTCCAGGATGTTTCTCTACTATGCGTCCCAAATGCCACTTTCCTGGAGGAAGACCATCAGTTTTTATTAAAACAATTTGTCCAATATCTAGCTCGTCTACTCTCTTTAACCATTTAGGCCTTTGTTGGAGTCGTGAAAGATATTCCTCTTGCCATTTATGCCAAAAATCATTCAGCACCTTTTGTGTATAGCGCCAACGGGACAAATAGCTCATAGATGCAAATTTTTCTGTCGGAGAAGGTGCCTCGCCAATCAAGAAGTGACCGGGAGTAATAACGTCAAGGTTATCCACGTTTTTATCATCTAGCGGACACAAAGGTCGTGAATTTAAACAGGCTTCCACTTGACACAAAACCGTAACCATTTCCTCATAAGTCAGGTGTGCGTTTAAAGTTCTTTTCAGGTGGTATTTCATGGACTTGACACCCGCTTCCCAGAGGCCTCCAAAATTTGGGCTGTACGCAGGGATGAAGTGCCACTGTGTACCTTCTAATGCTAATGTTTCACAAATTACACCCTGAAACTCTAATTCAGCTTCTTTCCAGGCCAGCGATAGTTCTTTATTAGCTCCTACAAAATTTCGTCCCTGGTCACTCCAAAGATTATGACATCGACCTCTTCGTGAAACAAAACGTCTAAATGCTCCAATGAACGCTTCAGATGTCAAGTCTCCAACAAGTTCCAAGTGGATGGCCTTTGTAGCCATGCAAATAAAAAAGGCAATATAACATTTAGTAGTCTTAGCCCCACGGCCTCGTGTCATTAACACTTGATATGGTCCTGCAAAATCCACTGCGCTATTGATAAATGGTCTGGCAGGCGTTACTCGTACCTTCGGCAAATCTCCCATTAGTTATGTTCTCATTACTGCATTCTGCTTTGCACATATCAAACACTTATTAACACAAGCCTTTATACTTCTTTTAGCATTGATTATCCAGTATTTCCCTCGGAGGTAATTCAACATTAATTGTATTCCTCCATGTAATGTCTTCTTGTGAGCATCTGCTATAATTAACGTAACAAGTGGGTTCCTGGTGTTTAATATTATAGGGTGTTTCTTATTCTCCTCTAGATTCGCGTGACGAAGTCTACCACCAACCCTGATAATATTACGGGAATCTAAATAAGGATTGAATGATTTCAAGTTACTTTTTCTTTTAACTTCACCCTTGATTTTCAGATCTTTCATTTCTTCTGCAATATTTTCTCTTTGTACGATTTTGATGCAAGCTTCTAATGAGTGTTCTAATTCTTCCGTATTTACTTCGTAATCAAAATCTTTTCGTTTCTCTCCTTTATTTTGCAGGAATCTTTTGCAGTATGTTACAGCTATTAAAAGTTCAGTGAGAGTGTTAAAATCTTCAAATTTGGTAAGTAAATTCCCTTTTTCCTCTAAATTTTGTTCAATTTTCGTGTTTACTATAAAACCCTTTCTCATTTCTAAATTTGTTTCCAAGCCTTTTATTTTATTCATTTCTATTTTTTGTCTTTTCAAATACTCCGGCCCTTGCCACCACAAAGTATGATATGCTAACTCCGACAATAATATTCCTCTTGAAGCTACATCAGCAGGATTATCCTCGGAACGTACATGAAACCATCTACTTCCAATGTTATCTATGATCGTAATGACCCGATTTCTTACAAATGTTTGCCACCTGGCTGGATCGCCTTGTAACCAAGACAAAACTATAGTAGAATCTGTCCAGGTGAAAATGTTTTCCTTGGGGATGCGTGTTGCTTCACTAACTTGTTTTAATAACTTTGACAAAAGCACTGCACCGCATAATTCTAGCCATGGTAATGAAAGCGATTTTATGGGGGCAACTCTAGTTTTGGCAGCGATGAGACTGACCTTATAGTTCCCATCATCATTTCGAACTCTCAGGTAAGCTACAGCGCCATATGCTTTATCTGATGCATCGCAGTAACCATGTATGGTAACATACTTCAAATTTTCCTTTGTAGTGAACATCCATCTTTCTAGTTTTATATTTCTTAAATTTTCATAACTATTTCTTATATCTAACCATTCTATTCTTGTTTCAGGATCCACTTCGACGTCCCAACTGACTCCTTTCAACCATAATCTTTGTATCAAAATTTTGCAGGCAGAAGAGCTGGAGCTAACCAACCCAATGGATCGAAAAGGCGTTGAATCTCTGCTAATATGACCCTCTTTGTTATTACTTCATCAGAAGTAGGAAGCTGAACATGATATTGAAATTTATCTTCACCCATATTCCAAGATAGTCCGAGAGCCTTTATTATTCCATCGATACTGATGTTCATGCTTACCTGTGAACTCCTCTTGGAGGGTTCGATTTATTTTAAAAGTTCTAGACTATTGGAGGTCCACTTTTGTAATTGCAACCCTCCTCTTGCTAGGATTGCTGTAAGGTTCTTTGCTAAGTTTATAGTTTCAAAAATAGTATCACCTCCCGACATGACGTCATCCATGAAAAAATCTTCTTTTATTGTTTTAGCAGCTAAAGGATAAGGTTTGCCTTCACCTTCTGCTATTTGGTGAAGAGTCTTGACAGCGAGGTATGGAGCACAAGCAGTACCAAAGGTTACTCTTAATAGGCGGAAATCTTGCACTGCTCCTTTATGGTCAAACCAAAGAATTCGTTGATAGTCTGTATCTTCTTTTGTAATTAAGGTTTGTCGATACATCATTTGAACATCAGCGGTGAAACAATAACGTTGCATTCTCCATCTCATTATTATAGACCTCATGTCTTCTTGCATTTGTGGACCTACCATCAATTCGTCATTCAAGGATATATTATTAGACCCTTTCGAAGATGCGTTGAACACAACGCGAACCTTGCTAGTCTCCTTGTCTTCTCGTACTACCGCATGGTGGGGTAGATACACAGCAGGATTATATTTTTCATGGTCAGGTACCCTTTCTAGATGGTTTAATGTTATGTATTCTTCTAGCACTCTAGTATATTCTTTCTTAAATTTTATATCCCTTTTAAAACGGTTTTCAAGTTGTTTAAGTCTCTTCGTAGCAATATCTCTCGTGTTTCCATCAGTACATTTCGGTTTGTCATTATTAAATGGTAATTTAACTATATACCTTCCTTCTTCATTTCTAGTATAACTGGGTAATTCCTGTCTCTCATAGTTGGTGTGAAATGGTTAGTGAAAACTAGCTCCAACGTGCTGAATTTCCCTTCTAAAAATAGCTTTAGGTCGTGCCATGTAGGCAAATCGTTTGCCTTCAAATTATATGCGTGCTCTTCTCAGCTTTTATGCGTATCTAAGTCCAATTTTTGCACGACATGGTAAACTATAACGGGATCCCACGATGTGACGAAAACACCTTCGTTGGTTAAATTATTCAAGCATTCTTCAGTGGTATCTAATAGACATCTTATTTGACTCGCCGTTTGATCCGTACATTTCTTCTGCTCGAATAACCGTTTTAATAAGCCGTTGACAATAAGTCTTTTGTTTCCGTAACGTTTCTTTAGAGACTCCCATGCCTGTTCATAGTTGTTTTCAGTGACCTGGATATGCTTAAGTAAGGTTTCCGCATCACCTTTGACACTTAACTTTAGATAGTGTAATTTTTGCACTTTACTTAAAGCTGGATCATTATGTACTAATGATGTAAAAAGGTCATTGAAAGAACTCCACTCTTCATAATTTCCGGTAAAAATGGGTAGCTCTATTCTAGGTAAATTGGCAATCATCTGATGAGGTTGTTGTATAGCCGATGATGATGATGACGTTGCGCCCGAGGGCCCAGGTCGGTTCAGCATATCTTTCAAATCCGCCTTTAAACTTAAATACATGTCCTCAATTGTGTAATATTCGTCGTTCACTAAGTATGGAATTGTCAAATGTTTCTCTTTTGGTACTTCTCTGCTAAGAGCAGTGTGCGCTTTTACAAATTTACTCCAGTACTCATTAATGCATTCAATTTTACTTTCTACGTAACCCGTTGTCAATCTGTGCTTTGGGCATTTCTTTAGGTTAACGTGATTTTTTTCTAAAAACATTTTCCATATCTTCAATCACTGCTAGGTTCTCCATGTTGTATAAATACTTTAAAATGTATTTTAATTCAGTACTGGTATATAAAAGTCACTAACTTTAACTGCCAATAACTTCACGAAATGAATGTTATTTAAAATACATAACTCGTCAATTCACTAATGACTCCATACTTTTTATCTTTTGTTACAATGCGGCGGACAATGAATCACGTACGCAGTAAGTCGGTTCACTTAATCCGTGCCGAAGTCGACCATATGTTCTTACGAAAGCGTTGACTTTTGTGTGGACTGTGATATTAGATGTATTAGCAATAAAAGGCCGACGTGCTTATGCTTTGATATTTAATTGACAACTGACTTAAGGTAGATACAAAAACATTACATTGAGTTGACCAAACAACTCGTATAATTTTATTTAAATACTTTTATTATTAAAATATGATTATTATCATTACTTGAACTTCGTTTAACTAATATTCAATGCTTATTAATAATTAATTTAACTATTGCAACTCCATTACTGCGTTCTGTTTTCAAACTGAATTGTCCTGGTAATTCGAACTTTAAATACTAGTTTGGGTTTAGCAGCCCTATAGTAAACCCTAATGTTGTGGGGGATCTAATCTACTAGAATCGCAGAATTCAGCTAAACCTGGTCACCCAATGTTAACTTTCGTTCGTGGATTAATTATTATTTTGAACCTATATTATTCTTATAATATTTTTTATCTTTTATTTTGAGTCAACAATAATCTTAATTTATATCGAATAAGACATAAAAGAAAATTATTGTATAAAATGGTAATAATTGTGCTGCAATTATTTTAAAATATTGTATACCTATATTTAAATTATATAATAGAATCAGAACATAAACACGAGATTAACGAATTCAAGTTTACGAACGTATCAATTGCCTATGATTTTAAAGGTGTGTACAGTAAAGGTCGCCGCTGACGGACGCGGCTGAGGGGCGTGACTTACAACGTATCTGGATAAAAAAACGGTGTGCGTCTCGGGACGCTCGACAAAAGTGATAACTAAGCCTGCCTACTGCTGCCGTATACGTGAGAGAAAGGGAAGCCGGACAGTTGGGCGCCGTAACGCGCTACGTAACGAATCGGTTTACCCTCCCATAAGAAGTTATCACTTCAAAAACTCCATTGAATTGTGCACATAAGTCATCAATCACTCGGACTCGTTCGGACGTCCTAAAGCAATCTGGAGAGTGTGTTACGGTTCAGATGTGCACATTATTTAGTATTACTATTTTATGAAAACACCTATTCCGGGTAATACTATAAATAAATAAATTATACATGTTAAATAAAATGCTTCGGCTATAGGCTCTTTAAAAAAGTTATCAAACAGGGTTAATTAGGACACATGTTATCAAAATATACTATTTTATATAACAAATTATAAAAATACTATGCGTCGCGATACTTTACGTGCACCAGGTCAGCGTGTTTATGATAGTAAGAATAAAAACACCACCTAATACGTTACGGAAAATATATTTTTACAACTTTACATGCCACAAGTAAATTACATGAAAACTTTCCTGGGTCATGTACTTTTTAGACTTTTGAAGTGATAATTTCTTATGGGAAGGTAAACTGCTTCGTTACGTAACGCGTTACGCCGCTAGGCTGCCTGACTTCCTTTTCTCTCAAGTTAGATTAGTTTAAGTATTATTTCTGTCGGGCGTCCCGAGACGCACACGTCTGTTTTTTGAAGTGAAACTTCTATATAGAGGGGTCTTACGATTTTTCGCTCACGAAAAAGCGTCACAGTCACATGGTTTATATTCTTACATTTTTAAACTGGTGATATAATAATTCAAAAAGTTATATAAAGGTATTAAAGCAGTCTTGAATATGAAGTAATTTATTTTGATAAGGATTAATACCAAGATATAGAAATAAAGCCAAAATAAAGAGCCTTTTCTAGCGGCGGCATTTTAATTATTTTTTTAAAATAAAAGAACACTTATTGTGGCATAACTACAATAGTTAGACATATGCTGTCCCTACACTTTTTGTAAATAATGATGTGTTCTACAAAGTCATAGTACATTATTTTATTCTATCATCAATAGTTTTCATAGCGTAAGCGATTTATGAAAAAAAAATCACCTTGGGTATCGTTATTGGAGTTTTAGTAAGGATCCCTAATTTTTTTGTAAATATAATATAGCCTATGCCACCCGGAAATAGCGTAGCTTGCCAACAGTGAATAAATTTTCAAATCGGTTCAGTAGTTTCGAGCCTCTTCATCAAAACTGAGCGAACGAAATATTTTTGAATTATTTTTTTTTGGAAATATTTTTCTGTTAATATAATTTGAGGTTCGAATGAAGATTGATGACGAAAGATGCGCATTTGTTAATGTTCCGTTGTATGTGTATAATTTTAGAGTAGACTATATATGGATGTTTTTTAGTTCCGGATCGAATTCAGTTTTTTGTTTCGTCGTCGTCAGCCATTTACAGTCCACTGCTGGACGTAGGCCTCCCCAAAACGGCGCCACTCATACCTGCCTTTCTCATCCAGCGCCTACCGGCGACCTTGCGTAGGTCGTCGGTCCATCAGGCTGGAGGGCGTCCGATACTACGTTTACCGAGACGCGGTCTCCACTCCAGGACTCGTCTGCTCCAACGGCCATCGGTCCTACGACAGACGTGACCGGCCCACTGCCACTTCAACGTGCTAATTTTGCGAGCTATGTCTGTTTCCTGCTTTGGTTCTCTTACGAATATCTTCATTTCTAATTTTATCCATAAGAGAAACACCCAACATAGCTCGCTCCATAGCCCGTTGAGTGACTTGGAACTTGTGGACCAATCCTGCCGTCAGTGTCCACATCTCGGCCTCGTAGGTCAGGACGGGGAGGACGCACTGCTCGAAGACTTTTGTCTTCAAGCATTGCGGAATGGTCGACGAGAATACTTGACGAAGCTTACCGAATGCCGCCCAGCCCAACTGAATCCTCCTATTGGCTTCCCCCTCGAAGTTGTGCCTGCCTACCTGTATTTTCTGTCCTAGGTAGACATATTCCTGCACAAATTCCAGAGGGACGCCATCGACGTTTACCGGTCTCGGCATGACGTGTTCATTGAACATGACTTTCGTCTTGTCCAAATTCATACCGAGACCGACCCGTCGGGAAGATTCATTTAAGCTGCCCAGCATTTCGGCAAGTTCCTCCAAAGTCTCTGCAAAGACAACGATATCGTCGGCGAAACGGAGGGAAGAGATGCGCTAGCCGTTGATGTTAATGCCCCGTCCAGCCCAGTCCAGAGTTTTGAAGACATCCTCCATCGAGTTTCGGGGAAATCACATCCCCCTGTCTCACCCCGCGACGTAGGGGTATAGGTTTCACCCTCCGGTCCTGGATCTGGACGGTCATCGTTGCGGCGTCATACAGACATCTCAGCACCTCAATGTATCGCCAATCAATACGGCATCTTTGCAAAGACTCCAGAGCAGCCCAAGTTTCGATGGAGTTGAAGGCTTTCTCGTAGTCCACAAATGCCATACACAGCGGTTGATTATACTCTTCGGTCTTTTGTATAATCTGCCGAACAGTATGGATGTGGTCTACGGTGCTGTAGCCTTTTCGAAACCCAGCCTGCTCCGGTGGTTGGAACTCGTCAAGTCTTCTGGCGAGACGATTCGTGACGACCTTTGAAAACAACTTATAGACGTGGCTCAAGAGTGAGATTGGCCTATAGTTTTTCAAGAGAGTGTTATCACCCTTCTTGAATAATAAGACCACCACACTCTTGCTCCACGCCTTTGGCACTGTGCCCTGGTGGATAACGGAATTGAAGAGCTCAGCCAAGGGCTTGAGGATTGGCATACCTCTTGCCTTAAGGAGCTCAGTTGTAATTCCGTCATCCCCCGGAGCCTTGCCATTTTTAAGTTGCCTGAGCGCCCCACTAATCTCGTCCACGTCGACCTCCGGAATGCCCTCCGTATAATGGCGCGTGAGTGGCGTACGTGGATCTTCGTTGCTTTGCGTCGCAGGCTTCTTCGCCCGCGAATAATACAGCAGCCGGTAAAACTTTTCTACCTCCGTCAGGATCTCAGACCGAGACGTAAGCTCTCTGCCATCCGCTGTCCTCAGCTTTGTTTTTGTTTGATATAAAAAATGTTTACATAAAAAATGCATTAATTAAAATGTACCTAACCTAACCAAATCATAATTTGCAGTAAACCTGTGAAAAATCGTGTGTTGGGACACATATTAGAAGTGAAACTTCAACGGACAAGTGGAAAAACGAATCACAACTGACAAGTGGAAAAATGAATCGCAACAAAATTTTAACTTGAATTTTTACGGGCAGGTTTTCAAATTGGACAAGTACATTAACAAACTTGAGTGTTCTTGAGAGTTGTTATCCTACTCCCTGTCATAGAATATAAAGAAAATGGCAGGTTAGGGTGAAAACATATTATAAACACACCACTTAAAGCGATGTTTACACAACGCGTACCATACACATAAACATCACCCGATGCCATCTCATTATGGCAATTTCTAAAGTCAGATCAGGGTTGGATTTCGTACTATAATTATAGTATTTGTACTATAATTACGTATACCACCATCGCCATTATCATCTAAATTTATTTCTGGGGTTGTCTGGAAGAGATCGCTTTTTAGCGATAAGACCGCCCTTTGTACATAACTAGATATAATTTTAGTCTTAAGTTCATGTTTGTATTGGTGTACAATAAAGAGTTATCTATCTATCTATCTATCTATAATTTCATGCTTCGTACTATATACTAATCCATATCTAACGATAGTACGTAAAAATACTATAATTTCAATACCTTGCCTATATGACTAATATAAGTATGTGGTGGATAGTTGCCGGTTTGTGGAATGAAAGTTAGTTTTGTGTAGCACATTTTATATTAAGAAGAGTGTACAATATAAAACACTAAAGCTGCGCGTAAACATTCTCGAGCATTTAAGATAACCGTGACAAGACTGTACTCGCGCGCTGACCGAAGCAGACTGTGTACAGCGTTTAGCTGTCTGAACAAGAGGGGCGCGGTAATGGCGACGCGGGCGGCGAGTACCGTAAAGGCGGCTTGCCACGGTTATGTCGCTTAGGCAGCCTGCTGGCCGCTACAAGTAGTATTTAAATACCATTCGGTGCTAACCCAACAATAAAAAAATATGATACTGATTATAGAAAATTGGTTTAATGGTCTAAGTAGAAAATTCATAATTTTCATTGGATACACGGCTGGTTTTTATATCTTAATATTCAGTTTGAATTTTGATATATATGGAGGTTATGTCAAATTTTATCCAATAGTAAGGCAACTCAACTAAACGGTCTGTAACATACATAAAGCACTTTATATAAAAGTCAGTAAGATTATAAGATATTGTAGGAATCGGCCATTATCATTATCGTGCGTTACCTGGCGTCGGGTCGAATCGCGTGTTGGTAGTATATTTTAATGACAAAATATAGTAAGAAAATAATGAACTGAAAAAGTCACGATAACTACCTTGTGGGGATTTATTAATTGTTTTATGGTATCACTAAATCTAAAAATTTTATAGTGATCAGCGTTATGAGAAAGACAAAAAACTGTTTAACGTATTCAATTTAAAGATTAATAATAATTTAGAATAAAATGAATTGTAATTAAATATTTAAGTTAAATTATAAATGAGATTTGTGTATATATTTTTGTTTTTCTATGTAAACGTCAATGACATTGTGAGTGGTTTTTAATTGAGGTTATAAATTGAAAATATCGAATTTGAGGTAGTATTCCTTTAAAAATGGATTCACCACCAGCTCAAGAAGTAACGGAATTGTTAAGACAGTGGGAAGAGCAGCACACGACACCCACATATGACCCTATACCAACTTTGACAAGGTATATAATGTTTTGATTTTCTCAAGCCATATTTAGCCCAGGCACATCGGTGCATAATGTTTTCACAATTGCCTTATAGTATATTTCTGTATTCTGAGAGTACCATATAGAAAATTAATCTGAATATATTATAATACATATTACATGTAATACAATATTCTAGTACATTCTTATACAGTAAAATACTTTTAACGGGTGTGTATGGGGAAAAATCTGTAATAATAAGATGAAAAAGTTAGGACATTCCCCAAACAGGTAACAATTTAGAGAAAACATTACTAGGTCCATATTTAATTTCTTAGTGTGAATTCTACATTTTTTGTTTTAGTGGTTACTGTCCAATTTGTTGTTTAACTCAAAACTATATTCAATGTTATTGGATAGTTACTTACAGTTGTGGTGTGTATAGATAATAATAATTATTAAATAATTAATCAAGCAAATCTTTATTGTGAACTAAGTGCAACAGGTCTTGTATAAAACCTGTACATAGCATGTCTTTTATGGCATATTACTATTAACCTCAGACTAATGAAAGTATAAGTGGAGCCCTACATGAACAAAAGTGTCAAAGGAAGTGAAGTATTTTTACAAGCTTTAGCGTGTATGCTGTAGTATACATGTGGTTTTTTTAAATTTCTTTTTTAACAACTTTATGGACTCAAGTTCCATACCCTTTTTTACAACTTAATTTCTAGATTTAATTTTTAGAATTTAAACATGCTTATTAGTTATTCTCGTTCTTGTGTGTGACATTAATTTAGTGATTTTTGTTTTGAGGTGTACCTTACGAATAACTTATTATATTAATTTATTCTAATTTTAATACTAATCTTATACTGATGTAGAGTGTATCTATTACATGCTGGTGTTGTAAGGATGAGTGCTTGTGCAGTGTGTGCCTTATGTCTTACCATCATGTGGTTTGCGTCTGTGGTCAATAGTAAGTAATAACCACTAAAACTACTTTAGCTTTATTTGCCCTAATTTGTCTATTTCTTATGAAGTTATTGTAATGGACTGTAGTGCAATTAGGTTACTTTAACTGGCTTCATTCTGAGCAATCGGAAATTTGCCTACCTATTTTCTTTATCTGAGCTGATAATCTGATTAAAAGGCTTAGGAACTTTTTAATGTAATCTTCATTAATATTTCTTGATTTATTTTTATTGCATGAATTCAACAGACAGCCCATCTGATGGAAAGTGGTTACCATCGCTTATGGTCATTTGCAACACCAAAGGTGCTATAAATGTGCTCAGCTCTCTCAACCGATACTGAAACCTGGCCACTAATGCCGGAGCACAAAGTTCTGATTGCGGCATACTCTAGACTAGGGGTGGTAGCTAACCAGTTGGGGAAATACCCTTCCACCTGGGTTGTTTTGTCGCCTCTTGCGACAGGCTGCTCAACCTTCTTTCTTCATTCCTACACAAATAAATGACTAATTATTAATTACAATTGTTACATATTATAAGAGTGAAACTACTATTACTCTACTATTATTATTATTATCATCAACCTTAATAGTTGGTGTTTATTGTAATTTAGATATATTTTAACCAAATAAAACATGACATGCTTTAAAGTTCTGCAGTCATTCTATTTCTATTGTCTAATGTCACCTTTGATGGCTTTACGAAATAGGTTCTTGAGTCATCTGAATATATATTCTGTGGTTTTTCCATAGTTATCCATGCCGGAATGGAGAAAGAATACAACTTCCTGCGGAGAGCCGGTTTGTCATAAGAGGCAATAAAATAATGGACTGCCAGGTAGTAGGGTATTTGCCCGTCTGGATGGCTACTACCCCTAGTCTTGGGCATGTCACCATAACATCATTGAGATGTGTTGCGGCATTAGTGACCAGGTTCCAGTCTCCCCTTAAAGAGTGACAGCACTGATAGCATCTTCTACAATGTACAATGTCTGTTGAAATCAAGCAATAAGAAATATAGTACACAATAATAATAATTCATATTTTTATATACTACTAGAATCTGCCCATGCCTTCATCCACGCTTGATTTAAAATTTCCGCAGTATCCCCGGGACACAAAGTACCCCAGCATTTAAAAAGGTTGTAAGGTTTTAGTAAAAACAGTGTTGGAATAAGCTAATTTTTATGTATCTGAATAACTACAAACTGCTCCCGGGAAAATTCCTATAGGATTCTCGGGATAAAAGTAGTTCAGATTTTAAGTCTAAGAATTTGCTGTCGAACAGCGAAAACTGCATCCAAATCGGCCGAGTAGTCTTTACGTGAATCTCAAACAAAAATAATCTAAAAAATATCGCATCCATCATTTATGCAGTCTATTCCAGTTTTTTTTAATAGCTTCAATGTACAGACAGCATATTTAGAATTTTTTTAATATCATAGAAAATAAAAATGTGAGTTATTTTAGGTGTTTGTAGTATTAGGTTTTGTGGTCCTGGCCTTGTGGTGTATTGATTGCTATGAAATTTGATATAATAATATTATCTTTCTTACTCCTGGCTTTTTCCTTATATAAAATTGGCTTCGCTAATTCATTTAATTATTCAGGTAATATTCAGCCAGTTCAAGGAAAAATAATTGATATAGATTACTTGCTTACCATAGTATTTTCTTAAATTTTCAAACTAAGATACATAATTAAAACTACATAGTTTTAATTGTATCTATTTTTTTGTTTTATGTTTCTGTATCCATTTGTTAAAAATGAAACCTTTATTCTTTTCTACTTTTGGTTGTTGCAGTCATTCTTCTCAGCAACTCTGTAGTTTCTAAGAAAAGTGACTGTGTATACCTTTTTGTCTTATTTCTAGGGATGTTCATACAAAAAACATATCGATATTTTTTTCGATATAATATATCGTAGTGTTGTATCGATACTTCGCGATATATCATAGAAATATATCGATATCTTCGATATATCGTAAAAAAATGTAATTTTCGTATTTAGTCTATAATATTAAGTATTTGATAAGGATCAGGTTGATATTAAAAATAACTAGAGTAAAGAAACAAATCAAGTTTATTTATTTATAATTCCTAATATTTTTGTCTAGACCTTGCATAAATAAAATTTTATTTAAAATGTAATATACACAACAGTTAATAAATTTATTGCCACAGCTTGCTTTTTCTATACAATTGAATTGTAGCCGCTTTTATATATCGTGTTATATATTTTTATTAGTTAGTTTTTATATAACTGTATTTATATTTCGTAAAATGTATCAAACAAAACACTCAAAACAGATAACTTTTATTTGTAGCTTATTTTGTACTGAGACCGAAAAGTGTACTCACAGACACAGATTATAAAATTTAAATACTAGTGCTGCCTTTACGAAGAGTAGGAGTAGCATATTGTTTAGCGGGGGGCGATTATAACTAATGTCATAATCGAATTAATTTCGAATATTAATATTGAAAATCGATTATGAAATTAGTAGCTTACTCATTTTCATAATCGAATGATTTCATTAGTATGTCTCATAAACGGCCACCGCTGAAAAACTACTAATAAACATAACCGAGACTTTATTCCAGAAACTCGGGAGTCGCTCTTTAGCTGTTGAGACGAATATACATCGTAGGATGGCTTAAAGGCCTAGTTGCCAAGCCATAAATATTAAAAAAAAAATATACATCGTAGGCTAGTATGCAGTAGAGTTTGATTTTAAGTGATTTAGAGTATTTTGTTAACAACGACACTTTCGTTATTGCGAAGGGTAGTTATTCAATTATTCAGGGTTTTACGTTTTATTTTTACCCAAGTTGCCAACTATAAATCAGTTTAAAAAAATAAAAATATATTCTTTAATTTCTAACGATATTTGGTGTATCGGTTAAAATGTATCGATTGTACATATCGATACTAGATTATTCGATAATATCGAATGGAAGCGATATATCGTGTGCATATATCGATATTTTATGAAATATCGATATATATCGTGCACTCCTACTTATTTCATTTGTATAGGACCCTGTGGTCCTATACTGTTATGTACTGAGATGAAGGTAATTTGGAGAATAAAATTAGACGGGAAGGTAAAGGCCCTTTGTATTAGGGGTAGCTCTTATACATCATAGCTCTTATACTAAGGCTTGAAATGAGTTATTTTAGTATGGAGTATAGAGATTAGTATGGAGATTTAGTAATGGAGGGTCGTCCACGACAATCTGAAAAAACCGGAAAAACAGGGATCCGCCGGCACATAAAGGCCGGATGGAAGGACGTGCACCGAGCCGCGCGCCGCCTCTCACCTCGAGTTGAGAGCGGAGGTAGCGGGAGAGTCCCAGCTCTTAGGCTAATAAATGAAGGGGCCAGCCCATAAAGACCCCAGTCGTCCGCCAGTACATACAAGGGACGTTCGAGGATCGACTAGGGGTTTTAGTGTGTATCTCAAACCGTGAAATAGCATTCCCACATCCTGCTGGAATGCTAGTGCAATACCCGACGAGACGAATCCCACACACGTGCTGCGACATTACCTCCTCACACAACCTATAGTCCTCAATCGGATTTCCCCTGGTAAAAAACAGTGTACATAAGTATCTGTATGTACTATTAGTGTGATGTTAAAAATATATAGCGAAATAGCCCTGAAAGCGGTATAAATTGCATGATCCCGCCTCAGTTTTAAATTATGAAATGTAGGAGTCGGCCGTAAGTGGTGCATGCTTTCCGGCCAGGATTCGAACCCACGCCCTTTGAGTTTGGAGCTAAGCTACCACGGCTTACACGATTTATTACTTTTTTTTAGAATAGCGGAGATAATAGAAGCGGAAACAGAGAACTTCCTGAAGAAGGATCCAGATCCATTTGATGAGCGACACCCGTCGCGTACTGACCCAGAGTGTGCACTGGGCCATGCACTCAAAGTTATGTTTAAGAAAGACAACTTTATGACTAAGGTAAGGAAGAACGAACTCTATGAACTAGATCTCATTTGTAAAAACGAACGTACCGCACTAGTATCACAATACATTAAAATTTATTTGCGGGTTTACGTGTCGTACAACGTTTTTTTATCACATTTGCGAGTAAACAGTACAATGGGTAATAGATATATATCAGTCGGAAAGTCGCAACAATCTGACGTCTCTAATATGAAAATGGCGCGCAATTGCAAATGGCGCCATGTGTATGTGGTGAAAATGAGAACTACATAAATGTTTTGATCAAAAGCTCTTCCAAGCACCTTCGATTTTTCAGCTTATTTATTTTCGTAATGGACAACTCCTTGGTTGAACTTTCATATGTTTTGTTCACCAAGTGGCTATTTACCACACGCGTGTGGTGAGAGTACTTATTTTATCGCCATTCCATGGTGTGATGCGTAATTTTTAACTTTCAAACAATGTGTACAAGTTTTGTAAATGCATTTATTGAGAAAATGTTGACTCCCTTAAGAGAGCAGCAGCGCATTTGTGGCACCTTTGGTGTTGCAATTGTACATGAGGCTATGGTAACCGCTTTCCATCAAGTGGGCCCTCTGCCTGTCTACTGAACTCCTGCAATTAAAGAAAAGGGTTGAAAATTACATTTTTTATTAATTCATTTGTAAAATTTGTTGTTGATAGCTGGTGAATGATTACGTACGCGATACTTACTACTCGCGGCAGAACATCACTGGGCGCGATGTGCACAAGCTGAACGTGGCTGCGTGCCGGCTCACGCTCGACCTCATGCCGGGGCTGGAGATGAGCGTCGTGTTCCAGGTCAGTCGAAAAAATCTAATATAATGCACAAGTAAATTACAAAAATAATTATGAGCGACCTTTTAAAATTCAAATTTTGAACTGAATCTTTCAGAAGCGTATTATTTTTAACCGACTTCGAAAAAAGGAGGAGGTTCTCAATTCGTCGGGATCTTTTTTTTTTGCTTTTTTTTATGTATGTTTGCCGATTACTCCGTGATTTATGATCCGATTTACGTGATTCTCTTTTTGTTCGATGCGGAATAGCTTCCAATTGGTCCCCTAAAAATTTTATATAGTTTGGCCCAGTAGTTTTCATTTTATGAACATTTTTCATGGAAATAATTTTCACTCCGTTCCATATGTACACCGATTACTCTGAGATTTATGATTCGATTTACGTGATTCTTTCTTCTTTCGTTCTTGGGACCTATATTTTTTAAGAAGCGCGGCACCATTCGTAAGTCCAAACATACATAGCTAGACACTAAAAAGTAACAAATAAAACATAAAAACTTCGTTTAAAAAAACCGAATTCAAAAACTAAAAAACTAAAATGTATAAAATAACTTATTTCTAAAGCTATTATTATTAATATATATTAACTAAAACATCTTGAAGTCGGTGCAAAGTAAAACATAAAAATTACTATATTTTGAAAATTACTAAGCACCGACTTTAAGATGTTTTAGATAATATATATTAATAATAATAGCTTTGGAAATAAGTTATTTTATACATTTTAGTTTTTTAGTTTTTGAAGTCGGTTTTTTTAAACGAAGTTTTTAATTTTATTTAGTCTATAAATTATACCGTAACGAGAAAAACACATTGAATAAAAAGCTTTTGGTTTTTGGCGATTTTGAAATCTTAAAAATCTGGAGCGAGCTCTTAAATTTTTTTATCTGTCCTTTGGAGGGAGTTCCTAAAACATCAAAAACTAACTTTTTTTTTACTCGAGACTCAAAACAAAAGTCGGTTTTTTGCGCCACCCTAACGTATATACGAAATAACGTAAATAAATATATTTAACATAGTGAAGTGTTCGACTTGACACTTGACAGGATAACGAGGCGCTGATCCATCGGCTGGTGACGTGGGCTACCAACTCGCCGGAGCCACTGCAATGCTACGCCACCGGCCTCCTCGCGGCCGCTATGGAAGTGCAGGAGATCGCCACCAACTTCAGGTATATACCATGCGCTTTAAGCTTCAAACAAATGAGTCGTAAATTTTCTTTAAAAAATCGCTGTTGGAACGAAGTTCCTTATCGCGCTTTGCGAAAGGGGGCTAGACGGAAAAAATTAAGACCAAAAGTTGTAACGACACTTTTTGCTATAGTTGTAAGCCGTGCGGCGTGCGCGTGTTTTACTAAAATTAAGCCTACTGATTAAGTTTATATTACATTATATTTGTTAATAATAATAAAAAATATTATTATAACTTAATTTTTTTTAAATTACAATTCCTTCACTAATTAATCGAAAGGAACTTCGTTCCATTCGGGTGTCCCTTGACACTTCTCAAGTTTTTATTTTTATTATTTTTATAGATTATTTTATATAATTTATAGATTTGTGGTGACACAAAATCGCTTAGTCAGCAGTTTTCACGTTCAGGCAAATACGAATCGCGGCAGATCGGTTTTGTTTTGAGTAAAGAAAAAAGTTGACTTTGGCGGCAGTTGATGTCACCACTGTGGGTTTATAAAGTTATTATTATTATATATATATATATATATATATATATATATATATATATATATATATATATTATAGATTCTTTATTTATTTACCCACTGCGGTATTGAGTAATCAGAAGGTTGCTTGTCAGAAGGTGTTCTTGAAATGTGAGAGAAATTAAACCAGGTTTTAGATTTTAACTATTTACACAGTATATTGTCTACACATATTATCCCCGCAAATTGGTAAAGCGCTGGAACATTGTCAGATTAACATTCACGTGACGTCATCCGCAACTCGATATGTACGCGTACTCGCTGGCCAGTGATGCTAACGGTACTGAGTGTTCGGCTACGGTTACGTCACCAAAATGGCGACCAGGCGCAATAGCAATTTGCGGGGATAATAAATGTACATATATATATTACACACGTAATGTCACGCATATGGGCGGATGTGCTACTAGAGACAAAACCGATCTGTCGCAATTAACGGGTGAGACTGACGAACCCGTCGCATTTGCCCGAACGCGAAAACTGCTGACAAAGCGATTTTGTGTCACCACAGATTTATAAATGTTTGCAATTTCCTGTTACTGCTCAGATCTTCCGGTCTTTTTAATTTGCTCAGGTTATTCGTAGAATGATTAACATTCTCCATGACAGATAGCACTGTTAACATCTATAAGTTTTTGCTTCTCATATATTAGTTTTCTAAGTTATTATTATATCAGACGTTCATATAGAGTTGGTGCTATGTTCTACAGGCTAGATAGTGCTAGTAGCACCATTTTTGCGACTGAAGACTATCTTTATATATACACTACACACTACTAGCTGTACCCGGCAGACGTTGTCCTGCCTTTAAAAAATAAAAATCTAGAACCCGATTCAAACGTCATCTACCGGGACCAAATAATAATCTACACTATTCTCAAATCCACTTGAACAAACAAAAAATTTCATCAAAATCAGGTTCAGCGTTTAGGAGCTTCGCGGCGCCACCTACTGGGTCCAATCGTTTATTTAAACCATTCCGGGACAAATTTCAACATACAACAACAAAAAGAACACCTAAATTCTGGTACCCAATTGCAGTGCCATCTACCTGGTTCAAATTAAAATCTAAATCATCCCAGTAGAAAATTATAAAAATACTGATATCGCTATTAAAAAATAAGGGGTTGATCGTAAAGGGTTGAAAGTTTAGGGTTGTATGTATTTTTGAAAGAAAAATAAAAAATTAATTTATAAATTAAATAAAAAATGTAGGGTGGACTACTCTTACCATTTAGGGGGATGAAAAATAGATGTTGTCCGATTCTCAGACCTACCCAATATGCACACAAAATTTCATGAGAATCGGTCAAGCCGTTTCGGAGGAGTATGGGAACGAACATTGTGACACGAGAATTTCATATATAAGATGTACACTTGGGTATGTTCATATACCTTGACACGATTATGAGCCTTTTTTTAGGGCTCGATGCACGTGCATCATATGCTATTCACGGTCCAATCTCAGTCTGGTCTTGGTGTGATGAAAACTTGCTGTCTGTACATTACTACGAGCGATATCAGATTGCATCTAGACCGATACAACAGTGAGAGTACTCTAGATCTATCTTGTCTAAGAATATTTAATCAGATCGGGAACATATCGAAACCCGAGAGAGATTGCACCATTAACTGTAGTAACATAGTGTGAATCGAGCCTTAGGGTTTCATAGCTGTTCAAGCAAAAAGGTAACCCTTATGTTATCATCATGGTCATCTGTTTGTCGTCTGTGTACATCACAGTGATTATATCTCGGAAACTATTAGGTCTACATATATATATATAAAAATACAAAATGTGAAATTGTACTATTTAACAAGTTTAATCGCCAATTGAATAATATTGGTTTGAATCAATTACCCCAATACTAGGCTTGTCTCATTGCTCGAATATAAAAGCGTGCATGCAGAGCGACGAGAGATCACCCACTCACTCACTCCGACTTTGGTCGGGTGCACATTCCCAATCCGGCTTTGGCCCGATGTTCATGTTACAGTAACGCTCCAGGGAGACGCCGCGCTTGTCCGAAGGGCATTGGCGGATTTTATACATCGGTTAACTTAATGTGCAGGTTTCATCACGATGTTTCACAGTCACATGGTATTTTTTTATTTTTTTTGAACCCACATTTGTAAGACGAGTTTGGAATTCGAGATTTGCACTGGCTAAAATACGAATTCCAAGCTTCAGACTAGATTGAGTGGAGAGCCACATAGTTGATAGGCAAAGATCAACTGTTTTATTGCAAAATTAAGTTTCCAACAGCGTAGGGTTGCCAGCAAATAGTATCCTATACAATAAATGAAGAAGGTGAGCATTCCGGCGAAATGAGATTGACAACCACTTGAGCTTCTTACGATATTCAGTGACATGGTCATGTTATTTTAAACCAAATATGAATAAGGTTAAAAATTTAATTTCAGGGACCTAAACGCAATGCTTGTTCCACTTATGCTTAGGAGGCTACACGGACTTAGAAATAAGAATCAAGAGGAAAAGGTCAGTACAGTTATTTCTTAGTTTCTAATGTGGCTTAGGGCCGACTCGATCGGTCTCTTACCACGCTCTTACAGAATTTTATCATGAAAATGTTGGCCTTGAACTAATAGTATTAGATTACTGTAAATGAGTAGATAATTGGCAGGTTCCTTGTTCATTCCCTTGCCTTATCATTGGTAGTAGTTTGACATTACTTGTATGGAACATATATGTCAAATCATAACCGATAGTAAGGTAAATGAACGATATGTAAGATCTAGGAATGGGCCATAAGAAATTTTAATATATTTTTATTTTTTAGCTCCACAATAGTATTATTACCACTGTATGTCTATGAAACAAAAAACAAAATTGTACAAATATTTTTAGCGGTTTCGTGTGTACGGAATATCCGGGGTTTTTTTGATATTTCAGATCCGCTCACACACATTTATGTGTGTGTGTGCAGTTTGCACGAGTAGATGTGTAACTGTTAAAACCTAGGTTTTCTTATTACCAAAGCACTGGCGACTTTTAGAAAAGTATTTATATATTTGATTGACTTGAACTATTTTTTATTCCTTCTGTTATGGTGTTAGCGAATACGTAAATTGCATCTGTCTCAGCCTAATCTATTATTTTTCTCATAAATTAGTACAGCTTTATAAACTGCAACTCTTTGTGGGACTGAAATCCCATAGTAACAATGTGTGACAGGGGGTGGGAGGGATTCTAAATTTCGTGACGTCACCTTTCATATATTATATCGATATAATATATTTAAGATTTAAAACAACGAAATTTAAAGTATTAATGAAAAACTTCAAAACATTTCCAACTCTATCTGTATAAGCACAATGTTCAAAATATTAAATATAATGTACTTTTATCTCACTCTCTCTCAGGCTTAGTCCTATAGATTTATCTGTTCTCCTGTTTTTAGTGTCGCTTTTTCGTTTCATCGGGCTTCAAATCACAATGATTCTAACGAAGTTTCACTCCAAAAGTCATAAGATTTACTAATAAGGTTTTATTAATAATAATTACTGTAACGGCCAGCGGTTTCCGAGCCGACCGGGATCTTTAATAAGAGACTGGGTTCAGGCTTCAAGTATTAGCAATCAAGACTTTTACAATCGTGTGTTCAGCTCGCGGTCCGATACAATTCTGTTGTCGATTGTTTTGGGAGGCATCCCATGATTTTTAATTTAAATAATTATATTTCTTAAACGCCAAACGTGTGGTGGATGTCTCACGTGACCAAGAGACTGGTGCCCAAGGTATAGGGCAATGCATCATTCAGCGAGGCAACGTGGCCAGTCTTTTGGGCACGTTTCCGACTGACAGCGTACTGGAACTAGATTTTATGGTTTAATTTTAGTTTGTATATATCGTTTATTTTTAGCTTAATTTATTTATAATTTAGTTTATTTTTTTTACGTGTTTGATTTATTATTTAAAATAAACTGTAACTAACTATATTGTATGGAGTGTGAGGTATGTTTAAAAAGATACTGAAAAGACAATAATCTAGGTTGTTTTAAACAAAATAAAGCCTTCCGTATTTCTTAATATAAATGACGACTAAAGAAGTTAGTCGTTGATTCGTCGTACCAATGATTGATATGGTGTTGCTAGCTATGATACAGTTTAGCCTATTTTTGTTACTTTTCTTTCAGCAAAATAATCAAAATGCAATATCGCCGTCGAACCAGACGCGGCATTTCGCGCGTTTCGACAAGAAGAGAAGCAGCGATATCAAGTGCAACGGGCCCACCAACGACAAGAAAGGTACGCATCGATGGCCGGTTCCTATAGCTTATCGACCGTGTATTCGCCTTACGATCGGTTCAAATGTGACACAAGCTCTATTTTTTATCCGACTTCAAAAAAAAGGAGGAGGTTCTCAATTCGTCGGAATCTTTTTTTTATGTATGTTCACCGATTACTCGGAGATTTATTATCCGATTTACGTGATTCTTGTTTAGTTTGATGCGGAATAGTTGTCATTTGGTCCCCTAAAAATTTAACATAGTTTGGCCCAGTAGTTTTCATTATACGAACATTTTTTTGTTCCCGTTTCTTGGGACCTATATTTTTTAAGGAGCGCGGCACCTTTCGTATGTCTACCCATACATAGCTAGACACTAAAAAGTAACTTATTTCTAAAGCTATTATTATTAATATATATTATCTAAAACATCTTGAAGTCGGTGCAAAGTAAAACATAAAAATTACTATATTTTGAACATTACTAAGCACCGACTTTAAGATGTTTTAGATAATATATATTAATAATAATAGCTTTTGAAATAAGTTATTTTATACTTTTTAGTTTTTTTTCATTGCATGAGTGCAGCAAGCAGGCAGACGGCCCAGCTGATGGAGGAAAGCTGTTACCATTGCCTATGGATATTTGCAACACCAAATGCTTTACAAATGTGCTCCTGTCTCTCTTAACGGAGGAGACTGGAACCTGGCCATTAATGCTGGAACACAAGTTTGTTACGGCGGCATAATCTAGACCAGGGGTGGTAGCCATCCAGACGCGCAAATACCCTACCATCTGCCTGTAGGTGGGTCTGCGTAGCGCGCTGCAGTGACTATGTTCGGAAATGCTTTGGCCCCACATCAGTTTCATCTATACTAATAAAGCTGAAGAGTTTGTTTGTTTGTTTGAACGCGCTAGTCTCAGGAACCGCTGGTCCGATTTGAAAAATTCTTTCAGTGTTGGATGGTACATTTATCGCGGAAGGCTGAAAATATAATAGCTTATATTTTCAAAAAAAATTAGGGATCCTTACTGAAAGTCCAATAATGTAACCCAAGGTGTAAAAAAATGCCCCGAAAAAATCCTTACACATTTACAGCAGCAGTGCAGTGCAGTTTATACAGTGTCTAGTTATATTTGTACCTGTTTTATACGTGTTTGTATAGTTCTAATAAACTCTATGGTAATTCCAACGGCATTTATTTTAATTCGAGTCCTGTAACTCGTAACAATATGTATAAATATGTTTGACTTTGTATTGTTTAGACCGTGAGAAAGACGACGGTGGGGGGCCCGAGATGCTGGTGGACGAGACCCCGCCGCAAGCCAGCAAGGACCCGGAGACGCCCGTCAAGAACTGCAACAGTGAGTTCGTCCTTCACATATTATATTGACGTAAAAGTGTCTATTTCAATACCTTGTTATCGTCTTATTTTAACATTCCAAGTTGGAAATCAATTTAATTGCACATATTTTCATGTCTTATCCCTTTCTACAATTAATTAATTATATTAATTAATAGAAATAAAATTTTGGCAAATAGCACCGGCCTACTGTGTACAGTAGGCCGGTGCTATTCAATCTTTTTGAATACGCGACCCCATTTATAGGTTGAAAAATTTTGGCGACCCCCTTGGGATATAGACCGACAAAAAGTTAATAATTAAAAGATTACGTTTATGCTTTTCTCTATATTGTCACCTATATTCATTATTAGAACCTATACTCTACAAAAAGCTACTAGCGTAGAAAGTACCTAAGTACGAGTTATACATTTAAATTGCCTTTTCCCTTTTGGCGGCGACCCCCCGAGCAAGGCTCTGCGACCCCCTGGGGGTCGCGACCCGCAGGTTGAAAAACACTGCAGTGGGCTATCTTATCGCTATTAGCGATTTCTTCCAGACAACTTTTGGATGGACAAGAAATTTGATAAGAACAGAGGTATATTGCATTATGCTCACTACCGAATCAGTATCTTATAAATATACATGATATAATATAAATACATTAATAAAAAAATATACTAATAAGATATATGTAAATAAAATATTATAAAATACACTTCTATAAGTATATATAAATGAGAGCAAAGCTGACTAATAATAATACACAAGTGTCGTATCCGAACGATAAATTTAATGTCAATATCTACCAAAGACAATGAAACGTTATCTATGCTCTCTTCTTGCTGTCAAAATTTGTAACGGGTCTGCTATCAAAAAGGTGTAAAACATAGGAGATACTAATCAATTACCTATTTATTTAATACACAACAACAAGTCTATTACAAATAGGTAGTGCGATGTACTCTTTAGTCCAAGAACGCCCTCCTATTTGTAGGAACGCTTTGAGTTCTTTTAAGAGAGTATATAGTACAAGGCTCTTGAGATCACCAGCAAATCTGCAATGAATTATGCCGATACATTCTTTTATCGGCATATGAATCTTTTACTGTGCAGGCTGTAAGGTTGTTGAATGCAATGAGCATGAGAAGTGCAAAGTCACTAACATCTTTTAATCAACTCCTCAAAGATCACTATTTCAATGTGTAAACAGTAATTTATGTATGTGTATGTAAGTAACATACCAACATACTACTTGGCTGGTTCCGTCATCTCTCTCTTCTAAATATGGTCTGTTTTTGTAATTGTATATTTTGGTGTGCAACACAGTGTTATCTTTCTCTCTCTCTCTCTCTCTCCCCCCCCCCCCCTCTCTAGACATAAATGGCTCTACATTATGGTTAAAGGTCGCTAGTCAGATATTGAAGATTCATGATGTTCCTTACGACTTTTTATCGAAGTCAATTGACTTGCGCCCTGGTCCTGTTAGTAATAATACGTTATTTACTTTAATTAGGTCCCCCACTCCCATGTTAATTTACTTGTTAAAAAAACTTGCTTACATAAGGAACTAACGAGTTACTGACTTTGTACATGCTATTTCTTTTGTTTGTTATTATTCCCCTCCGCCAGACGAACAGGATTTGTCCGGCCTTTTATCTTTTTTATATGCAGATATTTTCTTTTATTTATTGTACGCAAAAAATCGGTTGGCTAAAAAGTTTAAAATGTTGGGTGTGGCTATATACAGGCAACGCGGCGTTGTCGCCGGAGCCGTGCGGCATGATGTCGCCGCCGCTGCGGCCGCCGCCCGCCGCGCACCACGCGCCCCCCCCCCACGAGACCTCCTCCAACTCCAGCTGGGCGGAGATGGAGACATACGTCATCGGTAACATGTCACAGTCGACTCTCGATAATTTGACACTCGGGGACCAGAGATACTTTTTTAAAAATCTTTATTATATAAATGGGGTTTTGTCACTTTGTGATAATGTCACCCCGTCCAATCTTACAATCATTTCTCATTCCTTAAACTCTAAGTACACTGATATAATAACTGAACGAGCACTCTGGCCTCCCCAGACAATGGAGAAGACAGAATACTCGTCCAGTTACCCGAGAAAATTTTCAAATTAGCAAGAGTTCAAAATGGCAGGAGTTTATTACCAAGACTACGTTACATTAGAGAGTCACAACGACCGCGATTTTTGCCGTTCCACTTGCTTGCCGGCGTTATGTCACGTCACGTTATTCGACCCACCTCTCGAGACACGGGCTGTTTTGTTGCGCGTGAACGAAAATCATGACGTCATTAGTTGCGTTTTTGCCACGGCCATAACGAGTGTGGTCGCTTAGTGGAACGGCAGACTGACCATTTTGGGCGTTGTGAGGAGAACGCGCCCCAAGATGGAAGGAGTAAAGAAACATCAAGAGTTTGATCAAAATTTTAGTTGTTCATTTTGAAAAGAAGTCGGTAATTTTCTGTTGTGTGAGTGACCAGTCTATCATTGTCTAATGTTTTTTCGATAGTGGTGAGAGCCGAGAAGAAATCGTCACTTGTTTCGGTTCCGAGAGCGTAAAATCGTAGGATAGCGCTTCAAATTATAGATAGTAGGGAATGTTGGCGGGCAAGATACTATTCCTTCAACTTCAAATAACCGAGGGGACCGATTAATGTTGATTTTATTCAATTTAACGACTATTTTTCAAGGAAATGGGGGAAAAAATCAAATTATCGAGAGTCGACTGTATCATAAACGCACTCTTTATTCTATTTCTCTGTAGATTTTTTTTTTGCTCGAGTTCAGCAGACAGGCAGACGGCCTATCTGATGGTAACCGCTTTCCGTCAAGTGGGCCGTCTCCATGTCTGCTGAACTCTTGCAATAAAAAATTAAAAAAACATACCCCATTGCATATATTAAGACTAGTCACTTATAACAGAATTTTTTATTGTTTTTGTTCCAGGCAACATACAAATCCATCCACCAACAGATGCCACGAAACAAATGTTAATACTGAGGTATCTAACGCCGATGGGCGAATATCAAGAGGTTCGTTTGTCATTACTATATGAGATATTAGGTATTATTCTAATCAAAGAAGAAAGTAGGGAAGTAAACATAACGGGCTAAATAAGTGGAATTCATTATCTCGCTCGCGTATTACACACCACATTTCGAAGATATAAATTGATTAAATTTACTTACGACAAGTAATAAATATTATAAAATTAAAAAAAAACAACTGGAATAAACTATATAAACGATAGACAACACGATGTAATTTTTTATATATTTTTTTGTTTGTTCGAGATTCACGTAAAAACTATTGGGCCGATTTCGATGCGGTTTTTCGAAATTCTTTGATTTAAAATGTGCGCTACTTTTTGTCTTGGAATTCCCGCGGGATTTACTCGGGAATGATTTAAAATGTCCAGTTAAAAAAAATGGAATTCCAATGTGATTTTTTCACTGATCGCTTGCAAATTTTAGGTAATAAAATGTGGGGTATTTTTTTATCCTGAGAGTCCTGAGAGAATTTCAAGTCGAGCATGGACGAAGTCGCGGGCATTTCCTAGTAAAATAATATAACAGTAAATACAATAAATAATATTGCTCAAATAAATACAATCTCTTTGTATGTATGCCTTTCAGTTCCTTTCGCATGTGTTCGAGCAAAACGCCCTTGGGCTGATCTTGGGGTACCTAAATGTTCGCGAGTCGCGGGACTCGCGGCTCGCCTTCGAAGCGCTCAAGTACTTGGCGGCGTTGCTCTGCCATAAGAAGTTCTCGATAGATTTCATCAATATGGGTGGACTGCAGGTAACAACCCAAGCTCTTATTCTGATAGTCGATTTTGAAACAACTCACAGATATATAAACAACACACTCACTCATACACCAAACTCACTCATCATACTCACACTCCTTACTCACTCATACGCTACACGAAACTCACTCATCGTATTTACTCATATGGTATACTCACTCATACTCCAAACTCATTCATAACACCAAACACACTCACACTCCTTACTCACTCATGCGCTACACGAAAGTCACTCATCGTATTTACTCATATGGTATACTCACTCATACTCCAAACTCATTCATAACACCAAACACACTCACACTCCTTACTCACTCATACGCTACACGAAACTAACTCACCATATTTACTCATATGCTATTCTCACTCATACTCGAAACTCACTCATAACACAGCGCCCCTTTAGAGAGCGGCAACACATTGTTAGTACCTTTGGTGTTACAAATGTCTATAAACAATGGTAACGGTTTTCCATCAGGTGGGTCATCTGCCTGTCAGCTGAACTCGTGCAATAAAATTTACACGACATACAATGTAAGACAACACTAATATATTTTTTTTTATTCGGAAAACAAACAGTTTATAGCTAAGTATATACTACTATAATAACTACAACCATTAGTTTCCACATATAAATATATACAATGCTTGCTAAATACTAGTAGTACGTTACAATGTATTAATTAAATTGAAAAGAGGAAATTAATAAAGATAAAGTTTGATTATTTTCAAAGTGGCCTATTAAATTCATCTCGTTAGTATTCAGACCAGTGCTTTACCAAGGCCGTCTTATCATTTTGTGGATTAGTATTAAACAAACTTCTATCATGTGTAACAACTTAAAGATTATTATAGTTCGTTCATTTGTTTGTTAGTATAATATATAGATAACACTATTACAGAAAACTTACGAACAAGCATTATTCTAAATATGTACAAAGTGCAGTCTTATCACTAAAAAGCGAATATTGCTGATTAGGAGAGGCGATGGTGGTATACATAATTATTGTACGATAACTTACATTTTAATAATAAGTATATAACTATATTATAAAGTGGTTGCCAATTCGTTTTCACCGGAATAGTCACATTATTTTATTGCTTTATACTATTTTATTCATCCCTAATACTCCACAGTACCTTAAAGAACGCTTCGAATTTATTTCTTGCTCTCACAATTGACGCCCTTCCAGTCAACATAGACTTATTACTCCTATTCATAGTACAACGTTCTTCAATAATTCTTTCACGGTTAAGGCTGTCTTTGGAATACATTGCCCGTTGCTGTCAGAGAAGCAAAATCCCTAATAACATTAAGAACTTGGTCAGGTAATTCTATCTGTCATTTAATTATATATAATTTTATATAATTAGTAGATATTATATTGCATATAGTTATATGTTTATTATGTTTAAATAGTTGCATATTATCACCATATCTTGTATATGTATATAACTTATGTGTATATTTGTATATATAGTATAGTTATATATTTATTATTAAAATGTAAGTACATAATCCTACAATAGTTATGTATATCACTATCGCCACTTCTAATCGGAATATTCTTGCCACGGGTTGTCTGGAAGAGATCGCTTTTTAGCGATAAGACCGCCCTTTGTACTCAATTAGATTAATACTAGTTCGTAAGTGTCCTGTATAGGTGTACAATAAAGTGTTATCTATCTATCTATATATATATACAAATATACACATAAGTGAACATATACATATATAAACAGGAAACACATTCAACAACAACATATCGTGGGCTTCATAACAAATGGGCGTACGGTCAAAAGTGCAGTTTTACACAAGGGACAAAATTTTGCAAAAAAAAAAAACAACTACTTGATTGTATAAGGCTGAAATTTGGAATACCCTTCTATTTAGGTACACTTGCATGCTGGTAACAAGACATTTGTTATGAAGCCCTCGATATACATGTAGAATTACAAGAGATTGTGTCGGTGTGTTTGGTAGAAATTCCTGGAGGTGCCGCGTCCGTCCGTGGCGGCGACTGGGGTCTCGATATGCCTCTACTACTTGGCGTACTGCGAGGACGCCATGGAGCGGGTCTGCCTGCTGCCCAGGAAGACCTTAGCCGACTTAGTCAAGTGAGTGTCATGTATTGTTAGGGCGCGTTCCCACTATGTCGTGACGACAGATGATCGTGTACTTTTATGTGTCGTGGCTTATATGTTTAAATGGACGTGGTCACATATAGAACGACACGACTAAATGTCGTCTACGACATTTTTTTTGTTGTGACGACAGATTGTCATGACTGGGAACGGCTAGCACGACAGTCGTATAATGGTAAAAAATCGTTACGACTAAATCGTGACGGCAAATCTATCGTAGCCAATGGGAACAGCTAGATACGATAGTCGTTAAACGATAAAAAAATTTCACGACAAACAATTGTTATAATGAGAACAGCTAGAGACGACAGTCGTCCAACGATAAATTAATCGTTACGACATAGTGGGAACGCGCCCTTAATCGGTAATTTATACTCGATACTATAATGATCCTCGCATAATAATTAGCTACCCTAGAGCACTACTATGAAATATGTATCCGACCAAAGTCGGAAGTGAGAATGATCTTTCGTCGCTACGCCCGCGGTTTGGAAGATCGTTACATTTTGGAAAATTCACAGTATCGTTGTTAATTATAGCCTATGTGTTATTCTGATTTGTAAGCTATATTATTGTAAAGTTTAATCAAAATCCATTCAGTAGTGTTTGCGTGAAAGAGTAACTAACAAACATAAATCCATACATTCTTACAAACTTTCGCGTTTATAATATTAGTAGTATATACTCTAATTATATGTTTATAATCTTTAATCAATATGTTTGTGAGTGTTTTCTGTTTATTGTATTTTTCTACTGACTAAATAGTTTCTGTCTGTATTGTACTTTAATGTTTACGGAGTAAACTCAAGTCGTGCGTCGGAACTGACAGATGCAAGTGTTTTTTTTCAACTAGCACTCAGACCGTGTCTTTCTTTTAGATATGCGCTGTGGCTGCTGGAGTGCTCCCACGACTCCGGCAGATGTCACGCGACGATGTTTTTTGGGCTGTCTTTTCAATTTCGGGTTATATTAGAAGAATTCGATAATCAGGTACGTTACTAGTCCGGATGCTAATCCACGTTATTCGTTGTTGATATTTGCCACTACTCTATGATACGCGTATCGAACACTCGCTGCCCGCGGTACATCACTTGTCGATAGTCGATTTTTCAGTCGTCGAAAATGTTAGACTGTGCTAAATATGGAAAAACACTCAAAGGAGTCTCAAAGCCGATTTTAACGATAAAGTTTACATTTATGAAAAATCAATTACCCTTGTACATTTATGAACAATCATTCACCCTTGTACAGTCAGCGTCGGAAAGAAGGTAGCAGTTAAGATGGTCAAATAGATAAGAACATCGAAAGTGATCATTACTATCGATACAACCAAGGTAGTCTAATAGATCGCATCAGCCTTATCCAAAAACATCGGCACACCAAGAACGTCATATGTATCTAAGCAGCCAAAGTGGCCAAAACATAGTAACAGTCTAGAAAAATTAACTCTATTCTAAATGTGATTAGAGTTAAATCTTGATTACATACTAAATCAAAATTAATTGTATTTCGAATTATGAATTTCAATTTGATTTACTTATTCTTAAATTGGCATTAAATGTAAAGCATCTTACTTTTCCAATCTGAAATTAACGAAATGAACGAAAGCATTTGAATCAAAAAACTGATCACAGCAGTGTGATTGACGAGGAGGGTGATATGAGCATAATAATATTTATTACGTTTGATCGAGGGTAAGCACTGGGATTGGAAAGAAACGCCAGTTTTTTCCAATTAAGCATCATTTATTGACTAGAAGGGCAATGATTTTCCCTTTATCAGATATTTGAGTCCTCTTAATTTATTCAGATTTTTTGTACTTTTCTGTATATTATTTAATACGTGATGACACTGTATGCATCTTAAAGTTTCCGTTTTTACTGAATGCTAAGTCTTATTCATAAAGTTAGAGTAAGCTTAAAGTTTTATCTCTATGAATAAGACCGTCAGTTAATTCTTCATCTATGCAATTCATTCATTATTAATTGAATCATCATCATGGAAACGTGAACGAAGTTTCGCGGACTCATGATAGTCTGTCTAATATATAAAATTCTGGTGTCACAGTGTTTGTAACATAATCCTCCGAAACAGCTTGAACGAATCTTATGAAGTTTTGTAGGTCTGAGAATAGGACGTAAACTATTTTTCCATAAAGTGAAAAGGGCGGTCCACCCCAATTTTTTTATTTATTGTCAAAAATCATTTTTTTTTATGATTTGGCATTAAAAAATACAAACAACCCTAAATTTTCATTCTTCTACTACCAACCCCTATTTTTGAATAGCTATACTAGTAGTACTTTAATATTTTTTTACTCTCGGCGGTTCGATAATGGAGCTGTTACCACTCGATGAGTTATTCCTGCCAGGAATCTACCGGTGACACTTCTCACCCCGTAAACAACACGGAGTAGGGATGACAACCAAGCCTGTGTCTTGTCTTTCTCAAACAATAAGCTTTTTCTCACTCAATAAAGTTCAGAGCCTAAACCGTTTTCGGCTATTTTTATTGATTGTGCGTCGATTGCAGCAGTGACGCTTATACCATTTTACCTCCCCAGTGCAACTCTTATATATGCTCATAGGAAATGTATCATCACTTTGCAGTTTCCAATTTTATTTTCCATACATTTCGAAGATTAGACACAGAATTATTTTCTGAAAGCACTATAAATATTTATCCACATAAAATGTGACTATTATTATTAATTACTAATATATGTTTGCTGTCAAATATTGGTAAATCCGTAGTTACCTTCTTTATCATATAAACAATAATCAATGTTTTGTATATAAGTTCTCAATGCGTTCCTAAACCATTGATCAGATGTGATAAAACTTTGTATTTGTATATTTCTTGTATGTTAGTCGTTTTGTCTGTTTGTTCCACATTTACGTAAATACGACTAGGCCGATTTTAATGCGATTTTAGCTGATCGAGAGCAAAGTCTTCTTTTGTTTACTTTGTGTTTAGAAAAATAGCCCACACATATGCCTAATTCATTTGACACATCCGTTACAGAAACTCCTTCTTGTCTCAAATGAACAATTTTATATTTCATTTCATCAGTAAGATGATATTTATCCATGGTGGTATTTCAAGATGATGATTTATATATATTTCTAATCTTTTATTATATTAATATATTCTGTGATTTCTAAATCTGAGACAAATGAATTCATATACGTAAAACAAAAAACATCAATAATTCATTGCTGATAAAAAAAAGTTTGATCTCGAATTCTAAATTTCTTGTATATTAAAACTCTTTAGTCTTTAGATACTTCAACAAACTCACATATACATAGTGGTTTACGTCAAATTAAATGTTAAAATTATGTTAATATTGTAAAATAATCTTGTCTGTATATTGAAACTATTAAAAAAATCCAATTGGGATCGAATTGTTTGATTGATGGAAAACGGAAACAATTTCTTTTCATAAATATATGTTAACTTTTATAAGGTTTTCATTATTCTACAGACATTTTTGACTTAAATGCTGAAAAAGCTTATAATATCATGGGCATTCTAGTGTAATTTTTCAGGAAAACGGATTCACTTTTTAGTGTGTTTACTCCTATACTTCAGTACCGGAAAGTTCTAAAATTTTATTGGGAATTATACGCCTAGAAATAGCATGAAAACTGGCCGTGTTATTCTTATTACAACACAGTTTGATACTTTATATCATTTTTATACGTTACTATATTTGGACTCTAGATATTTCCCGGGATTTTGTTCCACTTCCAAACCACTAGATTAACTTTGATTCAATGTTCGCAAATTACAAAACAGTGATTTGCGAACATTGCGTCTGTGTTTATTAGAAATCCTTAGTGAGACATCGTAGTTGAAAATGTTACTAAAACATCTTTAGTAACATTACTAATATCAGGGATTTATGGATAAATCTAAGTTTCATGCATTTTCATAATAAAAATCCATTCAATTTTAAAGGTTGGTAAAAAAAGATTAATCTTTACTATTTAACTACTGTGAGTGAAGTCGAGGGCAAATACTAGTTATGTTATGAAAATTAAAAAGATTATTTGAGCTTTCATTTAGTATGCAATCAACTCGATTTGACTCTAATCTCATTTAGAATAGAGTTAATTTTTCTAGACTGTTACTATGTTTTGGCCACTTTGGCTGCTTAGATACATATGACGTTCTTGGTGTGCCGATGTTTTTGGATAAGAAGGCTGATGCGATCTATTAGACTACCTTGGTTGTATCGATAGTAATGATCACTTTCGATGTTCTTATCTATTTGACCATCTTAACTGCTACCTTCTTTCCGACGCTGACTGTACATTTATGAACAATCAATTACCCTTGTACAAAATCAGCGATTCGATCCCTGTCCAGGGAAATTAATTTTACAAAAATCTAATGTTCAAACCGTCCTTTTTTAATTAGTTTTAGTATTCATTTGTATTTTGATTTATAATGTATATTATAATATGTGAAGCAAAAGCTTTGTACCCCTTATTACAAAATTTGCTCGGACGGAGGAGTATGAAATTTCGCACACATAGTTTATATAGAGAAGGAGTGCACAATGCTAATTAATATTTTTAATATATAAAAAATCGCATAGCATTCTCCATCGTTTATATTGTCTGTTCCAGCCAGTTGCTTTCTTTTAAATAGCATTAATTTGCCAGGTGGTAGGGTATTTGCCCGACTGGATGGCTACCACCCCTGGTCTAGAGTATGCCGCCATAACAACCTTGAGTTGTGTTCCGGCATTAGTGACCAGGTTCCAGTCTCCGTTAAGAGAGCAGCAGCGCATTTGTAGCACCTTCGGTGTTGCAAATGTCCATAGGCGATGGTAACCGCTTTCCATCAAGTGGCCGTTTGCCTGTCTGCTAAACTCCTGCAATAAATAATAAAAATTTACTGACACTGCGTGTCTAGAATTTTACAATATTTTAGATTTAGTTGAATGATCTTTAAATTCACTCAGGTTATAATTTATTTAACTGATAACTTTTATCTAATGATTGAAATATCGGCCTTTAATTTGACAAGCCATAGTTAGTCGATATCTTTCTTTGCCCCCCCCCTCCCCCCCAACCTGGAGTAATACTCAATGACAATTCACAGGATGGCCTCCGTAAACTATACAACGTGATATCAACGTTGCCCATTCTGGGTTCTGATGAGGAGGAATCCAGGGTGTCCGATGACGAGACCTGTGCGGCCAGGCAGATAGTGAGGCACGTTTGCGTGGCATTAAGAAGGTTGGTGCTGTTTTTTTTTTTTTGTACTACCGTCTCTCTATTCTTTAACATATATCAAGCATCTATAATAAAATATGTGTATGTATGAAGAGATTGATGAATGTAGATGAAGCAAAAGATGTATGAAGATTCTAGCAACTGGAATTCCATCGTCTCTGCCTAAGATAATATGTATGTATTAATTCAAATCAATTGTATAGTAATGATCCTTTTTAAGGTTTTCTAAACGGTATTGTCCTGCCGGAGCACACGTACTTTCCACGCCCCGCATACCGCCGACACCCATAGCTCGCGCAATTAGCAGCTAGGCGTCGGACGGGATGCGGGATATAGGAGCCTCCTTGAGGGAAAATTACACAATTATTCTTCACAATTCTCATTGACGACTTACCTCTCTCTCTCTCGAGAGAGAGAGAGAGAGAGAGAGAGATCTCTCACACAATTGGTTTTTACGTACTTCTTTAATATATATTTCTAATTTAATAATAATAATTAGCGATGCGCAAACTAAATCACCAATGGAATCAGTGATTTATAAATCTTTTTCATTGAAAGATTTAAATCACTCCTTTAAATCTTTAACTCTTTTAAATCTTTGGTTTCGAATGACATAATTCATTCAATTGACCGGTTTTAAGCTTTATAATAACGCCAGAGAGTCGAATTTACTGTGTATCATCATTGTATTTCTTAGAGTGCGCATGTTATCTCATTTCAATTCACAATATCCTGTACCTATTGTCTCATACTACATCTAAGTATCTGATTTGTTAGTTTTCATCATTCTATGTGACTAAAATCAATCTTAACGTAGTGAGTTAAAGATGTATTTTCCAAACCAAAGATTTAAAGAGTGATTTCGAATTTTGAAAGATTATACATCTTTTAAATCAATCACTCCTGAGTTACACATCTTTAATAATAATCATACAGTCCATTATATTGAGTTTAATTTCCAAACAAGAAGCAACTGCCACCAATAGGTATAAGCGGCCATTTCCTTAATCGAATAATAATTATTGTATATTTTTATTTAGTGATTAACGCTTGTTTTTTAGAGAGTAATTTTCTATAATTTATCATAATTATATGTGACAACTAGGATATGCCCGCGACTTGTCCACATTGGACTTGAAATTACCGGGACACAAAATAATAGGCTTATTATTTCATATTTAGAATTATTATATCTCGACTTAAATTATTTTGTTTTAATACGTCTCTTAATATTTTCTTAAGTTTTCGTGACTAGTATATACATAATAAAACTACGTTTTAACTGTTTTAAGCCCGGTAATTTATTTTATTTTTTATTATTAAGGCGTTTCGGCCACTTTTCAGTAGCCGTGAGCACGCTAGACAAAGATGTCAAGTTTAAATGAGAATTGTTAAAGTTTTATTTAGCCTACCGCCAACTTGTTCATTTTAATTATTTATTTTCAATTTTGTTTATGGTTATTATTTACTCTATGGGAGCCTAATCTAATTTTCCACCGCTTCACAACACGTTGTGGCTTGAAGAGAAGAAGCGGCGCAAGAAAGTCTTCAGCAAACATACCTAGCTCTAATACTATTATATATATAAAATGGCTGGGAGGTAAAATACGTCTCTTAACTCAACCGATGTAGAAGCGAAATATTATTCTTTTAAATATTTACACGAATAATTATAAACCTCCTCCTTACTTTTCTTGTTTAGGTATTTGGAAGCGCACTTGAGGCTACGCGCGGCGCAAGTAGCGAGGCAACACGGCGACAATGTACCAGAACCGCCCCCCTACAAGGTAACTATTGCCTATGTATATATATTTTTAATAATATAATTTATATTCGTAATAATTTGAGTGCCTACAAGCAGTATAAGGACATTCACAATTTCAACGCCAGGCATAGTGATAGATATTGCCATATTTTAGATTTCAAAAAGTATTGTCCTCGTTATTGGGGGTTGGTGTTTACTTCTTCAATGAGATTCCGAAAGAAATGTTACATTTTCCTTTCACTAAATTTAAAACCACATTCAAAAGTATCTTGCTTAAAAAGGGATACTACACTATTGAAGAATACTTAAATGACAAAACTTCATTTACATAGCAGCTCGCTCCAACCTCATATATATATATATTTTGTATAACTTTTTTATCTTGCCAAGCATGTAAGGAATTTAAGATATGTTGTTATATTTTTCTTGCCTTATGTTATGTTTTTGTCTTACTCAGCATGCACTGTTTACTACAACTCTTTGAAAAGTAATTGGGTATTACTTTAGAAAATTGTTAAAAAAAAATTGAGCTAGATAAATAAGACGAAAAACAATGTTTAGATCTAGATATGTTGCTGGGGAGTTTCTTGCTGCTTCTTCTTCTTAACAGCCATAACACATTACGAAGTGGTTTATATAGAATAGAAAGATTTAACTTATATATATGACCTTCAAAAAGTGTTCTCCAGCGGAACTTATTTTGAATAAAAGCTATTGAATTTGAATATGATTTCTCAGGACTTGCTTACATTATGCCCCATAGAACAGGAATGTAATGGAGCTCCTTAGTGTGATGATCCCCAAACTATGCAAATTGTGAGTAAATACACCGAACACTGGGTTCAATCCCAGACACTCAGTCCATAGTAAATAACGGAAAGTTGGTTTAGGACCGTTTATATTCACAATATTGTATACTCAACACTTAGCGTTCTCTGAATTTTGGCATAACTTGTATGTAGCTTATGTCAAATTTTAACCAATAATAATGTTACATGTTGCAGCACTCGAATTAAAATTCCGTTGGACTTTTTAAAGAGTCTATTAGAACAATACAAACACGTATAACACAGATACAAATGTAACCGAACACAACTAATCCAAACGTAATGCAGAAGGTCGTAATTCAATAACACGCGCAAAGTCCGTCACTAAATAGGTTACCGAATGTACACAAGTCTTGCTCCGCTCGTGGTTATCGCTCGACTGCCCCATCTCTCAATTGGGGCATAGCTTTATACTGCACATATGCAATATGTCTGCCCGGCCGCGTGGACTGAATTTCCTAGAATCCGTTTGTACTTTTAAATCAGACACACCTGGCTACTGATCACAATACAACAATAGGCCGTAAAATATTACAATACACAATGGCATGTTTTTTTAATCACAAATTTTCAAAGTAAACAAAAGAAGTCCAAATGCTGAAAGGTAATAAAATGTGTTTCTACAGGTATGCACGTATGAATTTATCTTTGTCGGCATCTAGGTCGTAACAATAAGTTTAATCAACGGTGAATAAGATATAGGAACCGTACATTAGTAACATGAAGTATTGATAGATAGATAGGCAATACTTTATTGTACACCAAAGCTATACAGAAATAGATAAATACAGGAGATAGTACAACGGGCGGCCTTATCGCTATAAAGCGATCTCTTCCAGGCAACCCTTGGCAGATATTAATAGATTTATATAGTATACAATGTAACATAAATCTTGCACCTATCGAATATGTGAAACATTGTTGCAGGCCTCAAAGTCCTCCCCCGAAGAGATCCAAGAGCAGATTGAGCTCCTCCAAAGCGTCGCTTGGTCCAGATGGGCTCCCGTCGAGGAACTGGTCGAGTTGGGAGGCGTATCTCTGTTGCTGCAAGTGGTCGGCTACGCCTACGAGTGGAACTTCAATGGCAGGTGAATGTAAAGAAAGAATAAAATGAAAATGAGTTAATCGTGTTTTGTGAGATGAATGAGTTCCGATGACCCTCTGTCCATCCAACAATCCCATATTCTTTGTACATCTTTTCTCCCATCCCTCTGTTCTATGCCCCTATCTCGTCTCCTCTATCCCATTCTTCCTGTCTGATCTCTCTATCCGAAACAAACATGTCGGCCACCAACGAAAAACCTGTACTCCAGCTATGAAAAAAGGGTTAGGAAATGTTCCCATAATTTTTGTCAATTTTTGAAGTTATACTTCTTTAGGCGCGTTATGAGAGTAAATTTTTTAACGATGCGCGTGCACACCGTCACATGAAAAAGCTACACCATGAAGTTAGCTATAGTCAACCGACACCCTGAAGTTAGCTTTAGTCAACCGACACCCTGAAGTTAGCTATAGTCAATCGACACCCTGAAGTTAGCTATAGTCAACCGACACCCTGAAGTTAGCTTTAGACAACCGACACCCTGAAGTTAGCTATAGTCAACTGACACCCTGAAGTTAGCTTTAGACAACCGACACCCTGAAGTTAGCTATAGTCAACCGACACCCTGAAGTTAGCTTTAGTCAACCGACACCCTGAAGTTAGCTATAGTCAACCGACACCCTGAAGTTAGCTTTAGACAACCGACACCCTGAAGTTAGCTATAGTCAACCGACACCCTGAAGTTAGCTTTAGACAACCGACACCCTGAAGTTAGCTATAGTCAACTGACACCCTGAAGTTAGCTTTAGACAACCGACACCCTGAAGTTAGCTATAGTCAACCGACACCCTGAAGTTAGCTATAGTCAACCGACACCCTGAAGTTAGCTATAGTCAACATTTTCGTTTTTGAGGATGGCCGAGTGTAGGATGGTGGTTGCGTAGCAACGAGTTGTTGATAGATGGATTGTGAATTTGTGAGACGAGCATTGTAATATTTCTTTACTTTATTGTGTTTTAATTAATATACGAGTTTGATGATTTATAAATCATTTATTTAGTATCCTACATATATATATATATATATATATATATATATATATATATATATATATATATATATATATATATATATATATATATATATATATATATATTAAAGGGATCAGCAAAATCAAAGCACTTGTTGTAATTCTGATTCCAGTGAATTTCTAAAAAAAGTAAGTAATTATATCGCTTGTTCTAATACTTGGGTGTGATTGTGGTATTTATTTTTCTAAGTTATTTAGAGTTAACCTCAGTTTTTGATTGTATTTCTCAATACGGTCAGTTAAATAAATAAATCCCCTACTACTGTGGTAGGGGATTTATTTATTTAACTAATTTAAAGAAGTATAACTTCTAACGCGTGTACATAAGTGAACACGCACATTTTTTTTAAACATTTGCCCAAAAAAATGCATTTCCGAAGCCAGCATACAGTGTTCGTAAGTCATGTGTTGAAAATAACAAAGGATTTTAGTGTGACGTTTGTCCTTACAGATCGGAAACGGTTCGTTCGGCGCTGGACGTGGTGTCCGTGTGCTGCGTGGCGCCAAGAGTTCAGCTGCTGCTCACGGAGAAGGTGGACATGCGCGACGAAGACCTCACTACTGGAATCAACATTGTTTTAAGTGAGCAACTTCATTTGGCACTCCATTCAAATTTTGCTAAAAAGTATTGGCTCTATAGACAAGTGGCATTAGCGCTAAACGAATAGAATGAAAAAGTATGGGAAGTAGATAACAGTTTATTGTTTATTATTTACTGGATTTACTCTGTCGCCGCGTGGTGAAAGGCGGCATAATTTTAGAGTAGACTATGGATGTTTATTTTTTTGGTTCCGGATAGAATTCAGGTTTTTTTGTTTGATACAATAAAATATGTTTAAATAAATATTACGTTCATTAAAATGTACCTAAAGTAACCAAATCATAATTTGCAGTAACCTTACGAAAAATCGAAATGTGTGCTGAGTTCAGTAGATAGCAGACGGTCCACCTGATGGAAAGCGGTCACCATCGCGTATGGACATTTGCAACACCAAAGGTGCTACAAATGCGCTGCTGCTCTCTTAAGGGAGAGTGGAACCTTGCCCTTAATGCCGGAACACAACTCGATACCACCTGGCTGTGGATGGTTTTGCCCCAAAGCAAGAAATTGTATTCTTTCACCGTTCCTGTACGGGTGAATGTATAAAGAGATTAATGAAAGTAATTGTTGGTCAGGATCATCGGAAGTGGCGATCCATAGTCGATTTAGGAGGTGGGCACTGAAAATCAGCGCAGCGTTTCGGCACAGCAAAATGCTGAGTGCCAACTTCATTTCCAAATTGCGGCATATAACTCTTGTATAATATACTAGCTTATGCCCACGACTTCGTCCGCGTGGAATAGTTTAAAAAAAAGTTGAAAATATCCCGCGATTTTGAAACATTCTTCATTGGTGCTCCGCTCCTATTGCTCTGAGCGTGATGGTTTATAACCTATAACCTTCCTTGATGAATGGGCTATCTAATACTGTTTTTTTTTTCAAATCAGACCAGTAGTTCCTGAGATTAGCGCGTTCAAGCAAACAAACAAAGAAACAAACTTATCAGCTTTATATATTATATATATATGATAAAACTCTCTCACCGACACGACTCCCTGTCAAAATCTCCGCTTCTATTATGTTACGTTGGAGAGAAATTACTTTCAGTCTGTTATAAGCTGTTTAAGTAATTAAAGGTTTTTTCTATCCCACGGGAACTCTAATTTTTCGGGACCAAAAGTATCCTATATGTTGACCAGAGATATCAGCTACCGTACAAAATTTCATTTAAATCAGTCCAGTCGTTTCAGAGATTAGCCGGTATAAAGACAGAGAAACAGAAAATTTGAAAAAAATATAAATTAGTGTATTTCACTTCTTACATCGGTGACTCGGTTTTTACCATTTTTTTTAATTGTACAGAAATTTGACCTCTACAATTTTGTTATATGTATAGATAAAGTTATTAAATAAAATCCAAGATAGAATAGATTTCCCTACAAGAAGTTTTAGGCGACGTCCTGCGTGAGCGATCTAGACGCGAACGCGAAGCGTCGCGGCGCGGTGCGGCGCGTTGCGAAAACAACAAACAGTCGAAACCTATTGAAGTGGCCTACGTGACCAAACGCACGTGGGGTGCGGTGCGGAGCGGCGCGAAACGAAGCGAATGCGATCAGTTGGCTTGATATTTTCGCACGAACTGGATGCGGTGCCGTCGTGTTTCTGTTTGGTTATAATGTCGGAAATAGAAATTTTAATCAATTCTATCCAAGAACGTCCTATATTATGGAATAAAAAATATCACGACCGGTTATTATATATGCCTTTCTAAGTATACAATATTAGTCCCACTTGTTCGCCTTGAGTATTTGATATTTAAGAAATGAATTTTCCAATAATATTTGTTTCCGTCGAATGACTGAACGGCGGCGTCGGTGGCGGCTGTGCGAGACGATTCGCGTGCACGTAGGACATTGCCGCCGCGCCGCACCGCATCGCATCGATTCGCACCGCGTCGCACAGCATCGCATTGAATTCGCGTTCGCTTCGAACCGCCTACCTAGGACGTAGCGTCAGCCACCTCATGGCCAAGGTTCTCCCAACTGCCTATCATGTAGAACGCGTGAGGATGTCCAACGTCGTTTAATGGAGTGCATCTGAAATAGAGGTGGTAGAGAAGAACTAATGAGGGAGTTGGCACTGAATTGCTTTTATGTAGGTATTTTTATAGAAATGCTGGCAGACCCAGCCTCAAACGAGGCTAGTTTGTTAGCCAGCTCATTAATATATGTAATTATAAGTTATTGTACGTTTAGGAGATGATGGGGCTGACATGCCTATGTGGCATAAGTCCCAAAAAACATAAAGATGAAAAAAAAATCCTGTATATTAATTTTTTTTATGTTACTACTATCTGTTTTGTGTGTCGCTATTAGAATTAAAAAAAATTCTTTCTTTTCATTCTCTGAATATAGTCTGTCGACGCCAACGGGGAACAGGCGTGATAATATGTACGTGTATATTACAGATGCTGCAGACGGTGACATAGTGCCAGAGCCAGAAGTGCAAAAAGCCGCCCTGAATGTTTTAGTCAATTGCGTTTGTGCACCAGTTCATCGGGTATGTAATTAGGTGTATTAGGTTTATTTATTATCTATATTTGTATTTAATGTATAAAATATCTAGTTTAAGTTTATTTATTTATGATATACCTAATAATCTGCACCACCTACATCGCCAGATTAGGTTGAACTATTCCTTAAGTTAGGTTGTCTGGAATGAGATGGCTTTAAGCGATAATGCTGCCTACAGTTGCCATGACAATGTTGTAATTGTGTGTTCTTGAAATTGTTTATTTGGTGAGCAATAAAGTATTATCTATCTATCTCTATTGGTGGTAAATTAGTAATATATCGTAAACATAAAAACTCCTCCAGGCTGGTACGTCGACGTCTCGTTTCTCAATAACTGGCTCCACTAAAAAGAAGACCGCGCTCAAGTCGTACGAGGACGTCATACAGAAAGTTTGGGAGAGTGTCAGAACCAACAACGGAATAATGGTGAGCCTCTTCTATTTCTTTCTAGACTTGATTGAATCTCCATCTAAGTTATTGACTTTTTTATTTTTTATTGTTGGAGTACAGCAAACAGGCTGACGGCTCAACTATGATGGAAACTGGTTACCGTTGCCATTGTGTTGCCGGACTCGTCGGCTCGGCTGGAACCTGGCCAATAATGCCGATACTCGACTCAAGGTTGTGATGGTGGCATACTCTAGACCAGGGGCAAATACCCTACCACCCGGCTGTGGGTTGTTTTGTTGCGTCTTACGATGGGCCGCCCCAACGCAGGAAATTGTATTCTTTCTCCTCTGTTCCTGCACGGATAAAACTTTGACATTGTTTCATGAATATACAGTGAAACCTTAATAAAACGAATTTCTCAATTTAACAAATTCTTACAAATCCCCTAGAGCTGGCCGTCGTAAGATTTGATACAAATTATAGCTTTACATTACGAGTATACTTTTGTAAAAACATAATTACGGAGTTTCAATAATTGCTAAACATGAATTGAAAGATTAAAAAGTATAGTTAACCTCTGTATAACGATTTTTGGCAACATACAACTTTTACATAAGTTATTCTACTAATCCATCTAACAGGAATTCATGTCGCGACAGATTTAAACATATATTCGTTTACCGTAAGACAATCCAGGAATTTAAACTTTCATAATACGTTATTGTTTGGTGTTGTAAAGTAAATAAATATTAATGTGCGTTCATGAAAGTGTTTCACTTTGTATTTCAAATTTACCTTAACCTTACTAAAACGAATCTTAGAACAAATTAACCTCTACATAACAAACGTCATTCTCGGTATAACGAATATTTTCTAATCTTCATATTTTTATAAATAAGGTAATGCATTGTAATTTGGTATAAAGAGCGTAGATAGTTGAAATTTGGTATATAGAGCCTAGTTACCGCGTAAATAAAAAAATATTTACGCGGTAGTTACGTTATTTGGCCGTCGGAAGATGTTTTAAAAATACACTATATTTCAATTGGTTTATTAATTAAATGATTACAATTATTTAATATGTAATACGTCTGGGCTTCTCCGCGATGGAGTATCAAAAGACGACTCTGGTAGGTACGTCGCGAGGACCATTTATGAGTTGTGGTGGGATGGTGGAAGATCTATGACTCATGACGTGGTAACCAAACGAAGAGAGTTACGGGTTCGTACACACGAACACGTAACACGGTAACAAGGTTTTGGCCTAAAGGCCAAAGTGTAACACTTACCTTCTTTTTTAAATGCTGCGGTACTTTGTTGTTGCTGGAATTTCAAGTCAGGCTTGGACGAAGTCGCAGGCATATCCTAGTAGTTATAATTCGGTAGTCGACATTATGAAAAATAAAGGTTGATTTTAATATATATCGTAGATTACGATCTAAATATGACAAAAATAAATTGTTTTAACTAAAATATTAAATAGTAATTGATATTTTTGAGAAATAAAATTGTTATATTGCAGCCATTAGCCACGTGACAATGAACGCCGATCAGAGCGCGCGACGTCATAGCGTGCAAAACACGAGAAGTTATCAATGACTTCTCAGATAACACTTCAACGAAACAGATGTTTGTTTTGCACGCTGTGACGTCATGCGAGACGCCACGACAGCTTGACGCGTTTTTGTGACGAAATGTCAAAATATTTATAAAATTGCTAAATTAAATATGTTAATGTTGTTTTTTTGTTGAAATATTAATATTTTGGCTAAAATAGAGCATGAGGCTCAAAATAAACCTGTTTTTCAAAGATTGTCAACTGACGAATTGAGATTGGTGCACGTGTATTGGTAGGTGCTACTGGCTCTGATGATGGTGAAGTCGCCGATCACGGACGCGGACCGGCTGCGCGGGCTGGCGTGCCGCGCGCTCGCCGGCCTCGCGCGCTGCCCCACCGTCAGGCAGATCATCTCCAAACTGCCACTATTCACCACCTCGCAGATACAAGGTATATGATCAAATGAGACTTCTATAGGATCGTCGCGATTTTAAACTCGACGAAACGACAAACACTGACGGAAGACTGGACTGTACTTGGAATGTACTTGTCCAATTTGAAAACCTTAGGGTAAGGTTTTCAAATTGGACAAGTACATTAACAATCTGCCCGTAAAACTTCGAGTTAAAAAATTTTGCTATTCGTTTTTCCACTTGTCCGTTGAAGTTTCACACATTACGACTTTTCGCAGGTTTACTGCAAATGATGATTTGTTTAGGTTAGGTACATTGTCAAGCTGACGAATAACAAACTAATAATAATCTGAAATATTATAATCAAAGTTTATTATACACTTGAAATTAGAATTATTACAATTACAATATTAAATACAGCACAATAATACACAGAATTATTAAGACAATTCCAAGAGTTGTCTCCACACTCGTCAGGTGTCGAGCAGCAATTTGCCCTTAAAGAATACTGTCATTATTGAACAGTAGTTATCGACCACAATATACTATGCGCCGCTTGTCCAACAGAGCTTTCACTCTGTTCAACCGATGAACTGTCACTACAGACTGTCGTTTGTAGAGTAGTCCTCTCTGCCCGAACACCAACAATTTTTAAGATCCTCGTAGTGCATCTGCATTGACACAATCCTGTAATACTTTGGCGCCACTTCGTTTTCGATATCCGTTTGCTCGATAATAAATGCTTCTATGTTGACATCCGGTTAACAAATGCATTTTTTATTTAAACATATTTTATTTGATCAAATAAAAAAAACTGAGTTCGATCCGGAACCAATAAAAACATTGATTGGTTATTCTAACTCTAACAGAAAAAATCCCCGTCTATGTAGAAGTGTCACTTCAAAAATTGTTTCCAGTACTGATGCGCGACCCGATCCTCCAAGAGAAGCGGCAGGAGCACGTGATGTTCCAGAAGTACGCTTTGGAGCTGCTGGAAAGGATATCCGGGAAGAGCAGGCACATGGGGGCCGAGTTCGAGACCTCACTGGCAAATATACACAGGGTGAGTAGTGCGGGGTGGAAAAAACTACACCGCTGCTATAGAAATGAAAGCCTCGCTTTTCGAATACAAAAAGCATGCATTTAATAGAGCAGTATTCCGAATGAATTAAAGCCACTTTGGCAAATAAAACTCCCTGCAAAGAATTGAGTAACGTCCGTGAACAACAACTCAATAAACGAATAAAAACAAAAATGAATGGCGACTTGCAGCAAACTTAGATAGATAGATAACACTTTATTGCACACCAAAATATAGAATTATAGAAACATACCATATTTACAATATTTTCTAGGCATTACAACAGGCGGCCTTATCGCTCAAAGCGATCTCTTCCAGGCAACCTAAATGAGAAAAATTTGAATCAGGCGAAATAGGTGGTGCAGAAAAATGGCAATAGATACATAAATATTCATAACTACTATAATACATTAGATATATATTATAGATAATACATTACACAAGTTATTATAATAGATGTATTAGTATGATTATATTCTGTTAATCAGACATAGCTATTTGTGGACAAATAGTGTTTTCTGAGCAAATTTCTAAATATTGGTAAGGATTTGGTCTCTCTGACAGTAAGAGGCTGCATATTGCAAAGTTTGACAGACAACCTGCACCGTAAAAGAATTATGCTAATAGGATGAAGTGTGTGCAGGCGTCATTAGTTTTCGATACGTATCATGGCGCAAATTGTGGGCAGTGGAAAGGCGAAGGAATTTAAAACGTTCCTTCTCTTACTTATTTAGTTTAGTAAATAAAACTTCAACTTATAAACGTTTTCTTTTAAAATTTGCCGATGCCAGGCAATAAGAACCAGCACTGGCAACCTAGAACCGACGTTACCAGGCATCTGTCACTTGTTCATAATGTTAAATACCGCTAAACGCTTCGAAAATTAATAAAACTTTAATTTCTTATTGCATCCATATAAAAACCGAGTGAAATTTGGCATCTAATTGTAAACCATGCTCTTTTCTTCAATAAATTTTATATTATTAAACTGTGAAAGTCATCTCTTCTCTCTCTTCTTCAAGAGAAACGGTGAAACCGTTCAAAATTTTAGTTTTAATTTTGCTATTTCACCGCATATTTTGAAACAAAATCCGGTGCCTGTTGGGTATAACTTGCTATTTTATCTGCTATGTGTGGAAAAAAAATGTAAGCACCAATAAATGCATGGCGCTTTCGACCTTTTGTTCGCTCCGCTAGATTCGTGAAGGTAGGTTATAGGGAATTGAGTTGTATAAAGTCCACGCCACTGGTGAGTACGAAATAACAAAACTTTGCTAGGTTTTGAAATTAATAAATGTTTAATTGCAGCTAAAACACATAATTTGCATTCTTTAACAGAATTCTGGCCTCACTGCTACCCCATGTTAATCTGTCATGTCTGTAATCGCTGTTTACAATTATTTCTTTAGGATTGAGTCTTAGAGATTAATTATTAATGTTACTAGTAGTATACATAAGAAAACTACGCTTTAACGGTTTTGAGCGAGGTAATTTATTTGATTTTCATCATTCCAACGTTTTGGCCACTTTTCAGTAGCCGTGATCACGGAAGACAAAGATGTCAAGACTTGACGTGTTAAATCCGTTAAAACGTAGTTTTATTATTATATTAATGTTACTTTTAATTTATTTTTGTGAGTAATAATGATGGTGATATGTGACATTTTGTACTTGAATAAAATGTGTGCGTGTACTAGTGTACACACGTAAGAAGTGAAACTTCTTTATGACCTTATTTTTCGAAAAATTACCTACTATATGCAACTTTACAGAAATTGGTGAAATAAAGTAAAATAATAAATACACACACACACACACATATATATATATATATATATATATGTGACATATATATGTGTGTGTGTGTATGTATGTATATATATGTAGGATACTAAATAAATGATTTATAATTCATCAAACTCGTATATTAATTAAAACACAATAAAGTAAAGAAATATTACAATGCTCGTCTCACAATCCATCGGAATGAAAAATGTGACGTCACATGAACCCCCCCCCCCCTAAAAAATGCGTGATTCCAGGCGAACGTGGTCGCGCAGACGAGGATAAACTACAACGAGCGGCAACTGCTGCAGCTGGTCGCCGCGCACTTGGCGGGGCGCGGGCTCAAGGACTCCGTGGCGGCGCTGCAGCGGGAGGCGGGGCTGCCGCCCCTGCTCACCGCCGCCGCCCCCGCGCCGCACCCCCCGCCCGTCTACACCCCCTCCACGCCTATAAGGGTGAGTGGACAATATCGATTGGAAACATCACAAAGCTTCTTCACAGTATTTAGATATAGACATAGACAACACTTTATTTTTATTGTTAAACATTACAAAAAAAAATGCACAACAAGACAGTAGTTACTTGGTAAAACAAAAAGCGGCCTTATCGCTGAAAGCGATCTCTTCCAGGCAACCCGGTGTCTAAGGAGACATTACAAAAAAATAAATAAATTGGTGGTTTAACTCAATTAAAACTAATTCAATCGTAATAAAATTAAAAAAAAAACTAATAAACGAACATAAATATACATAATTAAATAAATTATAATAATATAAATTACATATACTTACATGCGAAACAATAATAGAATTCCATATACTGCAATAAATTTTATTGCATGGACAAATAATGCAACAAAAGAAAAAATAAATTAAATTGACATACATGGACAGCAAATTACAGTCAAAAGTATTGTAAACTATAGTAGAGTTATTTTCTCCTTGCAGTTTGGGTCATAAATAATCGGAGCAGTAAAGCGAGTATTTCGCTCTCTCTTCCGCTCACGGGCCTTATGATACGCATTATTGTTGTCGATAAGCGTTATCGATAGTGTATTTAGTTTTGTAATTTTGTGGGTTAGTGATATAAATGAAAGAAAAAAATAGATAAAACAACGTAATTATTAAAATAAGAATAAAAAACTTGAGAGGTGTCAAGAGACACCGGGATGGAACGAAGTTCTTACAATAGCTTACTATAGCAAAAAGTGTCGTGACAACTTTTCGTAAGAATTTTTTCCGTCTAGCCCCCTTTCACAACGCGCGAAACGTATTAGCAAGTTTATATTTAATACATATATCATCATGAGGTTTTCTTTGAAGTTTAACATGCAGTTTGGCATGCTATAGTAATCCATTATCTTGCCAAATTCTAAACACACTTATAAACAATACATTCAACCTTAACACATGGTCCTTAAGATCTAACACAATAGCAAAACTAATTTGCAATCTGCAAGTTTAAGTGTAATAGTAAATGAGTAAGTTTGAATCCCATTTACTTCAATATAAGAAACAATTTAAAAATCGAATCACATCCTGCAATTCGACTCTTGAAACAAATTTTACTTTAAACCAGATTCGCGATATTGCTCCTTATTTTAATGACATTAAGACTCTTATATGTCCGCAAATGCTATCTGTACGTCAGCAACCCATGACATTTAATCCAAATTAAACTCTAACTGCTTGGATATAAAGGGTTATGCAACTGCATTTTATCTTGGCAAGTTCAAAAAGTGTCGTGACAACTTTTTCGTAAGAATTTTTTCCGTCTAGCCCCCATTCGTACCGCGCGATAAGGAACTACGTTCGAATAATGATTTAAATAAATTATTAATTAGGTATCTATGTATTAAAAAACTATAAGTACAAAAGTTTAACAAGTTATATTAAAAATAAATATAAATACTTATGTCTAAGTTTAAAATTAACAGCAAAAAAGATAATAATGATTTTTATAAGAATGATAATCTTTCTTTCATAGAACGAGTTTTATCGTTAATGGCGTTGCGCCCGCGCAACATGCTCACCGCTCTAGCCGGGCTGAGGCCGAGTTTGATTTATGACCCAAACTGCACGGAGAAAATAATTCTACTATAACACACACACTATTACGTTAGACTAACATAATGATTCCTAAGTGAATTTTTAAATATGACAAAATTGCCTTTCTGACGTCAGTGGGCAGAGTTCCAAAGTAAGACAGCCTGCATGGCGAAGGAGTTGGAATAAAATGTTGAAGAGTGTGCAGGTGCCATTAACAGGATATTATTAGAGCGCAAATTGAGTGTATGTTACTAACAGAGATAAAAAAAACTTGAGAGGTGTCAAGGGACACCCGGATGGAACGAAGTTCCATCCGGGTGTCTCTACTTACCTAACTCCATCAGCAACAGCAATATCCGGAACTTGTGCAGAAACAATGTCAGGATTCATTATTATTATTATTTTTTATTATTTACAAAAAACCTGAATACACTCAACAAAATAGTAAATGAGTAAGTTTGAATCCTATTTGCTTCAATATAAGAAACAATTTAAAAATCGAATCACATCCTGCAATTCGACTCTTGAAACAAATTTAACTTTAAACCAGATTCGCGATATTGCTCCTTATTTTAATGACATTAAGACTATATGTCTGCAAATGCTATATGTACGTCAGCAACCCATGACATTTAAATAATAATGTACTCCAAATTAAACTCTAACTGCGTGGGCATAAAGGGTGATGCAACTGCATTTTATCTTGGCAAGTTCAAAAACTGTCGTGACAACTTTTTTCGTAAGAATTTTTTCCGTCTAGCCTCCATTCGTACCGCGCAATAAGGAACTACGTTCCAATAAATCCAAAATATCATCACCCCAAGTGTTAAATACTGGTTGCGTTCGCTTCGAAGCTCGAGGTCCGCTTGCCTACCTTTTCTTCTTAATTTCGCATAGTCCCTCATCGTAAGATCATTGGTTCGATTTTTGCGGGCACGATGCGATGGCCGGGAGAAGGCAAAGGGACGTGGAAGAAGAAGCTAGGGAAGAGTAACTTACTTTCTTCCTTCCTTACCTTAAATCCTTCGAATCCGGCTTGTTGAATAATTCAACAAAACCTATTTGATGAATTTTTGGCACCAAAAACCGTTTGAGAAAAATTAAGGTTAGAACAAAACTGTAAAATTCCTATTGATGGACATTGCTTCTTTTAAATAAAACTCGTTTGGACTGTATAACTTATTATTATGATATTTACAATATTTATAATTGATTTAAACATAAGTTAGCACAAATACTAAAGGTGAGTACGTAGAGAGTAGTCGAAGAATAGTGGTAAGTAAGTCCGACGCCTAGCTGCTAACTGCGCGAGCTATGGGCGTCGGTAGGCGGGTCAGTGGGACGCTCTCCGTCCGCAACCGTTTCTATGTACTTAGGCTGTAACCGGCTTGAGTTTTTTTCTTAGTTGAAATATATTCGAAGTCAGTGTTTTTATGTAGATTATTTTGTATTTTATTCCCGCAGCCTCGGCTATCGGTGTCGCGAACGAGTAGCGTCGGTTCGCTGCAACGCGACTCGATGGATTTGAATTCGTCACACGGCACGTTGCCTATGGATGAGAACGGCCCAATGCCCCCAGTTATTAAGTTACGGTGAGCAAATTACAATACTGAGATGTATATATGTGTTTATTGAATTAGGTAACAATTTTTTTTGTGTCTGAATAAAAGCTCTCTTTTGGTACAAATTTGACTTTTTGATACTTGTGTCGCTCTCTCGATTTCGCAACGACGCATTTAGCACAAGATTTGTGCTTGAATTGAATAAATTGCAATAAAATTACTGTACAACTACTCTTTATAACGCCATAAAATGCACAGTCTCATCAGTGTCGTATAGAGTTTTCACTATAATTAAAATCAACAAGTTGCTGGTAAGCTAGATAAAACTAACAATACTTATTGACACGCTGATTATGGATACTAAAAAGTGGCTAAAACGTCGGAATAAAAAAAATCTCGCTTAAAACGTAGTTTTATTAACTTTTTCATTGTTGCAATTGGTGTCACAGAAAACACCAAAACCAAACTCACTCGGCGATCCAGAGCTCGCTCCAGGGCCCCGAGCACAAGCGCTCCCTTCAGAAGCAGATGAGCGTGTCCGCCTCCGAGTCCACGGTGAACGCCGCGCCCAGGGTCACCCTGCACTCCATCATCACGGAGTACTTGTACAACCAGCACGCGTTGTGCAAGAACCCGGTGGTCACCTGCCCCCAGTTCAATTTATTCGAGTGAGTATGAGATTTATTGCGATGCTAGAGTTTTATTTATTTATTTTTATTGCAGGAATTCAGCAGACAGGCAAACGGCCCACTTAATGGAAAGCGGATGCCATCCCCTATGGACATTTGCAACACCAAAGGTGATAGAAATGCGCTGCTGCTCTCTTAACGGAGACTGGAACCTGGTCACTACATTCGCTCGACTGGATGGCTACCACCCCTTGGTCTAAAGCATGTCGCCATAATAACCTTGAGTTGTGTTTTTTATTTTTATTTTATTTTAATAAGGACCACCAACAGTTTTTTTTTTACATTTAATCAGTTACTAGACATGACTAAGGTTTACAATGCAATGTAAAAACTAATATAGGTGAACACAACTTGCAGTATAATTTCTTCACTGTTATTTACCTATTTACTTAGATTCTAATAATAAATGTAACAAAAATGTGTAGGGTTTTGAAATTAGTCTGTCCGTCAGTCTGTCTAATGAGTGTCAATGAAAATGAATTTTTGGAGTCAAAGTGAATGTCAGTAAGATCACTGCTGCTGTTGAGAATTGTACACCGTGAGTGTTCCGACATTAGTGGCCAGGTTCTGCCTTATTTTTATTGCTGGAGTACAGCAGACAGGCTGACGGCCCAACTGTGATGGAAACTGGTTACCGTCGCCTATAAACATTTGCAACACTGAAGGTGCTACCAATGCGCTGCGGGCTCGTATATTGGGCTGGAAGCTGGTCACTAATGCCGGAACACAACTCAAGGCTGTTATGGCAGCATACTTTAGACCGGGGGTGGTAGCCATCCAGACGGGCAAATACTCTACCGCCTCCATTTAGAAAGTGGCAGCACATTGGTGGGATACCAATTGGTGTTAAAAATGTCCATAGGCGATGACAACCGCTTTCCATCAGGTGGGTCGTCTACCGAACTCATGCATGCAAAAAAATATTCTTTCTCAGTTCCTGGTCAATCTTCGATGGATATAAAAGTTTTATGAATATACTAGCGGTCCGGGCAGACGACGTCCTGCCTTGAAAAAAATTTAGAAACCTATTGCAATGCCACCTACCGGGTCCAATTGTGAATCTAAACCATCCTCGAATCCCCTTGAACTCACACAAAAAATTTCATCAAAATCGGTCCAGCCGTCTAGGAGTTCAGTGACATACACACGCACACAAGAAATATATATATATATATAAAGATAATGTGACCCCTTGTCTTGTCTGTGTGTGTAGGTCATGGTAGTGTAATGGCTAGCGCACGCGTCCCAAACTCAATGGGCTTGGTTTTGAATCCTGGCCAGAACGCATACAACAACCCGATACACCCGATTGTGTTTCTTATGTCGTGTGTTAAATGCTGTATTGTTTATTTTAGTTATTTGATATCGTTCATTTTTTAATTTTATAGATATTAGGTTTTATAATGTAATTAATAAGTTTTAATCCTTTTTTTAATATTTTGTTAACGTTATTATGGGTTTTTTCACTTATTTATTTTTTTACTGCTTGTTCACTACATATATTGTTTGCCTGTTTTCGTGTATGTCACGAATGGCCCAAGCGGAAGATCAGCGCTGGTTATACTAACCGGCAGTTTTTGCTGAGCTAAGGCCAATTTAGGACTACATTTATTTCTTGTTTTTATTCTAATAGTTTAAGTGACTTTTATAGTAGTTCTAAATAAATCTTTTTCTTTCTTTCTTTAACCTGACGTGCATATTGTTACTATAAACACGTGATATAACAATAGTGAAAGAAAACATCGTGATGAAACCTGCACATCGAGATAACCGATGTGTCAAACATGCCAAGCCGCCTTGGACAAGCGTGGCGGGTATACTGTCCGTTACCCCTATAATGGGAGGCCCGAGCCCAGCATTGGGCCTAAACTTGCCGTGTCTAGCCTAACATTGAAGCTATATTAAAAACGGGAATAGACTATATAAACTTGTCTGGTTTTTTTTTCGGGATTCACTTAAAAACTACTGGGCCAATTTCGTTGCGGTTTTCGCTGATTGATGACAAATTTTTAGACATAAAATCTGCATTACTTTTTGTCCTGTATTATTAAGTATGTTTAATTATTGCTATGTTATTTATTGTTTAATTAATATTGAAATCAACCAAATTTAACTTTTGATTTGACATGTTATAATATATTTGATGTGACCACCTATAATATTTAGCATGAGCATTGTTTAGATTTAAGATGGATGTATATGATGTATCTCCTGTTGATGGTCCATAATAAATAAATCCTGGGAATCCCGCGAATTTCATGTCAATCCTGGATGAAGTACCGCGGGCATATCCTATAGTAGAATTATTATGTCCGTGCAGTTTGGGTCATAAATCAAACTCGGCCTCAGCCCGGCTAAGGCGGTGAGCATGTTGCGCGGGCGCAACGCCATTATCGATAAAAACACATTATTATCAAAGAAAGATTATCATTCTTATTAAAATCATTATTATCTTTTTTGCTGTTGATTTTAAACTTAGACATAAGTATTTATATTTATTTTTAATATAACTTGTTAAACTTTTGTACTCATAGTTTTTGAATACATAGATACCTAATTAATGATTTATTTTAAATCATTATTATTCTTATTTTAATAACCCACAAAATGACAAAGAGGGAGCGATATACTCGCTTCACCGCTCCGATTGTTTGTGGCGCAAAGTGCACGGAGGAGAGAATTGTAGTATAGTGATGATCGGATGATTGCGTGGGCGCAGGCCGCACAAGTGCCCGGAGCCGCGCGGCGCGGCGTGCCTGGTGGGCGCGGGCGAGGCGGCGAACGCGCTGGCGCGCGTGGCGCGCCGCGAGGTGGGCGCGTGGCGCGGCGCGCGGCGCGCGGACGCGCGACTCGCGCACTCGCACTTCGCGCCCGTGCGCACGCTGCGCCTGCAGAACGACGACGACTTCTTCACGCACACCATATTCCATGTGCGTATATACATACATCTTCTGTCACACCACAGGGGGCGGGCTGGGCTGGTGCTAGCTTTTTTCTGATGAAAAAAATTAAAATATACTTATTATTAATCACAATCGAATATACCCTATGTCACTCGGGAATAATGTAGCTTTGCACTGGTGAAAGAATTTTCAAAATCGGTTTAGTAGATCCAGAGATTATCCCTTACAACGTCTCAAAGTTTACCTCTTTATAACGTTAGTATAGATTGAAAAGTTACATTTAGTGTTGCATTTCTCAGAGGACGCAATTTTTTATATGTAAGTATGAGACAATTTAATTTGCTCAACGGCAAAGTAAATTATTTGTTTGAAACATGGAATTTTTTGCAGATGTTATGCTAAGTGTCAAGTTACATGTTTCACCTTGACAGGCATACAATTTTCTTTTTGTAGTTTTGGTTACAAGTCGTTTGTAGTCCTTATTAGTCATAAAATCAAGATGGCTTCGGTGTTTTCAAGTTGATAAAAAGTATCTAGTCCATTTGCATGTCATTCAATGGCCTTCAGGGAATTCTTTGTGGGGGCACACAGTGCCCTCAAAGGAAATTTCGAAAATTTGCCATTAAAGTTAAAAAAAAGACATTGGTAACCTTTACAAAAAAAGGGTTTTTAATAGGTTTTTTAAAGTGTAGAGATAAGTAGGGCGGCACGGAAATTGTTTAAAAAACAATTTATTTAGACAACTTTATTGTAAGACAGTTCTTACAAGACTAAGGGTGGTCTGCATAGACATTTGACCGACTGTTAAAATAAAATAACCACTGTTTAAGCAACTTTTAGTGTTCACCACAAAATATTCCATGGTTATCGACGAAAATGAGTTAGTTAACTCAAACGAGCAAATCTGAGCCGTTTAAACACCGGTAAACTTTAATCGGGACTTTTGAAGGTTTTTTTTAATGCAATTTTTGTAATAGTCTTGCTTCTGGTGCCGGTTTTTACTTATATTCCACTGTTATTTTAAACAAAAATTTGTTTGTTTAATAATTTTAGCATTGAGTAAAATGATCCCTGCTTTAAATTTCATAATGGAAGAAGATGACATTATAATTTCGCTAGAATATCTACATAATATAGACATAGTTACAAGGAGGCCTCGAATTATTCAAGAGCGTCGGAATTTCTTTAAAGAATATGAAAAAGTATTGTTTGTTTTCAATGACTTATTTGTATTTCATAAACAGATCAGTCAAAATCTGTTTCTCACTGTTCAGACATTTGCTGTACCCTTTGTCTTTTCTTCCATGTTTGTAATCTTTATAATCAAAGTTTGTAATTCTATATTGTTTCATTTGTTTAAAATTTGATACGTTAACTGACATCTACCAGATTACGTAAGTACTACGAAGCGAATGACATATGTAAATTGACATAAAATATTGCACATAACTCGGCTAATTAAATAAGACGCCTCTGTCATAAAATACCATACTAACGCAGTAACTTCTAAACTTTGTATTATTATTTTTTAAGCAACAAATTCGTAATGTCATTTCGCTTTGACGGATTTTGCAGACGTTAATTGACTTTTTCATTTAGTCTAGTTATATCATCACTCCATTCAAAACGCCCAATACCGCTCGTTTACCTAACCGAAAAACAGAAGATGTTGGTGAACACTAAAAAAACTCTCCTCAATTATGTCGACCGTTAAGTTCTAATCACTTGTTCAGATAATTCAACGTTTTTCTCCAGTCTATGAACTTCACTCTAAGGGCTAAATGAAAAAGTCAATTAACGTCTGCAAAATCCGTCAAAGCGAAATGACATTACGAATTTGTTGCTTAAAAAATAATTATACAAAGTTTAGAAGTTACTGCGTTAGTATAGTATTTTATGACAGAGGCGTCTTATTTAGTTTGACGAGTTATGTGCAATATTTTATGTCAATTTACATATGTCATTCGCTTCGTAGTACTTACGTAATCTGGTAGATGTCAGTTAACGTATCAAATTTTAAACAAATGAAACAATATAGAATTACAAACTTTGATTATAAAGATTACAAACATGGAAGAAAAGACAAAGGGTACAGCAAATGTCTGAACAGTGAGAAACAGATTTTGACTGATCTGTTTATGAAATACAAATAAGTCATTGAAAACAAACAATACTTTTTCATATTCTTCAAAGAAATTCCGACGCTCTTGAATAATTCGGGCCTCCTTGTAACTATGTCTATATTATGTAGATATTCTAGCGAATTTATAATGTCATCTTCTTCCATTATGAAATTTAAAGCAGGGATCATTTTACTCAATGCTAAAATTATTAAACAAACAAATTTTTGTTTAAAATAACAGTGGAATATAAGTAAAAACCGGCACCAGAAGCAAGACTATTACAAAAATTGCATAAAAAAAAACCTTCAAAAGTCCCGATTAAAGTTTACCGGTGTTTAAACGGCTCAGATTTGCTCGTTTGAGTTAACCAACTCATTTTCGTCGATAACCATGGAATATTTTGTGGTGAACACTAAAAATTGCCTAAACAGTGGTTATTTTATTTTAACAGTCGGTCAAATGTCTATGCACACCACCCTTAGGGCCGCTTGCATAACGTTCCTTAAATTTATTTAAGAAACACTAAACGCATTTAACACTCTTAAATACGATTAGCGTCTTGCACAACGCAAAGTTTGACGCTAAATATGTTTAAAGGACTCTCAATACATTTTGTGTAAGACGTATTACGCAGTTTAATATGATTAACTAATTTTATTTAAACGCGATCGTTATGCAAGCGGCCCTAAATAATTTACAATTAAATTATTATAGACTACTTTAACTTAAAATCTAATTATTAGCCTAAATGATGACCAAGCGCTGCGTCGTCAGTACTTTTGTAGGCAAACGCAGGCCGAGCGGTTGCCTAACTAACTACGGACAAAAAAATATTGACTTACAACTTTCGAGAATTTGCGTGCTCCAAAATAGTAGTGACAAAAAAATGGTCTGATCTGGTCCACTATCCTATTAAATGATTGACGATATAGTATATTGACACGAGCAAAACAGGGGGAAAGAACAATTATTAAGTGAATAATCGTTCGCAGCCGACACAACAGCAACTGCTGACGGCGACCTCGTCGGGCGACATCAGGATATTCAACTTGTTCAGCGGAGTGGAAGAGAACTCCTATCAAGTGCACGAGTCCTATATATATCATATGCAGGTAAGTTTATTGCATACTATTGCATGCAAACTAGCGGTCGCCCATTGGTCGAAATTCGACCATAATCAATTTAAATTTCAAGTTTGAACCTTATTAAGGTTCTGTTGACAAATACTATACTTCTGTAATTACAGATTTCGCCAAGGCTACACTATTAGTTTGACTTGAACAATAAACAAAAGAGTAAATATGCGTGTGTGTCAAATACATGATAGTGTGTGTAATGTTTTTTTTATTATTTTGAATAAATGTATTTTTTATGCATAATTTTAAAAAAAATAGCATTCTACACTCCTTCTCTATTAAGTGTGCGAAATGTCATACTCCTCCGTCCGCGTAATTTTAGTAAAAAGAGGTACGAAGTTTTTGCTTCACATATAAATAGTTTGTAGATATTTATTTATAAAGTAATTTATGTATATATATATATATATATATATATATATATATATATATATATATATATATATATAATAATTAGTTGCGCTGTGTCCGTTTCAATTCTGCCTAATGATCTGCATCACGTCCATCGCCAGACTAGGTTAAACGATTCCTTAAGTTAGGTTGCCTGGAAGAGATTGCTTTCAGCGATAGGGCTGCCTCGGGCTACCAACATGACAATATTGTAATCGTGCATTTTTAACTAACTTCGAAAAGGAGGAGGTTCTCAACTTGGTCGATTTTTTTTATGTATGTATGTAAACCGATTACTCTGTGATTTATGATTCGATTTGCGTGATTCTTTTTTAGTTCGATGCGGAATTGTTGCCATTTGGTCCGCTAAAAATTTAATATACTTTGACACAGTAGTTTTCATTTTATGAATATTTTTGTATTTCGGTAGTTGACATTATGAAAAATATAGGTTGATATTAATATATATCGTAGATTACGATCTAAATATGACAAAAATAAATTGTTTTAACTAAAATATTAATATTAATTGATATTTTTGAGAAATAAAATTGTTATATTGCAGCCATTAGCCACGTGACAAGGAACGCCGATCAGAGCGCGTGACGTCACAGTGTGCAAAACACAACAAGTTATCAATGACTTCTCAGATAACACTTCAACGAAACAGATGATTGTTTTGCACACTGTGACGTCATGCGAGACGCCATGACAGCTTGACGCGTTTTTGTGACGAAATGTCAAAATATTTATAAAATTGCTAAATAAAATATGTTAATGTGGTTTTTTTTACTGAAATATTAATATTTTGGCTAAAATAGACCATCAGGCTCAAAATAAACTTGTTTCTCAAAAATTTTCAACTACCGATTTGTTTATTTAGTGAGTAATAAAGTGTTATCTATTCTATTGTATAAATATTCAGGCCAGTCGGGACGGTCTGCTGTTACTGGCGTCTGCGACGACGCCGTGGCGACCTCTTTCGGCGCTGTGGAACATGAAGGAGTTCGAGTTGTTGTAAGTATACTCGCAACTGCCCAAGTAGTAGTAGTTTCTATCCCTGCAGGAACGGAGAAAGAATACAAATTCCTGCGGCCAGGAAGCCTGTCGTAAGAGGCGACAAAACAACCCACAGCCAGGTGGTGGGGCATTTGCTCGACTGGAATCGCTACCACCACTGGTCTAAAGTATGCCGCCATAACAACCTTGTGTTGTGTTCCGGCATTAGTGACCGGGTTCCAGTCTCCCTTAAGAGAGCAGCAGCGCATTTGGTGGTTTTTTTTAACTACTCTACGGACTCGAGTTCCGTACGTACCCTATTTTAAAGCTTAATTTCTAAATTTAATTTTTAAAATTTAACACGCTTATTGTTTTAGTTCTTGTGTGTGACATTAATTAATTTATGTTGAAGTGTATGTATCTTACGAGTGACTTATTATATTAATTTATCCTAATTTTAATACTAAACTTATACTAATGTAGAGTGTATCTGTTACGTGCTGGTGTTGTGCGGAAGTGCATGTGCAGTGTGGGCCTTATGTCTATATCTATATATATTATCCTATCTAGTGCCATGTGTGTTGTTTTTTCCTTTCTGTGCCTGAGTTATTATTTTTTAAGCTCTGTGTGTCTTGGTCTGTTTGTGAAGTGTGCGTGTAATGCAATACGGTGGTATTGCGCGTCGGTTTGAGTATGTGTTTAAGTTTTGTTGTTTGTTTATGACTTTGTGTGGTGTTTTAATTTATTGTTTAATTGTTGTGACATGAAAATTTTCAGTTGGTGTTAATGATGATGGATGGTTTAGGAGGGGGATTATTGGCCCTCCATTAGGCGTTGGACCACCGTCTTCTCTCTCATACGTTTCGTCATTTTTATATTGTAAGCAAATGTCCATAGGCGATGGTAACCGCTTTCCATCAAGTGCACCGTCTGCCTGTCTGCTGAACTGCAATAAAAAAAAAAAAAAAATGGATGTGACATTTTCGTTTTGAAACTAGATTCCAGCTGGACAACGAGGAGTACGTGGAGTTCTCGAAGATGTCCGACGAGCGCATCATCGGCACCAAGGGCGAGACGGCGACCATCTTCGACACGCGCACCGGCCGCGAGCTGATGACCATGACGCCGGCCATCAGCAACCAGTACTCCAAGAACCGCGCCGTCTTCAACCCCACCGACGAGCTGGTGCTGTCCGGTGAGGCCTACTTATACTTGTCACTAAGAAAAAAAGAAAGAAAAACTTTATTTGAGAAAAATAGCGACGTAGCTACATTCTTTACGCATTATTACACACAAAACATTATTTGAGAATTTATACGCCACATTTTCAGTGCAAACCTTCCTTTTGGCGTAAGACCATAACGACCCAATTTTGTTAATATAAAAAAATAACAAGTAAATAATAATTAATAAAAGTAATTGTAATTATGTAATACATAATTATTATAACAAATAAATAAACTTCAATAAAACTAACAAATAATATACCTTGTCACTTAAAAAAAAAGAAAATACTGATGTTGTCAACTTGTATCGAGTCATTTATTCGAATACAATATGATAAAGTGCACTAGCTTTACTTGCACAATAACTTAATTCGGCTTTTTCAATATTGTTACAACTTAGCCCCCCGATAAGGACAAATTGTACCTATTTATGCAAAATGGAACCAACCCACATACTGACAGTTTTGAGAAAAAGCCGTTTTTATTAAAAATTTGCATACACATAATGTGTCTATATTTTGGAAAAAAATATTTAGAATATTGTACATTAGAATATACAATATTCTAAAATATTTTTTTGCATATTTACTAGCTCCAATTCCACGAAGCACATTTTATTACCTGTCGGCATTTGAACTAATCGTAATTCTTTTATGATTGTATTGTTTTGTTTACTTATTTATTGGCATACGTTTCTAGGGAACAACCCATTGTTTTATTGTACTCGTTTATAGAGGCCGAATCATTAGCCATGTGTTACGGATTACGTCGACTACGATACGGGCACATTTCTATTTGTGAGGTATAAAACAACGGCCTGATGGGAAGAGAGCCAGTCGAGCGAGAACCACCATCAAGGCGAGACATGTGTACTTTCGGGAATCTATTCGTAACGTACTGTACGCGTTTTATTGAATCACGACCTTCTGCATTACGTATGGATTTTTTGTGTTCGGTTATATTTGTATCTGTGTTATACGTGTTTGTATAGTTCTAATAAACTCTATAATAATTCTAATGCCATTTTAATTCGAGTCCCACAACTCTGTAACATCTTGTTACACACACTAGCGATAAATGATTCATTCATTCAACATGTTGTTTATGACAATGTAGGTATTTGTTAGTGAATTGAAAAAACGCGATGAGTTTTTGGCGGGAACTGAAGTGAGATGTGCTGTGCAGTTTTATTTTCTAAAAATCTGTAAAATCACTCTAAATTGAACAATAGTTGTAGGATAGTGATAATTTTTCAGTAGTAGTCATGTGTTTTGTGAGAACTGTGGACTGTATAGTTAAATGTAGCCTTTTGGTTTGTCACAAGAACTCCGTTGGATGGCACCAGCTGACTACCTACAGTTCAGCTGTGCTACAAATAGGCTTAAGAAAATGAAGAAACTATATTGTAAACTAAGATCTGGACTAAAGGCCTAGCTGCCAAGCCATAAACTTAAATAAATAGTAATCATGAAAAAACGCGATTGCAGCGCCATCTATTTAGATGATCCGTCTATTCCATGGAAGCGACATCATTTATCAGGATAAGAAGTATCCTAAGTGTTGATTCGGGATATAATCCATCTCTGTGTAAAGTTTCGTTTACAAACCTATCATGTCGGCTGTTCTTTGTTAGATATCGTATCGTACGGCGTACGTACAAATTCCCAAAAAAGTTTTTATTTTTAAGATACATGTTAGTAATGTCAGTACGTCGCTATTTCTTCAAATTGTTTTCTTTATTTCTTTTATTAGTATAATTAGAATTACTTAAGCATAGTGTGAACAGTTAGCTTTGTTAGTGATAGAGTAAAATTGCCATAATTATATGATTGCTCCGATCTGCAGATGGCGTACTCTGGGACGTGAACGCAGGCAAGGAGATCCACAAGTTCGACAAGTTCAATCAAACTCACAGCGGCGTGTTCCACCCCAATGGCTTGGAAGTTAGTATTTATAGACTAGTAAACAAGTGCCTTTTGGACTAACTTCTTTCAGCAGTCTCCGAAAATTATAATTGAGGTGTCATTCGATTCGGAATGACATCTAGATGATTTTTGAAAAAAATGAAGTTCCGCTTGCAAAAATTGTAAAAGTTATTAACAACGAAAATTATTAATAAAAAAATGAAAAATAAACATTTTCTAATTTTTCCAACGGGGTTCTATTCTAAAGCTTTTCAAGAATTGCTCCAAGGAAAAAAATGTTAAATTTATAGTTTAACAATTATCACACTTGCAATGTTCATGTTCAAGCAAAAAAATATTATTAATTAACTATTGAATAACTAAATGAAAAATTGTTATATAAAATTTTTTCAAGCAGATTATTGTTCATTCATCTATTCAGTTAGTGCCTGAATTTTTTCAATTTTTCATTTTCATATTTAGTATGTTTAAATAATATTTATTCATTAAAGGGCCGATGTGGGTGTGGCTTGCGTAAGCCAGAGTACCCGTTTTCGGCCGTATTTTCATCCCTCTGGGAAAATTATAAATATTGATCTTACAGTTTCGGGTGTCAAGACTTTTTTTAGGAAATTTCCTCCTCTTTTCGAATTCAAATTTCAAATTTGGAAAATCTTTATTACTTTTTGAGATATTTGCAAAAACTAACCCCCCCCCCCTTTTTTTAGTTAATTGTTAATAACTTTTTTAATTTTTGCATGCGGAACTTCATTTTTTTCAAAAATCATCTAGATGCCATTCTGAATCGAATGACACCTCATTTATAATTTTCGGAGACTGCTGAAAAAAGTTGGTCCAAAAGGCACTTGTTTACTAGTCTATTATGCTGAGTGTATATACGACGTACGCCCAGAAATAATTTAAATTAAATTCGGTGAATGCCCACCTGGTTTATTACCTTTCCCGAATTTGCACTTCTTTTGTTCACTTTGTGTTTAAAATTTGTAATTAAGAAAAACATTCTATTGTTATTGTACTTGTATATGGCCGCAGGTGTGCAGATTACGGTTTCTCGAAAACTTCAGTCCGCGCGGTCAATTGTTGTATTGTACAGTTTAGTATAAAACGATGCCTGAACGGGGGGGGGGGGAGTCAAGCGACTATTACGATATGAGCAAGATGTGTACATTCGAGAAATTATATAGTGACGGACTTTGCGCATGTTATTGAATCGTGCAGTTTGTACTAGTAGTGTCTAGTTATAGGTGTTTATATAGTTCTACTACAATCTCTAGGATTAAACTTAGTATTTAGCACATTATCCGTGCAGGAACGGAGAAAGAATACAATCTCCTGCATTGGCTGCTCTGTCGTAAGATGCGACAAAACAACCCAGTGTCCGGTGTTAGGTGACGTAAAGGTTATCCCAGAAAGCAGGATAGGTTGTTTTTTTATGATATGCCATTATCGTCATTTTTCTATTTTTTTTAGTTTACATATAGATAGACGGGGATTAATAAATAAAATTAGGAGTTCAAAATAGATGATGAAATCTTGTACGGGAGACTTATCATTTCTCAAGTTTATGGATATAAAAAAATTATCCTCTATTAATGAACTCGTCCTGTCTGTCTGTTAAGCTTTCACGGAAAAACCCGTTTCATCAGTGCAGGAACGGAGAAAGAATACATTTTCGTTCTGCCGGGCGGCCTGTCGTAAAAGTCGACAAAACAACCCACAGCCAGGTGGTAGAGCATTTGCCCCTCTGGATGGCTACCACACTCGGTCTGGATTATACTGCCATAACAGCTTCCAGTTGTTCCAGCATTAGTGGCCAAGTTTCAGTCTCCCTTCAGAGAGTGGCTGCACCTTTGATGTTATAAATATCCATAGGCTTGATAACCGCTTACCATCAGGTGGGCCGTCTGCCAGTCTCCTGAACTCGTGCAATAAAAAAATACCAAATTTCCAAAGATGTCAAATTGACAGAGTTTACTTACGATGTCGTGCTCATGTTCCAGGTAATATCGAACACCGAAGTATGGGACCTCAGGACGTTCCACCTCCTAAGGACAGTGCCGACGCTGGACAAGTCTGAGGCGAGTATTACTTACTTATTTATTATATCTGGAATTATTTTAAATTATTATTTTTTATTTGGAAAATATTAATTATTTTCCAAATTATTCCATAGGTTATTTTATATGCATAATATATTCTCATATACATAAACATAATACAGCTGTTCGTTCATTAATTACGGCACATGTATTTTTGACTACATACATTAATCTATCCCGGGTGGCGACGTGACTTAACTCGGGCTATAAGCCAGCGCCGAGTTTCATACATATATGTTCAGTACTTGCTAAAAAAAGATGCGATGACAGCGCCATCTATTTCGCTATTTTCGTCTATCCCATGGTAACGACGTCATTTTATCGGGTTAAAAAGTATCCTAAGTTAGCTCTATATCGCGTTTTATTTAAATCCGTTCAGTAGTTTTCATGTGATGCTCTAGCAAACAGACAGACAGACAAAATTCTAAAAATTGCATTTTCTGATTTCTTTTTATCGTTTTTAAGTTTGTCTACAAACTGGACATCCCAGATTTATTATCAGTATATATAAATGGAGGTGGGGGGAGTATCTTGTTTGGTGTGAATCGTTTTCTATGAACAGGTGATATTCAACCCGACGTGCTCCGCGTTGTACGCGGTGTTCTCGGACCAGGATCCCGAAGAGAGAAGTCAGTTCGATACCAGCTTCAAAACTTTGGACCCCTACGACTATTCTAGCATAGGTGAGTCACACGAATGAAACACTGAGAATTTGTACGCCGCATTTTCAGCATATTGCTGTGCCGGCATAATATCCAACACAACGCTCATTTTCAGTGCAAACCCTCCCTTAATTCAAGAACGACCTGAATATTTTATGAATTTAATTTAAAAACTACTTAATTCTTAAATAATAATATATACCTATATAAAATAAATAGTATAAATACTTTATGATGACGGCTATCTCCCTTTCGCATTCGTCCCGTCCCAACTGTCCCTCTTCCGGTCTAATTTTTCCCCACTCCCTTTCTATCCGTGCAGGAACGGAGCAAAAATACAATTTCCTATGGCCGGGCCTGTCGTAAAAAGCGACAAAACAACCCACAGCCAAGTGGTAGGGCATTTGCTCATCTGGATAGCTACCACGCCCGGTCTCGAGTAAGCCGCCATAACAGCCTTGAGATGTGTTCCAGCATTGGCGGCCAGGTTCCCCTCTCCCTTAAAAATAAATAAAACAGCTTAGCAAAATATTTTTCTTCAAGTGGCTGCCAAAATAGCTTCACTTATTCTTCTTCCATTCCAAGAATGATGAAGTTCCAAGTTTGTTGCATAATACACCGTTCCAAAATTATTTTAAAATAAACACTTTTTCATATTACACTGTTTCAGAGGACTTGTAATATGAATTTCAACGTAATGTTCAAAACTTCATAATTTAACATGAAGTTTGACACGTAATAAATTTTTCCAAAATTAATTTTTTAACATCAAATTTAACGCATTGTTCTGAATGAATGTCTGTTCTGTTTGACAAGTTTGGCGCATATTGCACTGTTCCAAAGTTCTTTTTAACATGAAGTTTGGCGCATATTGCACTGTTCCAAAGTTCTTTTTAACATGAAGTTTGGCGCATATTGCACTGTTCCAAAGTTCTTTTTAACATGAAGTTTGGCGCATATTGCACTGTTCCAAAGTTCTTTTTAACATGAAGTTTGGCGCATATTGCAATGTTCCAATGTTCCTTTTAACACGAAGTTTGGCACGTATTGCACTGTTCCAAAGTTCTTTTTAACATGAAGTTTGGCGCATATTGCACTGTTCCAAAGTTCTTTCTTTAAATCCACAGCGACGATAGACGTGAAACGCAACATATACTCGTTGGGCGTGTCGAAGTACGGCACCCAGATATCGTTGGTCGAGAACATGGGCGAGTATGATCAGATGCAGGAGTCTTGCGTGAAGGTCTACGACGTGGGCAGGAAGAGGGACCACGACGATGATAATGTGAGTTTCTATATTACTTTTTCATATCCCATATGCTGTAAGAACGCTTCGAGTTGCCTGAGCACAGAGGTGAAAACAGTGTTTTTTGTTCCTGAGAAACAATTTTCCCTGCTGTCAAAATTTTTAAAAACTATGTGAACGTCCCATCTTTTTCACAACCACTGTTAGATTGCGGCATAAATGACATAATAGCACAGATAAAACATTTTGTAATTATCGAAGGAGGAGGACGACGAGGAGGACTGCGCCGGCGGCTCCGAGAACGACGACGGCTCGGACTCCGGCTCCGACAACGAGGACGACGGTGAGTGCCTCCCTTCATCATCGCCCCGACCATCGTATCAATATACCGAAGTTTCGGTCCACCTGATGGAAAACGGCCACCATCGCCTATGGACATTTTAACACCGAAGGTGCTACCAACGCGCTCCCGCCCTTTAAACCGAGACTGGAACCTGGCCACCGATGCCGAAACACAAATCAAGGCTGTCATGGCGCCACACACAACACAAAATTTCACAACACATTCTTTTTATGCGGGCAGGTACTGCTGCCCGGATAAAAAGATGTTTCTGAACAGTAAAATATACTTCAGTGGACAATATAGAATAATCCATGTATCAGTCGTTCGCGACAGTTCGACATGACAATTCTTTAGTGATGTGACATCCGTACCAGTAAGTCGATATCGATATTGTTTTCAGTACGCAACACAATGAGAGTACAATTACAGCCACCTGTTTATTTCGAATAATATTTTCATACACAGCCCTATCCAGGATATTAATAACAATTATTTTTTTTCTTTCAACGTCACAATTTTAGATAGATAGATAATAATTCTTTATTATACACATAAACAAACAGAAGCGGAGAAATACAAGAGATATTACAACGGGCGGCCTTATCGCCAGAAAGCGATCCCTTCCAGATAACATAATTTCTTTATACTTTTCTGCCTTGAATGAATTATAGTTTTTTATTTTTATTTTTGATACCACTTTAATATATCTATATTAAACATTTAAGACATTTAAAACAATAACCAGAAAATATTACCTATCGTTGGAATATGTTGATGCTTAAACATAATAATATGTATATATTCATTATTCATCTATAAACATTTATATACTTTGTAAAGATATGTTTTTGTATTGTATTTATATAAAGTATATATTTATTTAATATATTTCAAGTCTGTATATATAATATTTGTGTATATATTACTAAAATATAAGTAGTCGTACTATAGTTTGCATATACCACCATTTATTTAGGTTTATGGCTTGGCAGCTAGGCCTTTAAGCCAGATCTTAATTTTCAATATAGTTTCTTCATTTTCTCAAGCCTATGTGTAGCACACTGCACAGCTGAACTGTAGGTAATCAGTCAGTGCCATTCAACGGAGTTCTTGTGACAACTCAAAAGGCCACATTTGACAATACAATCCATCCACATTTCTCACAAAACACATAATTACTACTCAAAAACTATCAATATCCTACAACTATTGTTCATTTTAGAGTAACTGGTAGAGATTGCTTTTTAGCGATAAGGCCGCCTTTTGTGCACAATTACATATAGTTTTAGTCTGTAACTTAATTTTTGTATAGGTGTTACAATAGAGTGTTATTGATAGAATTATAGACGCGAAACCTTTGCCTCCGTTTGTTTCACCACGTTATCGCCCCTTCCATTCGTCCATCCGTTGCCTACAACATGTGCTCCCAATTATAATATTGTCATTAATTGTTTAAATATTTCTGAATCTGAATAAATCCTTTCATTCCCGGAATTATCAGTCAATATATAGCATTTATTAAAATATAACACACATTTGCCACTACCGATCCTAAATTATCTACATTTACGAAGTTATTTTGTAAATATTACACAAGCAAGATCGATATCGATAAACTTGATCGATGCGGATACGTGCAGCACTAAGACTAGATATGTAAGAATAAATGTGTTGGAGTTTTTGGCGGGAACTGAAAGGAGATGTTGTGCTGTGCAGTTTTATTTTCTAAAAATGTGTAAAATTACTCTAAAATGAACAATAGTTGTAGGATATTGATATCTTTTGAGTAGTAATTATGTGTTTTTTGAGAAATGTGAACTGTTTAGTCAAATATGGCCTTTCGAGCTGTCACAAGAACTCCGTTCAATGGCACCAGCTGATAACCTACAGTTCAGCCATGCTACACATAGGTTTACGAAAATGAAGAATATATTTTAATATAAAAGCATTCATATAATTTTAACAAATAAATTTATTTATATATATTTTTCTGTATATACGTATACATTATTGTATTACAGTATTGTTACAATTACCACGTGCTAACAACGGTGAAGGAAAACATCGTGATGCAACCTGCACATCGAGATAACCGATGTGTCAAACCTGCCAAGCCGCCTTGGACAAGCGTGGCGGGTATACTGTCCGTTTTCCCTATAATGGGAGGCCCGAGCCCAGCAGTGGGACGTTTATGGGCTGTTATTATTATTATTATTTATATACATTACTATTATATTGATGTATGTATTCAATTAATAAATAGTGTAAGTATGTATATTTAAATTGTACAGTCCTATCTTTTTCTGCTCCACCTACATTGCCAGATTAGTTAGAATTTCTTTAAAGTTAGGTTGCCTGGAAGAGATCGCTTTTAGCGATAAGGCCGCCTGTTGTTCCGCCAAGAAGTATTGTAATTATGCATTTCGTTTCTGTATTTGTTTGTTTTGGTGGGCAATAAAGTGTTATCTATCTATTGTAAACTAAGGCCTGGCTGCCAAGCCATAAACCTGAGTAAATGCATGTGTCGGTTGATGGTGTGTTCGTCCCTTTAGCGAGCAACCTGCTGCGCAACGCGGTGATGGGGCTGGCGGAGGGGGGCTCCTCGAACGACTCCTCGCACGACGACAACGACGAGCCGCGGCCGCCGCGCAGGCGCCTCAGGCCCAGGAGACGGGTGAGACGCCACTATTATCATCATTACTCCTTCTCTTTCTTACCAGGCGTCCTCTTCATTGACAAGCCTCGTACGGTTACACGATTAATTCAAACACACACATTCCTTCAGTGTCCTCTACATCTAATAATTTCTTGATCTAAAGTTGCAAAATATTTGAGGAGTCTCACGACTGTTATCAGCTGTGCCAAGTACAGGGGAGGGGTAAAAAAATGACAAAATTCATGTGACATAATTTGTGGATGGTCACTTACGAAAATTACTGTCATGATTAAAGTTGTTTCTGTTTTTTCTAATTGCTTTTGCACCGACGCCTGTACTAGACGAGTGTCTATGTAGTTTTTTTTAAATATTTAATTGTAAATATCAATTATCTGGGATCGGCCCCAGTTAGTGCGTTGTATATTACCCATAACACAAGCGTAACTTGCTCAATTTGGGCATATACAATGTGTGGGTTGTCTGCTGATTATTATAAAAAAAAGAAAAACAATAAGTCATACAGTCCACATCGAGTTTTATGTGGAAGAAGCAACTGCCACCAATTAAGAATGATGGTGTGTAATTCGGGCGCTATGTATGTGCAGGGGGGCGCCGCGGCCGCCGGCGCCGGCGCCGGCTCGGGCCACAGCAGCGACAGCGACGGCGACCTCGACCTCGCCGACATCATCGAGTTCGAGATCGACTAGAGCCCCCCCCACTCCCCACCCCCACTCCCCCACTCCCCACTCCCCCACTCCCCACCCCCGACCCGTGCTACTATTAAGCTAATAAAGGTGTTGTCCATTCTCACAGACACTACGAGAGTTTTATTCCTTTTTTAAATATGGCTGTTACTTAATCATTTTTATTCAAGTCAATAAACGGTGTGACAATTGAAGACATGAGTGGATGAAGGTGATAAGTCGCATAATTCCAATTGTGAGTAAATCGAGATAAAAGTTTTACTTTTATTTGAAACTGAACTGAACTTAACACCTTTAGCAACTTTTTTATTTTTTAAATATGCCTTATATCTATGGTCTAAGGTCTGTAGTCATTTGGTATCGACTTATAACATTCATCTACGCAAAAAAGCAAAAAACCGAATATGCGACATATCACCTTTATCCACTCACGTCTTCAATTGCTCCCAGTCGTGAAAATTCTGTCCACTCTTAATTTTTAATATCTATGAAATACATTTTTATGAAATATATTTTTAAAAAATGTCTATGAAATTTTCTAAAAATGTGTAATATTACTCTAAATTAAACAGTAGTAGGATATTGATAGTTTTTGAGTAGCAATTATGTGTTTTGTGCGAAATGTGAACTGATTAGTCAAATGTGGCCTTTCGAGTTGTCACAAGAACTCCGTTCAATGGCGTCAGTTGGTAACCTACAATTCAGCTGAGCTCATAAGTTTAAGAAAATGAAGAAACTATATTGCAACCTAAGATCACGATGAAAGGCCTAGCTGCCAAGCCATAAACCTAAAAAAATAATTAAAAAGTACTTTGAATATATTTAATGTTAAAAATGTAGTTCAGATCATATTTGCATTATTTGGAAATTAGAGTGGACTGAAAATTCTTTTTTTATTTCTCATGTTCTGAAAGTACGCTTGGAGTTGCATGAGCACAGTGATGAAAACGGTACTTATAGGAAACGATTTTCCCTGCTGTGAAATTTTTCAAAAACTGCGAACATAGATATAGGACCCATTTCCCAACTTTGCAGTCATAGTTAAATCGCGACATTTTAATAAAAAAAAAGTACAAACAATTTTGTGACATCATTTTATACTTTTAATTACTTTTCGTTAAATTATTATTTAATTTACATAAATTTGATTAAAAGAAACACCATGATAATCGTTGTGTGAAACCAGCTAAGCCGCTTTGAACTACTAGCATGGACGTCGTCTAGGTTTAAGTTATGATGAACAATAAAGAGTTTTCATTCATTCATGTTATAATTGGACGTAGTTACGCAAAAATAACCCAACCCACAACTTGTTACTTTTGAATGGTTAAAGATTCAAGTTTTAGCTGTATTTCCGCATTGATGTACTTGTTTGTGTCTATGGGTTCTATGGAAAATATAAGCGTAAATGTATCATCTTTTATACAAATAAGTTTAACTGTATCAATGCGGAAATACAGCTGAAACTTTAATCTTTAATAATTCAAAAGTAACATTTTGTGGGTTGGATCCTTTTTGCGTAACTACGTCCAATTCTCCCCATGAAATAGATTGGCGCGAGTCTAGTCTACCTACGGACTGATATCGAATCCAAATCTATAATATTAAAAATTCTAAACATGCAGTTTCTGTACATTGAAGCTATTTAAAAGAAAAAAACTAGAATACAGTATATAAACGATGAGGAACACGGTTCGGGATTTGCGTAAAAACTACTGAGCCCATATCGATGCGATCGCTGATCGACAGCTAATTGTTACACTTAAAATATGTGGTGCTTTTTATGGTGCATAGAAATTAGCTTATCCGACATAGTCACTAACACGATAGCTTACATTCTTTTTAAAATACTGTGATACTTTGTGTCCCGGGGATCCCGCGGGAGTTTCAAGTCGTGGACGCAGTCGCGTTCATATCCTTGTTGGAGACGCAATCAGGCAATCTCCGCGGTTGGGGGGTTATGTGCTCAATGTATGGCCACCCCTTATTCCCCAACAATCAAGAACAGGTGCCCGGAGAATGTAGAACCACCGTATGGTAGTCAGCGACCAGCCCACGACAGCGCTGGTTCAGGGTTATGCCGCTGCTGGTCACGTGGCGATAAAGGCGACAATGTCCTTCTACACGAGCCCCGGGGCGCTCTGATCACTAAGTTTTGAATGATTCAGGCGAATGTCCTAGTATTTAACTGGACGCGGAAATCTTCGATAGCGAATATGACTGTATATTTATATAAAGGCGGGTGCGATACTATTTACGTGCGTAGCGTTTGGCAACGTACTAAACTCACGCGCCGAGCGAGCGGCGGAAACATACGGGGGTTGCAAGGCGCTATAAACCCCAAGACACAATTATTAATTGGGAAATAAGTGGCGCCAACACTTGTACTAAATATAAATGCGAAACTAATTGTTTATTACTCTTTAAACGACTAAATGGATTCTCATGAAACTTATCAAGGAGATAAATTTTACTGTCGGCAGGACAATATGCTGCCATCTATTATCGGATAGGGTAAAATTAAAATATGACAGTTATGAGAGATGTCAGATTTAGTTTTAACGCAGAATTTTTCACAGATTAAAAATAGAACTCTGATATTCTAGTACCTTACTTCTTTTATGATATAATAATTTAGATTGTAGAGGTAAGTTTCTAAAAAAAATATGGACAAGGTCACTACAAGCTACAAACAAAATCAAATGTTTTTCTTTACAAGAGATTTTATTAAAATACTTCCACAATGCATATAATGTAAATAAATATCACAATACAAAATTTCAGCTTGAAAACGCTCGTTTAAATAATACTGATCAATCCAAAAAGCCTTAAAAGACAGAAATCACTTGGAATGTGACTAGCAAAGTTACTGTTATAGAAGTACCAAAGCAAAAGAATATTAGAAATGATAATTACTTAGTTAATAAAAAACAGTTATGAAATTTCTATATCTTAGAAGGCAATTCTAGATGGCGCCACATGCCATTTTTTTAAATTTTTTACACAATTCTTCAAAACCTAAGATTTTGTCAAAAACATTAGTAAGTCAATACGTGGCAACATCTGGTATTCAGAAGATATTTAAAGTTACATTTTCTATGGTACCATTATCATTCCTAATATTTTTATTCTATGGGAATAAAATATTAATAAATAATCACAGCGACGAGAAAGCCATTTCGAATTTTACGAAATAAATGACCAATAAAAAATATAATGTGAAATATAGCGTGGTGTGAACTAGGCTTGGAGTTCTACTGCCTTTGGCGCAGGGCGGTGTGCGGCCGCGGCACAGCCGACGTATGGGGCCGCGCCACCCTCGACGCCGGCCGGTTGTTCACTGTTGCATACGACAAATACCGGTCCGACAGGTCCGGGGGTTCGATCTGAGAAAACATATACTTATAAAATACTTTGTAACACAACATTAATTAATAGAAAGGAAGAAAATTTGCAAAAATAGCGACGTAAAAACTAACATTCCTTATACACGGAGCACATTTTGAGAATTTGTAAGCCGCATTTTCAGCGAACAAGGTTTGCACTCAGCATATTGCTGTGCCGGAATTATATTCGACACAACGCTCAATTTCAGTGCATACTTTCCTTATGGCGTACGACCAAAACGACCCAATTTTAATAAAATAATACTAAGGGCGGTTTCAGATTAACGTATTTTTCTGCGCGCGCGCTACATTACGCGTAAACGGGCATATTTGGGCGTGTTCGCTTGAAACGATATCACTATCGTGTCAGTAACAATATCGATTGTTACGAAGAAACATTAGTATTTGCGTTCCGTGCTTATACGAGCTTAGAAGCGCGTCAACGCTCGTACGAGTCGCGCGTGTGTTAAAAGGCGCGCCTATCGCGCTTCCAAAAACGAGCTTATACGCTCGTATAAAACTCTAGTCTGAAACCGCTCTAATAATTAATAAAACTAATTCTACTTATGTAATATCTAATGCTTAAAACAAATAAATAAATTTTAATAAAAGCAACAATAAATACGTTACTTCAAAATTAAAATAAATAGTCGTGTAACAACTTGTATCAACTTATTTATTCGAATACAATTCGCTAGACTGCTTGCCGAGTAAAGTAAGAATAAAACTCAGTATATGAAAAATAATTTTCGATATTACCATCTATTGTCAAATAGCATAAATAATAGTTGAAAAAAAATACGGTTTTATAGAAAATCCAACTAAAAAATAGAAAATAAATTTGAATTTAAAATAGTGTAAGAAAATATGATTTTATTGTAAAAAAATCGTGGGATGCTCTTCAGGATATTATCAAAATAACCCTTCTACTCGTATCTGTTCATAAAATATCTAAAACTATTGATACCATGCACCCCACGCTTTTTTTTACAATAAAATCATTTTTCTTACACTATTTTTAATACAAATTTATTAAAATTCATATTCTATTTTTTAGTTGGACTTTCTATAAAAGCGTATTTTTTAGTTTTTTTTTAAACTATTATTTCTTTTTCATTTTTTAGTGATTATTTAGTGATTTAATTCCCTTCTCCATGGAAACTCTGAAAAAAGAATTAAATATACTCATATGATAAAATGGAACGTTATGTAAAAATAAGCGTTTTTAAAATGTTTTTAAATACAAGCTTTTGAGATCCTGTATATCATGCAGCAGCAGAGTGCTAACCAAGATAAGTAAAACGAGCCCAAACACGACGCGTCTATCTTGTTTAGTACAGAAGTTCCTATGGCTACCTTCCGACTCCATCATCAGACCAGCTCCATGGTTCCATATTATTGCATTGTCACGCGATATACATATACGTGCAAAATTTCAGCTCAATCGGAAACTTGAAAGATTCCGTTACATACTCCACATACGTATGAAGCTAATAAAAGCGCATTAAAAATATATATATTTCATTTCATTACTGAACAACTGACAACATATCAGCAGATTGTCTACTCACCAATAGATGGCGTATTTTACTCCAATAAATTATATCCAGGGCTTCATAATAAAAGGGTGTATACAAAAATGATATTTTTTGTTGTTTACTAAAATCTATGCATGTTACAATTCAGAAAGTCTTACCGGTATATAAGTGTACCTAAATAGAAGGGTATTCCTAATTTCAGCCTTATACAATCACCTAGTTTTGTTTTGTTCAAAATTGGACCTAGTTATGCGAAATGGAACCAACCCACATGCTGACAGTTTTGAGAAAAAGACATTTTTATTAAAATTTTGCATACAAATAATGTGTCTATATTTAAAAAAATATATTTAGAATATTGCACATTAGAATATACAATATTCTAAACATATTTTTTTTGCAAAAATGAATAAAAACGGCTTTTTCTCAAAACTGTCAGCGTGTGGGTTGGTCCATTTTGCATAAGTAGGTCCAATATTGTTCCTTGTGTGAAACTGCACTTTTGTCTGTACACCAATTTGTTATGAAGCCCTTGATATGTAGAGGACGTAAATCAGAATTGCGGAGGACAGGAAAAAAGACATTAAACAAAAAGTTGGAAAGAGAATTTTCAATAAGTGGAATTTATTACTGTTTCTGGATGTATTGTGAACCTATGAAATAACTCACGTATTTGTGTTGCTCCTGGTGCGGCTGGTTGACGGTGTTGAGGTGGGGTGCGCTCATGTTGTTGCCGGTGTACGCGACGCACTTCACCTGCCACTCGCCCAACTGCTCGTTCCAGTGGACGTACTGCTCGATTAGCGCCTAAAACACATTCCATATAATCAGTTAAAATTCAACCAGTGTTTTTTGAAGTGAAACTTGTTTATCGGCGTTGGAAAAAAAATTACCGTCACATTTTTCGGTTACGCGTCACATTTTTCGTTACACGCCATCTTTTTCTTGCCCCTACCATGGTCGATTCGAACGAAGAGTAATTACAATTAATGAAATGCTGTAATAATAATACCTGATACTCCTTGGGTATATAGGAGTCGAGAACCAGATCGGCGAGCTGTATCTCCCTGGCGAGTGCTCTGAGGCTGTCGAGGATGCCCTCCATCTCCCGCTGCTGCTCACGCTGCTGATCAGCCAGCTCGGCCTTCGCGGAGTTCAGCAGCTGGACCGCGCGCTTCAGCTTGCGGCTCTTGGCCATGTTCTCCTCCTGCAGGCTCGAGTACCGCTCCTCCAGATCCAAGCGTTCGGCCTAAGGGCATATAGTTACGCTATCCCTTCTTGCAGTAGTGCGTGTCTACTTGGATAATATATCCAAGACAGACGCATTGTTAATTAAAAGTTTTAATTATATTTAGTTACTAGTCACGAAAACTTAAGAAAAATTTAAACTGTTACGAATTGCAGGACTCGAATTAAAATGCCATTGGCGTTACTATAGAATTTATTAGAACTATACAAACACAGGTACAAATATAACTGAACACAACCAGTACAAACGTAATGCACGATTCAATAACACGCGCAAAGTCCGCCACTAACGTCCTGCCTCGCTTGTGACTATCGCTGCCCTCCCCATTTCTCCATTGAGGCATTGCTTTATATTGCAAAAAACAATATGCCTCCCCGCGGCGTGGATTGAATTTCTGAAAATCACACCTGGCTAATGACTACCATAAACGGCTACAATACACAATGGGATGCTTTTTAAATTACAATTTTTAAACACAAAGTAAACAAAAAAAGACGGTCATAAAAGCGCTTCAATGTTATTAGCTCAAATGACGCCGGCGAGTAATAAATGTGCTTTGTTTGCAGATGGCTCAAATTGTAACAATATGTACTCATATACAAAATTGAGGTTAAAAACGTCTCTTTCTCTCCCAATCATTTGAGATCTAAATGATTCCCCTATTCTGGCGTACGTACTTTGTCACATCACATCATCATCTCATTTTGGTCTACCTTTACTCTTATATCTACTTTAACATTCTTTTTTGAAGTTATACTTCTTTAGGCGCGTTAGGGAAAAACGATGAGAGTAAATTTTTACGATGCGCGCGCACACCGTCACACGAAAAAAGCTAGATAACGAAGTTAGCTATGGTCTACATTTTAGTTTTTGAGGGTGGCCGAGTGTAGTATGGTGGTTGGGTAGCAACGGGTTGTTGATAGATGGATCGTGAATTTGTGAGACGAGCATTGTAATATTTCTTTACTTTATTATTACATGCTTTTCATCCGTCCTCATCACATACCCATACCACCTTCAACATCTGTTTATTAGAGCAGTTGCTCGTGGTTCTCCAGTAAGTTCACCCCCAAAGGCTGTAGCTGTACAGCTGGGCTTGTCGTTGCCTAACCAAGTCGCGTTGTGCACGTACCTCCTTCTTCTGCAGGTCCTCCTTGAGGCGCTGCTCGTTGAGCCGCCTGAGCTCGAGCTCCTTGGCGGCCTGCTCGAGCAGCCTCCGCTGCGTGTCCGCCTTGTCGAGCAGGTTCTCGCCCCCCACCAGCACCTTCGACTCCAAACGCTGCAACTTCTCCTTCAGCTCTTCTTGTTGTTTCCTAACAGAATTGTACTATGAATATTTTGTCATATTTTTAAAGTCAAATTCCGAAGTATAGTGTTTGTCTTCAATAAGTTACGACTTTAGGATGTATAAAAACTTGAAAAAGGACTGTATTATGTTAATAGAACTGGTGTTGCGTAGCATATGTAGGTGACGGTTTACCGCTTCCCTTTAAGTGGGCCGTCTCCATGTTTGTCAGCATTTCATTAAAAATTTAAAAACTTCGTTTAAAAAAACCGACTTCAAAATCTTAAAAACTAAAATGTATAAAATAACTTATTTCTATAGCTCTTATTATTAATATATATTACCTAAAACATCTTAAAGTCGGTGCTTAGTAATTTGCAAAATATAGTAATTATTTATTATGTTTTACTTTGCACCTTTGCACCGACTTCAAGATGTTTTAGGTAATATATATTAATAATAAGAGCTATAGAAATAAGTTATTTTATACATTTTAGTTTTTTAGATTTTGAAGTCGGTTTTTTAAACGAAGTTTTTAAATTTTATTTGTTACTTTTTAGTGTCTAGCTATGTATGGGTGGACATACGAATGGTGCCGCGCTTCTAAAAAAATTTAGGTCCCAAGAAACGAGAACAAAAAAATGATCGTAAAATGAAAACTACGGGGCCAAACTATGTCAAATTTTTAGGGGACCACATGGCAGCTATTCCGCGTCGAAAAAAAAAAGAATCGCGTAAATCGAATCATAAATCTCAGAGTAATCGGTGTACATATGGAACGAAAAGGAAACTTTTTTCATAAAAAATATTCATAAAATGAAAACTACTGGGCCAAACTATGTAAAATTTTTAGGGGACCACATGGCAGCTATTCCGCGTCGAAAAAAAAAAAGAATCACGTAAATCGAATCATAAATCTCAGAGTAATCGGTGTACATATGGAACGAAAAGGAAACTTTTTTCATAAAAAATATTCATAAAATGAAAACTACTGGGCCAAACTATGTAAAATTTATAGGGGACCAATTGGAAGCTATTCCGCGTCGAACAAAAAAAGAATCACGTAAATCGGATTATAAATGACGGAGTAATCGGCGAACATACATAAAAAAAAGTAACGACAAAAAAAAAGAGATCCCGACGAATTGAGAACCTCCTCCTTTTTTTGAAGTCGGTTAAAAAAACAGTTTTAATAACGAATAGCGTTTCACCTCTTTAATATGTATTACTTACTAGCTGACCCGGCGAACTTCGTACTGCCATATTTTCTGAATTCCTAAAAGACTTTGTTTCTTGACACAAAAACAAAATCACCATAATCGGTCCAGGTGATTAGGAGAATTCTAGAACCCGATCTCAGCGCCACCTACCGGTTCCAATTGTGGATCTGAACCATCCCGGGACACACACAAAATTTCATCAAAATCGGTAAAGCCGTTCTCAAGTTATGCGCTTACCAACACATTTTGCGATTCATTTTTATATATAAGATTACGTACAAACATACATATCGAAGGCCTCCTAACAAATGGGAGTACAGACAAAAGTGCAGTTTTACAAGGGACAAAATATTGTGAATAAAACAAAACTAGGTGATTATATAAGGATGAAATTTAGAATACCTTTCTTTTTAGATACAACTTGTATACTGGTAAGACTGTCTAAATTGTAACATGCGTAGGTTTTAGTAAACAACAAAAAAAGGCATTTTTGCGTATACGCCTATATGTTATGAAGCCCTCGACATTATCACGTCTTTTTCCCATAAGGGCAGGTAGAGACGAATAATTTCCACTTGCTACGGTGTTGACATACATAACATACGTATTAGAAGAGCACTTTATTTCTCAGCAAATCAACAGACACAAATTTCAGTTAACAATTTTTTTAGACCAAACAATAGGCAGCCTTATTGCTTATAAATAGAATTATCTCTTGTAGGGGACTTAAAGAATATTCTTAGCTAATCTAGCGATGTAGGTGGTGATGCATAAATTCAGTTTTTTTTTAGACCAAACAATAGGCAGCCTTATTGCTTATAAATAGAATTATCTCTTGTAGGGGACTTAAAGAATATTCTTAGCTAATCTAGCGATGTAGGTGGTGATGCATAAATTCAGTTTTTTTTTAGACCAAACAATAGGCAGCCTTATTGCTTATAAATAGAATTATCTCTTGTAGGGGACTTAAAGAATATTCTTAGCTAATCTAGCGATGTAGGTGGTGATGCATAAATTCAGTTTTTTTTTAGACCAAACAATAGGCAGCCTTATTGCTTATAAATAGAATTATCTCTTGTAGGGGACTTAAAGAATATTCTTAGCTAATCTAGCGATGTAGGTGGTGATGCATAAATTCAGTTTTTTTTTAGACCAAACAATAGGCAGCCTTATTGCTTATAAATAGAATTATCTCTTGTAGGGAACTTAAAGAATATTCTTAGCTAATCTAGCGATGTAGGTGGTGATGCATAAATTCAGTTTTTTTAATACATACTAAATTTTTAAGGTACGTATACATAGATACATATGAAATTAGTGTAAAGTTATCCAAAAATTAAATAAATAAGCTCACTTAGTCCTCTGAAGCTCGGCCTTCTTCTCTTCTAGAACCTTCCTCGCCTGGTGCGCCTTCTCGCGGTTCAATTTCTCCTATTGGATAACAGATGGTGTTATAAGTATGGAAAAGTTGCGAAGGTTCAACGGCCTATTAAAATACATAATTCTGAATGACTCCTAAAAATCCTTATTTGATATATGTAAAATCTGGCATTGAAATGTGGGTATATTTATTCAATGATAAATCTATACATTTTTAGCAAAAATATATAGATAAGATAAATTGATTAAAACTTATTAATAAATACATACAGTAAATTCAAAAGAATCATTTAACTATGTACGTTGACCCACCTTCTCCTCTCGCCTGATGCGCCTGCGCATCTTCTTCTCTTCAGGGTCGAGGCAGTCCAGCTCGGGGTCCGTGAGCGTGTCGTCGGACAACTCCTCCTCGGATAGCTCTTCCTCTTCACACTCTTCTTCTTCTTCCATTTCTATCATATAGAAAAACCAGAAAATAAATAGTATTTATATATACGTCCCAAACTCAAAGAGCACGGGTTCGAATCCGGACCGGAACGCATGCACCTTTTGGACAGTTTTTCAAACTGATGTGACAGTGGGCCGTTGACGGGCTGTTATTATTATATACTAGCTGATGCCCCGACTTCTTCCGCGTGATGCGGACTATCGTTTTTAATATATATGTGTTGATGAAATTTTGTATGCTGGTAGCTTATATCCCTATATAAGCTACCACTATACAAAATTTCATTTAAATCGGTCCAGTCGTTTCGGAGATTACCCCGTACAAACAGACGGACAAACAGAGAAAAAAATTCAAAAAAAAATCTAAATTAGGTCTATTTCACTTACTGACCCTGACTCGGTTTTTAGCATATTTTTTTCATTGTACAGAAATTCGATCTCTACAGTTTTATTGTATGTATAGATAAATAAGGTCGACTCGATCGGTGTGATACCACGCTCTCACAAAATATCGGCATTAAACGGTTAGCTTGAAGCTGAATCGTGTTTCGTACTTGTAGACCCAAGCACTGCAAGGGTAAAGGGTAAAGGTTCCCTGCAAGACTGCTGGGATACCTCATCACCCTTGCTAATGATATACCATTCTCAACGCAAACGAGTTTGTCTGTGGTTAACATCCGTTGTGAGCGGTTGCTCCCTAAAATCAATTACGTCCATCAGTGATTAGCGTATAATTAAAAATATTTTTTTATGGGTAAATTTATTTCCATTATAACAGTATGATGAGTGAGAGCATAGATGGACCACTTTCAAAGACCCCCAATTCCAGGGATGGAAGTCACGTGACAAAAAGAATGTTAAACTAGAAGATTGATGTATACAAATTTAGAGGTAAACCAACAAAGAGATGGATGGATTGTGGGAAAGATGATATCAAATAAAAGACATATTTCACCGACTCCAAGTGATTGAGAGAAGGTGGCAGAAAAGAAGATAATCTCACCATTAGTGGTTTCCTCCAGTTGTTTCTTCAGCTGATCTATCTCTTGTTGGAATCTGAAATAAAGAGTTCAAAACGATTTGAATAGGTTTATTTAGGAATTACCCTAATGCTCCTTCATCTCAAAGGAACATCTTCTAGCGAGGCTGTTGATGTTCCTCGCATGCCTAGGCCCATCTGTTATTGTTGGAAATTTTTATATATTCTTTGTACACTTCGGTAATTGTTTGCGACCAGTAGTAGTACGTCATGTCTTTATTATAACTATAGTAATATTTTTCTTTACTTTTATTGTGTCTCTGTCTTATTGAATATGCACTGTTTGCTACAACTCCATTAATTCTTTAAAAGTCATTCTGTGTAACATACTTATGTATAAAACTTATAAAAAAAAACTTGAGATATAAATAGAATAAGAGAAAAATATAAAGCAAAACAATGTTAAGCTAGACGTGTCGCTGGGGAGTTTCTTGCCGCTTCTTCTCCTTAACAGCAATAACACGTTGCGAAGCGGTGTACATAGACTAGGAACTAAATTAACTTTTAACCTACATGTATGACCTTCAAAAACTGTTCTCCAGTGGAACTTATTTTGAATAAAAACTTTTGAATTTGAATTTATGTTCCATTCCATGTTATGTTTAATTTAGTGTTCCACTACACTAAAATGGCCAAGGCAAGTAGATTTCGCAGACCGGTCGGCCCATTTGAAGGGAAATGGTTACCATCGTCTATGGATATCTCTTCGTCTATGACACGCGGGGCCAACTCTAGTAGTTACTAAACAGCAAATAACGTTTTCTACGACATCTTGGAGTTGGATTTTTTATCTACTTTTAAGTAAAACAAATACTTGAACGGCTTTAGAAAATGTATATGAAACACGTTGTACACGCATATAATATGATCTCGATGTCCCTGGAATCCACTCATCAGATCCTGACTTGGTGACTTTGGGACCACCTCAGAAGTATACTATATCAAATAAAGAAGAAATATGAAAATTGGCCCACAATTTATGGAGAACTCGTCTAAGAAAGATAGAAATACAATTTTATTTGAAACTTCAGAGAATATATTCATAGGTAATTCTTTTTTAACTTTTAATAATATAAATATAATTCCTTTACACACATCCATCAACTTATTATAATTCAAAATAAACTTCTTAAATAACATTTTCAAGTTTTCACTTTTTTAGTCTGGAAAATATGATAGATAGATAACACTTTATTGTACACCATTACAGAAAACACAGATGAACTCATAGCCTAGAAATATTCTATATGTACACAATGGGCAGTCTTATCGCTAAGAAGCGATCTCTTCCAGACAACCCGTGGCAGGAATCAACACATATTATATTGGTTAATATATGATATGCAGTTACTTACATATATTTTATACTAAATAGACATATATAAATACTCCTATTGATATTACATACATAAATATATAGATACATATATTATTATATATACACAATTACACATGCGTAGAAATATCAGACATCACTAAGTTGCAGGTAGTGCTTTTTTGTCATATTCTTAAATATTGTTAGTGATTTAGCTTGTCTAACAGTAACAGGTAACTCATTCCAGAGTCGAATAGCCTGTACAGTAAAAGAATTGTTGAAAAAAGATGAATAATGTTTGGGAATATTAAGTCTAAGATTATAGGTTTTATTTCGGTCCACATTGGATTTATGTTTAATCATCGGTCTTATTGACTCTAAATCTACGTTGCACAATGTAAAACTTGTATCTAATTTTCTCGCAAGCTTAGTCCTATAGATTTATATATTAAACTCTTTTTAGTGTCGCTTTTTCGTTTCAACGAGTTTCACAACGATTCTAAGGAAATTTCACTTCAAAAACATACAGTCGAATTAGGAACCTGCTCCTTTTGGAAGTCGGTTAAAAATATAATAGGTGCCGAGAAAGACAAATCACGTACAGATTTGTAGAAGCACATTTATTACCTTTCGGCATTTGAACTAATTGTAATCCTTTTATGATCGTCTTCTTTTTAACCGACTTCGAAAAAAGGAGGAGGTTCTCAATTCGTCGGGATCTTTTTTTTTTGTTGCTTTTTTTATGTATGTTCGCTGATAACTCCGTGATTTATGATCCGATTTACGTGATTCTTTTTTGTTCGACGCGGAATAGCTTCCAATTGGTCCCCTAAAAATTTTACATAGTTTGGCCCAGTAGTTTTCATTTTACGAACATTTTTTTGTTCCCGGTTCTTGGGACCTATATTTTTTAAGAAGCGCGGCACCATTCGTGGGTCCACCCATACATAGCTAGACACTAAAAAGTACCAAATAAAATTTAAAAACTTCGTTTAAAAAAACCGACTTCATAAACTAAAAAACTAAAATGTATAAAATAACTTATATATTTACTTATATATTACTTATATTAATAATAATAGCTTAAGAAATAAGTTATTTTATATATTTTAGTTTTTTCGTTTTTGAAGTCGGTTTTTTTAAACGAAGTTTTTAAATTTTATGTTCACTTATTTATTGGCATACATTTCTAATTGTTGTAGTGAATAGCCTATTGTACTCGCTCATTAGCATCATTAGCCAGGTGTTGCGGATTCATTTTCATTTGTGTAGTATAAAACGACGGCCTGATGGAGAGGCGGGCAGTTGAGCGAGAACCACGATCAAGGCGTGACGCGTGTACCTTATCGGGAATCTAATAGTGACGGACTTTGTGCGTTTTATTGAATTACGACCTTCTGCATTACGTTTGGATTTGTTGTGTTCGGTTATATTTGTACCCGTGTTATACGTGTTTGTATAGTTATTAGAACTCACCCGAATCGACCATCTAAAATGGGGCTGGACAGGACACATGTTACGGTGTAGAGCAAACAAATGGAGCCCACAGGTCACGTTATGGTATCCAAGGGATGGTGCAAGACAACGAAAACGTCCGCTAAGAAGATGGGAAGATGACCATCGCCTGGCCCTGGGACCGTATTGGACAAGAGTCCCGGCAGACAGCAATGGAAGCAGTTGGAGGAGGCCTATGTCAAGCGACACACCGAGCCAAGAGACATTTTATAAAGCATGAGACTAACAAAGAGCAACTAGCTCTAGTGGCATTTTAATTCAGTTTGTCGTATTCGGGTGCAGGATGAGTACCTGGTGAGCAGCGCGTCTCCGGGCTCGCTGTTGACGTGCGTCTTGTTCTCGATGTTCTTCGCCCTGTTCGCGTACCGGAGGGTGCTTATCGTCTCCACGTAGTTCGTGTCGGCCGGACCTATTGTCGCTATCTACAAAAATAACATACATACATAACTTCACGCGAGGTTCCTTGCGGGGTAGGCACGAGCAACAGAGCGCCATTCAGGCTTATTCTTACACACCTCATTTGCTTCTTTGACATTCATAGCTCGTGTCATGGACGCTCGTCTGTTCTTAAGGCTACAAAAATAACACAAGTCCAAAAATAATGTTGTACGTTTATACGTACAACATTATTTATACAAGCCGCGCGCAGAAAGTTTGCCGATGACTATTTACTATTATTGTATTGTATTACTTACTATTTTCGTATATACTTATGTAAAATATATACAATAATAAATTTAATGCAACAACTATTTATGTAACCAGTCTACTGACTAAAGACGCGTAACATCATGAGGCTATCCGCAAACCTTTTGCGCATGGGTAATACTGGATGTCACTATGATTTTCTGGCGTATGTACGACGAATTTTAGATGGGGAATACTGAGTAAATAATGATCGTGAAAAACGATACAGATAGCTGCCATAAAACATCGTGTTTCATGGGTTTTTCTCGATTATTATTTATTGGTCCCTAATTTTGTGGACTTAATAACAACAATCGGCAGACAAACATACATTGTATATTCCCAATCGAAGCAAGTTACTCTGGGGCTGATCTCAGACACCCATGGAAATTAACAAAAAGTTCATTCGGTTCTCGGGCCCTTCGGGGGAAGGGCCAGAATGTAGGCACAAGGCCTGAATCGAGGGTGTGTGGGCCTCTCAGCGACCGGTCCTCCACGCTTGCTTCTAAAGCGAAGCGGTCGCGAGAATCGACCGCCGAATTACCCACTAAACCTAAACCTCCGGCCCATTTATAGCGCTTTTACGAGGCGTAACTGCACCGTGACGCCCCTACATGCTGTAACAAAAAAAAAAAGAAACTCTGTAACTGAGCCACCCCGGAGAAGTCGAAAAGTGCCTGCACCATCCTCTCCCGAAGCAGCACATAACTCAGAACAACGCCCAATATGATATTGACAAAAATGTGCCCAAGTGAAACTTGGTTTGAATGTGCTTTCGTCTCACCATGACAGTCTTGGAGTTCCCTCCGAGCGAGTCCTGCAGCAGCCTGGTGAGCTTCGAGTTCCTGTAGGGGATGTGGGTGGACTTGCCGTCGACCAGCGCCGAGATCACGTTGCCCAGCACCGACAGGGACTGGTTGATCTTGGTCGCCTCCTTCAGGCGCGTGCCGCTCGCCTGCGTCTTGCTCTGACGCTCGGAACCCTGACACAAACGAAATAACGTTACACGCCGACAAAGCGAATGCATTTGGACCTCTTTTGTTTACTTTGTGTTTAAAATTAAGAAAAACATCCTATTGTGCAGGTGTGCAGATTTCGTTTTCTTAGAAATTCAGTCCACGCGGTCTATTGTTGTATGGTATAGTATTATATATAGTTAAGTATAAAACAATGCCCGGTGGGGTGATGTAGTCAAGCGACGATTACAATACGAGCAAGACGTGTGTACATTCGATGAGCTATATAGTGACGGACTTTGCGCGTGTTGTTGAATCGTGCAGTTTGTACTTGTGTCCAGTTATATTTGTACCTGTGTTATACGTGTTTGTATAGTTCTAATAAATTCTATAGTAATTCCAACGGCATTTTAATTCGAGTCCCGCACTCGTAACAATATATTATCAGCCCATAAACGTGCGATCTGAGCCCAGCAGTGCCACAAACATCCCACAGCTGGGCTCGGGCCTCCCACAATAGGCAAACGGACAGTATACCCGTCCCGCTCGTCCAAAACTGTTCTTGATAGGTTTCACACATCAATATCAATATCGATGTGCAGATTCCATCATGATGTTTTCCTTCTTCGTTGTAAGCACGTGGCAGTTGTAACAATATGCAAATTAGGTTAGAAAACTGCCGTAGTGAGAGAAAGATAATACTTTATTGCTCACCAAAATATAAAATTACAAAAACGGACATACTTATAATATTTTTTAGGCAATACTATAGGAGGCTTTATCGCTCAAAGCGATCTCTTCCAGGCAACCAAAATGACAGAAATTGAATCAGGCGAAATAGGTGGTGCAGGAAAAGTCAATAGATACATAAATACACAAATTAATTTAAGAATTAAATATCTTTTACTAATATATAATACTGAAGAGTTTGTTTGTTTGCGCACTAATATCAGGAACTACTGGTCTGATTTGAAAAATTCTTTCAGTGTTAGATAGCCCATTTATCGTGGAAAGCTGTAGGCTATATATATCACATCACAGACCAACATGAAGAATGTTTCAAAATCGGGGGTTTTTAACTTACTTTTTTTTACAATCTATTATTTATCTTGCAATGGTATGTATGTAAGTACAGGTGGAATCTTGCAAGTTAAATTTGGCCAACTTCCCGGCTTCCGATTGAGCTGAAATTTTGCACGCATATGTATATCGCGTGGCAATGCAACAATATGGTGGAGCTGATCTGATGATGGAGTCGGAAGGTGATCATAGAATCTCCTGTACTAAACAAGATAGACCCGTCGTGTTTGGGCTCGTTTTACTTGTCTTGGCTATCACTCTGCTGCTACATGATATTCAGGATCTCAAAGGCCTGTATTTAAAAAAGCTTATTAACTATTCCGGACGAGACTACGTCGCGGACAGAACCTAATCCCGAAAAATTAAAGAGCTCCCGTGGGATACTTAAAAAACCGCACCACGCGGATGAAGTCGCGGGCAGAAGCTAGTATCATATATAAGTGGTGCATACTTACGCCAAGGATCGAACACGCGCCCTTTGAGTATGGGTCGCATGCGCAAGTCATTACACTACCACCAGTTACATATCTATACATATAATAAAATTGTAGAGGTCGAATTTCTGCACAATGAAAAAAATGCTAAAAACCGAGTCAGGGGGATGTAAGAAGTGAAATAAAACTAATATATATTTTTTTCAAATTTTTTGTTTCTCTGTTTGTCTGTCTGTTTGTACCGGCTAATCTCCGAAACGACTGGACCGATTTACATGAAAATTTGTATGGTCGTAGCCTATATCCCTGGTTAACATATAGGATACTTTTGAACCCGAAAAATAAAAGAGTTCCCGTGGGATAGTTAAAAAGCTTTAATTACTTAAATATCTTATAACAGACTGAAAGTAATTTCTGGTGTGGTGTCGGTGAGAGAGTTTTATCTTATATATATAAAATATAAAGCTGATAAGTTTGTTTTTTTATTTGTTTGCTTGAACGCGCTAATCTCAGAAACTACTGGTCTGATTTGAAAACAAATTCAATGTTAGATAGCCCATTTATTAAGGAAGGCTATATCATCACGCTAAGACCTATAGGAGCGGAGCACCAATGAAGAACGTTTCAAAATCGCAGGGATTTTTTAACTTACTTTTTTTTAAACTATTCCACGCGAACGAAGTCGCGAACAGAAGCTAGTATATACATAAACACAAATGACAATCTTTGACGAGTTCACTAAAAGGTGTAAAGTGATGTAGTGAAACTGAGTCTCACCGCCAAGTCGACGAGATGCAGCTTCCCCATCTTGACGTGGGTCTTGCCGTCGCCGCCCTTCTTGCTGCTCTCCACCGTGATGGAGAAGATCGCGTGCGAGCGCGAGCTCTCCGTGTTCATCGCGGTGGCGCCTATGTGCCGGCTCTTGTTGCCCACGGCCATTATCTTCTCCAACTCGTCAGCGTTGTGGACCACGTAGCCTATACGGAGAAGAAAGACAGACATCATTTCGAAGTGAAACTCTTATATAGACGGGGGTCTTAGGATTGTTCTGTCACGACAACGCGTTACGGCCGCGTGGAGGAGCGGCATAATTTAGAGTAGACGTGGTGAGAGGAGGCTAATTTTAGATTAGACTATGGATGTGTTTTTTGGTTCCGGATCTTCCGGATTATCTAAAACATCTTAAAGTCGGTGCTTAGTAATTTTCGAAATATAGTAATTTTCATGTTTACTTTGTACCGACTTCAAGATGTTTTAGATAATATATATTAATAATAATAGCTTTAGAAATAAGTTATTTTATACTTTTTAATCTTTTAGTTTAATAAAAACTTTAAGTCGGTTTTTTTAAACGAAGTTTTTATTTTTTATTTGTTACTTTTAAGTGTCTAGCTATGTATGGGTAGACCTACGAATGGTGCCGCGCACTTAAAAAATATAGGTCCCAAGAAACGGGGACAAAAAATGTTCATAAAATGAAAACTACTGGGCCATACTATGTCAAATTTTTAGGGGACCACATGGCAGCTATTCCGCGTCGAACAAAAAAAGAATCACGTAAATCGGATCATAAATCTCGGAGTAATCGGTGAACAAACATAAAAAATAAAAAAATTCCGACGAATTGAGAACCTCCTCCTTTTTCTTGAAGTCGCTTAGAAATGTCGAAACATTGACGTAATAGAGCCACATTGGAATTATCTTGATCACAGGTTTTAGGGCCGGCGATTCGCTCAAAGGTGACCGTAACACGCCGATATTCTGTGAGAGCGTGGTATCGCACTGGTCGAGCTAGTCCTAATAGCTGGATAATGATTCCAGTGTGGTTCTACTACGTCGTAAAAATTTACCGGTGAGATCTTTGACGAAGACACCGATGTCGGGACGCTCCTTGACCTCGAGGCTCTGGTGCGGGTTGTTGCCCAAAAGATCGCGAACCTCCTCATTGTAGATCTCCAGGTATGTCACACATACCAGGAACCTAAAGCGACAAATGCAATTGGATATATAGCATGTGTTATAAACAGGCTACAAGGTACTCCTTAGAACAGGTAAATAGCGCTGGAATGAGGTTCTTGACAAAGTCTGCCGGAATCGCTAGTATACTATATATTTTGATACATATATCAATATTATACACATTTTGCAACACCAAAGAGGTCCTTCTTTATTCGTTAGGCGAAATATGCGCCAGCCTTCTGATCACGGGTGCTATCAAAGAGCTTCTTGCAAACTTTGAAGAAACTCTGTCGACGGACCCCACGGACCCAATGTTTCAACTTCAAATGACACAAATATAAGCCCATCCTAAGCATTCATATTTATGCCATTACTATCTGAAAGAGAGTGTCGGGGTGAAGGTAAGGAAAGGAATGCTCCGGTGGTTCGGGCATGTGGAAAGAATGACTAAACAGATATACAATACAAAAGTGGATGGATGCAGAAGTCGCGGAAGGCGATATCAGGAGCCTTAAGTACAGACGAGCGTGCATGACAAGAGCTATGAAAGTCAAAGCAAGTGAGGTGTGTAAGAATAAGCCTGAATGCCGCTCTGTTGTTCGTGCCTACCCCGCAAGGGACCTGGCGTGAAGTTATGTATGTATGTACTATCTCAATTTTTGGTCTAGTAAAGAAATCAAAAGTAATTAGCTGTCGCTTTATCTTACTTCTCATCATCCTTGGCTTTCGCTATATGGCTGAATATATGCGCGAAGGAGTTCGGGATAATGCCTCTCAGTTCTGGGGCATTATTGGAGCCCGCCATCGTGTATGTCTTGCCGGTGCCAGTCTGTCCATATGCAAATATGGTCCCATTGTAGCCCTTCAATACTTGCTCCACTATAGGACTCGCTGTTTGGACGTATATATCCATCTGGAATGAAGAAATTCCTGTTGTTAAGACTTTGGTCCACTACAAACACTATGAAGCAGCATTGTCAATTGCTAAATTTTGTTTAAATTCAATTTCACTGGAGATAATCCATTGAAATCTTACAATTTAAGGGCCGAATAATGCATTTGTTAGAGGACGCAATTTTATTTTTGGGACATGTGTGGACATGGGGGGTCAATAGAAGCTTCACCTCAAGTTTGTGGGGTCGCCACCCTTGTCCCCCGGCCGCCATCTTGGAAAAAGTGGTGAAAACACTTTTTTCGCGATATCTCGGAAACTATGCGTCTTACAAAAAATTTGTAAAGTCATAATTTGTAGCAAATTGTTTTGCCTACAAATATGTTTACACAACTTTTTGCCCTAAATTAAAAATTAAAGAAATTATAATAAGCAAAAGAGTGAGAAATCTTTTATTCATCAATCAAGTTCATCTTCAAATTAATTTTCTTCCATTAACTTTGATATCTCCATAATATTGCTGCATGTTTCGCCAGAACATACATAAAAAAATCGCGCCTACGGACTCTACCTCATAGGTGGCGGGGAAAACAGGGGACCTTTTCTACCTGCTTAACATTCGATAAGTTAAATTTGGTAAGTTCTATGATAAAGAAAAGAGTTAGGAATGAATAAACAATTTCTCACTTTTTTGCTTATTAACTGCTTTAATTTTTAATTTAGGGCAAAAAGTTATATAGACATATTTGTAGGCAAAACAATTTTCTACAAATTATGACTTCACAAATTTTTTGTAAGACGCATAGTTTCCGAGATATCGCGAAAAAAGTGTTTTCACCCCTTTTTCCAAGATGGCGGCCGGGGTACAGGGGTGGCGACCCCACAAACTTGAGGTTAAGCTTCTATTGACCCCCCACACATGTCCCAAAAATAAAATTGCGTCCTCTAAGAAATGCAAAGCTCATGTAAAATTTCAATGGACTAAGATATTTTTTATGTAAGCGTGCTGTAATATAATAAAATTTAATTTTAATATTGTTATCATTATAAGTAAAAAACCGAATTAAATTTATAAATAAGTATAATAAAGCTACTGCCTAGGATTTGACACATGGGGCAAACTTTAATCCCTATTAATAATGCGAAAGTAACTCTGTCTGTTCGTTCCGTTTTCACAGAAAACTCCTGAACCGATTTGGCTGAAACTCAGTTCATATATATTTTCGATTCCGACGATGAACATAGGAACTTTTTATCCCGACAAATGGGATACCGTTCGGGATAAAAATATATTTGTCTCTTTGTTTGTTATGCTTTTACGAAGAAACTACAGAACCGATTTGACTGAAATTTGGTATAAATCTTAATACCGAGGGTGGCAAGGGATACTTTTCATCACGGATAATGGGATAAATTTTGGGATAGATTTATGTAAAGGTTATCCCGAAAACTAGGATAGGTTTTGTGATTTTTGTCCTTTTAGTCCACTTCGTCATTTATGTAGTTTCCAGATAGACGGAGATGGGATAGTTTGCGATGTAAAATGAAGTAAATCTTCCGGGGGCAAATACATAAAAATTTAATACAATGTAACCTGTACCACCTGCTCTTTAAACAAGAGGTATGCAATAGAGGTTGACTAGTAATATATATGTTTGTATAGAGTATATATAAAATCACCTGTATAATGTCATCCACATACGTCGATTAGTTTCTAAGTTTATTAAAAGAAAATTTTCATTCCAAAGGAGACGGATCCGCTTTCATACATTGTTGAGCCCAGGTTGTAAAAAGACGTGTGGTTTTGAGACTTCTCTTTATTTTGTTGATATTTTTTATAATTGCGGTGGGTTGAGTTATTTTGAATGAATTGATCATGTGGTGTAAGTGTTTTTATATTATTAACTGTTAAAATTCATTCACACAAACGAGTGTGGTAATCAATAACTTATTTTATTTGTGACCTTTTTTTAAGATTTTTTGTTTTCCAGATAGAATTTCGAGCTGATGTTTTCCATTTTGCAGTAGAAAAATATAGCGCTTTTTACAATTTTTATTTAACTTGCAATGGATGTATGTATGTAAAGTCCGGGTGGAATCTTGCAAGATAAATTTGACTAACTTCCCGGTTTCCGATTGAGCTGAAATTTTGCGTGCATATCAATATTGCATGACAATGCAATAATATGGTACCATGGAACTGATCTGATGATGGAGTCGGAAGGTGGCCATAGGAACTCTGGTACTAAACAAGATTGACCCATCGTGTTTGGACTCGTTTTACTTGTTTTGGCTAGCACTCTGCTGCTACATAATATCCCGAACCGCGAAAGCTTTTATTTAAAAATCTTTTTAAAAAAGCTTATTAAGCCATATGTCCACTCATTTAATTTCTTTGGTCCAAAAATCCCCGCCATCCCATTTTTTCCAATTTCATTACAGCTTACGCTGAGTTCTTTTTTAAAATACAATTTAACAGGGGCTTGTCTCGGAGACAAATTCGCAATAAAACAAAACGACCCGAGACAGTTTCCCCGTCGTTACAGTACCTTACAGCACATTATGTGCTTAAGCAACCCCCGGGCACCCTCCCATCTAAGTACCAACAGCCACAGAAAACAAAGAGAAAGATTGGTGAGCATAAAATGCTTACGTAAGGTAGGTACTATCTGAATACAAATAGGTCGAAGTGATCATGTTGTAACTGAGTATACCAATTTAGGCACTTTGTTTAAATATGGAATATATTACTGTATATAATGTTTAAATTAGGTATATACAGTCGCGGAATGTAAATGTTCGTCACCTTGAAGTCGACTTTTGCTTGCACGAGTACAAGAAAAAATACTGCCTACATTTTAATAAATGTTACGTTTATAAAAAATGGAAAAGTGAAAAAAGAAAATTGCAATGTTGACAATGACAGACGCTGAGATTAACAATAAATCAATAATATATACTACAACAATGATAATAATAAGATTTTTATTGACACCAATTTACCAGTTTTCTTTTAAAACTAAGACTGACTTAAAACTGACTGATAATAAGAAACAAAGTTGATACAATCACTATGCTTAAAATTAATATTAAAACCAATAAAAAGGTTTTACATGACTAAACAATCTTCTTGAACATAATAGAAAATTAAACAACTTTAATCTAAGTAATTTTAACTTTATTGTCATATAGGTAACCATAATTTTTTGTGGAACAGTCTGTTCTTTGACTTAGTTTGAAAAGGTTACATGTGCTCGCGGATCGTTAAATGAATCAATTTGAAAACTGGCGAATATTTTCATACCACGACTGTATTTGTAGATTTATAAAGCTCTTAATTTGGTGGCCTCTGCGATTGACTAGCCAAGCCTTTGTCCGCCTAGTTCATTGGATTCAATTATTGGCATATGTAATAAGTGTATTGGGTCGGTTCCAAGTTTGCCCGTTGTATATTACTCATAACACAAGCATAACTTGCTGTAATTTGCTGGGAATGTACAATACAAATATGGGTTTGTCTGCCGATTATTATTATTATTATCTATTATAATAATATTAAGTAGGTACTCCGTGCTTCCCTTAACCAGCCAGCACGGAGTGGAGATCGCTAGAGCTAAGACTCAAGCTCCATGGGTGGAAGTGATAAATGGCATCACGTCAGAAGTAGCTTCGGTGAACCTGCAGCCCAGCTCTCTACACATCTAGCCATTCACACCCATGTTGCCCCTGTCTTCTATGGCATTTTTTGGGGCCCATACAGGGAGTTGCGAGTCACCGTCAGCCCATTTTTCCATGTTCCCCGAACATTGCGACGGGGAGACGCCACAGTCCCCATATTGCCAGACCCCTAGTACCACTAGCAGTTCACCCCAATAGCCCGGTAATTTTTCCCACAATCATACACTGGCCGGGGCTTGTCTTTGAGTGCATTAGTATATGGTGTAGACAAGGATCAATCAATCAATCGCACATTAAATTGGTCAAAGGGCCTCTACGTTGTTGGCCTTCCCACGCAAGCCCTCCAAAAGTCCGGGCCCACGGTCTTGGAATATATACAGTATTTTAAGTATGTATTTGATTAAATTATACGTCAACCCATATCCCAACCTAAAGCCGCCTGAAAGAGATTGATAATCAATAAGATCGCTTTCGATGTTATTGATCGTTCTTTTTAGGTTGAAAGTCTAGTTGTGTTTTCGATATCAAAACGCAAGAAAAGAATAATTTATTATGTAAAGATTAGAAACTTTATCAGTGAAATTATTTACGGGCTGATTGACATTCATGATATTCTTCTTCTATATTATTTAGTAGGCAATAAAGGTTTGATGAAGGCTTGTAAACGACATGTACGTTCTGTATATTCTGTGCGCTCCCTCATACAAGTACCGACAGCGACAGCTAGCTAGGCGTGGCCGCTAAAGTAGGGCAGTGGGATGCGACCCGCGCGACCCCGATGCGCGTTGCAGAGCTATCGATTACTATGACTGCATATCGACATAGTAGCCACCTGCCTGAATTCAGTGCAATCCCCAGTACAGCATTCTCTTTGTTCCCAGCCCACGCCCTACAAACCATACTTATTTACACCTATAGGAAATCGGGCGATTGCGTAGCGACAAACATCCACGAATTTCATTATGTAGCTATGGAACTATAAAAAGCAATAAATCGAAAATACCCCGAAACTCTACTCAACGGATATTGTTCAGAGCTTCAAACAAAGTATTTTCTGCTGAATTTTACTTAGATATTTGCACTTCATAGTTGCCAAAGTTAAACGAGGGGAGCGGGAGCATAACATTTACTATTGCCAGAAGCAGTGTCTTTCCACGTATAAACTTAAATAGAAAAAGTCTTTAAACAACATAACGTTAATTAGTTCTTGGTTTTTCAACATCTGATTACTCCCGATCAAGAAGAGTAAGTATTACACGTAAGACTTGCTACATTGACAACTTTTTAAGACCCTTAGTACATGTATAATTGTATACGGGGGCCACCTCCAATTTTTTAGATGTTTTGGATAACTTTGTGTAGCGCCATATAAGCAATAGAACTACTTGTCAACTTTCATCGAATACATGTATATTACATATACATACACATCGATACATCGATATGGATTTGCATATCTACGAATCTGAAATTTTGGTGAGTTTTACATTACAAAACGGTGAGGTTCGGGGATTTCCTTGAACAGGAAAAGCAGGAAAGACAGGAAAGCGATATCCTAATCAGATAATATGCAAACTAAGTTTCCATGGATTTAAAATAGATAGCATCAGAAACTAGCTCAAAAGGGTTCTCAACTTCAGACAAAGCGGACCCAACTTTCCTGCGCGAGGCACTAAAGGACATTTTTACTGGCCAATGTAATTCCCAGATTCTTCTATTATTTAATGTAAATAATTAGTTGTTAAGATCACAGGCAATCGAAATATGGCGTTGAAGCCATATCCAAAGAATAAATTGCGAAGAACAAAAATCAACGTAGAGTTGTTGAATATCGTAAACGAAAAACAACATTTGTAGAAACTACCAAAATAAAAAAGCGAAAACATTTGGGCAACCACTATACGACAAGACAAACCTTCTATATAAGATAATCGAAGGTAAAGTGAAAGATAGAAGAGGGAAGAGAAAGTCTAGATGGGCGTCGATCAAATAAAGATAGGTGTCGTATCGTATAAAGAAGTGAAACACTCGATCCAGAAACAAGAAGATTGGAGATTCTCAATTCCACCAACAAGAGCCCTCTTGTATGGTTTACAACTGCATAAATTCCAGGTGTCAGCAGTTTTCTCACTTTTACATTATTTTATAGAGTATTTTATCAGATCGTAAATCTACTTCAACGTGCACTAACATCTAGAACTCATTAAACTATATATTCATCAAACTTGCGTTAGTACCTTGAAACAACCAAACGACAACAACAGAGCAGGACCCATACTTTAATATCATAAATACGAAAGTAATCTTTGACATTTTCAGGGGAAAGAGATGAAATGAAACTGCATATATACCCATATATGCAGTTTCATTACCGAGAATGGACATGGGATTCGTCCCGGAAAATAGAATAGTTTCTGCGATAACTGTTTGTAAATTTTGTGGATCTAGATAAAAGATTAATCTTATACTAATATATTAGTACAGGTTCCCTGGTACACTTTTCAACATTTATTACTAACAAGTTGATTTTTCGTGAGTAGCTTCCTTTTGACTCGACGCCCAACTTTTTTCCTTACAGTAACGTTGGTAAATGGTAGCTTAATAGGGGTAGTAAGGATAAAATATGTTGATTTGACGAATTTTAAAAATGTATTACTAACCGATTTTTTTTTATTATCGAGATAATTATCTAAATAACGTGAAAAAATATTTGTCCTACAAAATATAAGGTTTTTTTTAGGGAGTCCCCCCTCTCCAACATGTATCATAAATAAGGTTATGAAAAATAATTACTAACTAGCTGATTTTTTTATTGGTTAGCTAGCATGTGCATAGTTTACCACCCACATTTTCCTACAAATTGCGTGGTACGTTATTCCAGTCCTCCGGTTATATAGTTGAAATTCATTAAATTAAAAATAATAATATTATTTTGTATATTTTGCTATTGGAGCTGAGGCACACTTGTGACCTTTGTATTCCAGGGGTATAGATATGAAATAAAACCGGATCTAGGTTAACAAATATTTATTAAAATAAAGGAAAAAGAATCAACAACAGGGTATATTAGGGTAAATGGAGGCGTCAGCCAGACCAATTTACCCGTGATGTAAAACAATTAAAATCTAGTTATGCACATACAACTTATATATTAAAAAGTTAACTAATAAGGCTCATGAAAGGCCATCAGGCCCAACTGCGAGTAGCATTGAGACGGACGTGTTGGGGAATTAAAAGTGGGATGTCAAGCAGAATAGGCTAAAAGAAAGATATAAAAGAGAGATTCCTACGTTGAGTAGTTGGGTGATTTTAATTGAAATATGGTAGTGTCGAATAATTGGTGGTCAGGAATATAATTATCTAATTTTGAATAAGTCTCCGAGTAATATAATGTAGGCTTTGCTGTGTTTATAAGCGAAGCATGCTGGAACCACAGGATGGCTGGGAGCTGTACACCCAAACCAACGATACCGAGTAGGGCAGCCTTAACCGCTGACCGTAGATAGACAGCTCACTGCTGTTGGTAAAAACCTTGTATACCTTATATACTCAAAAATTACAAATCTTGCAGGACTAGTAAAACATACCGTTTTGTAGTTTTGGGGACTATGTCACCCCCGTCCGTAGGAGAATACCCCGAAATGGTGACACTGGTGGTAGGCTTTGGCCGCGGCTTCTCTTTACCACCCATCGACCAAAGTCGTACCGCCATAATGGCTTAGCCATGTTCCGGTACGGTGGTCGATGAAGCCAACTGGGAATGGGTCGAACTAGCTGCAATCTGATACGGATACCGACCAGAGAAACATTAACAACACTACATCTTGAGACTAGTCGAGGAGGGTAGCGGGATCCGAGGCACGGTTAACCGCTGGCCGACCGCAGTCAGTAGGGGGCCCAAGTAACGTTCAAGCCACTCGTGAAAGGCTGCCCCGCCAACTTGCGAAAAATCCCAAGATGCGTCATGGCGCCGGTTGGCAACCGGAAGAGCTACTAGGCACTATGAACATCTTGGGGGGGCTCGGGCGTCCCCGCAGTCTCCAGTCTAGTTTCCAAACTCAGGTGTAGTAAGTTACTGTGAACCTGTGGGTTAGTGTTAGATAGCACTTTTCACTGCCATCTCCCTACCTACACATACACAAACAACAATGAAGAAGAGAAATAAGAGACACGTTAAACAGCGGCTGCACTCCCTCTCGTTAAAAGTGCACCTCTCAAACATTCGAGGTCTGCACTCAAATCTCGTCTCTGTCCACCACCATCTTGAGACAGAAAAACCGCATCTCTTATTCCTCTCGGAGACGCAAATAGGCCCGCCGTCAGATGTGGCGTATCTCTCATACCCAGGGTTTACCTTAGAGCATAATTTCAAGGCACGAGCTGGTGTATGTATGTACGCCCGAGACGACATCTGCTATCGGCGTCTCCGAAATCTTGAAGACCCCAGTTTCTCTACTTTATGGGCTCTAGTGGACACAGGCTTAGAGAAAATTCTTTATGCTTGTGTCTATCGTTCACACAGTGGAGATCGGGAGACGACCAGGCTCACTGCACATCTTAGTGAGGCGGCTGAGGCCGGGCAACGAAAGTATCCTACAGCGAAAATAGTGATTCTGGGGGACTTCAATGCTCACCATCAAGAGTGGCTATTCCCATACCAGATCACTGATCACGCTGGGAGAGAAACGCGGAAACTTGCGATAGCTTTGAATCTTAACCAGCTAGTACAGGGCGCAACTAGGATACCTGACGTTGATGGGCATACCGCCAATTGCTTGGATCTTCTGCTGACCAACGATCCAGATAGATACTCAGTGTCAATTACATCGCCCCTTGGCACTTCTGACCACTGTCTGGTAAAAGCAGTTTCGGTGTATTCGCCGCCTGAACCTAGCTGTAACAGCTCGCGTCGAATATGGCGTTACAAGGCAGCAGATTGGGACGAGATGCGCTCATTCTTTGCATCTTATCCTTGGCAGTCTATCTGCTTCTCTTCTACCGACTCTTCAGCTTGTGCAGAAGCCGTGGTTGACGTATTACGACAGGGTATGGAATATTACATCCCGTACTCTGACTCGTGCATTTCGAACAAAGCTCAACCCTGGTTCAGTGCCGAATGCAGACGTGCTGAAGTACTCAAGCACCAAGCATACTTGGCCTGGGTTAATGCTCGCAAAAGCAAAGCTTTAGACCAAAGCACAAAGAAGAGAGCCTTTAATAAGGCTGCCAAATCCTGCAAAAAGGTGCTACAGACAGCAAGATTCAACCATATAGGCCGAATTGGGAGCAAACTTGCTAAATATCCAACCGGTAGCAAGGCTTTTTGGTCTCTGGCGAAGTCGGTTGAATCAAACTTCTGTCGCTCCTCACTACCTCCACTGCTGAAAGCCGACGGATCGCTGGCCCATTCTTCGGAAGACAAAGCAAACCTCTTTGCCAGTCTATTCGTGGAAAATTCACGTTTAGATTCCGACAACGCAATACCTCCACAACTAGCCCGATGCGAAACCACCATGTCTGAAATACGCATTCGCCAGACTGAGGTCCGCAGAACATTGCGAAGTCTGGATGTGAATAAAGCCAGCGGCCCGGATGGTATCCCAGCCATAGTACTGAAAACTTGTGCGCCTGAGCTTGCACCTGTTCTGACATGTCTGTTCCGTCTCTCCCTGAGTACTGGTAAAGTACCAAGATCATGGAAGCTTGCCAATGTACAACCTGTACCGAAAAAAGGTAGTCGTGCCGATTCTGCTAACTACAGGCCCATCTCAGTCACTTCCATTCTCTGCAAGAGCATGGAACGTGTACTGAACGTCCGGCTACTGGCGTACCTAGAAGCAAATGACCTTCTCAGCGATCGACAATACGGTTTCCGCCGAAACCGATCGACTGGAGATCTTCTAGCGTACGCCTCACATATCTGTAGTGGTGAGGCGATTGAGAAATACGGTGAAGCCCTTGCGGTATATCTGGATGTCTCTAAGGCCTTTGACAGAGTCTGGCACGACAGCCTTATTCGCAAGCTTCCAGCATATGGTCTACCAAACACTCTGTGCGTCTAGATATCAGACTTTCTGACGGACCGGTCGATACGAGTGGTCGTAGATGGCCACTCCTCCGATCTTATGCCAATTAACGTCGGCGTTCCTCAGGGGTCGGTTCTCTCTGCAACGCTCTTTGTGCTACATATCAACGACTTGCTCAAACCCGGTATCTATGGGTATGCAGACGATAGCACCGTTGTAGAGAGATACACATCCACCGCGCGAGCTGACAGAGTCGAAATCCATACACTTAGGGAGGCGATGGTGGAGCGATTGAATATAACTTTTAAGGCAGTCTCCGACTGGGGTAAAGCTAACTTAGTTACGTTCAATACCTCTAAGACTCAGGAGTGCCTTTTTACTGCAAAAAGGAGTTCTTTCGAACTTACTCCCACTTTTCGAGGAGTACCCGTTTCGATAACCGACGAACTTCAGCTTCTTGGCGTTTCCTTGACATCGACTCTCAACTTTGGCTCTTACATCGAGTGTATAGCACAAACTGCGGCAAAAAAGCTGGGCATACTCTCGAAGGTGAGACGGTACTTCACATCTGAACAGTTGCTAGTGTTGTACAAAACACAAGTACGAGCATGTATGGAGTACTGCTCTCACCTTTGGGATGGCTCAGCCAAATATCAACTCGAGGCACTAGAGTCGATTGAGCGGAGAGCCAGGAGGCTGGTGGGCAACGACCAGCTTTTCGATGACAAAACGCAAAGTCTCGAACATCGACGTAGGGTTGCCAGCTTATCGGTCTTCTATCGGATTCACTTTGAGAGTGTGCAGCTGAGCTCTTCGATCTGATCCCGCCATCTCCCTTCCATCATCGGACAACCAGATGCACCGGCATGCGGCATCGATATATGGTGGATATTCCACCTATAAGAACGAAGCGGTTCGAATCCAGCTTCATCATACGCACCGCAAAAGAATGGAACTCATTGCCGGAGTCTGTCTTTCCCGATACATATAACCTGGGTGCCTTCAAGTCCCGTGTGAATAGGTACCTTCTAGGTAAGCGTGCTACATCGTAGACCACAACTTTGCTCCACAAAGGGCAAGATTGTGGTCAAACGCGAACCTATACTAGAATATAAAAAAAAACCTTTATTTTTGTAGAACATTGTTTTATTTGGACGATAAATATATTATTAACCTATCACGTGATACCTTTGTCCTACAGTTACTAATAATAAAAAAAGTCCTGCGGTATTGACAACTTTTGAGCGTCGGACCAAGATGACATACCATGCAATTTGTAGGAAAATGTGGGTAGTAAACTATGCAAATGTTAGCTAAACAATTAAAAAAAAACAGCTGGTTAGTAATTATTTTTCATGACCTTGTTTATGATACCTGTTGGAGAGGGGAGACTCCCTAACAAAACCTTATATTTTGTAGGACAAATATTTTTTCACGTAATTTAGATAATTATCTCGCTAATTAAGAAAAAAAAATCGGGTAGTAATAAATTTTTAAAATTCGTCAAATCAACATATTTTATCCTTGCTACCCCTATTAAGCTACCATTTATCAACGTTACTGTAAGGAAAAAAGTTGGGCGTTTAGTCAAAAGGAAGCTACTCACGAAAAAGCAACTTGTTAGTAATAAATGATGAAAAGTGTACCAGGGAATCTGTACTATATAAAGCTGAAGAGTTTGCTAGTTTGAATGATTGACCGCGCTAATCTCAGGAACTGCTGATCTGATTTGAAAAATTCCTTCAGTGATTGCCATGTCCAGTGGCTGCACTAATAACTAGTCTCAGCCGGGACCGACGGAGCTTTAAGATCCTGTAGAAACGCAGGTTTACTCGAGGCATTGCCAGCTTAGCTTGTCTGCAATCCTCCAGGTTGTCCCAAAGTTGTTGATGTAGTGCCCTTGTCCTTTGATTAGAAGATTTAGTGAGAGATAGCCCATTTATCAAGGAAGGCTATAGGCTATATATGATCATGCTAAGACCAATAGGAGCAAAGCACCAATGAAGAATGTATCAAAATCGGGGGATTGAAAACAAATTCCACGCGGACGTCGTCGGGGGGAACAGGTACTACAATATAATCTTGGTACTGTTATAAATACATTGATGAAAATCCGAGGATTATATAATCATGAGTGGGTAAGTTCATTTTGGCGTAACTGCGTCCAACAAAGAATTGTGCTACGCTAGATATTAGATTGATAGGACTATGGACATCAAGTAGACGCGTGCGCAAGTAGATAAGCGCAGTGTTGACCCCAATCCGCCGGTTGAACAGCGAACATGCCCCATTTTGCGAAATTATCTGCGGAGCGATCTACTTGGGATCTCGGTTCAAATTATAATCTTGCTGTTGCGAAACTAGAACGGATGTGCGATACCTATTTTGTATGTATCAAGAGCAGTTCTATTCGCTGCTTAGACTATTAGCAGAAAACATGTAAATCAGCACACCGCAAGAAACACTAGAGTTGATGAAGTCCAATGCTTTTTAGAGTATTTTACAAGCTTTTATTTAACTTGCAATGGATGTACCTATGTATGTATGTGAGTTCGGGTGGAATCTTGCAAGTTAAATTTGACCAACTTCCCGGTTTTCGATTGAGCTGAAATTTTGCGCGCATATGTATATCGCGTGGCAATACAATAGTATGGTACCATGGAGCTGATCTGATGATGGAGTCGGAAGGTGGCCATAGGAAATACTGTACTAAACAAGATAGACCCGTCGTGTTTGGGCACGAGCCCAAAACGATAAAACGATTTACTTGTCTTGGCTAGCACTCTGCTGCTCCATGATATCCGGGATCTCAAAAGCTTGTATTTAAAAACCTTATTTCCAGTGCTTTTTGGAATTGCATACACATTTTAGGAAAAAGTGATCATTTACGTATAATTGTATTTATTTATATACGCGCTTCTACTAAACTTAATCTGAACACTCCTGCGCATAACTCCGCTTTCTACCACAATATTTTTACCGTTGAGGCCATACAACTTTGGAATGGGCTGCCTGTTCTTATAAGACAAGCAAAATCGCTACCGATATTTAAAACCATGACAACAAAATATTACTTGGCTTTGGAATATTTCGTACTATAAATGTTACACATACGACGATCACCATTATCATCTCAATTCATTCGTTGGAATAACAAAAATCAAATAAATTACCACGCTGAAAACCGTTAAAAAGTAGTTTTATTACCTCTAAGGCCATCCATAAATTACATCACACGGTAAGAGGGGTGTTATATATATATAATAGTAAGGGCGTTGACGAAGTGTGACATTGTGTGACAAGTATGGGGGGGTGGGCGTCCACGAAGTGTGACAAGGCTGTGAGGGGTCCTAAATTTCATGACGTCACATTTCGAAATATATTTAAGCTAATTACGGAACTGTTATTTAAATTTAATAATTTCTTGATGTAAAATTGCAAAATATGCGATATCATACTAGGGGAAAGAGGATTCTTCATAACAAATGGGCGTACAGCAAAAGTGCAGTTTTACACAAGGGACAAAATTGTTAATAAAACAAAACTAGTTGATTGTATAAGGCTAAAATTTGGAATACTCGTCTATTTAGGTACACTTGCATACTGGTAAAACTTTCTAAATTGAACATTTCATAGATTTGAGTAAACAACAACAACATGGTATTTTTGCGTATACGCCCATTTGTTATGAAGCCCTCGTTATGTGAACAGCTGTGACAAGGACTGGAGAGGGGTCAAACAGTCATTAAATTCGTGTGACGTCATTTGTTGATTGTTTCTAACAAACCACTGGAACGGCTTATTCGTCATTTGTACGTAACAAATAATGTTGTAGTATGCTAGAAGTTTCATTCGGCGAACAAAGGAAACTGATTTTCAAACGAGGTCAAAGTACAAAATACAAAACAGACAAAAAAGATTAGCAAATAACAAAACGTAAATTTAAATACACATTGTGTATAAGAAAAGGAATGGAAGTTTAAATTTTTGAAATAAAGAAAGAAAATAATATTTATTTAGAGTTATTCAAAGTGATTAGAATATACATAAACAGTTTAATAAAACCAAAAACTTAACTAACTCTAAACAGGCCCTAACTCAGCAAATGCTGGTTGATAACAACCAACGCTGGTCTTCTGTTAGTGCCTAGCAGCAACGTCACCTTCACAGAAGAAAAATATAACAAAATAAGTAATTAACAATTAATATTTTAATATTATTTATAATTAGACCACCATGAAATCAAAGAATAGACATATTTTGAATAATTTAATATAAGTACATAATATGTTATGAAATAATTATTGAAATTTGAAAATAATGATTTGGAAAAATAATAATAGATAAATTGCAAAAAAAAAGAAAAAAAAAATGAAATTAAAAGGAACTATAAATATTAAAAAATAAAAACTTCGTATAAAAAAACCGACTTCAAAAACTAAAATGTTCGTAAAATGAAAACTACCGGGACAAACTATGTCAAATTTTTAGGGGACCACATGGCAGCTATTCCGCGTCGAACAAAAAAAGAATCACGTAAATCGAATCATAAATCCCAGAGTAATCGGTGTACATATGGAACGGAGTGAAAATTATTTCCATGAAAAATGTTTATAAAATGAAAATACTGGGCCAAACTATTTTAAATTTTTAGGGGACCAATTGGAAGCTATTCCGCGTCGAACAAAAAAAAACACGTAAATCGGATCATAAATCACGGAGTAATCGGCGAACATACATAAAAAAAAGCAAAACAAAAAAAAGATCCCGACGAATTGAGAACCTCCTCCTTTTTTCGAAGTCGGTTAAAAAAGAATTGTTGTTTTTAAAAACATAATAATAATCATCGCCAGACTGTTGGAACTTTTTTGAATGTTTTATTTTTTATAATTTACATAAACACACATATTGCAATATCCCCAAATTAAGCAAGTTACGTTTGTGTTATAGGTAATAAACAGCGGACAACTACTCTGGAGACGATCCGAGACACCCCGACCATAGTAAATAACGGAGAAAATTCGTTTCCGGAATTTACCATAACAAGAATCGAACCCCGGGCCTCTGCGTTGCAGTGAGGCCGTCAAAACGTGTAGAGAAAAGAGCAATTTCAAGCTTTATGCCTAATATTAATACCCAGACTACTACGCATAATGTTTTCTGAGTCGAAGTAAATTAATAATAACAACAAAATAATTAATAAAACCTCTCGAGACGTTCTAATACCGTAATAATGGGCAAAAGATACGAGATTAAAAAACAGTAACAAGGAAAAATATTTCCATGAAGAAGTCGAGGACGTATTTTAATATTCCCAAGAGGCTGTGCTCCGGCCCGAGAATGGTGTCAAGGCGAGTTGACGGGGCTTTCATTTGACGACGCCAGCCCATTTGCGCAGTGGCCGAACGCTAATGGATTTAGGGGAGATTTAGGTCAGAACGTGCGGTGCGATTTAAGCGACACAACTTGCGAAATTAACAAGTTGAAGTAGCAATGGGTGGGTCATGTATGTTGCAGGACAACGGCCGATGGGAGTGGACACTGGAACTCGGTAAACGTAGTGTTGGGGATATCGACCACAACGTCAAGGCCCGTATCACAGCAGCTTGGGCCAAGTGGCGTGAAGTGACAGGTGTCATTTGTGACCCCAAAATGCCGGCTAAATTAAAAGGACAGGTCTATATATCCATCATTAGACCTGTCCTTGTACTTGAGCGACACAAGCAAGAACTGCGTGTCATAGAGATGAATATGCTGCGATGGATGGTGGAGTTACGCGGAAAGATCGGGTCAGGAACTCCTACATCCGCGGCAGTCTTCATGTCCGTGACATAGCAGACAAACTGCAAGAACGTCGCTTACCAGCGTAAGCGATGTACCAGCGTACGGCCACGTTTTACGGAGACCGCCTAATTATGTGGGGAACAAATATCTAGCCAAGCCGCCTCCGCCAGGTCCCGATCGAAGGAGATAGCCCAAGAAATGTTGGCTAGACGTTGTGAAGGATGACATGCGTACTAATGGTTTCAAAACGGGGGATGCTGAAGACCACGCGAAGTGGAGTAGACAAAGTAGGATAGCGGACCCTGGGCGTTGGAGTGAACGCTCCGAACGCAACCGTGATTTAAAGCTCGGATGATGATGATGATGTAGTGTTGGAGGACGGCCGATCGCATAAGGTCGCCGGTGAGCGCTGGATGAGAAAAGCCGACGGGATGTGTAGCGCCGAGTTGAAGAGACTAAGGTCCAGCAGTGGACTATAATTGGCTGACGATGTGCGGTGCGAGGTGTACCCCGTACGAGATACGGACGAGGCACATAACCATATAAGACTTAAAGAACATTTTATAAATTCATCGTGCGGCGTCTATCCCGCGGCAACGTCATTTATCGGGATATAAGTATCCTAATTGTTGATTCGGGATATAAGCTAGCTCTGTGTCGAGTTTCATTTAAATCTGTTCAGTAGTTTTGACGTGATGGTCTAACAGACAGAAAGACAGTCAAAAATTCTAACCATGCGTTATGGAATCTCTTGGTCCGAATTATCCCTTCTGATTTTCTTCACATTTTTAAACGTATTATGTAAAGTCGAACCATTTACAGATTTATTACAGTATAAATAGATTCTCTTTCGAAAGGTACATTTTGATGGACGTTGACATTTTAATGAAGAGTAGTATAATTTAAAAGTTTTAAACGTTTTTTTGAGTGTTAAGAGAAACGAAGAAGCATTAGATTTAACCGCGAAAGCGGTAAATTAGCAATAATTAATAAAGAGACTCGCGCCCGCAAAGGTCTAAATAGACAAAACCCACAGCCAGGTGGTAGGATGTTTGCTCGTCTAGTTGGCTACCTGCCCCGGTCTAGAGCATGCCGCCATACCAACCTAGACCAGTGCTCCGGCATTAGTAGCCAGGTTTCAGTCTCCATTTAAAGAGCGGTAGCAACATTAGTAGCACCTTTGGCGTTACAATGTCCATAGGCGATAGTAAGCGCTTTCTATCAGGCGGGCCGTCTCCCTGTCCGTTGAATTCATGCAATAAAAAAATCGTTCAATTCTATTTTAAGAAGTGCTTCTCTAGAGAAGAGCGCATGAAATGAGAATGTGAGACCACCAATTTTCTCGTGTTGAAGAATGTAGATTGCCTACAAGGATTTATGTTGCCAAACTTGACCCTTTTCTAGCCACACGAGACTTCTATAAATGTGTGCTGAATTTCATATCTAAAACCTAAGTAATTCCTGAGATAATTAGCTGTTTATTTTTAAGACTGATAGACACCAGAATGAGACTATATAAGGCTTCCTTTTTACCTTTTAGTGCCTATCGCAACCCTAATGAATAACTCACAAAAATTGAAATATGCATTGCGTGCACAAACCTTCATGTTGGGGATACACTGCAGGAACGTCTAAGCGTGCAGGAACGGGCAAAGAATACAATTTCCTTCTGCCGGGCGGCCTCTCGTAAGGGTCTACAAAACAAACCACAGCCAGGTGGTAGGGTATGTCGACTGGATGACGAACCTTGTTTTGTGTTTCGGCATTAGGGACCAAGTTCGTCTCCCTTAAGAGGGCAGCAGCGCATTTGTAGCGCCTTTGGTGTTGTAAATGTCCATAGGTCGATGCAGATGGTAACCACTGTCCATCAAGTGGAGCAAATTCAAATACATATAATATGCACGATCACAGCAGACACAAACTCCCGAGAGGAAGAAACATAGATCCGTATTCAAAATGCCCTCAGGTGCAGTGCTGCCTTACATAAGGTGTCAGTAACCAGGCTGCTACGCAGGAAAACTAAAATTCGCATCTACAAAACTATCATTAGACGAATTTTGATGTACGGCTGTGAGGCCTGGACACTGACACTGAAGGAGAACCTTCCTCTCTGTGACCAACTCACAGAGAGGAAGGTTCTATCTTTTCGATATCGTCGCGGCAGAATAATAATAGAAAAATTGGTATTAAGATTATCAGAAATCTCATTAGCCGAAATGAATATATAGTAAAGCTACTAAAAATTATAGATATTCATTTAGCGTGTTTTCGCTTACTTATAAAGAGTAGTGGTAGTCCATTGAACGTAGTGTGTAATGTTTCTTTTAAATTGCTATAATGTATTTTTTATTCATAATTTAAAAAAAACTCTATATAAACTATAAGTGTGCGAAATTTCATACTCCTCCGTCCGCGCAATTTTCGTAAAAAAAGGGTATACAGTTTTTGCATCACGCAATTGGAACCAACGGAATAGCGAAATCAGGCAAAACTACGATTGAGACGTTAGTCTCCGCCGATGAGATAATAATAGCAGAATTGGACCCCTGTTTATTCGATACTGTTTTAGTGATAACTACATTTCGACGAAAATTATGGTGAACAAAACCCGTTCAGTAATTTCTAGATAATTATCATATGAGGTAATTTCGATTTTCTGTTCCGTAGCCAAATAACAAACACAGAGAGACGTTTCAAATTTATTTATTATATAGATAACGTTCGTCGTCAGCCAACCGTGTTCCAGTGCTGGACGTAGGCCTCTCCAAGTTCGTGCCATCTATTCCGGTATGACCTCATCCAGCCCCCACCGGCGACCTTGCACAGATCGCCAGTCCATCAGGCTGTAGGGCGTCCTACACTACGTTTGCAAGGACGCAGTCTCCACTCCAGGCCTCGTCTGTTCCATCAGCCATTGTGACAAATGTGGCCGGACCACTGCCACTTCAGCGTGCTATGTTTGCGAGCTATGTCGGTACACTTGGTTCTCTTACAGATGCTCGTGTCAAATTTTATCTATAAGAGACACTACCAACATAGCTCGCTCCATAGCCCTCTGAGCAAGCTTCAGTATGTGAATCAACGCCACTGTTTCCAAGTCTTGACACTATACGTCATGACGCACTGCTAAAAGGCTTTCAAAACAAAAGAAGATTTATAAAAAGTGGAGTATACAAAATTAAGATTTAATATTTTACACAGGAATTGAAATCCATTACATTGAACCTGCAAACAGGCGGGCTATCTGATGAAAAGCGATAACCGTCGCCTATGGACTTTTCGTTTACTACTATGAGCGTTGGCAATGCACTGGCGACATTCAAGAAGTTTTATGACGCTCATAACAACAACCCCATGTAGAACCGGAGAGGAAAATACTCTGCAAATTTATTAACTAATAATTGGCAGACAAAGACACACATTGTGTATCCTCAAATTAAGTAAGTTACGCTTGTGTTATGGGTAATAATAATAATAAACCCGCAGGGAGGCTTTGTGGCGAAGCCTTAGGTGAGTAGCGACACCTCGTACCTGACTCCGGGGGCCAAGACAAGGCCCCCGCCTCCGTGCTTGCCTTAACCAGCCGGCACGGAGTGGAGATCGCTAGAGCTAAGACTCAAGCTCCAGGGGTGGAAGTGATAAATGGCATCACGTCAGAAGTAGCTACGGTGAACCTGCAGCCCACCTCTCTACACCCCTTAGCCACTCATACCCATGTTGCCCCTGCCTTCTATGGCATTTTTAGGGGCCCATGCAGGGAGTGACGAGTCACCGTCTGCCCATTTTTCCATGTTCCCTGAACATTGCGACGGGCAGACGCCATAGTCCCCATATTCCCAGGCCGCTAGTACCATTAACAGTTCACCCCAATAGCCTGGTACTTTCTCTTCTCATTTCCCACAATAGTCCTACACTGGCCGGGGCTTGTCCTTGGGTGCATTATTATATGGTGTAGACAGGGATAATCGCCGGTCAGTATCACGCCACATTTAGATTAAATTTGTCAAGGAGCCTCTACGGGAGGCCCCCCATGGCCCCACGCAAGCCCTCCAAAAGTCCGGGCCATTTTTATGGCCCGTGGTCTTGAAAGACATACATTTATAATAATAATGTTTATTTATTTGCTCTCACAACAAAAAATAACATAAGTAATTCTAGAAAAGGTTCTTAATGACTAAAAACTGGTGAGAGCCTGGTGTCAGTAGAAGGAAAAAATTCTGTGTGACTGATCACCAGCCTCTCTCTCCCCGGAAAAAACGGAGATATGTATACAACTAGATTTACTGAGTATATTAAACAGTGATGATACAATGTATTGAGTGTAAATAGATGTGCAGTATGTAATTGTGTAATTATATGATGTATATATTGTACGTAAATGTGTGTGTTTGTGATTTAAAATCAGAATATACAACGTACTACTCTGTGGCCGATCCCAGACACCCAGACCTAAATAACGGAGAAAATTGGTTTCCGAAATTTACTATACCAGGAATCGAACCCGGATTCTCTGCGTTGAAGTGAGGTAGGCCGGCAAAGGCTTAGCCCGCTCAACCACAGAGGCCGTCAAACTGAAATGAAACTTTATGCTGTGCCGTTTTATTTCTAATATGAAAAATTACTCTAAATGAACAATAGTTGTAGGATAATGATATTTATTTTTTGTAGTCATGTGTTTTTATGAGGTGTGTTAAAGGAGGGTTTTCGAATAGTCACAAAAACTCTGTTGAATGCCGTTGATAACCGACAATTCAGCTGAGCTATACGTAGACTTAAAAAATGAAGAGACTACGTAATCTAAGATCTGGCTTAAAGGCCAAGCCATAAACCCAAATAAAAAATACCCGGCCGTAAGATCCCCCTGCAGATTGTACGCGGAATAAACATCCTACGAAGGAGTTAGGTAGTGAGTGTGGCAAGTTAAGAAAAAAATATGGTAAACATAATTCAATAAAAGTTCTGAATATCTTGTTTGAATTTTTTTTAAATATCGGCAACGTCAAGAATGATAAAATATAAAGAAATAGACGAAATTCACATTTAGTTCTATTGAACATCGATTCACAAACAAAGATACGATAACATAAAAATATAGTATTACTCCATTGAAATGTTACATGAGCTTTGTATTTGTTAGAGGACGCAAAACAATTTGCTACAAATTATGACTCCAAATTGTTTGTAAGACGCATAGTTTCCGAGATATCGCAAAAAAAGTGTTTTCACCACTTTTTCCAAGATGGCGGCCGGGGGACAAGGGTGGCGACCCCACAAACTTGAGGTTAAGCTTCTAATGACCCCCCACACATGTCCCAAAAATAAAATTGCGTCCTCTAACAAATGCAATATTCGGCCCTTAAATTGTAAGATTTCAATGGAGTATATGTTTTAATCATAGACAAAGAATTATTTAATACAATACTAAAAAAAAACAAGTTATACCCTGTCAAACCCTTGATTTTAATTTTGACAACCATTTATGTTCATTGTTTCAGTCGACGTAATAGTGAGTATACGTCGTCATCATACTTAATTTAATCGTAATTAATCATTGAAAATGTTTTAATTAAGAGAAAATAACGAGTTAACTCAGTTTAAAAAGTTGTAATTTTCCTTTTAAGTATGGAATGGACTACAACAACAACAACATATGGAATGCATTGATTATTATTCCGCAATACGGTATTTTTGGCAAATGATTATAGATGCACTAAATCGATTAAAATGTATTCGCAAAGCAACTCGATTTTTGTATAGAATCGAATCGGCAGCTTTATAGGGCATTCCTAATTGAAGAATGATCACAGTCAAAGTCAAATTAATTTAATAATAATAATAACAATTTAGGTATCATAGTATCCTGCCACATATATAGCTTATAAAATAGTTGAATTTAAAACCACTAATGTCTAGATACAAATTAATATATAATTTATAATAATAATAATTAACAATAATTAGCATCTTTCATGTCACAAAAATCAGACTCCTATTTCAGTATTTGGGTCAGAAAGATACTCATGTATTGTGTAATATGCTTTATTTATTAATAATTGCCGGGTTGTGTGGATGAGATCGCATCTTAGCGATAAGACCGTCCTTGTACCCAATTAGATTAATACTAGTTCGTAAGTTTTCTGTAATGGTGTACAATAAAGTGTTATTGTCGTACCTAATTTTATTTTAAGCTTTTGATGTTGAGTTCCTTAATTTTTAGTGGTAGTTTTAGATCGACCTGTCAAATGTAAAATAAAAGGTTGGACCCCTGTCCAACCTTTTATTACATACTCTTATAGCAATGAACCAATAAAAATTAATACCAAGTACAATCATGAACAAAGTTACAAAATTGCATTTTTCCACGTTTTCTTTCTTCACAGTCGACTCGCTGCTAGTTAGCGAAACATTCCCGATGCATTAAGCAATTCATTTCTTAATCTTGCAGTGTACGATTTCGTCAACGCCCCCCGCCCCCGCAAGCCGTGTCAGGGCAAGAGGAAGGGGGGCCTCGACGAATATGGAACGTAACGCAAGATGCACTAAGAATGTCACACTAGTTTTTATCTCTCTTCCAATCCATCCTGAAGTGCATCTGTATGGGTAACAATACTACAGCCGATATTAGACAGTTAATTTATTTTTCAACTAGCTGTCCCGGCAGACGTCTTCCTGCCCGGAAAAGCTTCAATCGATATGCCGACAGCAGCGCCACCTACCGGGTCCAATTGTGAACCGACTCAGAAACCTTTGGCTCGTGCACAACACCTTTGCTAAACATCATCACATGATCAAATGTATGTTTTACGATTCTATAAAGGACATACAGACAAACATTCATTTTTATATATAAGATTTAGAAATGAATAATCATTTATTCGTAACAATGCTACGTTTAACATAGGTTATAAACTCTACGATTATAAAAGGTGTGCGCGACGAACCACTTCTTGAGCTGTATTTTAAACGAATTCACGGATGGTGAGTCCGTTATTCTTTTGGGTAATTAATTGTATATCAACGATCTCGTATGTCATGAGACCGTCAATCTGCACGACTCCTGAGATTGTATTTTAAATATCTCTTATTATTATGCCGACTGAGGTGCGTGTGAACATCACTTTAGATGGATCAACCGAAATAAAATCATTCAATGTCATTGAATAACTGTGCCAGTACTAAAAAGACGACACAAGGCGGTCTGCGCCTTTCCAACAATCGATTTAAATTTGGTTGATCCGTAAGGAACATACATGCAATTGTATCAAATAATGTATTAGGTTTATGCATAATAGGGAAGTGGACAAAACATGTACCGTCATAAGTTGTTACAAATAGAAGAAAGCAAATAACGTATTAATTCTTGCTTAAAACGTAATTACAATTATTTCTATAATGATATATTAAATATAAGATGGTATTACGGTAAGATATAATTGAGTCCTGTCCACAAACCTATTTTAGTTGAAACAAAATTTTAATTAAAATTGGCAATCTCCAAAAACAAAACAAACAATATATTTATGTTATATATAAAGGGGAAAGATATTTATGTCTTCAATTCTAAATTGTGAATAAATTTATACGTAAATATTATTAATTACAAAATCATATTTATTAGATTCACTTCTTCTTCGATTTCTATTCAATATAACTTGAAGCTACAACTAAGCAGCATGAGGCAATAAAACAAAGGGCGAACCAACGACAAATAAAATTAGATGAACATTTGAACAGTAATAGAGTCACACGTACACATTGGTAATTTAAGAAAACGTGCTCATAAACATGTTTTAATTATCTCAACTTAGAGGTAAACACCCAAGAATTTTTATTTTTGTAATAAATCTATTTATACTAATAAACTAATTTATTATTTTTAATTTATCAAATAAAATTATTTATTTTACAAAAACACAGTACAGCTTCGAGATATTTTTGAGTTTGTAGTAGTATTTGTATATTTATAGGACTTCTACGGCCTTACTTATAATAATCTCGTTAAGAAAATATTAGGCACCTCTAAAGTAAGAGAATCAGAATCAGACCCTAATCAATGAATATCTCTTTTTTTTCTATTACCCTAATCAATGAATATCTCTTTTTTATTATTACTATATCCGAAAATATTCGACCAAAGAGAAGTTTATGGGTAAGATTTTCATGAATCAGTTGCTGAGCAGTTTCTTTAAATCTAAAAAACGATTATAAGCAAGGCCCCTTATATCCGATTATAATTACTTTTATCAGGCAATTATTACTGTCGCACTTTGCCCGTAGCAAAGTAAGGTTTCAAATAGTAAAGGCGAATAGAGAATGTTGTCGCGGTTCAAATCCATCACAGAGGTGAAGCCATGTCTAAACGCGGTCACCGTGTCAAGGCACTTTCGCTTTCTGTTCAGGCGTAGTTTTTAAACAAAATCTCAGTTAAAAAATTCAATAGAAAATAATGTTGCAGAAAGTTTTATGCATTTTTGAGCATCTTACTTTGTTAATGAAACCAAAGACAGCTGCTAAATGCGTGAAATTTAGTACGAGGTGTATAATTCTAAAAAAGAAACTAGTTGCAAAGCTACAAAGACACTGTCCATAAAAGTTGATTCAACAAGATCGGTTTCAACATTTACCGATTATTGAGATGTAAGAAATTTTGGATTAAATGCTAAAGGATACATTATATGTGGTTCCGTGTACAAACAACGAAAACTGGGAATTGTTGTTACGACAAAACTCTTTGTTACACGGACTACCAATATTCTTATATATAAAAATGAATGTTTGTCTGTATGTCCTTTATAGAATCGTAAACGATACATTTGATCATGTGATAGTCTTTAGCAAAGTTGTTTACATGAGCCAAAGGTTTCTGAGTTTTCCGTGCAGGACGACGTCTGCCGGGACAGCTAGTTACTATCTGAGTTTTACTGTCGTTTTAATTCTATTATTTTGGTAATTAATTTCTTCTCTTCTCTTCTATCGTCGCTTGTACGCAGAACTCACCCACCATTCGACAAGACTGATGCGTGAGGACAGCGCCAGTCGAGACGAAAGGTGGATGAGTAATGCGCGTTTTTCTTCTACTTCTTGCTTCTCTCTTCTTAAAGCTGCCATTTATTATACAATAACATACAATAAAGATGTAGTCTAAAGGTTATTTATTAAAGCAAATAAAAACATGAGTGGATGAAGGGAACATGATACAAATGTCCATAAAAATACTATACATTCTATTATTTCTAAAACCAAACTCAAATATATATTGTTTTATGGTATAATATGTTTTGTAGGTCATAACTACTTCATCCACTCATGTTTTTATGGTTGCGCTCTTCTCATGCGACATATTCTGCACTCAAATGAAATGGATCATCCGGCTCGAAGGATCAAAATGTTAGGGACTCTATGAATTAAGTAAGGATATTGAGAATTATACGCTAGACAACGATGGTGAAGATACATATATTTGGTCACTAATAAACAGAAACGTCATTCTCCTATCTATCAGAATATATTTAAAAATAAATACGAAAGAGTTCGTAACAATCCATAACAATTATTTTAATTTATAGCTGTCGACGTCATTTGTATTTGGTGATTAAACTAAAGCAGATGAGCTGTTAAGCTGTTTGACTGAGGATTCAATGTAGAGTAAACAGTTAGCCAGTCTACATTATTAGAATCTATCTTGGTTTGTGCAAATTATATGTTAGTGAATATATTGCGTATTTTTAATACACTGCCTAACATATGGCTGCCAAACTTGGAGCCTTAAAAAAAGTATGCCGAAAATAAGAGTTGGTCTTAATTCAATGTAACGAAACGTTATTGGGATAAAATTAAGAGACGAAGTAAAATTAAACGAAAGGAAAAACAAAGTTTAAAAATGCAGAAAGACTCTAAACAAATTTGAAATGGTGGTGGACGGGTTACATGATCACAGATAAGATTTTTTATTTTTTATTCCAGGAGTTCAGCAGACAGGTAGACGGCCCACTTGATGGAAAGCGGTTACCATCGCCTATGGACAGCAATGTGACTGGTAGAGTCGGTGCCGATAGACCGAGACGTACTCACCATGATTAAATTGAAGATATTTTGAAGAAAGGTTAGATAAAAAGTAGTTTAAATAAGGGTGTATGTATGAGAAGATTAATGTAAGTTCATGAAGCGAAAAGTGTTTGTCAACATCGTAACAAGTGGAGATCCATCGTCTCTGTCTACCCCAATGGGAAACAGGCGTGACAATATGTATATATTAGTTATTTTGGTTCTTGTGACATTAATTTAGTGATTTTCGTGTTCAGGTGTACCTATATATGTTACGAATAACTTACTATATAAATTTAATGTGACCTCTTGTCTTGTCTGTCTTGTCTATGTGTGTGCAAGTCGTGGTAGGCTTGGTTTTGAATCCGGAAAGCATGCATCGACCACTTAGGCAGTTTCCTGTCCTAGTGTGTGAAGTGACGTGCTGTGAAGGAAAACATCGAGATGAAACCTGCACATCGATATAACCGATGTGTCAAATCAGCCAAGCCGCCTTCGACAAGCGTGGCGGATATACTGCCTATTCCCCTATAGGGAGCCCTGATCCCTGCAATGGGATACGTATGGGCTGTTGTTATTATTATAATTCTTAAGTACCCTATGCATCTTCTTCGTGTGGACAAACCTTTCTGTTCTTTCCTGTGTAACTTTTCCAGGCGCGACAAGAACTCAAACTTTGCGCATAGACCTACTACAATTTGGCTGACGATGCATTTTGAACATATATTAATTTCCAATAAGACTTAGCTTAAAAGCCTTTTTTGGCAGGCAAAAAGTATTTAAAAAATATAGTTATACGATTTCTAGTCAGTTAGTAGCTCATCGAACAATAATACTTGTAGTGATATTGTTTCTGCAAATCTTAACCATTTCGAATTGCCACTACAACTGTCTTGTTTGGTAGTCAAAGATCTACAAAAATTTGGCTAAGGACAGGTCTTGCGTAGTGCTAATTTTACATTGAGGAGATTAACATAATTTCAAATATTCTTAGGCCCAAAACAATCATTTAAAAAAGTGACAAGTAATTTTAAGATTTATTTTTGTCATGTTGATATCGTATATAATCGTAATGGTAGTTACTTCGAATGATTTAATTGTTTTCACATTATCAATTGTTGAAATCAATAATTTATTTCTGATGTTACTTTTAACATTTCTCGTTTCCCAGATAGAATATAGGGCTGATGTTTTTTAAATTTTTTAATAAAGAAATATAACGCTTTTTTTAAAGCGATATCTCAACTCATTACATTTCTTTGGCCCAAAAGTCCCCGTCTCCGCCTTTGTAACTAGGCCATAAAATCCTATAAAAAATCACTCTTACCTGGCTAGTATTGCTGTCGTATACGGCGTCGTAGCCATAGACCCTAGGCGGCTCCGGCGGCGTCACATTGTTTCTTGTGACGGCGACAGTGCTGTTCACGGAGTCCACGGAGACGCAGTTGTAAGCGCCGTCGAGCTTCTCCCGCTGGTCCATGGGACGAACGCGCACCACGACCCGAACATTCTCCACAGTAGGGGCAGCGAGCTCCGCATCCTGGCGGGAAATAGATGACACATCAAGATCACTGTCTTAAAGAGTTCTCCACACTCTTCCGATATTCTTTTTTTATATTTAATAGGTTTGCGTTTGACCACGATCACATCCAATGCCAGACGATGATGCGGTCAGAGATGGAGCACGCTTACCTAGATATTACCTATTCACACGAGACTTGAAGATACCCGGTTTGTACTTTTTGGTAAACACAGACTCTGGTAGTGCATTCCACAGTTCTGTGGTATGTAGAAGGAACATTCTCGCTTGAAGGTCAGTAACAAGAATACGCCTATAAGGCGACATACACAGGCTCAACAAAGGCCAACGATTGTTTGTTAGGGTTCGCCAGCAATCTACAGTGTAGTGGAAATTAAAGCAATCGAAATAGTGGACCGTTCCACGAAACGATACAGCCAACAAGTCATTTGTTGACTTTGTCTGTTGTTTGTCTTCTGTCTGTACTTGTCACAAAACATGGAGCAGTAACTGTCTAGGAGGCAAGTGGAGTCAAACAAAGATTTAGTATAAATAGTAAAATTATGGTCCAAAATATAGTCCTATTTTTCTATATCAAAATACAAGATAGATTAGTTTTTGTGTGGTTTTTCAACACATTAATTTTTTTACTGGAGACCTCTCATACAATACAAATCATAGAATCTTCTCAGTTATGAATAATTACTATTTGTGCATCAAATTCAATTTGTTTTCGCCAAAAAATCATATTCTTTCACTCCTTTACAATGAATGAATGAATGAATGAATCTTTATTTGTTGAAATACAGGTAATAGTACAAAAGATGGTTTACATATCGAGTTGGTCTCACTGTATTTGACCGAAATATGGTCATACAAATATTTGGTACTTACATGTCAATTAAAAAAAAAATTATGACAATTCTAAATATATAAACGTAGTTTGATTAACAATATATTAAATACAGAGATTAAAGAATGTCAAAAAAAAGCCAAATTAAAAAAAAACAGATGTCAGAGCTAAAAATATAAATTAAATATATTATTTACCTAATAAAATCCCTAATGTCATAAAAACACTTTTCTATCAGCCATGAATGTAATTTTAGTTTAAATTTTCTTTTTCAAATCAAATCATTTTATTTTGCATTAGACACGGTTACAAGCTGTTACAATACATATATATGCATGGTGATAGTTTCACGTGTCCTAGTTAAATTGGCGTGCAAAATTATTCTTAAAGTATAATTTTATTATTCAGATTATCTTATTATATTATAATTAAATTATAAATATCAATAAAAAATTAGTCAATATTGTATTTATCTCATATAATCCTGCATTGAATAAAAACATTTATCCACCAGCCAGTTAAAAAGCTTTATATTAAATAAGTTACCTTTATATGCTTTGATAATTGGAGGTATTTTGTTATAGATTTTTATAATCATAATATGGCTATTTCTACTATAGAGATGGCTGTTCACCGGGGGGTGTGCTAAACGATTTCCATGACGAGTGTTAAATCTGTAAACATCTTCAAATTTTAGAAATAGCTCTGGATTGCTCTTCACAAATTTACAAGCTTCAAATATGTAAAGGCTGGGAAGCGTTAAGATTTTATATTTTCTAAAGAGGGGGGCACAAGAAGTCCACGGTGGTACATTAAATATTGCTCTTAAGCATTTTTTTTGGGCGATGAATACTTTATTTACGTCAACAGCATTTCCCCATAATATAAGTCCGTATCTAATAAGAGATCCCACGTAGCCATGGTAAGCCATAAGAGCAGTTTTAACATCTGTTATGTTAGAGATTTTCCATAATGCATATACAAATTTATTAATTTTTTTAACAAGATTATCTATATGTATCTGCCATGAACAGATATTGTCAAGAGTAATTCCAAGAAATAAGACATTAGTATGGGTTATTAATCCCCACAACCCTGCATTATCTCATAGAACTCTTTGAATTGATTTCTTCCTCTCACAATTCATGACCTTCTAATACTCTTAGACTTAATACTCCCAAACATTATTCATCTTTTTCAATAACTCTTTTACCATAGAGACTATTTGACTCTGGAATGCGCTGCCTGGTACTGTTAGACAAGCTAAATTACTAACAATATTTAAGAACATGACAAAAAAGCACTACCTGCAACATGGTGCTGTTTGATATTTTATGTATATGTATATACATTTAATAGTAATATTAATAATTGTATTTATGTGTTTATTAAGTATAATTCTTATTTATATAATATTTTATATACTTTTATGTTTATTATTGAATAAAATATAATGTATGTAACTGCATATCGTCTAATATTTATGTATACCACCTTTAACAAATTAAAAATAAAATAAAAATAGCCTTTATTGCTGAAATAAACAAGAAAACCTAATCCGCTAATTGGTATCTAGTTTTGTCTCCCTCTCAGCTTGTCCTTCGACAAAGGCCTCCCTCAAGCTGCCTGCTGCCCATTTATTCTTGTCTTTGCAGGTTCTGGACCACACTGTTCCTGCTGTTCGTTTGAGATTGTCCTCCCACCTCTTGTATTGCCTTCCCCTTCGCCTTTTACCGTCTCTGGGGTACCACTCAGTTATTTTTCGTGTCCATTTGTTAGCTACCCTTCGTTCTATCTCTTTAGTCATGCAGTCTTTAAATGACAACAACTGTCCCAAATATACATATTCCTTAACATATTCTATTACTTCTCCATCTACTTCAATATGGTAATGTTCTGAATAGGTCATTATCTTTGTCTTTTTAGTGTTCATAGTAAGACCTGCTTTTGCACTTTCTTTTGATAGTTCGTGGATCATTTTTCTTAATGATTTGGGGCATTCTGAAAATATCACTATGTCGTCTGCAAATCTCAGATGATTTAATCTTTCCCCATTTATGTTTATTCCCATTTCATCCCATTCTAGATTTCTAAAGATTGTCTCTAAGACCGCTGAAAATAATTTTGGTGAGATGGGATCGCCCTGTCTAACTCCCCTTTCTACTGGGAATTCCGGACCGTTTTTCTCCAATCTAATTTCGGCTGTGCTATTTGCATATATTTTCCTCAATATATTTACTGTGGATTCCTTGATCTTTTAATGCTTTCCAGATAGTGTCGTGTTCCAAAGAGTCGAAGGCTTTGTGGTAGTCGATGAATAATATATATATATTTGTTTATTATATTCTCTGTATTTTTGTAGTATCTGTTTAAGTACATGAATATGATCCAGAGTGGAAAAATTACGCCTAAAACCTGCTTGTTCTGATGGCTGTTGTTCATCCAAATCTTTAGTCATTCTTAGTAGCAGTATTTTAGAAAATACCGTATATATATTTGACATTATACTTATTGGTCTATAATTTCCAATATCTCTGTTGTCTCCTTTTTTATGTATTAGTACAATGGTCGATTTAGTCCAATCTGGTATCTCTTCGCTTATTAATATTTCATTAAAAATTTGATTAAGTCTTGGGGATATTTCGTTTATTAATGTTTTTAATAATTCGTTTGTTATTAGGTCTGTCCCAGGTGCTTTCCCATGTTTTTGACTTTTTATTGCTCTTATTGTCTCTTCTAGTAAAATTGCTGGTACTTCGTCTTCTTCTCCTAAACTTTCACTCCAACCTTCCTCCATAATTTGGGATTTTTGATGGTTTCTGCAACTTGAGTATAGTTTTTTGTAATAATCAGTGGCAATCTGCAAAATTTCCATCCTTTTCCCTGTGATTTTTCCAGTTTTGTCCTTCAGACTTATCATCCAGTCTTTTTTGTTAGTAAGTTCCTTTAGTGCCTTTTTTATTCCCCCTGTTTTTTCAATGTGAGTTTTAATAATTTCTTTTCTTTTTAATTTTCTGACTTTTCTAATTTTTACATTAATTTCTTTACTAATTTCAATTATTTCTTTAAGGTTTTTTGTCAACATTTCTTTGTTTTTTATAGTATTTTGTTGTAATTTTTTGACAGTGTATTTCCTGGGTCTTCCCTTGTTGCTAGTCTCTATAGACGTACGTAACATCCTGTGATCTGTGTTAAAGTTAAAATTGTTTATAGTCTGAAAAGTTTTGAGTAATTTTCATTTATTTGTCAAAATATAGTCTATTTCATTGGTGTGTTTACCATTAGGTTAAACCCAAGTCCATCTTTTCGCTGGCTTTTTATTTGAAAACAAAAAACTAATAAAAATCTTACAACAAACACACCTCTCCCAAGCCGACTGGTCATTGTGGGTGAAAAGACCAACACCTCTCAAGCTAATAGGGACATACATATAGCAACTCTAAACACACACTCATTAAACACAACTGATTGATTACTAGAATTAGAAATTGCACTCGAAAACATTAAATGGGACATTTTAGGAATAAGTGAAATGAGACGAGTAGGGGAAGGAATAGAAGAACATAAGAACTATGTGTTGTACTATAAAGGGGAAACACAAGGTATGCATGGAGTGGGATTCCTAATAAAGAAATACTTAGCTAAACATGTAATAGAATTTAAGGGCATTTCAGAAAGAATAGCATTACTAAGAATCCTATTACCAATGAAAACCAAAGAAGAAACTTGGAATATAATCCAAGTTTATGCACCTACGGAAACAAACAAGACAAAATCGAAGAATTCTATTTACAATTGCAAAATATCGCATTGTCAACAACAAAAAATTGAGTAGTAATGGGAGGTTTCAATGGTAAAATTGGGAAAAGACTACAAGGAGAAAAAAACATCATGGGCCACTACGGATATGGCGCTCGAAGTAAAAATGGCTCAAGATTAATCAATTTCGCACTAGAAAATAATCTAGCTATTCTTTAACAAATTAAATATGCTTTATTCCAGTCATGGGTTGTGTGGAAGAGATCGCTTTGTAGGGATAAGACTGCCCTTTGTGTACATTTAGAATATTTTTAGGCTATGAGTTTTTCTGTGTTTTCTGTAATAGTGTACAATAAAATGTTATCTATCTCTTTCTCTCTAAATTGTAGAAATATTACCATTGTTCAAATAAAAATAAGCAACTTTTTTCATACAAAGAATACAACCATTGTTACTTTACAAAACAGAATTATTAAAAAATCAAGGTAATTTACAAAAATGAGATGCATTATTTTTCACAATTTAATCTTAATGAGCAATATAAGTACTCTTGAATACAAATAGGCCAATTAGACCAGTAGAATCCACTGTTGTTTTTAATAATCCATATGCTAACATTTTTTGTGTTTTAGTAGCATTCTGGTACTTGTCACACACCAATGCTCATATACGAAAAAAAAAACTATTTTTAGAGTTTCATAGCACTCTTAGCAAAAATTTTTTTATAAAATTACTAGCTGACCCGGCGAATCCTAAAAGACTGTTGACCATGACACAAAAACAAAATCACCAATATTGGACTAGGTGATTATGAGGATTCTAGAACACAATCTCAGCATCACATACCGGTTCCAATTGTGGCTGTAAACCATCCTGGGACCCACTCAAACACACACACAAAATTTCATTGAAACCGGATGTATAGTTTACGATTCTATAAAGGACATATACACAGACATTTATTTTTATATATCAAGATTGTGTGCTTGTATGTATGACACCGAGTCTTAAAAACTAATGGATCTGTATAATGTAAGCTATATTTTGCTACAGGATTTGTAGTGAAAACACAAATATAAAAATTAAGGCTGGCACTACATGAACTAAGGATTTTTATCAGTATACACATGAATTTCTCAAGTGTGTCTATCTGATTCTCCAATCTCACCCGCCTATCTCATACCTCCTATCCCCTCCCTGCTATCCCTTCCTAAAGGCTGGCAACACAATAATGTGTGAAAATGCAATCTCCATAATATATAAAAAAAAGAAAGAAGCACTCACTTAGATGACTAAATAAGCAAATATATATATATATGTGTATATATATATATATATATATATATATATATATATATATTTCATTTAATGCCTTTTTTATGATTGGAAAGCTGAAAACCAATGGAATTTTTCCTTTTGTGTCAATTAAATATACTTTAGTCTGATTTTATTAAAATATAATTAGGTTTTGCACAGCCATTTACAGTTGGAAAGACGGTAAAATTTGGCACAGCACATAATTTATGATACATATAATTAAAAATACATAAAATATCCTTTAAATCTCCATAATTGAAACAAGAAGAAAGAAGCATTCACTTGAACGACTAAATAAGCATAAAAATATATTTTTGACTTAAATGCTTTTTTAGGATTCAAAGGCTGAAAAACAATGGAAGTTTTCCTTTGTGTGAACTAACTATAAATTTGACTGATTTTATTTTTGAATATAATTAGGTATTGCACAGCCACTTACAGCTGGAGAGACCATTAAATTTGGCAGCGAATATAATTTATGATACATGTAATTAAAATTCATATAATAAAATATCCTTTAATTAAATTAATTAGTGGAACAGAACCCTGCTGCAAACAATGGCAAGTCCAAAAACTTAACAGATAAATTTGAAATAGGTACCTAACTATTTATTATTTTTACATTTAATTGCTTTTTCTTTGATAATTAAAACTACTCCAATCTTAATTCAGAATTTAATTTACCTTATTATTTTTTCAGCTAATTAGGAACGTATTCTTTGTCTTCTTTCTAATGTACAGTCATAGAACTAGCATGACGTAGCGCCGAAATGTAACAGGCGAAATTTGTCCGAATGATAAAAATTGGAACGAGCCACGGTGCGGAATAATATAATCTGCATAGCAACACGCGCTGAGTCAATAAAATGGGCAGATGTTAGGAACGTAATGCGTAGTTATATGTACTTACGAGCTAACTACGTAAGCAGTTGTACCTACTACGGTGACCCTGACCTGAATGAATCATTTAACCAGCAAAAATCACTTTTTCATCAACGTTTCCTTTCGATACTTGTTGCGAAAACTTAAAAATAATTTTCCAGCAGTTTCGTAAAAGATTTCCCCTGGAATTAACTGAAATTGGGAATAATCCAAAACCACATGATCAGAATCCGGAAATAGCTAGATAATATACTTACAGGCATTTTCACGTCACCCCGTGGCTGAGTTCCGATGAAATATATTTTCTCCCGACAAACGCGTTACACAAAGCAGAGTTACGTCTTTTGTTTGTCGTTTATTGTAAAAATCAATACTGGACGACCTACTTTCGTTTCAATTTCTTTGGGAACGAAATGGAAATGACATGACGTTTTCATGAAATGTTGCCAAATTTTCTTATTGGAAAATACTATTAATCCATTTCCTGTTCTGGTTTAGTATTGCAAATTGTAAAAAATATTTTGTAGCCAAACGGCCACACTGAATCCAAACTGATCGTAGTGGCAAATACATAAAATACAATAAAATGCATCACAATTGTCTACATCTGACATGAAAGTTATAAGCACATTTAAAAAATGGACTGGACTACTGGACTTCCTACTAAGAAGCTTGAAGCTTTGGTCAAATAAAAATTATATCGGTAGATATGGTATTTCACGCCTGGACTATCATAAATGATGTCAGTTATGTCATTAATCTACATAATAATTATATCCTTACCGATTCTAAGGTTATACGAAAAAGGAAAATTACATATTTTTTGGCAACACTCATTTGGATTACAGGAACTTTATTATGTGATTTCTGGAATTAAATAAATGAGATTAGTTGCAGATTTAAAGTAAAACTTGTAATAAAGTACTGTTAGTAAACTAGAATAGTTTCCAATAGCTAACAATTTTCCTTCATTCAACACAATTTAGCTTTAGTATATTTTACAATAATTTTGCGCCAAAATACCATTTAGACCTTGACATATAAAAAACCTTCTTCAAAATTTTCTTCTGAATTTGTTTCTTATCTGTCATGGAAATGTCACAGAAACAGTTACGTAACAGTGCTGCCAGTTTAGTACCTTCGAGCCTAGATCTAGCCCTTTTTTGTCTCTTTAGCCCCACATAATGATTTAGCCTCTAGCCCCTTATTTAGCTAAGGACGAAGATAAATGAAGTTTTTAAAAGAAAATCCTAGCAGAAATTAAACGCGCACACTTTTATTACTTTGTACGGATTATCCATATCTATCTACTTTAATGTAATATTTAATTTGGCCTTAAAAAAATAATCAAATTTGCTGCAATATGAAATCCCGAAGGACGTCACAAAAAATTTTTACCAAAAGAAAAGTATAGATTTCTATTGTAGCAAGGCTACGTGCAATGAACCTGAGCCACAGCTATCAACTTTATAACCAGCACAAGATGTAACCGTAACCTTTCAGGATGAATTTGACTCGGACTCGGAAGCACGGAATATATTACTCTTACGAGAGCTCGGTAGACATTAAGTAACCTGCTTTGGGCACGATTTTTAACCGACTTCGAAAAAAGGAAGAGGTTCTCAATTCGTCGGGATCTTTTTTATTTATGTTTTGTTGTTTGTGAATGTTTACATTTTTTATGAAAAAAATCCTTTTCGTTCCATATGTACACCGATTACTCTGAGATTTATGATTCTATTTACGTGATACTTTTTTTGTTCGCCGCGGAATAGCTGCCATTTGGTTTCCTAAAAATTTGACATAGTTTGGCCCAGTAGTTTTCATTTTACGAACATTTTTTTGTTCCCGTTTCTTGGGACCTATATTTTTAAGAAGCGCGGCACCATTCGTATTTCCACCCATACATAGCTAGACACTAAAAAGTAATAAATAAAAACTTCGTTTAAAAAAACCGACTTCAATAACTAAAAAACTAAAATGTATAAAATAACTTATTTCTAAAGCTATTATTATTAATATATATTATCTAAAACATCTTGTAGTCGGTGCAAAATAAAACATAAAAATTACTATATTTTGAAAATTACTAAGCACCGACTTTAAGATGTTTTAGACAATATATATTAATAATAATAGCTTTCGAAATAAGTTATTTTATACATTTTAGTTATTTAGATTTTGAAGTCGGTTTTTTAAACGAAGTTTTTTTTCTGTATGTATTATTATTAATTTGTGTTATTAAATAATATGAATTCTATACATATTATATATGTAGAATTGTATTCGCAATCTACACAGTAGGTACAAATCATACTAAAAAAATATTAAGTTTTGTTAATTATTTTAAAGAAGAGCCATTTTTTTAAATTTTTGTGTTGATCTGCCCTTTTTGAGATTCGACTAGCCCAACCTGATAGCGAGCTGGCAACACTACATACGTCAAAAAAGTCAAAATCGTACCAAGTATGTCAAACGCTGCTATGTTTATTTTTTGTTCAAAAATATAACAAATATAGATAATTCATGGCTTATGTGCCTCTAGATCCGAAAAAAAATATTCTAGATTATAACAGTTAGTGACACCACCTAAAATGTCAGCCGTGGCTGACGACCGTCCACTCCATATTGAATGCAACGACGACGAGAGAAAAACTAATGAAAATCTTTCTTCAGCGGAAGGAACTAGCGATTCAGGGATGGATACCACCGACTCTTATCCTAATACGTTCATGGTGTCAGATTCAGAAATCTCCCCCCCGGTGAACCATGACAAAATTCAGGTTGAGCTAGATCAAACTTGTGCCACCTTTTTGGAGAACGGAAGCAGTCGTGCTGGCTCAATATCGACTGAAGAATTAGCTAACAAGTTGGACTTCGACAATTATTCGCCAGAAAACTATAAAGCCAAAGAGCAAGTCACAAATCTACCAATCACTAGCTATAATTCTGATAATCTTGTGAACAATAGCCCAGATGACTTTAAAAATGATTCCATTAACTTAAGAATGTCTACACTGAGTTTGGATGATCATAAATCTTTAGCCAACAATACAAATGTTATATGTAGGTCTCCATACAGTAGGAGTGCAGAAAATTTAACTCTAATAGAACAAAATGACCGGGATGATAAACAAAATACATTTAAAAAAGAATTAAATACAGAAGAAATACTATCAGACTATAATTCACATAAAAATAAAGTCACAGCTATGCAAAAAATACCCGAAACAACACTTGATATAAGGTATACACGAATACCAAAAGATATACTGTCCCAAGACATAGGTAGTATTGTTAAGAATGTACATGGTATATTTTCGTCTGTTAGTGGGAGTTTGAAGAATGCATACACTCATCGCACAGTACAAAAACCTATCAAAGTTACTAAAGCAGTAAATGGTAACGTTATGAATGATATTTTTGAAGACAATGATTTGAAAACAGAAGATGAATCTACAACTTCTATAACATATACTAAATCAAGCCAAGAGAGTCTGCAAGAGAGTAACAATAGAAAGGATGTGTTGAAGTTGCAAGTGGAGTCATTAGAAAAAATATTAACAGAGCAGAGGAAAGAGAATGCATCGTTAAGAGAGAGAGTCAAGCAATATGTTGATGAAGTACAAGAAAAGGATCAAACTTTTAAAGAATTGGAGTGTAAATTGGATGTGGTAAGTATAATAGACAATGTTTATTATGTTATGCATAGTTTTCTACATCTTTGTTAAAAACAATTTTTTTTTCATTTATTACATAACTTCAGCAGACATGCCCACCTGATGGAAAGCAGTTATCATCACCTATGGACATTTGTAACACCAAAAATACTATCAATGTGCTGCTTTGTATTTCTAAAAAAGCATATGATAGATAAATAAAGAAAACAATTTTTTAGCTATATGTATTGCTGTGGTGTTTCTTGTTGCTTCTTACGCAGCAATAACAGTTCTGAAGTGGTGTACCTAGATTATGAAGTAGATTTAAATTTTTACTTATACTAGAGGCCCCGGCAGATGTTGTTCTGCTCTGAAAAAATAAAAATCTAGGTCCCGATCCCAGCACCACCTACCGGTTCTAACTGTAGATTTAAGCCATTCGGGGACCCACTCAAACGCACAAAAATTAAATCACCAAAATTGGTCCAGGTGACTAGGAGGATTCTAGAACCCGATCTCAGCGCCACCTACCAGTTCTAATTGTGAATCTAAATTATCCTCGAATCCACTTGAACACACAAAAAATTCATTCAAATCGGTCCAGCCGTTTAGGAGGAGTTCACTGTCAACACACATACAAAAGAATTATATATATAAACATATATGACTGTCAAAAAATGTTTTCCAGTGAAACTTATTTTGAATAATATATTTGAATTCAAAACACATTTAATAATAATACATTTGAATTTAGACTTACATACAATGTAAAAATACTGAATAATAAGAAATAAAATATGGTGATGCAGTTCTTAATTGGCCGTACCTCAGCAGAGGTAGGACTGTTCGCTCCCAAATTAAAATAAACACTTAAAACATCACATATGAGTATGACAAATATTTTATTAGAAAAAATTCCATTATTTATTTTAGTCTCACTTCTATCAAAATTAACAGATTGAAGTTGTGTAATTTTGGGTTAATCATATTTTTGTAAATATTTAAATGACTTGAATAGGAGGAGGCTCTCAATTCTTATGTATATTTTTTTGTAAGTTTGTTACTCAATTTCTCCATCAATTGTGGACCAATTTTCAATTTTTTTTTCCAAAGACTCATGAGGTGCTCCCATTGTTGCCAAGATCTGATGAGTGGATCCCAGTAAAATAGAGAGCAACCCTTGTTGCAGAGCACTGAGTGCCTGAACTCTGAAAGGCAAAACTTGTATATGTGTGCCAGTAGTACAATTTCTACAGCTGCTTAAAATATTATTTATAAAACTATTCTAGCAAGTATTTTTTTAACAAAAACAAAACAGACTTGAATCTGAAGAGCATAAAAAATATTTTCTACATCTTGAAGTTAGTACCAAGTATATTTTATAATAAAAAAAAACCAAGAAAATTGCAAATCACACTTTCATGTGCTTCATGATTGACTATAATAATTAATAACTTCAAGATGTAGAAAATATTTATTTATTGCTTTTTAGTTTGAAGTTGATCTTGTTCTTGCTAAAAAAAATAATATTTTGGCCCTATCGAAATTGAAAGTAAGAATTGAACTCTTGTAATTACAGCCCAACAATATTTTTGTAAGTTTTTCTTAGCGACTTATGCTTAGACTTGCTGGACTTTGGAATTTTTCATTCTTTTTTAGCCGACCCACTGTCTGTAAAAACAAAATTAGTTTTAAACTTTATTGTTAAAAGCATTAAATAATAGTGATGTTGCATGTTCACTCATGTAAAATGACTATTATTTTATGCTTATGTAATTATTATTATTATTAATGTGATTGTAAGTTTTTTTTGTTTCCACAGACTGATATGCTAGTCCAAAAGTCCTTAAAATAAATATAAAAAAAAGGTTTTTTTTCTGTTGCAATTTCTCTGTATCCTTCATATGCTTCCATTTCAGATGAGCAAACGCGTTGAACAAGCGGAACGCGAGAAGGACGCCGCCGTGATGCGTTACGCGAGCGTGGAGTGCGCGAAGATCGAGGCCAAACGCGCCGCTGAGGCGTCCGCAAAGGCCGAGAAGGCAGCCCTCGCTGAAATGGAACTCCTGAACAACAAGCTCAAGTCTGCACATGCCGAGAAGCAGAGGATATGCCAGTTATATGATGATAAGGTACCTTTTTCCCAATTGTATCCACAGTCGCAACCTGACAGAACTCACTGAGGAAAATATCTGTATATTCTGTATGTCAAGCAGTTCACTTTGCCAGCGATCTCATGCTCATAGATGGCCTAGAAACGCTTGGCCTTCAAACAGACTTTGTGTATTCTACCATATGTATAATGCGGTGTGGTCTGTGGAACTGTTCAGAATGGTGCCTTTGTCTTCTTTCTGCAACTACACTGCTTATCATTGGCTGGGTCTTCGTCCTTTCTTCCTTGTGAGGTTTACCCAGAGCACTATGATATGGGTTTTTCAACAAAAGGTGGCACATAATTTTGAGGCTCACGGTGCATGTCTCCCATCATCATGTTGACCGTTGTCGGCCTGTCTGCTGTACTGCACCTCCAGTCATATTCTGATTCATGAATAATTATGTAGAAACTTAATAATAAATGTTATGTGTTTAAATAATTGATTACTAATGGTGCAGCTTCATCTACATTAATGTTAAAGATTTAGATGTGAACAAATGCATTTTATTCAAAGCATAGCATAGCAGCATAGCCATTAGTGTCGCGTCTCAAATAAGCATTAAACTCATTGATGATTTAGACCGCCTCTGTGGTTGAGCGGGTTAAGCCTTTGCCGGGCTACCTCACTGCAACGCAGAGGCTCCGGGTTCGATTCCTGGTATAGTAAATTTCGGAAACGTATTTTCTCCATCATTTAGTATGGTCTGGGTGTCTGGGATCGGCCCCAGTAGTCCGTTGTATATTACAAATAACACAAGCGTAATTTGCTTAATTCGGGGATATACAATGTGTGTGTTTGTCTGCCGATTATTATTATTATTGTCATATCTGTGTGAAATGGCCTACATCTTTGACACTGATCTAGATGAAGCCCCACATTTATGAATACTGCAGGCGTCGACTTGCCGGATATTGTGTGGTGCGTCTATGATGGTTACCTAGTTGGATAGGGTGAGGAACCACTAGGAGAGATCCCATGGCTCCATCGCCACTCGAGCTAGGCTCGACCGCTTGAGAGGAGAGTAATAAATAAGAATGTTGTACTCTCTATGTAATTATTGTTTAATTAATTTATCATTAAACCTAAGACTATATATATACACAAAAATCTTAACTGCTTCATGAAGATATTCTTACGAGTTTGTGGGACTCGAATTAAAATGCCATTAGAATTATTATAGAGTTTATTAAAACTATACAAACACGTAAAACAAAGGTACAAATATAACCGAACACAACAAATCCAAACGTAATTCAATAAAATGTGCAAAGTCCTTCACTATTAGATTCCCGAATGTACACACGTCACGCCCGTATCGTAGTGGAAACTGAACTGCCTCCTCCATCAGGCCGTCGTTTTATGCTCCACAAATGCAATGTGCCCGCGCGGCAACGTCACCACAGTTTCCTAGAATTATCTTGTAACACCTGACTAATGATGCTAATGAGCGAGTACAATAGGCTGTTCTCCACTAGAAACGTATGCCAATAAATAAGTGAACAAAAGAAGACGCTCATAAAATGGTTACAATTAGTTCAAGTGCCGACAGGTAATAAAATGTGCTTCTACAGATCTGTACGTGGAATTTGTCTTTGTCGGGTTCTAGGTTGTAACAATATGTAAAACCTAAACATATTCGTAGATGCATCTCCGAAGGTTTTCTGTTTTCTGTAATAACAGATTTGGTCACGTACGTGGACAAATTCAGTTATAACCTTTCTTTTATGTAGCAATAAATTATTCCACGTGCGTGACGTAACAGATACCCTTAATATATCAATAATGAGTGTCATGTCATGCAATTCCAGTGCCATGAATTGATGAACAGTGAGCGCGATTTGACGAAAGTTCGCGAGGACATGCGCGAACTGGAGGGACGCCTCAAATGGACGCAGAGCAAGCTCAGGATGGAGATGGACGCATATAAGGTACAATACTGACCTTTTTGTGTGGATATTAAAATTATATACAGCATAGTATAAGCAAGACCTTATATTCTTGGTAGTCATTTGATGGTAATGTCAAAGCTATAATATCTGCCTGTACGTCAGACAATTGAACATACATATTTCAATATATTTACATATTTTAAATGGGTGTCGCGTTTGTTATTAAAAGGTATCGTAGTGTGGTAAAAATAAGACTTTTCACTTAACTTGTTGGGCTTTTCGTGAGTCGCGACGTAAAAATCGTTGAGGAACATTATTCTATAGGCAGACCGGTATTCTCAGTGTATTAGCACATAGATCGAATAATTATTTGTTTTGTTGACCCAAACAATTAGAATAATATTACATAATATGCTATCAGCCGAAAAATGTCCCATTGCTGGGCTCCGGCATCCCTTCATAGGGGGAACGGACAGTATATCCGTCATACTTGTTCAAGGCAACTTAGCAGGTTTGACACATCGGTTATCTTGATGTGCAGGTTGTATCACCATGTTTTCCTTCACCGTTGTAAGCAGTTTTTGTTAATGCAGGTGTTCAGCAGACAGGCAGACGGCAACTAGATGGAAAGCGGTCATCATCGCCTATGGACATTTGCAACACCAAAGGTGTTACAACTGCGCTGCTGCTCTTAACGGAGACTGGAACCTGGTCACTAGTGCCGGAAAACAACTCAAGGTTGTTATGGCGACATACTTTAGACCAGTTGTGGTAGCCATCCAGTCGGGCAAATGCCCTACCACCTGGCTGTGGGTTGTTTTCTCGTCTCTTACGACAGACCGCCCGGCCGCAGGAATTTATATTCTTTCTCCGTTCCTGCCCTGCACGGCTACGGAATTGCAACAATATGCACATTAGAGCAGAAAACTGACTAAGTGGTGTATGTATATATCTATAAGGTACTAATTCGGTAGTGAGAATAATGCAACATACCTCTGTTCTTACCAAATTTTTTGTCCATCCAAAGGTTGTCTGGAAGAAATCGCTAATAGCGATAAGATCGCCTATCTATACATATAATAAAATATTAGAGGTCAAATTTATGTACAATTAAAGAAAATGCTAAAAACCGAGTCAGGGGATGTAAGAAGTGAAATAGAACTAATTTAGATTTTTTTCGAATTTTTTTGTTTCTCTGTTTGTCTGTCTGTTTGTACCGGCTAATCACTGAAACGGCTGGACCGATTTACATGAAATTTCGTATGGATAGCTTATATCCCTGGTCAACATATAGGATACTTTTGATCCCGAAAAGTTAAAGAGCTCCCGTGGGATACTTAAAAAACCGCACCACGCGGAGTCGCGGGCAGAAGCTAGTTGTAATTTAAAATTTTATTTCTGTTAACTGTATCTTTTAAAACACAATAAAGCATATTCATTAATTCACTCTTCTTAAATGACCCCATATGCGATTACAATATAAATGCTAGAGTATTTATTAGGAGAGTGCCGAGCGTGCTGAGAAGTTGTCCCAACAAGTATCCGAGCTGGAGGCGGCGAAAGAAGTGGCGGCTACCAACGCTACAGACACGCTTAGGGCCAAACAATTGGGTAAATATACAATGTTTTGATAGAAATGTTCAGAGACAAATTTTTTTTAAGTGTATGACTTTGTAGACCAGGGGCCATGAAAATGGCCCGGACATTTGGAAGGCTTGCGTGGGACCATGGAAAGGCCGTCACGTAGAAGCCCCCTTGAAAAACTTAATGGAAATGTGGCGTGACACTGACCGGCGATTATCCCTGTCTACACCATATAATAATGCACCCAAGGACAAGCCCCGGCCAGTGTACGACTATTGTGGAAAATGAGGATAAAAATACCGAGCTATTGGGGTGAACTGCTAGTGGTACTAGGAGTCTGGGAATATGGGGACTTATTGGAGGTTGTATTATGAGTCCTGGTTGCATTCGGATCTCAAAATATGTGTAATCTGTCACATGTCAATATATCGCAAAAAGAACTGCAATAAATATCTGAGACTAACATTGTGTGTGCAATAATATAATATATATACCTTCGGACAATACAACAATTCCAACAGGACTATGGCATCTGCCCGTCGCAATGTTCGGGGAACATGGAAAAATGGGCAGACGGTGACTCGCCACTCCCTGAATGGGCAAAAATGCCAGAAAAGACAGGGGCAACATGGGTGTGAGTGGCTAAGGGGTGTAGAGAGGTGAGCTGCAGGTTCACCGAAGCTACTTCTGATGCGATGCCATTTATCACTTCCACCCCTGGAGCTTGAGTCTTAGCTCTAGCGATCTCCACTCCGTGCCGGCCAGTTAAAGCAAGCACGGAGGTGGGGGCCTTGCCTTGGCCCCCGGAGTCAGGTACGAGCAGTCACTACTCACCTAAGGTTTCGCCACAAAGCCCCCCTGCGGGTTTATTGATTATTATTTTTTCCTTCCAGAGGCAGAATTGAAAGAATGCAGAGCGGCGCTGATCCTGTGTAGGCACGAAAAAGAGGAGTTAGAGAAACGGTACACGTCCACCTCCCAGCAGCTCGACGTGACGACTAAAGAACGGGACGCGGCTAAAGACGCGCTCGCCACGGCAACTCTACAGGTACCCTCATTTAGGCTTAAAACGCACTACGGTAAAAAAAACGCGCGTTTTATTTAAAAACGCGCACAATCACGCTGTGGGGCGCTGTAGCCCAGTGATGATAAGCTGGTTCAATTGATGATGGACTGTATGATAGAGATATGACCTAAATCCTTGCACTAGCAAAGCAGAAGCTCTACCAACCTTGAGATCCGCCCTCCTCTGGCTCAGTTCAGGTTGCATGCACACAGGAACAGCACACGGCACTATGTTGCACTTTGGAGCTAACACTTGTACAAAGTTTTACGGATATTAAATGTTCTTGGCACAGCCAGTAACCACACCAAGATGATAAGTTTAGAAAAGTATCAGCGCACGGCGCGATGTTGTTCTCGTCAAACGTTCACTCGAAGTGATCCAAAATGGCTGCCCCTACCCTGCTGTTCATTGGCCGTCACCTTACACAGAAAGAGGGTAGACAGCAAAATTCATGGAGCGATATTCTACCTACTTCACTAGGCAAGGACCGAACACACGCACAGCGGTTAGAGATTTTGCTTATTTTTTCCTTTACCGCAACGTATTTCTGGCGAACAGCGTGTGCTCAAGCTTTTGTTACGACATCCCGTCACATTCCCGGAAAGCATCCCTTTGCCGGTAACATTTCCTCTTCCACCTTCATTCGGCCGAATTTTACCAGAGGGCGCTGCGCACACCCATGCATCTCATGGCTCATGGCTACCTAAGTGTCTATAATGGCTACCTAAGTGTCTACAATGGCTACCTAAGTGTCTACAATGGCTACCTAAGTGTCTATAATGGCTACCTAAGTGTCTATAATGGCTACCTTAGTGTCTATAATTGTTTTGTCGCCTCTTACGACAGACCGCCCCAACGCAGGAATTTGTATTCTTTCTCCGTTCCTGCACGGATAGTACGCTTCACTTGGCTTTTACTTTGAATAATTTGCAATGTGCCTTTGTCTCCTGATTTTCTATTATTGATTGCCCTAATTTCACGAGCCTTGTTAAATCTTACCATCTACATATGACTCATTTCTGTTAGCAGATGTTTATCTGTTCAAATGCAGCAATCATGTTCTGCAGATGACACAATTTATAAAATCAATTAGTGTTTACAACACATTTCTTTTATATATCAAATTTATCTTTTAATAGGTAAATCATGTAATAACACATTCATAGAAAACTAGTTATCACTTACGACTTTGTTCGCGTTTACTTTTTACGTTAGGTATGAATTATTAACCCTCGAGTTGTTTCGCTCTGTGCGTAAAGTGGGCGTCCATTAATTACGTGAGGTGTTCTAGGGGGGGAGGGGATCAAGCTAAATCTTTCCAAATCTCACTTGGGGGGGGGGGGGGCACTTAGGAGGCTCTTAGCAAATATCACGTTATTTTTTTTCTAGTAGAAAACGGTGTAAAATTGCGTGAGATTTTTGTTTAATATTTATTATTTAATTTTATGATTGTGATTTTAAATTACGGTAATATTCACAAATACTACTCTGTGCTAGTCTTCAATAAACGTAATAGAACAAGTTGTGATTTTTAACAAGAGATTTTTTAGTTTGTCGATTAAAAAAAAATATCCATAGACGACGCTAACCATTTTCCATCTGGTGGACCGACCGAACAAACAGACAGTTTCATCACATTTATATTTATTTAAGAATTAATATAGATATTTTATCTAGATTGGTTATTTTGATAAGGTTCAGTTTTCTTGTGCCTCTGAGCTGTAGTAGGTAACTATGATACGTCTTTATTGTGGTTAACATACTAACATTACCAGTGGTCGCCCGTGGTCGAAATTCGACCACAATAATTACAGATTTCGCCAAGGCAACACTGTTAATTTGACATGAACAATAAACAAAAGAGTATATATGCGTGTGTGTGTCAAATAAATGGTAGTGTGTGTAATGTTTTTTTTATTGATTTAATGTATTTTTTATGCATAAATTAAAAAAAATGGATTGGTCGCTTCTTCTCTATATTTATTTATTTATTTGGACAACACAACAGATAACAATCAGTAACTCATTTATATAATATAGTTTGTAAATTATTACATCTAGATTGAGATCCAAGCGTGCTGACACATACATGTTAAAAATATATTTTCGCAAACAAAATTATGTGAATAATGTCAGTAATAGTGATTTAATAAATAATTAAAGCTAGGACATTATTTTTAGTCATACATTATAAGGTAATATTAAGAAAAAGAAAGCATTAAACAAATTACTAAACAAGTGATATATAAACTATAAGTATGCAAATTTCATACTCCGCCCAATTTTCGTAAAAAGGAGTACAAAGTTTTTGCTTCACATATTAATATATAGATAAATATATAGGGTGGGTAGTTTATAATATTTATAAAAGAGAGTAAGGTGAAGGGTCTACTTTGGACATAGATTACTCGAAAGTTTTGTCTTTATTATGCAGCAATAAATTAGTCCACGTACGTGACGTCGTATACTGTTTTTTCCAGGTATCACAACTGACTGAGAACAACGCGCGGCTTGAAGAGGAGGCCGCCGAGTTAGCTGCTTTGAGAGCCCAAGCGGCCTTGGCTGATACACTCTCAGCACAACTGCGGAGGTGAGGTCGAGTAAAATAATGTCCCAATCGTGGAATTTTCCATGATAGTTAAAAATGAATTCATCTAGTACTTTATTCTCTTGTGTTCCCTTTATGGCTCTTGATGCATAGAAGTAGGACAAGTCTAGTGCTATCAATGTTTCATTGCGAACTGGAGTCATGGTCAGCGTATACTCGCAAGATGGCGTATGCAATGAATTTTTTTTACGACATGGCTTCGCCCATAGATCTTGGCCGACACTAAATGAAAGTGTTCTTGTGGCAACTCGAAAAGGCACATTTGGCGGTACCGTGTACACTCGCATTTATAGTGTTCTTATTGCGCTTTTATTTAGTATTGTTACGTCACGTACGTGGAATAATTTTTTGTTACATTATTAACAAGGTTAAAACTGAGTAATCAATGTACATGCCAAAATCTGTTATTACAGAAAGCAGAAAACCTTCAGAGTTGCATCTACGAACATGTTTATGTTTTACATATTTTCATGTAGGTGTTATGACTTTTTGTTTATATAATGGGGATTGTTCACAAAAAATTACCCTCTGATTTTATATTTTTATTACGTAAAATAGGGTATTTTAAGATACTAATTTGAATATTTTTGTATTTTAATCGTTAGTTTTTTTATAATTCGATTTTAAAGTTATTTCTCCGATGACGTCATAAGGCACAAGTTTACATTGATTTCTTTGCCTAGAAAGCAAAAATAATCAAAGCAAGTTTTATCTATATCTAATCATAGTAATCTGTGCTACTTATTTAACTATCACTGTCATTACGTATCGTGATCATTTTAGTGTATTTTGTCGCTAGGCTTATAGTTTTTCGTGTTCAACCATTATTATTTTCTATAGTTATCGTTAAATTTTTTAAAGTGGTCTTTAGGGAAAATCCATGTTACATAACTTAAATCAAATAATGTACAGCTAGATTTTTTTTTACACCTGAAGCAGGCAAACAGGCAGGCGGCCCACCTGATTGGATTTAGTAAGGTCAAATAAAGGTCAAACGCATTTCTTACAAAATACAAGAAGATCGTACGTTTTTTGGAATTTTAACTAGACAGAAATGATTAGGGACACTATTCCTCGAAATGGTTTTTCAAATAGCCAGATTGAAAAAAAGTGAACAATCCCCATTTTAAGTTGAATGTTAAATTAATTAAGCAATAATTACATCTAAAGTACAACAAGCGCTGGCTTAACGATTGAGCCATGGGCTCTCGCCTAGTGTCACCACTTAACTTATTACAACCACCATAAGTATAATTTTTACTTTTCCTTATTTATTTATTCTTGTATACAGAAAGAAAAATCGTTTATTTGGTCTTCACATAGCGAGACACGTGGCTATAAATTAAACGATATAGCTATGTATATACCAAAAAAAAGTCTGGCGATGGCTGGCACTGTGCCTGACGCTAGTTTTCAACTGCACCTTAGGACAGACGGATGTTGCACTGTCATATTTATATAAAGTTCTTCTAATATATTTCTCATGTGTGTACTTATATATTGAAATATAATAGAATATACTTTATTGCACACAATGTTACAAAATAAATTCGTACATACAACCGTAATGATAAGTACAATGCACAGACTTGGCATGTTTGATGTTATGTTGTGTTGCAGGGAGACGGAGCGCGCGACGCAGGCGGAGGAGGCGCTGGGCGTGGAGCGCGCGCTCGCCGAGACGTGCGCGCGGCGCGAGGCGGCCGCGCTCGAGCACGCCGCGCGGCTCACCGCGCAGCACGTCGCGCACCGCGCCTCCACGCAGCACCACGACGCCAAGGTGGGTACGGGTGAGACGGGCGACCGAGACATCGGTGAGACAGGGGACTGTGACAACAGTGAGACAGGTGACCGAGACAGGGGACTGTGACACGACGTTAAGATGTGTCACTCTCAGGGTACAGTTTAGACAGGTGACCGAGACAGGGGACTGTGACACGACGTTAAGATGTGTCACTCTCGACGTACAGTTTAGACAGGTGACCGAGACAGGGGACTGTGACACGACGTTAAGATGTGTTACTCTCAGGGTACAGTTTAGACAGGTGACCGAGACAGGGGACTGTGACACGACGTTAAGATGTGTCACTCTCAGGGTACAGTTTAGACAGGGGACTGTGACACGACGTTAAGATGTGTCACTCTCGACGTACAGTTTAGACAGGTGACCGAGATAGGGGACTGTGACACGACGTTAAGATGTGTCACTCTCAGGGTACAGTTTAGACAGGTGACCGAGACAGGGGACTGTGACACGACGTTAAGATGTGTCACTCTCAGGGTACAGTTTAGACAGGTGATCGAGACAGGGGGACTGTGTCATCAGTGAGACGGGGAACTGTGATATCAGTGAGACAGGGGACTGTGATATCAATGAGACAGGGGCCTGTGACAAGACGCCGAGATGTGTCATTCTCAACGTAAAGTTTAGATACTTGATCGAGGCAGGAAACCGGGACATCAGTGAGACAGGGCACTATGCAAGACGCCAAGGTGCGTCACTCTGAAATTAAGAGTTTAGATATATGGCGGAGATAGGTGACATGTGGCAGGGGGCTTATAACACACAACACCAACGTGTGGCAATGTTGAGGTAGGGCGAGACAAGAGGCCAAGGTGCGTCAGTTTTAAGGCCGGGCATAATTTATAATATTTGCAGGCTCACGCGTTGGCAGTGGACAATGCGTCCTTGCGCGAGCGCATCCAGGCGTTGGAGTCCGAAACCGCCAGCCTGAGGTCGGCGCTGGCCAACGAGACCGACAAGCGGAACAAGGAGAACAGGGTGCTGGCCAGAAAAGTGAGTTATTACGCAGTCTGTAGCAAACTGAATTTAAACTGTTATGGTTCCCTAGTAAATATAATTTCGCTAGTATAACCTAGAATATATTTTGTGATTGTGTCATCCAGACGTAGCCAAGAATTTAATGTGTCACTTGAGATGTGACATTGTCAGTGACATTAAACATTGATGTGTAGATAATTCATGTATATACCCTGATGTAGCTAATCATTAATGGCGTTGTTATTAAGGTTATAAGTAAATCAAATCAAAACATTTTGATTGCAAACTAAGTGTTATATAGGTCTTATGCACCGCAATATTAATCTTCACTTAACCTATCTGAGTGAAATGTAATATTTTTTTTAACATATTTTATTTTATTTAAACAACACAATATCTTCTTAATTTTTACCTCTCACTTAAATATTTACGGAAGCTATAATAGGATTTTTTGATCAACCCCTCGAATTATTTTACATATTAAAATTATTTGTTGTAATATATTAGACGGTAACTTATTATATATTCTTGGTGCCATCGCAAACACGCTTTTGTAATATAATGCACTAATGTGAGGAGGTATACAAATTTTATTCGTATTAGTATGTCGGGCACTTCTATAATTTTTAAATAATGTTTGGTTTTTTTACTTAACATGAAAATTTAAAAAAAAACGTCTCATTTGGACAAAGGCACTGACACTATCGCAGGTGGAGCAGGGGTATAAAGAGAACTTAGACCGGCTGTGCACTAGACAGCCATATTTGCTTTGGTAGGTTAAGAAAGTGGGAGAAGGGTCGACAGGCTGCATTCATGAAGAGAGTAATGGAAATCCTTCTAAAATTAGAATATTCTTGTTTACATTGGCTGAATACATTAATTGTGTGAAGCTATATTAACTAAAAAAATCTTGGCAAACTAAAACTCCTACGATGATATTCACAGGTAGCGGAATTGACAGAAGAAGTCGCAGAGGCCAACAAGAAGTTGGAATGGGAGAAGGTAGAGAACGGGGTGCTGAAGAAGAAGCACGCGAGTGCCATCAAGGAGCTAAACAGGGAGCTGCAGAGGGCCATCAAGAGGAGCGAGCAACTGGAGGCCAAGATGTCTCAGCATGACGCCAACTCCACTAGGACGGGTGAGGCCATTTGTGGAAATATTTACTTGACAGGCGTCTTAAAGCTAGGCATTATTTTATTGCTGAACTGCAGAAGACAGGCTCCTAACAGGATGGAAAGCGTTTACCGATGTTCTATCAATATATGTAACATGAGAGGTGTTAGAAACATACTGCTGGCCACAAAAGGTATTTACGACACTTTGAAGTTATACTTCTTTAGGCGCGTTAGGGAAAAAATGATGAGAGTAAATTTTTACGATGCGCGCTCACACCGTCACGAAAGAAACCTACACAATGAAGTTAGCTATAGTCAACCGACACCCTGAAGTTAGCTTTAGTCAACCGACACCCTGAAGTTAGCTATAGTGAACATTTTAGTTTTTCTATTGTTAGTGTCGTTTTTTCTACAAACGTAGAATAAGGCAAAAGATAAAATTTTTGAAAAGATTTTTATCTTGATACGCCAAAGAAGTATAACTTCTAACGCGTGTATATAAGTACACACACATTTTTTTTAAATTAATGATTGTGTGCATCGTTGCGTGTAAAAATGAGTTGAGATCTCATGCTAAGGTTTAAAATAACAATTTTGGTTTACGCTAGTGCGCGCTACAAACGACCGTAGATTATAGTAGACTAGCTGCGTCCGCGGTTTCACCCGCGTGGTGATCAAAAATCGTTACGTATTAAATAATTCACACTATATCTTTATAAATTATAGCCTATATGTTATTCGGATGTGTAAGCTATATTACTTTAAAGTTTCATTAAAATCCATTCAGTAGTTTTTTCGTGAAAGAGTAACAAACATACATGCATACATATTCTTACAAACTTTCGCGTTTATAATATTTATAGAGATAGAAATTTAGGAAGTGGCAGAGGCCAAATAAGAAGTTGGAATGGAAGAGAGGAGAGAAGTGTTTGCTAATATTTATAGAGATAGAAATTTAGGAAGTGGCAGAGGCCAAATAAGAATTTGGAATGGAAGAGAGGAGAGAAGTGTTTGCTGACGAAAAAACACGGGAGCATCTAAAAAAAGCTGAACAAAAAACTACAGAGGGCCGTAGAGAAGCGAAGAGCTGGAGGCCATAATAATCCAGCAGGACCCCACTTGGGAGTAGAACCGTTGAGGGCGTTTACAGGTGTCGTAGAAGTAGGGATGCCACATAAACTAAGTGTTCATGTGTGAGTCGGAAATGCCGTTACCTTCACTTGCTCTTTCAAATCCACTTTCAGTATAAAGATATAGTATTTTTGTATAATTTTTTTGTAGGTTCAATAACCTCTTTGAGCAGCGGTGAGGGTGCGGCCCAAGAAGACCGGCTGCAAAACGGGCACTCGGACAACTTGCCCGACATTCAGGTAAGCAAATTCGACAAAGCGAAACTTCGTTCGCGTTGCCATGGTGACGACATTTTTTTGTCAATGAATTGCAACTAGTGTTGGTTGGTAAGAGTAACATGACATTCGGTACTGAACCCCAGTACATTGTACCACTTCAACTGAGGTGAGGAGATTTGTCAGTTTTGTCAGTAGTTTTTGAAGCGCTGAGGCCTGTGAGGCGGTGAGCGTCATTCCCTCATTTGTCCCGTACAAACCTTCTAGTTCGGAAATGTTCGTTAAGAATCGGAAGTGATCGGCCTCGGTCGCCTCATTTTACTAGCAGTCGTACATGTGTTGTTGTCCCTCTTTGTCATGTGAATATCCGTGGAGGCGATATTGTACTGTTGTCCTCGTTCCGTCCTTCCTCTTACATTTGACGCGTGAGTAGTGGCGGGACAAAAATTTTGAAGTAGTACGAATTTAAATATTGAGCCGTGTCGGTACAAATCTATTTTGTATGGGACAAATGTACTGGGGGTCACATGTGTACTGCTCATCGCTAATTACAACGGCGGCACCAACAACGTGAACGTGAAAAAACAACGTAACAGCAGCACCAACTTTTTGGTTATATTCGTTTATCACACAAAAACGATATTATTTATTGGTATAAAAAGTATCGTAAGTGTTGATCAGGGATGTAAGCTAGATGTGTGTCAAGTTTCATTTAAATCCGTTCAATAGTTTTTATGTGATGCTTTGACAGATAGACAAGCATTCTAAAAGTTGTATTTATGGAACGTCCGTCGTCCGGATGAGGAACCTTGAATTTTTCTCTTTTTAAAGTTACTATACAAGTGACCTATCTTCTTATATATAAAATTCTCGTGTCACAATGTTCGTTCCGATACTCCTCCGAAACGGCTTGACCGATTCTCATGAAATTTTGTGTGCATATTGGGTGGGTCTGAGAATCGGACAACATCTATTTTTCATCCCCCTAAATGTTAAGGGTAGTCCACCCTAATTTTTTTTTTTAATTTTTAGATTTTTTTTTTTTTTTTTTATGATATAGCATTAAAAGATACATACAACCCTAAATTTCCAACCCTCTACGATCAACCCCTATTTTTTACCGGACAGGACGACGTCTGCCGGAACAGCTAGTAATATTATAATATAAATAAGTTATCAAAAATAGTGTTCTAAATTCAAATATAAAATTTGATTTCATGCTACTTAAGGAATGTTCTACTGTGGTAAGATTTATGTTAAGGCTAGAATGTCCTTGTTAAGGTTAAACTCTTACGATAGATACTCTGTGTAACCGTTTGTTTTACTTTTGACTTATCTATTACCTGATCATTTAGCAATGCGCTAAAGCTTTACCGATTGGTTTTTATATGAAAAACGTCAAAAAGCGGAAGAGGAATGAATGACCTGTGGCGCCGTCTATACCATATTCATCATGAAACAAAGTGTAAACGAAGGAAACAGTGTTTCTCAAACTTTATTTTTATTTAATTAAATGTAGGGTGCCTACTTATGTGTCATTTATTGGTTATATATTACCAAGCCTTTTTTGTCACTTATTTTTTGGGGGCACACTACTTCTCGAAAGATGTAAGTCTGTAATTTTTTTGTTTGTAGCTCCACTGCACAAAACCTATATTTTTTGTAAAGATTACCAAACTTGTTTTTTTTTTCATTTTTCAGTTTTTATGGCAATTTTTCGATATTTTCGATTTCCTTTAAGGGCACTACATGCCCCCACAAAAAAGCCCTGTATATAACGTGTATGAAATGAAAATCAATTTTTTGCAAATCATTTGTAATGTTATTGAGATTTGTGGAACATTGATGTGTAGTAAGTCCAAAGATGTGCGAGCGAGCGATATAAATATATATTTTTTCCAATTTGATTTGCAGATTAAATGTTCAAGTAAATTGGGTAAACTTTTCTCTAAGGTTCGTCCTCCATTCAATATTATTTTTATTTATACTAAACTACTACTATAATAAATCTTCGCATTTGAAAGAGTAACAAGACATTTTGTACTGAACCATTACAATGTATCATTTCAAATGAGGCGACGAGATTTGTATGGTTTGTACCGCGGCAGTACATTTGAAGCGCTGAGGCCGGTGAGGCGGCGAGCGTCATTTCCTCATTTGTCCCTTTCAAAACTTCTAGTTCGGAAATGTTCGTTAAGAATCGGATGTGATCGGTCTCGGTCACCTCATTTTACTGACAGTCGTACATGTCATATTGTCCCTCTTTGTCATGTTGAATATGTATATTCGTAGAGGCGTTGTTGTACTGTTGTCCTCGTTTCGTCCTTACTCTTACATTTGACGTGTGAGTAGGAACGGGACAATATTTTTGAAGTAGTACAAATTTAAGTTTTGACCCGTATCAGTACATAATCTATTATATACGGGACAAATGTACTGCCTCACACGTGTACTACTCATGACTATTGTATTACAAGTCTTTGAGCTGGTTCGAGTAGTGCCACGCTGATACTCGCACATCGAGAGAGTCTTGTATTTTTTTTTATTGCATGAGTTCAGCAGACAGCCAGACGTCCCACTTGATGGAAAGCGGTTACCATCGCCTATGGACATTTGCAACACCAAAGGTGCTACAAATGCGATGCTGCTCTCTTAAGGGAGACTGGTAACTAATGCCGGAACACAACTCAAGATTGTTATGACGACATACTTTAGAGCAGGGGTGGTAGCGATTCCAGTCGGGCAAATGCCCTACCACCTGGCTGTGGGTTGTTTTGTCGCCTCTTACGACAGGCCGCCCGGCCGCAGAAAATTATTCTAAAAAATCACGTTTTTAACTTTTTTTATTTAGTTTAGTAGGTTTATGGCTTGGCAGCTAGGCCTTTTGGCCAGATCTTAGTTTACAATATAGTTTCTTAATTTTCTTAAGGCTATGTGTAGCACAGCTGAACTGTAGGTAATCAGCTGGTGCCATTCAACGGAGTTCTTGTGACAACTCAAAAGGCCACATTTGACTATACAGTTCACATTTCTCACAAAACACATAATCACTACTCAAAAACTACCAATATCCTACAACTATTGTTCATTTTAGAGTAATTTTACACATTTTTAGAAAATAAAACTGCACATCACAACATCTCCTTTCAGTTCCCGCCAAAAACTCCCGTAATCAAGACAATGACTGATACCAGGAAGGTTCGTTGACGGTCATTGACGTATCATTGGGGAATAGGGTCAGAAATTTATTTGACGGGCATCGCAAGCATGTAACTCGAGGACTGCCAGTAATCTGTTTTATATACGTTATACTGTAACGTTTTTAACTTGATAATAATAATATGCTGCAGGTCCGCGAACCGGATCGGCAGGCGTTGATTGAGCGGATAGTGTCGCTGCAGCGCGCGGCCGCGAGGCGCGCCGAGCGCTGCGAGTTCCTGGAGGAGCACGCCCGCCAGCTCACCGGCGAGCTGAGGGCCAAGGCCAGGCTGCTCAGGTCCCTGCTGTGCGACCTGCCGGCCGGCGCCGTCACCTCCGGGAACATGGACCAGAATAAGGTGAGTTGTCTCTGGGCCATTGCGAGGCCAACACGTACACGCCCCTTGACAAAGGGTATAGCAGGGTTAAACTTCTTTAGGCGCGACTAGGAGGTAACTGGACGACAATGCAACGGAACTCCGTTACGGCAATATGGCGTCACGTTTCTGTACCATCCGGTTTTCAAATATTTTTTTGTCAACAGATAGTTTATAAACAAATCAATCAAAAAATTAAAAAAAAAAATTGTACAAAAGTTTTACTTCAATCGCGTGTGAACATTACACGCACTCTTTTTTTTTTGACACTGTTCCAACATTTAAAAACATTGAAAAAATTCATGAGTAGAAAGGATTGTAAAACATATATTAAAAAAAAATTGTAATAGATATAATAAAACCACGTTTTAACGGTTTTAAGTGGGGTAATTTATTTGATATTGGTTTATCCGACGTTATACATTTACGTCAGCGAACTAGGCGTGTTTGCTGAAGAGTTTCTTGCGCCGCTTCTTCTCTTCAAGCCACAACATGTTGTGAAGCGGCGGTAAATTAGGTTAGGCTCCCATAGAGTAAATAATAACCATAAACAAAATTAATACTAAATAATTAAAATGAACAAGTTGGCGGTAGGCTAAATAAAACTTTAACAATACTTGTTGGACAAATGTCACCTTTGTCGTCCGTGACCACGGCCACTGAAAAACGGCCGAAACGACGGATAAACCAAAATCAAATAAATTACCTCGCTTAACAACTTAAAAACCGTTAAAACGTAGTTTTATTATATATACAAGTCGCGAAAACTTATTAATATTATGGTAATAGATATATTAATAAAATATATATATAAATATAAATATATAGATAAAAAGATTTTAGTTTTATTTTATTTTTTTTAAATCGGCTTTTCATCCGGGAATCACAATTCCAGGGGCCTTGCCATACCAATTCCCCTCCCCCCCCCTAGAGGTCTCGACCCACAGATTGAAAGACACTGTTCTAGGTAGAAGAAAATCATAGCATAGTCAAATTAAAATCACTCACCCGGTGTATAATTCACTCTGTGTTCCACGCTATTGTATTTATAAACTGTGAGGATAGAAGTGATATTTGTTAAAATATTTTATTTTTTTTTGCTTAATGCAAAGCCCAACAGGAAACTGTCTAAGGTTAGTACCACTTTCTTTTCTCCTCATCTATGTTCTTATCGCAAGGAAGAAGAATACTAAGAACAAGAATCGCCCAATAAAATAAAACATAACACCGGGAACATAAAAATAATTATCAATCCGGACAGTTTTACAGGAGGAAGAGAGAAAAAGACTTTATTTGAAAAAAACAGCGACGCAATTACATTGCTTACATGTTTCATGATGCAAAATGTATAAAAAATACATAGTTTTGAAAATTTCAGCAAACAAGGTTTCATTTTATTGCTGTAGTATCGTCCAAAATTAACTGTGGTACCCGCACTATACCGTACTCATCTTAGCATGAGCAAAAGTATAAACAAAGAGAACAGTGTATTCTGCTTCTCTTGACGCACACGCTTGTCGGGGATATTTTTTGTTCTTTTTTTGGGGATTTTATCCTTATTTTTCTTTAAGATGAAAAATGTACATTTTCGTCTCTATTCATATAAAACTATATATCTATATTTGGTGCCAATTATTATTATTATTATGGTGTTTCTCAAACTTTATTTTTATTTAATTAAATGTAGAGTGCTTACTGTTGTCATTTTTTTTTTGTTATAACAAAGGAAAATAATAAATAACTAAAAACGTAACAAATCGAGAAACTTTACAAAAACAACAAAAGTAACAAGAAATAAACGAAATTGTCCTGGAAACCGCACTGTCACGTCAACAAGCTAATCGACAATAAAGATGGCGGATATAACCCGACCGATGACAAAAGATACATTAAAATTTATTATGTTCACACTAACTATACTATATACTACTATACAAATTCGGTTGTGTTACAAAATATTGTTTTTTAAAAAGGTTTTTAAATACAAGCTTTTGAGATTCTGGATATCATGTAGCAGCAGAGTGCTAGCCAAGACAAGTAAAACGAGCCCAAACACGACGCGTCTATCTTGTTTAGTACAGGAGTTCCTATGGCCACCTTCCGACTCCATCATCAGATCAGCTCCATGGTACCATATTATTGCATTGTCACGCGGTATACATATGCGTGCAAAATTTCAGCTCAATCGGAAACCGGGAAGTTGGTCAAATTTAACTTGCAAGATTCCACCCGAACTTGCATACATACATACATCCATTGTAAGTTGATGCAAGATCCACCCGAACTTATATACATACATTAATTGCAAGTTAAATAAAAACTTGTAAAAAGGGGCCGACTTTGAGAATTGCATATTTTTTAAACGTTTTTTTGGCACGTAAACTTTCTAATTTATGTAAAATGATAAAAATATATAATACTAATAACAATCTTCATTGTCAAATTTACATTATGTTATTATGTTACCTACTGGTCAACACTGAACAATATTTCTATATATTTATCTGTACAGGTTATCAAATATATATTTTTTTATTTTATTAGATCGGGCTCCTGTGTCTTTGGTCAAGACATAGATTCTCATTATCTTTTTTTATTTTTTATCTTTTTATTTTTACTTAATGAAAAATTTACATTTTAATACTGCTTATATTTGTTTTCTATGGGTGAATAGGTATTACAAAGGTAGGTTGGGTAAGTGGAAGAATGGAGTGGTGTGATTGTATAAGTGGATAGATTGGATATTTATATGGATGGTTGGTAAGATGTAGGAATGTATGGAAAATAAATTAATTTAAAAAATATACGTTTCAGAAGGAGATAGCAAGACTGGGCGGCGGTGCCATGGCGGCAGTATGGGGCGGGGACCCCAACGGGATGACGTTGGACCTCTCGCTGGAGATGAACAAGCGCTTGCAAGCGGTGTTAGAGGATACGCTGCTGAAGAACATCACGCTAAAAGTAAGGGGCGATTCTCCTTGTTGAATTAATATTATTATTTCATATATGCTGAGTTTCATCTAAATCTGTTCTATAGGTTTTCCGTGAAAGCATTACAGGCGAACAGAAAAATATACTTTTGTCTCGGAAACTATCCCGTTTTACGGAGTAAAATTCTATGTTAATCCTCGGCACCGAAGACATATATGTACTGAGTTTCAGCCAAATCGGTCCAGTAGTTTTTACGTGACAGCGTAACAGACAGACAGTACTAGCCTAGTAAAGTTTTAGATTTGAAGATTGCGGAATGTGCACTCGGTGTTATTGATTCGACAATATAAAATAAAATTTCTCCGTTCAATATAATCAAACGGTAACTATGGTGAGGTGACTGCTTGTACTAGAGTTTGGTAAGACATGATTTTAAAATGTGTTTGTAAGAGTAACATAACATTTTGTACTGAACCAGTACAATGTACCACTTCAAATGAGGCTAAGAGATTTGTACGGTTTGTACCGTGGCAGTACATTTGAAGCGATGATGCCGATGAGGCTGTGAGCGTCATTCCCTCATTTTTCTCTTTCAAAACTTCTAGTTCGGAAATGTTAGTTGAGAATCGCATGTGATCGGCGTCGGTCACCTCATTTTACTGGCAGCCGTACATGACATGTTGTCACTCTTTGTCATGTGAATATCTGTAGAGGCGTAATTTTACTGTTGTCCTCGTACATTTGACGCTTGAGTAGTAGCGGGACAAAAATTTTGAAGTAGTACAAATGTAAATTTTGAGCGGTATCAGTACAAATCTATTTTGTACGGGACAAATGTACTGACTCACACGTGTACTTCTCATTACTAGTTGTTACTAGATAACAGTACGAAGGTTATGTATATAAAGAAAGAGAGAATAACTTTATTTGAATAAAATAGCGACGTAGTTACATTGTTTACACATTATTACACACAAAACATTATTTCAACTTTCACTCAGCATATTGTTGTGCCGGAGTGACATCCGACACAACGCTGATTTTCAGTGCAAAACCATGAAAATGGTAGAATGTATAGGACATCAACTTATCATTGTAACAACTTTTGTACTACATTCTGGCAAATAAAAATGATTATTATTATTAAACTTTCCTTTTGGCATAAGACCATAACGACCCGATTTTGTTAATATAAAAAAAGTAAATAATAATTAATAAAAGTAATTGTAATTATGTAATACATAATTATTATAAGAAATAAATAAACTTAATAAACTAACAAATAATATACCTTGTCACTTCAAAATAAGATAATATATAAGATGCTTGTTATGTTTTTATTAGCATGGAAAGTTTTTATGTTTTATGAAATAAATAATGTAATTATGACCTTTTTGGTTTAACTTGTATCTAATAGCAATATCTAACTTACAGTAATATATCATTCAATGATGTGAAATCAATAAAATGCATCGCCAATCTCTATATATATATATATATAAATCAATTGCTGTTCTTTAGTCTCGCTAAAACTCGAGAACAGCTGGACTGATTTGGATAATTCTGGTTTTGAATTATTTGTGGAAGTCCAGAGCAGGTCTAAAAGGTGAGTAAATATGAATAAAAAAATGCTTGGAATATAGTTAAAACAACAATTTCCCTTAAAAACTATTCGTGCCTGTCAAACATTTGATGTTCGTCCCGTCGTTTAGAAATCATTATTAAGTCGTTCAGAAATCAAATTAAATTTAAAAGTGAAATGATTTTAATTTTGAGTGTCAAACGTTTGGTGTTCGTCCTGTCGTTCAGAAATCAACGTTTTTTTATTTATTGATTCTGAGGCAGCACGAAGTTTGCCGGGTCAGCTAGTATATGTAATAAATATTAAATATGTGTGTTATTTTTAAATACGGGTAGTATATAATATAGATAATCTAACATCTAACTCATGCTTTTCGGCAAGGATTCGAACCCGCGTCCTTTGAATTTGGGACACGAAAAACGAAAGCTAACCACTGAGCTACCACGGCTTTTGGCTGTCGATTGTGGCGATTTGTTTATTTCCACTTTCTGTTTCTTTCAGGAAAACATCGACACCCTAGGAGCGGAAATATCGCGGCTAAAAGAACAGAAAAACGCAAGTAACGACTCGAAATAAAATTATCAATAAACATCATTATTTATGTGCATGGTAGAAGAATGGTGATAACGGCTCGGTGGGAATGTCTCGCCACAAGTCGTTCTTCCCTTGCGTTTTTATATTGCCAAACATCACGAAATTTTCAGACATCTTTCAAATTTGGTTTTTATTGTTCAGACGTTTCGGCCACTTTTCAGTGGCCATGATCACATAGAATAAATAATAACCATAAACAAAATTAAAACTAAATAATTAAAATGAACAAGTTGGCGGTAGGCTAGATAAAATTTTAACAATACTCATTGACACTTGACATCTTTTTTGTCCGTGATCACGGCAACTGAAAAGTACCTAGCCGAAATGTTGGAATAACAAAAATCAAATAAATTACCGCGCTTAAAACCGTTAAAAGGTAATAAAAAATTGATCCACAAAAAAACAATTCAAATCGTTCTGGTATTACTTAAAAAAAAAACGACTTCAAGAGTAACTAAAAAGCAAAGAATGTTTTCTGTAACAATGTAAAGTTCATGTCAAGTAAAATATAAAATACTTTATTTCAAATTCATTTATTCAATGCTTAATCCACATTTAAATAGTATATTATAATTCGGTAGTTGACAATTTTTTAACCGACTTTGAAAAAAGGAGGAGGTTCTCAATTCGTCGGGATCTATTTTTTTTTATGTATGTTCGCCGATTACTCCGTGATTTATGATCCGATTTACGTGATTCCTTTTTTGTTGGACGCGGAATAGCTGCCATGTGGTCCCCTAAAAATTTGACATAGTTTGGCCCAGTAGTTTTCATTTTACGAACATTTTTTTGTTCCCGGTTCTTGGGACCTATATTTTTTAAGAAGCGCGGCACCATTCGTAGGTCCACCCATACATAGCTAGACACTAAAAAGTAACAAATAAAAAATAAAAACTTCGTTTAAAAAAACCGACTTCAAAAACTAAAATGTATAAAATAACTTATTTCTAAAGCTATTATTATTAATATATATTATCTAAAACATCTTGTTAGGTTGTGGGCTTGCAGAGTGAAACAAGGTTTGATTGGTAAAGCACAGTGGAATTTATTCGGGGTTTTTATATTAATTTTTGAAAACACACTTTTTTACGGACACACACAGCGAGAGAGCGTACTACGGTAACTTTTTAACAATAAAAACATAGACTAAATATAGACTGACCATTGACAGTCTTTTACTTTTTAATATATATGGCATGGTTGCCAGATTAATATCAACACTCCCCCTTAATCTGTCAACCTCATGCCTTCACAACATAACACAAGTCTTATATTACTAAGACTCTTAGTAAAAACATCTGCCAACATATGTTCTGATGGTTTATATTCAATTTTAATTACACCGTGTTCAATAAGGTTCTTAACAAAGCAAAACCTAACACCTATATGCTTAGTGCGGTTACTAAACCTGTATCCACTGCTAGACAAAGCGCTTTGGTTATCATTAAACATTTTAATATTATCAACATATATACCAAGTTCCTGTAGCAACTCTTTAAAATAAATTGCATCCTTAGCAACTTCACACATGGATACAAATTCTGCCTCTGTAGTAGAGAGTGCAATACATCTTTGTTTGGTAGCAGCCCAATGAATAGGATTTCCACCTAAAGTAAACAGTATTCCACTATAAGATTTTCTATCCAAGTCATTAGCCCAATCTGCATCTACATGACAAACTAATTCAAAACTTGTATTACAATTGAATCTAAGTTTATAGTCTATAGTACCCTTTAAATATCTAAGAACTCTCTTTAAATGGTTCCAATGTACAGAATTATAACAAGTATTAAATTGACTCATAAAATTCACTGAATAGACAATATCAGGTCTACTGTTTATCGCAAGATATATTAACTTTCCAATCAACTCTTGATATGGTAAAGTATAATCAACTGTTTGAGATTTTTCTAATCTTAAGTTAGGTATAAGTGGTGTTTTACAACTTTTACACTGTGACATTTCAAATTTATTTAATAAACTTAATATGTATCCCTTTTGATCAATACTTATTCCTTTATTATCCCTTTCAAACCTGATTCCAAGGATATTTTTAATTAATCCCAGATCTTTAATATTGAAATTATCACTCAACATTTTACTAAGTTTTTCTTTCTCTAAAACACAATTAGTAAAAATTAAGAAATCATCTACATACAAGGTTATTATGACAATAATATCACCTTCAAATTTTGTAAATATACAAGGTTCATGTATGGACTGCTTGAAACCATAATCTGTTAACACTTTTACAACTAACTGATTCCAAACTATCGAGGATTGTTTCAGTCCATATATCGCTCTATTAAGTTAACACACTTTTGACTCATTTTCAGGTTTTATGAACAGTTCAGGCTGTTCCATGAAAATATTTTCTTTCAGCTTTCCATGCAGGAATGCAGTCTCAACATCATAATGGTAAATTTGTAATTTTTTATAAACTGCAATACTAAACATCAATCTTAGAGTAGAGTTTCTGACAACTGGAGAAAATGTTTCCATATAATCTATACCATACTCTTGGGTAAAGCCCATAGCAACTAACTTAGCCTTATATTTAATTTGTCCATCGGATAATTCCTTTACTTTGAATACCCATTTACAACGCACTATATTAATGTCACTTGGTCGATTTACAAGAGTCCATGTGTTATTTTTACACAAAGACTCAGTTTCCATCGCACTTTTCCACTTATCACAATCGTCTCTCATCATAGCCTCTTTAACAGAAATAGGATCACTTACCACTGCCATGTATGTAACATAGTCAGCAAAAAACTGTGTTTGCTTACGCACTCGGGTTGACCTCTGCGGGTACGCCCCAGCAGAAGCCTCTGCAACATCATTGCACCCTTGCATGGGCACAGCAGCAGGTACCTGAGCACAACTGGGTACAGGCAGCACAGGTTCCTCGTCACTGGCAGCACTACTAAACTCATCATCACTTTTTTGATTAACATCCTGTTCAGGTATACTTGAGCTTGAGCTGTCACACTCTTGTAGTACATCCAACATTGGTAAGCTATCTTTGCCATTCGTATTCTTCCATGACCAATATGTATTCTCAAAGAATTTCACATTTCTGCCTTTCACTATACTGTGTGAAACTGGATCCATCAATGTATATATAACCTTTGGATTCTTCATCATATCCAACCATGGCTTGCTCTTCGAGTCCCATTTACGCCTCAGCTGGTCTGGCACATGGTTATATGCAACACAGCCAAATACTCTGAGGTGACTCAGATCAACTTTTCTGTTTGACCACACCTGTTCAGGGGTTGTACCAGGTAGAGCTTTATGTGGAGAATCATTTTTCAGGTAACATGCTGTATTTACAGCTTCAGCCCACATTCTATCAGTGCAATTTCCTTGTTTCATCATACTTCTAGCCATTTCTGTGAGTGTTCTATTGACTCTTTCCGCTAGACCATTTTGTTCCGGGTTGTATGGTACTGTCTTTTCATGAATAACTCCCTTTGATTGAAAATAATTCTCTAAAGTCTTGTTTACATACTCTCTGCCATTATCACTTCTTATTTTCTTCACTTTTTTGCCAATTTCAGTTTCTACCCTATTGACAAAATTCATAATTGCATTTTTCACATCTTCTTTATTCTTGAAAAAGAAAACAAAAAAAAATCTAGAGTGATCATCAATCATAGTCATAAAATATCTAGCATGACTCGATGAGTTTTCTGGCATCGGCCCACATACATCACTATGTATAAGGTCGAGTAAACCTTCAGCTCTCTTAGGCATTTTTCTCTTTGGAAATGGTAAACGTGCCATTTTCCCTTCTACACAGGCCACACATGGTTCAGTATTCTCTTCTGAATATTTCATTCCAGTAGCCAATCCATCGGATAGTAATTTCAGACTAATTCTATTTATATGACCTAGTCTTCTGTGCCATAGATTCTTAACTTCTTTTTCAGTAGTTAACATAGCTGAATCAATACTTCTCAACTTAAAAAGACCACCTTCATTGTATCCTTCCAACATGACATCTCCTTTGATATGAAAGCCATCTCTGTTTAATATTTGACATTTGTTTTGTTGAAAAACAGCAATCAAACCTTTTGATACAATCTGATTCACTGACAATAAGTTTGTCTTCAGCGAAGGAACATGTAGAACATTTAAAATGTCATAGGTATATATTTTTGCAATACCAACTCCTTTGCATTCAATTTCATTGTTATCGGCAACTGTGACTGTTAAATCTTTCTGCTTATAGTGTTCAAGCCAGTCTCGACGACATGACATATGAGCCGTAGCTCCTGAATCCAATACCCACTCATCCCTTTTGTCTTCGCTCGCTGCAAGGCAAACATGAAGTGCATTTTGTTCTTTTTCTCTTTTATTTGGGCATTTATTTTGAAAATGTCCAATTTTCTTACAACGAAAGCACACAATATCTCGTAAAGGCTTTTTACTACCTTTTTTGGGTATGAAGAATGATTAAACAGATATACAATGCAAAAGTGGATGGATGCAGAAGTCGCGGAAGGCCACGACACACCTTCCATGATCAAATTGATCGTGTATTAGCAGAAGGTGATGTCAGGAGCCTTAAGAACAGACGAGCGTGCATGACAAGAGCTATGAATGTCAAAGAAGCAAGTGAGGTGTGTAAAAATAAGCCTGTATGGCGCTCTGTTGTTCGTGCCTACCCCGCAAGGGACCTGGCGTGAAGTTATGTATGTATGTTTTGGGTATGAACTTCTTTTTATAACCACTATATAATGCACTCTCTACTTTAGAATTTCTTTCTGTATTTTCTTGAAGTAGTTTTCCTTTCACTAAGTCACTGCTGATTTTTTGGTTTGTGCTCTCTAGCGCCATGACCATAGGATCATATTCTGATGTCAATCCACTGAGCATGATAACACCTACCAGCTCATCTTCAAGTGGAGCACCCATCTCCGCTAGTCTTTGTGAAGTTTTAACAATTTCACCAACATATTCATCCATACTACAACATTCAGACAGTCGGACGCCCAATATCCTTCTCATTAACGTTAGACGCTGTGAAAGCCCTCGATCGTCGAGTCTTTTCGAGATTTACCCAAGCTTCACGTGCTGTTTTAGATTCTTTAATGTAGGGGTATATACAGGGTTTGACCATAAGGCAAATCTTCGCTAAAGCCCTTTGATCTTGTCTTGACTGCTCACTGTCTTGTTTGGTACTTGTAGTAGACGATGTTGGCAGTTCAATGCAGCTCCAGAGGTTATCGTGAATGAGAGCCATCTTCATTCCAAACTTCCAATTTGCATAATTGGACCTCCCTTCTAGCTTTTCGAACGCCAATTGTGTGTGTTCCCCCATTATTGTCACTATTTAAACGATAATATGCAAATATCTGTATAATTTGCATTAAAACACACATAAAACTTTACTGTAAAGTTCTCAGAGCAACCGAACAAACGCGTCTCTTTTATCAAGCTAAGTCGAAGTACATGCCATCGCGTCATCGGCGGCCAATCAGAACGCGTTATTATGTCGTGATACTTTGAGCCGGCCAATCGCGTGGTAGCATCGAACACGTGAGTCTCGCGATAGGCAATACCTTGTACCCGGTATTTTAACCTCACTTTGTTCACTTCGGCAAGTCCACTTTTCCAAAACCACTATTTGTACGAAATACGTAACTCTGGGCCCATAACCTGTTAGGTTGTGGGCTTGCAGAGTGAAACAAGGTTTGATTGGTAAAGCACAGTGGAATTTATTCGTGGTTTTTATATAAATTTTTGAAAACACACTTTTTTACGGACACAGCGAGAGAGCGTACTACGGTAACTTTTTAACAATAAAAACATAGACTAAATATAGACTGACCATTGACAGTCTTTTACTTTTTAATATATATGGCATGGTTGCCAGATTAATATGAACACATCTTGAAGTCGGTGCAAAGTAAAACATAAAAATTACTATATTTTGAAAATTACTAAGCACCGACTTTAAGATGTTTTAGATAATATATATTAATAATAATAGCTTTAGAAATAAGTTATTTTATACATTTTAGTTTTTTTAGTTTTTGAAGTCGGTTTTTTTAAACGAAGTTTTTATTTTTTTATTGCAGGAGCTCAGCAGACAGGCAGACGGCCCACTTGATGGAAAGCGGTTACCATCGCCTATGGACGTTTGCAACAACAAGGGTGCTACAAATGCACTGCTGCTCTCTTAAGGGAGACTGGAACCTGGTCACTAATGCCGGAACACAACTCAAGGTTTTTAAGGCGGCGTACTCAAGACCAAGGGTGGTAGCCATCCAATCGGGTAAATACCCTACCACCTGGCTGTGGATTGTTTTGCCGCCTCTTACGAATTACATTATTAAGTGTAGTAATTTTTATGTTTCACTTGACAGCGACTTCAAGATATTGTTACTCATTAAGTCGTTTTCTTTTTTGCTATTTTTTATTATTTATTTAATGGGCATTTTTCGTTCCATATCTTCTTCCATGATGTTGTGTAAGATAAAAATAAATTAATTGAATTGAAGCTAATTAATATTTAAAATGTAATTCAATTGTAAATTATTGCATGTTAATTTATTCGATAGTAAATAACTTACATACATATCATCACGCCTACTTCATAGGCAGAGACGATGAATCAGCTTTACTTCCTACGATCTTTCTATCTATCTTTGTATGTCATAGTCATTTCCGATTTTCTTCAATCAGCCTTATTACAACCACTCTTCAACTTGTAAGGTTTGGTGGATTGACGATGATAGCGATGCAACGAATATTCGGCTAATATTTGGTAAATCAAATCCCGCCACTTTTTTAACTATTCGGTACTCGGCCAGATACTGCGTACTATTCGACCGAATACCAAAAAGTGATAGTTAAAATATAGTTTTGTGTTCCTATCATTCGCGAGAACGTAAGAAAACACTTCACAAACTATTCCTTCAATACTAACCTGCTAGTCGCGAATTGCACATACCGTAAAATGGGGGGAATCGGGACACTTTTTAAGTTCGACATTGATTTTTATCGTTTTTTTTTGTAGTTATAGTAATAAAACGGAGATCATAATAGTTCCGGTAGTTTAAATTTTCATTTCTAATGCATTAAGATATAGTTTATTAAAGAATAATCATAAAAAGTTACAAAAACTCATTTGTCCCTATTCACCCAGGTGTTGGGGTGAATCGGGTCGCTTAAGGGGTTAATAGAGTTTTTCGCTGACACTTTCATACTATAGGCAGGTACCTACAATACAAATTTCACACAACTTTGACCCAATGTTTTGAAGTACGTTTTAAAAAAAAATACTTATGACAGGATGACTGAGTGTTGCCGGATTATAGAAAAAATATTGCAAGCTTCAAATTTAAATCCTGCCACAAAGTGTAACACGTAACATAAATGTGTATATAAGGTCGCAAATAAAACTTGAGGTTTGTCCCAATTCACCCCCTAGACCCTATTCCCCCCATTTTAAGGTACATATCTCACGCGGAATATCCGGTAGCCGAAGATTCGGCGCTTCGGGCGAGAATGTGGCCGAATACCAAATATTCGGCTAAACCGCTATTCGTGGCATCTCTAGATGTGACCACCAAAAAGATCTTCAAGAACTGAAATTAATTTAATTAAGAACTGGCTTAAAGGTCTAGTTGCCAAGCCATAAATATAAAAAAAGATCTTCAAGACTAAATCGTGACTATAAATCTTTTGGTCAATAAAATGTATTTGTTTTATCTTATATTAATATATAGAGCTGAAGAGTTTGTTTGTTTGTTTGATTGAACGCGCTAATCTCAAGAACCACTGGTCTGATTTGAAAGATTCTTTCAGTGTTAGATAGCCCATTTATCGAGGAAGGCTATAGGCTATATATCATCACGCTAAGACCAATAGGAACGAAGCACCAATGAAGAAAGTTTCAAAATTGCGGGGGTTTTGAAGAAAATTCCACGCGGACGACGTCGCGGGCACAGCTCGTATTAAAATAAAATTAAACTTTATATATTGTCTCTTAAGTTCTTTGAGCGGGAAAGCGATTATTTCACTTCAGATCCCATTTCACAGGTGTACGCAAAGTTATTTGCTATCGTTAAATTAAAAATTGATATCATTCCAATTTTTATTTTAAATTGTAAAAGCATAGAATAGAAAATAATAGAATTTTTAAAATTGGACAATCTTACATATGTAACTGGATGGCGCTACGGGTTTTTCTTCTCTTGGTTTTTCACCCTTTATTATACAAATTGTCCTTGATTTCTTCTATTGTTAAACCTTTCATTTGTTTAAAATACATATAAATAAAGACCAAAAACGTTTAATCTGTACAATTTCATTTTTAAAATAAAAACAGTGTAAACTCTATATAACGACACCGAAGGTGCTGTGTATTTATGGCGTTATAGAGAGTTATCGTTAAATGGAGTATGTTATTTTTGTTTGACGTGTTTCAGTAATTTTGTGGTTTTTTTTAATTGATTTTATTCATATCTTGCGATATTGAGGCATCTTGGTGATTATAGGACGTAGTAAAAAATTTCGGTATGCATGATGCTGACAGTCGAGTTTATTACGGGCTAGAATAGTAAAGCGATAAGAGAACGTACATAGTTGCGCAGTTTTTACTAATTTTGGCAACTTAAAAGGTACTTTTAATTACTTAATCGTTGTCGGGATTGAGAGTGGGTTTTATAGTGTATAGAGTGTATCATTGTATGGGAAACAAGCTAAACCAACCAAAGCCAAGTGATTTTGACGCTTAAGGGAGTTTGTCGTTACATTGAGTTTACACTGTATATTCATTTTCATTTACCCTAAATGAGTCAAACATCGAAAATCTAAATTCCTTTAGTTTTCAAGTCATCGACTTGCGGTTTTTAAAATACGTTTGAAGGTATAAAATAATAAATAAAGGTAAAATGTTTGAAAGCGAGTAAAAGAGACATAGCGCCATCTAGTTGATGCCATATTTAGGAGTTTTAAGACTTACTTTTTTTACTGTGCTATTATCGTTTTTAATATTCATCCATGATTGCCGTGTGTCTGCAACCTTACTTAATCATTCGTTTACCTTATTACTGAGGGTCTGAAGTGGTCGCGTTTGGAGATGAATCGCTTAGTGACACTGACCAGTGTCTGAATTCTACATATACTGGTAGTTTTTAAACAAAGCGTCAAGTTACAGTTTATGTTGATACAGTCGAAACCGGATATAATGACATTGAACGGACCGTATATTTCGGACGTTATGTCCGATAGTTGTTATAAGCAATATACACAAGTACATAGTCATATGTCTGTTTGTAGTGTGGGGATAGGTTATATAGGTATAGTTTTGAAATCAACCTGTAATTCACACGGTCAACTGTCGCACTGAATAAGTCGTAAAACATGCAAGGACAGGGTAGGAGAATAATAATCCTACTTAGGCTTAATAATAAGCCTATGGCAAAATATTCCTTCATATTATTAGTATAAAGGTGATAATTGTTCGTAATGTTTTGTTTTGCTGGAATAGGTAAACGGTTGGTCGTTATAACCGACGAATATCGATAGTTTCGTCGTATTAAGCGATATGTCGCTTTATCCGATTTCGTTATAGGCGGTATGTGTACTTATCAGTTTATATAGAGATTCGGCCGGGACCTTGCCATTTGGTTGTTATAACCGATCTGTCGTTATATTCAGTTTCGACTGTACTTGTTATTGGTGGCAGTTGCTTCTTTCAAAATGAAACTCAATACAGACTAGACTGTATGATTATTATTATTTATTTATTTTTATTTGGACAAAAAAACAGTATTGTACAGAATTTACTACTTATTATGAAACTTATACATAAATATTTTAAATTGATACAATACCAACATCATTTGCCACATATTAAATAATTTAAATTATATTAGCTACCGTAATTAAGTTATACATAGAAGAAGCACTTATTGGCGCTATTACGAATGAGCAAGTAAGTGCGCGAGAGAGCCGAGCCAGTGTTGTGAGAGCCCTATATACCGCGTTCCGTCCGACGCCTAGCTGCTAACTGTGCGAGCTATGGGCGTCGGCGGTATGCGGGGCACGGAGGGTAGGTGTGCTCCGGCGGGCGGGTCAGGGGGGTGCTCTCTGTCCGCAACACTTGTCATATTCATCATACGAATCGGCGAAAACGACCTCTTCAGGCCAGATCCTGGTTATAATAATACGACTTGAAGTGTATACAAGTCTTGTCAGTATTCTATCAGTAAGGATCAGACGAATAAAAGTATAGACGGAACCTAAGTGAACAAAAGCGTTAAACAAATGAAGTAAAGCATTTATTATAAACGTGTGTGCGTAGACTTAATATATGTGGGTCAAACACAAAAAAGTTATACATGTCCACAGGGGAAGACTGCAAATGTTGGAACCAATATGTTTATATTTTGACGGCCTTTGTGGTAGAGTGGGCTATATGCAGGCCTACCTCACTGCAAAGCAGGGCTCCGGGTTCGATTCCTGGTTTTGTATATTTCGGAAAAAGAATTTACTCCGTTATTTACTATGGTCTGGGTGACTGGGATCGGCCCCAGTGTAGTCCGATTTACATTACCCATAACATAAGCGTAACTATTTATTTAAAAAAATATGTTTTATTCACAAACATGGATAAATTGGTTAATTTTTACATGTTTCTATAATTAAAAAGTTTATTTTTTGTTATTGGATTATTTTTCAACGTCACCAAATTGAGGTATTCAGTATCCGAACAGTGTACAGTAGGAGACATTTCGGTTTAAACGAGACCAATAAAAAAGTAATTAATTTGTTAAAATACAAAACACTGTCAAATCTAACATACCCACAACATAATCTCATAACAAATAATGTACATATGGAATTTATGTAACTTGAACACTTTATCTTCCGTTTTTGTGTTTGGCCCATGTGGTTAATAGTATTGTATTCACAACTCCACCTTTACGTATACAAATTCAATTATTTAATATTGTTACATGCCAATAAAAAGTAAATGCACATCTGCCTCTCCCGCAATTGAACTTCTTTTGTTTACTTCGTGTTTAAAAATTGTAATTACGAAAAACATTATATTGTTATTGTACTTGTTTTATGGCAGTCATTAGGCAGGTGTGTCGAACTAATTCTTGGAAATTATTGTTTTGCGTCGAGGCATATTGTATTTGTACAGAATAAAAGGAATGCCCGAACGGAGGGGTGAGTCAAGCGACGATTACGATAATTTAGACACGTAGTTCTAATAAATTCTATAGTAATTTCAACGGCATATTGATTCGAGCACTCGTAACAATATTAAGTTGCCGTAATGCACTGTAGTGTGATCGGCTTCCTTTAGCCAGCTTCACTGTGAGAGTTCGGGGTTCCTTCTACCTACTTTATTCGTCTGAGCGGGAAAGTAATACAATGGAAAGTATTATTATAATGTTGTGTATACCGCCTCAATATCAGTATAGAAAACATATTTTTTTTATTATATTATTTTTCTAAGTTTTCGTGACTATTGAACAAAATCAAATAATAAAGTAGCGGGCAGTGAATTCAACTGAAGTATTTTTTATCATCATTATTACAAGACTTACAGTTTTACACAATAAATAATCCCTCCCGATGGAATTGCGCAATAGACCAATGTTAGTAGCGCGCGACAGTACGAAACGTGTAAGCGGAACAGAGCTAAGAATTCATGGCAAGCAACACTGCCAAATCCGCTTGCAAGTAAAGTTCGATATATATATGATCTACATGTCGGAAATCGGTCGGCACTTTTCTGCGCAAACGAAAATTGCCGATCGGAATTCTAAGCTTCGAAAATATGGACGTTACGTTACGTTAAAAATCAAATAAAAACCGTTGACGTTATTTAAATTAACAATAACAATGAACAGAATTAATTTTGTATAGATGTTAAAGTATTTAAATCGTCACCGCACTCAGAACCAAATAATGACCATTTAAACAATGTATCTGACATATATTTGGTTTTATCGTTGTAATGTGTATATTATTATGGAAGAAGAATATTAAGAATGACACTTGATTAACCTCTTAAAGGTACAAAGTTAATAATATTTTTGTCCTGCCATCAAAATTGCCGCGCCAAAACCAAGAGAATTATATCGTCTCTTTTATTCTAATACAAATTCTAGGTAGTCAGAGGGAGACAGCATCAGTTCAACGTTCGTTTCAATTGTCTGTATTTGAGCACAAATATGTGGTGCTTCCCAATTAGCCGCGTGTGACACTCGAGAACAAAGGAGAATTCCCATTTTGGGTCTCTTCTAAATGTGGACGTGCCTTAACCAAATACTTTTCTAAAATCTTAATACTTTTTTTTATATATTGACAGTTTAATTATAGCCTATTTTTCGTCCGAGCATAAAAATGCAATTAAATAAACCTTTAATTGTTTTCCCTTATACATTATCAAACAGCTACGGTCCACAGTGAAAAAAAGTTGCCAGTAAGTGTAAGGTAATATATAATGTATACCATTATTAAAAATTAATTCGAAAAATCGAGTACAAAATTAATTATATACGTACTTACATACTGTTACTGTTATACATGGCTATCAGAATAAGTTCGTGTTATTTTGATGTATTAAGTATCGCAATCATGCCATACACCGGAATTCTGATGGCTTGTTGAAAGGCAACAATTTATTAACCAGTTCCTATTTTCCACAAAAACATTCAATTATTGCTAAAAAACAGTAACTTTTGGTGGTTCCGTCTTAAAAGTTCTTAAAATCTACTTTTGACTTGAGGGCGTCACTAATCATTCTGCTCTGTCTTAATGTTCCGGCATTAGTAGTCAGCTTCCAGTCGCCTCTTCATGACCGACTGTTTCTTTCTGTTGCAAATGTCCATAGGTGACGATAATCGCTTTCCATCAGGCTGTCAGCATCTCTAAAATGTATCCATTAATAACGACAGCCCGGATGTCATGTTACTTTTGACACAATAATTTCATAAAATTGGGGAAATTTCCATTTGAAGAAATTTGGAGACCCTGGCACAAAACTAACTTAGTTAACTAAATGATAGCAGCTAGTCCAGTGATAACAATAGAGGTTTTTATAATAGAGCATTTAGCGAATAGTGAAACTAACTATCGAACCAAATATTTTAGTACTTGGTCCTTCTTAATATTGTTCTTCAACATTTGAAACAAATCAGCTGTGCAATTTCAAAACATAGCAACTGAGATTGTTTTTAACCGACTTCAAAAATAGGATGTTCTCAATTCTTTGTGTATTTTTTTTATGTTTGTTTAGTCATAACTTGTTTGTTTCTGAACCGATTTTGATGATTCTTTAGAAGTGTTTCATATAAATTTACTCAAAAAGGAAAAATATAAAAAAACCAGCAAAAAGGAAACCGACTTCAATATAATTAGAAAACAAATAATACGTTTTGTACAATATCTTGGGAGTCGGTACCTAGTAAAACATAAAAAAACAACAACATAATATTGAAGAATATATTAATTTTATGTTTTACTTCGCATCGACTTAAAGATGTAGAAAATAATTATTTCTTGTTTATAAGTTTTTTTTATTGCATGACTTCCGCATACAGGCAGACGGCCCACTGGTGGAAAGCGGTTACCATCGTCTATGGGCATTTGAAACACCAAAGGTGCTACAAATGCACTGCTGTCTATAGGGAGACTGAAACCTGCTCATTACTGCCGGAACACAACTCAAGGTTGTTATGGCGGCATACTCTAGACCAGGGGTGGTAGCCATTCAGTCGGGCGAATGCCCTACCACCTGGCTTTGGGTTGTTTTGTAGCCTCTTACGACAGGCCGCCACAACGCAGGAAATTGTATTATTTCTCCGTTCCTGCAAACAAACAACAAAACAACCCACAGCCAGGTGGTAGGGCATTTGCCCGGCTGCATGGCTACCACCCTTGGTCTAACGTATGTCGCCATAGCAACCTCGAGTTGTGTTCCGGCATTAGTGACCAGGTTCCACTCTCCCTTAAGAGAGCAGCAGCGCATTTGTAGCACCTTTGATGTTGCAAATGTCCATAGGCGATGGTGACCGCTTTCCATCACGTGGGCCATCTGCCAGTCTGCTGAACTCCTGCAATAAAAAAAATATATTATTGCCTTTAATACGTTTAATAAATAGTTTTGAAATGCCATGTTGTTGAAGTTGACTTTTTGTGCTGTGTTGTAAAATTTATTTTCGAGCACTTGCTAGATGTTGAATTTACACAGCGGAAATGTATTTTAAAATTAAGAGATTATACCAATAATTAATTGATAAATGTATAAATATTGTTGTGAAGTGTGAATTTTAATGTCCACGGACAGGTTATGTTATTACAAAATATATTTTGAGCATTTTTATCATGTTTCATTTTTCTCTATTGTAAAAATGTTTAAGTTTCAGTCCGCAGACTAATAGCAAAAGCCTAACCCATAAATTCTTCAGTTTTTCAAAAGTGTCCCAAAAAGTCCGGCTCGAAGGACCAATGTTTGGGACGCTACTTGGTAAGAATATAAACATGATATTTTTGGTTACGTATTTATTTCACGATAAGCTGTGCTGCAGTAAGTCGTGGTAGCGTAATGACTAGAACACGCGTCTCAAACTCCAAGGGCGCGGGTTTGATCCTGGCTGGAACGCACGCACCACTTAGTCAGTTTTCTGATCTAATGTGCATATTGTTACAATTATGTTGAAATTAAAAATAGTCTTCTTCATCTATGTTTTATTGAAGAGTTATTTTGTAAAGACAGGTAACAAAGGTTGCTTAGATACTATGAAAAATATTTAAATATAAAAGAACAAATATTACAAGCCAGTGTTACAATTACCACGTGCTAACAACGGTGAAGGAAAACATCGTGATGTAACCTGCACATCGAGATAACCGATGTGTCAAACCTGCCAAGCCGCCTTAGACAAGTGTGGCGGGTGTACTGTCCGTCCCTCCAATAATGGGAGGCCCGAGCCCTAGCACAGGGCTGTAGCTAGAGTTGAATTTGAGGTAGGGCAGCGTTGATTAACAGGTAGGGTGGAAATAAAAAAACAAGTGTATCGATTTTTGACTAAGACACTCTTTACCTATTACCTATCACTATTTACGTACACTTCACTTAACCAAACTACAAACAATCATAATCAATCTCTAGATTTTTTAACTCAAACTATGAACAAACAATTTAATAATAATAATTTATCTTAGTTTTTGGTATTTTTAAGGTAGGGCATTGCCCCACAATGCCCCCCCTAGCTACGGCCGTGCCCCAACAGTGAGACATTTATGGGCTTATATAAGTTATGCAAAAGAAAGAAAGATGGTGATTTTAAGTACTGGGCGTTATAATAATTGCACGAATAAATTGAAATATGTCGACCTATGAATAGGTGTTACTCTGCAAGAATTCTCTGTTACGGTGCCACAGTACATTCAAACCGTAAAAACTATTTGTTATAGAATTTCAGGAAGGTATTGAATCTAGAGACACTTGGACGCAACATAGGTTAATAAAAAGTCAATTAATGCTAGTGGTCGAAATTCGACCATAATTAATTTAAATTATAAGTTTGAACAATATCAAGGTTCTGTTGTCAAATACTAACTTTATAATCACAGATTTCGCCAAGGCTACACTGTTCATTTGACTTGAACAATAAACAAAAGTATATATGCGTGTGTGTGTCAAATAAATGGTAGTGTGTGTATTATTGTGTATTTTAAAAAAATATTGTCCTCCGTACGCGCAATTTTCGTAAAAGGGGTACAAAGTTGTTGCTTCACGTATTAGGTAATATAATTATGATGCAGTGACTATTAAGGAACACGTGGTTTTGCTTTGCACGGCCACACATAGAGGGCCGAATCGAAATTCGAAAGCCGAATAGATTTCAAATTACATTTCATTTCAAAATTAAATAAAGTTAAATAATTTTACAAAATGACATTATTACACGCAATTTTGAAGAAAGTTCAGTCCAATGAATCGGTTGCAAGGAAATATCCATCACCACCACCAGAGATCGATAAAACTGCAATTAAATCTCGAAAAAAGAAACATACATACAAAGTAAGCCTTCTTCTTGTTATGGCTTCTATATCTTCACAGTTGGACAATCGTAGGCCTCCCCAAGTCCACACCACACATTCTCCGCCTTGCCATTTCAACGTGCTAATGTAATGGGCTATGTCAGTTACTTTGGTTCTCTTACAGATATCTTCATTTCGAATTCTCATCTTACTATCCACTAATTGGCCTTGAAGTGGAATAATCTAATTTTTTATTGGGAAACTGGCAAACAGGCAAGCGGCTGAGCCCATGAAAAGTAATTACCGACATTTATAGATATTTGCAATACTACGGACGAAGCCAACGTGTTTCCAGCCTTTAGGGTTGGGTGGGGGGATGTGATAGCTGTGTCGCCTCGGCTAGAGCCCACGTCAGGGTACCACCATTGTGACACGGGTGACGAGGATACGGCGCTGCACACACTCCAGGAGTATCCAATCTCTTCCCGTGGTGCGCGTTACAAACCGCCCCACGTCCGGACTAGACCTAGACGATGCCGGTGGACAAAAGACGTCCCTCGGCAATTGAAGGCCTGTGCGTGAGGCCCAAGACATGCCAGGGCACGCGGAGAGAAAGAAATGTTATTGCCACACCACGATCGGGGATACCCACTAAAATCCTTCGGTGTTCCGTTCTTAGCCCTTGTGCCAAGGCCACGGGTATATTCCACGAAGCCCTGACAAGCGCCGGCCCGAAGGCGTCTTCCACTGCCGGGAGAACCAAGCCCCCAGAGACTTCATTCTCTCTTTGGCGTGGGGTGCTTTGTAACGCGCCCTACGGGAGGAGAGGTCACCGCATGCGGAACGACGACTCATCTCGACGATATTAACGGCGAGTGGGGAACCCTTCCCCTCTTTTTACATTCCTACATGAATTTTGCTTCATTATCTGTGATATGGTTCTTTCAGTACGCCCATGTAAAAGCAGTCGTAGATACTTCCCCTCCAGGGTTTAACCCACTGTTTCAATACCGCAACTTGCAAGAATGGAGTGGAACCATGCGGGATCTCATCTCTGAGAACATGAAACTTGTCACGATAATCAAGAGGCAACATTTCTTGACAGTAGGTCTATGCCTGTAATTTAACGTATTATCATGGAAGAAGAGTACTAAAGAATGAACATCGCCCAGTTCTTTTCAATTTCGTATATTTCATGAATCTCATGAATGAATGAGCTAAAACCTTGGACAATTGTTTTCTGGTATTTCCCTGTATAAACAAGTCGAGCCCTTATCGCCATTTTATGGTAGGCGACATTTGCACCTAAGTATATTTTCTCTTGTACAGGTGTTTCAAACTATTATTAAACAAAATAATAGTTCGAAACACCTGTAGAAGCAAAAATGTACTTAGGTGTTTGCACCTTGTCGTTACCATAAAATGGCAGTAAAGGCTCGAAGTGGTCACCATCGCATATGGATATTTGCAATAAGAGAGCCGATGCGTTGCCTACGTTAAATTTATGTTTGTGCCCTTTTTGAAGAGTGCTTTATTGTAGCGGTCAGAGAAACCTGCTCGCGAAAGTTCATTCCATAGCTGCTCACGTATAGTTATATGTAGTAGCGTGCGCCAAGTCAGCGGATGACTTCCAGGTGTAGAGGAAGTGTGTATGAACTCCTAGTCACCGGGAAGTGGTCCGTGTTAGAGTTTGTATAGCAAAACTCTTTATAGGAGAAAAAACTCCTCCTTAGGTAAAAAGAATAACCTTTCACATCTTTGAAAGAATAATTACAAAATGATCAGTTCTTAAAAATACTTTATGCCATGTAAAACATCTAAGGTACAATTAAACACATATTATTCAATTTATCCCTTTATTACTTTTACTTTGATAGTGCGATGGTAAAAACATCACACACAGTCGTTATGGTCGTGATGGAATCATCACTAATGACGTTATTATTTTCGATCACATAGCGCTCACAACGACCCATATTAAGAGGCGTTGACCATAGAGCATTATTCCTCTCTATCGATTGACATTTGAAAAGGTGAGATTTCGAAATTAACCAATGACATTTGTGTACTTCGTCGTCAATGACATAAACGCTCCATGCGTTCCACTTGTGTTTATGATTGTAAAGCCCGCAGACAAGACAGTGTACGAATCGTGTACGCGTAATACATAGCAAGCATCACAGCCGTTTCCGTTTGCGAAAATTCAATATAGATAATTCACACGTCGGAAAACTGCCGATCGGAATTTTATGTTGTATAAAACTGAACGAGTTTCGTTTTTCAGTAGGACTTTCACTCTTTTAGTTACTTCTTCATAATTAATACGGAATGTCTCAAAGAAATAGAATGTATTTCCAGGGTCGTGTTGACAGTAGCTGGCCAGATTATCCCAAAAGTTGCCACCAATATTTTGAGAATAGAGATTATTTTTACAAGCGGATCAGAGCTGCTAATCAATATTTGTATAATAGAATCTGCAACGTGGTAATTAATTATTCTATCTCTAGATCTGTTCTTCATTAAATAAATATATAAAATTCTATTAATCAATAATATCAAAATACACTTTAATCTTTGTTTTAATTCAAGTCGGGGTAGCGTTTGAATCCTGGGCGGAACGCATGCACCACTTAAGCAGTTTCCTGACCTAATGTGCATATTGTTAGAATCACCACTAGCTAACGACGGCGAAGGAAAACATCGTGATGACACCTGCACATCAAGATAACCGATGTGTAAAACCTGGCTAGCCGCCTTGGACAAACGTGGCGGTTTTACTGTCCGTTCCCCTATAGTATGGTCTCCAAGCGTTTCCCCGACGTTTATAAGGTATTATTAAATTAATTACTCAAAACAAAAACTTGCTAGCTATATTGTTCCGTAATCTGAGAGCGACATCATTTGATTTACTAGTGTTTAAAAAAGGTAGAACAATGGATAGCAAGATCTCACGCCATTAATGTATAGCCGTAGACTGCGTGAACAAAGCGTCAAATATCCGTGTCTGTCATGACTTTATCCATGCAGGAACGGAGAAAGAATACAATTTCCTGCGGTGGGGCGGCCTGTCGTGAGAGGCGTCAAAACAACCCACAGCCAGGTGGTAGGGCATTTACCCGACTGGATGGCTAACACCCCTGGTGTAAAGTATGTCCCCATACAACCTTGACTTGTGTTCCGGCATTAGTGATCAGGTACAAGTCTCCCTCAAGAGAGCAGCAGCGCATTTGCAACACCTTTGGTGTTCCAAATGTCCATAGGCGATGGTAACCGCTATCCATCAAGTGGGCCGTCTGCCTGTCTGCTGAACGCCTGCAATAAAAAATAAAAAAGTGAAGCACTTTTTTAAAACTTGTATGCGTAAACCATGTATTATATACGTGGTTTGCGTCTGTGTGGTTAATTGATTCCACCTATAACTAATAGTTCTCTTAAAGCACTTCGGCGCAATCGACCTTCTTTAGCCGGCTACACTCTGACAGCTCAGGCTAGGTTTATTTATTTTGTTCGCTTAAAAGCAAGGTATAGTACCCATTTACAAAAGACACATTGAATGATTCGATACAGAAACCAAAAGTTCCAACAACAGTTTCCCTCCGTCGCGACTGGCGCCAGAATCGCAATGAAATACTTGAGAGAGCTCGGTGTAAATTCGTTTTATTTCATCCAGTACCATCTGAAGATATAGAGGATATTCAGTTCAAAGCACCGCCGGGAATAAAACGACCAAGGTACCTCATTTATTTGTAAATGTAAACTGACGGACTCATAAACTGCATCAAAGTTCAGGATTACTTTGAAATGATTTTTTTAAATAAGTATGCAAACTTTTTAGATTAAATTATATAAATATGGAGAGACTGGCTCTTAATCTAAAAAAAAGGAAAATTTAAAAATAGAACTGCAGTAAAACAAATGAATATAGCCGGGAAAAGAAAATTTACTCGTAGTATCAGATTTGCGTGTTATTTGTAGTAAAGTTTTAAATTGATTCTCATTGATTTTTTATTCTTTTGTCAATTGAATTATTGTTACCAGCAGAATTGTTGGGTTAGTTTTTTAACTCATCGAGAGTTTTTGAACCATAATATGGATACTTCGTCCGAACAAGCGGCTCAAATTGTAGCATTGGTGAGGGAGGGCTTGGATCAACGAACGATTGGTAGAAATTTAAATTTAAACCAGTCTACGGTTTCTAGAATATACAGAAGGTTTGTGGAGACAGGTTCTTACAGAAGGAGACGTGGTACAGGCAGGACTCGAGCAAACACCGGTCGTGATGACCGATTTATTGTTACAACTTCCCTGCGAAATCGTTTCCTCACGTCTGTTAACATCAAAACAGAGCGTAATGAAGTGCGTGGAGTAAACGTGAGTGCACGAACAATAAGAAGAAGGTTAAAGGAAACGGATATCACCCCTTTTAGACCAGCAAATGGTCCAAAGTTGTCTGTAGCTCACAGACAAGCTCGCTTAAGATTTGCGCGTGATCACCTGAATTGGACAGAAGAGCAATGGACCTCCGTATTGTTCACGGACGAGTGTAGGACATGTTTATATGGTGCAGATGGTCGCAGAAGAGTCTATCGTCGACGTGGGGAGCGATATGATCAAAGTTGCATTGAGGAGGTGTTCCTTTTGGAGGCGGTTCGTGTATGGTCTGGGGTGGCATATCGATGAACGGGCGAACAGAACTTGTGTTCATAGACATGGTCCGTCAAAACGGTAATAGAGGGGGTTTGACTGCACATCGCTGCATAACAGAGATCTTAGAAGATCACGTGGTGCCTTACATGGGATTCATAGACGAAAATTTTACTTTAATGCAGGATAATGCCCGGCCGCACGCTGCTACACAAGTTCGACAATATTGCGAAGAGGTTGGGATACGTACAATGAATTGGCCAGCACGCAGCCCGGATCTTAATCCCATTGAGCATGTTTGGGACAATTTAAAAAGAGCTGTATATGCGAGAAACCCTTTGCCCACGACAGTGGCAGCACTAAGAACAGCACTTTCAGAAGAATGGGACAATATTCCGCAAGATCTTTTAATAACCCTAATAAAATCTATGCGGAACCGATTAGAATCCGTAATAAGGGCACGTGGAGGTAATACACCTTATTAAAACATAAATAAACCCTTGCATAAAGTTTGTGTCTATTGTTAAAACCAATTTTTTTAATTAAACCAATTTTCCTTAAATTTCTGTTTTTTCTTCAAAAAAAGTCTTAAGGTCCTTTCCAGTACACAAACTTAAACTTAAGAATATGACCCTACGCTGTTTTAAAGTTCACGAACCAATCTAGAGGTTTCAATTTAAATCTGTATAGAAAGTTTGCATACTTGGTTAAAATATTTATTTCAAAGTCGTCTATTACTTTGATGTAGTTTAAGAATCCGTCAGTGTATAAAGTTGGCCTTCTCATGACTCAAAAGTCGTAAAACATGGGGCTATGTAATATTTGTCTATACATCTGGGGACTATATCAGACATATCAGGTTTTGTGATCAAACATCATGGAGAGTATCTATTTTTAATTTAGAAGGATATTAATTAGGAACCATTGTACGTGTCCCGAAAGAAGTCCCGCGCGAAAAATTGAACTAGTTATAATAAATCAATCCAACCACGTTGTTACGTTGTTTATATCTTTTTTTTATTTTTTATTTATACTGCCGCACCCAGTCTGCGAGACTGCTTTCGTGAGACATTTGTCAGTTCTAAGTTATAGCTCGTTCGAAACAATAGAAACCCCAAGATATTTTTGTCTCACTTACGCTCATGTATAACGTATTACTACATAAGAGTAAGAGAGTTCTTACTCAGCCTTTATTTTAGCGCGGTTTCTATAGTCTAGCTATTCTTGCTTTTAGATGTATTATAGTATTGTATATATATAATTGATATATATTTTAGATTTTATTACATTATCCATTTTAGAATATATCTGACCTTACGCTTCCGGCACGGTGCTGTATTAGGTGACCTTCCCGTGGAACTGTTTACTGATGTGTGTCCACTCACCTGCCAGCTCTTTCTTGATCTGGTTGACGGCGATGGCCTTGGAAACGGGTATATTCGTACTTGTTTCTTCAGGTAAGTAATTTTATTTCGTAAGCGTTCGAATGTTAAGCAATATTCCATTCTCTATTTACTTGAAAAACATTGGGTTGAGAGTAAAATTAAACAATCTTTATACGATTATCAAATGCAACATGTTCTTTTGCATGATACTAATTCCATACAAATAAGTTGGCGCAAGTTATTAACGCAAACAAAGCTGTAAGAAAATCTAGTTAACCGTAATTCATGTAAAACTCTTTAGATTTTTTCTTACGATTTAAAAAATATATTTAAAAAAAACAACGTTATTGACAATCTGTAAACAATGTCACATAAATATGCTAAAACTAGTTTGGTGTATAACTGGATTTTTCACTAGTATATTTTTATTTGTTATCCTTATTCAATTACGTATGAATGGTTGGGGCAGCTAAAGTGACGGCATGTTAGTTCCCGATTCTGGAATACCCGGAAGCAATGAGATCCTGATCAAAGTTGTTAGTCCAGAAGGGCAGACATTTACGTCCTATTTTTCTGAAGACACACTAATTGAAGAAGTCAAGAATAGAGCTATAGACTACTTCTATCCAACCGGTGAATCTGGATCCGGTAGATACAAGATCGTTCGAGTGTTAGATACCTCTACTCTCCATGATTTCCTCACACTATCCCAAGAACAGGTCATAATGCAAGAGGAGCTCTTACTAGTTGAGAGAAGGATCCCTGAGGCTGGTACTTTATGGGATTTGGGATCTGTAAGAGCACCCCAACATGGTACTATTGCCGCTGCAACTGCGTCTTTGCCAGCCCCTCTAAACACTATAAGACAGCCAAACTTGCAATCTTTACTGTCTACTAATGAGTTGTCTTATGAATTGCGAAAGATTCTTATATCACTAATAGAAGCGGGAGCGAGACTTGCCGCTGCTGGGAGAAACTACGAAGTGACTTTAGCCCAGTTATCAGCCGCTTTAGACGAGCCCCGGCGCACGCAACAAACCGTAATCCAAGTTATAACTCCAGAAGATATTGCTGCTCGATTTAATCCCGAGACTCAGTCGGTTTCCGACGAAGCGACTGCTGCTAAAGCTAATGGGGATGAACTCTTTCGACGTGCGGAGCATCTGCAACGCTTTTTGGACAAATTCAAAAGCTGGCGCAAGAAGATTGCTGAACAACCGAATCCCGAAGCGATTACAGCTCTCAAAGATCTAGGTTTTTCGCATGAGGATGCAGATAAAGCTTTGCGTTACACTGGATGTAATGTTCCCGCTGCAGCGTCTTGGCTGATAGGAGAAAGGGGGTCGAGTATTTTTGAATTGATTAACGGTCTGCCTGATGGCATGATTCTGCAAACGCTGTTAAAACAACCGCAGATCCAACGAGGTCTGCTCAATACGAGGATGTTAATAGCCTTCATAGCGATGGTTGCCCAAACGGGCAGCGCGTCTCTGTGGTTGAATTCCCCGCATGGGAGCCCATTGCTGACACAGATTTCAAGGACGTATCATTCAGAGAAATATTGCTTGGCTGTCAATCAGTTTTCTGAGCAGAGACAGGAGCAATCTGGACCCTCCACGTCGAGGCAGAGAAATTAGAATTTAGAATATGTTGTTGTTTTTAGAAATTAATTTGTTGATTGTAACATTTTCTATATTATGTTTTAGGAATTTTTATTTTTAAATATTCTTCTTCCATTATTCGTAGTAAATATTCTTTTCCCGTGATTTTTATTAAAATTTTGGTTAGCTAATACATAGTTTTGTTTATTTTTTAAAGAAAACATCAAACATACACACACAGTTATTATTATATGCGTTTTAGCCGTTGGGGTTGGCAGAGACGAATCTTGTCTGGGAAGTACAGCCAGGCTTAACATCTGTAGCGCCGGGAGTTCGTCGCCCATACCGGATTTGACTAACTCCCGGGACCATGGTCGGAAGCAAACCCGGAGGAGTCGATGGGAGGACGTCTCCTCTTTCTGCGAGCATGTAATGTTTGCGAAGGAGGAGGCGGAGCGCGAGCGTGAGCGTATCTCCTTGCTCCGCTCCCGCCAAAGGAGGACGCGCCGGTGCCGGAGGGTGGATTTCGACCTTCGGCCGCCGTAAGTGGGCGGTGCGGGTGGGGCCCCTTGGAGTATAGGGGTTCTCACTAACCCGCATATGCCGTCGAGATGAGCGTGCGAGTGTTCCGCGCGCGCTCATCTCTCTTCCCATGGGGCGCGTTACAAACCACCCCACACCCGGAAAAGACCTAGTAGAGCCGGGGGCTTGGACCCAGGCATTGGAAGAGGCCTAGTGCGTGAGGCCAACGCCTGCCAGGGTACGTGGAGCCGGGGATCCCATATACCCGTAGCCCTGGCATAAGGCGCAGGACGAAACCCAGGGGTTTTAGTGGGTATCCCTAACTGGGGAGTGGCAATAGCGTGGCACCAGTTCTGACTGGGCACGCTAGTGCCATCCCCGATCTGGCGTATCCCACACTCACGGAATGCGAATTATCCCCCCAGGCTTCAGTGTCTGTCGCGGCTTAGTACTCAAACGGATTTCCCCTGGCAAAAAAAGGCTTAACCTCTGTAAGTGAAGTGTTCCGCCAGCCAATGCAGTGTGGACCAATCTGGCGTAATAACTACGTATACTAGACACCATGTCGTTCTAATTGATGCGTGTTAAAGAGGCGCAGGTTTAGGTTTAGGGAATTAGTTGGGAACGCTTGTACCATAGTCCTAGTTCATGTCTGTCCGGAGTTTTAAATACACTCTGCAATCGGTTCATACTCCTAGAGGACCCAGCTGAGTACGAAACGTATTCACCCTGCGTTATCAAAAAAAGACGTGGAATATTTTATATTACAAATTTTATAATCAGAATGAAAGAAGACGACTTCGTCCACATTTATTTTTATAAATGAAGTAACATTGTAATATAACGCTAATATGCCTTTACCCTTACCAAAAGCATAAATATGTTTTTTTATAATTCGTCCATATTTGACCAATTATGAGTAGCGCATATTTTATATCTTGTATCTATTATATCTGCTTCAATATTATTTCTTGAGACAAGCCTTCTTCTTCTTCTTGCCAAATCAAGTAACCGGATAATATCGGGGGTTAGACCGTTCTGGGAGAGGTTGGGAAACCTACCTGTACACTAGTGATCTAAAGTCTATTTAGGTATTTATTTGTTAACAATTAAATCTGCTAGGAAAGTACCAAAACTGTATTGGAGCGGTGGCGATGTAATCTATAATAACGGTTTTGGATGCTACGCTCAACGTGGCAGGACATTCCCCATCGGAGCAGAGAACTATCATTTCCCACATTCGATGCCTGGTATGTAAATAAATGTATTAACAAAATACTTTATACAATGCATTCAAATTCAAATAAATTAAATTTGAAATCGTTGAACCAGAAGAGACTATAGTAGAATTATTTTCTCCGTGCAGTATTTAGAGAATATCGATCGCTTAGTCTATCCACAGTACACATTTTGTGGAGCAACATTTCTAATAATTGTTTATGGGGCAACATCCGATAGCAACAAGTTATTAGTACCATGTTGCCTATGTAAGGGTAGTAGTGGTAAGGAGAATATTCTCATATAGGAAAATAGCTGAATAATTATCCAGTTGTAAGCTGTAAATAACAGTTCAAAAACCTTCCACAATGGCGCTGATGTAGACAAAGGGTATGAATGTGCTATTGTAGAGGAAGCGAAGTATGCCGAGTTAAAAAAAATATTTCTTTGGCGCCTAAAGTAGTTGGTAGTAGTACACTGTTATAAAACGTCAACTATTTACGTAGTATAAAGTAATTTACTAAATATAACCTCAAAGAATACGGTACATGACAGTATGAAAAATATAGGCCGATTTTAATATATATCGTAGATTACGATCTAAATATGACAAAATAAATTGTTTTAACTTAAATATTAAATATTAATTGATATTTTTGAGAAATAAAATTGTTATATTGCAGCCATTAGCCACGTGACAATGAACACCGGTCAGAGCGCGTGACGTCATAGTGTGCAAAACACAACAAGTTATCAATGACTTCTCAGATAACACTTCAATGAAACAGATGTTTGTTTTGCACCCTGTGACGTCATGCGAGACGCCATGACAGCTTGACGCGTTTTTGTGACGAAATGTCAAAATATTTATAAAATTGCTAAATTAAATATGTTAATGTTGTTTTTTTGCTGAAATATTAATATTTTGGCTAAAATAGACCATAAGGCTCAAAATAAACCTGTTTCTCAAAAATTTTCAACTAACGAATTGTTATGTGAAAACGTGAATTGTGATTTTATTTTGTGAATTTTGAATTATTAGTCTTAGTGATTTTGTAATATTTAATTTTATAAAACTAAACACTATAATACTACTCTAATAACTTTTGGCGCTTTCTTTAAAATTAACCCTGATGCCAAAGTGGCGCCACCCTAATTTAATACATTTAGATGGACACTTCTTCATTTACAGAGATGGTTCTCCTTACCTCTACCCTCCATAATGTTGTCGTATTAGGTGGCTTTGCCTAACTTTTTAAAATTGTCAACATTTGATACCAATCAATATTATTATTTCGATAATATTTACTGCAAAATGCATCCAAATCGAAAGTCGTTTCTCCTTTGAATTTATCATAAGAAGACATTCTGTTGCCATAATCGCTTGGATCAAATGCGTTATAGCTTACACACTCTTAATCATTTTTGTAATCATACCAATGAAGTTATGGAAAATTCTTTAATACGAATGTATTAACCTTGTTTTATTTCCTCCGAGAGTTTTATACTAAAAATGGTTTTACTGTTTTTTTAAATAGGGAAAGACGAGTTTACCTTTTAAAATGAACGCATTTCTATATTGTGGTTTAGGCCATTTTGGCATAACTGGATTCATTTATGTTGGCAGGTTTGCTCTCGATGCGAATGACTCGTGACGATGAGATGTGCGGCATATTTCACATAACATTTAAACCCTTACTGCAGTTCGATTTAAAGAACGTTGTCTTTGGAAGGGTAAGTCAGTCTATCATATTTTAATAAGCTAGTTAATCTTCAATCTATATCTAATTTAAGTTTAAAACTTTGTTTTAAATAATAAAACTTGGACTGAAAGTTTTAAATAAGTAATTGAAATTTTCTATAATGCCCATGCCCATTTGCGTGAGTGCAAGTGACGGGCCAAATGCGTGTTGTTTATAGAATTAAAAAACTATCATCGTCAATGATTAATTACATTCGTATAGGTATACTGTATATACATACGTTATCTGTTTAACGTCATTACCATATCTCTAATGTAACGTAGCCACAATGTCGGATTAAACCCTTGGGTACATCTGCGTAACACAGGCACTATTATAACGCTAACATTATTCCAGGTTGTAGTTTTAAAAAAATGCCAGTCTACCGCGACGTACTCACCATGATCAAATTGAAGATATTGTTACGACCAAGGTGCCGACAAAAGACAAATTCACACCTGCACACCTGTAGACATTTTATTACCTTTTCGGTACTTGGACTTCTTTTGTTTACTTTGTGTTTAAAATTTGTGATTAAAAAACATCACAAATTTTAAACACAAAGTAAACAACAGCGCGTTGTGTATTGTAATCTTTTATGGCAGTCGTTAGCCAAGTGTGATTCTAGGAATTTCGGTCACGCTGCTGAGCAGACATATTGCATCCGTGCAGTATAAAGCATTGCCTCGATTGATGAACGAGGAGTCTAGCGATAGCCAGAAGCAAAGCAAGACGTTAGTGACGGACTTTGCGCGTGTGATTGAATCGTGCATTACGTTTGGACTGGTTGTGTACAGTTACATTTGTACCTTTAAACGTGTTTGTATGGTTCTAATAAATTATATAATCATTCCAACGGCATTTTAATTCGTGTCCTGCAACTCGTAACAATATTTTGAAGAAATAATTGTGTACGATTTTTATTATTTTTCTATGACAATGATAACATTTTTTCAGGTAATCCGTCCTAACAATATATACGATATAATAAGTGAGTTGGGTTCAGCCCTAAGCGTGCAGCCTGTTATCGAGATTGCAGCGACGCGACGTAGAGTCGGAGCGAAATGGAAGTATGGCAAGCCTAATACGACATTAAAAGAAAGAAGTTTGGATTTTTTGAGGCTCAAAATGAAAAAATAAAAGAAGTTATTATCATGTCATTTGATAAATCGTTGTGTAATATTAATAAATCACATTACATGCAAAAATTATAAATTCTAAAGTAAGTTTATTATTTTTTCACAACAAAACTTTTTAATAAGATTTGTAAATTGTATTTTGTGGAATTAATTATTTTCATAAAATAATTAATTATGGAAGTAATTCGCTAAATAACCGAAAAAAATTAAAAGATTTTATTCGTTATAATATGATATGTTACTGTTATTTATTTTAGCGAAGTACGATTAACAGTAATAACAATAACCAAGATTGAATAACTCGTTTAGAGGTTACTTTGCAATTATTTTCTATCGAGAAAATTTATCGTAAATGCGTTCTGAGTTAAAAGCTTACGTCAGAAATATGATCAAGATTGACATATATTTTTTTCACCGCAATAAAGTGTGTATAACTATTGTAAAAACGGTTGAGAAAATGATCTAAAAACGCATTCTGTCAGTTATCACCCTGTTAAAATTGCAAATTTATGAGAGTTTTGGCGGGAACTGAAAGGTGATGTTGTCATGTACAGTTTTTTTCTAAGTGTGTAAAATTACTCTAAAATGAACAATAGTTGTAGGATATTGATAGTTTTTGGGTAGTAATATATGTGTTTTGTGACAAATACAAAAACTATATAGTCAAATGTGGCCTTTCAGTTGCCACAAGAACTCCGTTGAATGGCACCAGCTGATAACCTACAGTTCAGCTGTGCTATACATAGGCTGAAGAAAATAAAGATACTTCATTATAATCTAAGATCTGGTTTAAAGGCCTAGCTGCCAAGCCATAAACCTAAATTTATGGAAACGATGCATCTGAGCCGTAGACAGAGAAACCTATCTTGTCTACGATCTGAGCTTTCGAATTTTAAAAATCAATCCATACTGAACAAATGTTAAACGCTAAATTACACTATACTGACCTAGAAATCGAGTACAAAAGGTGGGAGTGGGCAAGAAAATGGTCTATTTCACCTCTGTATCGAGTTCCATATTAATTTCACATAATAGAAAAAAAAACCGGCTTACAAACAATTAATGTCAATCCATGCCATCTAGTGTTAAATAGAAAAAACAAAGTTAACTTTTACTAGCCGTAAACTCAACGTAGATTTGCTATTTATCAATAGATGGCAATTTTAATAATATTTTTTTTATAACTTGTTTATAGATTTTAAAGTAAAATAAATTGGACTAGGTATATCATTTTTATGGGTTTAGTAACAAAAAGTAACATTTTTCAGAAACATATATAAAATAACATTAATTTCAGGTAGTTTTTAAAGCTTTTTATCCGTTCAGGAACGGAGAAGGAATACAATTTCCAGCGGCTGGGCGTTCTGTCGTAAGAGGCGACAAAACAACCCACAGCCAGGTGGTAGGGCATTTGCCCGACTGGATGGCTACCACCCCTGGTCTAGAGTATACAGCCATAAAAACCTTCAGTTATATTCCAGTGTTCCAGCGTGTTCTTAGGCGATGGTAACCGCTTTCAAGTAGACCTGTCTGCTGAACTCATTCAATTAAAAAAAAGCAAAAATTATTGGTTAGTTTAAAGATATGTAATTATAAAAGTTATTCTTATTATGGTGTCTTGAAAATGCAAGTTTGTTTATGTCAATATATATATAGTTAATATGTGTATGTATATAAATATATATAGTTCATATATGTATATACATATATGAACATACAATTATACATATAATTGAAATGCACGTAGTGTCTCATCTCATCTCACTATACTACTATTACCTATACCTATAGACTTAAAATTTGGCATGGACCTTCCTGTCGCCAACTAGATGGAGGTCAGCTAAGAACGGATTTTACGGCACGCGAAGCGGTCGGGTATCAGCTAGTAATGTATATATTTTATTATAGATAATATTAATGTGTTATTGTCTATTTTCTTTTTATTTATCTTAATTATATGTATTGTGTAATATTTATGTGCCCTATTAATTAAATTCATTTGATTTGCACGCCACCGCCATACACTCTCGATTCCTTTGACACAATCCACAGCCCGGGTTGTCTGCAAGAGAACATCTAAAGCTGTAAGGCCGCCTTTTGTTCCCGCCTTGATACGAAATGATTGTAATTGATTTACTTTATGTGTATATGGTGAACAATAAAGTATTTTCTATCTATCTACTCTAGATTTTAGTTTTTTCTCCAAGCGTTATCATTATTAGCGCTCTTCTTTCATGGGATATGAATACAATACTTAAATTGGAATATGAAACTAAAACACTTGCATATCAAAAACATCTTTAATACCAAGATACTCAGTTCTTCAAATCCAAACTCATAATTTCAACCAACATAAAATATAGTACAATAGTTTATTATAACATCGGAACTAAAAAAAAAAAAATTCACTTTCATTCGCAATGAAAGTGAAAGAGACTCAATAGATGAGTGGATGAAGGGGCCATGATACAATTATAAACATTTAAATGGGTAATTCATTTTATAATATTACAAAATAATAGTCAAATAGCCCAAAAGTTATACGAGTATGATGTTCGAGTATTATAAAGAGGAAAGATTTGTATTTTTCCACGTCTGTAACAAGTAAACTCAAAAACTACTGGACCGATTTCAATAATTCTTTCACCATTCGAATGCTACATTATCCCTGAGTGGCTTTATAATTAAGGATCCCTATTAAAACTTCAATAATGTCAGCCATCAATCAAAACAAAATACTTGGAGCTGGAATCGGATTCTACGATTTCTACAAAATGTTATGTGTGGATGAGTGGATCCCGGGGTGGTTTAGATTCACAATTACACTCGGTAGGTGGCGCTGGAATCGGGTTCTAGATTATTATTTTTTCAGGGCAGGACAACAAAATGTAACCAAATTAAATTAAATTAAAATGGGTTGAAGGAAAAATAAAAATATTATATAAAATCTTTAGAGCTAGGCATGTTGGCTAAAGAGTTTCTTGCGCCGTTTTTTTTTCTTTTCAAACCACATGTTGCGAAGCGGTGGTAAATTAGATTAGGCTCCCATAGAGTAAAAAATAACCATAAACAAAATTAAAACTAAATAATTAAAATGAACAAGTCGGCGGTAGGCTGAATAAAACTTAAGCAATACTCGTTGACATTTAGCATCTTTGTCTTGCGTGAACTGCCACTGAAAAGTGGCCGAGACGTCGGAATAACCAAAATAAAATAAATTATCACGCTTAAAACCGTTAAAACGTAGTTTTATTATGTATACAAGTCGCGAAAACGAAGAAAATATTATCATAGGCCATGTTGACAAAATGCGTACGTCGTAACTAAAGCAGCTTGATACTTGCACGATGTTTGATGTCGTACTAAAAATCACTAGTAAGTATCGAAATTACTCGACCTAATATTGGAAGAGTTTAGACAAATTTATAATTATAGTATGTAGATAGTATTATAGTATTTTCTATTTTTTGTCAACCTATAAAGCTCTGTTTGTTGTAACTAATTTGTTACAGTTTTACACAACTTATAATTCCGATCGGCAGTTTTCTTTTGCGCAGAAAATTGCAGACCGGATTCCGACATGTAAATAATTTACATCAAACTTTATTAGCAAGCAGAAATGTAGCTTGCTTTGTATTCTTAGCTCTGTTTCGCTTACACAATTCGTACAGTCGGCGCTTCGAAAACTACTCTTCTAGTCTACTGCGCAGGTACATCGGAAGGAATTATTATTTATGTAAACTGTACTTATAATTATGTACAGAAAAGTCATAACTACCTGCATTTTAGTATCTGTGCCTTCTATTTCGACTTTAAGTGAACTGTAAAAGTTCTTTTATTAAAATAAACAGTTCAACCCACACTTTTTCAACCCATGTTATTTTTAGAACAAAACTCAAATTAGCATTGATTTAAGATCTACGCACATTTCGCCTTCTTGCGAAGTTATTTAATTAAATAATTTTAAAATGTCCGTGCAGGAACGGAGAAATAATACAATTTTCTGCCAGGTGGTAGGGCATTTGCCCGACTGGGCTACCACCCCTGGTCTAAAGTATGTCGCCATAACAACCTTGAGTTGTGTTCCGGCATTAGTGACCAGGTTCCAGTCTCCCTTAAGAGAGCAGCAGCGCATTTGTAGCACCTTTGGTGTTGCAAATGTCCATAGGCGATGGTAACCGCTTTCCATCAAGTGGGCCGTCTGCCTATCTTCTGGACTTCTGCAATAAAAAAAAATGTGCTATAATTATGTAACTCCTTCATACACTCATGTCTGGTTATTGTGCAAGTACTGGCATTTATGACAAATAATATAACGCATTTGGTGAAGGACATTCAAAAATTTCTCACATATAGAGGGCGCTGTATGTAATTAAAACATTTTCATAGAATTTGAAGGATTTCTTGCTTACCTAAATTACAGATGTATAAACACCACTAACCAGTCACAGACAAACTCGGAGCTTTTATGAGCTGACATTATATTTTCATACTTACGCTTTAGTATAAAAATCAATTTACAAATAGACAGTATAATGCCATGTCCAAACAAAATATGACAATACAATATACTAAAATAGTCTTAACAATTTATTTAAAAAAAAAACTTCACATGTCCAGTAGCTCGTCCGACCGCGTCTTATGTTTCAGATATTTGAAGATACGCCTGAAAAGAGAAACATTTGATTTTATCAATCAAAATTCGTATTCAAAAACGTTATTGTTTCGTGTTGCTCGAGAGAGGTCCCTAGGGGGCTTCACCTCGGCTCGACTGTTGCTTTGAGAAGGGGATGAATCTAAAGATGCCGACTATAGGGCGAAACAATGTATTAATTGAGAATGGGCGACAGGTAGTGTAAAAAAGCCTGAAGGGGAGGATCCTGGCGGACCGGGATCAGAAAGAAAGAAATAATTTATTTGCTAGGAAAGCGACACAATGATACAGAAATATTTATACATATATTTTTTATGACATTATATATATTTTTTACACCGCATTTCCTACAAATGAGGTCGTCGGCAACTCAGCTTCATGCTGTGTTCGAGTTTCCTCCAGCACAGCGCTGATTTTCAGTGCCGACACCGCCTCATTTATTTTAAAAATATTTGACCCACCACCACAGTAAATATACACGAGCAACAGGAAATATAATAAGACAGAGTAACATAGTATATGAAACATAAAAACATAAGACAAACACGTGCACACAGAATAAAATAATCATTATCCTATATAGTAATAAAAAAATAATTAAAATAAAAATAATAGAAAATATATACGTAAACAGAGCTACAATAATTAAATACCAACTAGTACGGTAAATAATAATAATCTTATTACTATTAAATGAAATAAAAACAGAAAGAAACAATCAATTCAATGGAAATCAAATCCTTCAAATCCTTAGGATTCGAGGTGGCCTACACTATCTTACTGCCTTTTCGCAACGTGTCATGGCGGGGAGAGAAGAAACGGCGAAAGAAACTTCCCGGCAACACGCCTAGCCTATCCTGTTCTATGTCTCCTGGCGTCCCTCGTGGGGACGTAGAGGGAATTTGATTGGCGGTGTCTGAGACGCCGCCGTCTGCCAGTCTGCCGTCCTCATCGCGGGTGATCTGCATAACCGGCCTCCAAAGCCGCTTTTTATATCCCCCGTTTTGTTCGACGCCTAGCTGCTAACTGTGCGAGCTATGGGCGTCAGCGGACGGGTCAGGCGGTGCTCTTTGTCCGCAACATCTTGACATGAAATGCCCCACATGTATGTATAATTTACAAGGCGGATCCATTGAAAAAATATCTACGGAAGTTTAAAAAGAGTAAACTTTTTCACTATATTTTTTTTTCAATTTTTTGATTGATTTGTTTATAAACTATCTATTGACAAAAAGTTGTTTGAAAACCGTATGGTACAGAAACGTGACGCCATATTGCCGTAACGGAGTTCCGTTGCATTGTCGTCCAGTTACCTCCTAGTCGCGCCTAAAGAAGTTTTACTTGAAAAGGACTCACCAGACGGTCCTGGGCACGTGGCCCCAGTCGTGGGGCACGTGCCTCAGGGCGCGGAGCACCTCCTCCTCGGTGACCTTGTAGTCGGAGACGACCCTCGTGACCCGCACGTCGGCGGCCCTCGGCCAGGTCGCCTCCGTCGCCTCGTCCACCGCCAGCTCCAGGCGCATCGTCACCTCCCACACGGAACGGAGGGCGACGTTAGCCACCTGAAAAACAATAAGTCCTTTATACTGTTTCCAAGTGTTTATTTCACATTTGTTTAAAAAAATATATTTTATGGCTTAGCAACTAGGCCTTTAAGCCAATTTCACATTTGATGTTTATCAAATTATTAGAGATGTGCCTATTATGACTTTGGCCGACTAGCCGATTAGATGGTCATAAAGAGGCCGACTAGTCGGCCGATTATGACTGGCCGACTAGCCGATCAGTCGGTTATAAAGAGGCCGACTAGTCGGCCGATTATGACTTTGGCCGACTAGCCGATTAGTCGGTTATAAAGAGGCCGACTAGTTGGCCAAGCCGATCACGGTTTCGGGGATTTCCGTCTTTTCGCTTATAGCCACTTCGCGAGCAAGTCGCAACCTGTTGTGTTTACTTCGCTTTGTTTCTTGATTTTTACTTTTTTACAAGTCAGGGTGGTATTATTGTGTAAAAATAAAATTTAAAAAATATGTGTGCGTGTACACACGTAAAAAGTGAAACTTCTTTATGACCTTATTTTTCGAAAAATGATCTACTAAATGCAACAATTGGTTAAATAAAGTTAAAATATGATTTTGCTGATCACTTTAATATAAATAAATATATATATATATATGTATGTATGTATGTATGTATGTATGTATGTATGTATGTATATATATATATATATATATATATATATATATATATATATGTAGGATACTAAGTAAATGATTTATAAGTCATCAAACTCGTATATTAATTAAAATACAATAAAGTAAAGAAATATTACAATGCTCGTCTCACAATCCATCTGAATGAAAAATCCGACGTGACACGCGTAACCGAAAAATGTGGCGGTAAATTTTGTTCCAACGCCGATAAAGTTTCACTTCAAAAATTGTTTAAAGATAATACTACTATTATTCATTAAAGTGAAAGAACTCAATTAAAATTTAATCATGTCAAAAACAAAGTCTAATAAATAAAGTAGTAAAGTATAGACAAAGTAAGAAGCCGGATAGTCGGCGTTCTGCAGCGGTAGGCAGGTTAGGTTATCACTTCTGTCGGGTGTTCCAAGACGCACACGTTTTTTATTAATAGCTTCAATGTACAGACACGTCATGTTTGCAATGTTGCAGTATTACCTTGAGCGAGAGGTGGTCGTCGTCGGTGAGCGTGTAGGCGAGGCGCGCGCGCGCGTCGTGCATCGCGCGCCCCCAGCGCAGCGCCGCGCGCGCCACCGCGCCGCAGCGGCGCAGCAGCGCCGGCACCGCGCCGGCCGCCGCGCACGCGCACGCGCCGCCCGCCGCGCGCCGCATCGCCGCCGCCGCGACACGCACGCACGCCGACGCCACGCTGCCGCACCTATCTGCACACGACACTATTGGCGCCTATCATATTTAATAAACTTCCGCAAAGTTCAGCCTATAAATTTGTTAAAAAGTCTCTCAAAATAAATATATACTGTATCGATTAATTAGTGAAGGAATTGTAATAAAATTTTATTTTTTTTAAAGTTATAATAATATTTTTTACACCACACTGTTGTAAATGCGAAATAGAAAGACGAAACGAAAATAACTGGCTTGCTTTCTATGAGAGAGAGAGAGAGAGACACACACAGAGAAACACGCGCAAGCCGCAGCGCTTACAACTATAGCAAAAAGTGTCGTTACAACTTTTGGTCTTAATTTTTTCCGTCTAGACCCCCTTTCCTTTCGCAACGCGCGATAAGGAACTTCGTTCCAAAAAATAATGTAATTTAATTTTAATATTCTGACATATATTCGGGCATGCGCACATAATAAGGCAAAATGTATTGAAACAACGCATATTATAAAATCTTGTGTACATACATTTTAGCAATAAATTATTCATGCATTCATTCATTCATTAAGCAAATGTTGTCCTGCCCAAAAAAGTAAAAATCTATAACTCAATTGCATCATCCATGTACCAGATCCAATTGTGAATCATAACCACCTCAGAAACCCATCCAAACACACAAAAAATATTTCAGCACAATTGTATGTGAGACACATGTACAGGTGAATGCTTCAAGAGGACCTTCAGGGCCAAATCCTAAAACCATAAGAAATATTGTAAAATACTTAATAAAAAATGTGAGATTCTTGCACAAAGATTGATCCTCGCAAGCTACACTACGGATTGGTGTAATAATGCAGAATGTTAATAGTGCTTTTTTTCAACTCGGTACATGCAGTCCCTGGCTAGCATAATTCGGTAGTTGACAATTTTTGAGAAACAGGTTTATTTTGAGCTTTATGGTCTATTTTAGCCAAAATATTAATATTTCAGCAAAAAAACAACATTAACATATTTAATTTAGCAATTTTATAAATATTTTGACATTTCGTCACAAAAACGCGTCAAGCTGTCATGGCGTCTCGCATGACGTCACAGGGTGCAAAACAAACATCTGTTTCATTGAAGTGTTATCTGAGAAGTCATTGATAACTTGTTGTGTTTTGCACACTATGACGTCACGCGCTCTGACCGGTGTTCATTGTCACGTGGCTAATGGCTGCAATATAACAATTTTATTTCTCAAAAATATCAATTAATATTTAATATTTAAGTTAAAACAATTTATTTTTGTCATATTTAGATCGTAATCTAAGATATATATTAAAATCAGCCTATATTTTTCATACTGTCATGTACCGTATTGAGTTTTCAATAATCTAATTATACCACTTTAGTTTCATCATAATCGGCCTCGAGGCTCACTTGATTGAGCCCTCAAGGCCCACTTGAGAAGTCCCTCTGTATATAATGTATTTTTTTTTTAAATATACACCCAGGCTCCTCAATCATGGGTCAAGAAAGAGGTTCTCATTATCTTTCTTTATTTTTACTTCTTTTTTAATTTCCATTTTATTACTACTTATTTTATTTTCAATGGATAAATAAATATAGTAAATAAATATTCTATGGATAAATAAGTATTTGTAAGTCGTGGTAGCGTAATGGCTAGCGTACGCGCCTCAAATCAAAGAGCGCGGGTTCGATCCCGGTCGGAATGCATGTACCACATAGTCAGTTTTCTGATTTAATGTGCATAAAAAACATCGTGATGCAACCTGCACATCGATTTAAGCGATGTGTCAAACCTGCCAAGTCGCCTTGGACAAGCGCGGCGGGTATACTGTCCGTTCCCCTATAATGGGAGGCCCGAGCCCAGCAGTGTGACATTTATGGGCTGATATCTTCTTCTTAATCCATTTGATTAGGTTTTCTTATTTGTTTTTTCAGCAATAAAGGCTATTATTATTTTTTATTTTTCATTATCTTTTTATATATAAAAATAAATGTTTGTCTGTATGTCCTTTATAAAATCGTAAACTATACATTTGATCATGTGATGATGTTTAGCAAAGCTGTTGTGCAGGAGCCAAGGAAGGTTTCTGAGTTGGCTCACAATTCGAGCCGGTAGGTGGCGCTACTTTCGGCATATCGATTGAAACTTTTACGGGCAGGACGACGTCTGCCGGTACAGCTAGTTATTATATATTATAAATAAATATTACTTAGGTAGGTTGGGTAAATGGATAGATGGAATCTGTGGGTGAGAGTATGATTGGATAAATGACTGGCTTAAAGGCCTAGTTGCCAAGCCATAAATATTATATATTAAAAAAAATGGATAAATGAATGGATTGGATATTTGGATGGATGGTGGGTAGGATGTAGGGATAATAATGTATTATAAGGTGGGCCGTTGGTACCTTGGTGGGCGACGTGCACGGTGACAGCGAGCACGGGCGTGTGCGCCACGACGCGCGTCCTCGCCGCGTTGTCGTGGCGGTGCGCCAGCCGCACCACCAGCCGCAGCCGCGCGTGCAGCAGCCGGAAGCACCACGTGTCGCCGCTGCACGACTCCCATTCGCACTCTCGACTCCTAACACATTATTTTAACACTACATAAACAAAGTATAAATAACTTGTTCTATAACAAGGTTTTTAAATACAAGCTTTTGAGATCCTGGATATCACGTAGCAGCAGAGTGCTAGCCAAGACAAGTAAAACGAGTCCAAACACGACGGGTCTATCTTGTTTAGTACAGGAGTTCCTATGGCCACCTTTCGACTCCATCATTAGGTCAGCTTCATGGTACCATATTATTGCATTGTAACGCGATATACATATATGTGCAAAATTTCCGCTCATTGAAAACTGGGAAGTTGGTAAATTTAACTTGCAAGATTCCACCTGAACTTACACACATACATACAAAGGTACATCCATTGCAAGATAAATAAAAGCTTGTAATAAATTGCAACAGTGCTAAGATTATCTTCTTATACTAATATATAAAGCTGAAGAGTTTGTTTGTTTGAGTGAACACACTAATCTCAGGAACTACTGGTCCGATTTGAAAAATTCTTTCAGTGTTAGATAGCCCATTTATCGAGGAAGGCTATAGGCTATATATCATCACGCTAAGACCAATAGGAGCGGAGCACATATGAAGAATGTTTTAAAATCCGGGGATTTTGAAAACAAATTCCACACATACGATGACGCAGGCACAGCAAAGGATATTTAAAAGAAATGTACAGATGGTGATGATGAGAGAATGATGATGGAATGTTGTGATAAATTATAGTAAACGATAACCACTTCGTCAAGTCAAGCTTGGACAAAGTCGCAGGTATATTCTAGTCATTTATATTATAACTAGTGGTTCCGGCGGACGTTGTCTTGCCTTAAAAACCAAATTTAGAACCCGATTGCAGAGCCACCTACTGGATTCAATTGTGAATCTTAGCCATCTGGGGACCTACTCGAACATACACAAGAGATATCATAAAGATCGGTCCGGGTTTTAAAAGGAGTTCAGTGACATACACACTTACGTTAAAATTTTATAATTGGGGTCAATAATCAAGATAAAAACTATCCTATATTTCAAGTTAGATCAAACTTCACACGGTGTGCAAATATGATGAAAATCGGTTAAGTAGTTTAGGAGTCCATCGCGGACAAACAACGTGACACGTAATTTATATATATTATATTAAAATTAAGATAGACTTTTACTCACCCCATGAATGGCAGCATATCAATTTTGGCCACAACATTGACACTTGCATCACACTCTGCAATTTGATTCTTTGAACTGTCATCACCAAATTCTGGTTGCCATTCATCTCTGGAACTCTTTGAACACTTGCTTATTGTTGATACTGTATTTGACACAGTATTTGATACAGAACGGTTATTTATCTCATTCAGATTCTTGCTACTTGTGAAGGAACTAATCATATCTACACTTCTTCCTTCTTCATCAGATTTTGATATTGTTACGGGTATTGTACTTTCTGATTTAACAGTTGTATCTTCATCAACTTGCGTGTTGTATTCTGTCAGTAACTGTTGTACTGTGACTGAAGTGCCAGGTTTCTTGTTCTTTTTCTTTGGAGATGTTTTCCTTTCTTGTATTGGTTTACTGGCACTCTTTTTAACTTTAGACTCTTTGACTGGTCTTTCATCAATATCATTGTTTTCAAACTTTCTTGGAGTTTCAGATATCTTCTGCATTTTACTAAAAGGTCTGGGTGTCAAATCTAAGCTGGACAGTGTGCAATTTTTGTGTTTGTCAATATTAGCAGGACTGTATACTCGTTTATTTGTTCTTGCTTGCATGGGCTCTGTTTCTTCATCATTTGAAGTAATATCTGATTCGACTTTATGAGTATTATCTCCAATGTCATTCTTGAAGATAGTTTTGACTGGATTTTGTAGGTTCTTAGAAGAAACGTCGTCTTGAGAACTAGTGTTTGTGTTTAGGTTAATATCGAATTCTGGACGTGCAAGGGCGTCATCTACTAGAGTCAGCGAAGAACTTGCCTCTAACAACTGTTTGGTTCCCTTCATTGCTATCATAGTATTGACCTGCGTATGTTTTACGTCTATAGGCTTAACATCTGTCGACTCGTCAATTGACATTGGTTTGCTGATGTTTGAGGCGATACTCGAGGTATCAACAGGACTATCTCTACATGTATCCCCTCCTTGTTTTACAATATAGCTCGTTTTAACCAAATACTGCGCCGAAACCCTGTCAGCATTATACTCGTTCTCTGTATCATGCACAGAAATTTGTGCAGAATCACTTCTTTCCGAGAAGCATATCGTTTCAGTTGATTTTTTAGGATTATACCTATGTACTTCCGTTAAATCAGGCGGCGCTAATAATACATTATTTAAAGGATTATTTTGATCGAATATAAGTACTCTATCTGACACATACTGCCCGCTGGTTGGTCTACCTACAGACAATTGGTTAAAAGATTCATCAGCACTCTCTACATCCATATCTGAGTACTTTTCGACTGGGCGTGGCGATTTCAATGCGCTTTTAAGTGCATGCTCTATGGCCTGATTTCCTGAATTAGCTATACTATTTATTAATGTATTTGTGCTATCTATTTGCTGTGGTAATTGATGGTCGGAATTTATATTTGATTCTAAATCTATTTGACTGGAAGTTATTAAATTAGCTTGAACTTGAGTGCTGCAAGTAGAATTTGATCTTCTTACGCCTTTATCAGATTTTCCCACATCAAAAGGCATCACATCCTGAACAGGTTTGACTAAATCACTCATCAATGCCTTGATATTATCGGAAACATCTTTCAAATAAGTGGGTATCACATTAGCCTTGGTTTCTTTCATGTATGAAGTCTCTCCAAAAGCAGTTTTCTTTAAAGGGGACAGTTTTAGTTCAGACTTAATACTCAATTCGCTTGTGGTGTCGTCATCAAAGTGTAGTGCCTTTACTACTTCATGACTAATTCTCACTGATTTCTTATGACACGATTCTTCAAGACTTTCCTTAGTGTCTTCAATACTGTCACTCAGGTCAAGTTCGTATCTGGATTTCTGTAATGTAGCATGCGCCATTGAAATGTTATTTAATAAATCCTCTCTACTGATCACTATAGATTGCCTATTAGGTGCAAAACTTAAGCGTTTAGGCTCAAGTTCACTCTTGTTCTCTATCGCAATATGGCCTTTGACGACAATTGGTTCTCGTTGTTCTTCGTCTTCTTCCTCAATATAATCAGAACCCTTTTTATCAGTAAAATCTGAAAGAAGTTTGAGTAAATCGTTAGTGTCGTCTGCAGTTTTAAAACTTCTTCCAGCAATCGACAGTCTTTCTTTCAATTTCTCGTCTTCAACATTAACATCTGCACTAACAACTTTTTCGTAGTGTCTGTTTTGTGGCGAACTGTTCTTACTGTCATGTGAAACTGCCTTAACTTTTTCAAGTGTGTTTTGGACATCTTGCAATATATATGGCTGTTGTTCTTTATATTCCAAAGGTAATGGTGATGTATCAATATTAGGTGTCTCATTTCCTTTTGATCCCTTCCTTGACATTTCTGTTTGTGCGTCTTCATCACTATCTTGTGTAATATAAAACATACTTTCATTTGATGTGTTATCCACATTAGACTTTTTCATACTGACCACGGAATCATGTGGACTTTCCACTTTCGCTGTACAGTATTTGTCATCTAAGCCTCCATCTAAGGAGGCCATTGACATATCTAATAGCTCATGAAGTATTGAAACAGATTTGTCTATATCTGCCATTTCAACATCAGCTTCTCCTTTATTGAATGTAATTGTAGATATTTTACTCTCAGCAATAGATTTCTTATCAGCATCTACATTAGACTTGATATCGTCTTTTTCTATAACAATGATTGAAGAATCTGATTTCTCATCACACTGATTAAGTGTTCGATCACTTTTAACATCCCCTTGTTCAGTTCTTTTCAGTTGCAATTGTGAAACACTATTTGTAAATGATTGGTATACCAAGACGTTTTGATGTATATGTTCCATTACTGTTGAATCTACTTTATTGTCTTCACTTTTAATTATTTTATGTTGTGTTGTTGATAGTTCCATAGGTATAGGTTTTACAGCAGTTTTAATACAATCATCCAATATGTAAGCCTTTAGGTTAACATGCTTCTTAAAATACTGATGATTACTGGTATCATGTTCAGTGCAATTTCTTTGAAAGTCTTTTTGAGGTGAATTATTAATTGTGGTTAATTTAATATGAGACTCATTATTACCTTTGCAGTTTTGTATTCCGTCTGACAAAGTCTTAGTCGCAGAAATATCACATTCTAAATTTACTGATACATCAGGGATATACACTGATGAATTACATTTAGTTTCACTATCCCCTCCGACAATTTCTTGACAATAGCTAATTTTATTAGAGACATGAGCAAGATTATTAACTGTTTTAGAAATATTGCTAATATTCTCTTTGTGTTTTGATTGATTGAATCTATGCTGATCTACCTCAAGTTCATCTTCATTTCCATCAACAATTACTTGCCAATTATCATTGATTAACATATTAATGGATGTTTGTCCTAATGTTCCACCAATTGGATTATCACTCTGAATTGTGTTATGTTTATGACACTTTCCTTGAGATAAATTCATATATGAATTATCTTTAAGTAGTGAAAGAGCATCGTTCCCGTGATTACCAATGGCACATTGATTTTTAGATCTTCCACTTTGTCCTACATTATCAGCACTAGAACTTGCCATAGAAATATTACAATTATTGTCCTGCTTTACTGCATTTTTCAAAATCACGTTCCTGGGTGAAACTTCTTTCTTAGAAATGTTTTGTGTAATATCTTCATCTGTCATTTGTTGTTCCCTTCTTATAGATTTATCAGTAATTATTACTGAAACATCAGTATTTAGGATATTTGTTGGTAAAGCTCGAGTAATTGAGATATCCCCAACATCATCATCAAACACAATTGTTTGTCTTTTATTATTTTTGGTATATGTTAATTCATTCACAGTCACTAATTTTGAACTGCTGTTACTTTTGTCAACTTGCTCTTGTGATATAATTTTATTAGGAATAGCTTGTGTTATAGACATATTTCCATCATCACTAAATAGCATTGTTTGTCTTTTATTAGTTTTGGTAGAATCTGGTAAACTATTCACAACTTCTGAAACTGAATGATTATTAGCAGATTTAGAATAAAAATTAACATGATCACACGCTGTACTTTTTCTTTTTTCAGCCTGCTCATGTGACAAAATATTGTTAGGAATGGCTTGGGTCATAGACATATTTCCATCATCTTCAAATATCATTGTTTGTCTTCTATTATTTTTTGTAGAATCTGGTGAACCATTTGCAACTTCTAATTTTGAATCACTTTTGGTGGAATTAGAATAAAAGTTATCATGATCACAAGCTGCACTTTTTCTTTTTTCAGCCTGCTCTTGTGACAAAATTTTGTTAGGAATGGCTTGGGTCATAGACATATTTCCATCATCTTCAAATATCATTGTTTGTCTTCTATTATTTTTTGTAAAATGTGGTGAACCATTTACAACTTCTGGTTTTGAATCACTGTCGGTAGATTTAGAATAAATATTATCATTATCACAAAGTGTACTTTTCCTTTTCTCAATCTGCTTCTGTGATAAAATTTTGTTCGGAATGGTTTGTGTCATTGACATATTGCCATCATCACCAAATACCATTGTTTGTCTTCTATTATCTTTAGTAGAATCTAGTAAATCATTCATTTGTAATTTAAAATTACTGTTATTTGAATAAATATGGTCATTATCATTAACTAAATTTTTTTTTTTCTCATTTTGTTCTTGTGACAGAATCTTGTTAGGCATAGCTTGTGTCATAGACATATTTCCATCATCATCAAATACCACCGTTTGTCTTCTTCCAGCTTTTAAGTTCGGAGGTAGAATACTTCCCAGAGCAGTTTGGGTAATAGAAATATTGTCATTGTTTTCATACACTATAGTTTTATTATCTATCCAGTCATTTTTTATATTTGACGACATGCACATAGCATTACTACCTTCAATACCAGCCGCATGTGCTTTGTTTTCAATATTTAATATGATATTGGATGACACAGCTTCTGTTAAAGATATGTTAGCATCATTATCAAATACAATCTTTGATACTGGGACTGCTTGTGTAATTGATATATTTCCAGTGTCTTTCCCAAAAACTATTGTTCTTTGTTTTTCATTTTTTGTCATATCATGGATTGCAATGTTGGTAGGCAATGCTTGTGTTATGGAAATATCCATACCCTCATCATATAACACTGTCTGTAATTTAGTATCATTAATAATAGACATATTATGCTTTTGAGTTGTTTTAGTAGGTACTGCATATGAGATGTTTTCACTGTTCAATGCTTCATTTGCATCGAAAAAGTTAGGCAAATCATCATTAGTATTCAAAGTTATAGTTTTTCTGTGATCCTTGATTGTAATTGGATTAGGAAGCATAGTATGCCTGTTAGATTTTAATTCTTCTTTTTCAGATTGAATAGTAAGCCTTTTCCCATCAAAAACTAATACTTGGTCAGATTCTTTATTTATAGCAAAGTTATCAGTTTCCCTTGGAGTCGCATATGGATTAATGGAAATATTTTCTTTATCAATAAGCCAATCCTTATTTGATTCATTCTTATCCAATGTCATACTCTTTGAAAGATCATCAACCTTCGGAATATGAACTGAATTAGTTATGCTCATATCAGATTCATCTTCTTTCAACACTACATGTGTCATGTTGAGATCAACCTCTATATAACCAGACATATCTCGCATATTAAATGGACCATGACATATGACATTACTTTGCACTCTACCTATATCTTTCTCAATTTCATCTAAATCATCTCCTTCTGATAGTGGCTGCACATTTGAGAAATTAATATCCATACCTTCTGACACTTCCATGTTTGTTAAAGCTAAGTCATCACCAAACATTTTACTTTGATGATCTGTGAATGTACTTAATTCGAATTTAGTTTTAGGAGCAGTGAGTTTATCTAGAGAAGCTGCAGTCATTTCAAAAGGGGCAAAATTTACATTTTGAATGGAATGATTAATGTTTAGGCCACTACGATTATCCATAGTGGTAAGTAGGTCGATGGCCTCTACTTCCTCAAATTGCTGGTCAAATATTTTCTTTCCCAGAGATACAACTGCTCGTGCGGGATGCATTTCTGAATCATTGCCTGATGACTCCATAGACTTGTTGTGTTCTTCATAGAAATTTTTCCATGTTGTTGTTGCTTCATTTGTTACAAATTCTCTGAAATTTAGTAAATTAAATATGTATATTAATTTTATTTTAATCCTATTTATTTTTGCTACACCACCAACTTTGCCAAATAAGTTAAATATATATACTTTAAATTATATGCCTTGGAATAGATTACTATAATGGTCGGTGCATGTGTATATCTTACTACTTACAATCACTTATCTTACCACTTGTTCAATTTAGATATTACTTGTGTGGAACTTACATCAAATTTTATCTGATATTAAGGCAAATGAACCGTCAGTATATCATAATCATCAGTAAGATATAGGAACCAGCTATAAGTGAAATTACCACTGCCTACTGTTTTACCAAGTATTATAACTACACATTTTTTGTAATTGTTTATTTTGATAATTATTGAAACAATATCTATTACAAAAAAAAACACAATGGCGTAAAATGGAGACCTATATATGGTGACCTACTGCTATCAAAGTAAATGTTGATAGAAGAAATCCAAGTTAGTGAAATAAACACTCTTTGTATTTTAGCTATCTATATAACTAGAATAATTTAATGTAAAGAAATTATGCAGGACACTTACGCGACGCCAGTCCGTTTCGAGAAGCTGACGCGGCGGCTCTTGCCTGTATCAGTGGGTGTAGCCACATTGAACTCTAACTCTGAGAAAGGAGTGCGTGGAGGCCGCTGACTCTTTAGGATAGATGAGCGCCGTTTTCTACTGAAATAAGATTTTACTCAACTTCATGTCTGAAACTTATTTTGTAGCAGAAGAATTATCCCGCTGTGCTTGCCATCACCCCTGCCCATGCTCATTTTTATTTATTTATTGTGCTGTGTTGCTGTGAGTGCAGCAGATAGGCAGCAGCCCCACTTTATGGAAAGCGGTTACCATTGCCTATGGAAATTTTCTGTAACTCTCTTAAGGGAGATTGGAACCTGGTCACTAACACCGGAACACAACTCAAGGTTGTTATGGCTGCTTACTCTAAACAAAGGTTGGTAGCCATCCAGTTGGGCAAATACCCTACCACCTGGCTGTGGGTTGTTTTGTCGCCTCTTACAACAGACGCCTGGCCACAGGAAATTGTTTGCTTTCTCCATTCTTGCACATATTGTATTATATTCATATATATACCAACCACTACATGCGCTACAATAGATATTTCTATAAATTCCACTAAATGGTACTTACAAGTTATAACTTGTTCTAAATTGGAATAAAGGGAAAGACCGAATAAAATTACAGTTTAAAAAAACTTATATTATATATAAACACTATAATTCATGCCATTCACATAATAACTTCATATGAAATTCACGAAATATAACCAGATCTTGCTGTTTCATTTATGCTCTTAAGATCTCATCGGCGCGATGTATTTATTTAGCAATATTGCACAGTGCCATCTTAAGTAAAGCTTAACTTTACTTGCAGTAAATGGAAACTAATTATAATTTTTGATAACCCTATGCCACTGAATGGCATCAGTTTCCATACAGTTTTTTAATTTTCTATTATGTAGGGAAGATCCACTGGGATGGGATAGAATGTCAGCCAGGAGGAATAGGATAGGGGAATGTAATTGGCAAATGGGACAGGGAAGATGGCATAGGGAGAGGGGTAAGTGGGCAGTATCAGCATTCTCACTCATCAATGAAATACAATAAGCTCAAGTGTAACCCATTTGACATATTTGTGAGAGTGTAATATCCAATTACACATTAATACAATTGTCCAGTAAAAAATATGATTTGTAAAACTCTCTGCATAAACTAAAGGACAAAGGCACTACATCAAAAACTTCACTTCTTGTTTTTTTGGCAAGACTTGTTCTTGGTTGAACTACCAATACTGCTAACGTCAGGTGTGGAAAAGACAAGGTTTAAGATGACAATGAACAAGAAAATAACAAAACAAAAAAGGGGGAAAACAAATAAAAATTTGTTCTAGTATTAGTTCACAACCATCACCATCTGAAGCAATATCAGTATACACACAAACAGGATGTTGCGGACAGAATCACCCCCCTGACCTCTCCCCCCATAAATCCCGTACCCCCACGCCCTGCTTACTGCGGATACGAAGCTCGCTCCGTTAGCTGCTAAGCGTCTGCATTTTTGTAGTACCTTAGTAAGCGAGGGGCTCCTACGACATCCACCTCGGTCGAATATATACACACAAGGAAAACTAAGAAGACCAGGAAGATCAAGGAGCATTCGGAAGACTCTACAGCCAACGGATGACTATGTGGATCTTGTGGACCACTAGTGATTGTGATTAGTGCCACTCATATTGATCAGTGTCATCAATATAATTAGTGCTATCTACGTTCAGTGTAATGTCCAGGGCTAGTGCTAAGTTGTGTTGATTAAACTCGAACGTGCCGTTTAATACAATTGTGCCTATCACACCTGTTGCTGTTGTAGCGCCTATAAATAAATTCAGTTAACTTGCTAAGGGGTGTTTCATTTAGGGTGACCCCTACCACCCAACACAGGACAACACATTTTTTTTAGTTTATATACAAAAATTTGTTATAGGATTACAATTTTATTAATGGAAATATATTTGGTTAGAACATTAAATATAAGACAATTACATATGAGGGAATGGAGGGTATTAATAGTTGTGGGTTTTTGAATTTTAACTGGTGAGATATCATAAAGGGATGTGGGGTAAAGGGCACAGTTAAAAAATATATGGTTGATAGAGCCTTCTTCTGTATTACAATCACACATTGGGTAGGAACAAACTCCAATCCTGTGGAGATGAACAACTGTGGGAGAACTGGAGTTATGCAGGCAAGCCAAGTTGGCAATGCTTCTCCAATGCAATCTTTCTCCAGGACAATTCTAAAACTCAGTCAATGCCAGCTGAGACTAGTTACTAGTGCAGCTACTGAACATGGCAATTGTAACCAGATTCTTTTCAATATATATGTCACTGACCACCTCCTGTATAGCTCTCACCTAGAGGCAGAAGAAACAGCCACTCATAGTCCAGCTTGAATGTGGAGAGGTGGCCCAATACAGGGCAAAGTATCTGGATTCCTGAGGTAGTGTTTAAGACAAAACAACCCACAGCCAGGTGGTAAGGTGTTTGCCCATCTAGATGGCTACCACTTTTGGTCTAGAGTTTATATCACAACTATTTTGTTCAGAAACTTATATAGATAAAATTAGGTAGAAAAACTTCTTCTGTATGCCATTACAATTCAGCAAATCTTTATCCAATGCTGGATGTAAGTCTTCTCAAGTTTCAGCCATTTATTACAGTCCTCAACTCGCTTTATCTGGCTCTAGCATGCCACCATGCACACTAGGTTGGAATATGTCCTAGTTGATACATTTAACAGGTTCTCAGTGAAATCTGACCGTAAATAAAATAAATTGCGACCAAATATGATAAATAAATTTTTAATGAGATTGATTTGGTCTACATACAAATATGGACACTTTAATAAGAAAGAACAACGCATTAAAAGCTTTTATCATATGAAACCACGTATTGTATACCTTTCTGCAGTAAATCTGGAAAGGCTACAAGTTTGGTGCGGTCTATACCCGCGTAAATGTTACACGAATATTTATCGTAAGTGTTCAATAGATATCAAGCCAACTTACTTTCACGGTATAGCTAAGGGACAATGCTAATAGTTATTAACTTATTATCAAGCCTAAAACTTACGTAGCGGCAGCGGAGGCGTCTGTCCCTCTACTCGTATTAGTATCATCCATTTTGAGAAAGCTTTTGTTTTCGTTAAAAAAATTTAAATTACAAAACTCAATCTTTAAACGTTTATCATTATATTTAATTCACTTTGTTTGCAGTTTCATAATTTTGCACGAAAACAAAACATCTCAAATTAAACAACGGCTCCGCTCATTTAAAAGTTGGATGACATAAATTTGACGTTTAATTATTAATATTGCCAAGTGTAATAAAAAATAAAAACTTCGTTTAAAAAAACCGACTTCAAAAACTAAAAAACTAAAATGTATAAAATAACTTATTTCTAAAGCTATTATTATTAATATATATTCTCTAAAACATCTTAAAGTCGGTGCTTAGTAATTTTCAAAATATAGTAATTTTTATGTTTTGCTTTGCACCGACTTCAAGATATTTTAGATAATATATTAATAAATAGCTTTAGAAATAAGTTATTTTATACATTTTAGTTTTTTAGTTTTTGAAGTCGGTTTTTTTAAACGAAGTTTTTATTTTTTATTTGTTACTTTTTAGTGTCTAGCTATGTATGGGTGGACCTACGAATGGTGCCGCGCTTCTTATAAAATATAGGTGCCAAGAACCGGGAACAAAAAAATGTTCGTAAAATGAAAACTACTGGGCCAAACTATGTCAATTTTTAAGGGACCACATGGCAGCTATTCCGAGTCGAAAAAAAAGAATCACGTAAATCGAATCATAAATCTCAGAGTAATCGGTGTACATATGGAACGGAGTGAAAATTATTTTCATGATAAATGTTCATAAAATGAAAACTAGTGGGCCAAACTATGTAAAATTTTTAGGGGACCAATTAGAAGATATTCCGCATCGAACAAAAAAAGAATCACGTAAATCGGATCATAAATCACGGAGTAATCGGCGAACATACATAAAAAAAAGCAACAAAAAAAAAGATCCCGACGAATTGAGAACCTCCTTTTTTAGAAGTCGGTTAAAAACCACCATTTATTTAGCACGGTTAAACTTAATAATAGGTTTTGTCCCTAGGTTAGGTTTGTAATATAAATTATTTTGCTTTTTTTAACTACATATTTTCATTTTTTATATTATTTTAACAATGAGTTGAGGTAAACTTTATAAAAACAATAAGCTGAGCTCATTATATTGTATATAAAAAAACGTGTATGTCTCGGAACGCCTGGCCATAAAGTGAGAGAGGAGGAGCCTGCCTACCGCTTCCGTATGCGTGAGAGAAAGGGAAGCCAGACAGGCTGGCGCCGTAACGCGCTACGTAACGAAGCGATTTACCCTCCCATAAGAAGTTATTACTTCAAAAACAAGAGAATGTATACTTACAAAATATAAACCACACAGAACGCTGTGATGGACAATAACGTCGTATAAATACAGCAAAGAACTAGCCAGACGAGTGTAATTGCATAATATTCTGAACCCGCAGGCACAGACATTACATACTCAACTATTTAATTTTGTGCAATTTACTTCCTCTCATATTTTTTACTTTAAATTTTGTAATTTTACTTTTAGTTCAAGACATTAATGATTTCATTTTTCTAAGTAAATAAATTATGGTTTTTAATTACGCTGTCAGAATTTTACTGTCATTTCAATCAGTTAAAGTAGATTTTCATGTGGGGCGCTTATAACTACTTCTATTTAAAATAATTATGTATGACGAATTCTCGAAACACATAGTTTCAAAGCAAGCAGAAAATTAAGTTTTTACAACGTTTATATTTCAGTAATAAAATCATTTCTCTCTCATAAAAACCTTATTTGACATTGTTAGATAACATACTGGCCATAAAGTTCCAATCGTTCGAAGTTTGTCTTAGTTTGAAAGTTCTTTATATATACCGTATTAGCCAAGAAGCTACAAGCTTCTTGATATTAGCTTAATATTCATTCACTTGACCTACCATCGGTTGAATTTTGACATTTTAGTTGTATGGAGCTAATGTCTAATTTTAACCGTCTGATAAGGCAAATGAACAGTCATTAAGATATAGAAACCGGGCTTGAAAGCGGTAGGATTTATATATACTCGTATATATCTATGGGTGGTATACTTTATTTTTAGGGCGCGTTCCCACTATGTCGTAACGATTAATTTATCGTTGGACGACTGTCGTCTCTGGCTGTTCCCATTATAATGATTGTTTGTCGTCATAATTTTTTTATCGTTTAGCGACTATCGTATCTAGCTGTTCCCATTAGATGGCGACAACATTTTATCGTTCACGGCAGTCGCTTTGTCGCTTACATATCATTAGCGAGGGGTGTAAACACGTGTAAACGACGAGACGATATTTTTATCGTGGCTACGATAGATTTGCCATCACGATTTAGTCGTAACAATTTTTTATCGTTTTAAGACTATCGTGCTAGCCGTTCCCACTGTCATGACAATCTGTCGTCACTGCAAAAAATGACGTAGACGACAGTAAATCGTGTCGTTCTATATGTGAACATCTCCATTTAAATATATAAGCCACGACACTTAAAACTACACGATTATCTGTCGTAAGCTATAAAATACTTTTGATAATTAATACAACAAGTCTTACAAACACTTTTATTTAATCGGTATCCATTTCAGAACTACATGTACTGCAAAACGATATAGAAGTGATTGTACAGGTCGAAATAGAGGGACACCGACGTTTCCTGCAAAAAATATTAAAAGCATTATGACATACAATAGGGGTTAGCAAAGGACGCCAGGAGACGAGACACCCACAGGATAGACTAGGCCATTGCTGAAGAGTTTCTTCTCTTACAGCCAGAATAAGTTGCAAAACAGCAGTAAGATAATGTAGGTCGCCTAAGAATTCCGGTCCCGGTTCGCCGGGACTCCCCATCGGGCATTATATCACCCGTCACCCGTCATTAGATTCAACCCTTTTCGTGGCAATAGACCAACTGAGGTAAAACCCCTAGAGAGCTCCGTAGAGCAGGTCGCCTCCGCGCTTGAGCGCTTTGGATAAAATCACAGTGAAGCTGTAAGGTCTTAGTTAAGTACCAACAGCATGAAAAGGGGGTTATACACCAATGAAGCACTAAATAAATTCCCACAATAATGACACCATGTTTGCTCTAGTGGTTTAAACGTGAATCCATCTAATCTACTGGAACACAGGTCTGGCGTTAATTCTCGGCCGGGTAAATTTTGTTAGCAAAATTTCTGCTATTTTCTATATCCTGGGTGTCTGGAATCTGTACCAAAGAGTTGTCTGTTGTAAATTAAATACAAATGACAAGCATATCTTGCTTATTAGCTAGGCAGTATAGAATTTAGTGTCTGTCAGCCGATTAAAAAGAAAACTAAATTGTGAATGCATTTGTTTATGTCTTGGGTTTAAGCTGGCAGAGGAGTTGCAGTAGTAGGCCTTCAGCCCGAATTTTATCATAAGAGAGATAAAATTTAAAAACTTCGTTTAAAAAAACCGACTTCAAAAACTAAAAAACTAAAATGTATAAAATAACTTATTTCTAAAGCTATTATTATTATATATATTATCTAAAACATCTTAAAGTCGGTGCTTAGTAATTTTCAAAATATAGTAATTTTTATGTTTTGCTTTGCACCGACTTCAAGATGTTTTAGATAATATATATAATAATAATAGCTTTAGAAATAAGTTATTTTATACATTTTAGTTTTTTAGTTTTTGAAGTCGGTTTTTTTAAACGAAGTTTTTATTTTTTATTTGTTACTTTTTAGTGTCTAGCTATGTATGGGTGGACCTACGAATGGTGCCGCGCTTCTTATAAAATATAGGTGCCAAGAACCGGGAACAAAAAAATGTTCGTAAAATGAAAACTACTGGGCCAAACTATGTCAAATTTTTAGGGGACCACATGGCAGCTATTCTGCGTCGAACAAAAAAAGAATCACGTAAATCGGATCATAAATGACGGAGTAATCGGTGAACATATGGAACGGAGTGAAAATTATTTCCATGAAAAATGTCCATAAAATGAAAACTACTGGGCCAAACTATGTAAAATTTTTAGGGGACCAATTGGAAGCTATTCCGCGTCGAACAAAACAAGAATCACGTAAATCGGATCATAAATGACGGAGTAATCGGCGAACATACATAAAAAAAAAGCAAAAAAAAAAAGATCCCGACGAATTGAGAACCTCCTCCTTTTTTCGAAGTCGGTTAAAAAGAGGCAAGCAGCTAAAATATGTACACTGAAATTAAGTGTTTCTCTCTTTTCCGTTTTTTTTTACCTTATCCCTATTATTCGGGGACGTATAATGTCTTTTCCTTCCACGCTCTTCTATTCCGACGTACATCTTTAACATCATTATTCGAAACTCCATTATCATCCTTCACACAATCCATCCATCTCTATATTTGGTCTACCTCTACATTTGTACCTTGCAGTTTAAGATTACTTTTGTCACGTGACTTTCATCCCTCCTCATTATCCATAATCTACTTCCTCTCAATTTTTAAGTGACGTGTGTTTTCTAATTAATAATAACAATTGTTTTTCGTACCTCTTACGATTATTCTTTTGTAATTTTTTTCTATTAGTTGTTCTTTTTTTCATTCTCTTTCTATTTTCTTGTATTGTTTCTATCTCGTCATTGCTCTCGCTCTCGTAAAATTCGGTACTATCACCTGTCTTCTTTTCGGAGTATATTTTACGCTTTCTTTGTTTTCTATAAACCTCCCGTGAGTCTTTTGGGACCACTTTCCAAGATCCTCTTCCTGCTCGTGTTTTCTATGGACAAAAACTGTGATAAAATTGGATATAGTTGGTCTTTTTCTTTTAAATTGCGAAGTTGGCAACAGGCAGACGGCCCACCTATTGGTAAGTGGTTGCCATCACTATAGACGTTTGTAAAATCAGTAGTGAAGACAAGGCATTGAAGGGTTGAAGGGTAGGGAACATGGTAAAGGAGGTTGGAAAAGTGGGCTGGATTCTTACTAGTCGTACGATACACAATTAGCTCAACACTAACTGGCGTATTACGCCGATGTTTTGTGTCCGCGTGGTATCGCACTGGTCGAGCCGGCCCAGTATGCTGTAATCAAGATGATTTCCTTGACTACCAAGATGATTTACATGATTACCACGTCAGAAATTGCTTACGTACAGCAGATAGGCCAACGACCCACCGAACGGATAGTGCATACCGTGGACTTTGGAAATTTGTAAAACTAGTCGTGCTACAAATACGCTGCCGGCCTCAAAAGCGGGGACTGGAGCCAGAACATAACACAGTTATAGTGGCATATGCTACACCAGGGTGGTAGCCATGAAGCGAGCTACATACGAGATGTCATCACTGTGACACCTGTCCGGAGAACCCCGCCTAGCACGCGCTGCAATCATGCCCCGCGTGGGCGGATCAAAGCAGCGTGCTCGTGGAAGCAGTGTGAACTGAGTTATCACTGCCGGCCATAGTCCGTTCGATGGTCATCAGTAATGAGTCTTAGGAGGTTGCCCAAATTTTTTTTTAAGGAGGCAGCGGAAATTGAACGGGAGGATGCAGCTTCTTCGGCCCCGATCCACCGCCGTAAACCAGGGCGTCAAAGAAGGGACTATCACCAATCCCTTCCGCCCTGACAATGGCCATGAACGATAAGGTGGGGATACTTATCGTTCAGATACTGGTCTAGAGATGGCGCTGCGCTGAGTTTGCACGCGCAACTTATTGATAATGGTGGTGGACCAACATTCCACTCTATGTAAGACGGGCTCCATGAGCCTTCGGCGTCTGGTCCATCGGATGTGTCTTTAATTCCCGAGGTCCTGACATACGGCTCCGAGCATACCATCAGGAGTCCAACACTACCCTACTATTGTCCCCGAGCGGTAGGGTGTCCATGATAGATTAAACCTCGTAAAAATACGGGGGGGTGGCCATCTAGTCGGGCAAATGCGCCACCACCTGGATATAGGTTGTATTGTCACTTCTTGCGAAAGGTCGCCCGATCGCGGGAATATTTCCTCCTCCGTTCCTGCACGGATAGTCTACGACATCATCAAACTAGTAAATGACTTAAAAATCTTTTTAAAACAATACAATACCGTGTATGTTAAATGTACGGTGAAATCTTTGGTATAGACTATACGGTCAACACTTACCCGAGCACACGATTTTGGGTAACCAAATAAATTCAGTTCACGTAAAGACACCGCGACTTGCGTTCGTGTATACATGGCTAATCATAAATCTACCATAACATCATCATATTTAGTATTACGAGAACATCTCATTCAATCACTATCATATAAGAAACATCTATGATTTATAACATCCCCAGGCGAAAAAATCGTAAAGATAGAAATAATTTTGTAACTAACGTAAATTCGCATCACTAATTTGTAGCCTTAAAGTTTTATAAAGATTGTATTATCTTGCCGTAGTCCTTTCGAATAGGCGTTATTTTATTTATCTGGATCTGTTACGTATCAATTTTGAAAGAACGACCATTATGGTCTTATTTAGCAAGTTTTACTTAACATATTTGTTATACATACTATAAATCAGTAATTTTCTAAATATTTCTAATATTTTTCTGTCAGCATAAGTCAATATTAAATTATCTGTCACCTTATAATCAAATCACCTCTCAAATAAAGTAATAAATTTAATTAAACCTCATAATCTGTATTCTGTGTTCACACATCCCAGTCCGTTTTGCTCATCCAGCCCCTAACGGTGACCTTACGGAGATCGTCCGTTCTCTAGGCGAAAGGCGACCTGCGCTACGTGTAATGAAATTCAGGCAGTCAGGAACTCTTCGTATTGTACCTATTATTCGAGACTGGCTTAAAGGCCTAGTCGCCAAGCCATAAATATTATTAAAAAAAATATTATTCAAGGATGGCTAAATATGAATATTTGCGAATCGTGTAAAAAGACATAAATTATACGTCTAACGCCATCTGCTGTCGCCTTTTCGACAAGTAAAACTTCTGGCGTTTTGTTATTTACAGCTTATATTTTAATTAAATTAAAATGTATGTAATTGTTTCCAAAAAAAAGTGAAAATAAATAGCTTGTTTATAATTTTGAGTATTTTTCATGTGTTAAATTTTTTCAGAAGTATTTATTTATCTATTCTATTCTTGTTCGACGAAGGTTCCAAATGCACAACTACAAATAAAACGCATATATGTCATATGACTTTAGACAACAGTACTACCAATATTAGAAAATCGAACCTACCATTTTGGGGCAGCTGATGTTTGTTTGAGAAATAATAAATTTAGATTAAAATCTAATTCGTATCTCAAAATGGGTTATTCGCTTATCCCTATCGGGGTTTTCACCGCACTCTGGTTCGTAGTAGGTGTTGTGTGCCCGATTTTCGCTCCTAAAGGACCAAACCGAGGGTAAGTAATAGGACACTTAGTTTTATCCTTTTCTCGCTTGTCCCTAGCTAAAACTCGCTTTTTCTTCTAATTTCAGAATTATCCAAGTTGTGTTGATGTTAACAGCTGCAACGTGCTGGTTATTGTAAGTATTTTTTTATTACTTCGTTCAAAATTGAATTATGTAGTGTCTGGTGGAGTGACCAGATTTACTTCTTTCATTTCATCAAATTTTTATAATTTAAATGTTTATTTTGTACTGATTGTTTTGTACTTGAATACTGTTAAAATTAATTGTAAAGAAAAGCCCAATAAGCTATGAACATGGCTTTGTAATTATTGTGTAGTGTCACGTGAGTTCACAGATAATGTTAAAAAACTTCACATGCAGGGACCATAACTTGAGTATTATATTTTAGTATACAAGTTACAATTATTAGAGTAAAATCAGTAGAGTTGTAATCAAGCCCCGCCCCTTTACCTTCTTGGCGCCCTGGGCAAGTCATGCATATGGTGCCCTTTTGTATCATATTATTATGAATGTGAAAGTTTGTGAGGATATATGGACGAATGTTTCTCCCTCTACCACCCAAAAACTACTGAACAGATTTTGATGAAATTTCACAGTAGTAGCAGTTATACATCAGAAGTTAAGCTGGCACTTTGTAGGTCTTTGTGTGGCTGAGCTGGCTGTGCACCATTCAAACTGGTACTGCTTGTAATAATCATAGTCTTACAAATCCTACAACATTTTGTTTGTTGGTGTCTCTCTAAAACTCATCTTTTGTTTTTTTTTTAATTTTTATCTTATTACTTTTTTAAATAATCTGTGTATGATGTGCAAAGAGCCTATTAATTTCAAATCACAATTTAATTTTTTAAGATAGACTAGTAATAAGTGTAACAGTATAACATTCTTTAAATTATTCCTGTAAGTGGTCATTTATCTGACCACTTTCCATGAGGTGAACAGTCTACTTATTTGGCGACTTCAGCCAGTAAAAAAACTATATTTAAGCAGTATCAGTATACATGTTGACCTCAGTTTATGCCCTTGGAATAATTTCATTCCCTTGACCTTTTGATTAAATTGTTTGGCTATGTCTCTTATACTGCTAGGATATGAAACAATAGAAAAGTGTACTTTGACATTATAAAAATACTAGATTAATAATATATATACAATAATAAAAAAAATTAAATACAAACCTATATTAAAGCCCTAGATTAAATGATATTAATATTGTATAATAAAAACAATAAATTTAGAAGACAATAGTTTCGGTGCCAATCTGTATCTATTGTCTATGTATGAAGTATATTTGTTATGTATGTATGAATTGTAATAAATAATTATGAATCATTAATTTTAAACATTCAGAGAAAGGACTAGGTCATAAATATTTGCATGCCTAAATTGGCTAAACAGGTGCACCTATATGTCACCAGACCGTCTAATGTAACTCTGTCTTGTGTACATAAATGTACATTTCATTTTATTTCTAACTAGCAGACAAGTAGACAAACAAATACATTTGTATTTATTAATATAATATACTTGATAGACAATACAAACTATGCATATTCTCACTAAGCAAGTTATGCTTGTCTTATGTTTAATATGCAACGGACCATTCTAGGGCCAGTTCCACTCACTCAGACCATACTAAATAATGAAGCATTCTTTTACAAATTTGGCATGCTATGACAGAAACCCAGAGCTTCACTCACTCATTCACAGGGGCTATAGTTATTTAAAATATTAGTATGTATAGGAATTTATGGATACATATTGCGATGAGAATTTTTTTATCATTTTTATTGAACCTGTATATAGTGAATATAACTAATCCTAGCATATTTTGTTTTCTAGCTGGCTGTGTGCGTATATGGCGCAGATGAACCCCCTCATCGGGCCCAGACTCAACAACGAGACACTCATCTGGATTTCTCGTACCTGGGTAAACATTCTACTAACATGCTCTCCTTTTTTAAATATGAGTATAATAATAAGAATGGTGTTGCGGAACAGAGAAAAGATAAAAAAGAAGTTATCCAAAAAAGGAATAAACAAAAAACTCAGACACCATTCTACCTCACCAGTAAATATGTCTAATATATTAAACTTTTACTTATTTATCTATTGTAATATATGAAATGCTGGTCATGTATTATGTTAACAAATATATTTTTCTAGATTATTTTGCATATACATATATATATTACTATTATATTTATATATGTATTAAATTTATAAATTAATGTAAGTATATATATTTAAATTGTACAATCTGATCATTTTTCTGCTCCACCTACATTGCCAGATTAGTTAAGAATTTATTTTAAGCTGGGTTCCCTGGAAGAGGTTGTTTTTAGCAATAAGGCCGCCTGTTGTTTTGCTAAGAAGTATTGTATACAGTAATTGTGCATTTTGTTTTGTATTTATTTGTATTGGTGAGCAATAAGAGCTATCTATCTACCTCACCATGTGACAGGAGGTCTTGGAGTATTTAAAAGAATGGATCTGCAAGATTTGTTTACCCATGGCCGATATCTATATCATCAAATTCATTTCATAATGAATTTTAACATTATTTGAATGGAGCTTATGTCAAATTTTAACCGATAGTAAGCCAAATGAATCATTGGTAAGACATAAGAGGAACGAGGCATCAGGCAAGGTCAAGTAACCATGAATATTCAAGTTTTTCTAATTACTACCTCAGCTAAATTATAGCTCTTTGGGTAAAAAAAACTATGTATCACTAGGCATTTGAATATTTTATACAAATGCACAGTTTTTCATTAAATAAAAGTCTAATGTGCTACAATAATAATAATTATTCACATAGAGTAAAGGAGTCCAAACAACAACTCTTTATTGTATACAACATAATAAAAGTACCAGAACACACCTTATTATCTTAAGACTATAAGGTAGCCTTATTATTTGGAGCAACTCTTGCATGTAGCCTCAAATAGTGTATTAATGACACTGGTCTACAGTGGTTTTGTTGCCCTAGATATGAAAATGATTTTAGGTCCATTTATGCACACAATTCATGAAACTATCAATGATTTTGTTACATTTGCTCTGATCTATGATTTTTTAATTCTTTATTTTCATTTTACATTACAAAAATAAAAAAACGAGAAATAAAATAACAGATATATTTATAATGTCAGTAATATTTTGAGAAATTAGGATACATCGAAGTAAATAAAGAGGTCGAAAATATATTTTATATTTCCGTAAAACGCCTTTTATGAGCTTTTCTTTTATAATCTTTCAGGGGACAATCTCTTTTCAAAGACCAGCAGTAATCTGTCATCATGTGACAATCCCATCGACCCTGATATCTTTCCTCCATCACTTTTAGATCTTGGTGAAACCGCTCTCCCTGTTCCTCACTATAATATCCTAAATTATCCGGAAATTTATCTAGATGATTGCGGATATAGTGTAATTTAATACTCATATTTGCTCCTAAAGTATTCAAAATATAAGATATGCAAAAATCATGAAAATACAAGCACATTGAGAACTTTCATGAATATATTCGTAATCTGGGCACTTGAAAATGTAAAAATTGTGATGATATCCAGGGCAACAAAACAAAACTTTTTTTTTGTAGAGCTGTGTGATTATTTAGACTTTAATTACAATTATTTCCATGGCGATATTTAAAATCATATTATTATGTTGTAAAGAGTATTTTTGTTGTTTGGACGTTACTTCAAACCCGATTTTTTATAAATGAGTATTCATAGAAATTATTGTAATGTAGCATATACCCATTTTTTTATAGTGTTCTTTTCTTCTTCTTTCTTTTGAGACATGAAAATGATTAATAGGCGCTCCACATTCTCTTTTCTCGCGAGAATATGGAGCACACTTTACTATTTTCTTTTATAAACTTAGTTACCTGAATATAAAATTTACTTTAGTGAAACAATTTAGAAACTCTAATATTTACTAGAAAAAGACAATAATTTCTACATTGGATTTCAATTCAATGAACAATTTTTAATGAAAAATTGTGTGTTTGTATGAAAACTAACTATATAGTGGAATGTACTAATTTGAGCTGCGGACAAGAAATCCCTTGTTTGGCATAAGTCAAAGAGCTACAAGTTAGGATAGATAGTGTTTTGTTGATATATTCAATTTAAAAGTCAGTTATGATTTTTAATGATATATTTTATGTTTTTACGCGTTTTATATGTGGTTTTAGAGTTTATAGCAATTATTGTGTTGATATTTAGACGTATGTAAGGCGAATGACATGCGTGATTTATAACAATATAATGTTTTGATGTAATGAAGTTTTATGAAATGAAGAAGTTGCGTTAGCAGCAAACAAATAAATAGTATAGACTATACTATAAAGGCTATTATAAAAATTGAATATGCATAGTTGTTTGACATGGGAAATGAAAATGAATGTATTTATTTTTTAATAAATTAGCAAAAAGAAACGAACTTCAAGAGTAACTAAAAAGCAAAACATAGATATTTTCTACAAATAACATCTTTAAGTGGAATAGTGTTCTCTCTCTCTATCTCTTCCAGGCAACCTGACTTACAAGACATTTGAACAACATATGTCTATATATAATTAAATTAAAAATGGATTCATCTATACTTCTATACTAATATTATATATATATATATATATATATATATATATATATATATATATATATATATATATTTATTTTTGTAATGAATAAACTCAATAACTGCTGAACCAATTTCAAAAATTGTTTCACCATTAGAATGCTAAATTATCCCAGATTAATATAGGCTATATTTATTACTATAAAAATATGGATCCCTACTAAAACGTCAATATTTATTTAACCCAAGATGTAAAAAAAATCGTGTTTGAGTGTGTCCAATCTAAACATATTGTTTAGATTCACAATTAGATCCGCTAGGTGGTGCTGGAATTGGGTTCAACACTTATTTTTTCTTGAAAGGACAAGGTCTGCGGGAACCACTAGTTAAAAATAAATTAAGAACAGCAGAATATGGACAGTAAAAATCAAAATTAAGAAAATATTAAATATATCGTAGGTATATTACTATGATGTGTTATTATTTATTTATTTTAGATATATGTACTGTGTAATATTTATATATCAGTGTGTGTGTGTGTCTGTCTGTCTGTGTGTGTGAGTGAGTGTGTGTGTGTGTGTGTGTGTGTCTGTCTGTGTGTGTTTGTGTGTGTTTTAAGTTTCACACTACGTTGCCCGATTGTCTGAAAGTGATCACTCTAAAGCTATATGAAATGAATTGAAATCTTTATTTGTATGAAACATGCATAACAAGGTCCTATGATATGGTGAGAACATCTTTCGCCATTTACTGGCATACAAATTTTCTTAAAAACTAATATGGTTTATAAATATCATATATTTTAATTTAATATCCGTTTAAGAATAATACAATTTGTCACCTTTGTGTCAAAGTTTAATACAATTATATACTTGATGTTTTAAGGCCACCCATTGTTCCTGCCTTTACTGTTTAAGTGACCACTGTATTATGTATATGCTATGTGCATTTGGTGAACAAAAATCGCAGGCTTACTGCAAATTATGATTTAGTTAGGTACATTTTAATGAATGCATTTTTAGTTAAATATATTTTATTTTATCAAACATAAAAACTGAATTCGATCCGGAACCAAAAATGCCATTTTTTTGTTGTTTACTAAAAACTGTGCATGTTACAATTTAGAAAGTCTTGCCAGTATGCAAGTGTACCTAAAAAGAAGGATATTCCAAATTTCAGCCTTATACAATCAACTAGTTAGTTTTGTTTTATTCACAACTAACTGTCCCGGCAAACGTCGTCCTGCCCGGAAAAGCTTCAATCGATATGCCGACAGATGCGCCACCTACCGTGTCCAACTGTGTACCAACTCCTGTGCCCATGCACAACGACTTTGCTAAAGATCATCACGATAGTTTACGATTCTATAAAGGACATACAGACAGACATTCATTTTTATATATAAAGATTTTGTCCCTTGTGTAAAACTGCAGTTTTGTCTGTACGCCCATTTGTTATGAAGCCCTCGATATGGGATATATAATGCGATGGATGTAAGTCCAAGGATTCGTATCCGTCCGGACCTACCCACCTCTACCTATGCATTACCAAAATATAAGGGTTAAATTTTAACTAGAATGACTACGGATCCTTAATAAGAGTCCTATTTCGTTGACACTAATGCCGTTCTGATAAGGCTCTATCAGACTTAATAGGGCAATTAAATAGGAATTAAGGTCGCCGCACAAACAATGGGATAATAAGTATTACATCAATTAAATGATAAAGCAATGTAAATAATTGTCGTATCCCACTGCCCCAGAAAATGGTCCTTTACGCTTATATATAGATATAAAAGAAAGTCTTGTTAATTACACTATTTATAACTTAGGAACGGCTGTACCGATTGGGTTGAAAATTGGTGGGGAGATAGCTTAGAACCAGGAGACGGATATAGGATACTTTTTATCCGTTGGAACCGGTAGGTGGCATTGAGATCGGGTTCTAGAATCCCCCTAATCACCTGGACCGATTGTGGTGATTTTTTTTGTGTGTTTAAGTGGGTCCCCGGATGGTTTAAATCCACAATTGGAACCGGTAGATGGCGCTGGGATCGGGTACAAGATTTTTATTTTTTCAGAGCAGGACAACGTCTGCCGGGGCCGCTAGTTCTCTATAAAAATGAGTGCACTCTAGTGACGCCAACTGTGGTTGGAGGGCTCGTTAAGAGTTAAGGTTTTTACTGCTTATGATCTTCCGTGTCTTTATATGAAACTAGTTGGCAGATGCCAGATGGCTAGTAAAGCCCTAGCGCACCTGCCAGGTGGTAGGGCATTTGCCCGACTGGATGGCTACCGCCCGTGGTCTAAAGTATTTATTTATTTTATTTTATTGCATGAGTTCAGCAGACAGGCAGATGGCCCAGTTGATGGAAAGCGGTTACCATCGCCTATGGACATTTGCAACAACAAATGCGCTGCTGCTCTCTTAAGGGACTGTGTTTGGTCGCTTGTTACTTAGAACACAACGAGAAAACTTTGGTAGTATGCCATTCGGCGTAGATGCTCCTTTGGTTCCGTAAAGGAATTGAAATCAAATAGCCAGTCAAATTAAAAAAACTCGCGATCAAAATCTTCCCCCCGCTTCTAGATCGCTTCACTTTGGTAGGCGTTGATTCGTTTTGAAACACCCAAACCGTCGACTGGCGCTTCGTTTCTGGATCTTATTCATAAAATCAGAACTCATCACCTGTAAAGATGTCGTTAACACGCCGAGAGGAGCCTGCTTCAATTTGTTTGTCATATTCATATCACGGCACCATTGCACCCGGGCCTTCTTCTGAGCATCGGTGAGGTGCGGCAGCCAGCGTGAAACTATCCTCCTCACGTGAAGATGCGCGTGTAGAATCTGTAGTACGCTGAATCTCTTGATACGTAACTCACATATTGTCTTGAATTAAATATTTCATTGTTAGCACATTTTCTTCCGTAATAGCCGTCAAAGGGCGAATACTTATTTCTTCATCCCCCAAAGTTGGTCGACCGTGCTTGAATTCGTTGTATCAACGATACACGGTTGCCTTAGAATGGCCTTCATCCATGAATGCCACTTGAAGCCTATAGTACGATTCGTCCGGTATCAGGCGAAACTTGAAATCGTAAAAAATCATAGTGCGAAAATGTTTCCGGCGCAGATGCATTTTTCAATAAGATGCGATAATTTAAATTGCAAACAATGTGGAGGGAAATTTTGAAATTGGAACGTACCTATTTTTAGTTATAAATAAACTGGCCAGTCTCTTATAGATACAAACTTTTTTAGCAATACTTTCTGAGTGGCCTGGTATATTATAGATCCAATGGCCCCTTTGTATATTCTTAGCAGCTGTAGGTGGAGATGTTAAGGTTTAAAAACGAAATTGAGGGCACAGTTAGTTAGTCGCCATGTCAAAGCCCTCGAATATTCTATTAATGTTGTAATGATGCCTATTAGTAAATGCGTTGACCTTGTTTGACGTGTTTTTGGCGTAGAGCGCCTTGTTGATTGCGCGCACAATGTTCTATATTCTATACAGCATATACTGTACCTGACCTTGCGAGGCCATACCAGTGTATTGAAATTCATTCTATGGACGGAGATACGAATGATGTATAAACCGTTGAAAGAGCGATAGTATCTTTTTAAGGTGCCGTAGTCATTTTAACAATAATAAAAACCTTATGTTTTCGTCATCTCCGTCCATCTGTTTTTATATGTAATTATGATTGTATTTTGTAGTAATTTTCTTTAAAAATACTTCGTCTATATTGGATGAAATATCTCAGGAAGACAGTGTTTCCAGATTGAGTTTTAGAAAAGTCCCCAATTTGACGTATTTATTATGACAGAAGAAGAACATGATAACCAGACCGTGGTCATAACCTTTTGATGATTGGCTCGAATTTGTACATCCAAAAGACACTACTACATTATTGCAGAATACTCAAATGAATCATTTACATAGCAGCTCGCTCTCTTATATTATATTTTGTATAACGTTTTTATCTTGCCAAGCTTGTAAGAAATTTATGGAGATATGTTGCAGCAAAAAAATATTACGTCATGTCTTTATTAAAACTATAGTAATATTTTTCTCTACTTGTATTGTGTCTTTGTCTTATTGAATATGCACCGTTTGCTACAACTCAACTTCTTCAAAAGTCATTCTGTAACATACTTCTGTATAAAACTTATAAAAAAAAGAACTTGAGATATAAATAGAATAAGAGAAATATTAAGAAAAACAATTTTTAGCCAGACGTGTTGCTGGGGAGTTTCTTGCCGCTTCTTCTCCTTAACAACAATAACACGTTGCGAAGCGGTGTACATAGACTAGGAAGTAAAATTAAATTTTAACCTATATGTATGTACCTTCAAAAAGTGTTCTCCAGTGGAACTTATTATGAATAAAAACTTTTGAATTTAACAGAATACACAAATGAGAAAAAGGTAGAATTCCCAATCTGGAGACCCTACAAGAAGATAGAAAGTATAGACAATAACATTGGGCATGTCATCTCTACGCGACCCTACGTGGAAAAGCAAGCACTTGGCCGATTTGTAACAATATTCTTTCTTTACAGGGCAACGCCATGAACAAAACCGCAGCGTAACCCGGTGGTGCGGACTAGAACGTTATCGTCCTTACTATAAGTTTCCTGTAAATTCGAATTCTTCGCAAAAATACATTAATTAAAATAATAAAGTTCATGAAATTGTAAAATAAGTGAAAAATTAATGACGTTTTTATTTATTATCTGTACCATAGAGTATGTGGTGTTACTATTTAAGTAGAAATTAACACGAATATTGCGGAGTTTTAAAACTATTTCGCTTTGAAACCATTCCATATTTAATTCAGTTATTTAACTCTGTCTACGTTAAAGATGCGCCAAGTGTCAGCATTCTAAATTTAAAAAATAGGCTCATGTTCACTCACGATCGTACAATGAAAAAATATATAAAATAACTTATTAAGCTTCTAAACATGTCTTAATTCAATGGTTCTTATTTTAATTTTAAATGCTTAATCGAGAGTTTAACAATTTACTGTTGGTAAAAAAATTCAATATAATTATTAGAAATCATATTTAATCAGGCATGTCTTTTAGTCACGTGTAACAAAATAATTATTGTTAAATAAAATATAAACGAATACAGATAATCATTGCTTATCTAATAACAGATTGTGGCAATCAAAAACTTGTTACTATTATCTGAAAAATATATTGTAATATAGATAAAACATATAAAATGTGTTTCATTTATGTAATTGCAAAGGTAATTATAATACTATTAGTTAAAATATATCATAATTATAATTGCAAAAGCCCATAAAGGTTTCACTGCTGGGCAGGGACGTATTTAATAAGGAACGGAAAGTACTACAGGTACCTGTCCTAATTCAAGGCGGATTGGGTGGTTTGACAGATTTGACAGTGGTAATTAAATGGCATTGCAGCCATCTTAAAAAAAAAACAATATTAAGTTAGAAAATTTTGTTCTTTTTTTCTCTTTCGAAGTTGACGACCCAGCCCATTGGAAATGGTTACCGTCGCCTATGTATAACCAGGGGGAAGTCAATGCGTTGCCAGCTTTGAGGGGATAAAGAGGATGTGGAATGAGATAGCGGAGTCAGATAGGAGATTTGGCATTGGAACGGGGCATGAGATAGGGAAGGGGAGGGGAGGTAAGTGGGCTATCAGAACTCTTACTCGTCGCACGGTCTATTCGCTCAAGGCCCGGGCTAATTGTTTCAGGCCGGTAGTCTACGAGAGCGTGGGATCACCCCAATAGAGCGGCCCCTAAGAACTAAGATGGCGATTACAGCAGGGCTTTACCACCTAAAATATTATTCTAAAAGTAACTGAGAACGTCTTGTTGCAAAGTCATATACCTAGTGTCACCTATTTATATATGCAATGTACTCTGTGGTGTCACTCCTGATGTTCATTGAACTTCATTGACATTCCATCCAATGACTGTATCGCATTAGTTCCATTCACAAAGTACATTAATACAGTAGATTTTTTCCGCGGGACTTCTAGCGTCAAGTGAAATTTTTACAAAGGGTGTAATAGTACCTAACGTAAAACGCACCTCAAATAAACGTGTATATACAAAGAGATTTATGAAAGTAGACGACGCGGAAAGTGTTGGTTGGAATAGTAAAAAAAAATAAGTTAAAAACACCCCGATTTTGAAATATTCTTCATTGGTGCTCCGCTCCTATTGGTTTTAGCGTGATGATATGTAGCCTGTAGCATTCCTCGATAAATAGGCTATCTAACACTGAAAGAATTTTTCAAATCAGACCAGTAGTTTCTGAGATTAGCGCGTTCAAACAAACACACTCTTCAGCTTTATATAGTATAAGATTATACTGTACCCCTGTCAATGTTTGGTACATAATATTAAATAGTATACTGTGTTAACAACTATGATTTTATCTCAGAAGTTGAATATTAGGAAAGGTCCAAAATCTTATTACATACTTGTATGATGTTGGCCTGTTACTATATCGCAATGTTTAATGTCAAGTAATTTACAATATTCCCCATTTTTTTTTAAATAATGTCACATATAAATATCCAGGGTTTCATAACAAATGGGCGTACACACAAAAGTGCAGTTTTACACATGGGACAAAATTGTGAATAAAACAAAACTAGTTGATTGTATAAAGCTGAAATTTAGAATACCTTTTTTTTTAGATACAACTTGCATACTGGTAAGGTTTTCTAAATTGTAACATGCATAGATTTTAGTAAACAACAAAAAAAATGCATTTTTGCGTATACGCCCATTTGTTATGAAGCCCTCGATATCATTTTCGTATACTTATACATACTTACTCTAATGGGCTTATATAGAAAGAAAGAAAAAGTTTCTTTGAAGAAATAAAGAGCATAATTTCAGAATTTGGACGCCGCATTTTCAGCAAACAAGGTTTGCACTCAGCATATTGTTGTGCTGGTATCGTATCCGACACAACGCTGATTTTCAGTGCAAACCTTCCTTTTGGCGTAATACCAAAACGACCCAGTTATGTTAAATTAAAAAAAAAACTAATTCTAATTACGTTATTTATAGAATGCGTTTCATTCCTAAAAATAAAGGAACAAGTATATCTTCCGCAGAATATAAGCTTTAACATAGAAAGAAATATACGCCAGCGAAAAAGCAATGCATTCGTTCTGATACTATGAAAAGGCGTTTCTCTTCGGAATACGCTTATGTAAGAACTCGGTCACCTCGCAGAACTCTTACATAAAAGGAAAAATCAATAACGTCTCACAAACAGCGCGTATATTCTCTTTCAACGAGGGAATTCCTTGGTAATATTGCTTGGTATAAGCGTCAACTGGATCATAATTACGAGTATAATAGATATGAAATCAATAAATAATTGAGCGACCTCGATCAAGGATTCTTTTTCCCCGCCGTTTACAGTCAAATAAATGTATAGTGATTTTTTTCTGTAGTTATATTTAAAAAAAATTTTTTTTATTAAATTTTTATTTTTTTAAAACTTCAATTTTTCTTCAAGTATATTTGTGACAAACGATGAATTGATACGACTCCCTCCATTTACTTATCTACTAATTTAAGGTTTTAGAAAGAGGAAAGAAAAAGATTTATTTAGAACTACAAGCAAACTAACTTAAACTATTAAAATAAAAACAATAAGTATTGCTTTATTTATAGTATAGTTTAGTTTATTTATTTTTAATATTTATTTTTAATATTTATTTGTAAGTGTGTTAGATAAGTAATTATTATTATTATTCAAAGTAAGTAAAAGAAAAAAGGCAATAAGTAAATGTAGTCCTAAAATGGCCTTAGCTCAGCAAAACTGCCGGTTAATATAACTATATTTTTTTAAATATTTTCTTTATCTAATATATAAAATTCTCGTGTCACAGTTTTCGTTGCCATACTCCTCCGAAACGGCTTGACCGATTTTGATGAAATTTTTTGTGCTTATCCGGTATCTATGAGAATCGGCCAACATCTATTTTTCATCCCCCTAAATGTTAGGGGTAGTCCACCCCTAAATTTTATTATTATTTTTTAGACAAAAATTTTAATTTCTATTTTTTTATGATACAACATACAAAAATACATACAACCCTAAATTTTCAACCCTCTACGATCAACCCCTATTTTTTAATAGCGATATTAGTATTTTTATAATTTTCTACTGGGATGTTTTAGATTTTAATTTGAACCAGGTAGATTGCGCTGCAATCAGGTACCAGAATTTAGGTGTTTTTTTGTTGTTGTTGTATGTGTTGAAGTTTGTCCCGGAATGGTTTAAATAAACGATTGGACTCAGTAGGTGGCGCCGCGATACTCCTAAACGCTGGGCCTGATTTTGATGACATTTTTTGTTTGTTCAAGTGGATTTGAGAATAGTTTAGATTAACATTTGGTCCCGGTAGATGACGCTGGAATCGGGATCTAGATTATTATCTTTTAAAGGCAGGACAACGTCTGCCGGGTACAGCTAGTATTCTATATATTTTCGTTATAAGTTGAAAACATAACACAATGACATACGTATGTATGTACAACACCACGGCTTTTGTAATGGCTTAAGAGCCAACGACGGCCAGACCTTAGTTATTTTATAAAAGCTGAAAGTTTTTCTATGCATGTCCTCTATACAGGTAAGAACAACCAGCGAGAATAGAGTTTGGGTTGTGGTTATTTGGGCAGGTAGTAAAGGTGTATAAAATAAAATAGTACCTTAATTTCTTTTTAAATATTTTGTTCGGGATAATGGAAATCTCGTCATCCATTGCCGGACATTTATGGCAGTTGCTACCCCCTGCCAGACACCCCTAAACTTTCATAAACTGTTATAGTATGTATAAAAGCTAAATTGTATATAATATGTTACTTGGGACCTATACAAAATTGTTACCTCAATAGCTAGTATATATAAGCTCACTGGCTGTAGGTGATTGCTTATTCGGTGCTATCCTTTAATATATCCAATAAAACACATTTATTACGTTGATATGTTATATAAAGTAAAAAATGTTATTTTAATATTATAAAATACAAAAAAAGTATTAATGTAAAACAATATTTAATCGTTTTTATAAATTTTGATCATCTATACATATAATAAGACTGTAGAGGTCGAATTTCTGTACAATAAAAAAATGCTAAAAACCGAGTCAGGGGGATGTAAGAAATGAAATAGAGCTAATTTAGATTTTTTTTTCATTTTTTTTTGTTTCTCTGTTTGTCGGTTTGTCAGTTTGTCTGTCTGTTTGTACCGGCTAGTCTCCGAAACGACTGGACCGATTTAAATGAAATTTTGTATTTAGTAGCTTATATCCCTGGTCAACATATAGGATACTTTTGATCCCTAAAAATTAAAGAGTTCCCGTGGGATAGTTAAAAAAGCTTTAATTACTTAAACAGCTTATAACCATTGAAGTCAATGCTTATAACAGACTGAAAGTAATTTCTCTCCAACGTAACATAATTGAAGCGGAGATTTTGACAGGGTGTGGTGTCGGTGAGAGAGTTTTATCTTATATATATAATATATAAAGCTGATAAGTTTGTTTCTTTGTTTGTTTGCTTGAACGCGCTAATCTCAGGAACTACTGGTCTGATTTTATTTCAGTGTTAGATAGCCCATTTATCGAGGAAGGTTCTAGGCTATATACCATCACGCTAAGACCAATAGGAGCGGAGCACCAATGAAGAATGTTTCAAAATCGGGGGTTTTTAAAAATTACTGTTTTCGTTAAAAATATTCCACGCGAACGAAGTCGCGGGCAGAAGCTAGTTGTAAGTATAAATATGTTAATGTATAATAATATCGCACGAATGTAGAGAAATTGGGTCGTGTTTAGCGAAGTTGGAAACACTTCCATCTGTTATGTGTTTTATAATACAGCCTATTTTGATCTAGTTTTCTTATCGAGTCGAGGTGTTTGTGTTTATAGCGGCCCGTAGCTACAAGAAAAATAAACTAAATATTACGATGCGATATTGTACTCGATTCAAATCAAGTTTTAAACAATTTAGGAATGTCACGAGCGTGGCTTTATCGCACGTATAAATTCTTTGATAAAACTTATCTCAGTCGAGACTTGAAGGATGAACTTCAGAGATAAACGGTGTGAAATAATTCCGGTTGCGAGAACGAACATGATTTGATTTGATGAACGATACCTACTTAAGTGATGAGTAGTCAAAAAAAGTTAACATAGAATGGTGCAGATGCAGATTTTAAGTAGAATACTGAGCCTAGATCATTGAAGTCGATGGATAAGATTCCTGAAGGCTGGCTACGTTACGTCGATGGATCGCCATTTATCTAACTCTAAAATTAAGTAAAAGGAACTTAATGTTATTACAGAATCCGAACATAAATAAATCACCATGCAGTTACGAGCGAAAATAGTATATTAGCACGAGGTAGTTCCGCATTGCGCCAACACAGCACGTGATTTTTGGCAGCCCATTGAATAGCATCGATTTGTTGGGCACGAAATGACAATGAGACATATTTAACTCACAATTTTGACGTTCGCTTGATCGATTTGTCGAAATGTTGGCATTTACTCGGGAATTCCCGTATATGTTAATATTGTTTCTAGGGCGGTTACTGCATTCCTAACTTCGTAAAACAATTATTTTGCTTTTCTACTGTTTAATTGAAATAAAATGAGTTCCTTAATTTGACTGAATTTTTTTGTATGTTTTTGTTACGTGATTTCTCCATCAATCGTGGACCGATTTTCAATTTTTTTTATTCGAAAGAGTTATACTCCTGAGGTGGTCTAATTGTCACCAAGTCAGAACCTGATGAATGGATCCCAGGATAGTCGAGAGCAACCCTCCAATATTATAAAGCACGTACCTAAAACGTGTTTCATTTTTTTTCTAAAGCTATTCATATGCGTAGCTAAATGCTATATAATAATAATAAAAGCCCATTACTGTCCCACTGCTGGGCTCGGGCCTCCCACTGTAGGGGAATAGACAGTATACCCGCCACGCTTGTCCAAGGCGTCTTGGCAGGTTTGACACATCGGTTATCTCGATGGGCAGGTTGCATCACGATGTTTTCCTTCACCGTTGTAAGCACGTGGTAATTGTAACAATATGCACATTAGGTCAGAAAACAGCCAATCGGTGCATGCGTTCCGGCCAGGATCGAACCCGCGCCCTTTGAGTTTAGGACGCGTGCGCTAGCCATTACGCAACCACGACTTCTAAATCTAGAAAAAAATCAAAATCAAAAGTCACTTTAAAACTTAAAAGAAAAAAATACTAATTATACAACACCTTGAAGTCGCTGCAAAGTAAAACATAAAAATTACTCACTATATTGCCATGTAATGGATGTTTGTAACATCGAAGGTGTTAACAATCTGGGACTTGACCACAACTCCGGAACACAACTAAAGGATGTTATGACGGCATGCTCTAGACCAGGTATGGTAGTAATCCAGATGGGCAACTACCCTACCTAGCTGTGGGTTGTTTTGTCGCCTCCTAAGACAGACTGCTCAGCTGTAGGATATTGTATGCTTTCTCTCTTCTGCACGATTTTTTTATTCTTATCGAAAAGCAGACAAGAATACTTATGGTTGTCTGTGAACTCTCCACGCGGCTTCAATGATATGAGACATACTAATAAAATGCAATTTTGGGAAATCAGGCAGATTGACACATGTCATGGGACCGATAACAAATTATTAATAAAAAAAAATTTGAGGCGAGGGAAAATGCTACCGATTTACGCACAGACTGGGTCGTTGCCAGGAAACGCCACACGTCGGTCGGGGGAGGTATCATTGCAGCAATAGTATGCTCTTGACAGTAATCTGCCCGCGATCGACTCAGCTAGTGTGGAAACACTCAAAGGAAGCTGCATGCGGACAGCAACCCCAATACCCACTAAAAACCCCCTCCTCCCTGTCGACCCTGCGCCGTGCTGTGAAGGAAAGGCTGAGACTTAGAACATAGTTACGCCCAGCCGATCCAGCGCAATAAAGTGCCTGGAATGTGCCCTGGGAGAACACACCTCACTTCGTGGGGTGTGTTCTCCCACGAAGTGGGGTAATAATAAACTAACTATCGCTAAGGTCAACTCAAGCTCCAGGGGTGGAAATGATAAATGGCATAATGTCAGAAGTAGCTTCGGTGAACCTGCAGCCCACCTCACCACACCCCTTATCCAGTCACACCCATGTTGCCCCTTGCGAATCTTCTAAGACAATTTTAGAGGCCCATGCAGTGAGTGGCGGGTCACCATCTGCCCATTTTTCCATGTTCCCCAAACATTGTGACGGGCAGACGCCATAGTCCCCATAACCCGGATCCCCAGTTCCACTAGCAGTTCATCCTAATAGCCCCGTAACTTTTGTTTTCATTCCCTACAATAGTCCAACACTGACCGGGGCTTATCCTTGGGTGCATTTTTATATGATGTAGACAGGGATAATCGCCGGTCAGTGACACGCCACAATTAGTTTAAATTTATCACGTGTCAGCCTTCCCATGGCCCCCGTAAGTCCTTCAAATACCCGGGTCCATTTTTCTGGCCCGTGTCCTAGAAAAACTACCGATGAACATAACAAGCTCACAATCTGTTAATCTGTTTAAACAGAGATAGAGACATTCACATCTTTTTGCCCTTTCAGGCATGCAAATAGTAATTAAGTTGAAAATCAACTAATTAACAAAAAACATAGTGTAATGCACTCAATCCACAGACATTAATTTTACTTATTTTCTAGAATTATGCAGTAATTATAAATTATACGACAAGTGCAGAATTATGCCATATAAATACAATGTCAAAAATGTAAATAATAAAATATTAGAATAATAAAGTATCTCATTGTCAAAGTATGTATATAGTCAAATTTGAATTTTTCGGCTAATATCTTTTGTAGCTTCTTTTTAAACAAATCTGTTACTATGTATACTAGCTTCTGCCCGCGACTTTGTCCGCGTGGATATTTTTTCATAAAAAGTATCCTATGTTACTTCTAATACCTCCAAGAATATGTGTACAAAGTTTCATGATGATCGCTTGAGTAGTTTTCGCGTGAAAGCGTAACAAACAAACTTACATTCACATTTATAATATTAGTTAGGATTTTGTATTCAAATTATATTATATAAGATTTTGTATTTATTGACGTGTAATCAATAAAATGAGTTCTGATTTCTGATCGAAATTTCACGAAACAACGGAACGACTGTTTATATACGAAAGGGTAGCATTTTTATTGGACTATTGTGATTCGATAAATTTATATTGCGTAGCTATCTCTGTCTTTTCTTTCACCATATCCCAATTATTTGGGGTCGCCACAATATGTCTTTTCCTTCCACACTCCTCTACTCTGACATACATCTTCTCTCACACCACATATCCTAACATCCTTCACACAATCCATCCATGTTTTTTTGGTCTACCTCTACATTTGTACCCATCTATCTTGTAGTTTAATATTCTTTTTGTTACGTGACTTTCATCCCTCCTCATTATATGCCCATACTAACTTAATTTTCTTTCCCTCAATTTTTCCGTAGCTATATTATACAGAAAATGATAACAATGTCGTTGGTTACGTTTGCAATAAGAGAAATTGGTTAGCAGCGCGCGCCTGTGTAGGCCGGATAATTCCGTCTGGTCTAAATCAGTTTCAAGGACTTGGAGCCGCCTCGGTCAGGTCGGCCGGCAGCCGTCAGCCGGCGTGCACTTCGGGGTGTCAAGTACAGTCACGATCACGAGGTATTCACAGTTACATAAGTAAGGGCACAGTCAAATCGTGTCCCATATTAGATGCGCGTGCGGCGTGTTCGCTTGGATAGAAGCCAACTATTCTACGCACAAATGTACACGAGTAGGGCTACCACGCGTATAGTATTTATAGTATTATACTACTGTTACAACTTAGCCCTCTGACAAAGAAAAACTCCACGTACAAGCACATTTTATTAAGGGTAAATATAGTGTTACGAGTTTAACGGAACTCGAATTAAAATGCCGTTAGAAATACTGTACAGTTTATTAGAACTATACAAACACATATAACACAGGTACAAATATAACCGAACACAACAAATCCAAACGTAATGCAGAAGGTCTTAATTCAATAAAACGCGCAAAGTTCGTCACTATTAGATTCTTGTTATATACACACGTCACGCCCGTATCGTAGTCGTCACTTGACTGTCTTCCTCTCTCCATCAGGCCGTCGTTTTATGCTCCACAAATGCAAATGCATGCATGTATGTTCGCCCGGCAACGTCGCCACAGTTTCCTAGAATAAGCTTATAACAACTGGTGTTATTATGCTAATGAGCGAGTACAATAGGACAATAGGCCGTTCTCCACGATAAGTCAGAAACGTATGCCAATAAATAACTGAACAAAAGAAGACGATCATAAAAGAATTACAATTAGTTCAAATACCGACAGGTAATAAATTTGTCCTTTTACAGACTGTACGTGGAAATTTTCGAAGCCTAAGCTGTAACAGTACTATATTTTACAACTTAAAAAAAAGGTGACAGCCCTACATATACGAGTAAGTAGCGCAAGGTCGCAGTCATAGGTCAAACTCATATGAGATATTATGTAATGACGGACCATTTTTTCAGGTTTGACGTGATCTTTGGTGAAGGTCTAGTTCTAGTTAATGAGATATTCGTGAAACATGTCCGCTAATTGCGTAAGTAGTACAAATAAAAATCAGCTGGCATGGAAGCAAGCGCCGCGCGTCAGGCCAGCCAAGATACTTTTTAAATAATTTTCTTTATGATTCCTAGCCATCTGGGAAAAACGTAACGCTTATGAAATCGTCATATCTATTTGTCTGTTTGTCACAGTAATTTTCGTATATAAATACATACCGGCTTGTATTAATTACATTTAATTCAGCAGGAATATATCATAATCCGCATGACCATTATGCAATTCTGTACTGTAATTAAGAAATAAAGATTAAAGGTGACCGCCATAAAGTCATCTAAAATTCTAAATGAAAATTGAATGTTTTTTAAGTAATGTAACGCTAATAGTATAGTATTATTATAAAATAAGTCTTTATTTAATATATAAAAAATAAAAAGATAATATTTCAATTTACAGAGATTACCTACATTATAATAGAAATTTTCTGTTGACATTATCCAAACAAGTTAAATATGAATAATCTAATTTTATTAAGTTTTATATTGTCCTTATAGGTAGAACAAACCTTGTAGTTTGACCCGGAATCTTTGTACAGTTTTATGTTACCCGCAATGTGAAGTAAACAAAACAACACTCAGCGTGTTGGTCTGATAAGGCTTAGTAGCTATGAATTATGCAAGTATTTATTTCAAATCCATTTGCATTTCAATTCCACTAGTCACTGGTGGTCCAAGATCCTATTCACCCCAGACTTACGTGATTTTAGGAAAGATGACATTTTTAGGATCTGTAGTTTAACATAAACTTAGAAAGGAATGGATACTGGCTAAGTTGGTGGTGGTCGTTTTTCAGGTAGCAGGTATCAAAGGTGGAAAAAAACCATACTAACTTACGGCAAAGTAGCAAGGCTAGTTTTTACATATCTCATAAACAAAGATATACAGTTGCCAGACACTTACTGTAGGCCATAACTTTAGACAGACACTTAAAAAATATTACGTCATTTTAGGAAGGCTCAATTTTATATATATTATCAAGTATAATATTTTAAAATATTTTCCAATGAGCCAGACAAACCTGACGGGCCAAACATCCTCCTAGACTCGTTAAGAACTCCGCTGTGGGTGGAAGCGCGATAGCATTATTCAAGTCAATTCAATATTATTAATTCGATTACTTCTTTTGTTTAATCCAGCGGAACTAGCAATGCTGCTTCAACAGCCGAAGCTCTCAAACGGCGAAAATAAAATATGGAACTATATAGGAAGGAAGAACACATTTTTGTGTCGTTTCGAGTTGAAACATTAGGTCCCTTGGGCCATCGGCAAAGGGTTTCTTCAAACAAATTGGTAAGAACCTTTCATGCCATAGCCATGATCATAAGGCTGGTTCTCATTTCACGCAACGAATCAGCATTGCCATACAGCATGACAATGTAGCTACCCTACTGGGTACGCTTCCCTCTAGCGACGATTTGTTACATAGTTTATATTGACTTATTTATGACTTAGTTTATTTTCAGTTTCTATCTATTATTGGAGCTTATTTCTATAGCATTATGGCGGTATTAAAATGTAACACTAGCATACAATTTTGGCATCAGATCACTTATGTCCTTTTTATTCTAAAAGACGGCGCCGTTACCAAGTCTCAGCTATTAGCAGCGTGTATAAGCAGTTTACTGCTTACGTGAAGATATATTCAGGCAGGCAGCCAAGATTGCTTTTGGGGTACTTAAATCGATTTTGAGTATTCTCTAGCAAATTTTGCTACGTCATTTATAAAAATGGAACTTCTATACTAGACGTAGCAAGACTAGTGTCGAGAAATAAATAGGTATATGTAAATAGAGCTCAAGAGGTATTACCAAAAGTACCACTGATCCTTAAGATAATACATGAATAATTAAATAGTAAATATATAAATAGATGTTTAAATAAGATAAATAAGTAAAACAGTAGATATAAAGGATGAGTTAGTGATAGATATTTAGAATAGTAACAATTAAATGTAATAGAATAAGCAAAATAGCATTATATAAAGTAGATAAGGCAGTGAATGTTTTAGAACTTAAAGATTGTTATTCAGGAATATGTATTTAAAATAAGTAAATTTGGCAAATAATACCCTGACAAGCGTGTGCGTCAGGAGAAGGATATTAAAAAAAAAGTTTTTTGCGTTAAGCCTTTCTCTAGCCTAGATGGATTTATGCCTATTTTTTTTTGAAGCGCGGGTAATGCCTCTCGCATACTACCGGGTCGCTTGCTAGGGATTGGACCAAAGCGATGAGAGGTGAAGTCACGAATAGCCACCAGAGTCAATCGCCAACATGTGTGGAGACTCGAATACTCAATACTCAACCAAAAACACCCTCCTCCCTTGTGCCTCGTGCTTATAGCAGGAAGAGCATGAGACTTAGAACGTAGTTACGCCCACGCTGACCCTAGCGCATCAGTGCTTGAAAATGCCCCGGGAAGCAGTGCAAACTCACTTCGTCAACAGGAGTGAAGACTCCTCAGCTCCTTAGATCCTGGATCCCTGCAGCAGTATTTACGGGAGGAGATCTTGCACATATCTGCGTCTCCAGGACCCCGACTGATGTTGGTACCGGCGAGACGCATTCGCAACTCTCTCCCTTTCTTGATTGATGCCTATTTTTTTTAATTTTTTTTTTTGAGGCGGGGGAAATGCTATTTACGCACAGTACTGGGTCCTGGCAAGGGATCAGACCAACATCGGTCGCGAGCGAGGTTACAGCATGCTATGTAACCCACTCGCGAGCGACTCAGCATGTGTGGAGACTCAAGGATACGCTGCACGGGCAGCTCCTAATACCCACTAAAACCACCCTCCTCTCATGTGCCCCGCGCTTTGTTGTGTAGGAAAGGACTGAGACTTAGAACGTAGTTACGCCCAGTCCTGATTGATGCCTATACAGCAACTCACGTTGGCTGGTCTGCAGCTTCCGGTGTCCTTAGTGGGCACCGCGTAGGCTGCAGATCGCCCAGTTTGTGTTGCCCTCTGTTGGTCTCTCTGCAGCTTTGGGAAATTCTTACCAATTTGCATCTCCTCGGACCATAGTTATTCTTTGGCAAGTAATTGTATGACATACTTATAAATAAGGGCTTGATATAAAGAGATAAAATCTACAAAAAGAACTAGCAAGCCATATTGCTGAAGAATTCTTTCCGCTCTTTACAAAGTGGTGTACATAGAACAGAAAATGGACTTTTACCTTCGAAATGTGTTCTCGAGATTCATTTAGTTTGAACAAAAGCTTTTGAATGTAAATTATGATAATCCGCAGATAAACATTGTAAATTCTCAAGTTAAGCAAGTTACGCTTGCGTAATGGGTATAATATACAATGAATCACTATGAGACTGATCCCAGACACCCAGACCATAGCAAACAATGGAAAGTTCGTTTACAAATATTACCATGCACCATGTAGGTATCAAAAGCAGTGACTTATGCTGATAAAGTCTTAGCCCACGCAACCACAGAGGCCGTCGATGATAAATTATGAGTTCACGAGGGTAGATTGCCTAGATAGTCCAAAGGCCGATGTCCAGTCCAATCACTGGCACGTAACGTACTGCCGGTTGCGGTCATTACATAACGGGGCGGTGCTGCCCGCCCGACCACAGCTGCGCGATCGATGCCACGGCCGGAATTCACTTCCTCGTGTCAAACTTATTTTTACAATTTATTTGTTGGCCATAGCACAATGTCAGTTACCCTGATCGTCACTTGTGAAGGTTTTTCATTTAAGGCCGCCACGCTTTTACGATTATTTCATCCGTTGCAAACATCATATTGTTACGAATTATGATATAGAAAAGAACAGTTTTCGGAGAATTGCTTAGTCAAATTGGCACATGTCTAGATATACTGGCAGTTCTAAGACAGACCACACAACTTCACTTTATTTTGATACATATCATGTTCGTCATACGAAAATGTGAAAGCGGCCGCTTTTGACCCTCTATAACACTGTTACAATTTGGGCCACCTGCATTTTTGTAAACAAAGTACATTTATTACCCGTCGGTGTTTGCGCTAATAACATTGAAACGCTTTTATGACCGTCTTCTTTTGTTTACTTTGTGTTTAAAAATTGTGATTGGAAAAATAGCCCATTGTGTATTGTAATCGTTATGGTAGTCATTAGCCAGGTGTGATTCTTAGAAATTCAGTCTATAGACATATTGTATTTGTACAGTATAAAGCAATGCCCCAAGGGCGGGGTGAGGCAGTCAAGCGATAACCTCAAGCGAGACAAAACGTGTGTACATTCGATAAGCTATATAGTGACGGACTTTGCGCGTGTTATTGAATCGTGCATTAAGTTTGTACTGGTTATGTTCAGTTATGTTTGTACCTGTATTATACGTGTTTGTACATTTCTAATAAATTCTATAGTAATTCTAACGGCATTTTAATTCGAGTCCAGCAACTCCTAACAATACTATAGAAAAAGTTTCCATGATTTACACAGGATCGTTGCCTGCAACCGGTGTTTTTTAATCCAATAGTTTCTTAAGAATTTCTTCGATTCAAGATCAATGACACATTCACTCTGTACTGTATCATAACGCACACAATTATTTCATGGGTGAGTTGCTACTGAGGTGTTAATAGTCTTAACAAACAATTTCAACTATTAGTAAGTGGAAGCGGCAACTACGGGGATCAGCCTCTAAGTTCTACTACTGGAAGAATAAATATCTGAAAACTAAGTACCGGTTGTAATGAACATTAATTATTTAACAGATAAAAATATTCAGAAATTATAAGTAAGGAAACGTTTTCCATAACAAAACTTTGCCAGTCATTAGGCTGCTATCACACACCATAAGTAGCTGCCCTGAGGCAAGCGCATGTGGCTGCGAGGTATGTAACCTCTCTTGAGAAATTTTGCTCACGCCTTAGGTAGCTGCCATAGAGCAAGCGCACGTGATTTCTCAACCAAGAAAGCACACGGCATTGGTACCTGCTACAAGGCAAGCGCACGTGGCTTTTAAATGAATTAAGCATACGCCATAGGTAGCTGTCATAGGGGCAAGCGCACGATGCTTCAAAATTACCCATCACCAGTGAAGAAAGCTGCTAAAAAGAGTTATTTCTTCGCCTTACTACAAGAAAGCATCAGTACTTCAACTACTACTGCCAGCGTCCATCACTATCACCAAGTACCAATTGTACAAACTCACTATTTTGACTTATTTCCTATATTAATATATTAGATTGGAGGAAAAGTTTCTTCGCATTTTATTATATAAATTCAAAAGGTTTTTTTATAAAGTTTATTTACATTTGACTAAAGTATGTAGGTGCTATTTTGTTGGATAACTTTTTGCCACCTTGTAGGTAGGGACGTGATCCCATTGCTATAAAAATTTTGGGCCTTCTGATCAAAAAACTGCGACAAGTGGTTTTGGCAGTTCTCTCGTGATGTTAACCTGACACTGCCTAAGGAATTCTGCAGAGACCGAAACACGTGAAAATATCAAGGTGCAAGGTCAGGACTATACGGCGGATGCATTAACACCTCCCAGCCACTCTCGTAATTTTTGCTGAGTGGCTAAAGATGTCTGAGGTCTAGCGTTATCATGCTGAAAAACCACACCCCTTCTGTTGATTAATTCCGGCCGTTTTGTTTCAACGTTTTGCTTTAATCTCATCAGTTGTTCGCAGTACAGTTCAGAACCGATGGTCCTGCCTGGCGGTAACAGCTCATAATGAATAATGCCGTTCCAATCCCACCATACACAGCATCACCTTGTTGCGAGTTAACCCGGGTTTCGCCACAGTCTGTGAAGCGTGACCGGCCTTTGACCACGATCTTTTTCGCACGTTCTTGTCGTACGTGATGCACTTCTCATCACCAGTTATTAGCTTCTTCAAAAATGGTTCGGTTTCATTACGTCGTAATAAAGAATCACAAATGAGTACACGGTTCATTAGATATCTTTCAGTGAGCTCATGAGGCACTCAAATATCGAGCTTTTTTGTGTACCCAACTTTTTTCAAAGGTGCCAAAACCGTTTTGTGGTCATTTCCCAGTTCTCCAGCTACATCGTAACTACTAATATCTTGCTCCACTTTTTCAAAAATGAGATCAATTTTGTCCGTAACAGGACGACCAGAGCGACGTGCATCTTTCATATAAAAATTTCCGGATTGAAAACGCTTAAACCAAATTTGCGCTACTTTCACCGATACTGCATTAGGTCCATAAACATCACAAAAAAAAATCGGGGCTTGTGTTGCATTTTTACCTTTTTTGTAGTAAAATTTTAAAATGTATCGAATTTTTTCATTACATTCACTCATTTTGACAATAAGAAAATCCAATGAAAATCACACATTTTCCTAGTTTGAATTTGGAATTGTTTTCTTTATAATTAAAACTTTTTAATGATACCAAAACCAGCCAGATACAAATGGTATAGCCAAAGAGATCTTATTACAAGTTCATACATACTATATGCGAAAAGACTTTTTCCCCAACCTATAATTTACCCTTCATTTAGTAAAAGAAATCGATTACACATTTAGTTTTGTTTTATCACAATTTGTAAATGGAAGAACAAGACGTGCACTTCAGACATATTTTATTGTACTAGTGGTCGCCTATGGTCGATAATCGACCATAATAATCAATTCAAATAATAAGTTTAAACATTATTAAGGTTCTGTAGTCTAAGACTATATATATTTCTATAATCACACATTTCGCCAAGGATACACTGTTATTTTGACTTTAACAATAAACAAAAAAGAAAAGAGTGCGTGTAACGTTCACACGCGATTGAAGTAAAACTTTTTTACTAATTTTTTTTTTTAATTTTTTGATTGATTTGTTTATAAACTATCTATTGACAAAAAAATATTTGAAAACCGGATGGTACAGAAACGTGACGCCATATTGCCGTAACGGACTTCCGTTGTATTGTCGTCCAGTTACCTCCTAGTCGCGCCTAAAGAAGTTTTACTTCAAAAGAATATATTACATGCGTGTGTGTGTCAAATGCATGGTGGTGTGTAATGTTTTTTTACTGATTTAATGTATTTTATGTGTTATTTAAAAAAAAATTTGCATTCTGCACTCCGTATAAACGTGTGCGAAATTTCATACTCCTCCGTCCGCGTAATTTTCGTAAAAAAAAGATACAGGTTTAGCTTCACGTAATAATATATAAATTATTTCGTACAAGGCAAGCACACAACAAGTTATATTCTATTCACTTCTATTTTGTTCGGCGATGGGGCCAACGCTTTACTGCGTGTTTATTTTGACAATGTTAGAGAGACTATGTAGAAATGACAGGTGTAGGGTGATCAGAAATTAATTTACAATTACAATTTTGAACGCTGGACGTTTTCTGATAAGCTGATGACACTAAAAGTTACGCGTATATAGGAATGAAGCTTTGATAAACAGAAAGGCAATGTCAAAGTTGGTCTAACCAAATTTCATTCTGTTGTTTTGTCATTAAAAATGCTCAATGATCTGGACATCCAGTTGAAGTCGATGAGACCCAAATCAAGGCCATTATCGATTCAAGTCGTCGTAGCACAACATGTAATATTGCTGAGAAGCTCCAATGTATCACATACATTCATTGAAAAAAAGCTATATTTTAAGTAAATATTTTGAATATTTGTCTTATTTGTAATCCGCAATGACTTAGTACCCAATCCAATGATTTAGGTGATTTTCAGATTTACGCTGGTTTCAGGGCGATTATAATTCCTGGATCTTGCTTAGTCCATTCACAGTCCGCTAGGCAATAACTACAACGATCCAGTAATATCTACCTTATAAAAGGTGACTTCCTCTGTCAATTTACAAACAGACTTATTCAGTGATAATGGAAAATCAGTCTTTTGTAGATTAACTTAGAGTTTATTTATGCTTAAGTACATTTTTTTAAGACCACCGTGTGTAAACATGCTTTAAAAAGAATAGGAACAATGCATCATTATTGTAATAAATTGTATGTAATTTTAGATATGTTGCTTTTGTGCTAAGAGTATTTAGCAGCGAAACTTCGTTATACACCACGATCACGCCTAATGACTCTTAAATGTTTCTTATTATTTGTTGTGTTCACCGCCACTGTTGTCTTAATATTTTCCTTAGTTTAAGGGTTGCTTGGAAGAGATCGTTTTAAGCGATAAGGCCGCCCTTTGTTCAACATTTACTGTACTTTGTTTTAAGAACGTAGTTTTAATTTTTGGTGAACAATACAGTATTTTCATTCATTCAATGTCGAACGATGATGCGGTCGAACATGGAGCACGCTTACCATGTTTGAAGATACCCGGTATGTACTTTTCGGGAAACACGGACTCTGGTGCATTCCACAACTCTGCCGTACGTAGAAGGAACATGAAGGCGAAATATTTCGTTTGCACTGGTGGCGTTCCTACTGTGAAATGATGGCGTAAACCACAACACCTTGTCGTCCAAAGATGGAATGGTGTAGACTGTAGAGGGAATATACCCTTTTCCATGAAAACGACGTCACTTATACGGATAAAGAATTGGGATATAAGTTAGCATCGCGTCAAGTTTCATTTAAATCCATTCAGTAATCTCGTGTGCATAGTATTATCTGGGTAAACATGCACCATCTTCGATTGCCGTGATCGTGGATCATGGTCAAACGCGAACCTTTTTATCGTGAAAAAATGTAGTTTTCACGTGACCCTATAACAGACGCACAATGATTCTATTGCTTAATTGTATGTTCGGAATCTGCTAGCCCTAATTAGGTCCCATTATCTTTTGAAGTGATAACTTCTCATGGGAGGGTAAACCGCTACGGTACGTAACGCGTTACGGCGCCAGTATCTCTGGCTTCCCTTTCTCTCACGCATACGGCAGCGGTAGGCAGGCTCCTCCTCTCTCACTCTAACCCACAGAGCTAACCGTATTTCGGTAATTAGATTAAATAATGATATAATGTACAGACACAAAATTCTAATGTACATATTGAAGAATAATTCTAACTAAGAACAAAATATATTTTATAATCAATAAAACATTTTATTAATAAATAACCTTTCCTTACATTGCCATATTAATATACATAATATTTAAGTAATAACCTAAGTTATTCTCAAGTTAAACAATTTCAATATTAAATAGTTCAACTTAGATTAGTTTAAGTTATCACTTCTGTCGGGCGTCCCGAGACGCACACCGACTGTTTTTTTTAAACTAATTATATTATATAGTTCTCGGCACGGATCTTGAGCGGTCGGCGGAATCAGAGACGCCAACTCTGTGGGTGCTCGGGGCAGCACCCATGGCCATTATGATTCATGACCATCATAACTAAAATAAGTAGTTCGTCAAAATATATTGGCTATGATTAAAAAAGATTGTCAATTAGTTTTTAAAATATTCCTACAGTAAAAAAAGATTTATTATTCTTTATAGTTAAAGTTTTAAAGTGTATTAGTATTAATAATTGTATTTTCTGTTCCTGCTAATAAAAGTTAACAAATATTTACATTGTTGTTCAAATTAATACCGTATTTACACATTCACACTCACGTATTTAAATAGAGTACCTATCGAAGTGTACCTAAGGTAAGGTGATCAGGAGCACCCAAGAGGTTTCGTAGAAGCCGGCGCACCTCGACGAAATAGTAAAAATCACTTTACGTACTGAACGTAGCCATTAGCCAATGTCACGAGATTTATCGACACATCGATAATATTATGTGTTTATCCTTTTACTTGTAACTTCTTGTAAGGTACAATACTTCATATTTCGAAAAAGAACAGAATTATCAGTGTGCATAGGTCAAGGTAACCGCTCAATAATCGTTTCAAGGACTATACCTAGTGCCTACTCCACTCTACAGATTTATTACATTATAGAGAACATGAATTTAAAAAGTACCTACTTATTTAACATTTATTTATGATTATGGGATTTTATAATGAGCTTACTTGACACAAACTAAATTAGACTTTAATGTGAATGTTTGTGAGCTTGATTTTAACATTAGCAATTGGTGGAGTTATTATGATAACAAAATAATAGTGAAAAACCGATCAAAAGATTGGCCTGTGTTTTGGGCAACGCTAAGCGTTGCCATGCAACGTGGTAACGCAGGTAGAGTTTTAGGAACGTTTCCAACTGACGGGACTTTGGGACCTACTTCTTATTTGTGTTTGTAGGATATAAATTATTTGTATTTTACGTTTATTTTTAAAAGTATATAAAAGTATGTAAATATCAATTATAAATAACAGTATTAAGACTTTGTTGCCCATTTTTTTACTTAGTCCAAGTGTAATATGACCCTTTCATCTACTCATGTTATTAATTATCAACAAAATTATATATATGATATTTGATATCATGAAAAAAGTATTATTCTTCCATGACTGTGATATACAGACAGGCAGACAAACAAAGAGAGATTACATTTCAGTTTATATTTTAGCTTTAAACGAAATGACTGGAGAACCCTAAAAAAATCCAGAAAATTTTGATATTTTTTTTCAAAAAGTGGGGTCGCGTGTAGCTCGATTGAGCTGGTCGTGTCGGACAACTCAGAGAAATTAACCTGTTCTGGCCACTTGGTGCCAGATGGTTGATAGGCATGACAACCCAGAGGGCGTCGAGGAACGGTATGAACGATACATCAACCTGAAGAGGGACGTATGTATGCGGTTTACACCACGAAACGGGCATCATCTGAAAGTGCGCCAAATTAGACCAGCTTGACGCCGACTGGCTTGCTCTGAGCCGACTGACCCCGCTTGCATAGCGACAACTTACACTATATATACTGATCGGCGGTTAAAACTTTGCTAGCGCGATGTAGGTTGCTTCGTATGTATATAAAAAGTGTCATTACTATATGAAATATTGTGTGTATGATTACCATATTTTGAAAACATTTAGGAATTGATATTACTAAAGGAAAAAAGAATTAATAAAAGATCTCCTTTTATGCGTTTTGAATATTGTACCTGGGTTTATAGGTCATTTACGGGAGAATACTTAAACTGTTTCAAACGATAACTAATGTGAAGGGTCGCGCGCGCCGGTCGGCGCATCGCCTCGTGCGCGATGAAATGCATGCAACCCAAGCGATTCAAGTACGCTATTTATTGCAAAACCTAGCATAGTGCATTCTAAGTTAACTAAATTTTATACCACAGTATAAAAAAAACTTCAAACGTAATTATTCCATTACAATAATATGTTATTGTTTTTTTATATATTTTTTTAATATCATTTATTTATAATGTAGTTAGTAGCCTAAGTCATTAATTTAATCTTTGAGCAAAATAGACGCCAGCCGTGTCGTGTGACACGTTTATTTAACTTTATATTATATTATTATCTATACTAATATTATAAAGCTGAAGAGTTTGTTTGTTTAAACGCGCTAATCTCAGGAACCGCGGGTCCGATTTGAAAAATTATTTCAGTGTTGGATAGTACATTTATCTAGGAAGGCTATAGGCTAAATTATATTTCCAAAAACATTAGGGATCCTTACTAAAAGTCCAGTAAAATGTAAAAGTAAGGTGTAAAAAATGACCCGAAAAAAACCTTACACGGCGTGCGCTGCAAAAACTATTGATTATAGAACAAAACAATGTATTACCACTTTGCAGAACATATAAGTGTCTAAAAAAAATATCGCGTAACTAATTCTAACTATTGTAGTTATCTCACAATAAGTGTTCTCTTTTAATTTTAAAAATAATTAAAATGCCGTCGCTTTAAAAACTCTTTATTTTGTACCTTGGTATTAATCCTTATCAAAATAAATTACTCCATATTCAAGACGAATTCAATGCCTTTCTAGAACTTTTTGAATTATTCAATTAGGACGTTTCATTCAAAAGATTTCGCGATATTTAAAATGTAAGTATTAGTGTTGTAGCGCGCGCATGTATGATGTGGTGGGCGGTCATGAGGGGCGATACCAGAAGAAGGACATAGGATACTATTTATCCCGTTGGAAACGGTAGGTGGCGCTGAGATCGGGTACTAGAATCTTCCTAATCACCCGGACCGATTTTGGTGATTTTGTTTTTGTGTGTTTGAGTGGGTCCCCCCCCCCCCCCGCATGGTTTAAATCCACAATTGGAACCGGTAGCTGGGGCTAGGATCGGGTCCTAGATTTTTATTTTTTCAGAGCAGGACATCTGCCGGGGCCGCTAGTACTAATATATGAAGTTGAAGAGTTTATTTCTTTGTTTGTTTGAACGCGTTAATCTCAGGAACTACTGGTCCGATTAGAAAAAATCTTTCAGTATTAGATAGCTCATTTCTCGAGGAAGTCCATATGTTATATATAATCACGCTAAGACCAATAATAATATCAGCGAAGCACCAATGAAGAGTGTTTCAAAATCGAGGTTTGTTTTAACTTACTTTTTTTTTTAAACTATTCCACGCGGACGAAGTCGCGGGCAGAGGCTAGTTCATTATAAAAACATAATCGTAAATCCCTTTTAATATTATAAATGCGAAAGTACCTAACTCTGTCCGTCTGTTACGGTTTCACCGAAAACTACTGAACCGGTTTCGCTGAATATTAGGATATATATATTTTCGATGCCGAGGATGAACATAGGATACTTTTTATTCCAAAAAATGAGCTAGTATTAAATAAAGCACTGTAGGAGTTGTGAATGAGCGTCCAGCTAAGGTTTTCCCACAGCGCTACGATATGGGTGATTTAAAAAAAGTATCATAAAATTTGTTCGAGGCCGGCAAAGTGTTACAAATATCCATAGGCGACGGTAACCACGTTTCGTCAGGTGAGCCTGTCTGCTGTAATCCATAATACAACATAGTTCGAATTTGTACAGTCGCGGTATGAAAGGGTTCGTCAAGTTTAAGTTGTCTTTTGCTTGCACGAGTACAAGAAACAGTATCGCCAACATTTTAATAAATGTTGTGTTTATAAAATATAGAAACGTGAAAAAAGAAAATTGCAATGTTGACAATGACAGACACTGAGCTTAGCAATAGTTCTAATTATCAGAAACACAGAGGACATTATTACTAGGCTTATTGTAAATATTAAAACCAATAAAAAGGTCTTACATCTCAAAACAATATTTTTAGACAAGACAATCAAACAACTTTTATCTAAGTAATTTAAACTTTATTGTCAAATAGAGTGCGGTACATTAAAGTAGAAAATAATAGGAGCGCCACTTCTCTAGCAACTCCAATTTTTATGCTGGGTGCCACACCTGATAATGTCAAAGATATTGATTGTGGCCCAATTAGATCACAAATAACGTATTACACCCATCGAAACATCTGCGTGAAAAGACCTTATATCTGTAACGTTATCACAGATTAAGTACTACGTCAAACATGTCACACATAGTGCAAGGGTCAGATTACATTGTAAGATTCGACGTAACTATCGTTGCACTTTGACTGGGTATTTTTTTTACTTGAGCTGGATGTCTTTTAGTTATGGGAGGTAACTTCTAGATAAGCATACTCCACTATAGATCATATCTCCGTCCAACATCAGACAAGATCATGGTCAATTGCAAATCTGTAAATAATGAGTGCAGTTTTAGCAACTCGAGTTACTTTTCTTACGTCAAGTTTTGAAAATAAATGCACAGAGATATACGATCTTATTATACCGGTAGAAACCCCGAAAAGTTAATAATAATAATAATTGGCAGACAAACACATATTGTATATCCCCAAATGAAGCAAGTTACACTTGTTGTAAGGTTCAACGTACAGCGTTTTGCTGACACTGCGGCCTACTTTAGGCTACTTTAATATTATAATATTAGTATAAATAATGCTCACAAATACTTTATAGTTGAGTTGCTATAGTCGTAACATACGACTTCAACTACCACTTAGTTGAACTCAGGGATCAATATCCAAGATCTAATAGCACGACAATAAATCCCTGAAAGCAGCAGGGTGTATTTTCTTCACTGTAGGTATTATAAGAAAGCGCCAGCACTCCACCAACTACTGCCAGCATCCACCGCTACAAGCAAGAGTAAGTGTATAAACTATATACTTGTGTTATGGGTAATATACAACGGACTACACTGGGGCCGACCCCGGCACCCATAGTAAATAAGTTTCTGAATTGTACTATATCTAGAATCGAACCTGAAGCCTCTGCGTTGTAGTGACGTAGGCCGGCAAAGGCTTAGCCCGCTCAACTACAGAGGCCGTTGCTATTAACGTAGAAAAAGAATCCTATCTCTATTTATTTATTCTTTATTATCTGTCTTAATCCATTATACATACTCTTAACTCGATAAAGACAGAATCCTACAGCTCACCGTGTTTACTACACTTCAACGAGAGGCTATAAAACAACACACAGCCAGAGGGAAATGCATTTGCCTATCTGGATGGCTACTTATTACCATAGTGTACCATTACAACCCTGAGGTGTATTCCGGCACCAATATGCACGATACAATCTTCTATTCAAGGCACGCTAGCAGCACTTTTGCAGTTGCATACGTCCATAGGCAAAGGCAACCACTTTCCATCAGGTGGCCCTTTATTTAGCATATCTCCTATAGCTCCAGCAATAAAAAAACGACCTTTACATAAAGTTTAAATTCATTGAAACTTCAACACACGACCATCTTAACTATATTATGTATAATACTAGGGTGCCAAAAAATAAAACATGTTTTTTTAATTGGTGCGCGTCTTGATTGAACTATACAGACTATACACAATAGCAACAATTTTTGTCGCAATGTTACTAAAGGCCTGATAAACCAAAATGCCGTACACAGAGCAAGATACAAAACATAGTCTCTTCACATCAACCATCCTACTCATTCACCTATGCTTATTTATGCCCCCTCTATATATACGTCTACGTTAATTGCCTTTATTTAATGACAATTAATAAAAGATCTGAAGCATTGACCTTTGTTTTGTGACGTAACAGCAATGGCGGACGTCTAGCTAAGCCTAATCAGTACTAGTCACTTCCCAACTTGTGACGTAATGCTGTAAAATTACGTAACTCATAAAAAAAATCCTAAATAAGATGTATTTAAGATTTTTTTAAAGTTCAAAACCATCTCAATATGTAAACCTACAATATTGTTGTAAACTTGTAACATAGTTTTTTTAAGTCTTGTTGATCAATAGATTAGTTGCACGTTATGTAATGTTTACTGCAGAAAGATATTTTAATGTAATTATTCTAATTCAACAGTTAACATGCATAAATGATGTATATGTTGGCTGAATAATTTTGAATTGTAATTTTTGATATTTAGTATCCACCAAACTAAAGACAACTGGTTATTTCCATACAACTCAAATTGTCCATTCCTATAACTATATAAAATCACATATTTTAATAATTAATTTTATCAATTTCCTTATTAGATGCAGTATGACTAAGCTCTGAAGCTTCTGGGGAATTTTACCTATTTTAGTTAGTGAAGAGGATGCCATTTTATATTTCCATATAGTGTAACAAAATTTTATTAAAACCATCCAAAGCTATTTGCTGGGATGAAGTCCCATTATCTTTTATGTTAAGAGCACATCTCACTTTATTTTACTAATCTTTTAATATTGTTAAAAAATTATACATACAGATACATGGTGATTTAAGGAATAAATTAAAGAAAACTCATGAAATTACTTTTCAAATGTTTAATTAACTATCTTGACTCGTCACATGAATTTTTTTAACAAAAAATGTCACGCTGAGCTGTTTTCACAAGATCCAAATTAGCCTTTACCATCCTAAGTATACAGTTTAACACCTACATGTACAATTGTGGTTGCTATACCACACATTAAGTTAATTAAAACAGTCTAATAGTGGGCCACTTTACACCATAGCACAACATACATTTGCATTAACATAACTTTCATAATCACATGATTTAAAAACAATTCTCAGACAAAATGATCTATAAAATGACACCACCAAGTGTTCACTCCCACATCACATGACATTTCTTTTTCAAATTACCAGTGAATTATATAATCTCCACTTTTTATCTTGCAAAAACAATGATTTAGATAGTGTAACTAAACATCAGCACAAATTTAGAACAATCTTGGCAAGCACTGAATGAATGAGGTTGTTACATAACACTGGCTGGATAACTGATCTCAAATAAAAATATTGAATTCTAAATTGAAAACAATATTGTTTGAAACTTGTTTTAAATTAATTAACAATAGTCTTACATTTTGAACACTTAGTGATGTCATGCAATTATGTAACTCAAAATTGTAATAAAACAATTCAAATTGGGAATCAATGTATAACACTTTATTTAACTAAAAATAAGTTACTAGAATTCGTTTTCGCGTCTATTAATACATGATTTAGGGAGTGGCAGGGTGATTGAATCACATTTATGTTAAGTAATGGTAACAATTCTTACAATATGTTTAGAGGAGCTTCTTGATCTCATCATATAAGACAAGCACAAACGCACCACCTGTGCCTCTGAGGACGTTGGAGAAGGCGCCTTTGAAGAATGCACCACCACCCTCTGTCTTGGCGATGGTGGCCCAGCAATGCACTGTGTTCTTGTACAGCATTTCACTCTTGGCTCTGCCAGACTGCATCATCATACGCCTACGTACTGTATCGAACGGATATGAAATGATGCCGGCAACTGTGGTGACGGTCTGTGCGATGGCCCAGCTGATGACGATGGGGGTGTTCTTGGGGTCGGGCAACATGCCGCGGGCTGTGTCGTAGAAACCAAAGTATGCCGCACGGTAGATTATAATACCCTGCACGGATACTCCGAAACCCCTGTACAAGCCTGTAAGGCCATCTGACTTGAAGATCTTCGTGAGGCAGTTACCGAGGCCGGAGAATTCGCGCTGACCATCGCCTTTGCCAACATCGGCGGCGAGACGGGTACGGGCGAAGTCGAGGGGGTATACAAAGCAGAGCGAGGTCGCTCCAGCGGCACCTCCAGATGCGAGGTTACCCGCGAAATAACGCCAGAACTGCGTATTCTTGTCGACGCCACCGAGGAACACCTGCTTGTACTTGTCCTTGAAGGCGAAGTTGAGCGCCTGTGTGGGGAAGTACCTGATGACGTTGGCGAGGTTACCACGCCAGAATGACAAGAAGCCCTGCTCCCTGGGAATGCGGACGAAAGCGTCGACGATGCCCTTGTAACGCTGGTCTACGGCGATCTGTTTGCTCACATGCTGCACTTGAAGCAGCAACTTGACGCGCTCAATGGGTGCGACGGCGGTCTTGGACACCGCGGCAGAGATGCCACCCGCCAGGAAGTCCTTTGCGAACGCGACCGGATCGGCTAAGCCTTTCGACATTTTGATCTATCTGCGAGGTGGGCACTGGGTGATTACCTCGTTGTCGACGAGGTGGGAACTACGGCACACACTGATTGGAAAACCACGAAACACGAACCCCTGATTTTTGTCAGGAGATTTGAAGATATTTCGTGATTACGGGAGCACAGGGGTAGGCGTGTGCCTTTTTTGAAATTCGATCGATCACGTTCTCTCGCAGTTCTGCCCGGAGGAGCGGCGCAAAAGAAGGAAAGAAGGGTAGGTGTGGCCAACCTAACGGTAAGTACCACGAGGCCAGTGTTGTCATTATAATAAATATGAAGTCCCTAAAATTTGAATGTTAAATAATAATTATTTTATTTATTACATCTTAAATAGACACAAAAGATAAAATAGCACTTTATATGTAAATAAATTGAAAACTGTAAAAAACTAAATTATATAAGGATTTACCCCACATACATATTTTTCTAGAAACGTTTAATAGTTAACATATTTTATAATATTAGTTAGTGTAAAAATTAATAGTCTGTTAAATAATTTTATGTCAAGTGTTGTAAACAAAAAATCTAAATGTGTGCTGGGACACATATTAGAAGTGAAACTTCAACGGACAAGTGGAAAAACGAATCGCAACGGACAAGTGGAAAAACGAATGGCAACGGATAAGTAGAAAAATGATCGCAACGGACAACTGGAAAAACGAATCGCAACGTACAAGTGGAAAAACTTCAACTGACAAGTGACAAAATGAATCGCAACAAACTTTTCCACTTGTGCCTTGACGTTTCACTTCTGATATGTGTCCCAGCACACATTTCGATTTTTCACAGGTTTACTGTAAATTATAACATGGTTAGATTAGATACATTTTAATTAATGCATTTTTTATGTAAACATATTTTATTTTATCAAAACATCCATAGTCTACTCTAAAATTATACACATACAACGGAACGTTAACAAATGCGCATCTTTCTTCATCAATCTTCATTCGAACCTCAAATTATGTTAACAAAAATATATTTCTAAAAAAAAATATTCAGTAATATTTCGTTTGCTCAGTTTTGATGAAGAGACTCCGAAACTACTCAACCGATTTGAAAAATTCTTTCACTGTTGGTGAGCTACACTATTCCCGGGTGAAATAGGCTATATTATATTTACAAATAAATTAGGGGTCCTTACTAAAACTGCAATAATGTAACCCAAGGCGTAAAAAAATACCTAAAACCGCGTGCACTGCGAAAACTATTGAGTAGAGAATAAAATAATGTACTACGACTTTGCAGAACACATCATTATTTACAAAAAGTGTCAGGACACTATATATCTAACTATCAAAGTTATGCCACAATAAGTGTTCTTTTATTTTAAAATTTTAATTAAAATGCCACCGCTAGTAAAGGCTCTTTATTTGTATCTTGGTATTAATCCTTATCAAAATAAATTACTTCATATTCAAGACTGCTTTAATACCTTTACATAACTTTTTGGATTATTCAATTTGGACATTCCATTCGAAAGATATCACGAGTTTAAAAATATAAGAATTAGACCACGTGCCCGTGACGCTTTTTCGTGACCGAAAAATCGTATCGTCTATATAGAAGTTTCACTTCAAAAGGTGCCTGCATATTACGGGAGGGATGGATGGACGTATGTGTCACCCGTGGCTGACGAACGCGTCGAACAGTGTGCATGGCCAGCGTCGGACGCGGCTTTTGTGTTGCCAACACTCTTCGGAGAAAACGTGGTATGCCAACTCTTAAAAAGCACTAATTTGGCACGAATTTAGAAAAAGCTGTGGTAAAAATAAGTAATAAGAATAAATAAATTACTTTATTACAAATGCTTGTCTTTTGACCCTTATATTCTGTTACACGTTGATATTCTACTGAAGAGTTGTAAAATTTAAAAAGTGCTAAATAAGGTGCTTAGAGTAGCTACTAAAGACTTCCCAACCAGTGCCTAAACACCAACTATCTAGCTAAAGAGATAGGAAAAAAATTGAAACCTATAAATAGCAATAAATAAATAAAGAAAAGAGTAACTCTGCCTTACCCCATGGTAGAGACACACCGGGTCTACAAAAAAAAACACGAACTATCGACGGCCGATCAGTAGGCTTTCATTGGCCATCTCGGGCTTTAGTTGGTCATCAGTGGTTTCTGTTGGCCTTTCTGCTGCTTTGGGATTAGCTTTAGGGTGTTAGCGACCTCTCTGCATCAGTCTCCTCTGAGCGGGTGAGGTCACGGGAGTTGGTTATCAGATTCCTCGATGTTCAAGTGGTCGAGCGTGGAGGAGGGCAATTTTGTGAAGGCGTGTGTGTGGCGTCTGTTGTTGGCTCGCTCGAACATCCACCGAGTTGCTATTGCGACAAATGCCTTCACAATAGTAATGCCTACATCGCGGGCGATGACGTCGTTCCTGACGTACAGACCTGGGTCCGTACACACTCTCAGGGTGATCCTTTGTTAGGTTTGTTCCATTTCCAATTTGTCACGACACATATTGCAAACCACGCTGGAGCCATATATGTTTTATCCGTGCAGAAAGGGAAAATAATACAACTTCCTGTGGCCGGGCGGCCTGTCGTAAAAGGCGACAAAAGAACTCACAGCCAGGTGGTAGGGTTTAGAGTATGCCGCCATAACAGCCTGAAGTTCCGGCATTAGTGACCAGGTTCCAATCTCTCTTAAGAGCGCAGCAGCCCATTTATAGCACTTTAGTATTGCAAATGTCCATAGGCGATGATAACCTCTTTGCATTAAGTGGGCTGTCTGCTGAAGTCCCGCAATAAAATATTTACCGCGTCTGTCAGTCGCGACTTGTAATAGGATCACAAATACTACACAAATATGGTTAATTTAAAACATTTAGCAACACTTTAATGACGCATACAAATTGCGTTTTGTTCAAGAAACAAAGCGATGACTTAACTGGTATTATATGGTAAACAGGATTATGAATAGGCGACATTAAATTCAAATCATCAAGATTCTTGAATAAAAAGAAATAAATATTTTACAATATTAATGAAATTCTAAAATAACTAGTTGAATACATAAATTTTGTATATTTAATTAATTATAAGCGAGAACTAATTTTATAGTAAAAACAAAACGAGTCCAATGCTGCCAAAGGAGCCCAAATATATTGAGAAAATGACATTGAGTTGATATTGCCATAATTGCCATTTTTTTATTATAAATTGTATTTTCTGTATTCTTCTAATGTATCTGTGCTACTGAAAAGTGAGTGTTCAACAAACTGGATGTTTTTTTTCATCGTTTTATTGTTTTCTAATTACCAATGTTAACTTTTTGATGACAGCGCGATGCAGATGAGTCGAATGGGATCGCCCTCAATCGTTATGGATGATGAGGGGTGCGCGGGTCATGCGCTTAGCGACTTTCTGTTACAATTAGAGAACTACAACCCTTCTATCCCAGATTCTGTGGTTGCACACTATTTGAATCAATCAGGATTTGAATCTCAGGATCCAAGGTAAGTTGTGCTTGATAGTAAACTTTCGATCGCAGCCTCCTTTGTATGGAGACGAATAATCGAGTTGTACAGAACATTGGTGACCTCGTAGTAATATTTAGACACTTTTTGCTGTGAACATGTCTTTTTACATTATACACGAAGTCCAAGTACTTTTATACTATATAATAAGTGATCAGCTGCATGATTTCAATGCCTGTAAACTTATATAAATTGGTAAATCTACAGATGTTTGATGCACGAATTTTAAGTAGCAAGGAGGTGGAATGGGGAGGGCATACCCCTACTACAACCCCTAAGGTCTAGAGATCTTCATTTTTTTAATAAACATAGCCTCACTTATTTTTTCATGAATATCAATCTCATAAAGTTGAAAAATCCTTTAAAGCCAAAAAGAAAGCCAGTAATCAAAAGAAAAAAAAACCATTAAACAGTATAGGTCGTCAAAAAATGAAGAAAAACACATCAAAGTAGATTCACATACACTATAAGAGTTACCATGAAAATATTCAAAGTGGCGGCCAATAAAGACGAAATTATAAATTGTGTGAATAAAATAAATAGTAAATGGTTACAGTCCGTTCTGGCACTTGCTGGCTGCAGCCATGGCACCCTCGCTTTGCTTGCTCGGCTCGTGCGCTTTGGTCTAAAGATACCCTAACCAACTGTTTGTGTGTATATAATAAATGGTTATCAGTCAGTTCTGGCACTCGCAGGCCACTGCCATGGAATGCTCGCTTCACTCACTCAGTTCATCCAATTCGGTCTGAAACTTACCTTACCTAAATCACTGACTAGTCGTGAATTTCACCACCCACCACAATAATGTTAGTGAAAAAATTGGTGAAGTTATGTTTACCTCCAATTACTATTTCCAAGAACTCCAAACCCTAGGGGTTGCAAAAAGGGTACATATGCCTTGCCCTCTATCCACTATGGCACACCCACTACTTAAAATTTGTGTGCCGATATCTAAATTGCAGGCTATCATTTAATAAAAAATAGTGTTACTTCTTTTATGAGCTGATACTGCTCATACTTTTTTTTTCAATTTAATTGAATTCAAGATTTGACCAATCTACTGCCCACCTGATGGAAAGTAGTTACCCTTCCATATAGACATTTCCTTTTTGCAGTTGACTTAAAATAACGCTATATGGTATCCATGTACAGTGTGCAGGGATAACTATAGTATTCTCATATAATTCATGCTAGTGCAGTATATCTCTTTTTCACCTTCTCCCAATTTTGTGGGGTCAGCACAATATGTCCTTTCCTTCTATATTCCTCTAGACATACATTGTTGGTCAGAAGACAAATCATTGTGTCATCCTTCACGCAATCCATCCATCTTATTTTTGGTCTACCTTTACCTTTGTACTCATCTATCTTCCAATTTCACTTTGTTTTTGTCAAGTGACTTTTATCCCTCCCCATATCACTTTAGTCTTCTTCCTGTCCAAGCATATAATATTTTTTTTATTGCAGGAGTTCAGCAAACAGGGAGATGACCCACTTGATGGAAAGCAGTTACCATTGCCTATAGACAATTGCAACACCAAAGGTGCTACAAATGCGCTGCTGCTCTCTTAAGGGAGATTGGAACCTGATCACTAATGCCGGAACACAACTCAAGGTTGTTATGGTGACATACTTTAGACCAGGGGTGGTAGGCATCCAGTCGGGCAAATGCCCTACCACTTGGCAAAATAATATATGACTTTTCACTTCATTTTAAGGGGTTTTGAAATTACCTGTCATATCTAGATTTAATTATACAACTATTTTTTTAAAGTACATTAGCTTTTTGTACAAAGGTGATGCTTATTGATTTTACAGATTAATAAGGCTGATAGCTTTGGCGTCACAAAAATTCTTGTCGGATATAGTGAATGATGCCCTCCAGCACTGCAAAATGCGCACTTCAAGCCAAATTACACAGTCATCGAAGAACCAGAAAGGCCCAAAGGAAAAGAAGTATGTTATGACAATGGACGACTTGACACCTGCTCTGCAAGAATATGGAATAAATGCTAAAAAACCACACTACTTTGTTTAGGTTATGGTACATTTTTAAGATTACTGATTTTTTGGTAATATATTTTATTAGGGCTTTCGACTTCATATTTATAATTTCCACACATGAGGGTTACACTCAGAAAGCTTAAAGAATAATTAACATTAAGGGCAATTGAAATCAAACATAGAAATATAGTCTTTTTCTATTAAATATAATATAAAGTTTCCATATGTTTCACTAAAGTAAATTTTGTATTCATGTTGCTATATTTATACACGAAAGTCATAAAGGCACTCCACATTCACACGAGTAAAAAGAATGTGGATCGCCTCTTATGCATATCTTTCGAAAGCACTGTGTTTTATTTAAACATATTACCTAATAGATCATGGAAGAAGGACTCTGAAGCAACAATTAATAAATTCAAATATCTCTTAGTTTTAAAACATCATGAAAGACATAATTGCTACTTAAACTTGTTTTAATTGTACCAAAATTATAACATCATGTATAATAAAAAGCATGTCAGTTGATTTAGAAAGAAAGAAAATAATTTTATTTAGGACAAATTATAACACACAGTATAATTACTTAAAAATTAAAACGAGAATAATATAATTTTGTCCCAAAAAGGGCATCAGACTCAGCATAATGCCGGTCGGTTAAAACCAGCGCTGATCTTCCGCTGTGCCCTTAGTATGGTCACGGTAGACAATACATCATTGTAATGCATACAACTAGAATACTAAACTATATATATATACATACATACATAGTACATACACTTTAGGTAGAAATAGGGGACTTATTATCGGGAATAAATAAAATACTGTTATATATACGTTCGTGTCGTATATACGTTCGTAAAAAATAAAATAACAAACAAAATTAAAATACAATATTAATATTTGTTGGTCAGATTATGCCTATTACCGCCTGTGGTGTGTTTATCACTTTTACAAACTATGCAGTTGTTCCAGTTTATTCAATTACGTTTTCCACAGGCACAACATTTCAGACTAATATTCTCAGAACCGCTTTTTCTGCAAGCGGGGGGTTCCCGAAACTCGACGACGTCGCGCCTATTTTTCGTGTAAAGTTGGATGAGGGTTTACTCCATCCGGCCCAACTCCTGGGAGTCCACCAGCTTATTGTTGCCGAAAATTTCTCAAACTCTAGCTGGGGTGTCCAGATGCTTCGCGATGTATTGAGCCAACTTTCTGCAATCTCAGAACCTCTGCATTTCAGAATAGTTAGTCTTGTACTTTCCGATGTGTTCTCATCATGGCCATTCGTAGGGACATCGGTTATCTCAGTCGCTGTCGCATCTGTCAAGAAACCACAGACTTGGATAGCTCACAAATAAGAGACGAGAATGAACTAGTTCCCTTTATAAAACTTATCTTTTTCGCTCAGTCAAAACTAAGTAGCTCAATAGCAGATGGCTCATTCCTATATCTTGCCATCGGTAGAATTTTGACATTAGTTGTATGGAGCTTATGTCAAAAATATAGGAATGGGCTAACAAGCAGTTCACCGATTCAATTGGTTCAATCGCCGACAAAGAACACAATGACGTCAATATAACATTCTTTTCTGTTTATAAAAAAAACGAGTTATTGTATGTTCGTGTCATAACGTGGCTAAAATGATCTCTTTCGGGTCTTGAAAGAGCTAAAGCAAGACATGTGGTTCCGATTTCTAGGCTTGCTCTAGTTCTTTCGGTTTTTGTAAGAGTTATGACGAGGGTGTCGTTTGAATTCTATTCAGTGGAAACCGCTGAGCTAAATGGGCTGAAGGCATAATACAGTTCTTCTGAGCGAAAGAGCTATCTATCTCTGTTTTAGTGAACCGTTTCACACAAATCTAGCTGCAATGTAGGTTCCTTATAGTACCAGAAATTGAAAAAATATTTTTTTAAAAGGTTTTGAAGTACAAGCGTTTAAGATCCTGGATATCATGTACCAGCACAGTGCTAGCCAAGAAAAGTAAAACGAGCCCAAACACGACGGGTCTATCTTGTTTAGTACAGGAGTTCCTACGGCCACCTTCCGACTCCATCATCAGATCAGCTCCATGGTAACATATTATTGCATTGTCACGTCGTATACACATTCATGCAAAATTTCAGCTCAATCGAAAACTGTTTCAACATTATTTTGTGGTGTTAACCGATAACCGAGGCAAGTAAACAGTTGGTTAAGATATAATAACGGGCCACACATCAGTTAAAAATTTAAAACAAACGTGTGCTCTGTATGATCTGCAGTGCCATCTGCTGAAGAGAGGTTTGAAGAAGCTACTCACAGCTATGTTCTCATGTTTAACATTCTTCCATGGTCTCTATAAAAACTTTTACATCAATTTTTTAGTCTCTATTCGATGTAAAGTATCAGAATACAATTAAAAGTCAAATATAAACTTTAATAAATGTTCTTGTTGTTCAACTGTGTGATCGTTCATTATCGGTTTAGAAATAGTTTTAAGTTCGCATTAAATTATCCAACTAAATACTATGTATAGCAGAACTAATATGTTAAAATGTTAACGAATTTAGCAATAAATACAATGACTAAAGTTCCCTTATTGGTCTGTTTTCTATTTTTCCTTCTAGATTATTTGGAACCATTTTCATATATAAAAGTCTAATAATAGTGTGTTTAGTCACTGAACTCCCAAACCCTTGGACTTAGTTTGATGATTTTTGTGTGTTCGAGTGGGTGGGTCTCGGGAGGTTTAGATACATAAGTGGCGCTGCAATCAGTTTTTAAATGTTTACAGGGCACTACGTCTGCAGGGCCCGCTAGTACATTGTAAAACTTCGGATTGATAAATATTCTGTACTACACCTTTTCTTAGAAGATAATTTAAGTACATCAAACACGATTTTTTGCAATCAATTACACTGTTCTATGTGATATTTAAATATTTTTTAAGCTATTACATAGCTTTATTGCGGGCTTTTTTTTGTTACTAGCAAACAAAAAAGGCAAACTGGCAAACGGACCACATGGTGATAGGTGGCTACCGTAGCCCATGGACATCTGCAACTCAAGGGGAGCTGATGTGTTGCCTACTTCGTTGAGGCTAGGTATCTGTTCATGCCCTTTTTGAAGAGCCCCATATTGTAGCGCTCTGGGAAAACCGCGGGAGGAAGTTCATTCCATAATTTCGACACATATGTCATGAAGGAGCGCCCGCCACGTTGTACGTGCCGAGGGTCTTTGTTGGACAGTACAACAGACACAGTGTCTATTTTATATCTGTATTGGTGATGTGGGCGATGTATGTACTAGCTTGGAAATATTTCAATATTTATCGGCCGGGAGACACGACGGCAATAAGATATTTTAAGTTAGGCTAACCCTTAAGCCAAACCTAAATAACAGAAAAACAGCAGTCTATTTATGTTTGTAAATAATGTTCAAATCAAGTAAATAGAGTTGAAGTGGTTTAACGGGGAATTGGGGTCTCAGGTGAGGAAATTTCTGTAAAAGGACTACCCATCCAAGGAAAAGAGGGTGAGATTCATCCCTAAATCTGCTAAGGAATAGGTAAAGAGAAATCCAGAGATCGCCAGCGGACCTCATAATTAGATGGTTCTGCTACAGTATCCCCTCTGTGATATGTACCAATCGAAGTGGCGCCGAGGTAACTACCAGAGACACAAACATAGAAGAAATCAAGACAATCGGCCAAGAACTTGGAAGAAGAGGAAGAGCAAGCCAGGTTACCTCTTCCATATTACCATAAACCACCTTGTGTAAGATCAACCGGACCAGATGTACGCAAAGAGAAGAAAGACATGCTTTACATGCCGGGAATCATTATCCAGGGATGGAAAGGCACCGGGAAAGTCTCACATTTGGTGCCAAGCTTAATTATAACTTTACCTCCATAACTGACAGTTGTAACTCAATTATTATTATTGTAATTTAAGCAATTGTTCCACTAAAAATATTTGGAGGTGCGGCGAGAATGCCCAGAAGATTTGGATCAATCTGCATCATGTGTCGACTGTCAACGCGTTCACCTTGCCAATGACAAAAGATGCCCGGTGTATATCAAGCAGGCCAGAAAGAAAGGTGTCGAAAGACGCCCATACCCGATACCCTCTAGGGCTAAAGAGCGCCCTCTACGCCTCTCCCGTGGAGAACGCCAGAAGGCCCAGGCAAAACAAGAAGAGCCCCCAGTACTGTTGCTACCGCCGTTGCAGCCTCTCATCATAGAAGTTACAAAAGTCCCTAGCCAAAAGGAACATTGGCTCGCCCTGCAAATGTCCCCACCCCAGAAAGGGGGCACCTTGTCCTCCCCAACCCCACAAAGAAAGAGAGGGCCAAGAGATCCAAAATTCCCAGTTCCTTAGCCAAGGGCGACACTGGTCGCCCCCAGCTGCTAATCAAATGTCAATGCAGGTTTTACCCAAATATCACTCCATGTGCCCACTGCGGCCACGCAAATGCCTCTGTTGTTTAGCAGCTATCGTCGAGCTCCCATTCACCCACCCAGTTTCGTCCTAGAGTTGTAACAAAGTATGTACTGTCCATTTCATTCGCTCTCGCGTTCATTGGTATTGCTCACTCTGTATATTATATAGTGCTAACTTGGTTCGCGAAATCGTTAACAGAAGAGAGCCTGTGTGCCACCGCCGCAGTGGACCTCGCTATCACCACAGCGCCGCCGCTGAAAGGGACGTTGCTGCCTCTACTGGATGCACCGATGCTGCGGCTGAACATCAAGGGAGGTTAACCCCATTTAATAACATGGAATTCATTTAATAACGTTTGCGGATACTGCGATGTCTCCACGTACGAATCCGCCACTGTGGCCACATATAAGTCGGACTCCGCCCACGCCGGGCCAGGATGAGCAGGGCCTTCAGCGCCCCTAAGGCAAAGGGTTACCCCCTCCATTCTGGTGGATGTCATGCCTCGGCGGACTAACCATTTTAACGTTTTGCACTCCAAATTACGTCATGCGCCCAACGTGCACCCTGTTGGAAAGAGATGCGTTTTATGACCGCCACTGCTAACGATTTTAGTGTTGTATAAAAATATTTAGTGGAGGCCACGCAAGTAGACTCCAACATGCAATGGTTGTGCTACAGCGAGACCTCTGACAAGCTAACCAAGATAGCTGCTATAAGGGACACAAATTCGAAGGAAATTAAGAAGGCCCTAGAGGACCTTGAATAAGATAGAAACTTTGTCAAACAAATATCCGGAGTAGGAGGCAGACCAGACTGCATTTTCTATGCTTCGCTGAAATACCAGAACAACTAAGAGGACCTCATCTGGCTGTACGCAAAAGAACAGATGTTATACATGTCGGGTGTTATAATAGAAGCTCGGGTGGGACATGCGGCAATCGCATAGTGCTGCACATGTCAACGGACGACGACACCGAAGTGCGTAAAATGTACTGGGGACCAGATAATGGCAGAATGTCAGTAGGGCGGCCGGGAGCATGCGGCATATTCCCGCAATTGCTCCTATTATAGGAACAACTACAAGGCTTCCAACAAGACCCACATACAGGAGGACGCAGAACACTAAACTAGCCGCTAAATGAGAACCGCCGCAAGCACCACCTGTAATTCGACACCAGGAAGTGCCAGCTCTCCCGGAAAACGGGAAACATAGAGGGGGGGGGGGGGGGTTAAAGAAACAAAAATAAGCCGGCCTCCGCTACCCGGGAAGCGAGGACGGTACCGTCAAACTTCTTAACTTTGCCTCACGTCCTATGTTTGCCGATATTGAAAAACAAGCTATATCTTTATTTAATTTATAAGTCTGGAAATGTAAATTTTACTAGTCTTTAGACTTATTATATGCCAACACAAAATAAGTGTCATTATGCTGACAAAAAGCATACATTTTTGACAGTTGACCGTTAAACCAACGTATATGAAGGCGGCTACCATATATGTAGAAAAACTTTTCTAACAAGTCTATGCAATAAGTTTTATTCTTAATTCTATTTAACTCATTCTATAAAATATTGGTAATTTAATCAGTTTTAATACTTAAACATGAAAATAAACTAATATTAACTCTAAAATACTAATTTAGGGCAAAGTTTGGCACGTTTTACAAACAAATGTACCAAACTTTGCCGAGTCTAGGGTTGACGCCCTTGTCTCTATTTTTAACCGATTTTCTAAAAGGAGGAGGTTCTCTCTTAATTCGGTTGTATGTTCTTTTGTTTATGTGTGTTACCGCAAAACTCCGTCACTTATGAACCTATTAGGATTTTTTGTTGAAAAGGAAATTCAATGTTGGTCCCAATGTTGCAATGTAAAATGACTTAACATTTCCATTTGATCAATAGCGTTGCGTTTTGCGATTTTACATATTCCGCGCATTTAACTATTTTTATTCATTAAAATCTGTAAATTAAAGGAATTAAATAAAACGATAACCTCAGACATAATTCTAGAGCAATAAAGAAATCATATAAAAATTTACTCATATTTGAATTTCAATAATAAAATAATTTATAATGGGAATTGCATATTCCCATTATAAATTATTTTATTAATTAATTTTGCTAAATATTTTATTTTTATTGGACTGATTTTATAATTTTAATTGTTATTGCTCACTGGGAATGAATGCTATAAGCATTGTGTGTGTGTGTGATATATTTTTTTCTTTTTTGTTTGATTTTTAATTTTATAGAGACAACCTGAGTAGGGTTGATTATCAATGTATGGAGGTTGTAAAAAATTAAGACCTATCATTGCCTATAGTAATATTTCGTACTAAAATACATCAAAACATGTTATTCGATACTGATTTGTATTCTTTCGTTACTAAGCTACATTATAGATTGTCCTAAAATTCAAAGCCCATGTTCATTTTGGTGTAAACGCATTGGGCAATATTAGGAATATGTGACATAACTTTACCTGATTTTTTAATTATTCAAAAATATTGTTGATTTAAGCATAATGTCTAAATTAATTGAAAATAATAAAATTCTGGGTTCTTTTGAAGTGAAACTTCTATATAGAGGGGGTCTTATGGAGTTTTGACTCACGAAAAGATGTCACAGTCACGTGATCACCGTCACTAATTCTTACATTTTTAAACTCGTGATATCTTTCGAATGGAATGTCCGAATTGAATAATTCAAAAAGTTATATAAAGGTATTGAAGCAGTCTTGAATATGAAGTAATTTATTTTGATAAGGATTAATATCAAGATACAAATAAAAAGCCTTTTCTAGCGGCGGCATTTTAATTAATTTTTTATAATAAAAAACGCTTATTGTGGCATAACTATAATAGTTAGATATATGTTGTCGCGATACTTTTTGTAAATAATGATGTGTTCTACAAAGTCGTAGTACATTATTTTATTTTATCATCAATAGTTTTCGCAGCGCACGCGATTTTAGGTATTTTTTTTATACCTTGGATTAAATTTTTGGAGTTATAGTAATGATCCCTAATTTTTTTGTAAATATAATATAGCCTATATCACCCGGGGATAGCGTAGCTTGCCAACAGTGAAAGAATTTTTCAAATCGGTTTAGTAATTTATTTTATTTGTTATTTTATCATCAATAGTTTTCGCAGCGCACGCGATTTTAGGTATTTTTTTTATACCTTGGACTACATTATTGGAGTTTTAGTAATGATCCCTAATTTTTTTGTAAATATAATATACCCTATGTCACCCGGGGATAGCGTAGCTTGCCATCAGTGCCCTGAGAGTGCGTAAATCGGTTAGCATTAACCCTCGCCTCAAAAAAAAAAAAATTGCGTTCTGCGCATCGGAAAGTGCGATGTTCCGAGCCGCTATTAATGGAGGCAAACTTAAGTTTGCATCGAATTATAGCTCTGCTCTCCACGTGACAAGGCATCACTGCCTCTATTTGTGGTATGTGTAAAAAAAATATAAATAAATAAATAGAGTTTGTTGAGTAAACAAAAATAACAACAAGAAAACTTTGCCAACTGTTCAGTTTTTCGAAAGTCATAACAAAAGTGAACGACAACGAACAACAAAAGTGTTGACGTAAAAAATGGTCGGTGCGTGGGTAGCGTATTACATACACCATTAAAATGTACTTAACCTAACCAAATCATAATTTGCAGTAAACCTGCGAAAAATCGAAATGTGTGTTGGGACACATATTAGAAGTGAAACTTCAACGGACAAGTGGAAAAACGAATCGCAACGGACAAGTGGAAAAACGAATAGCAACGGATAAGTGGCAAAACGAATAGCAACGGATAAGTGGCAAAACGAATCGCAACGGATAAGTGGAAAAACGAATGGCAACGGATAAGTGGAAAAACGAATCGCAACGGACAAGTGGAAAAACGAATCGCAACGTACAAGTGGAAAACGAATCGCAACGGACAAGTGGAAAATCTTCAACTGACAAGTGATAAAATGAATCGCAACAAAATTTTAACTTGAAGTTTTACGGGCAGGTTTTCAAATTGGACAAGTACATTAACAATCTGCCCGTAAAACTTCAAGTTAAAATTTTGTTGCGATTCATTTTATCACTTGTCAGTTGAAGATTTTCCACTTGTCCGTTGCGATTCGTTTTCCACTTGTACGTTGCGATTCGTTTTTCCACTTGTCCGTTGCGATTCGTTTTTCCACTTATCCGTTGCCATTCGTTTTTCCACTTATCCGTTGCGATTCGTTTTGCCACTTATCCGTTGCTATTCGTTTTGCCACTTATCCGTTGCTATTCGTTTTTTTACCTTATGACATTTAAAGAATCTACAGAGTCAATATATTAATTATTATTTCACGACAAAGTCAAATTTTATAAATATCTGTGAAAAGTTAGGGCAGTTGACGGTAATAACCAGCCAACTTTCTGTACCTGTCCCAAGGGTAACTTAGCACTAGTTTACATTATAATCTGGCCCTGTAAGTAAAATAGTTTAGGTTTAATTATTACAATCTGTTTTGTGTTTAAGTATTTTATTTATTTAAAAGACAAGCTGCCAACAATGATATAATTACCCTAATATTCTTTCATTTCTTAACAATAGGTTTTACATCCAAAATATATATTACTTAATCACAACCATATTAAGGTATTTGGTGCAATAACTAGGTATTTATTTATATTCTAAAACATCTGTAAGAAAAATAACAGCTAATAAGTGTCATATTAGGATACCTGGAGGCCTAAAGCGGTTGCTATTGGATAATCATTTAAAGTCTATTACAAATAAGGCGGTACGAGAGAAATTACGTAAATAGAGAAATAAACATAGTGACTTCAAGTATGAGATTATTATTAAATAAGCAGTAATAATTAAATATACGGTCGAAACCGGATATAACGACATTGAAGGGACCGTAACTTCGGACGTATGTCCGATAGTTGTTATGAGCAATATACACAAGTATGTAGTCATATGTCTGTTTGTAGTATGGGGATAGGTTATATAGGTATAGTTTTAAAATCAATCTGTAATTCACGCGGTCAACTGTCGCACTGAATAAGTCATGCAACATGCAAGGTCAAATTGCAAAGAGCGGGAAAGAGGTTCGGATTTCGGATAAGGTAGGAGAATAATAATCCTTCTTAGGCTTAATAATAAATATTAATTGTATTATTAATAGATATTCTTTCATATTATTAGTATGACGGTGAAAATTGTTCGTAATGTTTGTTTTTGCTGGAATAGGTAAACGGTTGGTCGTTATACCCGATGAATATCGATAAAGTTTCGTCGCTGTATCCGATGTCGTTATAGGTGATATGTGTACTTATTAGTTTACATAGAGATTCGGTTGTTATAGCCGATCTGTCGTTATATTCGGTTTCGACTGTATTTTGTATGAATCTTTATAATAAAGCTACAAGTTACGTTTTATAGATATGTCAGCCATACTGAGCTATTTGAAATAGACCTTAGTAGAAATTAATACGCGTCTAGATATACTGGAGGTTGTAACACAGCATAGTGTCCAATTTATTTTGATACTTGTCATATTCATAATAATTATAATTCTACCGCTTTGGGCTCCCTGGACTTACATTTGGCTACGTTCTCAAATTGCGGCTCTATCAGTTACTTTTATATTAAATAGTATCAGTTGTTTGTATGAACAATATAGTCCTACTAAAATCATACAACCACTTATTAAAATGGTCATAAATAACATTTGACAGAATAGCAACTTTATGAACTATTAATGCTTTTTACTTTGGATAATTTTATATTTTGTATCAGATACTTTGTAAATTTTATTCTTTATGCCAGCAAGTTCGTACAATGATTAAAAGTGCTCAAAACGATATCTAAACCCACAAACACCATATTAACTTAGTCAAAGTAATTTACTTTGTTTGAAATAAGAAATTTACCATTTTATTTTTTAATTTACAATAACGTGTTAAATTGGAGGGCAGAACACAGTTTATAAGGTTCACAGGCAGAGCAAAGAAGGGAGAGTGCTATTAAGTTTTACGCATACTGTGTATATTAGAGATGTTGCGAATATTCGCAATTGCAGAGCTCAATGAATTTGGATACCTGCATCCGCATCAACAATAATAAATGTTTATTAAGTATTAAGTAAAACTTTTATTTTTCATTTTTAAGTTATATAATATGTTTTCAATACCTTTGAAATTTAGATAAGTATAATATAATAAACTACCCTAAGCCTGTACTAAATACAGGGCAAAAAGAATTATCTAAATTCATAAACAAAAAACTTATAGATGTAAATAGATATATTAAAAAAACACAATGAATTCCCCTGGTCTACAGTTTGTCGCCGTAATAACCTTAAGTAGTCTTCTGCATTATTGACCAGGTTCCAGTCTCCTTTTATATTATTTTTGTTATTGCAGGAGTTCATCAGATAGGTAGACGGCCCACTTGATGGAAAGCGGTTACCATCGCCTATGAACATTTGCAACACCAAAGGTGTTACAACTGCGCCGCTGCTCTCTTAAGGGAGACTGGAACCTGGTCACCAATGCCGGAACACAACTCAAGGTTGTTGTGGCGACATACTCTAGACCAGTTGTGGTAGCCATCCAGTCGGGCAAATGCCGATTGTTTTGTCGCCTCTTACGACAGGCCGCCCGGTCGCAGGAAATTGTATTCTTTCTCCATTCCTGCATGGATAAAAGAAGGGAGCAGCAGCGCATTTGTAGCACCTTTGGTGTTAGAAATGTCAATAGGCGCTGGTAACTGCTTTCCATCAAGTGGGCCATCTGTCTGCTAAACTCCTGCAATAAAAAATAAAAAGAATTGAAAATTCTTCCTTTTTTGAAGAGGGTTAAAAAAAATTCTATTAGCTTTAATAGTTATTGTTATGAAACTCCGCTTAAGCCTATCAGTAACTATCCCACTGCATTTGTGACCTGTAATACAGATCTGCACAGATCACAATAGGCTCCAGTCTGACACAACAGCTCTTATATTACTTGTAAATTGTTGTGTGAGAAAATAAATTAAGTTACTATTTCATTTCATTTAAACCTCACCACTACAAGTATGCTCCCCACTCACAGACTATGGAAGTGCCAAGTACAAACTTGCTGACCTATATAAAAACAGTGCATGACTCTAGTCGGCAATTATTCTTTCTTGTAAACAGCTTTCAGATGTTCAGTCAAAGGCGTATTCTCTGTCTCCATGTTGACAGTCACTTCCAACTCATTTTCATTCAATAACTTAAGCTGCCTCCTAATTTTCTTCACGTACGGGGGTTTTGCAAATGAGATTCTCGTCAAACTGACTGTTTCAAGTACAATTTCCTTGGATTCCGGGTTGCATTGCCCCTCTTCTAAAGATGTAAGTCCAAAATTGTGGCTGACTACAAAAGCCAGCTCATTGGTACCAGGTTTGATGCGCAAAAATCCTCTCTCTTGGTGCATTGGGGTTTGTTTTTCAGGATGACGAGATGCGGACATGAAGTTGAACATTGGTTGACCTGAAATTTTATAAAATAACATTTATACATATTTGCCGAGATAATACTGTTACTGTTGCGAATTAAACTGCCGTTAGAATTACTAGAGTTTATTTGAACTATACAAACAAGTATAATACAGGTACAAATATGACCAAACATAACAAGTCCAAACGTAATGCAGAAGTTCGTAATTCAATAAAATGCGCAAAATCCGTTACTGATAGGTTCCCGATTGTAGTACACAAGTCTCGCCTCGATCGTGGTTATCACTGGACTGCTTCGTCGCTCAATAGGGGCATTGCTTTATACTGCACAGATGCAATATGTCTGCCAGGCCACATGGACCGAACTGCTTAGAATCAGTTTTTAATTGAAATCCGACACACGTGGCTAATGACTGCTATAAAAGATTACAATACAACAATGGACTGTTCTCTAGAATAATTAGTAAACACATGCCAATAAATAAGTAAAGAAAAGAAGTCCAAATGCCGAAAGGTAATAAATGTGTTTTTATAGGTATGCAGGTGTGAATTTGTTTTTGTCGGCGTCTGAGTCGTAACAATACCTTAGTATTTGTTTAAAAATGGGGCAGAATGTACTTAGAATTTTTATACATATAGACAGTAAGTATATAAATATTCATTATTGTATCAAGCCATGGTATAGTTGTTAGAGCACTCGCATACCAAACTCAAAGGGCGCGGGTTCGAATCCTGACCAGAAAGCATGCACACTTGGGCAGTTTTCTGACCTAATGTACATATTGTTACAATTAACACATGATAAGTGTGAAGGAAAACATTGTGATAAAACCTGCACATCTGTATTACCAATGTGTCAAACCTGCCAATCCATCTTGGATAAGAGTGGTAGGTATACTGACTGTTCCTTTATAAATGAGCCCGAGACCATAACTGGGACTTTTACCCGCAGTTATTGAAGTGAAACTTCTATATAGATGGGGGGTATACCGCGTGGTGAGTGGCGGCCTAATTTTAAAATAATAATAATATGGATTTTTTCGTTCCCGATCAAATACAGTTTAAAATATAAAACCTGCGAAAAATCGAAATGTGTGCTAGATATATAGGGCAGATAGTTAATGTACTTGTCCAATTTGATAACCTGCCCGTAAAACTTCAAGTTGAAAATTTGTTGTAATTTGTTTTGCCACTTGTCTGTTGCCATGCATTTTTCTACTAGTCCGTTGAAGTTAAACTTCTACTATGTCTCCAGCACACGTTTCGATTTTTATTATTCATTAAAATGTGTAGTTCATTTTAAGTTTGGGTAGTATAATTAACTGTAAACTTTTTTAATACTATAATTCCAGAAGAAAAAATGGCACCTTTATAGAATCTTTATGGCCTGTTATTTTTTTTTCTTTAGACAAGCACACATTTCCACAAGCTAAGCAGCCAAGAAAACAAGATTTGGTTCCAGAATATTCCATTGAATGACCCATAACCTGCCCAGCCTAATGATATCCAATGTATATTTGTCTACAGATTCATTCATTTATTCATTCTGTTCAGTTTGTAACACTTGTTTATTAGATTAAAAAATTTTGTAACTGGATTAAACTTTGTAAAAGAAATTTCAACCAGTATATTTCAGTTCAACGACTTAGTTCCATCTCGATGAACAAGCAGACACATTTACAGTTATAATTTTCATATATATGTTACAGTCATAGTGATTAAATAGCTATTATATATAATGACTGGTCATTATATATAATAGCAAAATTAACTAGGCAAGGTGATAAATCTACTACAACTATCCAGACATTATTCATAATAGTGGGTCAAAGTTAGCCAAAGTATTAAATTAAATATTTTATTATTGTAGTCTTTAAAGAGTGATACCAAATACTTGTATTGGTCTCTGTGTTTTTTTTAAATTTTGTTTTATGGCTAGTGAGCTTTAAATTTACTTTATAAATTTAAGTTAAATAATACCAATGATAATTAACATAGAATTATTATTTATGACAATGTTATTTTAATTCTTAGGCAAATTGAAATATAATTTTGGGTGTGGTATAGAGATAAGGCACATTTATTTACTACCTACTTGATATAAAATTATCAATTTTGGGTGGTTATAAAAAAAATAACCAGGAAGGCTAAGGTTCTAACCTATATTAAAAAGTTCGGATTTGTGCATAATAATTAAATGTGCCGTGTATCCCACCCAAAATTTTATAATCTTTACCTATACCTACTTGTTTTATTACATTATCCAAGAATTCAAAGATATTAAATAAAATTGCATGTTAATGTGATTAATTTTTTGTCAATTATCACTTTATCTAAATTGAGTAGACATTATAAATAATGGCTAGATAATATATATAATATCCAGATTTATTACTTTGGCTGTAACATATATAAACAGACTTTACGGTTATGATTATTTATAAACTGGAGTATTAGAAATCTAGCGTAGGGTTATTTAGAAGACATTTAATTTTTATTTAGGTGGTGTTTTATTCTGCTTTTTGCAGGTTTGACTCCAACATTTGACATTTATTTAACCAATGTCACAGTGCAATAGAGAATGTTAGGTATTGTGGGTTATTAGCAATACAGCATTTTATTTTAACCTGGGTTAAACTAACTTTGCTTATTAATTAATGCTCTATTTCTAACTGATTTCAAAAAGAAGGAGGTTCTCAATTTAATTAGTACTTTTTTATGTATGTACACCGATTATATTGAGATTTATGATCCAATTTACATTATTCTTCTTTAGTTTGATGCGGAATAGTTGTTGTTTAGTCCCCTAAAAATTTTACATAGCTTTAATTTTATGAATTTTCTTATGAAAATTCTAAGTTCTCATTTCTTGGGACCTTTATGTGTAAGACGCGCAGCACTTTTCCTAAGCCTACCCATAGCTAGAAACTAAAAAGTAACAAAATAAACTTTGTTTAAAAAAAACCTAAACTAAAAAGCATAAAGATTTTTAACTAAGAATTTATTTAGTTGATTAAGAGACAAATAATATAAAATTTTGTACATCTTGAAGTCGGTGCAGAATAAACCATAAAAATTACAATTATTTGCAACATTTTGTTTTTATTATAATATATTTTTGGTTTTTTCTTATTAATTAATAATCATGACCCTCAGCCCTGGGTACCTTTACATAACCTTTTTTTTTTAATTTATCACCTACCATTATTATTTGATAGGGCAGAGATCTTATTTTTCTAACAATTTTTATCTTTTATTTATCTATAGAGACTATAAACATTTGCGACTATAAACACTTGCAACTACAACAATGATGCCAACTTATTACCAGCCTTTGGGATGGGGACTGATAATAGAAATGGGTTAAATTTTACTAGTTTATAATATTGGAAAAAAAATTAACAACTTTAAATAATTCATAATTAAATACACAAACATAAATACTCATAAAATATTTTTTTAATTACCTAGATACAATTATATAGGATAGGGACAAATAGTGTTTTCTAAGCTGATAAACATAAGTAGGGAATACTTTAACCTTAGACTTAGACTGTAAGTATGTTGAAGTTTAACAGCCTGACCTGTAAAAGTATTATATTGTAAAAGGATAAAGTATGTTCAGGTTCCATTAGTATGCTATATTATGTAAGAGAGCATAATTTGTGGAAAATGGAGGAGACTAAGAAATTTAATATATTCTATCAAAATGATGATTTACTGTTTATTTGTATGGTGGCTGCCAAACTTTAGTCCAGCCTTACACCCACAAGATTTGCTCATATCGACGGGTGCAAAGTAAATAAAGTTATCTACAAAATGATGATTTTTAGTTTATTGTACAATCGTTTTAATAAAACAATTCTTTACAATATGACATTATTTGTTTTGCATATATCACATTATTGCAATAAATTTTCGTACGTAAAAAAAGCCAGCTACGTAAGTTCTTTCAAAGTTAATTCGACCATCTTTTCGCTCTCCTGTAAAGTAGCTATTTTGCAGATATCTCTTTTTACTTTGCACCCGTCGATATAAGCCAGGCAAGATTAAACTAACTGAACTTAAATTAATCATAATCTCATGCCACTCTGGGTCAAAGCGTAGCCACCCCGATCCCAAATTCAGGGTGCGAAATATCAAAGCCAACCCTAAAATTATCCTACAAAAAAACATTGAATAATCACGTAACAAGTGTTTACGCAAGTTTTAAAAACCAATTTTCATTTAAATTTATTAGTGCTTCTTCAAGAAATATCAGTGAGAAAATTCATAGAAATATTGTAATTATAAAAGGAGTTCAGTTTGTACTTAAAAACTTACCGATACAGGTAAATTCTAAGTCTTCGTGATACTGGAAATCTGGAATGTTGGGATAGTATCCCTTCCCATCCTTAGTCGTCCAGCGACCAGCCAGCCAGGATATAGGTTTCAGAGCCTCGTGAACGTTCTGCATATTGAATTAAAAAGCAGTAACTCGTCCAATTTGCCACCTCAGTCACCGGCTTGGTGGTCAAACGCTGTCTAACAGATTGGGTATTTAAAAATGCTGTATAAATTATAAAATGACTGTTGAAATGTTTTTAAATCTTAATGGTCCTGAGCACTGAGCAGTCTTGATTTATGAATAATGTACTCTGTGTTTAAGAATCTTGAACGCTTGAATTTGGAATTTAGATTATATTTTAAAATTTAAATTTAGAATTCAAAAAGTGAAAAAATGACAATTCTATATATTTGTTTCGTAAACATAGCTTCGCATGAAATACTTATTTAGCCAGTGTCAAATGTTATTCTTAATTTTCAAAAATATTTATCTACCTTGTTTACCAAATACTAAAAAAATTGCACACTTCGTGTTTTACTCTGTAGTACTCTCGTCTAGAAGACCTTCATAAAGGCAACTTGATTATTCAGGTGTAACCCACTTAGGGTTTTGTCCGTCATATTTAATTCAATTATAATTCATATTCCAGCTAACTGAAAGAGTTGCCAAATAAATGTTCACGATTCAGTCCAGTTCATCGTCATTATCATGATCCGAGCGTTAAATCTAGGTTGCGTTCGGAGCGTTCGCTCGGACGCCCAGTGTCCGCTTTCCTACTTTTTCTACTCCACTTCGCGCGGTCTTCAGCATCCCCCATTTTGAGACCACTGGTACGCATGTCATCCTTCACAACGTCAAACCAGTATTTCTTGGACTATCTCCTTCAATTAGGCGCTGGTCGGGGCGGCACGGCCAGGCATTGTCCCTCCCATAACTAGCCGATCTCTGTTAAACGTGGCCGTACCAGCGTAAGCGACATTCTTGCGGTTTGTCTGCTATGTGACGGACTTGAAGACTGCCCCGGGTGCAGAAGTTCGTTACACAGTCTTTCCGCGTCACGCCACACATCCATCGCGGCATATTCATCTTCGTGACACGCAGTTCTTGCTTGTGTCGCTCAAGTACAGTCGCTGCCATACAAAAGGACAGGTCTAATGATGTATTTATAGACCTGTTCTTTTAATTTAACTGGCATTTAGGGGTCACAAATGACACCTGCTACCTACCTCACGCTACTTGGCCCAAGCTGCTGAGATACGGGTCTTGACGTCGTGGACTATATTCCCGGGCGCGCTAATTACAGATCCCAAGTACTTAATCAGATCCGTGCGCTCGACCGTATATTCACCTATGCGCATGGATGTGGGATCTATAGTATTGCAGGCCAAGTACTTAGTCTTCGCCACATTTAGTTTCAGACCGCCATCGCACCAGGCGCCCCCTGTCCGAATCTGCCAGCGCGATATCGTCAGCATATAAAATATGAGCAACCATGAAAGTTGCTCATACGCATCTCTGATGCTGTTCGACACTTCGTCTGGCAGCAGCCGGTCCAGTTATTTACAGTATTTTCTACTTGCATTCTATTTATTATGAAGATGGAAGTAAGTAATTTTGTTTTAACGGTTTTAAGCGCGGTAATTTATTTGATTTTTGGTTTATCCGACGTTTCGGCCGATTTTCAGTGGCCGTGGTCACGGAAGACAAAGATGACATTTGTCAAACGTGTATTGTCAAAGTTTTTATTCAGCCTACCGCCAACTTGTTCATTTTAATTATTTAGTTTTAATTTTGTTTATGGATATTATTTACTCTATGGGAGCCTAATCTTATTTACCACCGCTTCACAACATGTTGTGGCTTGAAGAGAAGAAGCGGCGCAAGAAACTCTTCAGCAAACATGCCTAGTTCAAATTTTTTTTTATATAATATTAAAATGAGTGGAAGGAAAAAATAAAAGAAATTATCAGTCAAGTTGGTTTGTTTCGTTGCACGCAGAAAGAGCTCACAGTGTCTTGAGGTCTGGCAGTTGGTTTTTGCTGGGTTTGGGTCTTAATAGTTTTGATGATTGGATCCCAAACAGGTGGTACCTGCCAACCATCTTCTCTATTGAAATTTGGGTGTTTTTTTATTTCAATAGCCTCACGCATCATTCTTGGTATGAAACGATTCTCTTTCGCGAGGATTTGTGGGTTATCGAATCTGATGTAATGGTTGGGTTTATCCAGCGTGTGTTCCACGTGGTTCCCGTCACAGATTTTATGTGCTCTCTGAAACAAAGATTTGCCCACGGTAGCTAACTGACTAGGATGGTGGTGAGATGAACCATTAAGGTATTTATCTGTATGGGTAGGTTTCCTATACACCGTATGGCCAAGAGTATTGTCAGAAATCCTTAGGATGAGCATATCAAGAATAAAAACTTTGACAATACACGTTTGACAAATGTCATCTTTGTCTTCCGTGACCACGGCCACTGAAAAGCGGCCGAAACGTCGAATAAACCAAAAATCAAATAAATTACCGCGCTTAAAACCGTTAAAACGTAGTTTTATTATGTGTACAAGTCGCGAAAACTTAAGAAAATATTAAGTAATTTCGTCCAATTTCTATTCGTCATCATCATCATCAACGACAAATGCGACTTTAAATGTCGTACATTATTTCTGTAAGGACATTTTTTACTTTCCCTTGTAGGCAGACGAGCTTACGAAGTACTCGACGGTAAGTGGTTATCCAGGGCTGTAGTACTTCTTATTTTCACGCTTTTCCTACCATGAGCGCGGGGCACATGGGAGGAGGGCGGTGTTAGTGGAGTATTGTGTATTCAAGTCTCCACACAAACCGGCGATTGACTCTGGTGGCTATTCGTGGCTTCACCTCTCGTCTGTTTGGTCCAGCCCCTAGCAGTGGCGGATTTGCCCTGAGGCCCAGGAGGCCCGAGCCTAGGGTGGCTAGATATTAGGGGCGGCCAATTGTGACAAAAAATTCACTGATGATAACAAGAAATAACTCAAAATAAGTAAATATTCTAAAGGCTCACGCATGAATCGACTTCGATAAAAGTTGGCAAAAAAGTAAATTCATTATGTACTCAATATGATGGGTGCTGAGGAAGGGGTGGCTGGTACTAACTACATGGCTTGGGGCCTAGGGCGGCCAAGACTGCAAATCCGCCACTGATACCTAGTAAACGACCCGGTAGTGTGCGAAATGTATTTCCTCCGCCTTAAAAAAAACAACTTATTGGGCGCTGAGGTACGAAAATCCGACTGCGCACCAACAATAAAACAGTAATATAGGCAGCAACATGGCAGCCATAGCACGGAAGAATCTTTTCCATGACAATAGTACCTTATTAAATACTCATAGATATTTCGCGACTTTTTCGCGATGTGATGCTGCGATCCGCGATGAGGTTTGGGATAATTTAAAAGTCGAATATTTTAACTTATTTTATTACCCCAAAGCGACAACCTCACTCACGCTCGGGTCGGCTCGCAGTGGCCGCCCGCCTTTCATACATCTCCTTGCACGATGCATTTTGCTTACCTAGCACGCTTACATGTTCCCTACAGATATCCCCTATTCACAACCTGCCCTGTTTATCGGATTGGTATAAGGAATAATAGGTAATTTTAAAGATTAACTTGCACCCCCTAGAGCTCTACGACGTGCTTACGGTACCAAACACCCTCCTGAACCCCTTGGTGTACATGGTGCTGTAAGTATTTACTCGTATAGACATCTATTTAGTCGGTACGTAGACGTTACACTACCGATAAAGATACGGCGGAAGATGCGCTGTCAGCGTTCGAGCAAACTCACCGCAAGTGGCACGCTTAACGTCAAGAGATTAGTTGATCTCTTAGATGACTCATCCTTGTGAACCAACATCTTGCATCTAATTCGCGCGGCCTCACCGCTCGCTTAAAGGGACGTTTAGCGCCTCGGTAGTAGCTTAGCGGTTAGTCACGCGTACAGACGCAGCGTCGGTTATTTCCTTGAATCACTGAGATGCATTCGATTAGAGGAATTGAAGACATGAGTGGATGAAGGTGATAAGTCGCATAATTCCAATTCTGAGTAAATCGAGATAAAAGTTTTATTAGAAACTGAACTGAACTTAACACCTTTAGCAACTTTTTATTTTTTAAATATGCCTTATGTCTAAGGCCTGTACTCATTTGGTATCGACTATAACATTCATCTACGCAAAAAAAAAGCAAAAAACCGAATATGCGACATATTACCTTCATCCACTCACGTCTTCAATTATTGAAAATGTATCCAACATATTTTATCATTTTGGTTAATGAAGAAAATTTGAGGATAGAGATGCGATTTTTCTAGACAACTTTGAGAGAGACATTTTAAATTAGGAATTTACTATTTACAGTATAACTGTTGTATTCTAATACATTTAACATTAATCTCGAAGTAGACGATACTAAGATCCTTGCCAAACAGCAAGGGTGTCACGGCGACACGTCTACAAACACATTTTAGATCACCAGGTATGATAGCATAGCAGCTATGAGTGTGGCTAATATGTACCGAAGCATTTCGACTTTTCAGCTTGCCTAGCTAGCCTTCAAGCGTGCCACAGGCGGTGAGGCCAAGGCATAAACAAGGTGTCTGCGGCGGACTGGAAAAAAGTGTTTCGAAAACTGGTTCAGACGCGTGAAACTTTGTATAAAAGCTGGTGGAGATTACTTTGAAAAAGTTTAATAAAAAAAATATTTACAATCAGAACATTTTCTTATATTCGCGAATTGCTTCCAAAGAGTAGATCCAAAGCTGGCATAATCTATTGTTTATTATTTTATATTTCAAGTTAGTACAGCTTTCTAAACTACAACTATGTGGGACACAAATCCCATACACAGGTTGCACATAATACGCAGAAAGGACTGAGCCCCAAGTAAGGTGGATACTGTTAGGCATTAGAACCTCTTTTGTATTATTTATATTTACTTCTAATGTTGTCACTGACTTGACATTGCTGTAATAAAGAAACCATGAAAAGAGCATGCTTTGTTTAAATCGCTTATCCCAATAATTTATCAAGTTTTCATAGGTTATGGGCCCAGACGCCCTATAGGTTGTAGGGAAATGTATAAGTAAAATGTAGAGAGCAATATTATTAGAAAACTATAGTAATATATATAAAAATTCTGAAATACGAAAAAAAAACAAAAGAAAATGTCGGAAGGAAAATTTCCCCTACTAAAAGAAAACTGTAATTTTGCCCATTGGAAATATCGAATAGACCTATTATTAGAGGAAAAAGGTATTAATTTAAAAGAGGAGATTAAGGATGATAAACAAAAACGCATATTAGATACAAAAGCTCGTGCTATTATTGTTCAATGTTTAGAAGATAAATATCTCGATATCATATCAAAATGTCAGACATCGGAAGAAATGATAAACGTATTACAAGAAATTTTTCGAAGAAATAGCATACAAAATAAAATGCATCTAAAGAAGAAATTACTAACCATAAAATGTCAGCCGAACGAAAAATTACAAGATTTTTTTATGAGATTCGAACAAATTATAAATGAGTTAGAGGCAGTAGGATGTAAATTTACGGAAATGGACAAAGTTTGTAATCTTTTAACCGCATTACCCAAAGAATATGAGAATGTGATAACGGCAATAGAAACTATGAATGATTTAAATATTTCAATGAACTTCGTGAAGGCGAGACTATTAGATACAGAATTAAAAATAAAGAACAATGATGAATATAATGAACCTGAAACAGCATTTATTACGTGCTTTAAATGTCACAAGAAGGGACATATTGCGAGAAATTGTAACCGAGGAAGTGGCTCATCAGGACGAGGTCGAGAATTTCAAGGAAGAGGTAGGACTTACCCAAGAAGAGGTAGAGGAGCAGGACGACAGTATTTCAATGGTAGATATGAATACCAAAATCAGTATAACAATACTGTAAATTATGCAGAAGATCCTAGTAGTTTTTTATTTTTAAGTACAGGCTATTGTAATAATGTAAACTATAAAATAAGCGAGAAAATTGAATGGGTCATAGATTCAGGATGTACGGAACATTTAATTAATTCAAATTTTGAACAATATATGACTAACGTAAATATTTTGACTGAACCAATAAAAATCTATATTGCTAATGGGGATTCTCTTATAGCTAAAAAGAAGGGTACCATAGATGTAATTTGTCAAGGTAGGAATATAAAATTAGAAGCGCTATTAATAGATAATATCAATTTTAATCTTTTGTCAGTAAAGAAAATTGTTCAAAACAACTTTGAGGTCAATTTTAATAAAGATTATGTTAGAATATTCTGCTGTCGTACAAATAGATCAATAAAAGGCACTTGTGTAGGAAAGTTATATATTTTAAATACTAATGTCAATGCAAACGTGTGTAATGCAGCAAGCTCTGATGATCTGTGGCATAGACGATTGGGACATCTTAACAGAAGAAGCCTCCGCTTGATGAATTTGCCTACGAGTGAGAAACCATGTGGTCCATGTATGATGGGTAAGGCAACCAGACTTTCTGGTAGCAGAGCGTGGTTGAACAGACTTCCTTTTAATTCTGTTCCCAGGCCAAGATCTCGAAACATCGGCGAGATCATTTATTCTGACATAGCAGGTCCGATGAGAACTGCTGGAATAAATGGAGAAATTTATTATCAGGTAATAATTGATGATTTTTCACATTTTTGTAACACATATCTTTTAAAAAATAAAAGTGAAGCTGCTACAAATTTGATTAATTATATAAGAAGATTAGAAAATAACAAACAGACCAGAGTAAATAAAGTTAGATGCGACAATGGTGGAGAATTTAAAAACCGATTTTTCCAAAATTTTTGTTATGAGAAAGGAATTGATATTCAATATACACGACCGTATTCTCCTCAGCAAAATGGTGTGTCAGAGAGAATGAATAGAACCTTATACAATCGAGCGAGAACTTTGTTGATAGAAACTGGACTACCAAAGAACTTGTGGACTGAAGCGATTACGTGTGCAACTTACCAGCTGAATAGATGCCCATCTTCAGCAATCCAATTCAAAACACCAGCAGAGATTATGTTTGGAGATAGAGATTTATCAAAACTGAGAGCTTTCGGAAGTAAAGTGTGGGTATTAACAATGCCAAAAAGGGATAAGTTAGACGAAAGAGCTAAAGAAATGTGAATGACAGGATATGCTCCAAACGAGTACCGCTTGTGGGATTCAAGTAATAATAAAATAGTAATTTCAAGAGATTTAAAATTTGACGAAAATGATATAAAATACATAGAAAACAAACAAGGAGAAACTCAACGGAGATACTTTGAAGAGGAAGAAAAAGAAGAATATCAAAATAGAGAGACAGAACAACAGTTTGAAGAAAGGGAAGAAGTAACGAGAGAACAGACAGAAAAACATATGTATGAAAGACCAGTAAGAGAGAGAAGGTTACCTAATTATTTAAAAGATTATCAAATGGAGAATGAAGGTCAAGATAATTCTTATGATGCTAACATAGCATTTTGTCTATTTAACAATAGTGAAGATCCCGAAACATTTGAAGAAGCAATTAGCAAAGGTGAAGAGTGGAAAACAGCGATTGATAGCGAAATAAGCTCATTAGAAGAGATGAACACGTGGGAAGAAGCAAAATTACCAGATGACAAGAAGGCGATTGATACTAAATGGATATTCAGAACAAAGCAAAACGGTAAGAAGAAGGCTAGGTTGGTAGCGAAAGGTTTTCAGACAGATTCTAAATATAATGTTTACTCACCTGTTGCTAGACTGTCAACTATCAGAATGATGCTAAGTCAAGCTGTACAAGAAGATCTACCTATTAGGCAACTAGATGTACCAACGGCATTTTTTAAATGGTTATTTAAGCGAAGCAGTATATATAAAACCTCCTGAGGGTATAAGAGTTAAAGAAGGTTATGTACTGAAACTAAGGAGATCTTTATATGGTCTGCGTGAAGCTCCAAAGTGTTGGAACGAAAGATTTAATGATTTTATTGTCAAGCAAGGTTTTGAACAGTCGTATTACGATTACTGTTTATATGTCAATAAAGATGTATGGATTTTGATATGGGTAGAACACAGTTTTGTTAAAAGTTTGGGACTCGTGTAAATATTAATATATACTTTAATAATTAATTAATTATAGAATAAATAATTACTTTAAATATGTTAAAAGAAAGTATAGTGTTATGTTTTAAATATTTCTTGTTACAAGGGAAAGCTATTATATTATGTTTATAAGTGCAATCTTAAAAGGAATTTAATATTGAAGGGGGGTGTTAGGCATTAGAACCTCTTTTGTATTATTTATATTTACTTCTAATGTTGTTACTGACTTGACATTGCTGTAATAAAGAAACCATGAAAAGAGCATGCTTTGTTTAAATCGCTTATCCCAATAATTTATCAAGTTTTCATAGATACGTCCTACGAGTCCAGACAATGCCTTCTTAAGGATATTGAACGTCGGAGTGCGAACAGGAGCTTATAAGTAACTAACGCCCCCTTACTTACAATAAAAAATAGCATTCAGTTTTATATTCCACTTTTAAGATTCCCTAAATATTTTGGCATAAACGGAACCGTTATGCATACGGAGTTTTTGGCTGGAACTGAAAGAAGACGTTGTGCTATACAGTTTAACTTTCTAAAAATGTGTTAAGTTACTCTAAAATGAATGATGACGCGGTTATAAAAGAGAAGGAAAGGACTTACAGGAAAGGCTACCGCACCAGACACGCTGCGACCGATGCGGGATTCCCAGTGGGAGGCACTTCTTCCTCGTGAATTCGTGATCCTTCCTTTACGTTTTGCGGTTCCTACGAGTGGTAAGTAAAAGTGTGTAAAATTCGGCACAAACACAAAACGCGATGAGGCTTACGCGGAAGCAGACCGTCTTTATATATTCAATGTACTCCATGCTGTATAAACTTAAAACAAATGAGTGTAAATTTTTTTTTTTTTTAATCGTATTAACTTATAGATTTATGAATGTTTTGAATTTCCTGTTAGTGCTTAGATCTTTCGGTCCTTTTAATTTAGTCAGGTTATTCGTAGAATGATCAAAACTTTTACATGTCAGATAGCACTGCTAGCATCCTTAAGTTTTTGCTTCACATATATTTGTTTTCTAAGTTATTTATATATAAGTAAATATTTATAAAAACATAAATATTTGTCGGAGGGAAGCTTTTAGATGTATGTTGACTGGATGTGTAACGCACAATATCATTTGTTTACATTTTAATTACTTCTAAAATTCTTAATGTAATTTAATTTGATTTGTTGAATGTTTCTATAACTTAAAGATCGTTCTAATCTAATAAAAGTTATGAATATTGTAATTTAATAAACGACCAATCAGAGCAGAGCATATGGCGGAGCGGGGTCAGCGCCCTCTATACTTTGAGTAATATCTACTTGGGTAGACTGAGGAGTTTTTGTGACACATTTGGTTGGTGGCTACAGGTCGAGTTGGACCTTTGAGAGTTTTAAAGAAAGTATTGAAGCTGAAAGTATGAGCGGGTGCCCTGAACCCGCTGCTCGGTCTAAACTATGTCATAATGTTGATCAAATCTAAATTAAAAGTGTATAAACCGTGGCTATTGTGTTTTATGCTCGCATTTTATCCTGATGACGCCCACTAAACCTGCAATAACTAAAGATGATGTCGTGAGAACGAGGTCGTTCTACGACATCAGAAGTGGGATCTCAGCCTGTGCCCACAATGAAAGCAATTACTGCGAAGCCTTGCCAGTATAAGAAGGCGTGCTGATGGATTGAAGGATGCCCACAGTGGAAGCAAAAGCATTTGAGGATGATTGACATGTCGGGGCCATCTGCCGCAATAGCGGCGACGTAGTGGTGACGTCCTGAATGTGCCTGTGGAGCGGCGGTGTGTCGGCCTATGCATGGTTTGGTCACCGTTGGGCTTAACTGATAAATAACTGATCATAATGCTACTGCTATATTTATTCAAATCGTAAATTCAAAACCTTGTGAGTCTGTATCTTTCAAAAGATATATTGATTACAGTGCTCTTAATTCATATATGGAAAACTTAGATCTGAGTAAAATTTATGAAATATCTGATGTTAACATTGCTACTAAAGTACTTGTTGAGTTGTTATCTGAAGCCATTAAAATAAATACCAAGCAAGTGAAGACTTCCAACAGAAAAAGAATAATAAAGCCTTGGATGACTCCTGGTCTCCTAAGGTGCATGAAAAATAGAGACAACTTATTTAAGAAATTTAAAAAGCATCCAAATAATGAAACCTTACACATAACATATAAAAGATACAGGAATTTTTGTAACGGCATGATCAAAAAACTTAAAAACAAATATGACGAAATAGAACTTCGTGAAGCTAAGAATAATAGTAAGTTACTTTGGGACACAATAAAAAGAATAACGCATACTAAAAAAGTCAATGAATCGGCTAATAAATTAATTCTATCTAATGATCCTAAAACCTCTATTAATGAAGTAAATACTTTTTTTGCTAATGTGGGAAAAAGTTTGGCCCAAAATATTTTGTGCCACCCGTCGAAAAATAATGCATCTACACTAACTGATACTGTCTTACACTCGTTCGCTCTTCTTCCTGTATCTCATTCAGAAGTAGACCTGTTGATTTGTAATTCTAAATCTTCCTGTGCGGTGGGAATAGATGGGATATCGAACACATTCTTAAAATTATATAAAGACATCTTAATCCCTCCTATCACTTACATATGTAATTTATCTTTTGATAGCGGTGTATTTCCTGATCTCTTTAAGAAATCAGTGATTACACCTATACACAAATCTGGGGACACTAAATGTGTCAACAACTATAGACCTATTTCAGTTCTACCAGCGTTGTCTAAAATTCTTGAACGTTTGCTTAATAATCGCCTAACGAAATACCTGGAACTTAATAATCTTTTATCTTGTCAACAGTTTGGTTTTCGTGCTGGCAAATCCACTGACATGGCGGTTAGTTCTTTAGTTGATCATTTAGTAAGAACCCTTAATAGAAAACAAAAGGCTTTAGTTATATTTTTAGACTTGTCTAAAGCCTTTGATACCGTTTCTATTCCCCATCTCCTTTTGAAACTTGAGGCTTTCGGTATTCGTGGAACTCAACTGAATCTCTTTGCTGATTACCTAACTAACAGAACCCAATGTGTACGAATTAATGATATCTTGAGTGATGAGCAATCGATCACGTTTGGCGTACCTCAGGGCAGTGTCCTTGGCCCTACCCTCTTTTCAGTCTATATTAACAATCTTTGTAGTCTTCAACTTCATAGTGGAACAGTCTTTACCTTTGCTGATGATACGGCCCTATTATTTTCCTCAGATTCATGGGAAGAAGTTTTTCTTGATGCCCAAAATGGCTTCAACACAGTTCTCGAATGGTTGAGAGCAAACATATTAACTCTTAACGTAGATAAAACTAAATATATAACTTTTACCATTAGGCCCCAAGATCAACCTAAGTTGCAGAATTTAAATATTTTAGCACATTGTTGCAACATTCACTCATTAACTTGTAATTCATGTCCAGAACTTCAAAATGTCGAACAAATTAAATATTTAGGGATTATCTTAGATTATAAACTTTCATTCCATCAACACATCCATTCGTTAACTTCTAGACTACGCAAATTGATTTTCATCTTCAAGAACCTTAGATCAGTTGCTGATAACAATATTCTAAAAATGGTATATTTTGCTACCACCCAATCAATTTTAAGTTACTGTATTGCATCTTGGGGTGGTGCTCCAAAAACAATATTACTAAAGCTGGAACGTGCCCAACGTGCAATAATTAAAGTCAGTTTGTCACTGCCATACACATATCCAACTAAGGAACTTTATCAGCGCTTTCAGGTAGCAACTGTAAGACAACTCTTTATTCGAGATATTATCCTAAAACAACACTTATTACTCCCTTATTCGACACAAAGTACCCAACAAAGAAGACATTTTAACGTGTGTCGCCAACCTGATTTCAAAACCACTTTTGCGCGCAGATTTCTCTGTTATCTTGGTGGATTCCTATACAACCGTGTTAACAAATTAATAGACATTTACCCTCTGACCAAAACTGCATGTAAAAGTAAAATACTTAAATGGATAATTACATTGGATTACAACTCAACGGAAGCTTTACTAGCACCTACTTCATGAACGTAGATAATATTTCCTTTTGTTTCCTCTGTAGTATATGTATATCCAGGTAGTCATGTTCACGTGTAAATTTATATGTATGCAACTATACTTAAATTGTATATTTAATTCTGTATGTATGTATGTTTAAAGAATAAATAACACACCCAATCACAAACACACACACTCACTCTCGCACATACACACACTTACTCACTCACTCACACACATACACACACTAGCCTATTACACAATAGCTCTCACACGCTTGTAACACTCATTAGTATTTTTTGCGATTAAATGTTTCGACTTTCTAGGGAGGGGGCCTGGTGATCAGTCAAACAGGTTTTTTTTAATCTAATACAGACACCAGGCTCTTTCTAAATCAACTTAATATGTATAATTACCTATCGTACTATGTAACATGTTTGATTTATTGAGAGCAAATAAGTATATATTATTATTATTATTCACATATATATATTTATTATCCAAATCTTTTACATTTTTTTTATAAATACCTTATAAAATATATATATACATTTATTTATAAAAAACTGATCTTCGCCGGCAGTGGGGCCTTGGGTCCAGACTACCGGTGGTTAAGGCTCCAGACACAGGAATCTCCTCACAATACGGGCCGTGTCCAACAAAGCTGCCTTTTGCATCCGACCCTTCAACCAGATACCAAGCGAGAGCCTTTCAAGGTGGCGGTCAAGGCTCTTCGCTATTAATCCATTCACTGACACCACTATCGGTACTATGATTGTAGAATTTAGGTTCCACATGGCGGTAACCTCGTGAGCAAGATCAATATACTTTATTTGTTTATCTTTCTCGGCATTCACGAGGTTACCGTCATGGGGGATCGCGACATCTACAATTAAAGCACGTCTCGCAGACCGATCAACTATGACAATGTCAGGCTTATTGGCAACAATAGTCCTGTCTGTGATAATTGATCGGTCCCAGTAGAGCAGATATTGACCATTGTCAAGAACTGGCTCGGGCTTGTATTGGTAATAAGGTACCTCCGACGAGACAAGTCCGTATTTAAGAGCAAGTTGTTGGTGGATGATCCTGGCTACTAGGTTGTGCCTGTGCAAGTACTCGCTGTTAGCAAGACGAGAACAACCAGAAGTGACATGTCTGAGAGACTCACCAGGGCGGTGACACGCCCGACATATGTCAAGCGTGCCGTCCTTCAGAATGTACTTCCGGTTTACTATTATTATTATTATTATTACTATGTGCCGACATGGTTCAAATTCACGTTAGTACAGCGAGTGGAAGTGCAATTTTATGGATCGTGCAGGGTAAGATAAAAATTACGTGCCTATTCTACCTGGCACAGAAGGTATGGTAATTTTTAATTATTATTTTAGTGTGAATTCTGAAAATTAAGAATTTTAATGTAAAAAAATTATAGTTCATCGTTTGTGGTAGACAATTTTACTACCCTCATATTTGAGTGTTATTTTTCGTGTACGAAAAATTACGATATGGTTGCCAAAAATGGAAAACGAACAAATTACGTAGGTAGTTTACTTTTTCATCATTATTTTTGGGAGTTGGTTACTTGCAAGAAAATTTGTGTTCGTTATAAACGATGTGCGTGTATTAATTGTCTTTTCAAGTCTACCTTCCAAGAGTTTTTATAATGGGAAAATCGGGTCTAGTTTTTAAATTATTTTACTTAGATTATGTATGGTAGAAAGTTGGCTTTGACATATTATTCCTATGCGATGTTTTCCTTGGTTTTCTGATTAAGGTAAGAAAACTTCTGGATGTTATAAACGATGTGCATGAAATTCATTGTCTTTTCAAGTTTACCTTCCAATAATTTTTATGTGAAAATCGGATCTACTTTTTGAGTTATTTTAGATTATGTATGGTGGACAGTTTGTTTTGACACATTATTCCTATGCAATGTATTCCGCTGGTTTTATGATTAAGATTTTCTTTCCTGTAAAAGTAAGTTTGCAGGCGTTATATGAAAGACTTTTAAGATTCAGATGATAATAATTTTACCGTGAAGAAAGTGTGGCTATGAAGAAGTTTGAAAGCCACTATAAGGTACTCAGGGGGTATTTACGTTAGTAGACACTTTGGTAAGTTGATTTTTTATTTAAGATTATTTTTGTGATAGTTTCAAATTCGAATTAGGGTGAATACCCTAGTTATTCAACGCATTGTAAATCGGAAAAATATTTGAGTTTGTTTGTTCTTCTATTATAATGAGTTTTCATAAGTTGTCGACCCTGGAGCCCGTAGAGTTATAACCTTGGTTACTCTGATTGTATATTCTGGTCAAAAAGTGTCATCCGAGCCACGCTCAGCGGGGGTTGGTTGAGAGTACATCACTCATTTAGATGTATTGGTTTGATTGACTGATTGAGAAGTGTTGTTAGCGGATTGGATGACTGATGCGTTCACAGGGTTTTTGTTTGAAGTTAAAATAATGGAATTTCAATCATTATTAAACGTGGTAAATGCAGTTGACTATTATAACGTGTAGTTTTTAAATTTAGAGGTACATATAGAGTGAACTGGGTTTTTTTTAAAGAGTTTTTGAAGCCTGAGAGTGAACTAGGTTTTTTTTAAGAGTTTTTGAAACCTGAACAGTAGTTCTAGTATTCCTAGGTATTTTTCAAGTTACTATACTTCTTTGTGATATTATTCTTGAAATAAGTCGTTGAAAATTTTGAAAGTTTATTGTGAGTTTGATGTTAAAATAGTCATAAGTGGCCAGTAAATAGAGGCGAGGTGGCCAGTGAAATAGAGGCGAGTAGGTAGGCCAGTGAAATGAGGCGAGGTGGCCAGTGAAATAGGTGCGAGGTGGCCATTACAAAGTGAATGAGAGGCGAGGTAGCGATTGAAAAGTGGTATTGATCGAATGAGAAGCTGGGTATTATTTGGAGACATTTTTGTGTTTGATGTTTTGATTTATGTTTTGACATTTGACCCAAAATACGTAGCTCGACGAGGTGGCAGTTTCGATACTGCTGACTTGGTTTGGTGTGTAGTCTGGAGTCTGTTAGGACTCGGATCTCAGAAAAAAATCCAGAATGAAGTTGTTGCACAGAAGATAAAATGTACACGATGTCCTTGGTCAGGAGTGGCCGAACTATAATATCTCTTTCTTTTTGCAGACAATCCATAATGGGCGGCCTATTACACGAGGGCGTGTAATACGTCAGGAAGGCCGTGTCGGAGGGAAGCTTTTATTAGATGTATTGTTGACTGGATGTGTAACGCACAATATCATTTGTTTATATTTTAATTACTTCTAAAATTCTTAATGTAATTTAATTTGATTTGTTGAATGTTTCTATAACTTAAAGATCGTTCTAATCTAATAAAAGTTATGAATATTGTAATTTAATAAACGACCAATCAGAGCAGAGCATATGGCGGAGCGGGGCCCTCTATACTTTGAGTAATATCTACTTGGGTAGACTGAGGAGTTTTTGTGACACATTTGGTTGGTGGCTACAGGTCGAGTTGGACCTTTGAGAGTTTTAAAGAAAGTATTGAAGCTGAAAGTATGAGCGGGTGCCCTGAACCCGCTGCTCGGTCTAAACTATGTCATAATGTTGATCAAATCTAAATTAAAAGTGTATAAACCGTGGCTATTGTGTTTTATGCTCGCATTTTATCCTGATGACGCCCACTAAACCTGCAATAACTAAAGATGATGTCGTGAGAACGAGGCCGTTCTGCGACATATTTATAATAAATAAATATTTTTTAATATATATTTAATATATTTTTGAATACATTTAATTAAGACTCTTTATAACTAACCAAAGTAAATGGAGTCATTGAAAAAATAAGTGCCAAATTACGACAGTGTCAATACTTATTAATGTAGTTAGGGATGCTTAATAAGATCTTATTAAATTGAGTTAATCGATACCTTGACGATTAATGTATCGACAAACCCTACGTAAATAAAATTGTTAAATGGAGTAAAGCATTCTTTACAATGATATGTGCGGTAATTTATGTAGTATACACATTGGTTGCGTCTGCATGGGTAACAAATGTTCCCAATGCTATGCAATGCAAACTATTTCAACGTTATTACATATTTATGTGCTATATTTTACGGACTAAGATGTATTAAAAAAACAATCTATTTGTTATATTAAAACATACAACATTGTATAATGGATTTTTTTTAACAACAAGAAATCATAATGCACAGATATTCTTACCAATTTAAACATTGAAAGCTGTGCAACTTTTTTAAATTGTACTGTAGTTTTAATTATTACTTACAAAATCTAAGAACTTAATCAAATATCAAAAAATAATTTAAAACAATAAGTTATTGGCAAGTTTACTGTTTGGGTCCAACAAACAGAGGAGATAGTAGTTGAAGGATCCAAACAAACTCCGACATAGAAAACCTCGTGGCCGAGCCTAGAATAATTGAAGAGAGAAAGGCTCAGTATCTCCGCTGGCTTGGTCACGTAGAACGGATGGAGGAGGATTGGAATGTGAAGAAAGCATACTTGGGGCGACCAGTCAGTATCACTAGAAAGATAAGAGTGGATCACCTAAACGAACTTCACAACTGAGAAGACTAGACTAGACTTAAGCATATATTTGTATATGATGACATTCTTTTTATTGATAAAAAACGTTAATAAATATTACATCTTTCATTCTTTCAAAATAGATCAAAAATATTATGTTTACGCCAGTGATATTATGATCTAGAATTTTGTCGTACCTACGTCTCACAACACGACTCGCTTTAGCTCTATAGGCTCTTGAATGGGCTATAGTGAGAGTTGTCGGCTCAATTTCTATTACGTGTCGCTGCTGAGCTAAAGGAGTAGTACAGTTCCTTAGAGCGAATGAGCTATATCCCTCTTTACTTTTTAATCAGCCGTTTTGCAGAAATTAGCCGTTTTGTAGAAAGTAGCGGTTTCATATTCCAAAATCGCCTTCCTTTAGATTTTATTATGGGAGATTCCGTCTATCTGTTGTTAGTCATAAGATACCTATGCCTAGAATTATCCTTAAAATTTACAAATATCTGACAAGATTTATTTATCGATTATTCGATACTGAAATGGGTTCTATATTATGCAGTATTTACATGGTCGATAATAAACTCATTGTACCTGCCATAGACTGCAGCTCGTTGCTTAGCATTATTTTGTTATTAATGACATTATCAAAAAAACTCAAATGAAAACCATTTTTATTTAATCAAATATAATAACATTTAATATTTCTAAATAAACATGCATAGGTATTCAAATCAAGTGCCGACTTTCGTTCGTTTTCTGTTTGTTTTATTAAGTGGATTATTACTAACGATCTATATGTAGTTTTGGACTCTGGCGAATCTATTAAGGAAAACTGCTTTTGGATATCGAAGTTACTGATTTATATTATGTGACCTGTGAATCTGTTTAATTCGACCGACCAAACACACTATTGGATTTTTATATCAACACAAAACTTGATGTGCAGTGATATGTATTAATGAAAATTATATACAATTTATAAATAATATGAAATTTTATTTTAAATACAGTTGGAATTCATGGTGGAAGAAATCTCCATACCTAAGCATACAATATATAGAATATCGGTCTTATTCATAGACAGAGTAAGTTTGAACGCTTCTTTAGGAACCATAAGCGTTCAAACTTACTCTCTATGAATAAGACAAAGTGTATACACAAACCCGCTATACGTACACATACACACGCAAACACATGAACACACACATGCATATATTAGGTACGTTCATATACGAGTTAGCGCCATTGATACTCGCTAGATGTGCTAGTAGTACGATTTTCCCGACTGAAGACTCTATCTCCATATATTCAATATACTCTATGATGTACTCTGGCTGACCGTGTTCAGCGGTCGGACGTAGATGTCACATTACATAGTGACAGATGCGGCTAAAGAAAAAACTAAACAAAGTGGCGGTAAACTAAATAGGTCGGCGTTAACAATGTACAATAGTTGTAGTATTGATAGTTTTTGAGTAGTAATTATGTGTCATTGTGTGAAATGTAATACTGTATAGTCAAATGATGCATTTTGAGCTTTCATAAGAACTCCGTTGAATACTTATACTATATAAATCAGAACTGGCTGTATGAACTAAGATTACTTCGCCCGCTTCTGCGGCAACTTCTATTTCTACTAATACTACCGTCATGCGTTTGTCATGTCCGCACGGCCATCACGCGGCCATCTGTCTTCTTTACAAATCGCAGTCATTTTTCAATACTGGATTTATATGGATAAAATTTGACAGTAAGATGTAGTCTAAACGCTACGCATTGGTGTAGGAAATTTAACTAAGAATTGAATTAAAAAAAAAATCATTTTCCTACATAGTGGTCTGATGCGTCGTTGGGCAGATATTAAAAACCCATAACAGAGTTCTTTAATGACTTTTCTATTTCAGTAAATTGGTTTACGTCCCCTAGTCCCCGGTGCCTCGCACCCCTTGCACCCCCGGGTAAAGACGGCCCTGCATCCAGAAATTGTAGATGAGGACCCAATTGCAGACGAGCATTCTCTTTGTACAGATGGTAGAACGACTACCAACATCTCTTCACAGGCTGCGAGGATCTAGAGTTTTAGACTATCTGTAAGTTTAGGATCATCAACGAAAGCTACAATAATGCTAGGGAGGGAACTTCCCGCCGCGTTTTTCCTTTTGCGCTATAACATGGGGTCCTTTATGAAGGGCGTTATAAAATTCTTTATAGGTCGACAACGCGTTAGCGACGCCCCTGGTGTTGTAAACGTCCATAGGCGACCGCGACGGTAACCGCTTTCCATCATATGGGCCGTTTGCCTGTTTCCCTACTTCAAGTAATAAAAAAATAAGCAAATGTTTCCACGAAAGTAATTGCTGTTCGATAGGCTGGTTAAAACTCAAAAACGGTTCGATCGATTTTGGTGAAATGTCGTGTGTTTAATGGGTCTCGAGATGGTTTAGATTTAAAATTGAAACCGGTAGTTGGCGCTGAAATCGTGTTCTAAATTATTATTTTTTCAGGGCAGGACAACGTCTGCGCCCACTAGTTTAATATAATAATGAACTTATTAAATCGAAAGCAACTCTCAAACCAACCTCGTCGTATATTGTCGTGTCACACGCGTGACTTCATCCAGAAAATTTGCTACAAGAAGACTGCATCAGTTGATATGACCCAGCATGGGTTTATATGTGACAGTAAGACTCAACCCGTTAAACTACTGGTGAGCACCTTGAAGACACAACTTGAAAAGATATGTGGTCAGTAACCATCTTCTATCATATTTTTGATTTAAACGCAAAACAGAATTCAGCCTTTTAAAAAAGTAAAATTACTGTACTAATTCCCTAAATTTTTCATTGAAATTCGTTCAATCGTTTCAGGAGTTCCTTAAAGCTAGCACAGCTGCTAAGGCACAATCAACTAAAACAATATGGAAAATCACGTTCTAATTTCTTACCGCAATTTTTTTTACTTTTTTTGTTAAAGAATGAGCGTATGTATACATATTCTGGCATAGCCAAAATACTGCTGAAAACACTATGCGATGCACGGTGGCATCACAGACTATATCCTAATTACTTTCACAGATATAATATATATGTGCCTATTGAGATTGCCAATATGTGGCTGTACAAGCTTGCTATTAAACAGCACAGCCGGAAATTAGTGGCTGTGTTAACTAAATAATCATGATCACAGCCGAATCCTTTAGATCTAATACATGTATAGATTCCACGTTGGGCTACAAATTTGTGGTTGTACCTACTAGCTTGATATTAAACAGCCCATCCAGAAACTTTCGTCTGTGTACGGTTCAACGTACAACGTTCTGCTGACGCTGCGGCCTACTTTAGGCTACTTTAATATAATAACATTAGTATAAATAACGCTCACAAATATATTGTGGGTGAGTCGCTACTAAGTCGCTACCGAGTCGCTATTGAGCTGCGACCAGGGGATCAGCATCCAAGCCAAACTACTACAAGAATAACCCTGAAAGCGACAATGTGTATTTTCTTCACCCTACTGCAAGAAAGCACCAGCACTCCACCATCACAAGCAAGAACAAGTGTACAAACTGTACATTTAATGGTCTTTCGAGCCGGATATGAACCAGCGACCTATGGATGTTAACTAAAAGTTTGTTTATCTTTTTAGTTGCACAAGCAAATAATATATTAAGCACTCGTACCAATTGTGACAGTAGTCTGTCAGGCGTCAACACCGAACAGTGAGATAGTAGTAATACTATCTCCCTGTTCGGTGTTGGCTCTCGTCAACAAGGGTTGCTCTCGATTTTCATGGGATCCACTCAGCAGATCCTGACTTAGTGACCATGGGACTATCTCTAGAGTATACATTTACGAGTCAAGAAAAATATTTGAAAATCGGTTTACAATTGATGAAGATATCGTGTTACGAAGAAGTTAGTGAACAATTTTCGGGGGCTTCTTATTCCTTGGAATCCACTCATCAGATCCTGACATGGTGACAGTGGGACCAATTCTTGAGTATAACCTTCGATAAATAAAAAAAATTGGTTTAAGTGACGAAGAAATCGAGTAACAGATATACATTTTTTTTAAACAACATACAGACGAATTGTGAACATCCTACATGTTGAAGTCGATTAATTATTAAAAAGGTATCGCAATAATTCTCATAATTTATGCTATTATTTAGTTAACACAGACGAAATTTTCTGGCGTGATAGTTAATATCTAGCTGGCTAAGCCACCAATTCAGACTCATTTAGGATAAATGTAGGTACTCATATTTATTAAATAAACTATGCTGTAGCTGTGCTATTGCTAATAATCATTTCTCAGCATAACCACAAATCAGCTGTGCTGTTTAATATTAGACCTAAGACCTAAAGGATTCGGCTATGCTAATGATTATTTAGTAAACACAGCCACAAAATTCCGGCTGTGCTGTTTTATATCAAGCTAACACAAGCACAAAGTGATAATCTGAATAGGTACAAACTAGCTGTGAAAGTGATGTGCATCGCATAATGTTTTCAGCACTATTTCGAGTGCTGCTGTGCCAGAATATTTACACTAAGCACAGCCGCCCAATTCATTAACAAAAAAAGCAAAAAACGTCTAATCGTTGCAACTAACTAGCAGTAAATTAGAGCATATTTTTCCATATTTTTTTTTTATTAATTGTGCCCTAATGGCTGTAATAGCTTTAAGGAACTCGTTTCAGGGCTTATTCGAAATAACAGAGACAGACAAAAATTCTAACAATAGATAGGTATTTATGATTAACATACATACATATTTATTATCACACCTGTTTCCCATTGGGATAGGCAGAGACGATGAGTTCTACTTGTGATTTAAGAGATGAAACTTGATATAAATAGCAGCTTTCACTTAACAATGCACATTAGATTAGAAAACTGCATTAATGGCGCATGCTTTCCAGCCAAGATACGAAGCCGCTCCCTTTGAATGTAAGACGCAAGTGCGCTAACCACTAAGCCACGGTTTTTAACAGAACTTGTAGATTAATTAAATACATACATACATAACTTCACGCCAGGTCCCTTGCGGGGTAGGCACGTACAACAGAGCGCCATACAGGCTTATTCTTACACACCTCACTTGCCTCTTTGTCATGCACGCTCGTCTGTTCTTAAGGCTCCTGACATCACCTGCTGCTAGTACACGATCAATTTGATCATGGAAGGTGTGTCGTGGCCTTCCGCGACTTTAATAGAACTTAATTGAATAGAAAACAATAAAAAACGAATGGATGTCGTTGTGTGTTGAAATTATCGTCAGTGTCAAAACAGTGTTCATCATTTCTAGGGAACCTTTCTTTCTTTATTCTTTTTAGATCCAGAGAAATCCAAGAAATATTGTAAAATGAGAAAAGACTACAGAAAAAAATCTATTCAACAGGAGAAACCCAAACGGATAGTGCCGAAAAATAAGAAAAAAGTAAATTTTAAATAACAACCAACACTATTACGTCGATCTGCACACACTGTGTTGAATTTATTAAACAAATTTTTGATAATTAGTAAATTGGTTCTTTATTTTTTCTCCCATAATACATCACAGATTTACAAGTGGCTGAATCTCCCAAGCGTATTATTGGCCGCAACGATTGATAGTTGTACTGAGACGATACTGTTGGGCGATTTCGACGAGATGGTAATAACATAATTGGGCCCCATCTTCATAAGAATTGCTCCGTTTCACGAGTGCCTTGTTGAAATTCATAATGCGTATTAAACAGTGATAATTATTGTAGCCAAAAGCTACGCTTTAAGTGTTAAAAATCGTGGTTGCGAATAATTGAATCCAAGAATTCAGAATTCGAAGAGCTCATAAGATTCGTTCAGTAATAGCATGGAAAAAATAGTATTCTTCTTCTATGGTAATAGGTAGATATTTACAAAATGGCGGCAGTTAAGATAATTTAATTTGATATCCCGCACAATGCCAACTTGCATTTTGGTAATGACGATATACCAAATGGTAGGTCACCAAAATGCATCTATCAAACTCAATAGTTTGAGCAACCTTAGCCTGATGTATCAAATATTTTTGTTTGCACAATCACAATTCCCTGCAATATTTCCAGTACATCCGAATTGTCTAAAAGCCGGTGGATATCTGCAATCACATTGGGCTTTAGTTTCATTTCCTGGGCAAAGTGCAGAAGTGCAGTTGTTTGAAGAGACACCAACGTTTTGCGGTTTCAAATCCTTTGATTTGTCTGCATTTTTTGGTGGATGAGAAGGTTTTGGTAGCTCGTTATCACTTGCACATTTTACATTAGATCTTGGAGCACACATCGTCATGCTACAGGATGGCTTGTTGCAACCAGGCCCAAGTTTGGCCGGTTTCTCTTGGCTGCGTGCACTTTCTGAAATATATTTTTTAATATGACTTCGTGTGTCCATTTAAAAAGATGAAAAAGCATATTTTTATAGTCGAAAATGGCCCAATCTCAAAAACTACTAAACAGACTTGTTCAAACCAATTTTCGTTTAAGTTTTATTTTTAAGTACTGTGTTGTTTTTTTTTCAAATTTTCCACTCCATTGGTGAAAATATAATGGAGGATGTAAAAGTTGTACGACTTTGAAATTGATTTAAATAAAAAACTAATAATAACATTACAATCATTGATGGATTGAGCTCAGATTAAAGCCGGTAAAAGGAAGCCGATTTTAGAATAGAAAGCTGATTGATCTATTAGTATTGTTACGACTCTGGTCCCGACAAAAACAAATTCACACCTGCATACCTGTAAAAACATATTTTATTACCTTTCGGCGGACTTCTTTTGTTTACTTTGTATTTAAAATTTGTAATCTTTTACAGCCTATTGTGATCATCAGCCAGGTGTTCGGATTTAAAGTACAGACTGATTCTAGGAAATTCAGTCCACGCGGCCGGACGGATATATTGCATCTGTGCAGTATAAATCAATGGCGATGGAGGGATGTGGCAGACGAGCGATAACCACGAGCGAAGTAAGACGTGTGTACTGTTATCGGGAAACTTTTAGTTACGGACTTTGCGCGTTTTATTGAATCACGACCTTATGCATACGTTTGGACTTGTTGTGATCGGTTATATTTGTATCTATGTTATACGTGTTTGTATAGTTCTAATAATTCTAACGGCATTTTAATTCGAGTCTCGCGACTCGTAACAGTATTAATTAATCGAATTAGTGCGGATAAAGGTTGAATAATTTCCAGTGGATATTTTACTATTACGCACACAGACGCAAACCACATATATATTACACTAGCTGATGGCCGTGACTTCAACTATCCCACGGGAACTCTAATTTATCGGGATCAAAAGTATTATTATGTACTATTTGTTCACCAGGGCTATATAAGCTACCACCAAACAAAATCTCATTTAAATCGGTCCGATCGTTTCGGAGATTACCCCGTACAAACAGACAGACAAACAGAGAAACAAAATATTTTAAAAAAATCTAAATTAGTTCTATTTCACTTCTTATATCCTCTTATATGACTCAATTTTTAGCATTTTTTTTCATTGTACAGAAATTCGACCTCTACAGTTTTATTATATGTATAGGTAAGTTTAAGCAACACAACTTTGTGAAAATGCTTCGCTTAGCTTCACGTCTTTATTCACAAAAGTCCCGTTTATACTTCACTGAACAAAGAATCTGTGTATGATATTTTTTTTTAGCTGGAGTGCAGCAGACAGGCCGACTTGATGGAAAGTGGTTACCTTCGTCTAAGAAAACTTGCGAAAAAAAAACTCAAAGATACTACAGAATAATGTGTTACCTGCCTCGATATGCTAGAGTAGAATTTGGCCACTCTGGCCAGAACACAGCTCAAGCTTTATACTTTATTACTTACATGGCTGTCGCAATTAACGGGGTTGGTTCTGATAGTATCAATAGCCAATGCATTATCAAGACAAGAATAGTCTCGTTGTGCTAATAGAATGCTTACCAGATTTACTTGTAGAACTCTTACAACAAGGGAAACTTTCTTCAGCGCACGGACGCATCATATCTATATTTTTTGGTTCATTTGATGGACAACACTGCTGGCTATCAGTTTCTTCCGGTAATTGACTTCTGGTAACTAACGAGATTCTCCCTGCGTTTTTGCAGTATTGTTGCTCTGTATCCCGATCTGAAGACTTATGTTGATTGTTCGTGCAACAAACTGATTTTCTTCGGGAGCTAGATGTTTGTTTTTCAAGATCTTCGTGATGATTAACTTGTCCGTCTTGCGCGGAGCATGGCAGTTCGGATAAGATTTTATACGCTGATTCCACAGCAGGACATGTTGATTTTGGAGATGTCAGTTCTTCTAATACAGCAGCTTGAGTGCTTTTTGTGGGTTTGACACCTCCTTTTGATGATGTACTGCGATTTAAAGCTGACTCTGATGGAGTAGTGCGACTAACTGATTTTTGAGTTGTTACATTTTGTTTGTTGGTCTCGTGAGTACAAGTTTGTTTATCTAAGTATGCCTTGACAGATGGGCATATATGTTCCTGTGATGACCTTCCACCAGCTGTGTTATCTGCATCAGAATCCACGTCTGGGCAACAAGATGCTTTCCTTGAAGACAGCTCGCCTTCGCTAGCATGTTCAGAATTTTCAGGACTAGGGATATGCATTGATTCTCTTGAACCTGATGCTGGAAAACAGGTTTTTCGGATGTCGCGCTCGTTGCCTGCACGCGATACCGAACTACGAGGTACTGGTGAGATTTTGGCTGGACATTCACTTGTTAAGTTCTGTAATGATTTGGCGATCGATTCAGCGAGAGACATCATAGAGTGGCGGTAATCGACCACGTCTGATTCGTTTCCATCATCGGGCTGACTACATGCACCAGGACATACCGATGTATCGCTTTCCTTTTTAATTCCATAGGGACAATATTTCGGTAGGGTTTTAATACAACTAGATGAATTGCGACATGTGTCTGATGTGCAATACTTTATATCAGATCTTGAGGTTGTTTTGGAGGGACTATCGTTATGTGTCGGCGGTATACTGCTATCGGCAGGAACTCGAATCACACACTGTCTGGAAGATGATTTGATTAGAGGTCGGGATAAGGGCATGCTTTCGAGACGTGTTCGTGTCTGCGGTTCACATGGCTTTTTTCCTGGACATTCTTTCTTATTATGAGACGGCATATGGTCTGTCCTGTTTGTTGATGATTAAGAAGGTGAACTATGTGCATGCCCATTTCTTTTATAGGAATGGTTTTTAACTGTAGTAAATAGGTAGTATTCTCACATTCTGTTAGTTATAAATAATTTTGTAGTATTCACTTCAATATAAAATTTATGTTTGACATAAATGTCTAAAATATTCAATGTAGCATAAAGACCTAGATTATTGTCAAGGAGTATGTATTCAGTTGTACTTAATACATATATAGTAATCTGTGATAGTTCTTACTTATTATTATTATTATCCACTTATTCAATGCTACCGTCACCGGCAGATGTTGTTCTGCCCTGAAAAAATAAAAAAATCAAGAACCCGATTCCAAGAAAGACATTTTATGGCTAATTTTTTACACCTTGGGTTACATTTGTGAAGTTTTATAATAAGGCTCCCTAATTTTTCTAGTAATAAATATATCCTATATTATTCAGCTAATGCAGCATTCTAATGGTGAGAGAATGATTGAAATTCGTCCAGTAGTTTTGAGTTATTTCGTTACAAACATACAAAAACACACATGTTTCCTCTTTATAATATTAAAGTATAGACAGTACTTACAGTAGAGCACTTTAGAGGTATTTAGGATAATTGGATATAATTAATAGGTTATAGTTGCTTAGTGCCGATTTTGAACATTATTTTCAAGTTCCCGCTAAAACTCTTGAATTCCATTTTATAATAGGTCTATTTAGTTTTTCTGATCTTCAAAGTATTATTTATGGCTTGGAAACAAAAACCTTCGCAGAATTAGTTAATCTTTCTACTACTAGATGCCTCTGTAAACTCTTCAATAAATAACGCCATCTTTTGGGAAAAAGCTTTTCTATTTAAGAACTTAGTAGCTGCAGAATGCAATTAAAGCTACTATTTAATTAATAATTGTGTTACATAGTTTTCTAATTTATTCGTAATTGACTAATAATTATTTAAAGAGTGAATAAATTAATTTAAACAATTTAAATAAGTATGATATAAATAAAGCACCACGTGATTATGTAACTTCCTTCATGTCATTGGCGTCGTCATTGCAATTTTGTATTTCCTTTAACACTGTGCGTCAGGCGCGGTGCGGTGTGTTCACGGTGTGTTGAACAGTTTTATTGGAATTAAAACATGTAAGTCTCTTTTATACTTTATTTATTATATTAATCTTTTATTTTATTTTGTATGTCAATTGATTAAGTCTTAACTTAATACACGAAATGATTTCTAAAACGATTTTGTACTTACGTAACCTGTAATGAAATTATGTTTGCACGTGACCTTGTCCTATATTAGGGAAAAAACTCTGAAAAGAAACAAAAACTATCCTTTATATAAACTGGGGTTTCTAAATTTCCATCCATAACTAGGCGGTTACGACTTACGATAGCCGATACCACCGGCTCGAAGCAGTATTGATTAGACAAATTGAGGGCTTTGATAATGAATGTCTACAAAATTATAATACATCTAGTATTGTGCTAATTTATAAATTCGAATCGTTATCTTCCACCTTACGTTTTCTTATTCCTGAACTGCGTTCATTTAGAATTTGTACAATGTTTTCAAGTTTAAACTTACGCTATGTCATAATGTTAGATTAGTGTCAATCAATACGCCTAATATTCTTCGAATCTAGGCAGTTAAGTGGATTAAGACTGAGCTTATAACAATAATAATTAGCAATAGATGATCTGTGGTTTTCTTCAAATGTTTAAACTTAAATGTTCAGGAGTCACCGAATTTATTAAAAAAAAGTCAGAATTCAACATTGATCATAGATATTGAAATGTTATAAGAAAGTCGTTCTATCGAATTTGTGCTCTGTATTTGATTATAACAATATTTCATTTAATAATTGAACTTTTGTAAAGCCTATACAACAAAATTATTAATAATTTCATACCTCAGACAAACAAAACATATAGCCTGAGCCCCAAGCTCTAAGAATGAAGCTGGTTGTTATAGTAAGTCGATTTTGGTAGAAACCAATTGTGCTGCACTGCGTAATGAGAACTGAAGCTCCATCTAACTGAATTTTATTTTGTGTGATTTTCATGCATTAAATTTTCCATTCAAGAGTTTGCTATACCAATACTGTGGTACTGGTGTGGATGGTAGGCCATTGTAGAATTTTAATGCTGACAATATTATGAACATCATTTTGAATGTTACTATTGGTGCACATTCAGCTAATGGCTATTTCCTGGATTACAAAATTCAAGTCACAAATGAAGCTAACAATGAGTACAAGTAGCCGAACATCTTGATTACATAAAAAGGCCCATGCATGGCTTTGTGAAACTGACACATGTCTAGTATGTGCCAATTTCACAAAGCCTGATTAAGCGATTCTCCAAAAGTGATTGCTTTGTTCAACGCTTCTTTATATTGTATTGTATTAAGTAATACAAATATAAAAGATATTGCATACTTAAAATCAAACCTTTATTCTCAGATGAATGAATAAAAGTATAGACAGAGCCAGTGAGAACAAGTGTCAATGAAATGAAACATCAAATTAAAATTCGTTTTTCCACTTGTCCATTGAAGTTTAACTTCTGCTGTCTGTTCCAGCACACATTTTTTTTAATAATGTTACATATTCACATATGACATTTTATGTTCATGCATACATTAATGTGAATGTTCATCAATGGCATTATTTCTGTCTCCATAAATAACATGTATTTGGCACATCAATAACTTAACATTATCCCAGATGAGGCCCTGCCTTACAACTTACTACAAGCTACATTTAATTATATGTACACTGTTTTTCCCATTTTTCCTTGCATTACAAAAAAGGATTTTTGCAATGAATTACACACTATTTGATAGTGTTAAAATGTGTTAGACAACTTAAACCACATCTAAGTTAGATATTACAGTAGACAATGATTTATATTTGTCATCTAAAGACACCGTTTTAACTAAAATTTTACATGAATTTTATCTGTCAATGTTTAAGTCATTGTTTTATTTCAACACATTAAACCCTTGGGCTATGTCTATGTTGTTTTTATTAGTATGTTAGAGCATTACAGTGCAAGTGTAGCAAATACACTAAAGAGACCGTTTTAAGGCTACAGGATCTTGAAATAACAGGTAGTAGATTCTAAGTATGTATTATCTATGTTCATGGTCAAGGCCTATAGGTGAAGGCCAAGAATTCTAGTTCCCTGACATAGCTGTCAGTGTGCCAAGACTATCTGTCAATCGCTATGTGTCTATAAATAATTACTCTTAACTCATTATACTACTCTTTTTAAACTGTCTCCAGATTTTGTCATAAGCAGAAAACACTAATGTAATTCATGGACATATTGAACAGTAAAATCATTGATTTTTGTTATAATTATTAATGTTCCCTTAACTGAAATTAGTTTTGCTATTTGTAGGGCATTTGCCCGACTGGATGGCTACCTCCTCTGGTCTAAAGTATGTCGCCATAACAGTCTTGAGTTGTGTTCCGGTATTAGTGACCAGGCCCCAGTCTCCCTTAAGAGAGCTGCAGCGCATATGTAGCACCTTTAGTGTTGCAAATGTCTATAGGCGATGGTAACCGCTATCCATCAAGTGGGCCGTGTGCCTGTCTGCTGAACTCCAGCGTAAAAAAAATATATTATTTTCTTTAAATATTGAAAACTTGTTTTATCCTAATATGTAAAATAAGTTATATACAATTTCCTATAAGTATATTAAAAAAACAGAATATTAAAGATCAATTTTAACATTGCTAAAATAGAACTATAAGCAAATATAAATAAAATTATACTATAAATAAAACTAATTAAAAAATATATATACAATAATAATAAACAGAAGGAAAAAACCTACACCTAGGGCCGCTTGCATAACGATCGCCTTTAAATAAAATTAGTTAATCAAATGAAACTGCCTAAATACGTTTTACACAAAACGTATTGAGTTCTTTAGACATATTTAGCGGCATATTGCACGTTGTGCAAGACGCTAATTGTATTTAAGGATGTTGAATATGTTGTGTGTTTCTTAAATAAATTTAAACAACCTTATGCATGCGGCCCTTGAGTCTGTCTATCCCCAATAACTCGCCCTCTGAAGGTTTGCTTGTTTATGGTGATATTTTGTTTGTGTGTGTTGCAGTATAATGTTCTCATCCCTGGTGGACGTGGCGCGGAATTCGCCATTCCGTGGGCCGCTGAATACTGCGCAATGCCAGACCTCCACACTCGCATCCGCCATTGAACAGGTGACCTTGCAGATAGTTTTTAATCACATTAGTTTTCATGTTACTTGACAGCGACTTAGAGATGTTGTAGAAAGACGTCGATTAAACATTTTATTTTTTGTTTTAATTGTAAGGTCGGTTTTGTTTTTGTTAAAAAAAATACACTTTTAAGTTACGCAAGTACTTCAATAGATTTAGAAATAATATTAAGCACTTTTAGAAATTGTACAACTGGCACGCGTATACAAATTTGTCATCTCACTCCTCAGTGTATATGCTCTTCAACAAGGGTTGCTCTCGATTTTTCTGGGATCCACTCATCAGATCTCGACTCGGTGACAATGGGACTACCTCAGTAGCATATTCTTACGAGCAAAGAAAGCAATTTGAAAATCTGTTCACAATTTGCGGAGATATCGTGTTACGAAGATGTTGGTTAATAATTTTCGTGAGTTTCTCAAATTCCTTGGTATTCACTCGTTATACACTGACATGGTGACAATGGAACCAATTCGGGAGTATAACCTCTCGATTAAAAGATTTTTTTTTAAATCGGTCCATAATTATCGGGGATACCGAGTTACGGACATACAGGCGAATTGAGAACCTGCTTATTTTTAAAGTCTGTTTAAAACTAAATTAGTAATATATATGAATACAATGTCAATACTAAAAAGTTAGTAAAATAAAAAAAGAACATCCTAAAATTATGGAAACTAAAGGGAAAGATGAATAATAATGTTATAGTCACAGGGAACTATAATAAAAAAATGTACCAAAAATATTAAAATTTGTGATGCACTTCACCGAACGTCTTAGCAAAATATGCAACCCCCAGACCCACTCAGCGCCTGCGCCCCACCCCTCTTGCTCCGCCCGTGCTTTGAGTATACATGAAAGAGTTTCATTGACGCTAACCTGGTCAGTGGTCAGTGGTCAGTATCCCGAAAACATCCGAGCGATGAGGTCACGGTTCGCGCGCGCAGAGCACCTATCGCAACATTGAGTGTCTATGTGTTATTTATTAGTTTATTGCAAGAGTAGTATGTCTGGTGTTATATCTAGAAATAATTGCATAGATGTGTATCGGATATAGTGTTTATGTGTTTTGTCGTGTATAGCCATCGGGCATGGCCGCGGCGGCAGTGGTAGAAGGCGACTCCTGCGAGTTCGCCTCATCGAAATACTTCGCGCTTTGCGGATTGGGCGGTATCCTGTCTTGTGGTGAGTTTAGTTTAAATACTAAATACATGGGTCATATACATGTCTACAGGAGATTAATACATGTTTCAAAAGCATTTTTGTTAATGGATTATTTTTCTACGTCTTCCAAACTGGTAGGTATTCAGTATCCCAGAGGAGACATTATGGTTTAAGTGAGAGCAATAGAAATAATTTATTTGTTAAAATACAAAAGACTGTCAAATCTAACATACCCACAACTAATCTTATATAAAAAATTCTTATCTCCCGTTTTTGTGTTTGACCCATGAACACTTCTTATGCTCGAGTAAAAACTTCATCAAATATGTGTTTATTTACTCGAATTGTATTTTTCAAGTTCGCCGGAGACATAACTTAGATAATTTTCAACCGATTCACTTGAAATGATGAATATATCTTGAAAAATACATTATCTATAGAAGTACGTAGTATTTTTGTATGTTGTATAGTTCATTTGTTATTAACTATTATTTGACGATTGTTTGGCTAAATTTTTAACTACCCATTTTAAAAGTGCACTATTTGGTCAAAAATCAATATATCGAAACATCCTATAAAATAGGTTTCATCAAATAAGCACTCGGTGAAGGTCGTTGTATAGCGGGATCCTATACTAATACTTCTACAGCTGTTAATATTATGAAATAGAAAAAAAAGGTCCAATAATATTAAAAATGACACATTTTCTGCTTGTCCGCTCGTGGACCCTAGGCAAACGGAGATGTCATAAGTAAATCTGCAAAGCAGCTATTGTGAACTAATCGTTTTAAAAAAAATGTTGATAGTAACTGATGTGTATGATAAACAAACACCCTTTCTTGTATCTTGATTTATGTTGTAGTTTTTCTGAAAAAAAAACCCAAAAATGACTAATTTTCTCTAAAATGTTCAAACCCCGTAAAAGAGAAAAGTTTTTAAAATGAAAGTATATATCTTCTACTATTTAATTTCACTTAAAAATATGTTTTGATCTTAAAATAATATACTAATAAGCCGACAGATAATATCAAAGAGTCAGTTTCACATAAAAGCGACATTCTGTGATGTCCCTGTAGTCTTTTCATATTGTTCACTTTTAATAAGACTTTTAACTTTTACAAATGCCCTCAGACTCTCAAATTACTAAATTAGGATATAGAACTAGATTTTTAAGCTTGCCATCTGTAACATGATAATAATTTAACTAGATTCGCATTCAAGTGTTGTAAACACAATAATGCTTAAATTAATTAAATTTGAAATGATTAACTCTTAATCTGAAAATATGGTAGATAGATGGACATTTTATTGGGCATCAAAATAACAGACCCAATGCATTAGTTACAAGACAATAGGCGGTCTCCTCGCTTCTAGCGATCTGATCCAGGTAACCTTACTTATAGGATAATTGTAATCTTACGATGTAGGTTGTGCTGAAATACAAGAGTTTACTTTTTATAATCATACAAAACGTCATAGGCTCTTTCATGATTTACGTGTGTACTGCGTCTGACATAATAATAGAGGAGCGAAGAGTCAAATCAACTTAACAAAACTTACAGGTTGCAAGAGCCTCATAGATTTTGTACGAAAGTGCTTACTGACTTTATAAGTAGGTACACAATAGGAGTCAAATAGCGAATTAACTGAAAATGTGATGTGAAATCTTTATTTCTTAACTTTGTTTTAGGGCCCGCGTACAAAGTACCTAAGATTAAGCTTTCTAAGTTTAAGGTTAAGCTAGTTTCTTGTAACACCACCCTGGTAAGGGAAAGAGGTGACAAAAGTATAATGTAGCGTAGCATAATAAGCAGTTTAAATTAAACCCTTAATATCTTATATATATTCTGTCTGCGACTTCGTCCGCATGGAATAAATTTAAAAAAAGTTTGGTTTTACCGTGATGTTGTATAGCTTATAACCTCCCTCGATTAATGGACTATCTGACACTAAAAGAAATCAGACCAATAGTTCCTGAGATAAGCGTGTTCAAGCAAACAAACATACTCTTTAGCTTTGTATATTAGTATAAGATTGATTTATAGACCTGATACCAAGGGCAGGTGTAACCTGTCTATCCATTCCGAATTTCTCATTTACACAACTCTGATTTAGTTCAAAACATTCGAAAATAAACGTATTTGATGTTGTTATTTGCGAATTTAATTTAAAATTGTAAGTTAGTAAATAATAAATACCTTCAACAAATGTATTATGGTAAATTTTTACTCAGAATCAAACTCCAAAAGCGGCACCTTTGGTGTGCCGCAAATATTCATAGATTTTCATTATCTGCATCGAAATTCCTTGGAGTAATAAAAAATAAGTGTTTTAAACTCTCCAAGCCGTATTGTTTTTAAAATTGAAAGAACAAAAGAATTCCAACATCTGCACTGCAATAAACTCATAAACCACCATGTGGTCTTTGTTATACAAAAATATGTATGTTGCAGGATTATTTTAATCCTGTTACTAACTACTACCTATATTGTTCACAAATTCTGAGAAGGGTCCGTAAAATATTTGAACAAATTTCAAGTTTCTTTTAGTGTTATCACTATCACAATAAATATTACAAACGCAAAAGTTTGTAACAATATATGTATAGATGTATGTTTGTTACTTTTTCCTGCAAACACTACTGAATGGATTTTGATGAAACTTTTCAATAATATAGCTTACACGCCAGAATAACATATAGGCTATGATTTATAAAGATATAGTGTAAGTTATCTAAAACGATTTTCCATCACCACCCGCTTGCAACCCGGGCGCAGCTAGTATTTTCATAATTCTTATAAATATAAATATAATTTCTTATATTCAGAAGCTACGAAAAATAATATTAGTAATGGTAATTTCAGTTATTTTAATATCTTGCTTTAAAGCTATTTCGCACATATTAAATAAATAAGAAGTGTATAATTATAATGAATCGGCAGACAAACACACACACTGTATAATATCCCCAAATTCAGCAAGTTACGCTTGTGCTGTCGGTTATATACAATGGACCACTCTAGGGTCGATCCCAGACCAGATAATAACCCAGATAATAGTTAATAACGGAAAAAAATCGTTTCCGAAATTTACCATACCAGGAATCGAACCCGGAGCCCCTCTCCGTTGCAGGGAGGTGTAAGCCGGTAAAGGCTTAGCCCGCTCAACCACAGAGGCCGTCAACTTCCTATAACTTATTACTAAAGAAAACATTAATGCACGTAGGGTTCATTCGCGGTTCCTTATATAAGTCGAATTATTTATTCACTAGCCTTTACCATCGGTAGATGTTTGACATTATGGCAGATTACATTTATCCAGCTACTTACTGACTTGGGGGGGAGGACTGACTTCAATATATTCAATCGGGAATATTACCTTAACCATAGACGACAGTAATCCAGGCTCAGTACTCTACTTATAGTCTTGAAGGACTATGGGTACAAAACAATAAAAATAAGTTCTCTTTTATTGTACTTGATTATTTATAATTTTCTTCAGTGTAATAAATTCTAAAGTACAATTCGAAAAAAATATCGAAAATATTGAATAGAGTCAGACTTGGTAACACTGTATGTATTGACTTCAAATCAATTTAGATATATTTTGACATAAGATCGTTGAAAAAAGGTATATGGTATAAAGTAGTACAGCCACCTCTGCCTCGCTCCCCTTGGTTTGATGTGAGCAGTGCTTAGGTCTGGTCATATCCCACTGATTTGTTTTGATTACATGAGTCGTAAAATCAACTCCCCGAATTGCACTGTATGCGGAGTGAGAGAAGATGTCCACCACATTTTGGTTGAATGTGGGCGCGACGAGCCTCAGAGACTACAAATTTGGAGCTATAACGTCTAATTTAGGCTTTTTTAACTGTATTCTCGCCACACTGCTATCCGATGAGGCCAGAATGCTGTTTACAATTATTTCTTTAAGTTTCCATATACCTAGTAAAAACAGGCACTGATTTACAAACAGCGACTAAATTATCTAATTTCACTTATCTAAAATTGTGTATGTTTTGCAACCCAACAACTATTATAATCGAGGCGAGGTTTCGATTATCCATATAATATTTTAAAGAATTATATGATAACAATGGATGACCGAGTGTTATCACTATCAATCACGGACAAGGCGCACCACGTCAGATTATCACATTCATGCACTAGACAAGTTTATATAGATTTCCTTTTGATAAAAATTGATTACGCAATACATATAATTTTCAAAATAATATAGGTTAATATGTCATATAAATAAATTAATAAATGATATATATATTAAACTAAGGACTTAAAGTAATACAACAATTGAGACTCAACTTAGCTATATTGTATTCTACCTGTGTTCCCTCTGATCTAAAAGTAGAATACTTAGTGAGCCTAGGTCACCGTCTTGTATGGATGGGTAAGGTGTTCATAAGGCTATATGCGTTTCCTCGCTGGATTGCCATATTGATCCGTTGTCCGAAGAAAGTACAATTACATAGAATAAAAAATATTTATTGCACACGTTATAAAACTATATTGAGTATTGGAATTATACTAGCGGGCTCGGCAGATATGGCCCTGCACTGAAAAATGTGTATTTATTTATTGAGAAAACCAACGGCGAATACACATATAATATAAAATCTTAAACCAAAATTAAGACCAAAAACAGGTTTTCCTATATAAAAACTATCTATAACTCTAGTAACAATTCTACAAAGCAAAAGTTAATTTGAAATTAAACAATTAAAGTCGGGCCGTGTTATGGAAAATTCTGCAAGACATTAATAATATTACTTTAAAATTTGTTTTTGGAAGACGCAAAAAAAGTATTTTACAAAATTAAAGCTGGCTATGTTTTCCATTTTGTAATAGAAAATTATAATGCTTTTTCTAGCCATATCTCTTGCTGTCACCTTTTAGTATCGCAAACTAGTAATGCACAAACAACAATAGAAATTATTTAAATTAATTTTAAAGTTCGTTTTTAACCATCTAAAACATGTTTTAAAAGTAATGTAAGATAATAAAGTAACCGACAAAAATCAAATTCCATTGAAATCTTGGATTATTTCTGCGTCTAAAAGGATTAAACTTGATTTATGGCCCTATTGTATTGTGGAAACCAGATGTTAACTTTTAAATATTTTCACACCTTCGGTGTTTTGAATAGAATTGAATGTTAAGAATAATAAAACACATTTGTTTGTTCTTTCGTTCGTTTATTAGTGGATCCTTTTGGTACAACAATCCTGATTTTTGCAATCAATAACACTCAACTTATGCTGGTGTGAACCGACATTTAACCGGCGGTTAAAATAAAATAATCGCGGTTTATGCATACATATTTAGGTTGGTGCGCACCGAAATTTAACCGACGGTTAACCAAAAATAATCACTGTTTTTCCATACATTTTTGGCGATTATTTTATTTTAACCATCGGTTAAAAGTCGGTGCACACCAGCGTAGTAGAAAATGTTTTAATATACCTATCACAGAATTCAAACTTAAATTTTGTTTAGGAATTTATCTCGTAAGCAAAAACAACGCAAACTAACCTGTGTAAAAATTGAAAGAGAGAGAGAGACAACAGTTTATTGCACACCAAAATATACAATTACAAAACAGACCATATTTACAATGTTTTCTAGGCAATACGATAGGCCTTATCGCTCAAAGCGGTCTCTTCCAGGTAACCTAAATCAAAGAAATTTGATCAAGGCGAAGTAGGTGGTGCAGGAAACAGGCAATAGTTATAAAAATACTCAAACTAATTTAAAAAATAAATATACTAATACATATACCCAGTATACAGTACAGTACAGTCATATAATATACGTTCACATATACAATAATATATTTCAAAATACAAAGTTATTATATATAATAAATGTATTACCATGATTATATTGTGTTGATCAGATAGATATATAGTAGAATCTGTTTATTATGGCACCGCCTATATTGACCAAACAGTTAATATGAACTACACAGTTTATTTTAGTTTTCATAGAAATTTCTTTATAACAATGTCGGATATAGTGACATTTCAATCTCTTAATGTGACAGGTCGCTTATTATGACCTATTTTTAACAAGGACGAGGAGGCTCTCATACCTCGCGGGTCAAACCCTGGTAAATAGCTCTGATTTACTTACTTGAAAACTTTCATATATCGCGAACTAAGCCGTGATTAGAAGCTAGTAGGCACATATGTATATGAACCTTCCTTTACAAATTATCTAACTGGTGGTGGAAACCCCTTAAAAGTCCGATGCGTTGTTTAGGAGTTGGCCGGTATACAGACAGAAAAACAGGTGCGGAAAGTGACTTTGTTTTATACCATATAAAGAGAATTTTAACCGACATCAAAAAAGGTGGAGGTTCTCCATTTGTCGTGTTAGTAATAATTTCTACTCAATGTTTCTAGTTTCTTCTTTCTAATGTTATTTTAACTTTTTATTTCTTCTATCATTTTGGAGACCTTAAAGCTTATCTTTACCTATCTTTGCAACTTAGTTTTTAAGACAACAACTTGTCCATAAATAACATGAAATAAATAAAATGTTACTAAAATCTTTTGAAATCCATAAGTAGCTATTATATATTGTGTGAATGACTAAAAATCATTCAACCTCACATACTTTCTTCGTTTATAATTTTAATAAGGTTCTCATGTAAGCTCCTATAAGCTCAATCGAACAAAATAGGTAGACAGTGTCCCGAGTTCTCAGAGTAAAGCCAGCCAAAGGAAGTCGCTCCCACTAATGTGCGCTCGAGAACTTGGTATTAAATAAACAAATTATTACAGATATATTTGGAATAGTTTCCAATGGATACATTACTATTACCCACACACATGCAAACCACGCGTACATTACATAAGTTTACGCACACAAGCTATTACCTCTTAGCGCCCACGTTCCTTAAAAAAGTATTTCAATGAAAAGGTGAATAAGGCCCAGCACCAAATCCAGTTTCGTCAAATGAACGCCCATAGTACTATTCTAAGTACCCCAACTTAAGTTCAAAGTCTTGGGTTTTCATTATTGAAACCTTTTTTAAGGACTTTGGGCGTTTAATTCACCCAGCGTTACAAAACCTGTGCGTTAAGAGGATAAAGAAATAACTTCATATCGGTTGACGCTGTTTATAAATTAAAACAATGGGCATGTAGAAGCGTATATTCTATTCATTTGCATGCCATTATTCTACGAGTATTATATCCAAAATTGTACTCAGAATCACCAGAAACTTGGGCAACTATCCTAGTATTATGAGGTCCCTTCTCACTTATAACACACATAACGCGATACATAGCAAGTGTAGAAAGGAGTGTTTTGTTTCTCCGTAGGTATCACACATACGGCCGTCGTGCCTTTGGATTTGGTCAAGTGCCGTCTTCAGGTAGATCCTGACAAGTACAAGAATGTAGTGAACGGCTTCAAGGTGTCAGTGCGCGAGGAAGGCATGCGGGGGCTGGCCAAAGGATGGGCGCCTACATTCATCGGCTATTCACTTCAGGTGAGAGCTGCTATAAATTTACAATATTAAATTTGATTAATATAATTGCATTGTATTCTACTTATAGTCCCTTAAATTCTTATATATTATCAAGTATAATATTTTAAAATATTTTCCAATCAGCCAGACAAATGTGACGGGTCAAACATCTTCCCAGACTCGTTAAGAGTTCCGCTGTGTGAAGAAGCGCGAGAGCATTAGAGCATTATTCAAGCGTATAAGTACAAGTGAAATGCACTCTGACGCGTGAATATATATAATAAATAAATAAAATAATTATAAATAATATTGAGTTGACTTGAATAATGCTCTCGCGCTTCCTCGCAAAGCGGAACTCTTAACGAGTCTGTGAGGATGTTTGGCCCGTCACATTTGTCTGGCTCATTGGAATATATGTATTTTAAAATATTATACTTGTTAATACATATATATAAAGTACCCACATTTTTTTTTGAAGCGTCTGTCAAAAGTTATGGCCCATAGGTAGTGTCTGGCAACTGTATATCTTTGTTTATAAGAATATCAAATATGACATATGTAAAAACTAGCTATACTTTGACGTAGGTTAGTATGGTTTTTTGTCACCTTTGATACCTGTTACCTGTAAAACGGCCGCGCTTTTAACTTAGCGAGTATCCATTCCTTTCTAAGTTCATAATTATTAAACTACCGATCTTAAACTTTTCATCTTTCCTAAAATCACGTAAGTCTGGGGTGACTGGGATCTTGGACCATAGTGTGTTAAAGGCTTAAATTACTGACATAAGATAAAATATAGTCTTGTATTATATTAATGTACTCGGTGGCCAGAAGGCATAAAAGTTAGTTTATGTTCTAGAGTTCTAGACGCTATAGCCAGATTGTACTACTAGTGAGTCTATGATTATATGAAAAATCCAATTGTTCCTACTGAAAATGTATGAAGATATCTAGTCATCTATGAGATGTTTTATCATTTCCCATCTAATAAATATTTTTATTACCTTTACTAACAGTCATTATTTTACAGGGTCTCTGCAAATTCGGTCTGTATGAGGTGTTCAAAGTAACGTACAGCAATATGCTGGACGAGGAGACTGCATACACTTACCGTACAGGAGTTTACCTTGCCGCCTCAGCTTCGGCTGAGTTCTTTGCTGATATTGCACTCTCGCCACTAGAGGCCGCTAAGGTAGGAAATTAATGTTTACTAATGCCTCTGCTACACCTGTTATAATGGTAGGAACTGTGTCATGCTGATGTGGCATTGTACAAACTCAAAGCATATACAGAATTATTATAGGTATAGATTTCAAACTTTAATGCAATGATATAAGATCCTACTTCCTATCCTACTAATATTATAAACGCGAAAGTAAGAATGTATGTATGGACATGTGTTTGTTACTCTTTAAGGCAAAAGCTACTGAATGGAATTTGATGAAACTTTACAATAATATAGCAATACACATCAGAATGACGCCATGAGCTATAATTTATAAAGATATATAGTGTGGTTATAATACGGCCGGCGTATCTTGGCGAATGTGAACATAGGCTCTGCGAACTTTAGCGCATGTAAACTCGTGAAGAAAATACAGTGACCAACTAGTGCAAAGCAATGAAAAAATACAGGGATGAAGGGCGACCAATTGTATTCACTGACGAGTCGTATTGTGAGACTTGAGTCTCACACAGAGTTGCAGTTTATTAGGCTGTAACTATTTTAGGCGAAAATAATACATTTGTTTGAGCCAGATGCAATTTTATATGTATTTCATAATACAGTGACAGAAGGAATAAAAATTAAGTCAAGTCAATATTTGAATACTTTTCCAAAAGTCGCCAGTGCTTTAATTATAAGAAAACATAGGTTTTAACACGCCCACTCATCACACGAGTGAATATGCTCTAAAGTTCGCAGAGCCCATTTTCACATTTGCCAAGTTACGCCGGCCGTATTATACGCGGTTAAAACCGCGGAGCGCAGCTAGTCTAAAATAATATCCATTACTTTTATCCATATCAATACACTGTTTTTGTTACAATTTGATTGTTTATGTATTTCTATACATAATTTTTTGTATAAAATTAGTTTGTCTTTTTCTATGGTTTTTGAAAGTTTTCGGTGCTTGTTAACATTGAGACATTTTGGGATTTTTAAGACATTTTAGGAGAATCATCGATTCAATAGGAAATCGAAATATATTAATGAGGTGTCTTTGGGACACCTGGTTGGAACGAACCAACCAGGTGTCCCAAAGACACCTCATTAATATATTTCGATTTCCTTCCATTGTTAGTTTTTGAAGAAAATGGCTGGGACACATACAGCATTGTATTGTTACAATTACCACGTGCTAAAAACGGTGAAGGAAAACATCGTGATGCAACCTGCACATCGAGATAACCGATGTGTCAAACCTGCCAAGCCGCCTTGGACAAGCGTGGCGGGTATACTGTCCGTTTCCCCCTATAATGGGAGGCCCGAGCCCAGCAGTGGGACATTTATGGGCTGACATTATTTTATTTATATACATACAGCAGGTTGTTCTTTTGTTACGAAATAACTATAAGACACTAAAAATGACTTGTATCGGTGTAGGTCCGCATCCAAACTATGCCCGGCTTCGCGAGCACGCTGCGCGAGGCGTGGCCGAAGATGGTCCAGGCTGAGGGCTATGGCACCTTCTACAAGGGGCTCGTACCCCTCTGGGGCAGGCAGATCCCCTACACCATGATGAAGTTCGCCTGCTTCGAGAAGACCGTCGAACTGCTGTACAAGGTAATATATAATATACTAATTGCTCTCATCACCGTTTCACTTATTTATAAATAGTTCACCACTCCATGTCTGTACCAATAAATTGGTTTTTGAAAGTTACATGTGTCGATTGCTTTGTGAAAGAAATTAACTAGCTGTCACTCACTGGCACTGCCCAAAATGTGAAACAGCTTATCTTGGCAACACCAACAAACCATATATTTTTGACATTGTCACATATATTTTCTCTTAACAAACCTAAAATGGTGTAAGCTTAAATAAACAAATTAGTAAATATCTTTTGTGGTGCAGTTTATACCCTTTCCTTACTGGTTTTGATCGGCCTATGTCCGGATCAATTTATACATATGATACCACTTTACCGCTCCAGGACCAGACCTAACAAATTCATTTCTTAAAAGGAAAACCCTTTAATCTAAGAGAACCACCCTTTACAGTCTAATCCTCTCGTATCACTTCTTTGTCAAGTGTCTTCTACAGATCACAGGTCAAGAATAATAATCAAATGTAATATTTGGTGTATATATTCCTTGGATATTACAAATGGACACAAGGTAATTGTTATTGGAAGTATGCAAGTTTATTTGGGTTTTGTTAGGCACTAAGGCAGTTTTTTAACCATAAGTCCATACACAGGAAAGGAAAACATGATGAAACTGGATGCCTTATGTAACAAATCCGCCTTGGAGTGGCAGTTACTCTGTTCTCCCAATAAACGGGAGGAGTCCCAGCAGTGGTATTTTTATGGACTGTTATTATTTAGTTTACTTGGCTATATACTTACAGTAGCTTGATGATCCTCTCGGATTATCTACCTAAAGTTCATGTCCTATTTAATCTACATTAACATTTTCATTGAGGAGCAATACTTAAGGAAGGCAGTTTTTCTGAACGTAATGTGCTTGTTATGGTGAAAAAGAAACCATTTCGAGATTGACTTTCTTCACATTAAGATAGCTGACGTGTGAACCTCGCTGATCGCATAGGTAGCATGTTTAAGGACCGCTGTTACTATAATAGTAATTAATATCCTTTTGATGTCAGTGAAAAACTTCAAAGACAAAAATTCGTAATAATCTTTCCATTATTTACCCTGGTCTGTGTGGCTCGGGTCTATCCAAGAGTCATCTATTGTAGATTTTATATATGAAGCAATCATAATTTGCTTAGCTTAGTTAATATATGTACAATGGATGAATTAATAATAAATATTAATAAGCATAAATCAAGAATTAAAAAACGCCCAATGATGAGAACTCATAACGGAGGGGGGCTGCGTGACGAACGTGGCGTTGCAAACGCAATTCTATCTTGCATTGCGGTTGTATGACCGCAACGTACCTGTGGCGCCATTTCGTGATGCAGAAATGCCCGATGATCAAAGGATTATGAGAGCTGAGGGCGTCGTTTCAGACTCCACTTTAATTATATTTATTGAGATAAATAATCTATTTATGGTTACTATTTAAAAAAAGTAAATTGTATGTAGGGATAATGCATGCGATAGGCGCTGGATGGATGGATATCTCCATAATTATAGGAATCATTTTAATTGCTTTACAAACAATAAGGAATGCGGAATTTGACTCGTTTTACTTGTACCTACTAAGTCATGGATAAGATTACAGATAATTTAAGAACTTCCTTTGAGTCAGGTTGCCTGGAAGATATCGGATTTAGCGATAAGGCCGCCTTTTGTTTTACCAAGTAACTATTATTTTGTTGCACATTTTTTATTGGAGAACAATATAGTGTTGAAAAATCTAATAGGCTGCGTCGTTTTGTATGTATTTATTAGTTAATAAAAGATTCGTAATACTCCTCGATGGTGTTAATTCACTCTTAAAATACAGGTATCTTAATTTGTTAATGTTAATAAAATACATGTCGCCCGAGGGGCTGCACGTACAACGAGCTGGTCGCTCTGGTAAGTCACCTGTTAAACTGCTCTGCCAATGACGTTGACAGGCGCGTTTCGATTACACTGTAATGGCCTTACTTATAATCGTTTGTTACATTTTATGAAACTGCTCAGCATCTGATTAACGAAAATCTTACCCATAAACTCCTCTTAAGGTTAAGAGATGGTAACGTAACTCATAAATAACTGTCAAAAATAACCAACATCGAGAGGTAGTTTGAGTGACTACTAAGAGGCAAGATGGTAAGTTTTATTTGAATCAGCCATTGATTAGGGGCTTAAGAGTCTCTTATTTAAGAAATGGCTAATCCTTTCTTAACGAGATCATTATAAGTAAGGCCCTCATTGATTAGGGGCCTTAAGAGTCACTTATTTAAGAGATGGCTAATCATTTCTTAACCAGATTATTATAAGTAAGGCCCTCATTGATTAGAGGCTAAGGGTCTCTTATTTAAGAGATTTCTAATCCTTTCTTAACGAGATTATTACAAGTAAGGCGCATCTCGCATGTGACTGTCCGCTTCCGTACTGATGTCGGTAATACATGCGGCTACTGTATGCGTTTCCAGTACGTGGTGCCGAAGCCGCGCGCCGAGTGCTCGAAGGGCGAGCAACTTGTGGTGACGTTCGCCGCCGGGTACATCGCCGGCGTGTTCTGCGCCATCGTCTCGCATCCCGCCGACACGGTCGTCTCCAAACTGAACCAGGTACGTCATCCCATTCGTATGCCGGACACGAACCTGCACTTAACACCGCATATTTCATTTTTCAGGGTTCCATAGCTGAAAGATAATATTAGATATATGCCTGCGACTTGGTCCACGCTTGACTAGAAATTTCCGGCTCATAAAGTTTGCGGCATTTAAAAAAGAATGAAAGCTATCGTTTTTGTAATAACTGTATGGGAATAAACCCGAGCAACTTCAAACCGAACATGGGAAAATTCCCATGTGATTCCGGAGATAAGAAGTATCACATGTAATTTGCTATCGATCAGTGAAAAAAGTGGAATTCCAAATTTTATCCAATCAAGTCGTTTTAAATTATTCCCAGAAAATTTCCCGCGGGATTTCCAAGATAAAAAGTAGCGCAGATTGTAAGCCTAAGAATTTGCTGTCGATCAGCTTAAACTGCATTAAAATCGGCCCAGTAGTTTTTGCGTGAATCCCGAACAAACCGACAAGATACCTAAAAAAATTTTTTTTAATAGCTTCAATGTCAGACCCGGCCGGCATGTTTAGAATTTTATAACATTATAGATATGACATAATACTAAACATAAATTTAGTTACTGTTTATTAGCTAGCCATATTTTGGTGGCTTTCGTTAGTCTAGTTTGTATCCGACAAACGAACTAATGCTTATTTAATGTGAATTTGTACACATGTTATTTTCAATTTAAGCCCTGATTGCACTAAGACTGTAATTTTTGTGTCTATTTTTTATGTCATCTGACTTGAATTATATGGTAATAACCTCAAATAACATTGACAATATTTAAGAGTAGAAATTTGAAAAATATAAAGCTTTTGTTTGTAGTATAATTAGCATTTTATAGTCATACCTGTTGTTTATAAATGACAAGTGCGTACGTGGTTTGGAGTGAGATGGATGTGTAGTTAGGAGCGAGAATGTGTGTGTAGTTTGTAGTGAAAGTGTGTGTGAGTGATTTGTTGTGGAAGTGTGTGGGAATGAAATTTCTCAAATGAGTGTTTGTCTGAATTCACGATATGGCAATAAAATTGTCCAGTCTTTTATTAATGTGCAACATAAGTTTTAAACATAATAAGTCTTAAATTGTGCTTAGTGCAGTCTGGGTTGGCATGAATTATTGAAGTGAAACTTCTTTATCGGCGTTGGAAAAAAACTTACCGTCACTTTTTTCGGTTACGCGCCATCTTGTTGTCTTGCCAAGTCGACCGTGGTAGGAGCTTTATTTATTTAACCAATTTCTGTAGTTGCATATAGTAGATCATTTTTCAAAAAATAAGGTCATAAAGAAGTTTCACTTCTTATGTGTGTACACAGTACACGCACACACTTTTTAACATCATCTGTTACTTGTGAGTTACCTCACAAGTAACAGATAATGTTAATCAAGTTCAACATTCTGTGGTACAAGTCGTTTCCTATTATTTTACATTTTCATAGGTTAGCAAATTGTGTATCGCTAGAGTTTCAAATATCAGTGGCGCATTTCACCTAGTAAGCACATATATATATATTTTGAAATTGTTACGCTTTCGCTTTTTATAAAGTTCATAGTTTAAAGTTGCTTATCGGTAAGGAGTGTCACAACTTATGCAAGAGTAGAACTAGCGATTTAAGTAAAATTTAAGATTTTAAGAACGGTTTAGAAGATTGACGAAGCAGGACAATGACAAGTGTATTTCAAAAAGAGATATGACGAACAATAAGTAATAAAATGTAGACCGTAATTGAGAGGATTCAAGAAGAAAAATGGAAGGACACATAAGAAAAGAATGAAGATGTTACATTGTTTGAGATATAAAAGCATGCCATCAGATGGTACAGTTAAAGCCAAGGATAAGGAATTTTTCCTTAGTCCTTAGATCATAACAAAAATGAAGAAGATAAATCTTAAATACATCTTTAAATGTGACGACCAGCACTAGAGCTGCCAAGGATCGACAGCATTAGCATCTTTCGATTATCATAAGTGAGTGTCAAGCACCTTGGGTATTTTATGTCCTTGTGGGAGTGGGAAGAAAATCGTGTTTGCTGCAGACCAATTCGGAAGAAGAAAAAAGAAAACCTTTGAGTGAGTACCAGTAGAGAAGTTGAGGGAATTCATTGAGAACGGCACTATTCTACAATATCATGGATGAGAATCTTATAAATGCCGAACAGTCGAGAGCGCATTTTTAAATACATTCGAGATGTAGACCCGTTCGGAAGAAAAAAGAAAATGCAGAGGAAGTACTTGTCAATGAAATTGCGGGGATAGTCAGGAGCATCGTAAGCAACCCGCAAACGTATACGTTCGCAATACCGTTGAGAGATAGTTCTGAGGCAAACCAGTTCAGAAGAAGAAAGAAGAGAAGAGATCTTTAAACGAGTTCCAGCTTGTCCCGGGGTCTTTTGCGAGCAGTACAGTGGGACAGAATCGGCGACGAAAAATCCATAAACGCATTGTTCAAAAAACGTTATGAAGCTATAAGGTTCTCTTCAGAAAAAACAATACGAACTAATTAGAGGTTAGTAAAACCTGGGAAACGAGTACTTGGCGCTGAGGATGCGGGGTCGTCAAAAGTAGCAAAGTGAAAGACAGTCGCGGACGTCTCGTGAGCGCCGGATGAATTGTACGTGGAGAATGTACTTAACTTGTTTGCTCTGAGATTGAGTTGCTCGGTATTGTGATATATGTGGAACATAGTTCTGAGTTGAAATTATAGATCACGTGTGTAATATGTGAAGCGCGTCGGTAGTCATTCAGTGGTGAAAGTTAAGAAACGCCTACATCTGGACATGAAATTTGTGCTCAATCTCAGATTTATATTATAGTTTCCTAAAATGTTAGGCTTTTGTTTGTTGTGACACTACTAGCCGACATGCAAAATGGTAATAAAACTGCCTATTCAATGGAAAAAAAAGAATTTCAATTTATATGTACATATGTGTAATTCAAATATTGTAGCAATATACTTGAATGCTAGGCTCTCTTATATATCTTGATATTTCTTTTGGTTCCGTGTTCAGAGTAGACTCAGTTTTGTCTCGTTAGAGTAGGTAGTAGTAGGTATGTCGTAGTGTGGGTAATTTTAGAAAATCGCAATTACATTGTTGTTGTGGTGAAGGGCACTAGTGTAAGTTTTCTACAAACAATAGATTTAGCAGACATTACTTGCTTGAAGTGAGATAAATTAAATCTGAATCTGCTTCGGGTAAAAATTAAAGCAAGCAATAAACATCATCGACAACTACAGAATACAGTTACCATAAAAAACACATATTAATTCAGCAAGTATATTTTTGGTATGACTACACTGAAGAAATACGGATTCCTGGAGAATCTCCCAATATTTTATTGAAAGTAGTACGCTATAATATATTTCAGTAAAAAAGGGCCACAGATAAGAAAACATTATTCAAAAAATTCATAAAACATGACAATCGTCTACGTTAATTTAATAGGTTATAAGCATGTAGTCATTTTCATCTAATATTTAAAAACAGCTGTAAAAATTTAAGTCTGCACTTGAGAAGCATTTTACTATTGGTTTAAACTCTGTGTTTTGCAGGAGGGTCTATTAAAGGTAATTTTTAGAAGCCTATGAGCTCAAGGTATAGTGAAAATTACTTTTAATCGTCCGTTCTGTAGGATGCACATTTTGAAATAATAATAAAATATTACTCAGGTTTGTCAACATTGAAATTTTGAATCTGACGACGATAATGTCGTATGAGATGGTTGGCATTTTGTATACTATAAAAGCAAACAGTAAATGCGCCTTTGTTTCTCACCTAAACGTGTCGTGTATTTATTTTAATATTTTTAACAACGTTATAAATAATTTTACTGTCTTAAATATTCCAAGTAAAAATTACTGACCTATGTAAGAATTACATGCTTATTTCCTTATGAAGTCAACCTACAGTCCTTAATTTTAAAATTGAATAAACGTTTAAAGAATATTCAAAATGAAAACCAGAAAGTGGCATTAAAGCTACAAGAAATACGTATGTTAAAGCAAAAAAGACCACATTTAAGAGAACATTATATTTAAACTTTATTAAATAGCATCAGAGGTAATCAGAAACAGATTGAAGTAGCATTTGTAAAGCAAGTTCTGTCCAATAGATTAGATTCAAGGCACTGTGAAGAATTAATTATACTTGATGCCAATTACAATGATTCTGCAGCAAACAGATGTAAAATTAAACGACATACCAAAAATATTATTGAAGATACAGACAACAAGACATACAAGACTCATACAGCTTAATGCATAGCAACTAGATGGAGAACTATGACACCAATGTCTTTACTATCCATTTGAACATAGACTGGAAACTATTTATATTTATTTATTGTTTGTAGAAGCTAGGTTTACTGTTTGAAACTTATTGTAGGTGGTGATCAAGAATAATTGTATCGTCGTTAGGTTTTGTTCATCTGTTATATTAATAGAGAATCTTCTATTTCTATTGCTACATCTCGCCTTGCAAGACGATATTAATTTGGGTCATAATGTCTGTCTGGTTTACGATGGTCTTCTTATGTGGAAGTCGGTCAATACACACACAATAAAACTGTCTTTTTCAAGACAATGTTACTGTTTCCATCGTCAGTCTGTCTTGTAAACTTACGTTAGGTTTTCAAGTAATCCTTGATAATTGTAATTTTGTTTGTATGTTATATACCAGTATGCAAGTAAATTATATTATTAATCGATAGGCATATTTAAACTAAATAATTAGCGTTTTCAAGCTAGCAGTTCTTTAGGGTCCCAATATTTATACGTAAATAGGAAATAGTTTCGATACAATATGTCAAAGTAGATTATTTTTGGAATTATCGTGGCTAAAGATTGAGATTGGCAATATAAAGTGTGTATGTAGGTTAGTTTGTTAATTTGTATCTTCTTTTTCTATTGCCACATCCCATCTTGCAAGGCACATATAATTTTTGTCATCATGTCTGTCTGGTTTAAGATGGTCTTCTTTTATGGAAGTCGGTCAATATACACACAATAAAACTGTCTTTTTCAAGACAATGTTACTGTTTCCATCATAGTCTAACTTGTATAATTCTTAGTAATTGTCTGTATCATTGTCAGGTTTTTAAGTGATACTTGATAATAGTGTATTTGTTCGTGTGTTATAACCAATAGCCAAATAAATTATATTATCAATCGATAGTCGTATTTAAGCTACATAATATACGTTGTCAAGGTAGCAGTTCTTTAGGGTATCAATAGTTATAGGTAAATAGGAAATATGTGGAAGTCAGTCAATATACACACAATAAAACTGTCTTTTTCAAGACACTCTTACTGTTTCCATCATAGCCTATCTTGTATACTTATTAGTAATTGTCTGTATATGTATGTATGTATGTGTGTATGTATATATATATATATATATATATATATATATATCATCGGTAGGTTTTTAAGTGATACTTGATTATAGTGGGTTTTTTCATGTGTTATTTTGGTAGGGAAATAGATTATAATTATCAGTCGATAGGCATATTCAAACTACACAAATTGCGTTGATAAGGAGGTAGTTCTTTAAGGTACCATTGTAGATATTAGGTAATTAGGAAACCTACTGTCTCGATTTGATAGGGCAAAGTAGATCATCTTGGGAACTATTGTGGCTAAAGATATGTAATTTGCAAGACAAAGTATCTATGTACTTTATCTTGCAAATTTTATATCTTCTATTTGTATTGCCATATCCGGTCTTGAAAGACGAATTTAGTTTCCGTCAATATGTCTGTCTTGCTTAAGATGGTCTTCTTATGTGGAAATCGGTCAATATACACACAATAAAACTGTCTTTTTCAAGACAATATTACTGTTTCTGTATTATCGGATTGCTTTTTTGCAAAATTATGTTCTTACTGGGAAGTCGTTTATACACACAATAAAAATGTCTTTTTCAAGACATCGTCCATTGTACAATATTATTGCTACAACCTGTTATGCAAGACGAAATTACTGATTTTATCGCCACATCTGCTTTTCCGGGACGGCCTTCTTAACTGGAAGTCAACAAATACACACTTATTCAAGACGAAGTACATGTATCTCCTGTCTGCTTTTGTCAAGACTGTATACTAACCAAGAAGTCGTTTACACACAAAAAATGTCTTTTTGAAGACAATGTGCGGGTTTATACCACTGCAACATATCTTGCAAGACAAATTTACTGTTTCCACCACCAGACTGGTTTTTTTTCTATGTGGTATACTTACAGGGAAGTCAATTTATACACAACAAACTATACTGTGAGCCGATTCAATTGGCACGAAGTTAACTCTTTTTTATCATTAGATCAGGAATAAAACCTTTTTTATTAAGAAATTTCTTTGGTTGGATACCTGTTATTATAAAATAGTTAAGTGTGTATCCAAAAGGTGTGTGAAGTATGAGGGTGGAACACTAGATGATGAATGAATGAAATGATGAACAATAGAGGTTAGAATGAGAAGACAGGTGACGATCGGGTGGGAGATTCTTGATTTGTGAAGTAAGCCTAGACAATTTAAATATAAGTAAGATGTTTTAAAGATATAAAAAAGATTTTATTTCAACTGTAATAGTGTCATTTTACGTCGACATTTATATATTTTCACTATTGCAATCAATAGACTTTTGAGCCAATTGATTTGGCTCGCACTAATCTTTCTTGCAAGATAAACTTACTGTTTCCACCATCGGATTGTCTTTTTCAAGATGGTATGCTTACAGGGAAGTGGTTTATACACACAATACCCTAGAATCCATACAACCGTTTATTTTACTTTAAAACATTTTCAACAATTAAAATAGGTATGTTGTATAGTTTATGCATTAAATGACTCATAGGACGTCACTTTTCCATTGCTTGGAATAATGAGGTTATAACATGTGAAATTTATTATCAAAAATGTCTAACTTGATAACTGTGTAAATGTCAAAAGTAAAATAAATGATTGGACAGAGCATAGTCGGGTCATAAGTTCTGTCACAACCTCATTTAATTTAAATTATGACTACTAGCCAGAAATATTGTACTTATTTGAATAAGAAACATTTGCACTTAAGAAACAAACGATATTGTTCAGTTAAAACAAATGAAGTGAGTGGATGTAAAAACAAGACTAGAGCCGCGATTACTTTGTTGCACAAGTGCAGTTACGCGTCTACTGAGATTGTTAAACTTCAGTATAATTTGGAAATAACTCTCGAGGTTCTTCCGTCGTGCTATCAAACGATTTAGTCAAGTTTCGACGTTTGAAGCCCGTAAATGGAGCGGCTCACCTCTCCCTGCAGGACACTACCGGTGATCAAAACAGTGCGAGAGAAAATCCAATGAAATTCTGTCCTCGAGCAAAAAATGTTCATCTTTCAATTTAGGTTAAATTATGTCAAAATTGCCATATGAATACCTCAAGACTCCAAGATTATCGACGAAAAACAGGGCATTACTGAGCGTCCAAAAATGCAGGCTCGAGAGCTTTGGCAATACACGGGAATAAATACTGTGAAGTTATTTATTCGGACGAAAAATAATTAATGCCTAGAAAATTCAACAAACAATGATAAAGCATGCCCACAACAGTGAAGAAACAAGCAGTCGTTTCATAATTTATAGCTTGACTTGGAGTCCACGGCCTAACTAAATCATCTATGCCTTGTGAAAAAGATATGAAAATTTGTGAGTGCTGTTGTGTATCAAAACACTTGCTCTTGCTTACAGTGGTGGATGCTGGAAGTGATATGTGGTGTACACTTGCTCTTGCTTGCAGTTGTGGGTGATGGAAATAGTGTGGTCTATGCTTGCTCTTGCTTGCAGTGTTCGATGCTGGGAGTAGTCGATGCTGGGAGTAGTTTGTGGTGTATACTTGCTCTTGCTTGCAGTGGTGGATGCTGGAAGTAATTTGTGGAAACCAGCATTCCAGCTTTCTTGTAATAAGTTGAAGAAAATACACCTTGTTGCTTACAGGGGTTTATCCTTTTAGTAGTTGAGCTTTTGAATGTTGATCCCTGGCTCAACTTAATTGATAACAACTCGTGGCTATTTGTAGCAAATCGTAACGATGTCATAACAACCCACTCACAATGTATTTGAGCATTATTTATAGTAATATTAAAGTAGGCCGCAGCGTCAGGAGAACGGTATATGTTGAGCCATACAACACCTTTCTTACAAACATTGTGGATCTACTTTCTCAATCAGTGTTCGAAATCAGACTGGACATACCAACAAGATTCAGCACCAGCTTACCAGGCAGCAAACACACAAGGCTGGTTTATCACCTATGGAATTGAGTTCATCATGCACAAGAAGTGGACAACAACAAGCAACTCTCAGTCCAGATTTCAAGCCATTGGATTACAACATTTGGAGGAAAAAGGATTGTATAGTCTTTTAGAGCATCCTTAGTTAAAACAGTGACTGATATAGATATGAACATTGTGCATGCTGCAGTAGACGCTTAGGCTCGGAGGTTCAAAATCAAGGTCGACACTACAAATAACTTAAATAAAATTTTATAAAAGTCATAAAATTTATTTAATGAAGTGTTTTTGATAGAACTATGACCAGACTATGTACAAACGTGTATTTTTTTTATCACAAAATGCGAGTTTATAGCACTATAACTAGTCTTGTAACCTTACTGTTTTCACCACTGGGGCGATTTCAAGGTGGCATGTTTACTTACTGGGAAGTCATTTTCACACAAAAATGTCTTTTTCAAGACAAAGTATAGTTTTATATTACTAACACCTTTTTTTGTAAGACTCGCTTCTTGTTTCCACCACCCTATTCTCTCCAAGGTGGTATGTTTACTTACTGGGAAGTCATTTACACACAAAAATGTCTTTTTCAAGACAAAGTATAATTTTATATTACTAATACTTGTCATGCAATACTAGCTTATTGTTTCCACCACCCCATTGTCTTTTCGAGGTGGTGTACTTACGGGAGGTCATTTATACACCATATCGATGTCTTAAGATAACTTCCGCGTTTACATGCCTTGCAAGACTGAAGATTACATCACTACAACATGCCTTGCAAGACCGAATTGCTGAATTACTACATCTGCTTTATCAAGACGGATTAATCATCTGGAAGCCCAGCAGTACCACACTGTACAACTGTCTTTTTCAAGACAACATGCTGTTTCTGTCGTCGGGTCTGTCTTTTTTAAGACTTTGCTTTAGGGAAGTCACTTACACACAAAATAAAACCGTCTTTTTCAAGACGACTGGTATACTTATAGGGCAGTCTATATACACATTAAGATAAAGGGCGTGTTTGTATCACCATATCTGTTTGAAGAAGAGTGTAATATGTTAGGGCTTTCGAAATACATTTGCGATTTAGTTTGTGGTGAAGTTAAATAGTAGTGTTTTAAAAGGTGTAGATATATATTATATGGAGAAGAAAATAAATATTCCAGAAGCAGATTTATTTGCGTTGTCTCCAAAATGAACATTTTTATTGAGACTCAAACAATATTGTTCTCCTTGCATTATTGCGTGCTAAACCATCACTGGCTTGTGTACCTTTTGGAACTCCAGAAAAGATAAAGAAAAAAATAAGAAGACATAAATGTTTTTTATCCTAAATTAATAAATTCTGTTTAATGTGCAAATGAATAGTTCTAGTGATTACTTTTTAATTTAACATGTGACAGTTCTCTTCAGTCTAATAGTGGTTTCCTTTCTGTTTTATCATATAACAGTATACTGCAGTGAGGTTGGGTGTTTATAAAATTTATTTATTTTTCTACAGTAATACAACTTGACAGTGTATTAAGTGTTTATAATGATGTGACAGTATAACAATAATCTGCAGTGTGATAAAAATTGCTGTGTGGTTATTAAGTATTGTTTTTTTTATTTCTATGGAGAGACAAGTGTTTTGTGTGTGTGTGTGTGTGCGTTTGTGTGTGTGATTCCTAGATATCGAACACGGGAATAAAATTAAAACATAGTACACATTTAGACGACACAATATTATCCTGGAGAACTTCATACAAATCATATTTAGAGTAAGAATAGCAACGCAACAGTAGTTTATTGCACTATAGTTTGGATTGAAATTAAGATTAACATGTGAGGTATGGGACGGCTGTAAGGGGATGGAGGAGGCCGTTGGGGAGGGGGGTGTATTTTTATTACTTCGATGTTACCACCAAAACTTGAAAGACATGAAGACTACCAAGAATTTTAATATCAAAGAAAATTTATCACTGATCTAATTTAAAATGTACGGCGAGTGCTTGAAGTAAGATTGTGTATTTTCTGGATTTTGAGATGACGCAAAGAAAATATGTGAGGTATGGGACGGCTATAAGGGGATGGAGGAGGCCGTAGGGGAGGGGGGAATATTCATATCACTTCAATAAATCAAGGCAAATATGGACTCGACTGAATCTAATCTGGATCAAGCTGTGCCGGACACTTCATAGTAACAAGTCATCATGTTTCTTTTTTCATTAGATTATTTCTCAATTATTTTGTTTCTTAATTTCTTCACCTTTGTATATTATAGTTATATTATAGTTTTTCAAAGCAAACCTGGTCCCCTTTAATTATGTGAATAAAATAATCTAAGTAATTCTTAAAAACTAAAACAATACTGAATTAAGATATGTAATAGTAGTTTTTATTTATTCAGCATGCTCTATGGCCCACGTACAGTAGTGTTCACAACGCTGTCTTTCGTTGAAAAATATTACACAAATATTTGTACGAAAATAATGTAATTTCCAGGACAAGACTGCCACAATTGGATCTATAGTGAGCAAACTCGGATGGGCGGGAGTGTGGAAGGGGCTGGGCCCCAGGATCGTGATGATCGGTACCCTCACCGCATTGCAGTGGTTCATCTATGACGCAGTCAAGGTAAGACGTGTATTAAATATATAATAACCCTTTTGAGGTTACAAAGTTAATATTATTTTTGTCCAAAGCTGCCGCGCCAAAACTAAGAGAATTATATCGTCTCTTTTACTCTAATACAGATTATATGTAGTTAAAGGGAGAACGCATCAGTTCAACGTTCGTTTCAATTTTCTTTACTTGACCACAAATATGTGGTACTTCCCAATAAGGCGAGTGTGATCCTCGAGAACAAATTTAAGGTGGTTCCGTCTTAAAGGGAAGAATAAAACATTATTTATTTTTATTAAATATTCGATTCTTCAAGGCTTTGCTGTCTGAACTGCTTTTCATTATTTTTATAACTATTTCCCTTATAGTTTTCAGTTTGATAATCCTTCACAGATATCAATCCATACAATCTATACTATAGATTGGATATACACTAAGTGGTTTGTTTTAAATATTTTTTTTTTTTAAATTAGCCGATTCGAATCGTGACTAGGGTAATTGCTTTTATCAAGCTAAAAATTCTTTTTCTTTATATTTGTTGTTCTATTTATATTTAAGTACTTTTTTTAAAGTTTTATACAGAATTATGTTACGGAATGACTTTTGAAGAATTAATGGAGTTGTAGCAAACAGTGCATATTCAATAAGACAAAGCGCAATAAAAGGATAGAAAATATTATTATAATTATAAATATAAAGACATAACATACTAATTTTTTTTTTGCACCATATCTCCATACATTCCTTACAAGTATGGCAAGATAAAAACGTTATACTCTTACAAAACACAGTTAAGAGGTTTGAACTTTGTCATTTCATTCAACCCCAATACCCCTTTAAGTATTTTTATATTTTTGGTATATTTTGTCAATGAACTCTACTAAACTACTAGACCGATTATGATGAAATGTTGTATGTCTGAGTGGGTTAGATCCACAATTGGACCTTGTTTTGGCTTTTATTTATTTCAGGCAGGACAATGTCTGCTAGACCTGCTAGTAATTCACACTACATATTTACCAATGATTATATAAATTAACCAATTGTTCCTTCTGAATTTATTTGTGGATATCATTTATTATGAGAGATCTAATTCGCTACACTTACCAAAATCCTGTTGTATGCGTATATAAATAAATAATAAATATGTCTGTTTGTCCGTTTGCAGGTGTGGCTGCGGATGCCGCGGCCGCCGCCAGCGGAGATGCCGGAGTCGATGCGCAAACGGCTCGAGGCCGAAGAAGCGGCCAAGTCCAAGTGAAATTAGTCTTACATTAGTATAGATTCACACCGCGCTAATGCACTTCAAGGTAAAACGTTTGACATTCTCTTCGCTGGTGATCCGATTGCATCCGAGTGCCTATTACTTACTACCTATTCATTAAAAACCATTAAAAAAAATTATAATACTTAGTTTGTCAAATTTTAATAAGTCCTAAGGTAAAGGATAGTAAGATATAGGAATCCGGCGTTGATTTAAAGTTGATTTCTGAATTATTGACCAATTTACTGTATGTATACATTGTGAATGCAGATTGATAAAAAGCATCTTAACAAGACAAATCGGTACTAAACAAAAATATTGTATGTTAGTGTTGAATTCCTTGAAAATTTCATTATCAACTTGAATGTTTTAACTTATGATTACAATATTGTATTTGGCTAGCAAGTCAATAAAAAAAATAGTTACATCTAACTTTTTAAAAGGAATTTAAAGTGTTGTACCTTTCTTAAATTTACAATAGATGGTATTAATAATGTATATCTTGATAAATGTCGTAAGTACCGGTTTGTCAGATTGTTAGTTCGTACAATATGAAGTTTTTTCTATTATTAAAAATATTAAATTTGTATTTTTTTGTTATTTTTATTTTCTAATTAACATTATATAATTTTGTAAATATTTTTTTGTAATTGTTTATTTTGCTGAGCAGCTTATTTATCTGCATAATTTAAAGTAAGAGTTTAAGTATAAATGTTGTATATTCCTTTTTCATTTGAATGATACGATATTTCTAATAGCATACATTTTCATATTGTACGGACTAAAATACCAGTAAAATACCAGAATATGGGCAGTGTAATAAATTCATTCAAGAGAAGATCACAAATATGAATATGAAAATTTGAAAATTAAGGTGGGTGAGGGATGTTGTAATTTAACTTAACTCTTTTGGAGTATACAAAGTCCTACATGATACTCTTACGGGCTTTAGGGTCTGATATTAATTATTGTATAAATAAATCAATATTTATTTCATCCTATACACAAAACGTTCGTTCACAAGTGTACAATTGTACATACAGAAGCTCTTAAAATAGGGACTTTGAATTATATTTATATAATTTATTTCAATAATAAAGCATAACCCTAACTCACCTTACCATTTTGATGATTATGTTTTCTTCTTAATGATAGTGATTAATTGATTATTTTGTTGATTGATGATTTTTAATTGTGTCAATGATTGGAATATTTCATATGTGACTGCTTGAAAACTGTATCATACAAATGTGGGGTTTTAATGTGAGCTCAAGTTCTTTCCAACAAACTGCTCTGTTTAAGAGAATAATTTTGTTAAACTATTGCTGTGCGATGTTATATTATTAATATTAAACTATACTGAGAGGTGATACATAACTGAAACGAGAATGTTCTAATGAATATATTGTCTCTGGACATAGAGAACTACTGGATCGGCAATGGTCAGATACCAATTAAAACCACCATGGTGATATTTGTCTACTATCTTGAAAACTAACCAGATTTAAGCCGACTCAACAAGGTGAACCTGCTGTGTCCAACTTTTATAAGTTGCGAAAGAACCTGTGCATGCCCAATAAGTAACTTATTCAATTTGCTAAATGTTGCTTTTTGTAATTTGACACATAATTCAAAAATCCACTGTCGCTATTACATACTTCAAAATGTCTACGTTTTACTTGCAAGTATTCGGGCGTGGTGTTAGGCAAATCAAATTGTTCCACACACCGCCGTTACACTATAGTATCCAAAAATTGTGATTACCAATATTCAGTATATACCATTATAAATAATAAGGGAAACAAATGTTAATTTATTTTCAAGAAGTTAAATAAAATATGTTTATTTATTTATAATTTTTTATTTATTTATTTTTATTTGTAATATAGCCCGCGTCAGATATACATACACAACATTTTCATTGTGCCTAAGAGAGTCTGCAAAAATAATGATAAATAACAGTGACTTTTTAAGACAATAGGTGGACCATTTTCACCCGAAGTTAAAATAGGTCCGTGGCACCCGAGCTCAGATACAAGGCGATAGTTTTACATCTCAATATACCATGCTTCAGACATGAGTTCTTTAAGGTCTCTATTTTTGCCAAACTACCTACAAACCCCTAAAAATTAAAGTTATTTTTTATTGTCGGAAAGAGGATGCACGGTGATTTCTGACACGCGCTCAATATGAAGACGGGTTCAAAGTACGATAAAGCCCCTATTTAAACTATATATAACAAAGAAAATACAACCATTGAGATTTTCTTGAGATATAATATATTTGTAACATTCTCATAAGCGCCGTACGTAACATGGCGCGGACTATATACTTTTCATTTACAATTTTTTCTTTCTATTTTTCGTTGGGGAGTCCTGGACAGAGCTACTCTTGAACTCTATTAAGAATAACACTTAGGATGACTTCAGTGATGGACGGTCGGTCTTATATCTTACTATTCAAACACTTGCCTTATCGTTGATAGAAATTTGCCAGTACTTTATGGAGCTCATGTAAATTTTTAACCGATAGTAAAAGGCAAGTGAACAGTTACTAAGATATAGGAATCGGTTATGAGAATATTCGACCATTATAGTCGTCTCTGTACTTATCAAAGAAATATTCGTCATTTTAGATTTTGTATATACTACAATTATTACTTTTTTTTATTTCTTTCACATAAAATATAGTAAGTATACCTACATAGTGGTCTGTTTTAATAAATTTTTATATTAATAAAGCATATAAAATTATGTATGTATTATCAGGAAAATAAAATATAACATAATTTTTTCACATCTTACACGTCCATCTTGATTTTACAGAGCATAGACAAAATGGCGTCAGTCAGTGACAATGGTGATGATTCTATTCTTAATAGATGCATGATAGCAGTGGCTAAGGCTTGAAATTGTTCCAAACGACGTCTAGTAGTATTGTTAGTAAATTAATCAAAATAATTTGATTGCCGAGAAATATTATTGCTAAGAAGACTAAAAGAAAAATTTAAAGATTTGATCCTGGAATCTTCTATGGAATATTCATCCTTCGCCACTGAACAGTACTCAACCCCTTATTCATAATAATTATACGAGGTTTATGTTGTGTTTAATGCTATTAAAAAAACACTTTCATTTTAACGAGCAGATAAATCTCGTATGATATGAAATTATCGTGCGGTTTTTTAAGACGCGTGTAATACACTACAAAAATATACTCAGTATGCTGTTATATATAATCTTATGTATTGTTTATTTATTATGGAATATATACTCAATAAATTAGTGAAACAAATAAAATTGTTTTAATGTTACATAAGTGTGTGAAACGTATTTAATGTAATTTTGTGGGTAAGATGGTAAAAAAGTTTTGTTACTTTTTTTTAACTACTCTACGGATTCTAGTTTCGTACCCTTTTTAAAGCTTTATTTCTAGATTTAAGTTTTAAAATTTTACACGCTTATTATTTTAATTCCTGTGTGACATTAATTACACTTAAGTAGCAAAACTAAGGATTTTTAAAGGTAACGAGTACAGTTATGACACAACATACAGAAGTCTGGGGATGATAAAGTTGTTTTTGAGGTAGTACCAAGATTTTTCAATTGTAGGAATAATTACCTACGCCATTGCTAAGTTATCACTATATTTGTAAGTAAACTTCAGATTAATAATATTAAGAGACAAAGATTTTACGTCGCTTTTCTAAATGTCAGGCAAAGGAACTAAATCCATACAGAATGGATATCAATATTTTAATCCAAGACATGAAAGTACGGAATTAAGATAATTATTATATTTCGATAGTTTCGGAATGCAATTACCGACAACATGCGAAACCAAGTATAGATGTGAGAGGCGGTCGAAATTCGTGAGCAGTTACAAGGATAGTGAGCTAACTTAGCTTGCTTCCCACCAAAGCCGATTGGCAAAACCTACTTAAAACATTAAACGATGACCAGTCTGATCAGCCAACAACAATAGAAATCACTATTGTATCGGCCTGCGATCAGAATGCATCTCTTGTACACTAAATTATGTGCTGACATGTTCACACTTACACAGGCTAATATATGATATGTTTTTTGTAAAGTTTCTTGTTTTAAATGTCAATAGTTAATTTATGCAACAATAAATTGATGCTTGTAAAGTGACGCAAATATGTGTTCAAGTAACAATTTTTAGTCTTTAACTCATAATCGATTGTACCCTGACATAACTGTAAATAATTTACGTTATGTGTATGTGGTGAACAATAAGGTATTTTCTATCTATAAACATAATGTAAATAAGGCTCGGACAAAACATATCAAACCTGTAGGATAAAGAATGAAAGAAAGAGAACTAAGGTTACCAACATTAGCAAGTTGAAGTGGTAGTGGGCCGGTCACGTCTGTCCCAAGACCAACGGCCAATAGAGCAAGTATGTATAATATATTGATGAAAATTTTAAACAACTTTAACTATTATATACTGTTGCAAGTTGTTTAAATTATTTTTCCAATAAATCAATATTGTAGCAATTATTGAAAAATTATCGATATCTCGACAAAAATAACTGTTCTCGTATTTCAATATCGATATCTCGCTTTCGAATATTGATATTGCAATATTGAAGTATTTATTGATACTTGGATCACTAGTAGAGCCTTGTTTCGGCCTTAATGTGTAACTCGGGAGTGATTAACTAAAAGATGTATAATCTTTCAAAATTCGAAGTCACTCACTACGTTAAGATTGATTTTAGCCACATGGAATGATGAAAACTAACAAATTAGATACTAAGATGTAGTATGAGACAATAGATACAGGATATTGTGAATTGAAATGAGATAGTATGCGCACTCAAAGAAATACAATGATGATACACAGTAAATGAAACTCTCTGGCATTATTATAAAGCTTAAACAAGTCAACTAAATAAATTATGTCATTCGAAACCAAAGATTTAAAAGAGTGATTTAAATCTTTTAAGGAAAAAGATTTATAAATCACTGATATTACCTTAAGCCTTAAAGGCTATTTTATACGTGATATTTTCTGCCCGACGTCTAGCTGCTAACTGCTCTAGTTATAGGCGTCGGTAATGTCCAGGGCGCAGATAAGCTTGCCGGGCGAAGGGGGCGTTCCTTATCCGCAATAACAAGCGATTTAATGTCAAAAGTATCTCTTTTTCAAAATCACCTTTCGATTCTTAGACATGAGTGTTTAAGTCCTCAATTATTTGACAACCAGCATGAAATTCATTAAACGCGTCTTAAATGTCCGTAGATTAGTTGTTTATACGAACCTACAGTTTTGAACGTCCTATATGACGACACATTGTTCCTATGGACCTAAAACCTAGGTTTCCCATTTTTTCTATGTACTGCATATAGCATAATCGGAAAAAACGTAAAACGCCCCGCTTTTATACTTGTGCATCGTGCGTTCGAACCGAGCGACATTACGTCTAAGTGTGGGACAGAGAGAGAGAGAGATAGAGATAGCGAGCGAGATGAGATAGACGTACACAACCAAGGAAAATTATTTACTTACTTACATACATAATATTATATTGTATTTGTAAACCATAACTGCATATTATATATATATATATATATATATATATATATATATATATATATATATATATTTATTATCGCCGGTCAGAATGGCCCGTGGTCTTGAAAGACATACAGGAATGTATAATAATAATAATAATATCTGTTAAAATTATTATTATTATTAAGTATTTCTTGTGCGAAATTTGTTTAGTACGTACTTATTAGCTTGCTATTAATTACTATAATTTAATTATAGTATTCACATAACTTTATCGGTATAGTTCTTTTATTTTTATTGAACCATATTGAAATTGAAGGTTGACTGGTAGGAAAGCAAAAGAAAGGATAAGATTAAGAATTCGAATTCGAATTCGGGCAGTCGGGCAGTCGGGCGGGAGAGTACCCCGGAGGAGCGTATTATTATTATTATTTTTTTCTCTCTCTCAAAACTCGTGTGTGTGTGTGCATGTGCATTATAAATACTACGCGTACGACCGATGCGGCTACCGCGTGAAAGGATGACGGAAACCAGTTTTCTATTCGTGACTGTATAGTGTCTCTATATCTGTGGAACATCTGTTAGCCCTGAAAAGGGCTTTTTGGTTCGTAGGCAGGCAGGCAGGCACGGCGGCACACCCCGCACAACACACCACCCGCAGCATCGCCACGAAGGCGCGAGCGAGCGGCGCGTTCACTGGGCCGTCGGCGCGGAGCGGAGGTGTCGTCTCTGTCGCGTCCCGTCGTTTACTTCTTCGCGGCGGAGGTCTTCTTCGCGGCCGCCTTCGACTTGGGCGTGGCAGCTGCGGCCTTCTTCGGCTTGGGCGCTTTCGGTTTCTTGGTGGGCGGCTTCGCGGTCTTCTTGGCCTTCGGCGCGGCGCCCTTGCCCTTCGCGGGGGCGGCGGTCTTCTTGGACGCGGCGGCGGCGGCGGCTGGCTTCTTCTTGGCTGCGGCGGCTTTCTTGTCCCTCGTCGCCGCGGAGCCGGCGGCCTTCGACTTGGACGGCGAAGCGGCCGACGCGGAAGCGGCGGCACCCTTCTTCCCCTTCGCGGCGGCCGCGGGGGCGACCTTCCTCGACTTGCCCGAAGCCGCGGCGCCGGTCTCGTCGCCGTCGGCGGCCGCCTTGCCGGCGGACCTCTTCTTGGCTCCGGCGGCCGGTTTCTTCGACGCGGACGACTTGGATTCCAACTTGAACGATCCCGATGCGCCCTTGCCTTTGGTCTGGATCAACGCACCCGATTCGACGGCGCTCTTGAGGTACTTCCTGATGAACGGCGCAAGTTTCTCGGCGTCGACTTTATATGTCGCCGTTATGTATTTCTTGATGGCCTGAAGCGACGATCCGCTGCGCTCCTTGAGCTCCGTAATCGCGTTAGTGACCATCTCTGAAGTCTTCGGGTGTGTCGGCTTGGCCTTTGGCTTTTTCGCGCCGGCCGCCGCTGCGGACGCCTTCGGTTTCTTCGCCGGGGTCGCGGGTGCCGGGGTTTCGGCTGCTACTGCTGTGTCTGCCATTTCTTTTATTAAACAAATACACAAACTCTACCGCGAACGATTGACGATTTTAATCCCACGGAAGAGCTGGCCGTGAGAAATAAAGAACAAACGAGTATTGTTACTGAAACTGAAAAGTAGATGGCGCTAGGGTGAAAATCGACCTCATCGAGTCAGGGCAATACCGAATCGACGACCGCGGCGTCGAGATACATTTTCTCGTACGAACGCTTACAACTTTTCACTAGCACGGATCTGTTTAAACACACTTTTAACCTTTTTCGAATATTCATAGAGCAATTCGACACGTGATAATTTACAATATTTGAGTTTAGCGGTGTTATAAAGCCGTTTGCAAAACATTCGTACCGGTAATATTCTCAATAAACTTGTTTATATTCACGACACCATACGATGCATACGCGGGGTCCCGTTTAAAACTTATTTTTCTTATTATAAATGTGTATTGTTATAGATTTTCATTAAATAAATGAATTATAAACATCCCGAGGTTCCGACGTATAAACTTCCTCCGCGCGCAATACTATTTTTTTCATCGAATAATCGATGAAAAGTTTAGGGTCGTAAAACATTACTAACCGCGAAACCTGTGTGTGAGGAACTAGGCATACGAATAAAAACGTGCAACTGTTTCGTATAATCGTGTAAATATTAAACGATCTTATTTATTATTTACTAGTAACTACTGTAATATTATTATTATACGTAATGATGATCTAATCTTTTTTTTTTTCTATTTATTTTGTAGTAACCAACTCTTATCATTTCAATTGATCACACAAGTAAGACGACAGGTCTGTCTTAAATTAATTAATAATAATAATAACAACAAAACAATACAGAAGGGGGAAGAAAAAAGGTATTAAGAATAAAGTGAAAAATATATATAAATAATAGTTATATATACAAATAATAACAACGACAACAATTATTTGTTTCTCTGTTAACTCTCCATTAAAACGGAACAAAAAAAAAAAAAAAAAAAAAAAAAATTATATCAGTAACAATATGAGAGGATATATATATATATATATATATATACTTGATAGAGATGCCTTTCGCTCGATCAATGTCTTTATGTTATTTTTTTTTCAAGAGTCCCCACCGTAACGATACGTTGATAGTTTTTAATACATAGTAAAAGAGATTAATAACAAATAATATATACTTTCTTGTTCCTGTCTACGTTCGTGTATTTCGCACAACATTATAGTTGTGTACGTTTAACATTATTTATTTATGCGTGACGTTAGGCCTCATGAACGCAGCACGTGCGTGTGCTACATACATATAATAATAATAAATAAATAAATAAATATTTATTTATTTATTATTATATATTTTTATACAGAATCTATTGTGTTAAGTGTGCATAAGCCGACTCTCCTGTTCGTTATACAAAAACTTTCACGCAGGGTTTGTATACTTTTGAATAAATTGCGGCCCTGAAAAGGGCCTTTTTTTTTGTGTACAATTCTTCCGAATCTCGTATAGAATGGTATTGTGGTGGTAAGCAAGAGATAATCTCTCTTAACCGCCGAAACCGTACAGAGTGCGCCCCTGACGCTTCAAGGCGTACACCACATCCATGGCGGTGACGGTTTTCCTTTTTGCGTGCTCCGTGTAAGTGACTGCATCGCGGATAACGTTCTCAAGAAACACCTTGAGCACGCCGCGTGTCTCCTCGTATATAAGACCGGAGATACGTTTCACGCCGCCTCTTCTGGCCAAACGACGAATGGCGGGCTTGGTGATACCCTGGATGTTATCACGGAGTACCTTTCTATGACGCTTGGCTCCTCCTTTACCCAGACCCTTTCCACCTTTGCCACGACCGGTCATCTTGATATGCACACGCAACGAACGACTGACAGAGAACAACTAAAAAATCGGTGCGCTCGCTTCTCGTTTTTATACTGAATTGAGGTTGGAATGGGGGGGGGGGGGGGGGGGGGGGTTGTGTTTGTGTGTGGTTGTCTCTTGTGAGGCCCTCGCTGGTGAGATAACAAAAACTACAGTAATAATAATTACAAAAATATATTATTAAACATTACAATTTAGTTTTATACACAAGCAGTAATTTTGTGTTTAATATATTATGTACGTACGCTCATGAAGGCTTTATTCTTCAGAATTCGAGAATGCATGCCTATATATATATATATATATATATATATATATATATATTGAAATATAACATGTATTAATAATACATTATATAACTTAGGACTATATCATTATCTGATCGTACATAGCAGGCAAGCATGTACGTATGTCATTTTTACGTATAAATATATCTTTATAGAGTCACGTGTGTATAATGATTGTAGTCGATTTTATTATTTTTTACCCATGTGAGGTCTCAAAGAAAACATTCGAACTTATTGCGGCCCTGAAAAGGGCCTTTTGATGAGTCGTGTAAAAATTATTCCGCTACCTCGATCCGTTTGCGGTAAGGACGGAGGCGTTTAAGCGCGCTCGCCACGAATCCTGCGAGCCAGTTGAATGTCCTTTGGCATTATGGTTACTCGCTTGGCGTGAATAGCGCACAGGTTGGTGTCCTCGAAGAGCCCGACCAGGTAAGCCTCGCTAGCCTCCTGCAGTGCCATCACTGCGGAACTCTGGAAACGGAGATCAGTCTTGAAATCTTGAGCGATCTCGCGCACCAAACGCTGGAATGGCAACTTGCGAATCAGCAGCTCGGTGCTCTTCTGGTAACGACGGATCTCACGAAGGGCCACCGTGCCGGGCCTGTAGCGATGGGGCTTCTTGACACCGCCGGTGGCGGGAGCGCTCTTTCGTGCCGCCTTGGTTGCCAACTGCTTACGCGGGGCTTTGCCGCCGGTCGATTTGCGCGCGGTTTGCTTTGTACGAGCCATTTGGAATAAGTAGCAAGCAACCAGTGAATGAATATAAAACTGGGAGAGAGAAATCGACGAGCCGTACGCACCGGTCGACGCGAAGGAGACGAATAAAAACACACCGCGACTTGTTCACGTCTATATATACAATTTCTGCCGCTACGGGTCTCGGAGGGGGTGCGGGGAAGCGGGAGGGGGGGAAGCCGTCGGGCTCTACGCCGGCGCCGCGCTACGCGCGACGCCGCCGACCTCCGACCGCTCCCCGAGAGTCAGTCCGAACGCCGACAGGATTGAGGACCAAAAAAAAAAAAAAAAAAAAAAAAAAGCTCATCATTTCCATCCGTCCATATTAGGTATTCATCATGTTTATCGGATCCGGATCCGAATCCGGATCCTCCTCCATCCTCAGTACCTACACTAAAACTCACTATTGATTAAAAAAAAAAAAAAAAAAACTTACTACAAATCGAATCAACGACGACTCGCACAACACTTACTGCCCTGCTGGCTGCTAACTTAATTCAATTACATAATACCTACCTAGTACCTATCTATACCTACAAACATTCATTCAAAATATACCTATTATAATCATTATCATTATTTATATTTAATCTCTATGTACACACTGTGTGGTTCATTCATTCATTCATTGCGCATGTGCATGTATAACTTGGGACTTTCAATACTCTCTGTAATATACGAATACATATTCATAACTATTTCATTTCATACGAATTATTTTGTGGCCCTGAAAAGGGCCTTTTGTCATAATGATAACACCCACCCCCCACACCCCACACCCGACTGTACACGACATGCAGATTGCAGGCTGCAGGCGTTTTACTTCGAGCTTGTATACTTGGTGACGGCCTTTGTTCCCTCGCTGACTGCGTGCTTCGCCAACTCGCCGGGAAGTAACAGTCTGACGGACGTTTGCACCTCCCTGGAGGTGATGGTCGACCTCTTGTTGTAGTGAGCGAGCCTAGACGCCTCGGCGGCGATGCGCTCGAAGATGTCGTTCACAAAGCTGTTCATTATCGACATCGCTTTACTCGAAATACCGGTGTCGGGGTGCACCTGCTTGAGAACCTTGTAGATGTAGATCGCGTAGCTCTCCTTCCTCTTGTGCTTCTTCTTTCTCTTGTCGGTCTTGGAGATATTCTTCTGGGCCTTGCCAGATTTCTTGGCGGCCTTTCCGCTTGTCTTCGGCGGCATGGTGTTCAATCAAACTTGTACTTGTTGTATATACGATAAGTTACGATACGATACGATACGTAACGTTACGAACGACGCGCGCGAACGGTTTCACGGTTGCGAGCGTACTGGATGATTTTTTGATTGCACTGAACTTTTTTATATTTATAGCGGAGCCCCGCGTTCCAAACGCACCGTGTCGTACTATATGATTCACCCGCAGTGACCAATCAGAGGGCGAGAATTTCTCTCGCTACCATTAATATACCATTAATTGGTATCGTACCCTATCGTATCTATTATTTTTATTTATTAATTTTGTTTCATTTCAATGCATAAAACAACATTATCAAATTATATAATTCAATATGTTAGTATCCCCCACTTTATAATATTATTATATTTTGATGTATTTGTTTACTTTGTATCGGGACGGATGTTCCCACATTGTTAATTCTCGACAATTAAAATTACCTATATAGTATTTATTTACCATTACTGACTTCTAATATTTTATTACTGTTCGCGCGCGACTTACGTGCCGCCCAGTTAGAAGGATTCATTCATTCATTCATTCATTCATATAGGTAGATTTTCAGGTTTTTTTTTTTTCGTCTTTCAAACTTATAATTATTATTATTATATAGACTTTTTAAAATAAACTTAACACGTACGTTCGTTATTGCAATAATGTTAATTATTATTTCGTATTTATAGGCAAGTCACGCTTGCTTGCAAGTAGGTAGGTTATGACGCGTACTATGATCATCTATACACGCTTGCTCGACATCAATGCACGAGAGAGGAGATAATTATCCGAAAGAATAAATAAATAAATCTAATTGAAACTTTTGTTTTGTGTGTCTGTGCTGTGGGCTGTGTGTACAAACTGCAACCACTACCTCTGCTCGTTTGGAAACTAAATTTTCGTTATATTTTTATACATTGTTTATAATGTATAATATATATATTATTGCGATATATATTGTGGCCCTGAAAAGGGCCTTTTTTGTTGTTGTTAGGTGTGCTAACGTTGTCCCCTTGTACGTCGCTCTTTTCGTGGACAGACGACATAAAGGAAAGCGGCGAGACACGCTACACCTAAGCCTTCTTCTCTGTCTTCTTTGGCAGGAGAACCGCCTGAATGTTAGGCAGGACACCGCCCTGTGCGATGGTCACGCCCGAGAGCAGCTTGTTCAACTCCTCGTCGTTCCTTATCGCCAATTGTAAATGTCTAGGGATGATCCTAGTTTTCTTGTTGTCCCTGGCGGCGTTACCAGCCAACTCTAGAACTTCGGCGGCCAGATATTCCATCACGGCGGCTAGGTACACGGGTGCACCGGCACCGACGCGCTCCGCATAGTTGCCGTTTCTCAACAGTCTGTGGATACGGCCCACAGGGAACTGGAGACCGGCGCGATTAGAGCGAGACTTGACCTTGCCCTTTACTTTTCCACCTTTGCCGCGACCGGACATTATTGGAGTTTTGTTGTTTAACTATTTAAACACTAGAAAAATCACGTCCGTCCGATGCGAACGTGACGACAGCGACGGAAGCGTGAATACGACTGAACGACTGAGAAAAAAACGTAAAACGCCCCGCTTTTATACTTGTGCATCGTGCGTTCGAACCGAGCGACATTACGTCTAAGTGTGGGACAGAGAGAGAGAGAGATAGAGATAGCGAGCGAGATGAGATAGACGTACACAACCAAGGAAAATTATTTACTTACTTACATACATAATATTATATTGTATTTGTAAACCATAACTGCATATTATATATATATATATATATATATATATATATATATATATATATATATATATATATTACGCCGGTCAGAATGGCCCGTGGTCTTGAAAGACATACAGGAATGTATAATAATAATAATAATATCTGTTAAAATTATTATTATTATTAAGTATTTCTTGTGCGAAATTTGTTTAGTACGTACTTATTAGCTTGCTATTAATTACTATAATTTAATTATAGTATTCACATAACTTTATCGGTATAGTTCTTTTATTTTTATTGAACCATATTGAAATTGAAGGTTGACTGGTAGGAAAGCAAAAGAAAGGATAAGATTAAGAATTCGAATTCGAATTCGGGCAGTCGGGCAGTCGGGCGGGAGAGTACCCCGGAGGAGCGTATTATTATTATTATTTTTTTCTCTCTCTCAAAACTCGTGTGTGTGTGTGCATGTGCATTATAAATACTACGCGTACGACCGATGCGGCTACCGCGTGAAAGGATGACGGAAACCAGTTTTCTATTCGTGACTGTATAGTGTCTCTATATCTGTGGAACATCTGTTAGCCCTGAAAAGGGCTTTTTGGTTCGTAGGCAGGCAGGCAGGCACGGCGGCACACCCCGCACAACACACCACCCGCAGCATCGCCACGAAGGCGCGAGCGAGCGGCGCGTTCACTGGGCCGTCGGCGCGGAGCGGAGGTGTCGTCTCTGTCGCGTCCCGTCGTTTACTTCTTCGCGGCGGAGGTCTTCTTCGCGGCCGCCTTCGACTTGGGCGTGGCAGCTGCGGCCTTCTTCGGCTTGGGCGCTTTCGGTTTCTTGGTGGGCGGCTTCGCGGTCTTCTTGGCCTTCGGCGCGGCGCCCTTGCCCTTCGCGGGGGCGGCGGTCTTCTTGGACGCGGCGGCGGCGGCGGCTGGCTTCTTCTTGGCTGCGGCGGCTTTCTTGTCCCTCGTCGCCGCGGAGCCGGCGGCCTTCGACTTGGACGGCGAAGCGGCCGACGCGGAAGCGGCGGCACCCTTCTTCCCCTTCGCGGCGGCCGCGGGGGCGACCTTCCTCGACTTGCCCGAAGCCGCGGCGCCGGTCTCGTCGCCGTCGGCGGCCGCCTTGCCGGCGGACCTCTTCTTGGCTCCGGCGGCCGGTTTCTTCGACGCGGACGACTTGGATTCCAACTTGAACGATCCCGATGCGCCCTTGCCTTTGGTCTGGATCAACGCACCCGATTCGACGGCGCTCTTGAGGTACTTCCTGATGAACGGCGCAAGTTTCTCGGCGTCGACTTTATATGTCGCCGTTATGTATTTCTTGATGGCCTGAAGCGACGATCCGCTGCGCTCCTTGAGCTCCGTAATCGCGTTAGTGACCATCTCTGAAGTCTTCGGGTGTGTCGGCTTGGCCTTTGGCTTTTTCGCGCCGGCCGCCGCTGCGGACGCCTTCGGTTTCTTCGCCGGGGTCGCGGGTGCCGGGGTTTCGGCTGCTACTGCTGTGTCTGCCATTTCTTTTATTAAACAAATACACAAACTCTACCGCGAACGATTGACGATTTTAATCCCACGGAAGAGCTGGCCGTGAGAAATAAAGAACAAACGAGTATTGTTACTGAAACTGAAAAGTAGATGGCGCTAGGGTGAAAATCGACCTCATCGAGTCAGGGCAATACCGAATCGACGACCGCGGCGTCGAGATACATTTTCTCGTACGAACGCTTACAACTTTTCACTAGCACGGATCTGTTTAAACACACTTTTAACCTTTTTCGAATATTCATAGAGCAATTCGACACGTGATAATTTACAATATTTGAGTTTAGCGGTGTTATAAAGCCGTTTGCAAAACATTCGTACCGGTAATATTCTCAATAAACTTGTTTATATTCACGACACCATACGATGCATACGCGGGGTCCCGTTTAAAACTTATTTTTCTTATTATAAATGTGTATTGTTATAGATTTTCATTAAATAAATGAATTATAAACATCCCGAGGTTCCGACGTATAAACTTCCTCCGCGCGCAATACTATTTTTTTCATCGAATAATCGATGAAAAGTTTAGGGTCGTAAAACATTACTAACCGCGAAACCTGTGTGTGAGGAACTAGGCATACGAATAAAAACGTGCAACTGTTTCGTATAATCGTGTAAATATTAAACGATCTTATTTATTATTTACTAGTAACTACTGTAATATTATTATTATACGTAATGATGATCTAATCTTTTTTTTTTTCTATTTATTTTGTAGTAACCAACTCTTATCATTTCAATTGATCACACAAGTAAGACGACAGGTCTGTCTTAAATTAATTAATAATAATAATAACAACAAAACAATACAGAAGGGGGAAGAAAAAAGGTATTAAGAATAAAGTGAAAAATATATATAAATAATAGTTATATATACAAATAATAACAACGACAACAATTATTTGTTTCTCTGTTAACTCTCCATTAAAACGGAACAAAAAAAAAAAAAAAAAAAAAAAAAATTATATCAGTAACAATATGAGAGGATATATATATATATATATATATATACTTGATAGAGATGCCTTTCGCTCGATCAATGTCTTTATGTTATTTTTTTTTCAAGAGTCCCCACCGTAACGATACGTTGATAGTTTTTAATACATAGTAAAAGAGATTAATAACAAATAATATATACTTTCTTGTTCCTGTCTACGTTCGTGTATTTCGCACAACATTATAGTTGTGTACGTTTAACATTATTTATTTATGCGTGACGTTAGGCCTCATGAACGCAGCACGTGCGTGTGCTACATACATATAATAATAATAAATAAATAAATAAATATTTATTTATTTATTATTATATATTTTTATACAGAATCTATTGTGTTAAGTGTGCATAAGCCGACTCTCCTGTTCGTTATACAAAAACTTTCACGCAGGGTTTGTATACTTTTGAATAAATTGCGGCCCTGAAAAGGGCCTTTTTTTTTGTGTACAATTCTTCCGAATCTCGTATAGAATGGTATTGTGGTGGTAAGCAAGAGATAATCTCTCTTAACCGCCGAAACCGTACAGAGTGCGCCCCTGACGCTTCAAGGCGTACACCACATCCATGGCGGTGACGGTTTTCCTTTTTGCGTGCTCCGTGTAAGTGACTGCATCGCGGATAACGTTCTCAAGAAACACCTTGAGCACGCCGCGTGTCTCCTCGTATATAAGACCGGAGATACGTTTCACGCCGCCTCTTCTGGCCAAACGACGAATGGCGGGCTTGGTGATACCCTGGATGTTATCACGGAGTACCTTTCTATGACGCTTGGCTCCTCCTTTACCCAGACCCTTTCCACCTTTGCCACGACCGGTCATCTTGATATGCACACGCAACGAACGACTGACAGAGAACAACTAAAAAATCGGTGCGCTCGCTTCTCGTTTTTATACTGAATTGAGGTTGGAATGGGGGGGGGGGGGGGGGGGGGGGTTGTGTTTGTGTGTGGTTGTCTCTTGTGAGGCCCTCGCTGGTGAGATAACAAAAACTACAGTAATAATAATTACAAAAATATATTATTAAACATTACAATTTAGTTTTATACACAAGCAGTAATTTTGTGTTTAATATATTATGTACGTACGCTCATGAAGGCTTTATTCTTCAGAATTCGAGAATGCATGCCTATATATATATATATATATATATATATATATATATATTGAAATATAACATGTATTAATAATACATTATATAACTTAGGACTATATCATTATCTGATCGTACATAGCAGGCAAGCATGTACGTATGTCATTTTTACGTATAAATATATCTTTATAGAGTCACGTGTGTATAATGATTGTAGTCGATTTTATTATTTTTTACCCATGTGAGGTCTCAAAGAAAACATTCGAACTTATTGCGGCCCTGAAAAGGGCCTTTTGATGAGTCGTGTAAAAATTATTCCGCTACCTCGATCCGTTTGCGGTAAGGACGGAGGCGTTTAAGCGCGCTCGCCACGAATCCTGCGAGCCAGTTGAATGTCCTTTGGCATTATGGTTACTCGCTTGGCGTGAATAGCGCACAGGTTGGTGTCCTCGAAGAGCCCGACCAGGTAAGCCTCGCTAGCCTCCTGCAGTGCCATCACTGCGGAACTCTGGAAACGGAGATCAGTCTTGAAATCTTGAGCGATCTCGCGCACCAAACGCTGGAATGGCAACTTGCGAATCAGCAGCTCGGTGCTCTTCTGGTAACGACGGATCTCACGAAGGGCCACCGTGCCGGGCCTGTAGCGATGGGGCTTCTTGACACCGCCGGTGGCGGGAGCGCTCTTTCGTGCCGCCTTGGTTGCCAACTGCTTACGCGGGGCTTTGCCGCCGGTCGATTTGCGCGCGGTTTGCTTTGTACGAGCCATTTGGAATAAGTAGCAAGCAACCAGTGAATGAATATAAAACTGGGAGAGAGAAATCGACGAGCCGTACGCACCGGTCGACGCGAAGGAGACGAATAAAAACACACCGCGACTTGTTCACGTCTATATATACAATTTCTGCCGCTACGGGTCTCGGAGGGGGTGCGGGGAAGCGGGAGGGGGGGAAGCCGTCGGGCTCTACGCCGGCGCCGCGCTACGCGCGACGCCGCCGACCTCCGACCGCTCCCCGAGAGTCAGTCCGAACGCCGACAGGATTGAGGACCAAAAAAAAAAAAAAAAAAAAAAAAAAGCTCATCATTTCCATCCGTCCATATTAGGTATTCATCATGTTTATGGATCGGATCCGGATCCGAATCCGGATCCTCCTCCATCCTCAGTACCTACACTAAAACTCACTATTGATTAAAAAAAAAAAAAAAAAAACTTACTACAAATCGAATCAACGACGACTCGCACAACACTTACTGCCCTGCTGGCTGCTAACTTAATTCAATTACATAATACCTACCTAGTACCTATCTATACCTACAAACATTCATTCAAAATATACCTATTATAATCATTATCATTATTTATATTTAATCTCTATGTACACACTGTGTGGTTCATTCATTCATTCATTGCGCATGTGCATGTATAACTTGGGACTTTCAATACTCTCTGTAATATACGAATACATATTCATAACTATTTCATTTCATACGAATTATTTTGTGGCCCTGAAAAGGGCCTTTTGTCATAATGATAACACCCACCCCCCACACCCCACACCCGACTGTACACGACATGCAGATTGCAGGCTGCAGGCGTTTTACTTCGAGCTTGTATACTTGGTGACGGCCTTTGTTCCCTCGCTGACTGCGTGCTTCGCCAACTCGCCGGGAAGTAACAGTCTGACGGACGTTTGCACCTCCCTGGAGGTGATGGTCGACCTCTTGTTGTAGTGAGCGAGCCTAGACGCCTCGGCGGCGATGCGCTCGAAGATGTCGTTCACAAAGCTGTTCATTATCGACATCGCTTTACTCGAAATACCGGTGTCGGGGTGCACCTGCTTGAGAACCTTGTAGATGTAGATCGCGTAGCTCTCCTTCCTCTTGTGCTTCTTCTTTCTCTTGTCGGTCTTGGAGATATTCTTCTGGGCCTTGCCAGATTTCTTGGCGGCCTTTCCGCTTGTCTTCGGCGGCATGGTGTTCAATCAAACTTGTACTTGTTGTATATACGATAAGTTACGATACGATACGATACGTAACGTTACGAACGACGCGCGCGAACGGTTTCACGGTTGCGAGCGTACTGGATGATTTTTTGATTGCACTGAACTTTTTTATATTTATAGCGGAGCCCCGCGTTCCAAACGCACCGTGTCGTACTATATGATTCACCCGCAGTGACCAATCAGAGGGCGAGAATTTCTCTCGCTACCATTAATATACCATTAATTGGTATCGTACCCTATCGTATCTATTATTTTTATTTATTAATTTTGTTTCATTTCAATGCATAAAACAACATTATCAAATTATATAATTCAATATGTTAGTATCCCCCACTTTATAATATTATTATATTTTGATGTATTTGTTTACTTTGTATCGGGACGGATGTTCCCACATTGTTAATTCTCGACAATTAAAATTACCTATATAGTATTTATTTACCATTACTGACTTCTAATATTTTATTACTGTTCGCGCGCGACTTACGTGCCGCCCAGTTAGAAGGATTCATTCATTCATTCATTCATTCATATAGGTAGATTTTCAGGTTTTTTTTTTTTCGTCTTTCAAACTTATAATTATTATTATTATATAGACTTTTTAAAATAAACTTAACACGTACGTTCGTTATTGCAATAATGTTAATTATTATTTCGTATTTATAGGCAAGTCACGCTTGCTTGCAAGTAGGTAGGTTATGACGCGTACTATGATCATCTATACACGCTTGCTCGACATCAATGCACGAGAGAGGAGATAATTATCCGAAAGAATAAATAAATAAATCTAATTGAAACTTTTGTTTTGTGTGTCTGTGCTGTGGGCTGTGTGTACAAACTGCAACCACTACCTCTGCTCGTTTGGAAACTAAATTTTCGTTATATTTTTATACATTGTTTATAATGTATAATATATATATTATTGCGATATATATTGTGGCCCTGAAAAGGGCCTTTTTTGTTGTTGTTAGGTGTGCTAACGTTGTCCCCTTGTACGTCGCTCTTTTCGTGGACAGACGACATAAAGGAAAGCGGCGAGACACGCTACACCTAAGCCTTCTTCTCTGTCTTCTTTGGCAGGAGAACCGCCTGAATGTTAGGCAGGACACCGCCCTGTGCGATGGTCACGCCCGAGAGCAGCTTGTTCAACTCCTCGTCGTTCCTTATCGCCAATTGTAAATGTCTAGGGATGATCCTAGTTTTCTTGTTGTCCCTGGCGGCGTTACCAGCCAACTCTAGAACTTCGGCGGCCAGATATTCCATCACGGCGGCTAGGTACACGGGTGCACCGGCACCGACGCGCTCCGCATAGTTGCCGTTTCTCAACAGTCTGTGGATACGGCCCACAGGGAACTGGAGACCGGCGCGATTAGAGCGAGACTTGACCTTGCCCTTTACTTTTCCACCTTTGCCGCGACCGGACATTATTGGAGTTTTGTTGTTTAACTATTTAAACACTAGAAAAATCACGTCCGTCCGATGCGAACGTGACGACAGCGACGGAAGCGTGAATACGACTGAACGACTGAGAAAAAACAATCAATCAGTAATCTTCGACAACGTCGTTGGCGACGTGTCGGTGAGGGGGCTTCGAGCGGGGGCTCTTTACCCCGGCTGCAGCTCGGAGGGCCACTACCCTCCGGTATCTGTGTGTGGGAGCCGCCGTGGTGTCGGCGGCTCGCGCGGGCCAACCCGCGGCTGCGATGGCCTTCACGGCTTTGCGTTGGCTACATCTGCGGCGTTTGTTGGCCTCTCATGACTTTCGATGGCCTTCCCGGGCTTTAGTTGGCCATCGTTGGCATCTGGTGGCCTATCTGTGGCATTAGGGGCATAAATCGCGACCTCTTACATCACCCTAATCCCGGCGGATGAGGTCACGTGGGGTCGATAGCCAGATCTTGTTATGACGTAAGTCTGGGGGTCGCGCATGTAGCGGGGCGATCCCGTTCAGGTGGGTATGGCGGCAGTTGTCGGCGCGGTCGAACATCCGACGCGCCGACATCGCCACGAACTCCTCCACCGACGGGACGCCCAAGTCGCGAGCGATTACGTCATTTCTGACGTATCGACCCGCGTCCGTGCACATCCGCAAGGTGATGTTTTGTTGCGCTTGTAGCAACTTCTTGTTAGTGGCCGAACACAGCGCATACCATGCCGGAGCTGCATATGTGAGCCTCGAGCGGAGATAGGTCTTGTAGACCCCGATCTTCGTCCTCAGGGGCAGTCTGGATGATAGGACAGGTCGGAGCAGGGCTCGAGCGGCTCTTGTGGCATTTATAGCCTTTACCACATGGAGCCGCATGCTCAACGACCTGTCGATGTGTGCCCCGAGGTATTTGACCGAGGTCTGCCACTCGATCTCCTGTCCTCGAAGCTGGAGCTGCTTCGGCATGATGCGTCGGCGGGCGACTAGTAGCGCGGCAGTCTTCCCCACGTTGACTGCCATGCGCCACCTGTCCAGCCACGCCGGAATCTCGTCGAGCATGCGCTGCATTCGGCGAGCTGCGTAATCGGCATTCATAGAGGTCGCGATATAGGCGCTGTCGTCTGCGTACAACGCCAGCATTATATCCGATTCCCCGGGTCGTAACGAGCCCTCTAGGGTCGGGATGTCGTCTGTGTACAGACCATATAATGCTGGCGACAGACAGCTGCCTTGGGGAACACCGGCAGTTATAGTACGCTTTTGCGAAATGGTCGTTTGCTCTACCGAAACATAAAAGTCCCGGCCGTGTAAGAATGATGCTATTAGTTTTATAATAGCGTGCGGTGTTGTGGTACTAATTAATTTATAAATAAGTGCTTTGTGCCACACCCTGTCGAAGGCCTTCTCGACGTCTAGGAACACACAGACGGAGTCCCGGCCCTCGTTCAGGGATGTGGCAAGGTGGTGTAGTACCCGCGTAAGTTGGAGCGTGGTCGAGTGGCTGCTGCGGAACCCAAACTGTTCTGCGCGCGGCTCTATATGTGGAGCCAGGCGCCGCAGCAGCAAGCGCTCAAACAACTTCGCTATATGCGGTTGTAGTGTCACCGGCCGGTAACTCGCAGGTAGGCGCCGATCCTTGCCTGGTTTCGGGAGCATAACGACCTTGCCTGTCTTCCAGGCGTCGGGGAAATGGCTGGTCCTGAGAATTCCGTTGAAAAGACGCGCGAGCGCCGCGAAGCCTCTTCTAGGCAGGAATCTCAGGGCCTCCGTAGGTGTCCCGTCGCAACCCGGCGCTTTCCGTCTGGGGAGACGTAGCGCCGCCTTTCGGACTTCGGCCGGGGAGATAAACAACTCCCCGCCGAGCGGCTCGTGTGGGCGCGACAGGAACTCGGTAGCTTCCCTCTCGACGCGCTGGTGGTGTTCCCGTATTTCATCCGATACCCCTGCTGGGACTGGGTGTGGCTGGAATTGCGTCTCCAAATGGTCGGCGAAAATCTCAGCACGATCCATTGGCGCAAACCGCCTCTGACCCTGGGCATCCAGCAGTGGGTACGTGGGTATTGGCGTCCTTTGTAGAGCTCGGTTTAATGCGTGCAAGTCCGTGGCGTGTTCGGACACCCGGTCTATTACACTATCCCAGGTCTCGCCTCGCCATGCTTTCACGGCCTCTGAGACCCGGGCTGTTAAGGCGTTCAGCCTAGCCTTGAGCACCGGACATCTGGTTCTGGCCCACAAGCGCCGGAGTGCGCGCTTGTGGCTGATGTCCTGGCTAAGCCGGGCTGGGAGCTCTGGACGTCTGCTCCGCGGTGTGAACATCGTAGTTGCGGCGTCCCTAGCGGCCTCGATCCGCTCCATAATGAGCTTAGTGGCTCGGTCGACCTCCGCTGGGGCGGAGAGGCCATCTAGGGGAATTCCATCCTCCATATTTCTAGTGTACGCTGCCCAATCAATTCTTGCACGCTGCCCTCTCGGCGGCACTGCCACCGCCGCCATTGCCAGCGTGACAAGTACTGGGAGGTGCTGCGTATCTAAGTCATACAGCACCTCTGCGTGGATTGGGCAGCTTATATTCTGGTGTACTACGATGTCCAACACATCCGCACTGTAGCGTGTGTTAGTTGGGATATGGGTAGGCGCACCCGGTCCGAGCACCGTGAGGCCGATACGTTCGGCGTCCTGTATCAGCCTCCCGCCCGTCGGGTTAATGACCCTTGACCCCCACGCGTGATGTTTTGCGTTCAAATCCGCCATCAACACTGTGGGGGTCGTTCCACAAAATATATTCTCTAAATCAGTGCGGTGCCATCGGGGGCTCGGCGGTTTGTAGCCGGCGAATACTCTCGCCTCCCTACCCGCGGCCTTTATTAGTACCCCGATGGCGCGGAGCTCCTGGTAGTCGGGATGCGGCAACTCATCGTGTACAATGTCTCGCCTCACTAGGACCGCCGTGCCCCTATACGGTCGGCCCTGGGGCGAAACTTCATCACGCCTGTACACGATGTAGTTTGGCAACTTAAATGTCATAGTAGGTCGGAGATTTGTCTCGCCCAGGAGTATAATGTGAATATCCTGCGACTGGGCGAGACTGCGCAGCTGGGCCTCTTTCCCCGCCACTCCTCCGGGATTCCAATACAGTAGCCTTAGCTGCCCCGAGTTCGTGTTATCCATTATGGATTTGCTGTTACTCGGGGCAGAATACGAATCGCCGCCACCTTGAGATCTCCCCCGGCGGCGATCGTGGAGATCAGTTCCGTCAGGGCCCCGCAGAACATCTCCATGCGGTCCAGACGCTGGAGAATTATCTGGAGCGGGTCCCTGGCGTCGATCCCTCCTGCTTTAGTTGTGGCGGCTGTTGTGGATGCGGCAGGAGTGGCGGTGCGCCTCGTCCTGCTGCGCGGCTGCCTTTGTGGCAGTGGTTGGGGTTGTGGTGGCTGTGGCTCCTGTTGTGGTGGTACCACCGGCCTGGCAGCCATCTCCGACCTCTGCTGCCTTCTCTCCTTCCTGCTGGGCCTATTTGTATCCGACTCCGGCGCAACCTGGGCGGGGTGTCGGCGAACAACCGCAGGAATTTGTTGCCCGCAACTCTCGCAGTTCGGGCATGTTTGTGTTTGCGTTCTTATCATTGTTATCGGTCGCGGGCCCGCCTCTTGTGCGGCGATTGGCGCGCGCCGGCGGTGCTTACGCCCCGCCCTATGCCGCTTCCTTCGCCGTGGTAGGGGGGCGTGCCGATCTGTGGGGTCATTGGCCGGCTCTGCCAATGTTGCCCCGCCTCCTTGAGGTCTCGGCACGTGATTGGCCGGAGTCAGGGCGCGGGGGTGCGCTGATTCCGGGGGGAGTGGGGCCTGCGCCCGTCTACGTTCGGCCCTTGTGGGCCTCGGCGGGCGCGTTCTGGCCTTATTTTGGCCTTTCGGCGGGGGTGGGGGGACTGAGGCCCTCCTCTTCCTCACTTCCTTCAGGTACACAGGGCACCTTTTATAGCATGCTGCGTGTGCCCGCCCGCAATTTGCGCACGTCGGCTTGTCTTGTCGCGGGCGGGGGCATTCGGATGCGAGGTGCTCCTCCGCGCACCTTACGCATTTAGGCGCCCTGTGACAGTTGTTCGACGAGTGGCCAAAGCGCTGGCAACGGTGGCATTGTGCCACCCCGCTTACGCCCCGCCACCCCTCTATAACTACCCCCGGCATGTACAAAAGCTCTGTACGTGCGTACAGCCGGGAGAGCGCCTCTTGGTCCTGATGCTTTAATGTGGCGTGGAAAAGGCAGCCAGGTCTGCCTCCCACGCCAGGTATATGTTTTATGTATAAAACTTCGTGGCCCCACTCCTCTAGGGCCGTTTTTATTTCCTCCGGATCTGTGTCCGGAGGTAGGCCTTTAATGGCCACTTTTGTTGGCTTGTCGGAGGCCACACTATAACAGAACCACTGAATCTGTGGGTCTGCCTGTGTGGCCTCTACCAGATATTTTTGCACAGCCCTGTATTCTTCAGGGCTGGCTGGCATGAAGCGCACCCCCTTCCCAAATGGGCGCGCGCTGGGAGCATGTCCTAGTATTGCTTGTAGTTTGCGGAAATGTTGGGTCCACCCGGGCATGACATCCACCGTTATCGGTGGGTACCCTTTGGGCTTTGGTGGGCCCACGCTTGTCGACGGCGGTGCGGCGCCGGCCTGTTCCGGCGTGGAGGTCGCCGTCGGCCCGGTCTGCGCGCGACTCGTGCGCGGCCGCGGAGTCGGGCTCGCGCGCGGCGACGCCGCTATTTCAGCGAATGACATGTTATTTGGATTAGGACTAGTCCTACCTTGTTCCGCGGGGCTCCCAGCGGCGGCGGCGGTGTCCTTATTTCCATTAGTGGTGGCAGGTGTAGCGGCGGCGGCCCCGGCGACGGCGAGACTCTCCAGCTCCACATACGATGTGGAGCGCGAAGGTGTAGTGTCCGCCGACGTAGAGCTCTCGCTGCCGCTCTCTTCCTCCTCTTGTGATTCCGAGGTGGCGGATGAGGAAGCCATCTCCTCTCCGCCGCCCTCTTCTGGGTCTGTTAGAGACGGCGTACTCGCCGTGTCTATTTTTTTACGTGGGTTCTCTTCCTCTTCTGAGGAAGATCTCCGGTTTTTGCCCCCTACCTGGCGTTGGCCTCTTTCGCCCTTGTCCGGATGGACACATCCGGCGGGTGCGAGCGGGGCTTCGCCTGCGGTGGGGGGGGTTGTTGATGTGGTGGCAGCACTCTGTGGTTCAATGACCTCTATCGGTCTATAAGTAGGCCGTGGGTCGCGGCTAGCCGCTGGTTTCCCCGGCGACTTGTCCGCCATGGGAACGGTATAAAAACACTAAATAGTAATAAGCACTACATGAGTCACTGTCTCGAAATAAATCACAGCACAGTTGCCACCGGTACCCTTCTCCACGAAGGGCTGGTGGTCAACGCACAACACACACTCGCGCTAAGAGCAGCGTGCCCCCGGGAGCTCGACGCGAACGGAGTCTCGACCGGGAACAGTTTGACTTCGCGAAATGTGTACAGCCGATCAACGTATGTGCACGCGCGGACGCGACGGTGTACGAATGCAGCTGAGAAAAAAACGTAAAACGCCCCGCTTTTATACTTGTGCATCGTGCGTTCGAACCGAGCGACATTACGTCTAAGTGTGGGACAGAGAGAGAGAGAGATAGAGATAGCGAGCGAGATGAGATAGACGTACACAACCAAGGAAAATTATTTACTTACTTACATACATAATATTATATTGTATTTGTAAACCATAACTGCATATTATATATATATATATATATATATATATATATATATATATATATATATATATATATTATCGCCGGTCAGAATGGCCCGTGGTCTTGAAAGACATACAGGAATGTATAATAATAATAATAATATCTGTTAAAATTATTATTATTATTAAGTATTTCTTGTGCGAAATTTGTTTAGTACGTACTTATTAGCTTGCTATTAATTACTATAATTTAATTATAGTATTCACATAACTTTATCGGTATAGTTCTTTTATTTTTATTGAACCATATTGAAATTGAAGGTTGACTGGTAGGAAAGCAAAAGAAAGGATAAGATTAAGAATTCGAATTCGAATTCGGGCAGTCGGGCAGTCGGGCGGGAGAGTACCCCGGAGGAGCGTATTATTATTATTATTTTTTTCTCTCTCTCAAAACTCGTGTGTGTGTGTGCATGTGCATTATAAATACTACGCGTACGACCGATGCGGCTACCGCGTGAAAGGATGACGGAAACCAGTTTTCTATTCGTGACTGTATAGTGTCTCTATATCTGTGGAACATCTGTTAGCCCTGAAAAGGGCTTTTTGGTTCGTAGGCAGGCAGGCAGGCACGGCGGCACACCCCGCACAACACACCACCCGCAGCATCGCCACGAAGGCGCGAGCGAGCGGCGCGTTCACTGGGCCGTCGGCGCGGAGCGGAGGTGTCGTCTCTGTCGCGTCCCGTCGTTTACTTCTTCGCGGCGGAGGTCTTCTTCGCGGCCGCCTTCGACTTGGGCGTGGCAGCTGCGGCCTTCTTCGGCTTGGGCGCTTTCGGTTTCTTGGTGGGCGGCTTCGCGGTCTTCTTGGCCTTCGGCGCGGCGCCCTTGCCCTTCGCGGGGGCGGCGGTCTTCTTGGACGCGGCGGCGGCGGCGGCTGGCTTCTTCTTGGCTGCGGCGGCTTTCTTGTCCCTCGTCGCCGCGGAGCCGGCGGCCTTCGACTTGGACGGCGAAGCGGCCGACGCGGAAGCGGCGGCACCCTTCTTCCCCTTCGCGGCGGCCGCGGGGGCGACCTTCCTCGACTTGCCCGAAGCCGCGGCGCCGGTCTCGTCGCCGTCGGCGGCCGCCTTGCCGGCGGACCTCTTCTTGGCTCCGGCGGCCGGTTTCTTCGACGCGGACGACTTGGATTCCAACTTGAACGATCCCGATGCGCCCTTGCCTTTGGTCTGGATCAACGCACCCGATTCGACGGCGCTCTTGAGGTACTTCCTGATGAACGGCGCAAGTTTCTCGGCGTCGACTTTATATGTCGCCGTTATGTATTTCTTGATGGCCTGAAGCGACGATCCGCTGCGCTCCTTGAGCTCCGTAATCGCGTTAGTGACCATCTCTGAAGTCTTCGGGTGTGTCGGCTTGGCCTTTGGCTTTTTCGCGCCGGCCGCCGCTGCGGACGCCTTCGGTTTCTTCGCCGGGGTCGCGGGTGCCGGGGTTTCGGCTGCTACTGCTGTGTCTGCCATTTCTTTTATTAAACAAATACACAAACTCTACCGCGAACGATTGACGATTTTAATCCCACGGAAGAGCTGGCCGTGAGAAATAAAGAACAAACGAGTATTGTTACTGAAACTGAAAAGTAGATGGCGCTAGGGTGAAAATCGACCTCATCGAGTCAGGGCAATACCGAATCGACGACCGCGGCGTCGAGATACATTTTCTCGTACGAACGCTTACAACTTTTCACTAGCACGGATCTGTTTAAACACACTTTTAACCTTTTTCGAATATTCATAGAGCAATTCGACACGTGATAATTTACAATATTTGAGTTTAGCGGTGTTATAAAGCCGTTTGCAAAACATTCGTACCGGTAATATTCTCAATAAACTTGTTTATATTCACGACACCATACGATGCATACGCGGGGTCCCGTTTAAAACTTATTTTTCTTATTATAAATGTGTATTGTTATAGATTTTCATTAAATAAATGAATTATAAACATCCCGAGGTTCCGACGTATAAACTTCCTCCGCGCGCAATACTATTTTTTTCATCGAATAATCGATGAAAAGTTTAGGGTCGTAAAACATTACTAACCGCGAAACCTGTGTGTGAGGAACTAGGCATACGAATAAAAACGTGCAACTGTTTCGTATAATCGTGTAAATATTAAACGATCTTATTTATTATTTACTAGTAACTACTGTAATATTATTATTATACGTAATGATGATCTAATCTTTTTTTTTTTCTATTTATTTTGTAGTAACCAACTCTTATCATTTCAATTGATCACACAAGTAAGACGACAGGTCTGTCTTAAATTAATTAATAATAATAATAACAACAAAACAATACAGAAGGGGGAAGAAAAAAGGTATTAAGAATAAAGTGAAAAATATATATAAATAATAGTTATATATACAAATAATAACAACGACAACAATTATTTGTTTCTCTGTTAACTCTCCATTAAAACGGAACAAAAAAAAAAAAAAAAAAAAAAAAAATTATATCAGTAACAATATGAGAGGATATATATATATATATATATATATACTTGATAGAGATGCCTTTCGCTCGATCAATGTCTTTATGTTATTTTTTTTTCAAGAGTCCCCACCGTAACGATACGTTGATAGTTTTTAATACATAGTAAAAGAGATTAATAACAAATAATATATACTTTCTTGTTCCTGTCTACGTTCGTGTATTTCGCACAACATTATAGTTGTGTACGTTTAACATTATTTATTTATGCGTGACGTTAGGCCTCATGAACGCAGCACGTGCGTGTGCTACATACATATAATAATAATAAATAAATAAATAAATATTTATTTATTTATTATTATATATTTTTATACAGAATCTATTGTGTTAAGTGTGCATAAGCCGACTCTCCTGTTCGTTATACAAAAACTTTCACGCAGGGTTTGTATACTTTTGAATAAATTGCGGCCCTGAAAAGGGCCTTTTTTTTTGTGTACAATTCTTCCGAATCTCGTATAGAATGGTATTGTGGTGGTAAGCAAGAGATAATCTCTCTTAACCGCCGAAACCGTACAGAGTGCGCCCCTGACGCTTCAAGGCGTACACCACATCCATGGCGGTGACGGTTTTCCTTTTTGCGTGCTCCGTGTAAGTGACTGCATCGCGGATAACGTTCTCAAGAAACACCTTGAGCACGCCGCGTGTCTCCTCGTATATAAGACCGGAGATACGTTTCACGCCGCCTCTTCTGGCCAAACGACGAATGGCGGGCTTGGTGATACCCTGGATGTTATCACGGAGTACCTTTCTATGACGCTTGGCTCCTCCTTTACCCAGACCCTTTCCACCTTTGCCACGACCGGTCATCTTGATATGCACACGCAACGAACGACTGACAGAGAACAACTAAAAAATCGGTGCGCTCGCTTCTCGTTTTTATACTGAATTGAGGTTGGAATGGGGGGGGGGGGGGGGGGGGGGGTTGTGTTTGTGTGTGGTTGTCTCTTGTGAGGCCCTCGCTGGTGAGATAACAAAAACTACAGTAATAATAATTACAAAAATATATTATTAAACATTACAATTTAGTTTTATACACAAGCAGTAATTTTGTGTTTAATATATTATGTACGTACGCTCATGAAGGCTTTATTCTTCAGAATTCGAGAATGCATGCCTATATATATATATATATATATATATATATATATATATTGAAATATAACATGTATTAATAATACATTATATAACTTAGGACTATATCATTATCTGATCGTACATAGCAGGCAAGCATGTACGTATGTCATTTTTACGTATAAATATATCTTTATAGAGTCACGTGTGTATAATGATTGTAGTCGATTTTATTATTTTTTACCCATGTGAGGTCTCAAAGAAAACATTCGAACTTATTGCGGCCCTGAAAAGGGCCTTTTGATGAGTCGTGTAAAAATTATTCCGCTACCTCGATCCGTTTGCGGTAAGGACGGAGGCGTTTAAGCGCGCTCGCCACGAATCCTGCGAGCCAGTTGAATGTCCTTTGGCATTATGGTTACTCGCTTGGCGTGAATAGCGCACAGGTTGGTGTCCTCGAAGAGCCCGACCAGGTAAGCCTCGCTAGCCTCCTGCAGTGCCATCACTGCGGAACTCTGGAAACGGAGATCAGTCTTGAAATCTTGAGCGATCTCGCGCACCAAACGCTGGAATGGCAACTTGCGAATCAGCAGCTCGGTGCTCTTCTGGTAACGACGGATCTCACGAAGGGCCACCGTGCCGGGCCTGTAGCGATGGGGCTTCTTGACACCGCCGGTGGCGGGAGCGCTCTTTCGTGCCGCCTTGGTTGCCAACTGCTTACGCGGGGCTTTGCCGCCGGTCGATTTGCGCGCGGTTTGCTTTGTACGAGCCATTTGGAATAAGTAGCAAGCAACCAGTGAATGAATATAAAACTGGGAGAGAGAAATCGACGAGCCGTACGCACCGGTCGACGCGAAGGAGACGAATAAAAACACACCGCGACTTGTTCACGTCTATATATACAATTTCTGCCGCTACGGGTCTCGGAGGGGGTGCGGGGAAGCGGGAGGGGGGGAAGCCGTCGGGCTCTACGCCGGCGCCGCGCTACGCGCGACGCCGCCGACCTCCGACCGCTCCCCGAGAGTCAGTCCGAACGCCGACAGGATTGAGGACCAAAAAAAAAAAAAAAAAAAAAAAAAAGCTCATCATTTCCATCCGTCCATATTAGGTATTCATCATGTTTATGGATCGGATCCGGATCCGAATCCGGATCCTCCTCCATCCTCAGTACCTACACTAAAACTCACTATTGATTAAAAAAAAAAAAAAAAAAACTTACTACAAATCGAATCAACGACGACTCGCACAACACTTACTGCCCTGCTGGCTGCTAACTTAATTCAATTACATAATACCTACCTAGTACCTATCTATACCTACAAACATTCATTCAAAATATACCTATTATAATCATTATCATTATTTATATTTAATCTCTATGTACACACTGTGTGGTTCATTCATTCATTCATTGCGCATGTGCATGTATAACTTGGGACTTTCAATACTCTCTGTAATATACGAATACATATTCATAACTATTTCATTTCATACGAATTATTTTGTGGCCCTGAAAAGGGCCTTTTGTCATAATGATAACACCCACCCCCCACACCCCACACCCGACTGTACACGACATGCAGATTGCAGGCTGCAGGCGTTTTACTTCGAGCTTGTATACTTGGTGACGGCCTTTGTTCCCTCGCTGACTGCGTGCTTCGCCAACTCGCCGGGAAGTAACAGTCTGACGGACGTTTGCACCTCCCTGGAGGTGATGGTCGACCTCTTGTTGTAGTGAGCGAGCCTAGACGCCTCGGCGGCGATGCGCTCGAAGATGTCGTTCACAAAGCTGTTCATTATCGACATCGCTTTACTCGAAATACCGGTGTCGGGGTGCACCTGCTTGAGAACCTTGTAGATGTAGATCGCGTAGCTCTCCTTCCTCTTGTGCTTCTTCTTTCTCTTGTCGGTCTTGGAGATATTCTTCTGGGCCTTGCCAGATTTCTTGGCGGCCTTTCCGCTTGTCTTCGGCGGCATGGTGTTCAATCAAACTTGTACTTGTTGTATATACGATAAGTTACGATACGATACGATACGTAACGTTACGAACGACGCGCGCGAACGGTTTCACGGTTGCGAGCGTACTGGATGATTTTTTGATTGCACACCTTGTTCTTCGACAACGTCACTTATATGTGTGTGACGTGTCGGTGAGGGGGCCTCGAGCTTACGCTCTTTGCCCCGGCTGCGGCTCGGAGGGCCACTACCCTCCGGTAGCTGTGAATGGGAGCCGCCGTGGTGTCGGCAGCTCGCGCGGGCCAACCCGCGGCTATGATGGCCATCACGGCTTTGCGTGGGCTACATCTGCGGCGTTTGTTGGCCTCTCGTGGCTTTCGATGGCCTTCCCGGGCTTCGGTTGGCCATCATTGGCGTCTGGTGGCCTATCTGTGGCGTTAGGGGCATAAATCGCGACCTCTTAACATCACCCTAATCCCGGCGAATGAGGTCACGTGGGGTCGATAGCCAGGTTCTCCTTCTGACGTCAGGTGGTCGCGTATGTAGCGGGGCGATCCCGTTCAAGTGGGTATGGCGGCAGTTGTCGGCGCGGTCGAACATCCGACGCGCCGACATCGCCACGAAGTCCTCCACCGACGGGACGCCCAAATCGCGAGCGATGACGTCATCTCTGACGTATCGACCCGCGTCCGTGCACATCCGCAAGGTGATGTTTTGCTGCGTTTGTAGCAGCTTCTTGTTAGTGACCGAACACAGCGCATACCATGCCGGAGCTGCGTATGTGAGCCTCGAGCGGAGATAGGTCTTGTAGACCCCGATCTTCGTCCTCAGGGGCAGTCTGGAGTGTAGGACAGGTCGGAGCAGGGCTCTGGCGGCTCGTGTGGTATTCACAGCCTTTTCCACTTGGAGCCGCATGCTCAACGACCTGTCTATGTGTGCCCCGAGGTATTTGACCGAGGTCTGCCACTCGATCTCCTGGCCTCGAAGCTGGAGCTGCTTCGGCATGATGCGTCGGCGGGCGACTAGTAGCGCGGCAGTCTTCCCCACGTTGACTGCCATGCGCCACCTGTCCAGCCACGCCGGTATCTTGTCGAGCATGCGCTGCATTCGGCGAGCTGCGTGATCGGCATTCATAGAGGTCGCGATATAGGCGCTGTCGTCTGCGTACAACGCCAGCATTATATCCGTTTCCCCGGGTCGTAGCGAGCCCTCTAGGGTCGGAATGTCGTCTGTATACAGACCATATAATGCTGGCGACAGACAGCTGCCTTGGGGAACACCGGCAGAGATTGTACGCTTTTGCGATTTGGTTGTTTGCTCTACCGAAACATAAAAGTCCCGGCCGTGTAAAAATGATGCAATTAATTTTATAATTGCATGCGGTGTTTCTGTTTTTAATAATTTATAAATTAGTCCTTTATGCCACACCCTGTCGAAGGCCTTCTCGACGTCTAAGAATACGCAGACGGAGTCTCGGCCTTCGTTCCGGGATGTGGCAAGATGGTGTAGCACTCGCACAAGCTGGAGCGTGGTCGAGTGGCTGCTGCGGAATCCAAATTGCTCCGCGCGTGGCTCGATGTGTGGAGCCAGGCGCCGCAGCAGCAAGCGCTCAAACAGCTTGGCGAGGTGTGGTAGTAGCGTAACCGGCCGGTAACTCGCAGGTAGGCGCCGATCCTTACCTGGTTTCGGGAGCATAACAACCTTGCCTGTCTTCCAGGCGTCGGGGAAATGGCTGGTCCTGAGAATTCCGTTGAAAAGGCGTGCGAGCGCCGCAAAGCCTCTTCTAGGCAGGAATCTCAGGGCCTCCGTAGGTGTCCCGTCGCAACCCGGCGCTTTCCGTCTGGGGAGACGTAGCGCCGCCTTTCGGACTTCGGCCGGGGAGATAAACGTCTCCCCGCCGAGCGGCTCGTGTGGGCGCGACAGGAACTCGGTAACTTCCCTCTCGACGCACTGGTGGTGTTCCCATATTTCTTCCGGTACCCCTGCTGGGACTGGGTGGGGCTGGAATTGCGTCTCCAAATGGTCGGCGAGAATTTCAGCTCGATCCATTGGCGCAAACCGCCTCTGACCCTGGGCATCCAGCAGTGGGTACGTGGGTATTGGCGTCCTTTGTAGAGCTCGGTTTAATGCGTGCAAGTCCGTGGCGTGTTCGGACACCCGGTCAATTACACTATCCCAGGTCTCGCCTCGCCATGCTTTCACGGCCTCTGAGACCCGGGCTGTTAAGGCGTTCAGCCTAGCCTTGAGCACCGGACATCTGGTTCTGGCCCACAAGCGCCGGAGTGCGCGCTTGTGGCTGATGTCCTGGCTAAGCCGGGCTGGGAGCTCTGGACGTCTGCTCCGCGGTGTGAACATCGTAGTTGCGGCGTCCCTAGCGGCCTCGATCCGCTCCATAATGAGCTTAGTAGCTCGGTCGACCTCCGCTGGGGCGGAGAGGCCATCTAGGGGAATAACTTCCTCCATACTTCTAGTGTATGCTGCCCAATCTATTCTTGCACGCTGCCCTCTCGGCGGCACTGCCACCGCCGCCAATGCAAGCGTGACAAGTACTGGGAGGTGCTGCGTATCTAAGTCATACAGCACCTCTGCGTGGATTGGGCAGCTTATATTTTGGTGTACTACGATGTCCAACACATCCGCACTGTAGCGTGTGTTATTTGGGATATGGGTAGGCGCACCCGGTCCGAGCACCGTGAGGCCGATACGTTCGGCGTCCTGTATCAGCCTCCCGCCCGTCGGGTTAATGACCCTTGACCCCCACGCGTGATGTTTTGCGTTCAAATCCGCCATCAACACTGTGGGGGTCGTTCCACAGAATATATTCTCTAAATCAGTGCGGTGCCATCGGGGGCTCGGCGGTTTGTAGCCGGCGAATATTTTCGCCTCCCTACCCGCGGCCTTTATTAGTACCCCGATGGCGCGGAGCTCCTGGTAGTCGGGATGCGGCAACTCATCGTGTACAATGTCTCGCCTCACTAGGACCGCCGTGCCCCTATACGGTCGGCCCTGGGGCGAAACTTCATCACGCCTGTACACGATGTAGTTTGGCATCTTAAATGTTACAGAAGGCCGGAGTTTTGTCTCGCCCAGGAGTATAATCTGTATATCCTGCGACTGGGCGAGACTGCGCAGCTGGTCCACTTTACCCGCCACTCCTCCGGGATTCCAATATAGCAATCTTAACTGCCCCGAGTTCGTGTTATCCATTATGGTTTCGATGTTACTCGGGGCAGAATACGAATCGCCGCCACCTGGAGATCTCCCCCGGCGGCGATCGTGGAGATCAACTCCGTCAGGGCCCCGCAGAACATCTCCATACGGTCCAGACGTTGGAGTATAATCTGGAGCGGGTCCCTGGCGTCGATCCCTCCTGCTTGGTTTGTAGTTTGAGTTGTGGGTGCGGCAGGAGTGGCTGTGCGCCTCGTCCTGCTGCGCGGCTGCCTTTGTGGCAGTGGTTGGGGTTGTGGTGGCTGTGGCTCCTCCTGTGGTGGTACCACCGGCCTGGCAGCCAACTCCGACCTCTGTTGTCTTTTCTCCTTCCTGTTGGGCCTATTTGCGCCTGACTCCGGCGCAACCTGGGCGGGGTGTCGGCGAACAACCGCAGGAATTTGTTGCCCGCAACTCTCACAGTTCGGGCATGTTTGTGTTTGTGGTCTTATCTCAGTAATCGGTCGCGGCCCCGCCTCGTGTGCGGTGATTGGCGCGCGCCGGCGGTGTTTTCGCCCCGCCCTGTGTCGCTTTCTGCGCTGCGGTAGGGGGGCGTGCCGATCTGTGGGGTCATTGGCCGGCTCTGCCAATGTTGCCCCGCCTCTTTGAGGTCTCGGCACGTGATTGGCCGGAGTCAGGGCGCGGGGGTGCGCTGATTCCGGGGGGAGTGGGGCCTGCGCCCGTCTACGTTCGGCCCTTGTAGGCCTCGGCGGGCGCTTTTCGGCCGCTTTGTGGCCTCTCGGCGGGGGTGGGGGGACTGTGGCCCTCCTCTTCCTCACTTCTTTCAGGTACACAGGGCACCTTTTGTAGCATGCAGCGTGTGCCCGCCCGCAGTTTGCACACGTAGGTTTGTCCTGTCGCGGGCGGGGGCATTCGGATGCGAGGTGCTCCTCCGCGCACCTTACGCATTTAGGCGCCCTGTGACAATTATTGGAAGAGTGGCCAAAGCGTTGGCAACGGTGGCATTGTGCCACCCCGCTTACGCCCCTCCACCCTTCTATAACTACTCCCGGCATGTAGAGCAATTCTGTACGTGCGTACAGCCGGGAGAGCGCCTCTTGGTCCTGGTGTTTTAATGTGGCGTGGAAAAGGCAGCCAGGTCTGCCTCCCACGCCAGGTATATGTTTAATATACATAACTTCATGGCCCCACTCCTCTAGGGCCGTTTTAATTTCCTCCGGATTCGTGTCCGGAGGTAGGCCTTTGATGGCCACTTTCGTAGGTTTATCGGAGGCCACACTATAGCAAAACCACTGTATCTGTGGGTCTGCCTGTGTGGCCTCTACCAAGTATTTTTGCACAGCCCTGTATTCTTCAGGGCTGGCTGGCATGAAGCGCACCCCCTTTCCAAATGGGCGCGCGCTGGGAGCATGACCTAATATGTTATTTAACTTTTTAAAGTGCTGGGTCCACCCGGGCATGACGTCCACCGTAATGGGTGGGTACCCTTTGGGCTTCGGTGGGCCCACGCTTGTCGTCGGCGGCGCTGCGCCGGCCTGTTCCGGCGTGGAGGTCGCCGTCGGCCCGGTCTGTGCGCGACTCGTGCGCGGCCGCGGAGTCGGGCTCGCGCGCGGCGACGCCGCGATTTCAGCGAAAGACATATTTAAGTTTTTAGGACTACGCCTACCTTGGTCCGCGGAGCTCTCAGCGGCGGCAGCGGTGTCCTTGTTCACGGTTGTGGCAGTGGCAGGTGTAGCGGCGGCGGCCCCGGCGACGGCGAGACTCTCCAGCTCCACGTATGATGTGGAGCGCGAAGGTGTCGTGTCCGCCGACGCTGAGCTCTCGCTGCTGCTCTCCTCCTCCTCTTGTGATTCCGAGGTGGCGGATGAGGAAGCCATCTCCTCTCCGCCGCCCTCTTCTGGGTCTGTTAGAGACGGCGTGCTCGCCGTGTCTATTTTCTTACGTGGGTTCTCTTCCTCTTCTGAGGAAGATCTCCGGTTTTTGCCCCCTACCTGGCGTTGGCCTCTTTCGCCCTTGTCCGGATGGACACATCCGGCGGGTGCGAGCGGGGCTTCGCCTGCGGTGGGGGGGGTTGTTGATGTAGTGGCAGCACTCTGTGGTTCAATGACCTCTATCGGTCTATAAGTAGGCCGTGGGTCGCGGCTAGCCGCTGGTTTCCCCGGCGACTTGTCCGCCATGGGAACGGTATAAAAACACTAAATAGTAATACGCACTACATGAGTCACTGTCTCGAAATAAATCACAGCACAGTTGCCACCGGTACCCTTCTCCACGAAGGGCTGGTGGTCAACGCACAACACACACTCGCGCTAAGAGCAGCGTGCCCCCGGGAGCTCGACGCGAACGGAGTCTCGACCGGGAACAGTTTGACTTCGCGAAATGTGTACAGCCGATCAACGTATGTGCACGCGCGGACGCGACGGTGTACGAATGCAGCTTTTTGATTGCACTGAACTTTTTTATATTTATAGCGGAGCCCCGCGTTCCAAACGCACCGTGTCGTACTATATGATTCACCCGCAGTGACCAATCAGAGGGCGAGAATTTCTCTCGCTACCATTAATATACCATTAATTGGTATCGTACCCTATCGTATCTATTATTTTTATTTATTAATTTTGTTTCATTTCAATGCATAAAACAACATTATCAAATTATATAATTCAATATGTTAGTATCCCCCACTTTATAATATTATTATATTTTGATGTATTTGTTTACTTTGTATCGGGACGGATGTTCCCACATTGTTAATTCTCGACAATTAAAATTACCTATATAGTATTTATTTACCATTACTGACTTCTAATATTTTATTACTGTTCGCGCGCGACTTACGTGCCGCCCAGTTAGAAGGATTCATTCATTCATTCATTCATTCATATAGGTAGATTTTCAGGTTTTTTTTTTTTCGTCTTTCAAACTTATAATTATTATTATTATATAGACTTTTTAAAATAAACTTAACACGTACGTTCGTTATTGCAATAATGTTAATTATTATTTCGTATTTATAGGCAAGTCACGCTTGCTTGCAAGTAGGTAGGTTATGACGCGTACTATGATCATCTATACACGCTTGCTCGACATCAATGCACGAGAGAGGAGATAATTATCCGAAAGAATAAATAAATAAATCTAATTGAAACTTTTGTTTTGTGTGTCTGTGCTGTGGGCTGTGTGTACAAACTGCAACCACTACCTCTGCTCGTTTGGAAACTAAATTTTCGTTATATTTTTATACATTGTTTATAATGTATAATATATATATTATTGCGATATATATTGTGGCCCTGAAAAGGGCCTTTTTTGTTGTTGTTAGGTGTGCTAACGTTGTCCCCTTGTACGTCGCTCTTTTCGTGGACAGACGACATAAAGGAAAGCGGCGAGACACGCTACACCTAAGCCTTCTTCTCTGTCTTCTTTGGCAGGAGAACCGCCTGAATGTTAGGCAGGACACCGCCCTGTGCGATGGTCACGCCCGAGAGCAGCTTGTTCAACTCCTCGTCGTTCCTTATCGCCAATTGTAAATGTCTAGGGATGATCCTAGTTTTCTTGTTGTCCCTGGCGGCGTTACCAGCCAACTCTAGAACTTCGGCGGCCAGATATTCCATCACGGCGGCTAGGTACACGGGTGCACCGGCACCGACGCGCTCCGCATAGTTGCCGTTTCTCAACAGTCTGTGGATACGGCCCACAGGGAACTGGAGACCGGCGCGATTAGAGCGAGACTTGACCTTGCCCTTTACTTTTCCACCTTTGCCGCGACCGGACATTATTGGAGTTTTGTTGTTTAACTATTTAAACACTAGAAAAATCACGTCCGTCCGATGCGAACGTGACGACAGCGACGGAAGCGTGAATACGACTGAACGACTGAGAAAAAAATCAATCAGTAATCTTCGACTACGTCACATGTGTGTGACGTGTCGGTGAGGGGGCTTCGAGCGGGGGCTCTTTACCCCGGCTGCAGCTCGGAGGGCCACTACCCTCCGGTATCGTTGTCTGAGAGCCGCCGTGGTATCGGCGGCTCGCGCGGGCCAACCCGCGACTGCGATGGCCTTCACGGCTTTGCGTTGGCTACATCTGCGGCGTTTGTTGGCCTCTCATGACTTTCGATGGCCTTCCCGGGCTTTAGTTGGCCATCATTGGCATCTGGTGGCCTATCTGTGGCATTAGGGGCATAAATCGCGACCTCTTACATCACCCTAATCCCGGCGGATGAGGTCACGTGGGGTCGATAGCCAGATTTTGTCGTGACGTATGTCTGGGGGTCGCGCATGTAGCGGGGCGATCCCGTTCAGGTGGGTATGGCGGCAGTTGTCGGCGCGGTCGAACATCCGACGCGCCGACATCACCACGAATTCCTCCACCGACGGGACGCCCAAGTCGCGAGCGATGACGTCATTTCTGACGTATCGACCCGCGTCCGTGCACATCCGCAAGGTGATGTTTTGCTGATTTTGTAGCAGCTTCTTATTGGTAGCCGAGCACAGCGCATACCATGCCGGAGCTGCATATGTGAGCCTCGAGCGGAGATAGGTCTTGTAGACCCCGATCTTCGTCCTCAGGGGCAGTCTGGATGATAGGACAGGTCGGAGCAGGGCTCGGGCGGTTCGTGTGGCATTTATAGCCGTTACCACTTGGAGCCGCATGCTCAACGACCTGTCGATGTGTGCCCCGAGGTATTTGACCGAGGTCTGCCACTCGATCTCCTGGCCTCGAAGCTGGAGCTGCTTCGGCATGATGCGTCGGCGGGCGACTAGCAGCGCGGCGGTCTTCCCCACGTTGACCGCCATGCGCCACCTGTCCAGCCACGCCGGAATCTTGTCGAGCATGCGCTGCATTCGGCGAGCTGCGTAATCGGCATTCATTGAGGTCGCGATATAGGCGCTGTCGTCTGCGTACAACGCCAGCATTATATCCGATTCCCCGGGTCGTAACGAGCCCTCTAGGGTCGGGATGTCGTCTGTATACAGACCATATAATGCTGGCGATAGACAGCTGCCTTGGGGAACACCGGCAGAAATTGTACGCTTTTGCGATATGGTCGTTTGCTCTACCGAAACGTAAAAGTTCCGGCCGTGTAAAAAAGATGCTATTAGTTTAACAATAGCGTGCGGTGTATTTGTGTTTATAAGCTTGTATATAAGTCCTTTATGCCACACCCTGTCGAAGGCCTTCTCGACGTCTAGGAACACACAGACGGAGTCCCGGCCCTCGTTCAGGGATGTGGCAAGATGGTGTAACACCCGCACAAGCTGGAGCGTGGTCGAGTGGCTGCTGCGGAATCCGAATTGCTCCGCGCGTGGCTCGATGTGTGGAGCCAGGCGCCGCAGCAGCAAGCGCTCAAACAGCTTGGCTATATGTGGCTGTAGTGTAACCGGCCGGTAACTCGCAGGTAGGCGCCGATCCTTGCCTGGTTTCGGGAGCATAACGACCTTGCCTGTCTTCCAGGCGTCGGGGAAATGGCTGGTCCTGAGAATTCCGTTGAAAAGACGCGCGAGCGCCGCGAAGCCTCTTCCAGGCAGGAATCTCAGGGCCTCCGTAGGTGTCCCGTCGCAACCCGGCGCTTTCCGCCTGGGGAGACGTAGCGCCGCCTTTCGGACTTCGGCCGGGGAGATAAACAACTCCCCGCCGAGCGGCTCGTGTGGGCGCGACAGGAACTCGGTAGCTTCCCTCTCGACGCGCTGGTGGTGTTCCCGTATTTCATCCGATACCCCTGCTGGGACTGGGTGTGGCTGGAATTGCGTCTCCAAATGGTCGGCGAAAATTTCAGCACGATCCATTGGCGCAAACCGCCTCTGACCCTGGGCATCCAGCAGTGGGTACGTGGGTATTGGCGTCCTTTGTAGAGCTCGGTTTAATGCGTGCAAGTCCGTGGCGTGTTCGGACACCCGGTCTATTACACTATCCCAGGTCTCGCCTCGCCATGCTTTCACGGCCTCTGAGACCCGGGCTGTTAAGGCGTTCAGCCTAGCCTTGAGCACCGGACATCTGGTTCTGGCCCACAAGCGCCGGAGTGCGCGCTTGTGGCTGATGTCCTGGCTAAGCCGGGCTGGGAGCTCTGGACGTCTGCTCCGCGGTGTGAACATCGTAGTTGCGGCGTCCCTAGCGGCCTCGATCCGCTCCATAATGAGCTTAGTAGCTCGGTCGACCTCCGCTGGAGCGGAGAGGCCATCTAGGGGAATAACTTCCTCCATACTCCTAGTGTATGCTGCCCAATCTATTCTTGCACGCTGCCCTCTCGGCGGCACTGCCACCGCCGCCAATGCAAGCGTGGCAAGTACTGGGAGGTGCTGCGTATCTAGGTCATACAGCACCTCTGCGTGGATTGGGCAGCTTATGTTTTGGTGTACTACGATGTCCAACACATCCGCACTGTGGCGTGTGTTATTTGGGATATGGGTAGGCGCACCCGGTCCGAGCACCGTGAGGCCGATACGTTCGGCGTCCTGTATCAGCCTCCCGCCCGTCGGGTTAATGACCCTTGACCCCCACGCGTGATGTTTAGCGTTCAAATCCGCCATCAACACTGTAGGGGTCGTTCCACAAAATATATTTTGCAAATCAGTGCGGTGCCATCGGGGGCTCGGCGGTCTGTAGCCGGCGAAAATTTTCGCCTCCCTACCCGCGGCCTTTATAAGTACCCCGATGGCGCGGAGCTCCTGGTAGTCGGGATGCGGTAACACATCGTGTACAATGTCTCGCCTCACTAGGACCGCCGTGCCCCTATACGGTCGGCCCTGGGGCGAAACTTCATCACGCCTGTACACGATGTAGTTTGGCATCTTAAGTGTCGCAGTAGGCCGGAGTTTTGTCTCGCCCAGGAGTATAATATGTATATCCTGCGACTGGGCGAGACTGCGCAGCTGGTCCACTTTACCCGCCACTCCTCCGGGATTCCAATATAGCAATCTAAGTCCCGAATTTGTGCTATCCATTTTGATTGGCGATCATTCGGGGCAAGATACGATTCGCCGCCACCTGGAGATCTCCCCCGGCGGCGATCGTGGAGATCAACTCCGTCAGGGCCCCGCAGAACATCTCCATACGGTCCAGACGATGGAGAATAATCTGGAGCGGGTCCCTGGCGTCGATCCCTCCTGCTGTTGTTGCGGTTTGAGTAGTGGATGCGGCAGGAGTGGCGGTGCGCCTCGTCCTGCTGCGTGGCTGCCTTTGTGGCAGTGGTTCTGGTTGTGGTGGCCGTGGCACCGTCTGTGGTGGCTCTACCGGCCTGGCAGCCAACTCCGACCTCTGCTGTCTCTTCCTCTTCCTTCCGGTCTGCATTCCGCTCGACTCCGGCGCATCCTGGGCGGGGGGTCGGCGAACAAACACCTGTGAAGTTGGCATAATTTTCTGCCCGCAATTGTCGCAACATGCGCGAGCAACAGGTGGTTGCGTTTGAGTTGAGCGCGGCCCCGCCTCTTGTGCGGCGATTGGCGCGCGCCGGCGGTGCTTACGCCCCGCCCTATGTCTCCTACGCTGGGGCAGGGGGGCGTGTCGATCGGTCGGGCCATTGGCTGGCATTGCCAATGTTGCCCCACCCCCCTGATTTGCAATATTATTTACGTTAATGTTAGCCGGAGTCGAAGCGGTTTGGGGGTGCGCTGATTCCGGCGGGAGTGGAGCCTGTGTACGTCTTCGTTCTGCCCTTGTGGGCCTCGGCGGGCGCTTTTCGGCCGCCTGGCGACCTCTAGGCGGGGGTGGGGGGACTGAGGCCCTCCTCTTCCTCCTTTCCTTGAGGTACACAGGGCACCTTTTGTAGCAAGCTGCGTGTGCCCGCCCGCAGTTAGCGCATGTTGGCTTGTCTTGCCGCGAGCGGGGGCATTCTGAAGCGAGGTGTTCCTCCGCACACCTCACGCATTTAGGCGCCCTGTGACAGTTATTGGAGGAGTGGCCGAAGCGTTGGCAGCGATGGCATTGTGCCACCCCACTAGCTCCCCGCCATCCTTCTACAATGACTCCCGGCATGTATAACATCTCTGTACGTGCGTACAGCCGGGAGAGCGCCTCTTGGTCTTGGTGCTTGAGTGTGGCGTGGAAAAGGCAGCCAGGTCTGCCTCCCACGCCAGGTATATGCTTTATGTACAGCACTTCATGGCCCCACTCTTCCAGGGCCGTTTTAATTTCCTCCGGATTCGTGTCCGGAGGCAGGCCTTTAATGGCCACTTTAGTTGGTTTGTCAGAGGCCACACTGTAGCAGAACCACTGTATCTGTGGGTCCGCCTGTGTGGCCTCTACTAGATATTTTTGAACCGCCCTATATTCCTCCGGGCTGGCAGGCATAAAACGCACCCCCTTTCCAAACGGGCGTGCGCTGGGAGCATGACCTAAAATGTTATATAATTTTTTGAAATGCAGGGTCCACCCGGGCATAACGTCCACCGTTATAGGTGGGTACCCTTTTGGTTTGGGTGGACCCGCGCTTGTAGTCGGCGGCGCAGCGCCGGTCCGCTCCGGCGTGGAGGTCGCCGTCGGTCCGGTCTGAGTGCGCGGCCGTGGAGTTGGGCTTACGTGCGGCGTCGCCGCAATTTCGGCAAATGATAAATTAGTATTATGATTAGGGCTACGCCTACCTTCGCCCGCGGTGCTCCCAGCGGCGGCAGTGGCGTTCCTATTGGTTTCCGGTGGGTTTGAAGTTGAAGGGGCGGCGGCGGCTCCGGCGACGGCGAGGCTCTCCAGCTCCACGTACGACGTAGAGCGCGAAGGCGTCGTATCAGCCGATGAGCTTTCGCTGCTGCTTTCTTCTTCTTCTTCAATCGCCTCTGAGGTGGCGGATGAGGAAGCCATCTCCTCTCCGCCGCCCTCTTCGGGGTCCGTTAATGACGGCGTGCTCGCCGTATCTCTCCTCTTAGCGAGGTTTTCCTCTTCTTCCGAGGAAGACCTCCGGCTTTTCCCTCCAACCTGGCGTTGGCCTCTTTCGCCCTTGTCCGGATGGACACATCCGGCGGGTGCGAGCGGGGCCCCGCCTGCGGTGGGGGGAGTTGTTTTCTCGGTGGCAGCACATTCGGGTTCGGTGACCTCGATCGGCCTGTACTCAAGCCGCGGGTCGCGGCTGCTAGCCGCAGGCTTCCCTGGCGACTTATCCGCCATAGGGAACGGAATAAAAAATAGGTAGCACTAAAACACTACATGAGTCACTGTCTCGAAAATCACAGCACAGTTGCCACCGGTACCCTTCTCCACGAAGGGCTGGTGGACAACGCACAACACACTCGCGGAACGATACAAGCGTGCCCCCGGGAGCTCAACGCGAACGGAGTCTCGACCGGGAACAGTTTGAACGACGCGAAATGTGACAGCCTATCAACGCAAGTGCACGCGCGGACGCGACGGTGTACAGATGCGGCTGAGAAAAAAACGTAAAACGCCCCGCTTTTATACTTGTGCATCGTGCGTTCGAACCGAGCGACATTACGTCTAAGTGTGGGACAGAGAGAGAGAGAGATAGAGATAGCGAGCGAGATGAGATAGACGTACACAACCAAGGAAAATTATTTACTTACTTACATACATAATATTATATTGTATTTGTAAACCATAACTGCATATTATATATATATATATATATATATATATATATATATATATATATATATATATATATATATTATCGCCGGTCAGAATGGCCCGTGGTCTTGAAAGACATACAGGAATGTATAATAATAATAATAATATCTGTTAAAATTATTATTATTATTAAGTATTTCTTGTGCGAAATTTGTTTAGTACGTACTTATTAGCTTGCTATTAATTACTATAATTTAATTATAGTATTCACATAACTTTATCGGTATAGTTCTTTTATTTTTATTGAACCATATTGAAATTGAAGGTTGACTGGTAGGAAAGCAAAAGAAAGGATAAGATTAAGAATTCGAATTCGAATTCGGGCAGTCGGGCAGTCGGGCGGGAGAGTACCCCGGAGGAGCGTATTATTATTATTATTTTTTTCTCTCTCTCAAAACTCGTGTGTGTGTGTGCATGTGCATTATAAATACTACGCGTACGACCGATGCGGCTACCGCGTGAAAGGATGACGGAAACCAGTTTTCTATTCGTGACTGTATAGTGTCTCTATATCTGTGGAACATCTGTTAGCCCTGAAAAGGGCTTTTTGGTTCGTAGGCAGGCAGGCAGGCACGGCGGCACACCCCGCACAACACACCACCCGCAGCATCGCCACGAAGGCGCGAGCGAGCGGCGCGTTCACTGGGCCGTCGGCGCGGAGCGGAGGTGTCGTCTCTGTCGCGTCCCGTCGTTTACTTCTTCGCGGCGGAGGTCTTCTTCGCGGCCGCCTTCGACTTGGGCGTGGCAGCTGCGGCCTTCTTCGGCTTGGGCGCTTTCGGTTTCTTGGTGGGCGGCTTCGCGGTCTTCTTGGCCTTCGGCGCGGCGCCCTTGCCCTTCGCGGGGGCGGCGGTCTTCTTGGACGCGGCGGCGGCGGCGGCTGGCTTCTTCTTGGCTGCGGCGGCTTTCTTGTCCCTCGTCGCCGCGGAGCCGGCGGCCTTCGACTTGGACGGCGAAGCGGCCGACGCGGAAGCGGCGGCACCCTTCTTCCCCTTCGCGGCGGCCGCGGGGGCGACCTTCCTCGACTTGCCCGAAGCCGCGGCGCCGGTCTCGTCGCCGTCGGCGGCCGCCTTGCCGGCGGACCTCTTCTTGGCTCCGGCGGCCGGTTTCTTCGACGCGGACGACTTGGATTCCAACTTGAACGATCCCGATGCGCCCTTGCCTTTGGTCTGGATCAACGCACCCGATTCGACGGCGCTCTTGAGGTACTTCCTGATGAACGGCGCAAGTTTCTCGGCGTCGACTTTATATGTCGCCGTTATGTATTTCTTGATGGCCTGAAGCGACGATCCGCTGCGCTCCTTGAGCTCCGTAATCGCGTTAGTGACCATCTCTGAAGTCTTCGGGTGTGTCGGCTTGGCCTTTGGCTTTTTCGCGCCGGCCGCCGCTGCGGACGCCTTCGGTTTCTTCGCCGGGGTCGCGGGTGCCGGGGTTTCGGCTGCTACTGCTGTGTCTGCCATTTCTTTTATTAAACAAATACACAAACTCTACCGCGAACGATTGACGATTTTAATCCCACGGAAGAGCTGGCCGTGAGAAATAAAGAACAAACGAGTATTGTTACTGAAACTGAAAAGTAGATGGCGCTAGGGTGAAAATCGACCTCATCGAGTCAGGGCAATACCGAATCGACGACCGCGGCGTCGAGATACATTTTCTCGTACGAACGCTTACAACTTTTCACTAGCACGGATCTGTTTAAACACACTTTTAACCTTTTTCGAATATTCATAGAGCAATTCGACACGTGATAATTTACAATATTTGAGTTTAGCGGTGTTATAAAGCCGTTTGCAAAACATTCGTACCGGTAATATTCTCAATAAACTTGTTTATATTCACGACACCATACGATGCATACGCGGGGTCCCGTTTAAAACTTATTTTTCTTATTATAAATGTGTATTGTTATAGATTTTCATTAAATAAATGAATTATAAACATCCCGAGGTTCCGACGTATAAACTTCCTCCGCGCGCAATACTATTTTTTTCATCGAATAATCGATGAAAAGTTTAGGGTCGTAAAACATTACTAACCGCGAAACCTGTGTGTGAGGAACTAGGCATACGAATAAAAACGTGCAACTGTTTCGTATAATCGTGTAAATATTAAACGATCTTATTTATTATTTACTAGTAACTACTGTAATATTATTATTATACGTAATGATGATCTAATCTTTTTTTTTTTCTATTTATTTTGTAGTAACCAACTCTTATCATTTCAATTGATCACACAAGTAAGACGACAGGTCTGTCTTAAATTAATTAATAATAATAATAACAACAAAACAATACAGAAGGGGGAAGAAAAAAGGTATTAAGAATAAAGTGAAAAATATATATAAATAATAGTTATATATACAAATAATAACAACGACAACAATTATTTGTTTCTCTGTTAACTCTCCATTAAAACGGAACAAAAAAAAAAAAAAAAAAAAAAAAAATTATATCAGTAACAATATGAGAGGATATATATATATATATATATATATACTTGATAGAGATGCCTTTCGCTCGATCAATGTCTTTATGTTATTTTTTTTTCAAGAGTCCCCACCGTAACGATACGTTGATAGTTTTTAATACATAGTAAAAGAGATTAATAACAAATAATATATACTTTCTTGTTCCTGTCTACGTTCGTGTATTTCGCACAACATTATAGTTGTGTACGTTTAACATTATTTATTTATGCGTGACGTTAGGCCTCATGAACGCAGCACGTGCGTGTGCTACATACATATAATAATAATAAATAAATAAATAAATATTTATTTATTTATTATTATATATTTTTATACAGAATCTATTGTGTTAAGTGTGCATAAGCCGACTCTCCTGTTCGTTATACAAAAACTTTCACGCAGGGTTTGTATACTTTTGAATAAATTGCGGCCCTGAAAAGGGCCTTTTTTTTTGTGTACAATTCTTCCGAATCTCGTATAGAATGGTATTGTGGTGGTAAGCAAGAGATAATCTCTCTTAACCGCCGAAACCGTACAGAGTGCGCCCCTGACGCTTCAAGGCGTACACCACATCCATGGCGGTGACGGTTTTCCTTTTTGCGTGCTCCGTGTAAGTGACTGCATCGCGGATAACGTTCTCAAGAAACACCTTGAGCACGCCGCGTGTCTCCTCGTATATAAGACCGGAGATACGTTTCACGCCGCCTCTTCTGGCCAAACGACGAATGGCGGGCTTGGTGATACCCTGGATGTTATCACGGAGTACCTTTCTATGACGCTTGGCTCCTCCTTTACCCAGACCCTTTCCACCTTTGCCACGACCGGTCATCTTGATATGCACACGCAACGAACGACTGACAGAGAACAACTAAAAAATCGGTGCGCTCGCTTCTCGTTTTTATACTGAATTGAGGTTGGAATGGGGGGGGGGGGGGGGGGGGGTTGTGTTTGTGTGTGGTTGTCTCTTGTGAGGCCCTCGCTGGTGAGATAACAAAAACTACAGTAATAATAATTACAAAAATATATTATTAAACATTACAATTTAGTTTTATACACAAGCAGTAATTTTGTGTTTAATATATTATGTACGTACGCTCATGAAGGCTTTATTCTTCAGAATTCGAGAATGCATGCCTATATATATATATATATATATATATATATATATTGAAATATAACATGTATTAATAATACATTATATAACTTAGGACTATATCATTATCTGATCGTACATAGCAGGCAAGCATGTACGTATGTCATTTTTACGTATAAATATATCTTTATAGAGTCACGTGTGTATAATGATTGTAGTCGATTTTATTATTTTTTACCCATGTGAGGTCTCAAAGAAAACATTCGAACTTATTGCGGCCCTGAAAAGGGCCTTTTGATGAGTCGTGTAAAAATTATTCCGCTACCTCGATCCGTTTGCGGTAAGGACGGAGGCGTTTAAGCGCGCTCGCCACGAATCCTGCGAGCCAGTTGAATGTCCTTTGGCATTATGGTTACTCGCTTGGCGTGAATAGCGCACAGGTTGGTGTCCTCGAAGAGCCCGACCAGGTAAGCCTCGCTAGCCTCCTGCAGTGCCATCACTGCGGAACTCTGGAAACGGAGATCAGTCTTGAAATCTTGAGCGATCTCGCGCACCAAACGCTGGAATGGCAACTTGCGAATCAGCAGCTCGGTGCTCTTCTGGTAACGACGGATCTCACGAAGGGCCACCGTGCCGGGCCTGTAGCGATGGGGCTTCTTGACACCGCCGGTGGCGGGAGCGCTCTTTCGTGCCGCCTTGGTTGCCAACTGCTTACGCGGGGCTTTGCCGCCGGTCGATTTGCGCGCGGTTTGCTTTGTACGAGCCATTTGGAATAAGTAGCAAGCAACCAGTGAATGAATATAAAACTGGGAGAGAGAAATCGACGAGCCGTACGCACCGGTCGACGCGAAGGAGACGAATAAAAACACACCGCGACTTGTTCACGTCTATATATACAATTTCTGCCGCTACGGGTCTCGGAGGGGGTGCGGGGAAGCGGGAGGGGGGGAAGCCGTCGGGCTCTACGCCGGCGCCGCGCTACGCGCGACGCCGCCGACCTCCGACCGCTCCCCGAGAGTCAGTCCGAACGCCGACAGGATTGAGGACCAAAAAAAAAAAAAAAAAAAAAAAAAAGCTCATCATTTCCATCCGTCCATATTAGGTATTCATCATGTTTATGGATCGGATCCGGATCCGAATCCGGATCCTCCTCCATCCTCAGTACCTACACTAAAACTCACTATTGATTAAAAAAAAAAAAAAAAAAACTTACTACAAATCGAATCAACGACGACTCGCACAACACTTACTGCCCTGCTGGCTGCTAACTTAATTCAATTACATAATACCTACCTAGTACCTATCTATACCTACAAACATTCATTCAAAATATACCTATTATAATCATTATCATTATTTATATTTAATCTCTATGTACACACTGTGTGGTTCATTCATTCATTCATTGCGCATGTGCATGTATAACTTGGGACTTTCAATACTCTCTGTAATATACGAATACATATTCATAACTATTTCATTTCATACGAATTATTTTGTGGCCCTGAAAAGGGCCTTTTGTCATAATGATAACACCCACCCCCCACACCCCACACCCGACTGTACACGACATGCAGATTGCAGGCTGCAGGCGTTTTACTTCGAGCTTGTATACTTGGTGACGGCCTTTGTTCCCTCGCTGACTGCGTGCTTCGCCAACTCGCCGGGAAGTAACAGTCTGACGGACGTTTGCACCTCCCTGGAGGTGATGGTCGACCTCTTGTTGTAGTGAGCGAGCCTAGACGCCTCGGCGGCGATGCGCTCGAAGATGTCGTTCACAAAGCTGTTCATTATCGACATCGCTTTACTCGAAATACCGGTGTCGGGGTGCACCTGCTTGAGAACCTTGTAGATGTAGATCGCGTAGCTCTCCTTCCTCTTGTGCTTCTTCTTTCTCTTGTCGGTCTTGGAGATATTCTTCTGGGCCTTGCCAGATTTCTTGGCGGCCTTTCCGCTTGTCTTCGGCGGCATGGTGTTCAATCAAACTTGTACTTGTTGTATATACGATAAGTTACGATACGATACGATACGTAACGTTACGAACGACGCGCGCGAACGGTTTCACGGTTGCGAGCGTACTGGATGAAAAAAATCATCAGTAATCAGTAATCTTCGACAACGTCGTTGGCGACGTGTCGGTGAGGGGGCTTCGAGCGGGGGCTCTTTACCCCGGCTGCAGCTCGGAGGGCCACTACCCTCCGGTATCTGTGTGTGGGAGCCGCCGTGGTGTCGGCGGCTCGCGCGGGCCAACCCGCGGCTGCGATGGCCTTCACGGCTTTGCGTTGGCTACATCTGCGGCGTTTGTTGGCCTCTCATGACTTTCGATGGCCTTCCCGGGCTTTAGTTGGCCATCGTTGGCATCTGGTGGCCTTTCTGTGGCATTAGGGGCATAAATCGCGACCTCTTACATCACCCTAATCCAAGCGGATGAGGTCACGTGGGGTCGATAGCCAGATCTTGTTATGACGTAGGTCTGGGGGTCGCGCATGTAGCGGGGCGATCCCGTTCAGGTGGGTATGGCGGCAGTTGTCGGCGCGGTCGAACATCCGACGCGCCGACATCGCCACGAACTCCTCCACCGACGGGACGCCCAAGTCGCGAGCGATTACGTCATTTCTGACGTATCGACCCGCGTCCGTGCACATCCGCAAGGTGATGTTTTGTTGCGCTTGTAGCAACTTCTTGTTAGTGGCCGAACACAGCGCATACCATGCCGGAGCTGCATATGTGAGCCTCGAGCGGAGATAGGTCTTGTAGACCCCGATCTTCGTCCTCAGGGGCAGTCTGGATGATAGGACAGGTCGGAGCAGGGCTCGGGCGGTTCGTGTGGCATTTATAGCCGTTACCACTTGGAGCCGCATGCTCAACGACCTGTCGATGTGTGCCCCGAGGTATTTGACCGAGGTCTGCCACTCGATCTCCTGGCCTCGAAGCTGGAGCTGCTTCGGCATGATGCGTCGGCGGGCGACTAGTAGCGCGGCAGTCTTCCCCACGTTGACTGCCATGCGCCACCTGTCCAGCCACGCCGGAATCTCGTCGAGCATGCGCTGCATTCGGCGAGCTGCGTAATCGGCATTCATAGAGGTCGCGATATAGGCGCTGTCGTCTGCGTACAACGCCAGCATTATATCCGATTCCCCGGGTCGTAACGAGCCCTCTAGGGTCGGGATGTCGTCTGTATACAGACCGTATAATGCTGGCGACAGACAGCTGCCTTGGGGAACACCGGCAGTTATAGTACGCTTTTGCGAAATGGTCGTTTGCTCTACCGAAACATAAAAGTCCCGGCCGTGTAAAAATGAGGCTATTAGCTTTATAATAGCGTGCGGTGTATTAGTACTAATTAGTTTGTAAATAAGTCCTTTATGCCACACCCTGTCGAAGGCCTTCTCGACATCTAGGAACACACAGACGGAGTCCCGGCCCTCGTTCAGGGATGTGGCAAGGTGGTGTAGTACCCGCGTAAGTTGGAGCGTGGTCGAGTGGCTGCTGCGGAACCCAAACTGTTCTGCGCGCGGCTCTATGTGTGGAGCCAGGCGCCGCAGCAGCAAGCGCTCAAACAACTTCGCTATATGCGGTTGTAGTGTCACCGGCCGGTAACTCGCAGGTAGGCGCCGATCCTTACCTGGTTTCGGGAGCATAACGACCTTGCCTGTTTTCCAGGCGTCGGGGAAATGGCTGGTCCTGAGAATTCCGTTGAAAAGACGCGCGAGCGCCGCGAAGCCTCTTCTAGGCAGGAATCTCAGGGCCTCCGTAGGTGTCCCGTCGCAACCCGGCGCTTTCCGTCTGGGGAGACGTAGCGCCGCCTTTCGGACTTCGGCCGGGGAGATAAACAACTCCCCGCCGAGCGGCTCGTGTGGGCGCGACAGGAACTCGGTAGCTTCCCTCTCGACGCGCTGGTGGTGTTCCCGTATTTCATCCGATACCCCTGCTGGGACTGGGTGTGGCTGGAATTGCGTCTCCAAATGGTCGGCGAAAATTTCAGCACGATCCATTGGCGCAAACCGCCTCTGACCCTGGGCATCCAGCAGTGGGTACGTGGGTATTGGCGTCCTTTGTAGAGCTCGGTTTAATGCGTGCAAGTCCGTGGCGTGTTCGGACACCCGGTCTATTACACTATCCCAGGTCTCGCCTCGCCATGCTTTCACGGCCTCTGAGACCCGGGCTGTTAAGGCGTTCAGCCTAGCCTTGAGCACCGGACATCTGGTTCTGGCCCACAAGCGCCGGAGTGCGCGCTTGTGGCTGATGTCCTGGCTAAGCCGGGCTGGGAGCTCTGGACGTCTGCTCCGCGGTGTGAACATCGTAGTTGCGGCGTCCCTAGCGGCCTCGATCCGCTCCATAATGAGCTTAGTGGCTCGGTCGACCTCCGCTGGGGCGGAGAGGCCATCTAGGGGAATTTCATCCTCCATACTTCTAGTGTACGCTGCCCAATCAATTCTTGCACGCTGCCCTCTCGGCGGCACTGCCACCGCCGCCATTGCCAGCGTGACAAGTACTGGGAGGTGTTGCGTATCTAAGTCATACAACACCTCTGCGTGGATTGGGCAGCTTATATTCTGGTGTACTACGATGTCCAACACATCCGCACTGTAGCGTGTGTTAGTTGGGATATGGGTAGGCGCACCCGGTCCGAGCACCGTGAGGCCGATACGTTCGGCGTCCTGTATCAGCCTCCCGCCCGTCGGGTTAATGACCCTTGACCCCCACGCGTGATGTTTTGCGTTCAAATCCGCCATCAACACTGTGGGGGTCGTTCCACAAAATATATTTTCTAAATCAGTGCGGTGCCATCGGGGGCTCGGCGGTTTGTAGCCGGCGAATATTTTCGCCTCCCTACCCGCGGCCTTTATTAGTACCCCGATGGCGCGGAGCTCCTGGAAGTCGGGATGCGGCAACTCATCGTGTACAATGTCTCGCCTCACTAGGACCGCCGTGCCCCTATACGGTCGGCCCTGGGGCGAAACTTCATCACGCCTGTACACGATGTAGTTTGGCATCTTAAATGACATGGTAGGTCGGAGATTTGTCTCGCCCAGGAGTATAATATGAATATCCTGCGACTGGGCGAGACTGCGCAGCTGGGCCTCTTTCCCCGCCACTCCTCCGGGATTCCAGTATAATATGCGAATCCCCGAGTTTACACTATCCATTATGGATTTGTTGTAACTCGGGGCAGAATACGAATCGCCGCCACCTTGAGATCTCCCCCGGCGGCGATCGTGGAGATCAGTTCCGTCAGGGCCCCGCAGAACATCTCCATGCGGTCCAGTCGCTGGAGAATTATCTGGAGCGGGTCCCTGGCGTCGATCCCTCCTGCATTATTTATAATAGTGGCTGTTGTGGTTGCGGCAGGAGTGGCGGCGCGCCTCGTCCTGCTGCGCGGCTGCCTTTGTGGCAGTGGTTGGGGTTGTGGTGGCTGTGGCTCCATCTGTGGTGGTACCACCGGCCTGGCAGCCATCTCCGACCTCTGCTGTTTCCTTGTCTTCCTGCTAGCTGGTTTATCGTCCGACTCCGGCGCGACCTGGGCGGGTTGTCGGCGAACAAACGCTTGCGATGTGGGCACTTTTTGCCCGCAACTCTCGCAGTTCGTGCACGTTATAGGTGGTTGCCTTGTTATCAGACGCGGCACCGCCTCCTGTGCGGCGATTGGTGCGCGCCGGCGGTGCTTACGTCCCGCCCTGTGTCGCTTCCTGCGCCGTGATAGGGGGGCGTGCCGATCTGTAGGGTCATTGGCCGGCTCTGCCAATGTTGCGCCGCCCCCTTGAGATCTCGGCACGTGATTGGCCGGAGTCGGGGCGCGGGGGTGCGCTGTTTCCAGGGGGGGGAGTGGGGCCTGCGCCCGTCTACGTTCGGCCCTTGTGGGCCTCGGCGGGCGCGTTCTGGCCTTATTTTGGCCTTTCGGCGGGGGTGGGGGGACTGAGGCCCTCCTTTTCCTCATTTCCTTCAGGTACACAGGGCACCTTTTATAGCACGCTGCGTGTGCCCGCCCGCAGTTTGCACACGTAGGTTTGTCCTGCCGCGAGCGGGGGCATTCTGCTGCGAGGTGCTCCTCCGCGCACCTTACGCATTTAGGCGCCCTGTGACAGTTGTTCGACGAGTGGCCAAAGCGCTGGCAACGGTGGCATTGTGCCACCCCGCTTACGCCCCGCCACCCCTCTATTATTACCCCCGGCATGTACAAAAGCTCTGTACGTGCGTACAGCCGGGAGAGCGCCTCTTGGTCCTGGTGTTTTAGAGTGGCGTGGAAAAGGCAGCCAGGTCTGCCTCCCACGCCAGGTATATGTTTTATATATAAAACTTCGTGGCCCCACTCTTCTAGGGCCGTTTTTATTTCCTCCGGGTCTGTATCCGGAGGTAGGCCTTTAATGGCCACTTTTGTTGGCTTGTCGGAGGCCACACTATAACAGAACCACTGAATCTGTGGGTCTGCCTGTGTGGCCTCTACCAGGTATTTTTGCACAGCCCTGTATTCTTCAGGGCTGGCTGGCATGAAGCGCACCCCCTTCCCAAATGGGCGCGCGCTGGGAGCATGTCCTAGTATTGCTTGTAGTTTGCGGAAATGTTGGGTCCACCCGGGCATGACATCCACCGTTATCGGTGGGTACCCTTTGGGCTTAGGTGGGCCCACGCTTGTCGACGGCGGCGCGGCGCCGGCCTGTTCCGGCGTGGAGGTCGCCGTCGGCCCGGTCTGCGCGCGACTCGTGCGCGGCCGCGGAGTCGGGCTCGCGCGCGGCGACGCCGCTATTTCGGCAAATGACATAACATTAGGATTAGGACTAGTCCTACCTTGTTCCGCGGGGCTCCCAGCGGCGGCAGCGGTGTCCTTGTTTCCATTTGTGGCGGCAGGTGTAGCGGCGGCGGCCCCGGCGACGGCGAGACTCTCCAGCTCCACGTACGATGTGGAGCGCGAAGGTGTCGTGTCCGCCGACGCTGAGCTCTCGCTGCTGCTCTCCTCCTCCTCTTGTGTCTCCGAGGTGGCAGATGAGGAAGCCATCTCCTCTCCGCCGCCCTCTTCCGGGTCTGTAAGTGACGGCGTACTCGCCGTGTCTACCTTCTTCCTAGGGTTTTCTTCCTCTTCTGAGGAAGATCTCCGGCTTTTTCCCCCTACCTGGCGCTGGCCTCTTTCGCCCCTGTCCGGATGGACACATCCAGCGGGTGCGAGCGGGGCCCCGCCTGAGGTGGGGGGGGTCGTGGTGGTAGCAGCACGTTCAGGTTCAGTGACCTCGATCGGCCTGTACTCAAGCCGCGGGTCGCGGCTGCTAGCCGCAGGCTTCCCTGGCGACTTATCCGCCATAGGGAACGGAATAATAAAATAAGTAGCACTAAAACACTACATGAGTCACTGTCTCGAAAATCACAGCACAGTTGCCACCGGTACCCTTCTCCACGAAGGGCTGGTGGACAACGCACAAACACTCGCGGAACGATACAAGCGTGCCCCCGGGAGCTCAACGCGAACGGAGTCTCGACCGGGAACAGTTTGAACGACGCGAAATGTGACAGCCTATCAACGCAAGTGCACGCGCGGACGCGACGGTGTACAGATGCGGCTGATGAAAAAAAATTTTCGCGTTTCATATTTATAGCGGAGCCCCGCGTTCCAAACGCACCGTGTCGTACTATATTATTCACCCGCAGTGACCAATCAGAGGGCGAGAATTTCTCTCGCTACCATTAATATACCATTAATTGGTATCGTATCGTATCGTATCGTATCTATTATTTTTATTTATTAATTTTGTTTCATTTCAATGCATAAAACAACATTATCAAATTATATAATTCAATATGTTAGTATCCCCCACTTTATAATATTATTATATTTTGATGTATTTGTTTACTTTGTATCGGGACGGATGTTCCCACATTGTTAATTCTCGTCAATTAAAATTACCTATATAGTATTTATTTACCATTACTGACTTCTAATATTTTATTACTGTTCGCGCGCGACTTACGTGCCGCCCAGTTAGAAGGATTCATTCATTCATTCATTCATTCATTCATTCATATAGGTAGATTTTCAGGTTTTTTTTTTTTTTTTTTTTTTTTTTTTCGTCTTTCAAACTTATAATTATTATTATTATATAGACTTTTTAAAATAAACTTAACACGTACGTTCGTTATTGCAATAATGTTAATTATTATTTCGTATTTATAGGCAAGTCACGCTTGCTTGCAAGTAGGTTAGGTAGGTTATGACGCGTACTATGATCTATACACGCTTGCTCGACATCAATGCACGAGAGAGGAGATAATTATCCGAAAGAATAAATAAATAAATCGCGTCAAGTACATGAAAGAGTCGGCCGTAATATAACCTACCTAATCTAATTGAAACTTTTGTTTTGTGTGTCTGTGCTGTGTGTACAAACTGCAACCACTACCTCTGCTCGTTTGGAAACTAAATTTTCGTTACATTTTTATACATTGTTTATAATGTATAATATATATATTATTGCGATATATATTGTGGCCCTGAAAAGGGCCTTTTTTGTTGTTGTTAGGTGTGCTAACGTTGTCCCCTTGTACGTCGCTCTTTTCGTGGACAGACGACATAAAGGAAAGCGGCGAGACACGCTACACCTAAGCCTTCTTCTCTGTCTTCTTTGGCAGGAGAACCGCCTGAATGTTAGGCAGGACACCGCCCTGTGCGATGGTCACGCCCGAGAGCAGCTTGTTCAACTCCTCGTCGTTCCTTATCGCCAATTGTAAATGTCTAGGGATGATCCTAGTTTTCTTGTTGTCCCTGGCGGCGTTACCAGCCAACTCTAGAACTTCGGCGGCCAGATATTCCATCACGGCGGCTAGGTACACGGGTGCACCGGCACCGACGCGCTCCGCATAGTTGCCGTTTCTCAACAGTCTGTGGATACGGCCCACAGGGAACTGGAGACCGGCGCGATTAGAGCGAGACTTGACCTTGCCCTTTACTTTTCCACCTTTGCCGCGACCGGACATTATTGGAGTTTTGTTGTTTAACTATTTAAACACTAGAAAAATCACGTCCGTCCGATGCGAACGTGACGACAGCGACGGAAGCGTGAATACGACTGAACGACTGAGAAAAAAATCAATCAGTAATCTTCGACAACGTCGTTGGCGACGTGTCGGTGAGGGGGCTTCGAGCGGGGGCTCTTTACCCCGGCTGCAGCTCGGAGGGCCACTACCCTCCGGTATCTGTGTGTGGGAGCCGCCGTGGTGTCGGCGGCTCGCGCGGGCCAACCCGCGGCTGCGATGGCCTTCACGGCTTTGCGTTGGCTACATCTGCGGCGTTTGTTGGCCTCTCATGACTTTCGATGGCCTTCCCGGGCTTTAGTTGGCCATCGTTGGCATCTGGTGGCCTATCTGTGGCATTAGGGGCATAAATCGCGACCTCTTACATCACCCTAATCCCGGCGGATGAGGTCACGTGGGGTCGATAGCCAGATCTTGTTATGACGTAAGTCTGGGGGTCGCGCATGTAGCGGGGCGATCCCGTTCAGGTGGGTATGGCGGCAGTTGTCGGCGCGGTCGAACATCCGACGCGCCGACATCGCCACGAACTCCTCCACCGACGGGACGCCCAAGTCGCGAGCGATTACGTCATTTCTGACGTATCGACCCGCGTCCGTGCACATCCGCAAGGTGATGTTTTGTTGCGCTTGTAGCAACTTCTTGTTAGTGGCCGAACACAGCGCATACCATGCCGGAGCTGCATATGTGAGCCTCGAGCGGAGATAGGTCTTGTAGACCCCGATCTTCGTCCTCAGGGGCAGTCTGGATGATAGGACAGGTCGGAGCAGGGCTCGGGCGGTTCGTGTGGCATTTATAGCCGTTACCACTTGGAGCCGCATGCTCAACGACCTGTCGATGTGTGCCCCGAGGTATTTGACCGAGGTCTGCCACTCGATCTCCTGGCCTCGAAGCTGGAGCTGCTTCGGCATGGTGCGTCGGCGGGCGACTAGCAGCGCGGCGGTCTTCCCCACGTTGACCGCTATGCGCCATCTGTCCAGCCACGCCGGAATCTTGTCGAGCATGCGCTGCATTCGGCGAGCTGCGTAATCGGCGTTCATTGAGGTCGCGATATAGGCGCTGTCGTCTGCGTACAACGCCAGCATTATATCCGATTCCCCGGGTCGTAGCGAGCCCTCTAGGGTCGGGATGTCGTCTGTATACAGACCATATAATGCTGGCGACAGACAGCTGCCTTGGGGAACACCGGCAGAAATCGTACGCTTTTGCGATGTAGTTGTTTGCTCTACCGAAACATAAAAGTCCCGGCCGTGTAAAAATGATGTAATTAATTTTACAATTGCGTGCGGTGTATTTGTTTGTAACAATTTAAAAATAAGTCCTTTATGCCACATCCTGTCAAAGGCCTTCTCGACGTCTAGAAATACGCAGACGGAGTCTCGGCCCTCGTTCAGGGATGTGGCAAGGTGGTGTAATACTCGCACAAGCTGGAGCGTGGTCGAGTGGCTGCTGCGGAACCCAAACTGTTCTGCGCGCGGCTCTATATGTGGAGCCAGGCGCCGCAGCAGCAAGCGCTCAAACAACTTCGCTATATGCGGTTGTAGTGTCACCGGCCGGTAACTCGCAGGTAGGCGCCGATCCTTGCCTGGTTTCGGGAGCATAACGACCTTGCCTGTCTTCCAGGCGTCGGGGAAATGGCTGGTCCTGAGAATTCCGTTGAAAAGACGCGCGAGCGCCGCGAAGCCTCTTCTAGGCAGGAATCTCAGGGCCTCCGTAGGTGTCCCGTCGCAACCCGGCGCTTTCCGTCTGGGGAGACGTAGCGCCGCCTTTCGGACTTCGGCCGGGGAGATAAACAACTCCCCGCCGAGCGGCTCGTGTGGGCGCGACAGGAACTCGGTAGCTTCCCTCTCGACGCGCTGGTGGTGTTCCCGTATTTCATCCGATACCCCTGCTGGGACTGGGTGTGGCTGGAATTGCGTCTCCAAATGGTCGGCGAAAATCTCAGCACGATCCATTGGCGCAAACCGCCTCTGACCCTGGGCATCCAGCAGTGGGTACGTGGGTATTGGCGTCCTTTGTAGAGCTCGGTTTAATGAGTGCAAGTCCGTGGCGTGTTCGGACACCCGGTCAATTACACTATCCCAGGTCTCGCCTCGCCATGCTTTCACGGCCTCTGAGACCCGGGCTGTTAAGACGTTCAGCCTAGCCTTGAGCACCGGACATCTGGTTCTGGCCCACAAGCGCCGGAGTGCGCGCTTGTGGCTGATGTCCTGGCTAAGCCGGGCTGGGAGCTCTGGACGTCTGCTCCGCGGTGTGAACATCGTAGTTGCGGCGTCCCTAGCGGCCTCGATCCGCTCCATAATGAGCCTAGTGGCTCGCTCGACCTCCGCTGGGGCGGAGAGGCCTTCTAGGGGAATACCATCCTCCATACTTCTAGTGTACGCTGCCCAATCAATTCTTGCACGCTGCCCTCTCGGCGGCACTGCCACCGCCGCCATTGCCAGCGTGACAAGTACTGGGAGGTGTTGCGTATCTAAGTCATACAACACCTCTGCGTGGATTGGGCAGCTTATATTCTGGTGTACTACGATGTCCAACACATCCGCACTGTAGCGTGTGTTAGTTGGGATATGGGTAGGCGCACCCGGTCCGAGCACCGTGAGGCCGATACGTTCGGCGTCCTGTATCAGCCTCCCGCCCGTCGGGTTAATGACCCTTGACCCCCACGCGTGATGTTTTGCGTTCAAATCCGCCATCAACACTGTGGGGGTCGTTCCACAAAATATATTCTCTAAATCAGTGCGGTGCCATCGGGGGCTCGGCGGTTTGTAGCCGGCGAATATTTTCGCCTCCCTACCCGCGGCCTTTATTAGTACCCCGATGGCGCGGAGCTCCTGGTAGTCGGGATGCGGCAACTCATCGTGTACAATGTCTCGCCTCACTAGGACCGCCGTGCCCCTATACGGTCGGCCCTGGGGCGAAACTTCATCACGCCTGTACACGATGTAGTTTGGCATCTTAAATGTTACAGAAGGCCGGAGTTTTGTCTCGCCCAGGAGTATAATATGTATATCCTGCGACTGGGCGAGACTGCGCAGCTGGTCCACTTTTCCCGCCACTCCTCCGGGATTCCAATATAGCAATCTTAACTGCCCCGAGTTCGTGTTATCCATTATGGTTTCGATGTTACTCGGGGCAGAATACGAATCGCCGCCACCTGGAGATCTCCCCCGGCGGCGATCGTGGAGATCAACTCCGTCAGGGCCCCGCAGAACATCTCCATACGGTCCAGACGATGGAGAATAATCTGGAGCGGGTCCCTGGCGTCGATCCCTCCTGCTATTGTTGCGGTTTGAGTTGTGGGTGCGGCAGGAGTGGCTGTGCGCCTCGTCCTGCTGCGCGGCTGCCTTTGTGGCAGTGGTTGGGGTTGTGGTGGCTGTGGCTCCTGCTGTGGTGGTACCACCGGCCTGGCAGCCAACTCCGACCTCTGCTGTCTTTTCTCCTTCCTGTTGGGCCTATTTGCGCCTGACTCCGGCGCAACCTGGGCGGGGTGTCGGCGAACAACCGCAGGAATTTGTTGCCCGCAACTCTCACAGTTCGGGCATGTTTGTGTTTGTGGTCTTATCTCTGTTATCGGTCGCGGCCCCGCCTTGTGTGCGGTGATTGGCGCGCGCCGGCGGTGTTTTCGCCCCGCCCTGTGTCGCTTTTTTGATTGCGACCTTGTTCTTCGACAACGTCACTTATATGTGTGTGACGTGTCGGTGAGGGGGCCTCGAGCTTACGCTCTTTGCCCCGGCTGCGGCTCGGAGGGCCACTACCCTCCGGTAGCTGTGTATGGGAGCCGCCGTGGTGTCGGCGGCTCGCGCGGGCCAACCCGCGGCTATGATGGCCATCACGGCTTTGCGTGGGCTACATCTGCGGCGTTTGTTGGCCTCTCGTGGCTTTCGATGGCCTTCCCGGGCTTCGGTTGGCCATCATTGGCGTCTGGTGGCCTATCTGTGGCGTTAGGGGCATAAATCGCGACCTCTTAACATCACCCTAATCCCGGCGAATGAGGTCACGTGGGGTCGATAGCCAGGTTCTCCTTCTGACGTCAGGTGGTCGCGTATGTAGCGGGGCGATCCCGTTCAAGTGGGTATGGCGGCAGTTGTCGGCGCGGTCGAACATCCGACGCGCCGACATCGCCACGAAGTCCTCCACCGACGGGACGCCCAAATCGCGAGCGATGACGTCATCTCTGACGTATCGACCCGCGTCCGTGCACATCCGCAAGGTGATGTTTTGCTGCGTTTGTAGCAGCTTCTTGTTAGTGACCGAACACAGCGCATACCATGCCGGAGCTGCGTATGTGAGCCTCGAGCGGAGATAGGTCTTGTAGACCCCGATCTTCGTCCTCAGGGGCAGTCTGGAGTGTAGGACAGGTCGGAGCAGGGCTCTGGCGGCTCGTGTGGTATTCACGGCCTTTTCCACTTGGAGCCGCATGCTCAACGACCTGTCTATGTGTGCCCCGAGGTATTTGACCGAGGTCTGCCACTCGATCTCCTGGCCTCGAAGCTGGAGCTGCTTCGGCATGATGCGTCGGCGGGCGACTAGTAGCGCGGCAGTCTTCCCCACGTTGACTGCCATGCGCCACCTGTCCAGCCACGCCGGTATCTTGTCGAGCATGCGCTGCATTCGGCGAGCTGCGTGATCGGCATTCATAGAGGTCGCGATATAGGCGCTGTCGTCTGCGTACAACGCCAGCATTATATCCGTTTCCCCGGGTCGTAGCGAGCCCTCTAGGGTCGGAATGTCGTCTGTATACAGACCATATAATGCTGGCGACAGACAGCTGCCTTGGGGAACACCGGCAGAGATTGTACGCTTTTGCGATTTGGTTGTTTGCTCTACCGAAACATAAAAGTCCCGGCCGTGTAAAAATGATGCAATTAATTTTATAATTGCATGCGGTGTTTCTGTTTTTAATAATTTATAAATTAGTCCTTTATGCCACACCCTGTCGAAGGCCTTCTCGACGTCTAAGAATACACAGACGGAGTCTCGGCCCTCGTTCAGGGATGTGGCAAGATGGTGTAACACTCGCACAAGCTGGAGCGTGGTCGAGTGGCTGCTGCGGAATCCAAATTGCTCCGCGCGTGGCTCGATGTGTGGAGCCAGGCGCCGCAGCAGCAAGCGCTCAAACAGCTTGGCGAGGTGTGGTAGTAGCGTAACCGGCCGGTAACTCGCAGGTAGGCGCCGATCCTTACCTGGTTTCGGGAGCATAACAACCTTGCCTGTCTTCCAGGCGTCGGGGAAATGGCTGGTCCTGAGAATTCCGTTGAAAAGGCGTGCGAGCGCCGCAAAGCCTCTTCTAGGCAGGAATCTCAGGGCCTCCGTAGGTGTCCCGTCGCAACCCGGCGCTTTCCGTCTGGGGAGACGTAGCGCCGCCTTTCGGACTTCGGCCGGGGAGATAAACGTCTCCCCGCCGAGCGGCTCGTGTGGGCGCGACAGGAACTCGGTAACTTCCCTCTCGACGCACTGGTGGTGTTCCCATATTTCTTCCGGTACCCCTGCTGGGACTGGGTGGGGCTGGAATTGCGTCTCCAAATGGTCGGCGAGAATTTCAGCTCGATCCATTGGCGCAAACCGCCTCTGACCCTGGGCATCCAGCAGTGGGTACGTGGGTATTGGCGTCCTTTGTAGAGCTCGGTTTAATGAGTGCAAGTCCGTGGCGTGTTCGGACACCCGGTCAATTACACTATCCCAGGTCTCGCCTCGCCATGCTTTCACGGCCTCTGAGACCCGGGCTGTTAAGGCGTTCAGCCTAGCCTTGAGCACCGGACATCTGGTTCTGGCCCACAAGCGCCGGAGTGCGCGCTTGTGGCTGATGTCCTGGCTAAGCCGGGCTGGGAGCTCTGGACGTCTGCTCCGCGGTGTGAACATCGTAGTTGCGGCGTCCCTAGCGGCCTCGATCCGCTCCATAATGAGCTTAGTAGCTCGGTCGACCTCCGCTGGGGCGGAGAGGCCATCTAGGGGAATAACTTCCTCCATACTTCTAGTGTATGCTGCCCAATCTATTCTTGCACGCTGCCCTCTCGGCGGCACTGCCACCGCCGCCAATGCAAGCGTGACAAGTACTGGGAGGTGCTGCGTATCTAGGTCATACAGCACCTCTGCGTGGATTGGGCAGCTTATATTTTGGTGTACTACGATGTCCAACACATCCGCACTGTAGCGTGTGTTATTTGGGATATGGGTAGGCGCACCCGGTCCGAGCACCGTGAGGCCGATACGTTCGGCGTCCTGTATCAGCCTCCCGCCCGTCGGGTTAATGACCCTTGACCCCCACGCGTGATGTTTTGCGTTCAAATCCGCCATCAACACTGTGGGGGTCGTTCCACAAAATATATTCTCTAAATCAGTGCGGTGCCATCGGGGGCTCGGCGGTTTGTAGCCGGCGAATATTTTCGCCTCCCTACCCGCGGCCTTTATTAGTACCCCGATGGCGCGGAGCTCCTGGTAGTCGGGATGCGGCAACTCATCGTGTACAATGTCTCGCCTCACTAGGACCGCCGTGCCCCTATACGGTCGGCCCTGGGGCGAAACTTCATCACGCCTGTACACGATGTAGTTTGGCATCTTAAATGTTACAGAAGGCCGGAGTTTTGTCTCGCCCAGGAGTATAATCTGTATATCCTGCGACTGGGCGAGACTGCGCAGCTGGTCCACTTTACCCGCCACTCCTCCGGGATTCCAATATAGCAATCTTAACTGCCCCGAGTTCGTGTTATCCATTATGGTTTCGATGTTACTCGGGGCAGAATACGAATCGCCGCCACCTGGAGATCTCCCCCGGCGGCGATCGTGGAGATCAACTCCGTCAGGGCCCCGCAGAACATCTCCATACGGTCCAGACGTTGGAGTATAATCTGGAGCGGGTCCCTGGCGTCGATCCCTCCTGCTTGGTTTGTAGTTTGAGTTGTGGGTGCGGCAGGAGTGGCTGTGCGCCTCGTCCTGCTGCGCGGCTGCCTTTGTGGCAGTGGTTGGGGTTGTGGTGGCTGTGGCTCCTCCTGTGGTGGTACCACCGGCCTGGCAGCCAACTCCGACCTCTGCTGTCTTTTCTCCTTCCTGTTGGGCCTATTTGCGCCTGACTCCGGCGCAACCTGGGCGAGGTGTCGGCGAACAACCGCAGGAATTTGTTGCCCGCAACTCTCACAGTTCGGGCATGTTTGTGTTTGTGGTCTTATCTCAGTAATCGGTCGCGGCCCCGCCTCGTGTGCGGTGATTGGCGCGCGCCGGCGGTGTTTTCGCCCCGCCCTGTGTCGCTTTCTGCGCTGCGGTAGGGGGGCGTGCCGATCTGTGGGGTCATTGGCCGGCTCTGCCAATGTTGCCCCGCCTCCTTGAGGTCTCGGCACGTGATTGGCCGGAGTCAGGGCGCGGGGGTGCGCTGATTCCGGGGGGAGTGGGGCCTGCGCCCGTCTACGTTCGGCCCTTGTGGGCCTCGGCGGGCGCGTTCTGGCCTTATTTTGGCCTCTCGGCGGGGGTGGGGGGACTGTGGCCCTCCTCTTCCTCACTTCTTTCAGGTACACAGGGCACCTTTTGTAGCATGCAGCGTGTGCCCGCCCGCAGTTTGCACACGTAGGTTTGTCCTGTCGCGGGCGGGGGCATTCGGATGCGAGGTGCTCCTCCGCGCACCTTACGCATTTAGGCGCCCTGTGACAATTATTGGAAGAGTGGCCAAAGCGTTGGCAACGGTGGCATTGTGCCACCCCGCTTACGCCCCTCCACCCTTCTATAACTACTCCCGGCATGTAGAGCAATTCTGTACGTGCGTACAGCCGGGAGAGCGCCTCTTGGTCCTGGTGTTTTAATGTGGCGTGGAAAAGGCAGCCAGGTCTGCCTCCCACGCCAGGTATATGTTTAATATACATAACTTCATGGCCCCACTCCTCTAGGGCCGTTTTAATTTCCTCCGGGTTCGTGTCCGGAGGTAGGCCTTTGATGGCCACTTTCGTAGGTTTATCGGAGGCCACACTATAGCAGAACCACTGTATCTGTGGGTCTGCCTGTGTGGCCTCTACCAAGTATTTTTGCACAGCCCTGTATTCTTCAGGGCTGGCTGGCATGAAGCGCACCCCCTTTCCAAATGGGCGCGCGCTGGGAGCATGACCTAATATGTTATTTAACTTTCTAAAGTGCTGGGTCCACCCGGGCATGACGTCCACCGTAATGGGTGGGTACCCTTTGGGCTTCGGTGGGCCCACGCTTGTCGTCGGCGGCGCTGCGCCGGCCTGTTCCGGCGTGGAGGTCGCCGTCGGCCCGGTCTGTGCGCGACTCGTGCGCGGCCGCGGAGTCGGGCTCGCGCGCGGCGACGCCGCGATTTCAGCGAAAGACATATTTAAGTTTTTAGGACTACGCCTACCTTGGTCCGCGGAGCTCTCAGCGGCGGCAGCGGTGTCCTTGTTCACGGTTGTGGCAGTGGCAGGTGTAGCGGCGGCGGCCCCGGCGACGGCGAGACTCTCCAGCTCCACGTATGATGTGGAGCGCGAAGGTGTCGTGTCCGCCGACGCTGAGCTCTCGCTGCTGCTCTCCTCCTCCTCTTGTGACTCCGAGGTGGCGGATGAGGAAGCCATCTCCTCTCCGCCGCCCTCTTCTGGGTCTGTTAGAGACGGCGTGCTCGCCGTGTCTATTTTTTTTACGTGGGTTCTCTTCCTCTTCTGAGGAAGATCTCCGGTTTTTGCCCCCTACCTGGCGTTGGCCTCTTTCGCCCTTGTCCGGATGGACACATCCGGCGGGTGCGAGCGGGGCTTCGCCTGCGGTGGGGGGGGTTGTTGATGTGGTGGCAGCACTCTGTGGTTCAATGACCTCTATCGGTCTATAAGTAGGCCGTGGGTCGCGGCTAGCCGCTGGTTTCCCCGGCGACTTGTCCGCCATGGGAACGGTATAAAAACACTAAATAGTAATAAGCACTACATGAGTCACTGTCTCGAAATAAATCACAGCACAGTTGCCACCGGTACCCTTCTCCACGAAGGGCTGGTGGTCAACGCACAACACACACTCGCGCTAAGAACAGCGTGCCCCCGGGAGCTCGACGCGAACGGAGTCTCGACCGGGAACAGTTTGACTTCGCGAAATGTGTACAGCCGATCAACGTATGTGCACGCGCGGACGCGACGGTGTACGAATGCAGCTTTTTGATTGCACTGAACTTTTTTATATTTATAGCGGAGCCCCGCGTTCCAAACGCACCGTGTCGTACTATATGATTCACCCGCAGTGACCAATCAGAGGGCGAGAATTTCTCTCGCTACCATTAATATACCATTAATTGGTATCGTACCCTATCGTATCTATTATTTTTATTTATTAATTTTGTTTCATTTCAATGCATAAAACAACATTATCAAATTATATAATTCAATATGTTAGTATCCCCCACTGTATAATATTATATTTTGATGTATTTGTTTACTTTGTATCGGGACGGATGTTCCCACATTGTTAATTCTCGTCAATTAAAATTACCCATATAGTATTTATTTACCATTACTGACTTCTAATATTTTATTACTGTTCGCGCGCGACTTACGTGCCGCCCAGTTAGAAGGATTCATTCATTCATTCATTCATTCATTCATATAGGTAGATTTTCAGGTTTTTTTTTTTCGTCTTTCAAACTTATAATTATTATTATTATATAGACTTTTTAAAATAAACTTAACACGTACCTACGTTCGTTATTGATTGCAATAATGTTAATTATTATTTCGTATTTATAGGCAAGTCACGCTTGCTTGCAAGTAGGTAGCTTATGACGCGTACTATGAATGATCTATACACGCTTGCTCGACATCAATGCACGAGAGAGGAGATAATTATCCGAAAGAATAAATAAATAAATCGCGTCAACTTTTGTTTTGTGTGTCTGTGCTGTGTGTACAAACTGCAACCACTACCTCTGCTCGTTTGGAAACTAAATTTTCGTTATATTTTTATACATTGTTTATAATGTATAATATATATTATTGCGATATATGTTGTGGCCCTGAAAAGGGCCTTTTTTGTTGTTGTTAGGTGTGCTAACGTTGTCCCCTTGTACGTCGCCCTTTTCGTGGACAGACGACATAAAGGAAAGCGGCGAGACACGCTACACCTAAGCCTTCTTCTCTGTCTTCTTTGGCAGGAGAACCGCCTGAATGTTAGGCAGGACACCGCCCTGTGCGATGGTCACGCCCGAGAGCAGCTTTTTCAACTCCTCGTCGTTCCTTATCGCCAATTGTAAATGTCTAGGGATGATCCTAGTTTTCTTGTTGTCCCTGGCGGCGTTACCAGCCAACTCTAGAACTTCGGCGGCCAGATATTCCATCACGGCGGCTAGGTACACGGGTGCACCGGCACCGACGCGCTCCGCATAGTTGCCGTTTCTCAACAGTCTGTGGATACGGCCCACAGGGAACTGGAGACCGGCGCGATTAGAGCGAGACTTGACCTTGCCCTTTACTTTTCCACCTTTGCCGCGACCGGACATTATTGGAGTTTTGTTGTTTAACTATTTAAACACTAGAAAAATCACGTCCGTCCGATGCGAACGTGACGACAGCGATGGAAGCGTGAATACGACTGAACGACTGAGAAAAAAAAAAAAAAAAAAAAAATCATCATCAGTTATCTTCGACAACGCCACTTGTAGTGGTGGCGTGTCGGTGAGGGGGCTTCGAGCGGGGGGCTCTTTACCCCGGCTGCAGCTCGGAGGGCTACTACCCTCCGGTAGCTTTGTAGGAGAGCCGCCGTGGTGTCGGCGGCTCGCACGGGCCAACCCGCGGCTGCGATGGCCTTCACGGCTTTGCGTTGGCTACATCTGCGGCGTTTGTTGGCCTCTCATGACTTACGATGGCCTTCCCGGGCTTCAGTTGGCCATCTTTGGCATCTGGTGGCCTATCTGTGGCATTAGGGGCATAGATCGCGACCTCTTACATCACCCTAATCCCGGCGGATGAGGTCACGTGGGGTCGATAGCCAGATTTTATTGTGACGTTCGTCTGGGGGTCGCGCATGTAGCGGGGCGATCCCGTTCAGGTGGGTATGGCGGCAGTTGTCGGCGCGGTCGAATATCCGACGCGCCGACATCACCACGAATTCCTCCACCGACGGGACGCCCAAGTCGCGAGCGATGACGTCATTTCTGACGTATCGACCCGCGTCCGTGCACATCCGCAAGGTGATGTTTTGTTGCGCTTGTAGCAACTTCTTATTAGTGGCCGAACACAGCGCATACCATGCCGGAGCTGCATATGTGAGCCTCGAGCGGAGATAGGTATTGTAGACCCCGATCTTCGTCCTCAGGGGCAGTCTGGATGATAGGACAGGTCGGAGCAGGGCTCGGGCGGTTCGTGTGGCATTTATAGCCTTTACCACTTGGAGCCGCATGCTCAACGACCTGTCGATGTGTGTCCCGAGGTATTTGACCGAGGTCTGCCACTCGATCTCCTGGCCTCGAAGCTGGAGCTGCTTCGGCATGATACGCCGGCGGGCGACTAGTAGCGCGGCAGTCTTCCCCACGTTGACCGCCATGCGCCACCTGTCCAGCCACGCCGGTATCTTGTCGAGCATGCGCTGCATTCGGCGAGCTGCGTGATCGGCATTCATTGAGGTCGCGATATAGGCGCTGTCGTCTGCGTACAACGCCAGCATTATATCCGATTCCCCGGGTCGTAGCGAACCCTCTAGGGTCGGGATGTCGTCTGTGTACAGACCATATAATGCTGGCGACAGACAGCTGCCTTGGGGAACACCGGCAGTTATAGTACGCTTTTGCGAGATGGTCGTTTGCTCTACCGAAACATAAAAGTCCCGGCCGTGTAAAAATGATGTAATTAATTTTACAATTGCGTGCGGTGTATTTGTTTGTAACAATTTAAAAATCAGTCCTTTATGCCACACCCTGTCGAAGGCCTTCTCGACGTCTAGGAACACGCAGACGGAGTCTCGGCCCTCGTTCAGGGATGTGGCAAGATGGTGTAACACACGCACAAGCTGGAGCGTAGTCGAGTGGCTGCTGCGGAATCCGAATTGCTCCGCGTGTGGCTCGATATGTGGAGCCAGGCGCCGTAGCAGCAAGCGCTCAAACAGCTTGGCGAGGTGTGGTAGTAGCGTAACCGGCCGGTAACTCGCAGGTAGGCGCCGATCCTTACCTGGTTTCGGGAGCATAACAACCTTGCCTGTCTTCCAGGCGTCGGGGAAATGGCTGGTCCTGATAATTCTGTTGAAAAGGCGCGCGAGCGCCGCGAAGCCTCTTCTAGGCAGGAATCTCAGGGCCTCCGTAGGTGTCCCGTCGCAACCCGGCGCTTTCCGCCTGGGGAGACGTAGCGCCGCCTTTCGGACTTCGGCCGGGGAGATAAACGCCTCCCCGCCGAGCGGCTCGTGTGGGCGCGACAGGAACTCGGTAGCTTCCCTCTCGACGCACTGGTGGTGTTCCCGTATTTCCTCCGATACCCCTGCTGGGACTGGGTGTGGCTGGAATTGCGTCTCCAAATGGTCGGCGAGAATTTCAGCACGATCCATTGGCGCAAACCGCCTCTGACCCTGGGCATCCAGCAGTGGGTACGTGGGTATTGGCGTCCTTTGTAGAGCTCGGTTTAATGAGTGCAAGTCCGTGGCGCGTTCGGAAACCCGGTCTATAACACTATCCCAGGTCTCGCCTCGCCATGCCTTCACGGCCTCTGAGACCTGGGCTGTTAAGGCATTCAGCCTAGCCTTGAGCACCGGACATCTGGTTCTGGCCCACAAGCGCCGGAGTGCGCGCTTGTGGCTGATGTCCTGGCTGAGCCGGGCTGGGAGCTCTGGACGTCTGCTCCGCGGTGTGAACATCGTAGTTGCGGCGTCCCTAGCGGCCTCGATCCGCTCCATAATGAGCCTGGCGGCTCGCTCGACCTCCTCTGGGGCGGAGAGGCCTTCTAGGGGAATAGTTTCCTCCATTTTCCTAGTGTATGCTGCCCAATCTATTCTTGCACGCTGCTCTCTCGGCGGCACTGCCACCGCCGCCAATGCAAGCGTGACAAGTACTGGGAGGTGCTGCGTATCTAGGTCATACAGCACCTCTGCGTGGATTGGGCAGCTTATATTTTGGTGTACTACGATGTCCAACACATCCGCACTGTAGCGTGTGTTGTTTGGGATATGGGTAGGCGCACCCGGTCCGAGCACCGTGAGGCCGATACGTTCGGCGTCCTGTATCAGCCTCCCGCCCGTCGGGTTAATGACCCTTGACCCCCACACGTGATGTTTTGCGTTCAAATGACAGTTATTTGAGGAGTGGCCGAAGCGTTGGCAGCGATGGCATTGTGCCACCCCGCTTACCCCCCGCCATCCCTCTATCACTACCCCCGGCATGTACAAAAGTTCTGTACGTGGGTACAGCCGGGAGAGCGCCTCTTGGTTCTGGTGTTTAAGTGTGGCGTGGAAAAGGCAGCCAGGTCTGCCTCCCACGCCAGGTATGTGTTTTATGTATATGACTTCATGGCCCCACTCCTCTAGGGCCGTTTTAATTTCCTCCGGATCTGTGTCCGGAGGCAGGCCTTTAATGGCCACTTTCGTAGGCTTGGGTTGGGTTTATATATATGTCCCCGGATGATTTCCTGGATGATTTTAATGGTTTGTGTTTAGGAATATATTTAAGACTTATTTATAACAACTGAAATTGGTTTTGAGTGGAAAAAATACATATTCAATTAATTATCGAAGTTTGAAATTCACAACAATGATCTGGTAATTTTGTCACCGAGACGTTTTTTTTACGTTTTTTGACGGGATTTATCGAAATAGGAGACTGTATGTATCCGAAAATTTAAATATGTGGAGTTTTAAACAGTTGGTTAGGTTAGGTTTTGTGTAGACCAAAGTGCACGAGCCGAGCGAGCGAAGCGAGCGTGCCGCGGCAGCGGCCGGCGAATGCCAGAACCGACTGGTAACCATTCACTATTTATTTTATATATTAGTGAAAAACAGAAGTAAGGTTAGATTGACAAAAACATTAATAACTCAGGAACTATACATTTCCGCCACATGGGAGTTGCAGAAGGGGTAAGTTTTCCTCCCTCCCCCTCCCCCTTCCCCCTCATTACTTATGATTATGTAAACCACACCCGTAGGCTTTTCCGAGGCCACACTGTAGCAGAACCACTGTATCTGTGGGTCCGCCTGTGTGGCCTCTACTAGATATTTTTACACAGCCCTGTACTCTTCAGGGCTGGCTGGCATGAAGCGCACCCCCTTCCCAAATGGGCGCGCGCTGGGAGCATGTCCTAAGATGTTATGGAGTTTCTTGAAATGTTGGGTCCACCCGGGCATGACATCCACCGTTATGGGTGGGTACCCTTTGGGCTTTGGTGGGCCCACGCTTGTCGTCGGCGTGGAGCCGGCCTGTTCCGGCGTGGAGGTCACCGTCGGCCCGGTCTGGGTGCGACTCGTGCGTGGCCGCGGAGACGGGCTTGCGCGCGGCGACGCCGCGATTTCAGCGAATGACATATTTGGACTCCTACCTTGCTCCGCGATCCCAGCGACGGCAGTGGCGTCCTTGTTGTTTCCAGTCTTGTTGGAAGATGTAGCGGCGGCGGCCCCGGCGTTGGCGAGACTCTCCAGCTCCACGTATGATGTGGAGCGCGAAGGTGTGGTGTCCGCCGACGATGAGCTCTCGCTGCCGCTCTCTTCCTCTTCCTGCGTTTCCGAGGTGGCAGATGAGGAAGCCATCTCCTCTCCGCCGTCCTCTTCCGGGTCCGTTAGAGACGGCGTGCTCACCGTGTCTCTTGCGAGGTTGTTGTTTTTCTTCCTCTTCCGAGGAAGACCTCCGGCTTTTCCCTCCAGCCTGGCGTTGGCCTCTTTCGCCCCTGTCCGGATGGACACATCCAGCGGGTGCGAACGGGGTCCCGCCTGCGGTGGGGGGAGTCGTGGTGGTGGCAGCACTTTCGGTAGTGGTGACCTCGATCGGCCTGTAAACAAGCCGCGGGTCGCGGCTACTAGCCGCTGGCTTCCCTGGCGACTTGTCCGCCATAGGGAACGGTATAAACAATTAACAGCACTAACACTGCATGAGTCACTATCTCTAACAACACAGTTGCCACCGGTACCCTTCTCCAAGAAGGGCTGGTGGTCAACGCACAAAACACTCGCGGAACGAACAAGCGTGCCCCCGGGAGCTCGACGCGAACGGAGTCTCGACCGGGAACAGTTTGACGACGCGAAATGTGTATAGCCCCTCAAAGCAAATGTACGCGCGAGCGCGACGGTGTACAGATGCGGCTCCGAAGTATTTTCGCTGCCAGGGTCGCTCCTTAAATCCCGCATCCCGCCCGACGCCTAATCGCTATTTGTGCCCTCTGAGGGCGCCGGCGGTATGCGGGGAGTAGGTGTGCTCCGGCGGGCGGGTCAGGGGGGTGCTCTCTGTCCACAACATATGGATTACAATATATTAGTTAAGTATAGATTATTAACTACAAAGTAAGAAGCCGGATAGTTGGCGGTTTTTGCCGAATAGTCGCCGACTACGGTAGTGGCCGGATAGTCGGCACATCTCTATTAATAACGTTAAATATTTACATATCGAAGGTTATACACTAATGTGGATGCGTTAACGACGTTATTCGGCCACAGCCTAAATCTTTTAACGCAGATGCTGCTTTGATGTTGTCATCAAAGCACTATGGCGCTATTGGCTTCCTTTAACTGGCATCAATTTGAGAGTACGAGACTCCGTCTTTCTATTTTTCATTGCCTGAAGCAGGCAAACAGGCGGTCGGCACACTTGATGGAAGGTGGTTACCATCGCCTATGGACGTTTGCAAAACCGGGGGCGTTGCCAACGCGTTGCCGGCCTCTAATAAATTTTGGGGATTTTTTCTATTAAAGATCTGAGGGTTTAAATGATTAAAATACAGGTTAATAGTGTGTTATATTTTTATTATAAACCTCAAAAAATTACTCGTGGTCTTATCACATATTTCAAAAGGCGCTTGTCTTTTAGACTTCTAATAATGGCAAATTCACATGTGTTAAGTTTAGAAGTGACTTAATCCTAATTTACATTAGTTAAGTTGCGAGTTAAGTACGAGGCTACTTAAATGGAGTTTGCTTTCTCAATGGAGACATAGATATTATTTATTTAGGTTTATGGCTTGGCAGCTATGCCTTTAAGCCAGATCTTAGTTTACAATATAGTTTCTTCATTTACTTAAGCCTATGTGTAGCACAGCTGAACTGTAGGTGATCAGCTAGTGCCATTCCGGAGTTCTTGTGACAACTCAAAAGGCCACATTTGACTATACAGTTCACATTTCTCACAAAACACATAATCACTACTCAAAAACTATCAATATCCTACAACTATTGTTCGTGTTAGAGTAATTTTACACATTTTTAGAAAATAAAATTGCACAGCACAACTTCTCCTTTTAGTTCCCGCCAAAAACTCAGACATATAGATAGGTGACACTCAATTGCTCACCAAATATACAATTTCAAAAATACACAATTACAATATTGCTAAGGTAGAAACAATAGGCGGTCTTATTTCTTAGAGCAATATGTTCCAAGCAACCTAACTAAGTATAATTTAACCTAATCTGGCGATGTAGGTGATGCAGATTATATAAGAATAAATAATAATATTGTACACAAAAAGTTACATACATAATTATAGAACAGTGGTGATGTACAAAAACAAGTTTAACCCTAAAAGAGTTTTCTTCCAGCAAACCTATGAGTCTAGCGAGAAGGGGTGAAGCAAAAGGCAGGGTTGTGTACGCTAAAGATATTTTACGTTATAACATATAATATAAATAAAGTAACAAAAATTTAAAAACTTCGTTTAAAAAAACCGACTTCAAAAACTAAAAAACTAAAATGTATAAAATAACTTATTTCTATAGTTCTTATTATTAATATATATTACCTAAAACATCTTAAAGTCGGTGCTTAGTAATTTGCAAAATATAGTAATTTTTATTATGTTTTACTTTGCACCGACTTCAAGATGTTTTAGGTAATATATATTAATAATAAGAGCTATAGAAATAAGTTATTTTATACATTTTAGTTTTTTAGTTTTTGAAGTCGGTTTTGTTTAAACGAAGTTTTTAAATTTTATTTGTTACTTTTTAGTGTCTAGCTATGTATGGGTGGACATACGAATGGTGCCGCGCTTCTAAAAAAATTTAGGTCCCAAGAAACGAGAACAAAAAAATGATCGTAAAATGAAAACTACGCGGCCAAACTATGTCAAATTTTTAGGGGACCACATGGCAGCTATTCCGCGTCGAACAAAAAAAGAATCACGTAAATCGAATCATAAATCTCAGAGTAATCGGTGTACATATGGAACGAAAAGGAAACTTTTTCATAAAAAATATTCATAAAATGAAAACTACTGGGCCAAACTATGTAAAATTTATAGGGGACCAATTGGAAGCTATTCCGCGTCGAACAAAAAAAGAATCACGTAAATCGGATTATAAATGACGGAGTATTCGGCGAACATACATAAAAAAAAGTAACGACAAAAAAAAAAAAGATCCCGACGAATTGAGAACCTCCTCCTTTTTTCGAAGTCGGTTAAAAATAAATTATATACAAGATATATACATACATATATAATGTAAAATATAGACATATAAGGATAATTTAACATAGTGTACTTTGACTTTTTTTTTTAACTGCTAAAAATCACAAACGGTTATCGTCCCCTATGGATATTTGTAACACCAACAGTACTGCCGCCAATGTGCTGCTCTCTAAAGCGATACTGGAATCTCACCTCTAATGCCGGAACACAACTCAAAGTTGTTATGACGGAAACCAAGCATGGTAGCAAGCCAAGTAAACAAATACCCTACCATCTGGCGGTTGTTGCATTCAATTGACTATATTTTTCAATACACTTACATTTACATACATAAAACCAGGCCTTTTTTGTTTCTTTTTAGGGGGTACGCTATTTCTCGAAAGTTGTAAGTCTATAATTTAATGTTTGTAGCTCCACTCCATAAAACCTAATAAATTTTTTTTCATTTTTCAGTTTTTATGGCAATTATTCGATTTTTTCGAAATTTACTTTAAGGGCACTGCGTGCCCCCACAAAAAAAGCCTTGCTTAAAACATATACAACAGTTAAACAGAAATTCACATAAAATTTTCTCATACTAAACATACTTAACTAATGTAAATGAGGCTTAGCGAAACTAATGGCTGGTTCTTATATCTTACTATTCACTTACCTTACCATCGGTTATATTTTGACATTAGTTACATGAAGCTTATGTTAATTTTTTACCAATAGTAAGAAGTTGAACGGTCGGTAAAATATCGATGGCAGCAAAGTAGAAACGGACATCTACATTTTTGCGAAAATACTTTTACAAAAATGAGCATACATCAATCCTATCTACAAGTCTGTATTAAATTTATTTCAAAATTCAAAATAATGAAGAAAATCTGACACATAAATGAAGACATCTACACTGGGTTTTGTAAAAAACACCGCAGTATGAACGGCTATTTGAATGTGTTAAATGCAAAGTAAATAAAGATATCTGCAAAATTAAGTAAAAATGTAGAATACTGTTTGCATGTTGCTTAGATGTTCTTTAAATATCCTTAAAAGTATTACTGGAGATAATTATCTTACTTTATTAGATATTTTAAATGAAATGGGCACTTTTTTATTACAACGTATAAACGAATATCAGACAGATGTCTTCTTCTACGTCAGTTTTTTCAGAGTAAAAAAGACATCTACATTATTTCAGTAAAACAACGATATACCGATTATACCTGTTACACAATTCCTAAAGGTTTTTTTAAAGCATCATAGAAAATTTCAGGTTAATCGGTCCATAACTCTTAAAATAACCAATATTTTCAACTAAATCTACTCCGCTGTAAAGTTGCGATTTTGTAGATGTCCGATTCTATATTGCTGCTATCGATATAAGAACCGACCATAAATGATCGATTTAGTAATAAGCAGTAATAAGTTGCACTTACGTACTTAACACGTGTGAACCAACCATAATACATACACATGCATTTGCGCTTTATCCAAAATGTAAACAATAGAAACAAAAAAAATAATAAACCTGTCTTTTTCAAAATCAACAAAAATAACAACCGATTCATCGAAACTTATCTACGTAATTTAAGACAAGGTTTCTCGTTAAAAAACTTTATTAAAAGTAAAAATATAAAACAAAAAAGAATTCACATGTTTAGAGTAATCTCGGCTGCCCCATTATGAAACATAGTAAGTGACAAATTTGTAAATTTAGTTTTTGCAATATTGTGTCATTTTTGACGCATGATTTTATTTATTTAAAATAGAGCATTTACAAATCAATTTTTTAAAACAAATCTGGCATCTATTACAAAACTTATATTTACTTAGGAACCAATACACAATAAACAAATTACCTAATAAAGTGAAGGAGTGTAAAAACATAAATGTCAATAAAAGAAAGCTAAATAATAATAATATATGTTATAAATTTAATATTTAAAAACTTAAATTTAAATCCAACCATTTCATTGTTGACTTTGTAAGTTTGTATGGCTGCTCGCTTTTTGAATATAAAATTTACCTCATACAACTGACCTATTTGAGTATAAAGTTATTCAAAACAGTATATTTTAGTATTTAAAGTGGTTTTTTTTAAGTTAGATTAGTTTGAACTCTCCCCTGGAACTCACATGTATATACCTCGCTCGAACCGCTCGATTAGAGAAAGAAAGAAAAACTGAAAACTGTTAAAAAATACAGTTTTATTAAACTAATCTCTCCTAGGTAATTTATTAGGACTATAAAGTCATAGTCAACTATGACTTTATATCAGAACTGAGGATTGACTAGACAAAGCTAGACTAGCGAGAGCTTCTGACTATATTATAGACAAAATGAAAAAAAACAAATATTGATAGTTTTACACAATTAATATAGTGTACGAATCGTGTAAGCGGAACAGAGCTAAGAATATATAACAAGTAACGCTCTGCCATTTCCACTTGTGAATAAAGTGTAAATTTTGTCCGCAAGCGAATTGCCTCCTCATCTTAATACATATTAAACAAAAAACAAATAACTTCATGCGAAAAAAATAAAATGTTTGTCTTGTGCGCTACTAACTGATAAAACTAAACTTAATTATCATTAAACAGGTGTCTTAAACTAAGTAATATTAAAACTAGTTATCACGGGGTTTCAAATATAAAACTGATTAAGTGAGATCTTCTTAATACTCTTAACAACTGGCAACACCTGAAAATTAAATAGAAAAAATTAGGTCTTCTGATTGTGTATGTTAAATTCTTGGAAAAATGTCAAAGTTTCAAACAAATAAATCACTTTGACCTGCTAAGCGGTTGGACCGATTTTAATTAAAATTTTTTGATGTGTTTGAATGTGATGGGAATAGTTTAGAGTCACAATTGAATTCGGCACTAAGAAAATGGCGCTGGACTCGGGACTTAAGCACACAACCAGGTAGGGTATTTGCCTGTCTGGATAGCTACCATCCTCTAGTGTATGCTGCCATAACAACCTCGAGTTGTATTCCGACATTAGGGGCCAGGTTCCAGTCTCTCTTTAGGGGGCCATCCATAAATTAAAAATCAAAATTTATGAGGGGGAGGGGGGTCGAAGAAGTGTGACAAGGGTTGGGAGGGTTCATAATTTTCGTGATATCCATTGATGTATAAAAAACCAATATATCAATGGTGATATCACATTTCTTAATCTAATGTATTTAAACTTTAAAATACTAATTATAAGTATTTGTATTGTCCATTTTAAGGGGCACAGCGCACAATAATTAAGTATTTCCAAATGGAGCATAAATCTATACATATAATAAAGCTGTAGAGGTCGAATTTCTGTACAATAAATAAAAATGCTAAAAATCGAATCAGGGGGATGTAAGAAGTGAAATAGAACTAATTTAGATTTTTTTCAAGTTTATTGTTTCTCTGTTTGTCTGTCTGTTTGTACCGGCTAATCTCCGAAACGACTGGACCGATTTAAATGAAATTTTGCATGATGGTAGCTTATATCCCTGGTCAACATTTAGGATACTTTTGATCCCGAAAAATTAAAGAGTTCCCGTGGGATAGTTTAAAAACCGCACTATGCGGACGAAGTCGCGGGCAGAAGCTAGTGTAGTATATAAAACTGTAATTTTGTTAAACGACGACAATAGGACCTACTTATGCGAAATGGAACCAACCGAAATACTGACAGTTTTGAGAAAAATCCGTATTTATTAATTTTGCAAAAACAATATTTAGAATATTGTATATTCTAATGTACAATATTGTAAATATTTTCTTTCCAAAATATAGAATATATATTAGAATGTAAAATTTTAATAAAAACGGCTTTTTCTCTTAACTGTCAGTATGTGGGTTGGTTCCATTTTGCATAAGTAGGTCCTAAAGACATCATTCACATTGGGACAATATATTAGAATAAAATTGAACACTATAGTTTTATTACTACTACCACCTCAGATTACGAGCTCCGCTCATACTACAAAATATTTCCAACTCTATCCATATGAGTAAAGATAGCTATAACACTATTACTCGCCAAAATAACAGACAATATATTAATTACAATATTTCTAGGCAAAACAACAGGCGGCCTTATCGCTTAGAGCAGGGGTCGGCAACCTGCGGCTCGCGAGCCACATGTGGCTCTTGGATGTAGAGCTGCGGCTCTTTAGTTATACATCGATGGCTTCACAACAGCCAAAAGTGCAGTGTTATCAAAGGGACAAAATTGTGAATAAAACAAAACTAGTTGATCGTATAAGGCTGAAATCCGGAATACCCTTTTTAGGTACACTTGCATACAAGTAAGACCTCCTAAATTTGTAACATGCATATTTCTTTTCGTAAAAAACAAAAAATGGCATTTTTGCGTATACGAGCTTCATAACATATAGGGGATATGTTATGAAGCTCTCGATATGTAAAAAAAGACATGGCTTTCAATGAGTTTGTTTGCCCAATTGTATGTTATTGAAGCACAAGTTAGTCTTGTAAGTTAATTGTTTTCATTTTTGTATTAATAAGTAATTAATAATTATCCAATAATGTCACAAAAGTATTATCTTTTTGTTATGAAAAACACTACTTATATATTATTAATAAATAGATTTGTTTGTTTCTATCAAACACTTAATTTATGCAACTAATATTTATTGTTGGCAAGAAAAAAATTGTGGCTCTTTGAAAACTTTGAAATTTAGTAAATTGTTTTTTTTTACTCTTCCGACTCAAAAGGTTGCCGACCCCTGGCTTAGAGCGATCTCCTCCAGGCAACCTAAGTTATAGGAGTTATAGGATATTGTACTTATTATAGTGTTTGAATTATGAAAAAAGAATTCAAATGGAAATAAACCTAATTACGGAACTGCTGTTTTAATTTAATAATTACTTACTACTTTAATTACTAATGATTGTGCAGGAATCTCATGAATGTGACCAGCTGCGACATCCCCATTCTAGGTCATTAATAAATCCTGGTAATTTGTAAATGGCCCTTAGAGAGCCACAGCACACTTTTTTTTTAAATAGCTGGAATACAGCAAACAGGCTGACGGCCCACCTGGTGGAAAGTGGTTACCATCGCCTGTGGACGTTTGCAACATTAGAGATGTCACCAACGCGCTGCCGGCCTCGAAGAAATTTTATGACACCCTTTTTGAAAAACTCCATATCGTAGCGCTGTGGGAAAACCTCGGCTGGGCGCTCATTCCAAATCCCCACAGTACGCAAGAGAAACGTTCTACAGAACCGTTACGTACATGATGAGCGAAGTGGCTCAAGGAAGTGAGGGTGAACTCCCAACCGATGGCGAGCGGTGCGATGGTAGAAAGAGGACGAAGGCACCATTCTAAACAGTTCTTCGGAACATTCCCCATTATACAGTCCGTAGAATACGCAGAGAGAAGCAGTCTCTCCTAAGGCCAAGCGTATCTAGACCGTCTGTTAGTATGGGATCATCAACAACGCGAACGGCTCGACGTTGAAAACTGTCCAGGGGATTAAGTTGGTAGGCAGGTGCTCCAGCCCAAAGGTGTGAGCAGTACTCCATATGCGGCCTCACCTGGGCCTTGTAAAGCACAAGGCGTTGCCGCGGTGTGAAGTACTGCTTGGACGGGTTTAGCACTCCCAACTTCTTGGAGGCAAGTTTTTCCGTGCCTTCAAGATGGCCCCTGAACTGTACATCGTTCGCGGTGTCAACATCAAGGATCCCAATACTCTTGGAGGTGGTAAGGAGAGTTCCTTGAAACTGGAGCACTTGCTCGAATGGAGTTTTTTTGGCAGAGAATATGCAGTCCTGTGTCTTCTTGGGGTTGAAATGGACAAGGTTTTGTCTCCCTCATTCTGAGACTTTCCCCAAGGAATGCTCCACTTTCAGCACCTTTGGTGTTACAAATGTCCATAGGCAATGATACCTACTTTCCATCAGGTAAGGCTACAGAACTCATGCAATACAAAAAGCAGAGGAAGTTTCAGGCTACCGATAGTAAAAATTAAAATTTACTTACCATTTCAATATGTAGTCACTTTTCATTAGAGCACTGCTCTATATATTTCCGTTTTTCTTGTTATAATGATCCAAATTCTTCGGAGTGTAAATCATCTCATACGGCTTCCTATGAGTTTCAGTTCCATCTTCAAGCTCTGTATAAAAACCTTTAGAATAGCCTCTTGGGTCTCTTGAGACTAAATTATTATTCACTGCACACTTAACTTGATGATTTATTATACTTGGTTGTTTATTTGCTTGATTATTATCAAAAACTTTTGGTATACATATATGCTCTATTTCCTTATCAAAAGCTAATATATTTGCTTTTTCATTTGCACCATTAAATATTTGACTAGCATTATTATATTGTCTAGGTTTATCTTTGATTGCATGTATAGACCTAACTTCATCATTGAAAATAAACCTATTGTCTCTAACATCAGGTAAACATGAAACCTTTTCGTTAACTGCATGATATTTAAATGTTGTATTATTCGGTTTTTTCTTTGTATCTTCACCTATAAATTTGTATATTGGGTTCACTGGTAGATGTTCACTTGAAGTACTTGATTTGGTTATATCATCAACATTTAATTTGTAAGTTGATTTAACTGGTTCTAAAAGATCACGTGGTGGTAAATAACTTACTAAGTCTGTTTGATCTGAATTAAATCCATTAGAAAAGTTTTGACGTAGTTGATAGTGCAATGCAATTGCATCTAAATTTATTACAGGTATGTATGTGATTAAGCCTGGAGCTATTGTAGACTGCAGTTGGCTAGTAATTGTAGACTGTAGTTGATTAGTAATTGTAGACTGTGATTGGTTAGTAATTGTAGACTGTGGTTGATTAGTAATTGTAGACTGTGACTGGTTAGTAATTGTAGACTGTGGTTGGTTAGTAATTGTAGACTGTGACTGGTTAGTAATTGTAGACTGCAGTTGATTAGTAATTGTAGTCTGTGGTCGGTTACTAATTTTAGATTGTGATTGGTTAGTAATTGTAGACTGTGACTGGTTGGTAATTGTAGACTGTGGTTGGTTAGTATTTGTAGACTGCTGGGTAGATGAAACTGTATTATCACTTTTGAGTTTTTTACATGCTCTATTATTGCTTCTTCCACCCCTTTTCCTTTTTCTTCTGGAATTATTTGGTTTAACCTCTGTACTTTTTGATTGAGATGTGGTTTCATTACCTGGATTATTATTAGAAGTATTATTTGATTTATTATCTCTTTTTGTTGACTGAGAGTTATTTTCAGGAGCCAAATTCTGATTGGATTTAGATGTTGGCATATTAATATTGTAGTCTTTAGCTAATCTCTCTTTATATTTTCGTATAAAGTCTTGATACTGCAATCTAACTATAGGCACTTTTGCAACTTTATTTTCCTCATTATTATTAACTTTATTAGATTCTAAGCTCGTAACATTCTTTTCAGGATCTTTCGGCTTACTTTTGGCACCTGTTAACTTCATATTTTCTAAGATTACTACAGGAACTTTAGTGGTTAACTTAGGATCATTATGTCTTTGTAATGTTTTTGTATTATCAGTATCATTTTGATTGTTAGAACTCCCTTGAATAGATTCGCATTTAACAGGTAATAAGTTTGGTTTGATATCTACAGATCCTGATACTAGTAACTCTGTTGGTGAAATAGTATATTTTTCTTCTAAAATTAGAGTTGAATCACTGTCAATGTCCGAATCATTAATATTTATAATTGTTTCATCAATATTTTCTTGTTTTACAATTTCATAAGTAAAGCAATTGGCAGGCTTAATAGAATTTGATATTTCTGTCTTGTTATTATTGGCCTTAGTAAGTTCTGATTGAATATTCTTAGAAGTATCATTGTGACAGTCTGTAAGCTTAGGAGGCTCACTTAGATTATGTTGCTGATATAAGTATTTCAATGTATGAGTAGAATCTTCATTATCCATCAACATAGGAGAATCTTTTTGAATTACTATTTGAGATGTTACTTTGATTTTCTTATTAATATGTGTAGATGATTCAATTAGAACATGCTTCTCTTGGTTTTTAGGATCTTTAGGCACATTTAAATTAGTAACCTGGCTTTTGTCCATAGGCTGGCCAGGTACTATTTGAGCTTGTTTTAGAGAAACTTCGTCATTTTGGATGTCTTTAAGTTTAGAAAACACTTTTTTATTATGATTACTAAGGCGTTCTGAGGCTCTTGATGACTCTCCATGAGTTGCTTTATATCTTGGTTTATTATTTTCTTTCTGAGAAGTTTCTTTCTTTTTACTATCTGAAAGCTTCAAAGATTCTTTAAGACTATTATTCTTAGGATTATCAGAAGCTTTGGATGAACCCTGATTATATGAAACTTTATTTTTATTATTCAATTTGTTTGATTCTTTTTGAGAAGCCTTCTGTGAATTATCTTTCTTTTGAGTATCTGTGACATTAGGATAGTTGTTACGGCTTTGATTCTCACGGAGTTCATAGGTTTTTGATGTCTCTAAATGATTATTCTCTAATAAACTAGCACCTTGGTGATCTTTTTTATGAGAACTATCTTTTTTTTGAGCATCTGTGAGATTAGATCCCTTAGGATTATTAGAGATTTTTGTTGTATCCAAACTATCCAACTCATTGTTACCATTCGTTTTATTAGGTTCTTTTTGTGTGACTCTCAGAAAAGTACCTTCCTTTTGTGAATCTTTGAGACTAGGGGATCCTTCACGATTATGATGTCTATGACTTTCACAGTCTTTGGAAGCATTTAAATTATTTGACTGTTTATAATCCTTTGGCTTTTTAGATTCTTTTTGAGAAACATTATTAGAAGTGTCTTTCTGCTGCTTCTTGGTGACATCATGAAATTGTTTTTGGCTGTGTTCCTTATGACTTTTAGAGGATTTGGATGTTTTTGAGTGATTTGACTCATTCGATTCTTTTTGAGAAACTTCTTGTGTAATTTCTGGTTTATGAATATATGTGAGTTTAGGAGATTCTCTTCCATCACGTTTTTCAAGTTCTATAGAGTCTTTTAATGCATCAACATGACTAGAATGTTTCTTCTCCTTTAATTTATTAGACTCCTTTTCACTAGCATGACATTCTCTTTCACTATTGTTATTATTCTGAGATGAAGAATCTTTAGTACTATTATTATTTCTAGTTTCAGTGATTGATCTCTTAGAAAGAACTAGTGCCTGGTTTCCTTTTTGGTTAAAAGTTTCCTCTTGGAGATGTTTATCATGTCTTTGATTTAAAGCATGTTCTTGTTGATTATTCACGTCATTTGATGGTTCTTTTTGATTGTAGCTCTTTTTTGCCTTAGAGTCCTTTGATTTATTTTTAGCCTGTTTATCATCTTTAGAAGTTTTCAATGTGCCACTGGAGCTGGAAGACTTTGATCTGTATTTTTCTGTAGAAGTAGATCTAGTGACTTTAACTGTAGAACATGCACATGATTCGGTTTGCGTTTCAACTTCTTTATTGTCAAATGTTGCAAAAATGTTCTCTGGGTTGGTCCCATCTCTGAATAGTCTAAATTCATGATCAAGTTTTGCCAATCTCTTTTTATATGGTAAAAGCTGTTGTTTGAGTCCTGAGAATATCTTTTTAATATCATCATCATCTATATGATATTGATTATCTGATGTTGATGATTCATCTATACAATGAGGACATCTTGACTGCTGACTTATGCTAGCACTATATGTTGTTTCTTCACCAGCATCTGAAATTGACGAAATAACATTTGATCAATCATATTAATGGTGTTAAAGATCTAACAATTTAACTTGCACAATAGAAACATTTAAATGTAAATGAATATATATAAATTGACATATTCTACCCCAAATTATTAACATTGAATATTGCCCTCACAAACTACTCAATAGACTTTATAATAACAGCCCAAAAAGCCCCACTGCTGGGTTCAGGCCTTTCAGTTTAGGGGAACAGACAGTATACCCGCCATGCCTGTCCAAGGCAGCTTGGCAGGTTTTACACATCGGTTATCTTAATGTGCAGGTCATCACAATGTTTTTCTACACCATTGTCAGAAAATTGCCTACGTGGTACATGCATTCCAGCCACGATTAGAACCTGCCCTCTTTGAGTTTGGGATGCTTGCTTTAGCCATTACGCTACCACAACTTCTACAGATCTTGTTCAAACCAATTTTCATTAAAAGTATTTATAAAACTTAACCACACTAATTATTGGAATTTTTTAACTCATAGTTGTAATGTTAGAGTAGTATCATGATATATTCTTTTCTTTTTATTGCGATGCTGGCTTACAGGCAGTTGCCCTGTTATGGAAAGTAGTTACCAGCCAAGGAAACCAAAATGTTGCCTGTCTCCGGAATGGATACAGAGGGGGGCCAGGGGCATATAATAGGAATGAACACCAATATTTGTTGTGTTGTATCACACAAAAAACGGGCCAACCCTAAGAAAAGTATACAAGATAATAATTTCCCCTTTTCACATTTGACAGACATACCAAATTTTGGCAATTGGGTATAGTGGAAGTTTGGGTTACTACAAATTAAATTATTAATATTAAAACATTTCGCCATTCTATTTATATAAATAAATAAAATTGGCCCTCACTATACTGCTAAGTGAAGTGCACGATACTGATGGTGGTAACATTAGACATAGCAGAATGATGAACAGTTTCTTGCTGCTGGAACCTTAACAATACGGTACATGACAGTATGAGAAATATAGGCTGATTTTAATATATATCGTAGATTACGATCTAAATATGACAAAAATAAATTGTTTTAACTAAAATATTAAATATAAATTGATATTTTTGAGAAATAAAATTGTTATATTGCAGCCATTAGCCACGTGACAATGAACGCCGATCAGAGCGCGTGACGTCATAGGGTGCAAAACACAACAAGTTACAATGACTTCTCAGATAACACTTCAATGAAACAGATGTTTGTTTTGCATGCTATGACGTCATGCAAGACGCCATGACAGCTTGCCGCGTTTTTGTGACGAAATGTCAAAATATTTATAAAATTGCAAAATTAAATATGTTAATGTTGTTTTTTTGCTGAAATATTAATATTTTGGGTAAAATATATATAAATACCATAAAGCTCAAAATAAACCTGTTTCTCAAAAATTGTCAACTAGCAAATTGGTAGTGTGAGCTCCTGATCCCGCTGTTTGTATTTCTTAAATGTACCCTTACAACAATTATTTGGGGAGAATTTCTCAGTGTGGTTTTCCCCTTGGGCTTGACTTGGAGTTTTTTTGTAAAATTTCTTAGGAGTTGGGAATGTGTTGGCGACATACCTGGTATTGCAAATATCTATAGGCGGTGATAACCACCTTCCATCAGGCTGTTTGCCTGATTGCCTTCTTCAATAAAAAATGTGGAGTAATTTTAAAGATAAATTTTATACTAATTTTTCTTTTGTAATATATAAGAAAATTAAAAATATTGTTAAAATAAATTAATATGTATGTATGTTAATAAATATATCCACAGAGAAACACACACATAGTTAGGCTGTTGTATTATGGGTTATTATAATGGGCACTAGGAATAATGCCAGATTTTGTATTTTTTTATACTGGGGATAGGGAAATCCATTTGAGGACCATAAGCCACCCGAGGCGGAAAGGTCGAGGCCTGTATGTGGGATTCATCAGCCCAGGGTGACACTAGTTCCTCGTGTGTGAAATAATATTTCCATGCCACAGTTTGTGATATCGATGAAAACCCTACTCCAATCCTCTAACGTCCATTGTCTGGGCTGTGGACTTACTCGCATATTCATCTCCAGCCTGGGCGGACAGCCAGCCCGATTGCGGACTGACCTCACCATGTGCTAACCTGAGACCTGGGCTCAGGCTACCTCTGATGTCATATCGAGATGAGAAGACTGCATAAGGCAGAATGTCAGGATATGAATAATGCCAGATACTTCCATCTAGACCCAACAATTATCAACTGTAAGACAAGACCTTCTCAAGATATCACCATATAACACACCCTATATCTAATTTTGCGAGTTATACTGATTGGTTTTCTGACAGCCCAGTCCTAACTTTCCAATGCTTAGCGACAACCTGTTGCTTACCTGTGCAAAAGGATTGGAACCAAAGGTGACAATTTGTGCCATGTTTCATACACCTAATATTTTTGCTTTGGTTGCTCATAGTGACAAGATTATGGCAGGGATATTATAGGTTTTATCCATGTTGGAACCGAGAAATAATAAAAAAATTTGCGGCCAGGCAGCCTGTCTTAAGAGGCAACAAAATAATCCTGAGCCAGGTGGTAGGGTATTTGCCAGTCTGGATGGCTATGACCCCTAGTCTAGGTATGCCATCATAAAAACTTTGAGTTGTGTTCTGGCACTAGTGGCCAGGTTCTAATCGCCCTTTAGAGAGTGGCAGCATGTTAGTAGCACATTTGGTTTCAAATGTCCATAGGTGATGGTAACACTTTCCATCAGGCCATCAACCTGCCTGATGAACTCACGCAATAAGAAAACATTTATTGTTCAAATTATTATGTGCTAATGGGGAATGAAAATATCCTGATCAAACCTGAGAGATCAATCAAGGTAACAGATGTGAGATAACTGCCAATCTGCCTTGAACAAGTGTGGCTGGTATACTGTCTGTTCCTCTATAAACAGGAGGCCCGAGCCCAACAGTGTTCATATAGGATGTTACTATTATTTATTTATTATAATTATAAGAAACTACACAGCTGAATAGATGTTCTCGAATCAAATTGAGTTGAGATTTCTTAATGATCCAAGTCAACCAACATAGCTACCAGAGTGACATTCAAATTGTGAATCAGTCCCACTGTTAATGTCTCTATCTTGGCAGCATGTCATAAGACACACTATCTAGCCTTTCTTCTAGATGAGATTAAACAACAGAATAATCATGTATGTTTGCCATACCAATAATTAAATGTATGGCACTGACCGGTGCAAAACAGATATCAAGACAGTTTTATTTATTATTTAAGATATAAAAAACCCACTGACATAGTACAGGTTACACACTGTTAAGGTGAACGTAGTTCACGACAGAATTGTACTAAAGAAGAAATGTTCATTTATATGACGAAATAAGCCGAAGACTACTAATAATTGGCCTTCTTTACAATGCTTACTACAGGAAAATGTACTTTATAACTTCAAGTTTTTTAGTGCTGTTGTAATGAAAAATTAAAACTTTTGCACCCACCTTCTTTTCTATTACGATAATGAAGTTTGATTGTCTTTGTACTGCTGTTAATATTTTTTTGAAGAGTTAGTTCATTTTGTGCCAATGTTAATTGCATTCGCAGTATTATATTCCGGTATCTGGCCATAGAAGTGTAAATTTTTATTTCTTCAGTTCGTAGCTGGTCGACAAAATCTTTAACTTCGGTCTTCACTTCTTCGATGAATTCATGCAAGTCAGTGATAGAATCTGTTAATTTATTAACAGTAGTATCTATGTCTGTAATACGTCGAATCACGGCAATAGCGTCGTCACTCATTGTGTAACTTTTTACAAATTATTTATTAAATAAGATTAGGTCAACGAAATAAAAAACATTTTAAAGAGCAAAACGTAAAGTTTTAACTTTTAAATCCGTTTACGTTTTTGTTTCTTTTTGTTGGCTGCATTGAATAAAAAAACTATTCAATATACTCTATGAAAAAAACCATAAACAAATTGCTCAACTTTTACATCAATCATATTTATTTTCCCTATTGTATTCAGTGATGCCATATCTACCAACTTTTTGGTAGATCTACCAATTTTCACTTCAGTCTACCTATCTACCACCCTAGACCTAAAAACTACCTATTTTTTAAATTAGTTTGACATATCACCACTTTGAATTATTTTTATATCGACGAGCGACGTTGCGATGTGTTGCGGGAGCCATACGACGATGCGTTAAGCATACATAGAGTCCAGACCATAAAGGATAAGCCACAAAAAAGTCAGCAACAGTTCGTCGTTCGCGCCATTTCGCACCCACAGACATTATTATATTGTTCTGTGGGCCATTCCTGGTTGGATTTAATAGAATTTGCAGGAGACTAGAGGGATTGTTGCGTACTAAAAGATTCATAGCAAAAAACGGGCAGCCTAGCGCAGAACATTTCACACATCAAAAAAAGAGTGCGTGTAGCGTTCACACGCGATTGAAGTAAAACTACAGATAACGGTGTCAAATGTTCTTGAGATTCAGACATTTTCATTCAATAAAGAATCACTTATTTTTTTTATAATATGATTTTTTTCAAATTCCTTTTAATCACTTGCACTTTTAGAAAATATTCTCTTATAAAACACGTGGACGTACAGATGTTATAAAATTAAGGTTATATTGGGTCAGCTGCATTCTGAGAGGTAGGGAGTATCCATAGCTAGAGTACCAAAATAGCTTACTTCGGTTATTCCCGACTTAAACATCGGAATATAGTTACATCGACTGTACAAGCTAGTATACTGAAAAGACCTTAGTTACTTGTATGTATAATTAAATATTTATACATAATTAATTCTATTGTATAATTTTCTGTATGTCTTTCAAGACCACGGGCCATAAAAATGGCCCGGACTTTTGGAGGACTTGCGTGGGGCCATGGGGAGGCCAACACGTAGAGGCCCCTTGACAAATTTAATGTAAATATGTGGCGTGACACTGACCGGCGATTATCCCTGTCTACACCATACAATAATGCACCCAAGGACAAGCCCCGGCCAGTGTAGGACTATTGTGGGAAATGAAGACAAAAAGTACCGGGCTATTAGGGTGAACTGTTAGTGGAACTAGCGGTCTGGGAATATGGGTACTATGGCGTCTGCCCGTCGCAATGTTCAGGGAACATGGAAAAATGGGCAGACGGTGACTCGCCACTCCCTGCATGGGCCCCAAAAAATGCCATAAAAGGCAGGGGCAACATGGGTATGAGTGGCTAAGGGGTGTAGAGAGGTGGGCTGCAGGTTCACCGAAGCTACTTCCGACATTAGGCCATTTATCACTTCCACCCCTGGAGCTTGAGTCTTAGCTCTAGTGATCTCCACTCCGTGCCGGCTGGCTAAGGCAAGCACGGAGGCGGGGGCCTTGTCTTGGCCCCCGGAGTCAGGTACGAGGTGTCGCCACCCACCTAAGGCTTCGCCACAAAGCCCCCCTGCGGGAGTATAATTTTTATTATTATTATTATTCAATTTAATATTTTCAATTTAATATTTTTTACTATTTTTTTTTTCAAAAAGGTTTGATTGATTTGTTTATAACTATCTATTGACAAAAACAAAAAAATTTAAAACCTGATGGTACAGAAACGTGACGCCATATTGCCGTAACGGACTTCCGTTGCATTGTCGTCCAGTTACCTCCTAGTCGCGCCTAAATAAGTTTTACTTCAAAAATTTCAATAAAATATGTACAATATCCAAAAATAAACATTTTAAAAACAGTTCATTCATTTTTAATCTTAAAAAATCTTTTAAATTGAGGTGGTAGATCTACCAATTTTACATTTTACATTCTACCAACTTCTACCAGCATTTGGCACATAATTTACTAATTTCGTAAGATTCGGGTTGGCAACACTGATTGTATTCTTATAATTTTCTCGCGGGAATTTAAAGACTAATGTTTTGTAATATAATTTTATTTAAAATCATAATATGTTATAATTAGGACCTAAAATGGCTAATGTTCATTTTAGGTGTAGAATAATAATAATAATAGCTAATATATTTTTTATAAATAAATGTATATATATTTTTTTGTAAGATATTTCTATGGAAAATGGAAAAGATTTGGTTGATAAAATATATATGTGAATAATAATAGCTTCTAAACGTCCCACTGCTGGGTTTGGACTTTCCACTATCAGGGAACTGACAGTACACTCACTAAGCTTGTCCAACGCGGCTTGGCAGGTTTGACACATCGGTTATCTCGTTGTGAACATTTCTTTGATGTTTTCCTTCACAATTGTTAGTACGTGGTAATTGTAACAATGTGCAAATTAGGTAAGATAACTGTCGTAAGTGTTGCAAGCCGGAAGGCTAGGATTCAAACCCGCACCCTTTGAGGCTGTGAATCAATACGCTATCGCAACGTCGTGGCATAAAGAATATATAAGCAAGAAAGAAAATATGTGCTTTCAAATTCTCTTAAGAATACTCTTGTTTGGAGTCATTCAAAAATTGAGTTGAAGCTTTTGTTCTCCTGCCTATATATATATATATATATATATATATATATATATATATTTAATTAATGGCTCTGGTGCCTTCGGCACTGCTTTATTGGTTGCAGAGAAAAGCTTATACATAGTGTCGTAGACAAAGTCAAAATACCCATTATGGACTGGCCTACACTCAGTCTAGGTATGAATCTCATAGAGCATTTATGAGATGAGCTCAAACAAAGAGTGCGGACAGAAATCCAGTCTTTTCGAGCGTATAAAAATTAAAGACTTATGTTATTAAAGAATTACGGCGCCATTGCTCAAGACACTATCAAAAAATTTGAAATTTCGATGAAGAACCAACTGTAAGTTGAGTTTAGGGCTAAAGGGGGTAATAACAAGTATAAACATCATAATTTTTATAATTTTTTGTCAATAGTTTACAACATTTCCAAATTCCCATTTTTCCTACATTTGTGTTGAGATATCATAAATTAAAAATATAATAAATGAATATTGATAATTATGGCATTGCATTAAAGATTAATAACAAGTTTTCAAATATCATATTATTTTTATAATTATCTTGTTTTTAGTAAAAACAATGTATGTATGCAGAGTTAGAAGTTGAGTCGATTTGGCTCCATACGAGTCGTCCACGTTTGACAGCCGCCTCAATCAACGACGTCCGGTAATGTGTTACTAGCTCAAGAATCTATCTCATAATATGTTTAGGCCTTAATACAGTCTTTTTTTCTTAATGTTGATAGGTTGGCACCCTTGACTGATCGTCTTCCGCGTTCCGCGGTCTTCTACAGATTTTCTTTCCGATTCGTACTCAGCGAAGGTCACGTTTTATTTGTGATAATTTGAGTTTTTAACGAAAAATTGACCATTTCTCAGATATTTAATTAATTTAATTTAAAATATAATACGTAATAAACTAGAAATTCCCATAATATTGTAATAAATGCTGTTCACCTACGAGATTTCTTGGTAAGTATTTTACAACAACAGTTATGGACGTTCCTTGTGATTCAATGTATATTATATTTCGTTTAGGCAGTGGTTATTTTCTATAAACTTATTTTTTACAGTGATTATAATCATCTGTGAGTCAAGAGTTCACTTGTTAAGAGAAATAATGAATCAATCAGTTTTGATTCCCAATTATTATTATCAAAATTATTGTAGGTAGGTAGTGTAAAAAAAAGTTATAAACCTAGGTACTTTTCGAAGAATTGTGGACTAGACTGCTATGAACGAGAATAGTTTTCACCTTTATTCACGATTAGGTATTCCATGTTTGCTCCGCACATAATTTGGATGGGTCACAGTTTGGCCTGTTGTCAAATGTAAGAAATGTGAAAAAAATTATACCCTCAATATTTTAGTTTATTGTAGTCTGAATTCAAACATTATAGATCTATTATTGTTATTCATAGCTATTTTCGCATACTTTGTAGGTATATTATAGGATTTTTTTCTCAGAAACTACTGATTCTTTATGGGTATAATGTGATAGGAAAATGTAATCTGTATGATAGTTCACATCACTACTGAAATCATTAAGAGTAAAGATAAAGGATGGCTTCTATACATGCAGTTAAGCTTGAAATTTTTTCTTTATCTTTCTTTTTTTCTTGTAGTGAGAACATATTATATTCATATAGGCATATTAAATAGATAATGAAATATTAATAACATTCTTAAACTTAAGACTGATATTTCAGTCATCAGATAAAAGATATCAGTCAAATAAATTATAATTAATTCATAAATAATACAATTTAATTGTTTTTTCACACATCTGTCATTTTAAATCTTTCTGTGTTATACTTTATTGTATGAATAACTTATCTGGTGATTTAAAAATCAGCCATAAGTGACCTAATTCACCATAAAGCAAGTATTGCTTTCATTGAGGGACAAATTCACTCTTAAACAAGTATTTTTTTTGCCATTATATTGTTATATTATATTGTAACATAATTCTGTATAAAACTTTTAAAAAAAGAATTTAAATATAAATAGAACAACAAATATAAAGAAAAACAATTTTTAGCTAGACATGTTGCTGGGGAGTTTCTTGCTGCTTCTTCTCCTTAACAGCAATAACACATTGCAAAGCGGTGTACATAGACTAGGCAGTACAATTACATTTTAACCTATATGTATGACCTTCATAAAGTGTTTTCCAGTGGAACTTATTTTGAATAAAAACTTTTGAATTTGAATATAGTATTAGTTTCTACTTCAGACTACTAATCAGTATGGTGATCCTGTGAGGTAACAAAGCCTTCTCTGAAACTTACCCATTGACTTCAATGACTTAGCCTCAGTATTCTTTTTATAGTTTTTAGGGATTATGGGTAGAATAGATAGATATAAAGTAAGTCATGGTAGTGTATTGACTAGTGCTCACTTCCCAAACTGCTGAGGGACATTTATGGGCTGGAATTATATGTATAGTATACAAAATAACCAATAAGCATATTCCTTCATAATAGTAGTTTATAGCTTTTGTATATTTCAATGTTAGTAATTGATAGTACTCCAATTGAATTATTCGAAGCATGCATCATTGCAGAGATATTAAAAAAACAATATTTTGTTTCAAGAAATTAAGACTGAAATTTTACAAAAATTTAAACAAAGAAAAGTATGTATATCATTGCTTGTTTTTGTGGATCCAGTAAAAGTGATCGGTAATTGTTCTGTAAGCAGGGGATTTGATTGATTAAAGCTATAATAAAGGCATCAAGGTACATAGTCGATGCCAAAGAACACAAATACTCTGCTCTTCCCACAATAAGAGAGGATATAGCCAACACTTGCACAAGATAACTAGATGTTCAGATTGTTCAGCCAAATGAGCCTAGCTGCTAGAAGCTGCTGCATAATGTCCCACACAGATTTCTAAAACAAGCTCACATTGTAGACCTGGTTGCAAAATACAGCTTCAATTAAAGAAAGTGAGTTGTTAGTTGTTGATTTCTGCCTAAGCTTAATTAATAAAATCATGGTCTCTCTTTTTGGTAGTGGACTGAGTGTTGGTTTGCCTTGTTCACTAGAAAGTAGAGATGTTCAAATACTTGATGAGGTAAATTTTATACATCACTTCCATTATTTATTCTGATCTGCAATCAGCCAAAAAAATATGGCTTGTGTAATACTTGCAACAATTCGGAAGGGTTTATGGTAATAAAAGAACATCAACTAGTCACAATATTTATAATTAGAGAACCTTACGGCTTACATACATGTTATCCAGACTTTTCACACTCGACAAGCATTTTTGGAATACCTTGCCATCCCTCCAACAATTTTACAGTATAAGAAACTTAGCAAATTGGCACAACCGAGAGCCAATTGAAGTCATCGATAAAAAATTTTAATTAAAGGGTTATGAATGAAAAGGATTTAATACTGTTGTTAATAATGTTTGGAAAATTTTCATAATATTTTATATATTATACAAAATATTATACTTATTTACATGTAATAAAATATACCGAACACAATATAAATCTATTGCACGTGCCAATATGATAATAAAATGTAGTGAATACTCTCTATACACAAGTGAGAAATTTTGAATTATAATCTGTACACAATTACCACATATTGGAGATAAATATTATTACATAAAATTATGTTAAATTATAGATGACTACTTACTCTATACAAAACAGGCCTAATCACCGAATAAATAAAAATATAACATTATTATTCAATTAAAGGAAATGGCGATTGTATCACTTAGAAATAAGAATACATAGAATACATTTAGAAATAAGGTACATAACAAAATTATTAACTTTAAAAAGAAATATGACAAGAACAACTATGCTACTGAATAACTGTAACACTTATCATGTGTCACTTAACTTTCCCAGATTTAGAATATATAATGTCAATTTTCGTTTCTTGTTGTTTTAAATATATTTGATGTTATTGTGTTTACACCAAAGGACAGGACACTAGCCCCTATAATAATAGTGTAAATTAGTTTAGGGGCTAGAAAAAAAAATTTGTCTGATCATGTATATTATAAGTTTCAAATAAATAAATGTGTTTTTTTCTGCCCATGGATTAGTATGGCCTATAAAAATGAAATATTTCTGATACAAAGAAATGGTTAATCATAGGTACAGGCAGGGCTACCTTTGTGGGGGCACGTAGTGCCCTTAAAGGAAATTTCTAAAATATCGTAAAATTGCCATACAAACTGAAAAATGACGAAAAAATCAATTTTGGTAACTGTTATATAAAAAAAAGATTTTTTGATAGGTTTTTGGAGTGGAGCTACAAACAACAAATTATAGACTTTCGAGAATTATCGTGCCCCCAAAAAGGAAGTGACAAAAAAATCCTGGGTTGGGTACAGGTATAGGTATTCTTCTATACATACATTTGCTAACATTTTTGATGTTTTCTTTACTCTTTGATTGCTTAGGGAATTAATTAATTGAAATTTGTTATAAAATGCACGTTTAATTACTGGAACAGACATAGGATAGTTTCTGTGGAATAGTATTTCAGTTTCTATGAAGGCACAAAAATCACTTGATTCCCTAAAAATACTTGTAGATATGATTATTGAATATGTATTTTTTTACATTTCAGGTGAAGATAGACACCAGTGAATATAAACATGAAGATAAGAATCCTGATGTAAATATGCCGAATGTAATGTAAAGCTAATGTTAAAGAGATTGGTGGGATCACCTTCATTGAATAACATTGGCATCCTTAACATTGCAGATTCCATGATAGTAACAACCATCATGTGGATAATCTGCCCATTTACCTACAAACCAAAATAAAAATTAATTATAAAAAAAAATTAGGTATCAGAACATTGTTATAACAGTAAAAGACAGTGCTATTAACATAAATGAAAATGTTTGAATATAATAGAATATATTTGATTGTATAAACTTGTCACAAACATAAATTACAGAAAAGGTATTGGAGAAAAGTTGATAGGTACCAAGGGTCTTTTAGATACTTGAAGGAAACTGGATTTTTCCATTGAATAATATTATAATATATTTTAGGTAATTTTTTACATTACAGATTTTTACAAGAGCGAATTATTGAATTATTTTTCAATACTTTCCAAATACAAACATCAAAATTTAAATATATTTCTAATTTGTCTCTATCTCTCTCTGAAATATATCTGAAATATAATGGTTTTATACGAATTTAACAGGTATTGTGTTCTTTGTGTTAGAACAAGAGTATGGCCTTATAGACAAATTATAATACAGACAATTTGTAATAGCCCATTATAGCATTAATATAATATCATGTAATTGATTAAACACAGTGTCACATTCACATGTATTTAACAAATTTATTATACAATTAATTATACAAATTTAAAGTCAAATTGAAATGAATACATTTGTGAAACTAAATAAAAATATTAAAAACTTAAACCCAAACTAGGTAAAGCCTGTATTTGTAGGTGTTATTTTCTTTATGTCTTTGTAACTTGAGTGTTATTTGCAAATATGAGTAAAATTGACACTTTTGTTCTCATTAATCTGCTTTGTGTTAAATAAGGGATAGACAGCATTTTGGATAAACATGTTTAGTTTGGTGTCAGAATTATGTATCTGTTGTTGGTCTGGGCATCGTGAAATAATGTCTGGTTATATTGGAAAGCTGTCTGATTGCATTTTTAGGGATGAACTTTAAAAATACTGGAAAAAAGAAAATTAAATATGAATAGTTTGTTTTTAATAGCAAATTAAATTATACTGGATATAATATGCCTAGTCTTAAAGCGTTCCGTATGTATCCTGAACTTGTCAGTGATAGTGAATATTGCTTTCTTAAATGTCGCATTTTTCGATGAGAACTGACCATTAATCGCCGGTTCGTCTATTTTATCGACCGTTCAATACACAATTAATTTTAAAAAATACCAATGGCAAAGGAATAAGTGGACTTCCTATTTTATTTATTTTAAGCAAAAAATTTTATTTCGCAAAAAAGTTTTGTTCTTCTCTCCACACGAATTTGTTTTGTTGGCGATAGCAGTCAAGGGCTGAAAGCTTTGAATTGGTGTCTGCTTTGGTTTTATGTCTTTTGCATCGTTGCACCCTGAAATCATGATGTCTGGTTAAATGGTAGCTATGTCTGAGCACATTTCTGAGATTACCTTCTCTAAAAATATTAAAAAAAAGAAACTAATTTAAATGGGAATAATTTGTTTTTTAATAGCAAAATAAATTATAATGGATGGATTTATCTAGTCTTACAGTGTGTAGTATGTATTCCTTATTCATTGAACTTGTCAGTGATAGTGAATATTGCTTTCTTAAATGTCGCATTTTTCGATGAGAACTGACCATTAATCGCGGGTTCGTCAATCTTATCGACCGTTCAATATACAATTAATAAAAAAATAAATACCAATGATAAGGCAAAGGAATAAGTGGATTGTCTGTCTATTTACTTTAAGCAAAAAAAATAGAAATAGCTAGTTTTGTTCTTTCTCTGCACATGAATTTGTTTTGTTGGCGATAGCAGTCAAGGACTGAATGCTTTGAATTTGTGTCTGCTTTGGTTTTATGTCTTTTTCATCGTTGCACCCTGAAATCATGATGTCTGGTTAAATGGTAGCTATGTCTGAGCACATTTCTGAGATTACCTTCTCTAAAAATATTGAAAAAAAGAAAACTAATTTAAATGGGAATAATTTGTTTTTTAATAGCAAAATAAATTATAATGGATGGATTTATCTAGTCTTGCAGTGTGTATGTAGTATGTATTCCTTATTCATTGAACTTGTCAGTGATAGTGAATATTGCTTTCTTAAATGTCGCTTTTTTCGATGAGAACTGACCATTAATCGCGGATTCGTCGATCTTATCGACCGTTCAATATACAATTAATAAAAAAAAAAATACCAATGATAAGGCAAAGGAATAAGTGGATTGTCTGTCTATTTACTTTTAAGCAAAAAAAATAGAAATAGTTTTGTTCTTTCTCTGCACATGAATTCGTTTTGTTGGCGATAGCAGTCAAGGAATGAAAGCTTTGAATTGGTGTCTGCTTTGGTTTTATGTCTTTTTCATCGTTGCACCCTGAAATCATGATGTCTGGTTAAATGGTAGCTATGTCTGAGCACATTTCTGAGATTACCTTCTCTAAAAATATTGAAAAAAAGAAAACTAATTTAAATGGGAATAATTTGTTTTTTAATAGCAAAATAAATTATAATGGATGGATTTATCTAGTCTTGCAGTGTGTAGTATGTATTCCTTATTCATTGAACTTGTCAGTGATAGTAAATATTGTTTTCTTTCTTAATTGTCGCATTTGTCTATGGGAACTCACCATTAATGGCCGGTTCTTCTATCTTATCGACCGTTCATTACAACTAATTAAAAAAATAACAATTTTAAGGCAAAGGAATAAGTGAACTGTCTGTCTATTTACTTTAGCAAAAAAATAGAAATAGCTAGTTTTGTTCTTTCTCTGCACATGAATTTGTTTTGTTGGCGATAGCAGTCAAGGACTGAAAGCTTTGAATTGGTGTCTCCTTTGGTTTTATGTCTTTTTCATTGTTGCACCCTGAAATCATGATGTCTGGTTAAATGGTAGCTATGTCTGAGCACATTTCTGAGATTACCTTCTCTAAAAATATTGAAAAAAAGAAAACTAATTTAAATGGGAATAATTTGTTTTTTAATAGCAAAATAAATTATAATGGATGGATTTATCTAGTCTTGCAGTGTGTAGTATGTATTCCTTATTCATTGAACTTGTCAGTGATAGTAAATATTGCTTTCTTTCTTAAACGTCGCATTTGTCTATGGGAACTCACCATTAATGGCCGGTTCTTCTATCTTATCGACCGTTCATTACAACTAATTAAAAAATATCGAAATGTGTGCTGGGACACATATTAGAAGAGAAACTTCAACGGACAAGTTGAAAAACGAATCGCAACGGATTAGTGGAAAAACGAATGGCAACGGATAAGTGGAAAAATGAATCGCAACGGACAAGTGGAAGAACGAATCGCAACGTACAAGTGGAAAAACTTCAACTGACAAATGACAAAATGAATCGCAACAAAATTTTAACTTGAAGTTTTACGGTTAGATTGTAAATGTATTTGTCCAATTTGAAAACCTGCCCGTGAACAGGAGGCACCTCCTGTGAGGTTCGACCTCGGCTCGACCGCTGCGGGGGATTGACTCTATATTGGGAACAAGCCGCAAAAGGCTGAATGAGCTAAGCCAACAAGCTGAAGTGATAATTTGGGGACTCGTATCCGACTCCGCCGGCGGAGCCGATCCTAGTCTATCATTAGTACCGCTTCGCAACGTGTTATAGCTGGAGGAGAAGAAGCGGCGGAAGAAACTCTCCAGCAACACGCCTAAGCTAATCTTGTATGGCTACTGGTGTCTGTAATGAGTGATTTGGATTGATGGGTCTTACGTTTGTCTAAGAGGATCCGAGCCGGGGTGTGATCGTGGTTTCCTTTAACTTGTATTATATGATTGCCATCGGTCTTCACAGCAGCTTTACAGTACTTGTAGGTGGAACATGTCCACCTACCAATACCGTTCCTGTCCGAACGCTTATAAAACGTATACTGATTGTATACTAATAAAGGCTTTCCTCGTCGCGACTGGATAAACCGCGCCTGGGCACCTGAAATACTAATCACAAATTGAACATATTATACATAATAATATGTACATTCTAATAATGTCGAAAGCTTTGAATTTGTGTCTGCTTTGGTTTTATGTCTTTTTCATCGTTGCACCCTGAAATCATGATGTCTGGGTAAATGGTAGCTATGACTGAGTACATTTCTGAGATTACCTTCTCTAAAAATATTGAAAGAAAGAAAACTAATTTAAATATGAATACTTTGTTTTTTAATAGCAAAATAAATTATAATGGATGGATTTATCTAGTCTTACAGTGTGTAGTATATTTTCCTTATTCATTGAACTTGTCAGAGATAGTGAATATTGCTTTCTTAAATGTCGCATTTTTCGATGAGAACTGACCATTAATCGCGGGTTCGTCAATCTTATCGACCGTTCAATATACAATTAATTTAAAAAAAATTACCAATGATAAGGCAAAGGAATAAGTGGATTGTATGTCTATTTACTTTAAGCAAAAAAAAATAGAAATAGCTAGTTTTGTTCTTTCTCTGCACATGAATTTGTTTTGTTGGCGATAGCAGTCAAGGACTGAAAGCTTTGAATTGGTGTCTCCTTTGGTTTTATGTCTTTCATTGTTGCACCCTGAAATCATGATGTCTGGTTAAATGGTAGCTATGTCTGAGTACATTTATGGATTATCTTCTCTAAAAATATTGAAAGAAAGAAAACTAAATTAAATGTGAATACTTTGTTTTTAATAGCAAAATAAATTATAATGGATGGATTTATCTAGTCTTGCAGAGTGTAGTATGTATTCCTTATTCATTGAACTTGTCAGTGATAGTAAATATTGTTTTCTTTCTTAATTGTCGCATTTGTCTATGGGAACTCACCATTAATGGCCGGTTCTTCTATCTTATCGACCGTTCATTACAACTAATTAAAAAAATAACAATGTTAAGGCAAAGGAATAAGTGAACTGTCTGTCTATTTACTTTAAGCAAAAAAATAGAAATAGCTAGTTTTGTTCTTCTCTCCACACGAATTTGTTTTGTTGGCGATAGCAGTCATGGACTGAAAGCTTTGAATTGGTGTCTGCTTTAGTTTTATGTCTTTTTCATCGTTACACCTTGAAATCGTGTATGTCTGGTTAAATGGTAGCTATGTCTGAGTACATTTCTGAGATTACCTTCTCTAAAAATATTGAAAAAAAGAAAACTAATTTCAATGGGAATAATTTGTTTTTTAATAGCAAAATAAATTATAATGGATGGATTTATCTAGTCTTACAGTGTGTAGTATATTTTCCTTATTCATTGAACTTGTCAGTGATAGTGAATATTGCTTTCTTAAATGTCGCATTTTTCGATGAGAACTGACCATTAATCGCGGGTTCGTCAATCTTATCGACCGTTCAATATACAATTAATTTTTAAAAAAATACCAATGATAAGGCAAAGGAATAAGTGGATTGTATGTCTATTTACTTTAAGCAAAAAAAAATAGAAATAGCTAGTTTTGTTCTTTCTCTGCACATGAATTTGTTTTGTTGGCGATAGCAGTCAAGGACTGAAAGCTTTGAATTGGTGTCTCCTTTGGTTTTATGTCTTTCATTGTTGCACCCTGAAATCATGATGTCTGGTTAAATGGTAGCTATGTCTGAGTACATTTATGGATTACCTTCTCTAAAAATATTGAAAGAAAGAAAACTAAATTAAATGTGAATACTTTGTTTTTAATAGCAAAATAAATTATAATGGATGGATTTATCTAGTCTTGCAGAGTGTAGTATGTATTCCTTATTCATTGAACTTGTCAGTGATAGTAAATATTGTTTTCTTTCTTAATTGTCGCATTTGTCTATGGGAACTCACCATTAATGGCCGGTTCTTCTATCTTATCGACCGTTCATTACAACTAATTAAAAAAATAACAATGTTAAGGCAAAGGAATAAGTGAACTGTCTGTCTATTTACTTTAAGCAAAAAAATAGAAATAGCTAGTTTTGTTCTTCTCTCCACACGAATTTGTTTTGTTGGCGATAGCAGTCATGGACTGAAAGCTTTGAATTGGTGTCTGCTTTAGTTTTATGTCTTTTTCATCGTTACACCTTGAAATCGTGTATGTCTGGTTAAATGGTAGCTATGTCTGAGTACATTTCTGAGATTACCTTCTCTAAAAATATTGAAAAAAAGAAAACTAATTTCAATGGGAATAATTTGTTTTTTAATAGCAAAATAAATTATAATGGATGGATTTATCTAGTCTTACAGTGTGTAGTATGTATTCCTTATTCATTGAACTTGTCAGTGATAGTGAATATTGCTTTCTTAAATGTCGCATTTTTCGATGAGAACTGACCATTAATCGCGGGTTCGTCAATATTATCGACCCTTCAATATACAATTAATAAAAAAATAAATACCAATGATAAGGCAAAGGAATAAGTGGATTGTCTGTCTATTTACTTTAAGCAAAAAAAATAGAAATAGCCAGTTTTGTTCCTTCTCTGCACATGAATTTGTTTTGTTGGCGATAGCAGTCAAGGACTGAAAGCTTTGAATTGGTGTCTCCTTTGGTTTTATGTCTTTTTCATTGTTGCACCCTGAAATCATGATGTCTGGTTAAATGGTAGCTATGTCTGAGCACATTTCTGAGATTACCTTCTCTAAAAATATTGAAAAAAAGAAAACTAATTTAAATGGGAATAATTTGTTTTTTAATAGCAAAATAAATTATAATGGATGGATTTATCTAGTCTTGCAGTGTGTAGTATGTATTCCTTATTCATTGAACTTGTCAGTGATAGTAAATATTGCTTTCTTTCTTAAACGTCGCATTTGTCTATGGGAACTCACCATTAATGGCCGGTTCTTCTATCGTATCGACCGTTCATTACAACTAATTAAAAAAATTACAATGTTAAGGCAAAGGAATAAGTGAACTGTCTGTCTATTTACTTTAAGCAAAAAAATAGAAATAGCTAGTTTTGTTCTTCTCTCCACACGAATTTGTTTTGTTGGCGATAGCAGTCAAGGACTGAAAGCTTTGAATTGGTGTCTGCTTTGGTTTTATGTCTTTTTCATTGTTGCACCCTGAAATCATGATGTCTGGTTAAATGGTAGCTATGTCTGAGCACATTTCTGAGATTACCTTCTCTAAAAATATTGAAAGAAAGAAAACTAATTTAAATATGAATACTTTGTTTTTTAATAGCAAAATAAATTATAATGGATGGATTTATCTAGTCTTACAGTGTGTAGTATATTTTCCTTATTCATTGAACTTGTCAGTGATAGTGAATATTGCTTTCTTAAATGTCGCATTTTTCGATGAGAACTGACCATTAATCGCGGGTTCGTCAATCTTATCGACCGTTCAATATACAATTAATTTTAAAAAAAATACCAATGATAAGGCAAAGGAATAAGTGGATTGTATGTCTATTTACTTTAAGCAAAAAAAAATAGAAATAGCTAGTTTTGTTCTTTCTCTGCACATGAATTTGTTTTGTTGGCGATAGCAGTCAAGGACTGAAAGCTTTGAATTGGTGTCTCCTTTGGTTTTATGTCTTTCATTGTTGCACCCTGAAATCATGATGTCTGGTTAAATGGTAGCTATGTCTGAGTACATTTATGGATTACCTTCTCTAAAAATATTGAAAGAAAGAAAACTAAATTAAATGTGAATACTTTGTTTTTAATAGCAAAATAAACTATAATGGATGGATTTATCTAGTCTTGCAGAGTGTAGTATGTATTCCTTATTCATTGAACTTGTCAGTGATAGTAAATATTGTTTTCTTTCTTAATTGTCGCATTTGTCTATGGGAACTCACCATTAATGGCCGGTTCTTCTATCTTATCGACCGTTCATTACAACTAATTAAAAAAATAACAATGTTAAGGCAAAGGAATAAGTGAACTGTCTGTCTATTTACTTTAAGCAAAAAAATAGAAATAGCTAGTTTTGTTCTTCTCTCCACACGAATTTGTTTTGTTGGCGATAGCAGTCATGGACTGAAAGCTTTGAATTGGTGTCTGCTTTAGTTTTATGTCTTTTTCATCGTTACACCTTGAAATCGTGTATGTCTGGTTAAATGGTAGCTATGTCTGAGTACATTTCTGAGATTACCTTCTCTAAAAATATTGAAAAAAAGAAAACTAATTTAAATGGGAATAATTTGTTTTTTAATAGCAAAATAAATTATAATGGATGGATTTATCTAGTCTTACAGTGTGTAGTATGTATTCCTTATTCATTGAACTTGTCAGTGATAGTAAATATTGCTTTCTTTCTTAAACGTCGCATTTGTCTATGGGAACTCACCATTAATGGCCGGTTCTTCTATCGTATCGACCGTTCATTACAACTAATTAAAAAAATACCAATGATAAGGCAAAGGAATAAGTGAACTGTCTGTCTATTTACTTTAAGCAAAAAAATAGAAATAGCTAGTTTTGTTCTTCTCTCCACACGAATTTGTTTTGTTGGCGATAGCAGTCAAGGACTGAAAGCTTTGAATTGGTGTCTGCTTTGGTTTTATGTCTTTTTCATCGTTGCACCCTGAAATCATGTATGTCTGGTTAAATGGTAGCTATGTCTGAGTACATTTCTGGGATTACCTTCTCTAAAAATATTGAAAGAAAAGAAAACTTATTTAATAGTGAATGGTTTATTAATTTAATAAAATATATTATATTGGAAGGATATAATATTTCTAGTCTTACAGCTTTGAGTGTGTATTATGTATTCTTTATTCATCAAATATGTTGTGATAGTAAATATTGGTTTCTTTATGCATTTGTTTGTTGGCAACAGTGACCACACGCCATTAGTGCCTGGTTCCTATATCCAACAGACCGTTCATTTCCCTCGCCATCAGTTAATATTTGAGATAAACTCCATACAAGTAATATCAAAATTTAGCCAATGATGGGTCAAGCGAATGAATAGTAAGAAATAGGAACTGGACTGTCTGATTGACCTTTAGGTAATCAAAAAGAAATTGTTATATTTGTTCTGTTTGTTGGTATTAAGAAATTAGGACCTCCAAGCAAATTTTGTTGATTAGGTTTAGTCTGGTGCCGGAGCTTTTGTAATATGTCTTGTCATTATCCAGGCATCATGAATTAATGTCTGGTTTTATTGTAGATGGTCGATGGATGGTCTAGGAATTATCTCTAAAAATAATTGAAAATGAAATGAAAATTTCATTATTCTAATTTAACAGCAAAATAAATTATACGTCTATGTTAAATTTGTCTGTTGGCAACAGTAACGACCCACTGTGGAATGGACTGCCTGTCAAATTGCCTTTAGGCGAGCAAAAAGAAATTGTTATTTTTGTTCTCTACATGGACTTATTTTGTCGGTGTTAAGAAAAAGGAACTCAAAGCAAAGGTTAATGGGCGGGCACCTTAGTATGAAATCTATACTCACGGCCTACAGAAAAAAAAGAGTAGGAAGTTTAGATAAATATCTCTAGTTTACGAATATATAGTGCTACCAACTTATTTGTAGAAAGTAGCGATGGCGCTACGATCGAATAGTGTTGCCACTTATTATAAAAATAATCAACTTCAGCCATTTTTAATATTCGTGAATATGCCTTTTTACTGTTCGTGATTTGCTCGGCATCACAGATAAAAGAATATGTAAGTACATAAAAGATAAAGGTGCTGACTAAACTGTAAGGGTTTTTTAGCCTTTTGGCCTTGGAATCATTCAAGCAAACAAATAATTTTTTTAATGCTTATTTTTAATTATAGCATTTTAAATCAAGCTTTAATTATTTTGAAAGTAGCCCCGGATTATTCGTTTCACTCGAAACCTTTCATGCAGTAATTATGATCTAAGGCAGCCGAAGTATGTGCACTAATACCATATGTATGGTCCAGTATATTATATATTATATCCAGTATATTCCACTAATTTCCTCGAAATCTGAATCACTATCAGTGTCAGAGTCACTGTCTAAATGGACTACAAAGGGCTGATTTAAATATACGTCTTTTCGTCTATATTCTTCTTCAATTTTATTCACACAACACAATTTTGAGCACAATATTTTTGCCATTCTGAGACATCAATAGAATTCAACACTTCAGTTATTAATTTTTGTATATTTTGATTTTTGTGCTCTATGTTTATTACTACTACTTTCCTTTTCATTGAAATATGTGGCGGAATGGTGCAATGAAGAAGATAGGCTTTGTTTTAAGTTAAATTATTTATTTTCTGGTTTTACAATAAAATACCGAGAATATTTTCGAGTGGCTATTAAAGGAATGACATGTCAATAAAATGTAAAAATGTATAGAAAAATAAACGTATTTTTGTTTGGTACAATAAACAGGTTGTGCTACAACTCCATACCATCTCAATGGGATTTAGATCACAATGATACGCTGGTAGTCGTAAGCATTTATGGCAATGTTGTGCTAATAAACTATCAACTTCGTACACAGGGTTAGGTTTATTTCGTTTGACAATCTCCAATAACTGTGGTTTGGTTAATTCTGACGTGAAATCGAGGCGATTATCAGTTAACCATTTTTGAATTTTTTTATAGAGGTATAGAACTTTAAGTTGCAATAAAACAACGATGGATTATTCGATTGACATGAATTTTATTTATCCGAAAGATAATCTTGTGGCATTACATTTTAAATATGATTTCTGGCATATGACTGCCACGGCTGGCGCGGATGTAGTTCAATCTGAACGTCCAATTTTCGATGACTTTTTCCAACATTTGTGGCCGTATATCGGCAATAACACGGCGAATGTTGTCTTCCAAATGGTCAAGCGTTTGTGGCTTATCCGCATAGACCAATGACTTTACATAGCCCCACAGAAAGTAGTCTAGCGGTGTTAAATCACAAGATCTTGGAGGCCAATTCACAGGTCCAAAACGTGAAATTAGGCGGTCACCAAACGTGTCTTTCAATAAATCGATTGTGGCACGAGCTGTGTGACATGTTGCGCCGTCTTGTTGAAACCACATCTCCTGGACATCATGGTTATTCAATTCAGGAATGAAAAAGGTAATAATCATGGCTCTATACCGATCACCATTGACTGTAACGTTCTGGCCATCATCGTTTTTGAAGAAGTACGGACCAATGATTCCACCAGCCCATAAAGCGCACCAAACAGTCAGTTTTTCTGGATGTAACGGTGTTTCGACATACACTTGAGGATTAGCTTCACTCCAAATGCGGCAGTTTTGTTTGTTGACGTGGCCATGCAACCAGAAGTGCGCTTCATCGCTAAACAAAATTCGCTTATGAAAATCGGGAACAGCGACAATCTCGTTTTGGGCCCATTCCACGAATTTACGCCTTACTTGATGATCGTTTGGCTTCAATTCTTGCACGAGTTGGATTTTGTAAGCACGCAAACCAAGATCCTTCCGCAAAATCTTCCATAAAGTGGATGGACACAGATCCAATTCCTGTGCTCGATGGCGGATGGACTCATTCGGGTCTTCCTCAATGCTACGCTCTACAGCAGCAATAGCTTCTTCTGTACGCACCGTACGGCGTCTCTGGGGATGCGAGTTATCAATAAGAGTAAACGTGGTGCGAAAACGTTCTATGGTTAATCGAATTAACTGCTCTGATGGACGATTTTGTCGACGATAAAATGGACGTAGTGCGCGATACGTATTCCGCACAGAACCATTATTTTCGAAATAAAATTGCACTATTTGCAAGCGTTGTTCAGGCGTGAGTCTATTCATGATGAATTGCCAAACCAAACTGAGAATAAATCACTTGACAGCTGTTAAATCGGTCGCCATCTTGAACAGTAATGCCAACTTAAAGTTCTATACCTCTATAAAAAACACCCCATAGTTGGTGTTTTATTCACTCGAATGCTGTAATAGGGAGCGTTGTCCATTATTATCAAGGATGGCTCTTCAGAATTGGGTAGTATTAACCACTTTTAAAAATTTGTGTTGTTAATTGCATCGTGGTAGTCCACGCTTTTTGTATTTGACTTAAATACAAGATTTGCGTTTTGGACAAACCCCATTTTTCCACCTGCATGAACAATAATAAAACGTTGACTTTGTCAACATTTATTAGCGGTATGTAATGAATGTATATATGTCTCATCTAAGTATAATACTGGACGAGGTTTTTGCTGATAATGAGTTTTGTTTTAATTCTCGCAAATATATAGCTCTCCACGAAATAATTATTAAATAATTACGCTCCGTTAAAACCTTGCGTTTGCTTTGTGTTTTTCGATAATGAAAGTCAATTTTTTGCAACAATTTGCGAAGTGTTTCCCTGCCACCTTTGAAATTTATTTCATATCTCAGTACAGTAAGTAGTTTATTTATAGTAGGCAATTCCTCTTTAAACGCATAAAATTCATGCTATTTTCGCCTGATTACCCCTTGATCAAAACTGTCCACGTCAATTTTTCCACATGTCCTTCGTCTCGATTTTCCTGGTGTGGTTATTTGGTACTCGTTTCTGCAGCCGTTTCGCCTTCTTATAAATTGTTGAAAGACCAACACACCTAAAACAGAAATTCAAAAGTAATTAAACAAATAAATCTTCAGAAAGTCGGCGTGTAATGATAAACGTCACTGTTTAGATTTACGAATCATATGTAATAATATTTTTGACATAATTGAACCCTATGGAATTTTATCCCAAAACATAAGAGTTCCTTCGGGAAAGCGGTAACCGGACTTCACATAGACGAAGTCGCAGGCAATATCACTAGATATTATTATTCAAATTAAAATGAAATTGTGATACTGTGGTTATTTAATAAATAAATAAATTATATATATCAATTTTATAGCGATTCATTAAGTAATCTGGTAACACTGACCTGTGTCGGCTGCAATGCGTTGGTGGACATGAACAAATGGTATTCGAGGCATGCCTTTTAAGTTTTGTCGTTTGAAGAAAAAAACACAACTAGAACCGTAGTACTTATTATTCTTTTTAAAGTATTTACCACGTAGCTTAATACACTTTTCCATTCGCTCAAACCAGTTATTATAACATTTATTCCACTCTAAAATGGGGGTGTGCAAAATGGCTGACTTGAAAGCGTCGACTGCTTCTTCACCGGACTGGAACCTTTGACCACGAAGACTTTTCTTAATTTTAGGAAATGTAAAGAAATCGTTAGGGCTTAGGTCAGGACTGTATGGATGATGGTTAAGAATTTCTACTTTTTCCTGCTTCAAATACTCAATCGTTAGACGAGCGCTGTGTGCTTGCGTTGTCGTGGTGCAGGATGATGCGTCGCTTTGAGTTAGGTTTTCGAAGTTCAGCGATGACTTGTGGTAAACAAACTGGTGTACCACTCTGCGTTAACCGTTCTACGATCTTCAAGTGCAATAGTCTTGCGACTATTGGATATGGCCGATTTTTCCAACGAACGTGACCAGTATCTTCAGTGCTTCGAGAACGAACAACTTTAGTCGGCTTTGGCTCGTCTTGAAAGACCCAGATTGTAGATTGTGGTAAGGAATCAGGATCGTAGGCATAGATCCAAGATTCGTCACCACTGATGATGTCGTAGACGTGATTTGACTCTCCTCGGTTGAACCTTTGCAGAGTTTTCTTACACCATCTGACGCGGGCTGCCTTGTGATCGTCGGAAAGCAGATGCGGTATCCAACGGCAAACTAGCTTTCTCACACCAAGCGCTTCATGCAAGATTTTCTGAATGGTTGTCCTTGAGATGCCTAATAGAGCCTCTATCTCTCGATACGTCACATGACGATCTTCGAGAATTAGTTGTCTCACAGCAATGATGTTACCTTCAGTAAATGCGGATTTTGGGCGTCCTTCGCGAGATTTGTCACTAACAGTAGTATGTCCAAGCTGGAATTCTAAATACCAGCGTTCGACAGTCCGCAGATATGGGGCTTCATTACTGAACACAGATTTTAGCTCTTCAAAACACGGAAGCCGTGTCAGGCCGCTTCTAAAGTTGTAGAAAATTATTGCATGAACATTTCTGCTTCAAAGAAGTTCATTTTGATAACCATTTCTCGTACGCCACTTTCGATTGCTTTCGGCATGATTTTCGCATAAAATACTTGCAAATATTCAGAAAAAGCAGAACCCTCGATTGAACACCTGACTACAACGACTGACAACAACAAAATGACGTTTTCAAAATGGCGTTAATAGTTCCGCTTTTGGCCGTTCTACAGATGAGTTGGTTGCACGGTAATTTTTTTATTGGCACTTGAACATTTTGTTGTTTACGTTGACGTTTGATATGTGAAGTCATTATGCGACATAGGGGAATGACTTGAAAGGGTCACATTCTTTTCTGCACTTATTTCTCGAGACACTTTCAATCAAGGTTCAATCAGATTGATCGAGTATTACATCGCTTTTTATTATTGCTATTGTAGCAATTATGGCGTGTTTTATTTTTATGCACTGATCCAACATATCATATGTGGAATTCCACCGCGTACATTATGCACATTTATGTATGTTATGTGTACGGGTGAGGTTATTATAAATAAATACGTGTTCAAACCTAATATTATTTATTAACTCATATGTGCAATGATTACAATGAATGAGTAACGCGTCGCGGGTATGGATGATGAAAGACAACTGCCACTCGGAGCGCGTCGCATGACATTCCATGCAAATCGCTTAGTAGGCAGTGTCCCCACATCACTCCCCCTCATACAAAAAAAGGAAAGTCACATTTTTACAACACAAAGAAAAACAAAGAATTAAAAATATACAATTCAAAATATAAAATACAAAACTGAACCCTAAAAAAAATATTGTTTCATAATCAAAACAAAGTGCAACAGTGGAATGCGCTGAGGTGCAACCTGATACCGGATGGTATTGTGTGGCAACTATGCGCGTGTCCACTGTATCAGAAATGTTAAACGATAATTGAAATTGTATGTAAAGTAAGACGCGATTAAGTTATTTAAATTGAGAATATAATTCAAAATTAAAAATATGAAAAATTGAAAATCGAACATACCAAAATAAAAATAAAACCTACAAAATTATAAATTAAAATGTAAATTATAAAACAACAAATTAAATGGTTAGGTTGCGAGTAATCAAATGTTATCACTTCACTGATTTGAAACACAAAAAAAATATATTACGGAGGTTGAGAAGAAAAAAAAACACTGGTAATCCTGTCCTCTCTGTCACTGGCTGCTGCGGTACCGTGGTTAATTTACCTACGGTGATCTCCTTCCGGAGCCATGCTCGGACTTGGCTGCGGCATCGGTACCAGACCGCGCACACCAGCAATACGGTCAGAAGGACGACAAAAGCTGATAGAAAGATTATGAAGTCATGTAGCTGGTCCTCCACCTCGTCCTGACGCTGAGCCGTCTGGACATTTATGTTTTCTTCTTTTGTTTGATTGATACCCATGTTATTTGCGTAAGTTACCGAAATACACTCATTTGCAAAAAAAACGGGCACCTAAGCAATGAACCATTTCAAATGTTAATATTTCTTTGTTTGATAATTATAGGTAGTTTTATCCACACAATTTGCTAAATTAATAAGAAAATAATCGTTTTCATCAGTATTTCATAAAATTTAGATACAATTTATGGGAAATAATGCTAAACCTCGCTAGTAGTGTATATTCGCTAGTAGTGCATATGCTCATGAAGTAAAAATAAAAAAGATTTTTGTTTGTTTTTCTTTAATAAAGTAAAAGCAGATAAATGTTTAGTATCGAGTGTGACCCCCTCTAGCTAAAATCACAGCTTGAATTCGTCTGGGCATGCTATCGAGTATATCCCGGATACTTGCTTGCGGAATACGTTCCCACTCCGCAGTAATCACATTCTTCAGCTCTCTGATGGTCTGCGGAGCCGGGTGTACTGATCTCACACGCCGTTTCAGAACGTCCCAGACATGCTCTATGGGATTGAGGTCGGGACTTCGAGCTGGCCAATCCAAACGACGAATGCCGACCTCTTGCACATACGCATTAACATCGCGGGATCGGTGGGCGCGAGCATTGTCGTCCATAAAAATCGAGTCTTCACCTAGAGCGGCCAATGCGGGTTGTGCATGAGAAATTAGAACTTCCGTTATGTATCGATGCCCAGTCAGTGAGCCGTTTTCAATGAAGACTAACTCTGTACGATCCATTGAATTTATTCCTGCCCAAAACATAACAGAGCCCCCACCATAAGGTGTGATTTCTTCGAAACATGCCTCTGCAAAGCGTTCTCCTTGTCTTCTTAGCACTCGCCGACGTCGATCTTCACCGAACAGAGATATCCTGGCTTCATCAGAGAACAAAACCCTATTCCAATCGTCTTGAGTCCATGATTCACAATTTCTAGCGAACCTAAGCCTGTGAACTCTGTGCTCACGGAGTAATTTGGGGCCGCGGGCCGGGCGGTGACTGCGTATATTGGCAGCGAGAAGCCTCCTCCTGACCGTCCATAGACTAATATGCACATTTCTTACTTCTTGGAGGTTGTTCTTAAGATCCACATACGAAGATTTGCGATTTCTCAATGCGCGACTCACAAGAAAACGATCATCCCGTGGTTGGGTACATGGTTTTCTTCCAGAACCAGGCCTTCTCTCGACGGAACCAGTCTCCTGATATCGCTGCCAGGTCCTTTGGACTGTCGAGCGACTAACATTTAGCCTCCTAGCCACGAAACATTGGCTGCAACCCTCTTCAAGCAGCGCGATAATTTTGGTAGCTTTTACCACTTTATCTACCATTTTTGATACAGCCAAACAGCATTAAATAAAGCTTTGACAGTCAAGGATATGAAATTAATCGATAAAAATTGAATAAAAGTTATGAAAGTCGATGTTAACTTCTGGAACTTCGCGCCAAAAATGTAGGATAAAAAGGGGTTTTCTGTAAAAATGAACATCAAATGAAAAATTGAATTTAGAACGTACTTTTTTAAATACCACAGCATTTTTAAAACCGGCCAGTAACGTGTACAAACGATTGAAACCTTTTTGGTATTGTATCTTTTTAAATATGAATGAAAATCAAAACCGCCCGTTTTTTTTGCAAATGAGTTTATAATGAGTTTAAAATTTTTGGTTCAATGCAAGTAATTTTTCATTTGCTTACTCTGCAACCTAATTTGTGGTTTCGAAATAACTAACACGAAAATATTTGACAAAATATAATATGTATATACTATGCAAAATTGTTTGACACAGTTGAAAAATAAAGGTCCATACACACAGACTAAATTGGAAATATTATATCTTTCAACATACAAAAAAATATTAAATTACTTTAAATTATCGTTATATAGATATGTTGTAATACACTTAAAAAAGTAAAATCTAATTTTAAAAATAAGAAAAAAAATGAAAAATTAATCTGACAAAATTTGGAAAACAAATATACTGTGTTTTATCCTACATATCTATATATCGTCGTGGTGGTTTAATGACCCTACCACGTTTCGTTTGAAACATTACGGTACGTTGTGTAGAAAGGTATTTAACTGATGACGTAGGTGGCGGCGCCATCATTTCGCTAGTAGTAGTAGTAACTACAATTAAAAAATGTTTCTGGATCTGATATATAAAACGCGGGTTAAGTCTGTCTATCGAAACTTGTACTTTTTTATCATTTATTCTGATGGAATAAACCTTTGTAGTTCGTTTTAAAACGCGATACGGTCCGTCGTAAGTAGGTTGTAATGACTTACGCGACGCATCGTTACGAACAAAAACGAAGTCACAAGTTTGAAGTTCAGGATAGACAAAAACTGATTTTTGTGTACCGTGATGTTTCAACGTAGGCTTATAACTATTTATTGTCTCACGTATTTTATTTACGCACACATTGTCACTTGGTTTTTTATTAGTATTAAAAAAATCTGATGGCAATCGCAAAACTTTGCCATATGTCATTTCCGCGGCACTAACACTATTATCACTACGCACTGCTGTTCTGAGTCCTAACATAACCGTGGGGAGCTCATCGACCCATGAGGTTGTGCTCGTGGAAAGACGCGCTGTGAGCGCTACCTTCAGCGACCTGTGCCAGCGCTCTAACATACCGTTAGCTTGAGGGTGATAAGCAGTAGTGCGAATCTTGGTGATACCCATTATCCTCATCAATTCGTGGAAAAGCTGGCTTTCGAACTGGCGGCCTTGGTCGCTCGTCAGTTTGACGGGTGTACCAAATCGTACTATCCAGCCTTCGTATACCAACTTAGCTATGATTTCGGCAGATATTTCTCTGGTCGGAAAGGCTTCCGGCCATCTAGTCTGTCTGTCGATCATCGTTACACAGTATCGATATCCATCAGCTGTAGTTGGAAGCGGGCCCACGATGTCGATGTGTAAGTGTTCAAATCGGTCACATTCTGGAAATGAACCTATTTCAGATGCGACATGTCGATTCACCTTAGTGCGTTGGCAACTTAAACATGCTTTAGCCCAGGTACCAACATCTTTATTTAGACCTGGCCAAAAATACTTTTCGCTGACTAATCTTCTGGTCGAGCGAATACTCGGATGACTTATGTTGTGTAAGACCTAGAAAGCTGCATACCGAAATTCCTTGGGTAGGTATGGTCTTACAATATCGCGTGAAACTAAGCAGAAAATAGGTTTACCATGGGTAGGTATAGTTATTTTCTTTAAGAGTTATATTACTGTCCTCGCTGGTATTCTGTGTACAATATGCATCCTGTGATTGTGCTTCTGCTAACGCATCGTAATCAAACGACGTGGGACAAAATATCGTCTTCACGCGTGACAGCGTGTCAGCAACTATGTTATCTTCGCCGTTTACATGTCGTATGTCCGTAGTAAATTCTCCTATGAACATTAGGTGTCTGGTACGTCTAGGATTTTCTTTTCCGGGGTTCACTTTGACAAAAGCATAAGTCAAAGGCTTGTGATCGCAATATATAATTAACTGTCGACCTTCGATCATGTCCCTAAAATGCTTGATGGCCATGTAAATTGCCAAAAGTTCACGGTCGAATGTCGAGTATTTCCGTTGCGTATCCGTTAATTTCCTAGAAAAATATCCTAGTGGCATCCATGTATTGTCAACATGTTGTTGTAATACGGCTCCCACGCTTGTGTTCGAAGCGTCGGTAAAAAGTGCAATCGGCGCATTAAGCTTTGGAAAAGATAGTGTCACAGCGTTCTGAAGTCCGTTCTTGCATTCTGCGAAAGCGTTATCGGCCTCCTGTGTCCATTGTACCGGTGTATTATCTTTCTTTTTAGCGTTAATTAAATATTTATCGAGTATGGACTGGCATTTTACAGCGTAAGGAATGTGTGATCTGTAAAAATTAATCATTCCTAAGAAACGTCGAAGTTGTTGTAATGTTTTCGGTTTGGGAAAGTTGACAATGGCTTCAACTTTTGTTTGAATTGGTTTTAATCCCTGTTGCGAGACTTCAAAACCTAAAAATTCTAATTTTGGTTCGACATGTTACACATTTCGACATGTTAATTGTTATTCCATACTCATTGAATCTTTCAAAAACTTGACGTAAATGTTCTCTATGTTCTTCTATATTATCGCTAAATATGATAACGTCGTTAATGTAACTTGATAAAAAGGTAAGTCCTTGTAGTACAGTGTGGTTCATAAATCTTTGGTAAGTTTGTGCGGCATTACGTAATCCGAATGGCATACGTAGAAATTCAAATAAACCAAAAGGTGTTATAATCGCTGTCTTTTCTATATCATCTGGAAACACTGGTATAGAAAAATATGCCCTATTAACATCTAGTTTTGAGAATATTTTCTTGTCGGCCAGCAAATATGTAAAATCGTGTAAATGTGGTATAGGATAACGATCCGGTTTTGTTATGGAATTTAGTTTACGATAATCGCCACAGGGTCTGATGTCCCCGTTTTTTTAAGTACGACGTGCAGCGGGCTCGCCCAAGCTCCTTTAGATGGTCTACATATGCCAAGTTCTTGCATGATACGGAACTCATCTTTGACTTTAAGGTATCTTTCAGGTGGTAATCGTCTTGCTCGTGCGTACACGGGTGGTCCCTGTGTTTCTATGTGATGAAATGTCGTATGGTTAGCACTTTCTTTGAACGATATGGGCTTCGTTAAATCCGGATAGTGTAACAATAAATCTTGAAACGGGTGATTATCTTCTACCGTTTTTATGGTGGTGTTGCCGTCACTAATTTCTAATGTAGCAATAACATTTAAATTAGTTATTTTATCAATCCATTTTCTGGCACGCAAATCGACAACAATACCAAAATGGCTTAAAAAATCCGCTCCAATAATAGGTTGTTTTACAGCGGCAACTATAAAAGTCCATCGGAATTATCTTCTTAAATTAAGATTTAAATTTAATGTTTTTATTCCATATGTCTGAATTTCCGTTCCATTTGCGGCATAAAGTTTGTAATTTAATGTAGTGCAACCTTTTCCATATTGTTTTAGCAATACGGAAACATTTGCACCTGTATCAATTAAATAACGTAGACCACTTTTGGAGTCGGTCACGCATAGGCGGTAACATTTAGATGTTGCACAATCATCCGCCATAGACTGTACATTTTCTAGTTTTCCGAATTGGTTTTCCATGAACATGGTTTTACGCATTTATTTGCCTTTTCTCCATATCTATAATGGTAAAAACATAGCCAATTTGGATTTTCCTTACGACGTGAAAGTGAAAGTTCTCTTCTTTTCGGTGACTGGCTTCTACTCGCGCTGCGCTGACGGAAAGAATATTTCGGATATCTCGATCTATTGCGTCTATATTCGTTGCTTTTGTTAATTGCGGCAGTTAATTTAGCAATTTCACCCAAAATTTTGTTACTGTCACTAGGTGTGGTCGGTGACTTCTGTTGGACTTCGGCTATGATAGAAGAAGAAGGAGAAGAAGAACCCATAGCTTCTAATATCTTGTCAGCCATAATTGCTAATTTTTCGAGGTCTTTGGTGTCGCTAACAGCTAATACTGCTCGTGTGGTTGGTGGAAGGTGTCCTTCCCACAGGACCTGTAATGTTTCGTCAGTTAGCTTATCCTTTGCCAAAGATTTCATTTTTCGTAGCAACAAAAACCATCCCAGGTTTTTGTTCACCAAGATCCATTTCTTTCATAAGCAATTTGGCGGCTTTGGGAGTCTTGGTATGTGTTAAGAAGCGCAGATTTAAGCGTTTCGAATTTTCCTGTGTAGGGCGGGTTTTCTATAATGTTCGAAATTTCCTCTATAGTATCTTTATATAACTTTGACAAAACTATATCAAACCTCGCCTCGTCACTTAATTTTTGTGGTTTTAAAATTGCTTCGGCACGTAAAAACTCTTGACGCTACTGATATAGTATATAAATCGCTAGACATAGATGGATTCGGCGGCGGTGCTGTAGCCATGTTGAGATTTCAAAATATAGTTGTTAATAATATATAAATTGAAAGGTATTACTTTTGTTTCTGCAACTTACTGCGATATAACTTTCGTACATGTACGCGTTACTCGAACCCACGTGGCGGTCACGAGGTAGTTGTCTTCGAAAAAAAAAAATTAACACTTAAAAGAACTCGCGGGTCACCACTATGCCATATAGTTGGCGGAGACCTTTCGAGTGTCTTTTTAAATGATCCATGATGCCTTAGCATTGAGCGAAAGCTTGAATCTTTCGGTTAATAATATTGTTCCCAATCTCTGATTTCATATAGCTCCTCTTATAGTTTCTGAAATTGTTAACGATCTTTTGTATTAGCATTCCAATGGAGGCATTGCCATCAATATACTCCATAGTCATCCGCATTGCATGACCAGAAGGCGATACTAAACTCTCAGCGATTGAGAATGCATTTGGAAACTTTGGAAAAGATAGATTCAATTCGGTACACGCTTCGATTCTTGATAGATCGTATGCAGGTGTACGCGACCTGTTCACAACGGAATACTCAGTCCGACGAATCCGATACGTTTCTGAAGTATAAGTTTCTTCATTCATTAAAGTCAACATGAAATCAGACAACAGGAAATAGATACCCTCTACTTTAGCTTGTATTATATATACTACGAGTGTCTATTATAATACCTAGACCTCGAGTCAACGCGGCCCCCTCGGGGAATTCATAAGGATCGGGGCCGAGCGCGGCACCAGTGAAGAAACTGACTATATATGGCTTTTTTCGTGCTTTTAAATCTTCTAAGTATTTTAGTACTTCGCTAGGGGAATTGTGAGTGATAGTGAACAAACAAATTTCCTCTTTAGGCGAATTATAAGCAGGAGTTTCTATATAGTTGATCTGTCTATGCCTAGAGCACAGCATGTTCCCGACTAAGTGCCCTTCGCTTAGCCTTCCATCGATTAACTTATCTCTAACTTCTGTCATCTCAGCTATAATACTGTTACGCATATCTTCAGAGGGGGCGAAGAAATCGGTTTGAGCTCCATTACGTAGGTGAACTACGTAGCGAGACTCGAACACATCCCTTCGTAAAATGTACGGTTGTATGAAGAATCTGCCCCCTTTGGGTAATTCGTAGTTGTTGCATGTCGCATGTTTCACGTCGGGGTCACCACTATGCACATTTATGTATGTTATGTGTACGGGTGAGGTTATTATAAATAAATACGTGTTCAAACCCAATATTATTTATTAACTCATATGTGCAATGATTACAATGAATGAGTAACGCGTCGCGGGTATGGATGATGGAAGACAACTGCCACTCGGAGCGCGTCGCATGACATTCCATGCAAATCGCTGAGTAGGCAGTGTCCCCACATACATATATCCTATTTTAATTCAGGATGGCCAAATTGCTTTTGCATTTATACTATCTTTTTTTGTGCAATTGCACTTTAAAAAAAAAACAACAATTGCCTTTACGTTAGTGACAGTGGCCAAAATATGCGTTAGGGCTTTTTGCACGCATAAATTTATGCTATAGTCGAAGCACAGTATATGGCGCCAACCACTTTCTCCTATAGCTGCGGTTATATTTTCCGCGTTATCGCCTACTATCGCAGTTATTTTATTGCGTATAGCCCATTCCTCAATTTTGTTTTTCATAAAATCACACAAATTCTTGCTCGTTTGTCGTTCATTACTCTATACGCAACCCAGTAAAATTGATTGGAAACTCGTGCTGATCTGCGTACTCTGTATAAAATGTGCTAAAAAGCTATCGTTGTTAACCAAAGTCTAGCCATCTGTTGTTAAACATAAAGCAGTCGCGTCTTCTATAGGGTGGGTGGCCCACGAAAAAGTTGCATTTTAGAATTCGGGTTAGGGCCCGATGGTCGGCCGGAGTCTGCACGTTAACTTTTATACTGTGCCTCTGAGCACGATGTTATGGGCGGAAAGGGAGGTTAAAATATCTCTCCAAAGATGCTTGTCTCTAATAATTAGAGGGGGCGAAGGTCGCTCACGGCCGGGCTGGCTGTCGGCCTTGGTCTTGGCCTATTTAGCCTCCTTATCGATATGTCCTTGAGGCGAGCTGTTAAGCAGATCCGCTCCATAATGAGCCTGGTGGCTCGCTCGACCTCCTCTGGGGCGGAGAGGCCGCCTAGGGGGATGGTTTGTTCCATACTTCTAGTGTATGCTGCCCAATCTATTCTTGCACGCTGCCCTCTCGGCGGCACTGCCACCGCCGCCAATGCTAGCGTGACAAGTACTGGGAGGTGCTACGTATCTAGATCATACAGCACCTCTGCGTGGATTGGGCAGCTTATATTTTGGTGTACTACGATGTCCAACACATCCGCACTGTAGCGTGTGCTGCTTGGGATATGGGTAGGCGCACCCGGTCCGAGCACCGTGAGGCCGATACGTTCGGCGTCCTGTATCAGCCTCCCGCCCGTCGGGTTAATGACCCTTGACCCCCACGCGTGATGTTTTGCGTTCAAATCCGCCATCAACACTGTGGGGGTCGTTCCACAAAATATATTTTGTAAATCAGTGCGGTACCATCGAGGGCTCGGCGGTCTGTAGCCGGCGAAAATTTTCGCCTCCCTACCCGCGGCCTTTATAAGTACCCCGATGGTGCGGAGCTCCTGGTATTCGGGATGCGGCAACTCATCGTGTACGATGTCTCGCCTCACTAGCACCGCCGTGCCCCTATACGGTCGGCCCTGGGGCGAAACTTCATCACGCCTGTACACGATGTAGTTTGGCATCTTAAGTGTCGCAGTAGGCCGGAGTTTTGTCTCGCCCAGGAGTATAATATGTATATCCTGCGATTGGGCGAGACTGCGCAGCTGGTCCACTTTACCCGCCACTCCTCCGGGGTTCCAATAGAGCAAGCGTAGCCCCGAGTTTGTGCTATCCATTATGGATTAGTATTCACTCGGGGCAGAATACGAATCGCCGCCACCTTGAGATCTCCCCCGGCGGCGATCGTGGAGATCAGTTCCGTCAGGGCCCCGCAGAACATCTCCATGCGGTCCAGACGGTGGAGAATAATCTGCAGCGGGTCCCTGGCGTCGATCCCTCCTGCATTGGATGCTATAGTAGCAGTTGTGGGTGCGGCAGGAGTGGCGGTGCGCCTCGTCCTGCTGCGCGGCTGCCTTTGTGGCAGTGGTTGGGGTTTTGGTGGCTGTGGCTCCGGTTGTAGTGGAACTACCGGCCTAGCAGCCAACTCCGACCTCTGCTGTTTCCTTGCCTTCTTGTTGGTCTTGTTTTCATCCGACTCCGGCGCGACCTGGGCGGGTTGTCGGCGAACAAACGCTTGCTTGAATAGAGGCATTTTTTGCCCGCAACTATCGCAGTTCGGACATGTTATCGCTGTTTGAGCTGTTATCGGTCGCGGCCCCGCCTCTTGTGTGGCGATTGGCGCGCGCCGGCGGTGTTTACGCCCCGCCCTGTGTCGCTTTCTGCGCTGAGGTAGGGGGGCGTGTCGGTCTGTGGGGTCATTGGCCGGCTCTGCCAATGTTGCCCCGCCCCCTTGGGTTCCTGTAATATGATTGGCCGGAGTCGGGGCGCGGGGGTGCGCTATCTCCGGCGGGAGTGGGGCCTGCGCCCGTCTACGTTCGGCCCTTGTGGGCCTCGGCGGGCGCGTTCTGGCCTTATTTTGGCCTCTCGGCGGGGGTGGGGGGACTGAGGCCCTCCTCTTCCTCCTTTCCTTAAGGTACACAGGGCACCTTTTATAGCACGCTGCGTGTGCCCGCCCGCAGTTTGCACACGTAGGCTTGTCCTGTCGCGGGCGGGGGCATTCTGATGCGAGGTGCTCCTCCGCACACCTCACACACTTAGGCGCCCTGTGACAATTATTCGAAGAGTGGCCAAAGCGTTGGCAACGATGGCATTGTGCCACCCCGCTTACGCCCCGCCACCCCTCTATTACTACCCCCGGCATGTACAAAAGCTCTGTACGTGCGTACAGCCGGGAGAGCGCCTCTTGGTCCTGGTGTTTCAAGGTGGGGTGGAAAAGGCAGCCAGGTCTGCCTCCCACGCCAGGTATATGTTTTATATAAAGTACTTCATGGCCCCACTCTTCTAGGGCCATTTTTATTTCCTCCGGATCCGTGTCCGGAGGCAGGGCTTTGATGGCCACTTTCGTTGGCTTATCGGAGGCCACACTATAGCAAAACCACTGTATCTGTGGGTCTGCCTGTGTGGCCTCTACTAAATATTTTTGCACAGCCCTGTACTCCTCAGGGCTGGCTGGCATAAAGCGCACCCCCTTCCCGAATGGGCGCGCTGGGAGCATGACCTAATATATTATGCAACTTCTTGAAGTGCTGGGTCCACCCGGGCATGACATCCACCGTTATAGGTGGGTACCCTTTGGGCTTCGGTGGGCCCACGCTTGTCGTCGGCGGCGCGGCGCCGGCCTGTTCCGGCGTGGAGGTCGCCGTCGGCCCGGTCTGCGCGCGACTCGTGCGCGGCCGCGGAGTCGGGCTCGCGCGCGGCGACGCCGCGATTTCAGCAAATGACATATTAGGACTAGTCCTACCTTGTTCTGCAGTCCCAGCGTCGGCAGTGGTGTCCTTGTTTCCGGTTTTGGCAGGTGTAGCGGCGGCGGCCCCGGCGACGGCGAGACTCTCCAGCTCCACGTATGACGTGGAGCGCGAAGGTGTAGTGTCCGCCGACGTAGAGCTCTCGCTGCCGCTCTCTTCCTCTTCTTGCGTTTCCGAGGTGGCAGATGAGGAAGCCATCTCCTCTCCGCCGCCCTCTTCCGGGTCCGTTAGAGACGGCGTGCTCGCCGTGTCTCTCCTCTTTGCAAGGTTTTCCTCTTCTTCCGAGGAAGACCTCCGGCTTTTCCCTCCAACCTGGCGTTGGCCTCTTTCGCCCTTGTCTGGATGGACACATCCAGCGGGTGCGAGCGGGGCCCCGCCTGCGGTGGGGGGAGTCGTAGTGGTGGCAGCTTTTTCAGGTGAGGTAACCTCTATAGGCCTGTAAGCAAGCCGCGGGTCGCGGCTACTAGCCGGTGACTTCCCCGGCGACTTGTCCGCCATGGGGAACGATTTCACAATAATATAAACAGTATAATCACTGCATGAGTCACTATCTCGAAACAATCACAACACAGTTGCCACCGGTACCCTTCTCCAAGAAGGGCTGGTGGTCAACGCACAACACACTCGCGCTAAGAACAGCGTGCCCCCGGGAGCTCGACGCGAACGGAGTCTCGACCGGGAACAGTTGGATAACGCGAAATGTACAGCCTATCAACGTAAGTGCACGCGCGAACGCGACGGTGTACAAATGCAGCTCCTAAATGGACCTCCTCATCATCAGTAATCTTCAACAACGTCACTTGTGTGTGACGTGTCGGTGAGGGGGCTTCGAGCGGGAGGCTCTTTGCCCCGGCTGCAGCTCGGAGGGCCACTACCCTCCGGTAACTGTGTGTGAGAGCCGCCGTGGTGTCGGCGGCTCGCGCGGGCCAACCCGCGGCTGCGATGGCCTTCACGGCTTTGCGTTGGCTACATCTGCGGCGTTTGTTGGCCTCTCATGACTTTCGATGGCCTTCCCGGGCTTTAGTTGGCCATCATTGGCATCTGGTGGCCTATCTGTGGCATTAGGGGCATAAATCGCGACCTCTTACATCACCCTAATCCCGGCGGATGAGGTCACGTGGGGTCGATAGCCAGATTTTGTTGTGACGTATGTCTGGGGGTCGCGCATGTAGCGGGGCGATCGCTGGGTATGGCGGCAGTTGTCGGCGCGGTCGAACATCCAACGCGCCGACATCACCACGAATTCCTCCACCGACGGGACGCCCAAGTCGCGAGCGATGACGTCATTTCTGACGTATCGACCCGCGTCCGTGCACATCCGCAAGGTGATGTTTTGTTGCGCTTGTAGCAACTTCTTGTTAGTAGCCGAACACAGCGCATACCATGCCGGAGCTGCATATGTGAGCCTCGAGCGGAGATAGGTCTTGTAGACCCCGATCTTCGTCCTCAGGGGCAGTCTGGATGATAGGACAGGTCGGAGCAGGGCTCGAGCGGTTCTTGTGGCATTTATAGCCTTTACCACATGGAGCCGCATGCTCAACGACCTGTCGATGTGTGCCCCGAGGTATTTGACCGAGTTCTGCCACTCGATCTCCTGGCCTCGAAGCTGGAGCTGCTTCGGCATGATGCGTCGGCGGGCGACTAGTAGCGCGGCAGTCTTCCCCACATTGACTGCCATGCGCCACCTGTCCAGCCACGCCGGAATCTCGTCGAGCATGCGCTGCATTCGGCGAGCTGCGTAATCGGCATTCATAGAGGTCGCGATATAGGCGCTGTCGTCTGCGTACAACGCCAGCATTATATCCGATTCCCCGGGTCGTAACGAGCCCTCTAGGGTCGGGATGTCGTCTGTATACAGACCATATAATGCTGGCGACAGACAGCTGCCTTGGGGAACACCGGCAGAAATTGTACGCTTTTGCGATATGGTCGTTTGCTCTACCGAAACGTAAAAGTTCCGGCCGTGTAAAAAAAGATGCAATTAATTTTACTATTGCATGCGGTGTATCTGTTTGTAATAGTTTGAAAATCAGTCCTTTATGCCACACCCTGTCGAAGGCCTTCTCGACGTCTAGGAATACACAGACGGAGTCCCGGCCCTCGTTCAGGGATGTGGCAAGGTGGTGTAATACACGCACAAGCTGGAGCGTGGTCGAGTGGCTGCTGCGGAATCCGAATTGCTCCGCGCGTGGCTCGATGTGTGGAGCCAGGCGCCGCAGCAGCAAGCGCTCAAACAGCTTGGCTATATGCGGCTGTAATGTAACCGGCCGGTAACTCGCAGGTAGGCGCCGATCCTTGCCTGGTTTCGGGAGCATAACGACCTTGCCTGTCTTCCAGGCGTCGGGGAAATGGCTGGTCCTGAGAATTCCGTTGAAAAGACGCGCGAGCGCCGCGAAGCCTCTTCTAGGCAGGAATCTCAGGGCCTCCGTAGGTGTCCCGTCGCAACCCGGCGCTTTCCGCCTGGGGAGACGTAGCGCCGCCTTTCGGACTTCGGCCGGGGAGATAAACGCCTCCCCGCCGAGCGGCTCGTGTGGGCGCAACAGGAACTCGGTAGCTTTCCCTCTCGACGCGCTGGTGGTGTTCCCGTATTTCATCCGACACCCCTGCTGGGACTGGGTGTGGCTGGAATTGCGTCTCCAAATGGTCGGCGAAAATCTCAGCACGATCCATTGGCGCAAACCGCCTCTGACCCTGGGCATCCAGCAGTGGGTACGTGGGTATTGGCGTCCTTTGTAGAGCTCGGTTTAATGAGTGCAAGTCCGTGGCGTGTTCGGACACCCGGTCTATTACACTATCCCAGGTCTCGCCTCGCCATGCTTTCACGGCCTCTGAGACCCGGGCTGTTAAGGCGTTCAGCCTAGCCTTGAGCACCGGACATCTGGTTCTGGCCCACAAGCGCCGGAGTGCGCGCTTGTGGCTGATGTCCTGGCTGAGCCGGGCTGGGAGCTCTGGACGTCTGCTCCGCGGTGTGAACATCGTAGTTGCAGCGTCCCTAGCGGCCTCGATCCGCTCCATAATGAGCCTAGTGGCTCGCTCGACCTCCGCTGGGGCGGAGAGGCCTTCTAGGGGAATACCATCCTCCATACTTCTAGTGTATGCTGCCCAATCAATTCTTGCACGCTGCCCTCTCGGCGGCACTGCCACCGCCGCCAATGCAAGCGTGACAAGTACTGGGAGGTGCTGCGTATCTAAGTCATACAGCACCTCTGCGTGGATTGGGCAGCTTATATTCTGGTGTACTACGATGTCTAACACATCCGCACTATAGCGTGTGTTATTTGGGATATGGGTAGGCGCACCCGGTCCGAGCACCGTGAGGCCGATACGTTCGGCGTCCTGTATCAGCCTCCCGCCCGTCGGGTTAATGACCCTTGACCCCCACGCGTGATGTTTTGCGTTCAAATCCGCCATCAACACTGTGGGGGTCGTTCCACAAAATATATTTTCTAAATCAGTGCGGTGCCATCGAGGGCTCGGCGGTTTGTAGCCGGCGAATACTTTCGCCTCCCTACCCGCGGCCTTTATAAGTACCCCGATGGCGCGGAGCTCCTGGTAGTCGGGATGCGGCAACTCATCGTGTACAATGTCTCGCCTCACTAGGACCGCCGTGCCCCTATACGGTCGGCCCTGGGGCGAAACTTCATCACGCCTGTACACGATGTAGTTTGGCATCTTAAATGTCATGGTTGGTCGGAGATTTGTCTCGCCCAGGAGTATAATATGTATATCCTGCGACTGGGCGAGACTGCGCAGCTGGGCCTCTTTCCCCGCCACTCCTCCGGGATTCCAGTAGAGTAACCTTAACTGCCCCGAGTTCGTGTTATCCATTATGGATTTGCTGTTACTCGGGGCAGAATACGAATCGCCGCCACCTTGAGATCTCCCCCGGCGGCGATCGTGGAGATCAGTTCCGTCAGGGCCCCGCAGAACATCTCCATGCGGTCCAGACGCTGGAGAATGATCTGCAGCGGGTCCCTGGCGTCGATCCCTCCTGCATTTGTTACTGTGACTATGTTTGTGGGTGCGGCAGGAGTGGCGGTGCGCCTCGTCCTGCTGCGCGGCTGCCTTTGTGGCAGTGGTTGGGGTTGTGGTGGCTGTGGCTCCTGCTGTGGTGGTACCACCGGCCTGGCAGCCAACTCCGACCTCTGCTGTCTTCTCTCCTTCCTGCTAGGCCTATTTGCATCCGACTCCGGCGCAACCTGGGCGGGGTGTCGGCGAACAACCGCAGGAATTTGTTGCCCGCAACTCTCACAGTTCGGGCATGTTATCTGTGTTTGAGGTCTTATCACTGTTATCGGTCGCGGCCCCGCCTCGTGTGCGGTGATTGGCGCGCGCCGGCGGTGTTTACGCCCCGCCCTGTGTCGCTTTCTGCGCTGAGGTAGGGGGGCGTGTCCGTCTGTGGGGTCATTGGCCGGCTCTGCCAATGTTGCCCCGCCCCCTTGAATTCGCGGTATATGATTGGCCGGAGTCGGTGCGCGGGGGTGCGCTGTTATCGGCGGGAGTGGGGCCTGCGCCCGTCTTCGTTCGGCCCTTGTAGGCCTCGGCGGGCGCGTTCCGGCCTTATTTTGGCCTCTCGGCGGGGGTGGGGGGACTGTGGCCCTCCTCTTCCTCACTTCTTTAAGGTACACAGGGCACCTTTTGTAGCAAGCGGCGTGTGCCCGCCCGCAATTAGCACACGTTGGCTTATCTTGTCGCGGGCGGGGGCATTCTGATGCGAGGTGCTCCTCCGCACACCTCACACATTTAGGCGCCCTGTGACAATTATTCGAAGAGTGGCCAAAGCGTTGGCAACGATGGCATTGTGCCACCCCGCTTACGCCCCGCCACCCCTCTATTATTACCCCCGGCATGTACAAAAGCTCTGTACGTGCGTACAGCCGGGAGAGCGCCTCTTGGTCCTGGTGCTTAAGTGTGGCGTGGAAAAGGCAGCCAGGTCTGCCTCCCACGCCAGGTATATGTTTTACATACAGCACTTCATGGCCCCACTCTTCCAGGGCCGTTTTAATTTCCTCCGGATCCGTGTCCGGAGGCAGGCCTTTGATGGCCACTTTCGTTGGTTTATCGGAGGCCACACTATAGCAAAACCACTGTATCTGTGGGTCTGCCTGTGTGGCCTCTACTAAGTATTTTTGCACAGCCCTGTACTCCTCAGGGCTGGCTGGCATAAAGCGCACCCCCTTCCCGAATGGGCGCGCGCTGGGAGCATGACCTAGTATATTGTGTAATTTTTTAAAGTGCTGGGTCCACCCGGGCATGACATCCACCGTTATGGGTGGGTACCCTTTGGGCTTCGGTAGGCCCACGCTTGTCGTCGGCGGCGCGGCGCCGGCCTGTTCCGGCGTGGAGGTCGCCGTCGGCCCGGTCTGCGCGCGACTCGTGCGCGGCCGCGGAGTCGGGCTCGCGCGCGGCGACGCCGCGATTTCAGCAAATGACATATTACTAGTCCTACCTTGCTCCGTGGGGCTCCCAGCGGCGGCAACGGTGTCCTTGTTTCCGGTTGTGGCTGTGGCAGGTGTAGCGGCGGCGGCCCCGGCGACGGCGAGACTCTCCAGCTCCACGTACGACGTGGAGCGCGAAGGTGTTGTGTCCGCCGACGTAGAGCTCTCGCTGCCGCTCTCTTCCTCTTCTTGCGTATCTGAGGTGGCAGATGAGGAGGCCATCTCCTCTCCGCCGCCCTCTTCCGGGTCCGTTAGAGACGGCGTGCTCGCCGTATCTACTTTTTTCCGGGGATTTTCTTCATCTTCCGATGAAGATCTTCGGTTTTTGCCCCCTACCTGGCGTTGGCCTCTTTCGCCCTTGTCCGGATGGACACATCCGGCGGGTGCGAGCGGGGCTTCGCCTGCGGTGGGGGGGGGGTCGTGGTGGTGGCAGCTTTTTCAGGTGAGGTAACCTCTATAGGCCTGTACTCAAGCCTCGGGTCGCGGCTGCTAGCCGCAGGCTTCCCTGGCGACTTATCCGCCATAGGGAACGGTTTCACAATAAAACAACACAAACACTACATGAGTCACTGTCTCTAAAGTACAACACAGTTGCCACCGGTACCCTTCTCCAAGAAGGGCTGGTGGTCAACGCACAACACACTCGCGCTAAGAACAGCGTGCCCCCGGGAGCTCAACGCGAACGGAGTCTCGACCGGGAACAGTTTGAACGACGCGAAATGTACAGCCTATCAACGTTAGTGCACGCGCGAACGCGACAGTGTACAAATGCAGCTCCAAATGGACCTTACAAGGCGCGCCATATTTATACAAGCTGCTACAGCCGGCCCCCCACTTTTTTGTAACACCCCCTTCAATTTATTTCCTTCAATTTTACATTAATAAGCCTTATTCTATATTATTGCTATTACAAATTTCAGTATACCATAGATCCTAGTCTATCCTGAGGGTCCTTACATTATTATGACCCATAGTTTTCGTATACGGGACGCTGTAATGGGCATGTTCCTCGTCCCCCGCTTCACTACTATAAAACGCCGAGCGCTCGGGCGATTACCTTATTACAAAACCATGCGCCGTCGCGCGCGGACCTCTGCCTGCACTAACATTCTGGCCTACTCCCTTATGGAGTAGGCAGTAATGCAGGCATACCTCAGGGATCCCGGGCTCCGGCTGCGTTCTGCATTCCCGTAGCCCGGTTCCCGCTACCCTTTGGGTCCCGGGTTCCAGGCTGCGTACTGCACGCTGGTAGCCCGGTCTTATTTACCAGGATCGATTTGGGGTCCTACTTTTAATGAAACACAAACGCCTGCAACATTAATTTTCTAGCAACTTAGGCTATAAACAATATACAATAATGATTAAGCTCTTAAAATTAATTTATTAAATTTACAAAAACAATATACAAAACTTTATACATAAACTATTTACGTCTCGTTCCGACCCGTCTCTTTCCCGCACTCCACGGTCGCTTCTACGTTATCTACGAGGCTTAGCAAATTATACATAGGTATATATAGGTTCTTATCGCCTGTGTAAGACGGGTCGGTGAATTTCTCAGATCGATGTTGTCGTCGTCAACAGATAGGTCAAGCGAATCATTAGTAGGATATATGAACTGGGTCTAAATAGACTGTCTGTTGATTAGCCTTTATGCAAGCAAAAATAAATTGTAATTTTTTATACTCTACAGGTACTTGTTTTGTTGGTGTTAAGAAAAAAAGTAACTCAAAGCAAGTTTTGTTGATTAATTTTGGTCTGGTGCCAAAGGTTTTGTAATAATATCGACGTTCCCTACGTACATAAAGACATGTCAAAACCGAGGAGGAGCTTACAGGAGAGCGTAATTTATGTTCAAACCGTTCTAGAAATAATTCTATGTACAATTTTAATTTTTTTTCTATAACGTTTTATTAGCTTTAGAATCTTTTTAATGGTATTTTATTTTATTTAATTGTATTTGGGAGGCTAACAGCTGTAATCTTAAGAACTAGGGTACATAATTATATATAAACAAGGCGAAGCGATTAATAAGCCTCCACAGATAGCAGACAAATATTGAAATTAATGTTTAAGATAAATTGATGAATGGCTAAAAGGAGCATTATAAACTAAACATATCTAAATTGTCGAACAAGAAACTAGCCATTATCAATATAGAAACACCTCGAAAGTCGTACGCTCAAGTTCGTACAATATAATCATAATATTATATATGTCTTCATTGACAGTTGCAAAACATAAATCTTTAAAACAAAATTGAAAAGTAAGTTGGGAGAATAGGCTTGGGCAATAAAACTGAGTTCGAGAACAAAAGACGGATTAGTGAGGTTTGCTCGATAACATAGAAACATGAATTCAACTGAACAAAAGATCTTCGGCTGCATCGGATTAGTGTCTAAGATTCTCAAAGTTTTAGAAATATAAATTATTTTACTTAGATACATTAACTGAACTACTTAATTTAAGGTTTTAAGTAAGTTTAACAAATTTTATGTAGATTTAAATCCGATATCACTGCAAAGCTTCTTGACGTTTGATCTTTTCTGACGAATACTTTCATATTTTTTACCCAAACGAACTGAAAGTTATGTTGTTTGGCTAGTGCCTTGGCCTTTTATAATATTTTTTTTTTCTAATGGTAAGATGATCATTAACGAATATTCTTCCGGCTCCATTCAGACCAATGTCGTTAGCAGTTAGGATGTCTTTGCGATGAAGTCTTCTTTCGCATATTTGTTAGTAAAAGAAATAATTATGTTTTTCACACCAGCTTTATAAGTAGGCACTCTGTGAATGAAATTGATTTTATGCTTGACAATAGTGTAATAAATATTGAATCCGATCTTGGCTATTATATCGAAGAGATTTTCTCTTTCTCTCTGTGGCACGCTTTTGATTTCGACATTATTGCTTCGTAACCACTGTTCGGATATTTGTTGGTCCGCTTCCAGTTTGGTGATTACTTTTCTCAGCCCTAAGGTGTCTTCTTGAGCCTTCTCAATTTTGACTATTCTCATCTAGAGTCTGTATCTTAATTGGGAGCTCCAAAACTAAAGATTTGAAGTCATTTAGTTCGTTGCGAAGCAATTGCACCTCGGATCCTAGATTTACCAACGGAGCCAGTTTAAGGTTGATATTCATCAACTCTCGCATGATTCAGTCCAGAGATACAGAAGGAGAAGAAGCTTGACTTGAACTGATACTACCATGATCACCAACATTTTTACAATTGGCATACTCCAAGTAGCTTGGCGATCACCAAGTTTTCGATAGCCTTTTTTGGTTATCCCGCAACACGCGAAGTCAAAATGGTGGAGGCAAACTGTGCATTGAACAGCTTCAGAAACTTCATCGCCACATTTACCACAGACAAACATTTTAGAACCGATAGAAATAATTCACAGTATAGGTAATAAATATAAAGTAGTAGAGTTTGGGAACTATTGACTTGTAAAAGACAACACGCCGTACGTATGGTTAGCATGACAAGCGTAATACGACTGTTGTTATTCATACACATTTTCTGTTTATTTTCTTGGAAAAACAGATAGATAACTGTTTCTTCGCTGATATTAAAATAAAAGCATGTCAGAAATGTCTATGATACCTTTTTATACGCAGGTTAGAAGAAAACAATGTTTGACATAGAATTTAAATAAAATGTTTTATGAAAACAGAATTATGTTAATGTTTTCAAACGGATGCGATATACATTCTAAGATCGCCACCCATGTATATAAAAATAAAACAATTAAGACATATCGCTTTATACGCAGTTGCATCCACTCAGGTTAGGACTATACTTTTTTATAAAGTAAACAAAAACATGTCCTTAAATAAAATTATCCGGATTCTGTTTTTTTGTTGATTCATCTTATTACTATTAAAGTTTTCTTAATTTAAATAACAAAATAAAATTTATAGAAAAAAGTAAGTGTAGATAAATTTAACAATCTTCTTCCTAATCACCCGTTCTTCCTTACTATGCTTAAGGTTATTATAGAAGTCATGACACTTGGGATAATCATGGTATCGCATAAACGAATCAAGTATCTATATTTAACTTCAGTGATCGGAATAGGATTATTGTACACCTTCTCTAGTATTAGTTCTTCGTCTTTATTTTTCCTCCTTCTACTCAATTTCAAATTATTGCCACAGTTCAGCTTTCTATAATTTTCTTCAAAAAAATCGTTAAATGATAATATATAAAAAATCCTTAAATTAAATGATGACTGGATTATTCCCTTGCACTTTTACTTCTCTTATTTTATTCCAAGAAATTTTCTCTGAATTTGTATCCTTTGTCCAGTATTTAGCATGTAGCCAGGCTTTAAAAACCAAAACTAAGTCTTGATTTACTTCTACGACTGTGTAAGGTGGACTATTCTGTTTAGCGAACCAGTGTGTACCATCTGGTGTGTAAATAAGTTTATTTTTTGCTGTTCGCTCTATTAATCTGGTTCAAAACGACCACGATGCGCAAAAGTATCTTTTGTATGGCTCTTAACATATTTAATAAACTCCCAGAAATGCTACGAGTGCAGCTTTTAAATTTCCTCAAAAAGTCACTTAAGAAAATTTTAATAGAAATAATTTATTATACAGTAAATGATTATGAAAATGATAAGGACATGGCTAATGATATTTTGTAACATATAATTTTATTGTAATATTTTTATGTAATGTAAATGTATTAGTATAATTATTGACATGTATTTAGACATTGCATGCCTAATAAGGCAAAATGTATTGAAAGAACGCATACTCTAACATCTTGTGTACATACATTTTGGCAATAAATGATTCATTCATAATGCATGAACGCTACATGCTTCGTTTTGAGTATGGCCTTTTTCCAAGAATCGTTTTTTTTTCACTTTTTTTTATTTATTTATTATTATGTATCGATGGCACACATCTACCTTAAATGTTTTGCTTACATACAATTACATAAAATACTATGTAATTACTTGTGGGCAATACCAGAAAAAAGCGGCAAAAAATACTCATAAACATTTAACCTCTTGGAATTCTGTGTCCATTGTTTTTTTCTTATTTCTTTCACCTTTCATTGGTTTCACCTTTCATCCATTCATTGGTTTTCGTCGCTGATAGTATTTCATCATCGTTAGATTCGACAAATTCCCGACCTACAGCCGGGAATTTAGATCTTCGTAATTTTCAAGACCATCAACGTCTTCGTCTCCAATATTATTTCCAGTCTGCATTGGTTCTCCATCCACAATTTCATCTGAATCATTAACTTCCACATTGGAGCATTTTTCAAAACCGTGACAATTTGTGCATAAATTTGTGCATTTTAAACCATGTTTTTGGCAGCCACATTTTAATCTGTTACATCCAGTTTCACAGCTGCAGCACGTAGTTTTGAGCAATTCTGTAAATTTGGGCATAATGCCACGTTGATGTTGCTTCCAGCCCCAATCTGTTGCGGTCAGTTCTTTACCCAGCCAAGATTGAAGCTGATAATATGCCAGGTAACTATGTTGTTCTGCTGCTCTTTCTGTGGGTGAAAAATGATTATATTTTTGCCAATTATTATTTTCTAAATCTTGATTGATTCAGAATTATATTATTATTTTTACATTTATAAATAGATTCGATTTATTGTAACGTAACTTCGTTGTGCATGATGTCTCTCCTCACCAGAACGGCCGTCCCCCTATATGGCAGGCCGGGGAAAGAATTCGTCAGGCCTGTACACGACGAAGTTTGGAATCTTAAATCTGGTGATTTCAATAACCACGCCCGACAAGCAAAACAATTCGTCAGTTGCGTACAGCTGGTAGAGTTTCTCTTGGTTGAAGTGCTTCAGGGTGGTCTGTAAGAGGCAGCTAGGTCGGCCTCCCACGCCTGGTATATGTCGAATATTATCCACTGGGAAGTTGAGTGACTCTAGGGCCACTCGGATTTCCTCCGGTTTGTGTCTGGCGGGAGGCATCTGATGGCCGCTTTAATGGGTTTCTCGACGGATGCACTATAACAGTACCATTGTACTGATGCGTCCGCCTGAGTTGCCGCTATTAAATATTTTTGCATAGTTCGGAAGAATTATATGCGAGTAAGCTTTTGCCCTTAGAGGGGCGGTGGGGGGAGGGAGCCTGTGAATCTCGGCCCGGCGTGGAGGTCTGATAGAAAATCCTGCGGGGTTGAGCGGTGCCCCGCTGGGGCAGTTGGGTGAGTGGTAGTTGCGATTTATGTTGTAGTGGTCGTTGCCGCTATAGCCCTGGAAGCCAACCGCGGAACGCGGCTCAACGGCGTGCGCTTCCTAGGCGATTCCGCCATAGGAACACTAACTCAACTTAAAACTAACACTTCACAAAACACATGAGTCACTATCTCGGTTAACACTGTTGCTCACCGGGGCACTTCTCCATGAAGGGGTTGGTGGGCTAACACTTATACACTGGTCGTTGGCGGTGGCGGTCCGCACTGCCAACAATGGGAGCACTCCCAACGACGCGAAAAGAGGTTCCCCGGGAGTCTCGACGCGAACGAAGTCCTCGACCAGAGAACGTTACGGCGAACGAAGCGAGTGCACGTGTGAGCGAGACAAACGGTATTGTGTCGCATGAGTAAAAGAGATATCCTTTTTTCCTGCTTCCAAAACCGCTTAGGTCCGACGCCTAGCTTCTAATTGTGCCAGTTATGGGCGTCGGCGGGCGGGTCAGAGCGGTGCTCTGTCCGCAACAAAAGTATAAGAAATGATTGTTTTCCAAATTATTATTATTATTATTATGAACCTTCACCTCATATAAGTGTCATAAAAATGACAATATTCTTTTTTCTATTGATATTATACTTTCTTCGTCACCACTTATGTTCGAGAATTCTGATTCTGACATGTGTGCATGTAAATAATAATGGAGTGAGGTGAGTGTACGAACGAATGATTAATCAAGAACTTGCTCACTCTTGCTGCGCGTTGTAGTTCGTGAGTGTACCTAACTTCACTTTAGGCGTCCCTTTTGATTTTATAAAAGTTTTTGGATATTTTGTTACGTATTTTAACCGAATTTATACTTTAACATGCCCTGAAAGTTCCACTTTTCGTCGCCACTTGTTATGTATTAATTAAACCACCGTAATTAATTAGTACGGATTTATTTCTATATATCGGGAACTGGTTAAACAACTGTTGAGACAAGAAGAAAGTCACACATATAGGTGTGAGCGAATGAGGCATAAGGTCACGTTCCTCATAAGTTGCGTTCCATATACCACAGTTTTAGCAAAAAAAAACAAAGTTATATTTAAACTTATTTGTTGTTTGTTTATGGTTAGAAGCTTGCTGTGTCTTCCGGGTTTATTCGCTACTGTTTTCTTTTATTTCGGTCTGTGTTGATGTTTCGATAGGCAATAAAGACAATTTGAACATCGGTCTTTTAATTATGCCAGTTTTTGTTTTTAATGGCCCGACTCTAACATTACCATCTCTACCCGGATGTAATTAGCCGGTATGCTTTCGTCGCTGATTACGACCAAATCTCCCACTTTTATATTCGTTCTTGATCTGAACCATTTTGCACTACCTGTTAACTGCGTCAGATACTAAGTTTCCATTTCTTCCAAATTTATTTGAAAAATTCGTATGTTATATACCATCTTGTTCTGCCGTCTTTCCTTGTTTCAATTTCTGTTAATCCTGCACTACATGTTAAAAAATGTGCTAGTGACGAATATTCCAAGTCTTCAATTTTTTTCTATTAAAGAACACAATGGTCTGTAATTAAGACAAGCATCTAGGTGGGCTAGTATTGTTGCTAACTCCTCAAATGTTAACTACTGCTGTCCGTCCAATCACTTTTTAAACTGCCTACTGATCTTTTCCATAAACAACCTGCACTTGGTCAAAACGGCGCGTTAAAGTGCCACCCAATTGTTTAATTCTGTCACTTTAGCCAAAAAACTTTATCAATTAGCTCATTTTTGCCTCGCTCATTTCATGCTCGAGTCTCTTCAAATCGTCATTTTCTTATAAACTACTATCTTTATGCATGATAGCTTTTTGTATTTTTGAAATAATTTTGATCGATTTTTTAAATTGTTTGAATATTTTCTCATCAAGATAATGATTTGTTATTAAATTTACATCTGACTGAGACTGAAGCTTCAATTCATCACGGTACGTGTCACAAAGAGAAGATAACAGTATTTTTTATAACTACTTCTTCTAGTAATGAAACAATTTAATTGAAAATGCAATGGGGAAACTTCGATTTTCATGCCAGAGATCTGTGGATTATCAGCAATAACTTTATTATAATCATTTAAATATCCCAGTTCACACGAATGATAATAAAAATAATTTCACTTTTTGACTGTAAATTTTGCTATTTTTTCCAGCAATTCTTGTTAACTTAATATTGTCATCACTTTGCTATTTTTTTATAAATGTTTGCATCATTTGAGGAGTGTGAAGTTTGTTGTTTATTTACCTTTTGATTGCTTGCGATGTTTTCCACAAAAAAAAAACTCGTTTGACATTTTATTTTCACTCACTCTAGAACGCAATTGTCATACCAATACGACTATTTTCATTATCTGTCTTTCGCTGGTTATCAGTGCGGTTAGCACGTGAGGTATCTTTACGCATATTTTATTGACTTCGATGACCTAAGTCAGGTCGCCTTCTACTTGGAATTGTAAATTGTAAATGATCAGTTCTCGCGCACTTAGCGGTAAATAGTGTCACTATCACAAAGGATCAACATAGTAAAGTTTCTGACTTAACTACAATGTTGGAGTAATTTGCACTTAAGACATTTGCGTTCCCGCTTGAATTTTTCAATTGCTGCACACAAATATATAAATTTACTGCATGATACATTATTACATCATACATTAAACCTCATTATGCACATAAAAAATTCGACATATTCCCGCCAAAGTCCGTAAAATATTGTTACGTGCGAGCGGGGGTACGCACTTATGGATTGAAAGAAAACACCAGTTTTTAATTTAAAAGCTTTTATTGACTTACACAGCCGCACGTAGTACCTCTCTGCAGGTTTGCCCCTATACGCACGACCAACGATGCACAGTTCCAATGATAAGTTGTCACACCCTCAATACCGTCGCCGATATTGCGTGGACCACCTCCGATATTATCGCGGGTAGCTCGCTTCTGGTTCCTCTTTCGAACTACGCTACACACCTCCTTCACGTATCTGTCCACCAAACTTGTCACTAAATTCACCACTTAATTCGTCTCTGTCTTCTATTAACCTTCTCTTCCAACTTTTTAGTATCGCACTTGTCGCTTCACCGTCTTAGACTGAACTCAACTCTAAACTGCCCGGTAGGCGCGCCTTACGCTGTTTATATACCTGGAAGATTTTTTTAGAACCCATCTATCTATCTCTGTCTTTTCTTTCCCGAACCTTCTATTCGGGAACTTTCGTTTATACATCTATCCCTTTCTAACATCTATCTATCTCTTTGTTTCTTTCGTCGTCTATCTCTTTCTTTCGTTTATCGTCTATCCTTTTCTAAATATATCCTTCCTTGTCTTTTCGTTCTGGATTGTTCTAGATTTTTCCAAAAGTTCTAAAACTAACTAGATGGTTCCACCATCATTCGCCACAATATTATAGTTGCGATTAGAAATTGTTGGTTGTCAATGTCAAATACACATGAAAATAAATCTTTCAAATTTAGTCTGATTTCTGAACGACTTTTAAATTTATCTTGCCTTTTAAACCTACCCTGAATTTCCACAAATAATTCAAAACCAAATTAGCTAAATCAGCCCAGCCGTTCTCTTTTAACGAAACTAACGAACAGCAATTAATTTTTATATATCGATGCCTAACGGCCAAAAAATTATAACCGCCACTACAAATTTTACAGGAGAATGGTTTAAAGTTAAAAATAAACGAAAAAATAATAAAAAATCAAGTATAGCTCCCGAAAGGCTAAAAATGTATATTTGTAGCATTTAGCGCACTATCTATTGACTGACGTTGTTATTTTTTTGAAATTCAGGCTACAAATAGTGGTTACCGTCGGTTACCCCAAATGGTCTTCATTCTACAACCAGCGAAAATGGCGTAAATGAAATACACAAATTATTAGCTTCCAGCAAAAAATGATGTAACTTCGCATCATGTTTCATTTAAATTGAAGAAAAATAGCATAAGTGTGTTTTTTTAGGAAATAAAAATTGTGGAAATATGGTGTAACCAGCTACCTAATGAAAATTGGCCGAATGGAATATTGTATTAATAAATTTTTCAAAAATTAACTATGATTATTAGACTTTATTATGTATTTCAATGCACTGTATATTTAAAATTATATTCGGAGGAGAAAACATTTCAGGTCCACCCAAGAGATCTAAATAATAATAAAAAAATAATAATTAATCAGCTCAGTCTTGAATTGACTAAAACTGGCAGATGTTTATCAAATAAAGAACATACATAACAATTTGTTAATTAAGGCTCATATCACAAAATTAGCCGAGATCTAAAAATATACTTAGAACTATTACAACTCAAATAATAGTTATTTATATCAAATCGAGATCAATGTTCGTAATCTAAGTTAACAAAAATATAAAAATACAACGTTAATAAAGTAACAAGTTTTTATTAAGAATAATGTACTCTAATGTCACAACTTACTTGTCTCATGTCTTTGACTTATGCATAATAAACAATAAAATAACTTTTCTTATATTAGCAACATGCATTATTAATATCGCCAATTGTCTCAAGTCTATGACTTAAAAATATGTAATATGCTGTTTATTGAAACAACTGCTTAGGTTATTGCTCTGTAAAGAGAAATTTATTTTAAAGAAAAATCTTACAAAGTGAATACTTTACAAACTTGTAAGAACACAACTTATTTCTACATTAAAGTACAAATCACTGTTATTAATTACTAACCTGTAAAGAGAAACAACATTAAATGCTATTGCTTTAATAGTATTTCTATAATTTGAAGAATATCTTCATAAAAACGTTCAAATATTTTTCTATCAATCCAGAGAATTTTTCCAATCACGAATCGAACGCGCATAGTGCAGGTCTGCTCTCAACACAGATAACTTATGCAGTCAAGTTGCTGCACGGGAAATTCAAAATAAATGAAGTTTAAGAGAGTTTCATTTACAAATATACAAAGAAAACTAAAAAATGTGGGTTCTAGGTTATATTGCGAATCATGATTGTATTACTGGGGGTATGATGAATTGACGAAAATGTATCAAACTTACTGACTCAAAGTGATAATTGGTGATGTATTAATGTTAAAATGCTTAGGATTACATTGTATTGATTTATTGAAACAATAATGGCTTGGTTATCTGCTTATATTTGTGGTTTTCTTCCAATTACCTGTTTGCTTGAATCAAGAAATATATATAAAAAAAAAGATGTCTCCTTTCATTTTTGAATTCCCACCAATGAGAGCGACTTTTATACTCGTCTCTCATTGGTTGGTCAAATCCTTACGACCTGGCTAACATAGGCATATAGGCATTGAGTAACAAAATAGAATATTATGTACTTGATAAATTAAATAAAATAAATAAGGAAATTCAAATAGATATTTATATGTAATTCGTTTTATGATTAGAAAGTATGATTTAAACATGAATGGAAAACATACCGTAGATTAAAAGAATGTTGTTGCTATGTATTTTATACGATAGCACTTGTCAAACGTCAAAAGTCAAATGCCAAAAGACTGACCTTGAACTTGACCGGCTTTTGTTTACGAATGAGAATTAGGTTAAAATGCAAGTTTTATTTATTACAAAAGATTTCAATAGAAATAAATTGAAATACTATAAATGTAAGAAAAAAATTGAGTTGAAATCCTGAGCGTGTGGTAACCAGGATCGTGGTACATTTCAAGTAAATATAATATAAAATTATCTACGACTAAACGTGGTAAGTGCATCCACTACAGCATAATTATCGATATTGTATATCGGCTCTACAACATTACTTGTTAGCCTAGTAGGAATATTACATTTTTTCCCAAAGACAAGTTCATACGCTGCATATGTGGTTGACGTATGCACGGTATTATTATATGCAAAAGTCCAGAATGGTAACCAATATCCCCAAGATCCTGTGTTTTCATCGCATTGTATACGTAAAAAGCTATGTAGGCTTTTGTGTGAATTTTCCCATGCGCCTAACGACTGATGGTGATAAGCCGTGGATATTTGTTTATGTTCAGAAGTTTACATACCTCTTTCATGGTGGATGACACGAACTCGGTTTCGGTAAAAAGAAATGGAAAAAAAGAAGGAAGTAGATGCTGTCAATACATCGAAACAGAACTTTAGGTATTTGTATGGAATGAAATACGTTGTACACATTTACTGAGACTTTAATAACGACTTTCTTACATGTGGGCTAACGGACGACTGGCTGGTCGCCGTGGCACATATTACTTATTACAATGTTGGCATAAACTACTTTTGCATACCTAAGCGTACCCCTACAGAACAAAGTAAATTTGAAATATTGTTTGTTTTTTATTTTATTTTAAACGTTAAAAAGAAGTTGAAATGAAAAAAAATTAAAAACTTATTATTAAATTACGGAGGCTAATTTTTTTTGTCAATTTCACGAGTAGCATGCATAAATTACTTGCAGAACTTCTCGCCGAGCCATCAGGAGAGTTTGACAATTTTGTTCGAATGTCAGTTAATGATTTTGAATACTGTTGGTGATGCAGTGGACTGTTGGTGGTTGCTGGTTTGGTCGCTGGTTCGGGTGCCAGAAGGATGCCGAAATAAAACGATGAAATATTTGCTACGGGCGGCTTCCAACGGTTGGCGTGGTCGGCGGGAGGGAGCTTCTTTCTTGTTGTTGTTGCTTAGCGCGAACTGCTGCTTGTCACGAACTACTGCTTCTCACGAACTACGATTGGGCTCTTCATCAGTATTCTTCGACAACGTCACTATGTGTGACGTGTCGGTGAGGGGGCTTCGAGCGGGAGCTCTTTGCCCCGGCTGCAGCTCGGAGGGCCACTACCCTCCGGTAACTGTGTGTGAGAGCCGCCGTGGTGTCGGCGGCTCGCGCGGGCCAACCCGCGGCTGCGATGGCCTTCACGGCTTTGCGTTGGCTACATCTGCGGCGTTTGTTGGCCTCTCATGACTTTCGATGGCCTTCCCGGGCTTTAGTTGGCCATCGTTGGCATCTGGTGGCCTATCTGTGGCATTAGGGGCATAAATCGCGACCTCTTACATCACCCTAATCCCGGCGGATGAGGTCACGTGGGGTCGATAGCCAGATTTTGTTGTGACGTAAGTCTGGGGGTCGCGCATGTAGCGGGGCGATCCCGTTCAGGTGGGTATGGCGGCAGTTGTCGGCGCGGTCGAACATCCGACGCGCCGACATCGCCACAACTCCTCCACCGACGGGACGCCCATGTCGCGAGCGATGACGTCATTTCTGACGTATCGACCCGCGTCCGTGCACATCCGCAAGGTGATGTTTTGTTGCGCTTGTAGCAACTTCTTGTTAGTAGCCGAACACAGCGCATACCATGCCGGAGCTGCATATGTGAGCCTCGAGCGGAGATAGGTCTTGTAGACCCCGATCTTCGTCCTCAGGGGCAGTCTGGATGATAGGACAGGTCGGAGCAGGGCTCGAGCGGCTCTTGTGGCATTTATAGCCTTTACCACATGGAGCCGCATGCTCAACGACCTGTCGATGTGTGCCCCGAGGTATTTGACCGAGGTCTGCCACTCGATCTCCTGGCCTCGAAGCTGGAGCTGCTTCGGCATGCTGCGTCGGCGGGCGACTAGTAGCGCGGCAGTCTTCCCCACGTTGACTGCCATGCGCCACCTGTCCAGCCACGCCGGAATCTCGTTGAGCATGCGCTGCATTCGGCGAGTTGCGTAATCGGCATTCATGGAGGTCGCGATATAGGCGCTGTCGTCTGCGTACAACGCCAGCATTATATCCGATTCCCCGGGTCGTAACGAGCCCTCTAGGGTCGGGATGTCGTCTGTGTACAGACCATATAATGCTGGCGACAGACAGCTGCCTTGGGGAACACCGGCAGTTATAGTACGTTTTTGCGAGATGGTCGTTTGCTCTACCGAAACATAAAAGTCCCGGCCGTGTAAAAAAGAGGCTATTAGTTTTATAATAGCGTGCGGTGTATTAGTGCTAATTAGTTTGTAGATAAGTCCTTTATGCCACACCCTGTCGAAGGCCTTCTCGACGTCTAGGAACACACAGACGGAGTCCCGGCCCTCGTTCAGGGATGTGGCAAGGTGGTGTAGTACCCGCGTAAGTTGGAGCGTGGTCGAGTGGCTGCTGCGGAACCCAAACTGTTCTGCGCGCGGCTCTATATGTGGAGCCAGGCGCCGCAGCAGCAAGCGCTCAAACAACTTCGCTATATGCGGTTGTAGTGTAACCGGCCGGTAACTCGCCGGTAGGCGCCGATCCTTGCCTGGTTTCGGGAGCATAACGACCTTGTGTCGCAGATGACACTAGTTAATATATGTACAACTAGATGGCGCTGACTAATAATTATACATGATATTGTTTAGCAACTATTTCATAGTAACCTTTTTGTACTTTACTCATAGTTCAGTTCAATAAACCAGTTCAAGACAAGTAAGTGTTTCATTTAGTTTATTTAGTGATTTTTGTGCTAGTGCTTAGGTCATCTAGGACATAATTTGGTCCTACAGAGCCGGGTATGAGTGTAGTGTAGTGTAGTGTAGTGAAGTGAAGTGAAGTGCAGTGCAGTGTAGTGCGCCCTGGTGGATTGCGGTGTGCCCCCCGGGATTGTGGTGTGCCCCCTCCCCACGGATTGTAGTGCGCCTTAGAGGATTGCGGTGAGCCCCCCTTGGATTGTGGTGCGCCCCCCTCCCCCCCGGATTGCAGTGCTCCCTGGTGGATTGCGGTGTGCCCCCCACCCCCTCTGGATTGCAGTGCGTCCCCCACGGATAGTAGTGCTCCCTGGTGGATTGCGGTGTACACCCCGTACCCCGGACTGCAGTGTTCCCTGTTGGATTGCGGTGCTCGCCCCCCGTGTCGGTTGGCGGTGCGCCCCCCACAGCTTCTGGATTGCGGTGTCCGCCCCCTCTGTGAGATCGCAGCGCACCCCGCCCCCTGTCTGATTGCGGAGTCCCCCCCCCTACTCTATTATAAGAGGGTGGACAGCGTTTTCAAAAAGTACTTGTGATGTGAGGTCAATCTACCACGTTTTTAGGTCAATAAACTTAGATCAAAAGTGACTTGTGAATGTGTGAACAAATAAAAGTGCATACAAAAAAAAAACTGTGAGTACAATTATTATATAAAAATATTTCTTCGAAGAAACAAACTCTAGAAGCATTACGAACTCTAAATTAGTGTAATTAGTTATATATATTTTTTTTTAATAAGTGTGAAGAAATCAGTTAGAGAATATTATTTTACGAACTTTAAAGTAGTACATATTAATTGTATTTAGCATTTAGTTTTAAATAACATTTAATATTAAAATTGTAATTGTTATTAGATGAGTAAAAATGGAAGGTTTAATTAATGTCCAAAAAAATATTCTTGATTGTGTAGAAAAAGCTTTTGTTACCTTTCGAAACAGCTCAAAAGAAAAACTTTCAATTGAATATGTGCAAGCTAGATTGGAAAACTTAGAAAAAGATTGGGACTTGTTTCACAAAAATAATGCACATTTGTATAAAACTAGTTCACCTGATTTATTAGCAGCATCTAGTTATGTAACTGGAGAAATTTACATTTGTACTGAGGATTGTTACTTGAATTATAAATGTGAATTAAAAACATTAATTAATAAATTAATATCTAATACTTGTTCAATAAATCAAAACCAAAATGCAGAACATAATTCATCCCAATCAGTTAAACTTCCAAAAATAATCATTCCTATGTTTTCTGGTAAATATTCCGAATGGATAACTTTTCGAGATATGTTTATTACACTTATACATAACAATAGTTCACTCAATGATGTCCAAAAGTTACACTATCTAAAAGCTCACTTAAGCGGAGAAGCTGAACAATTAATTAGATATATCCCCATAAGTAATTCAAATTATAAACAATGTTGGTCTCTATTAAAAAATCGTTATGACAACAAGCGTTATCAATGTAATTCCATATTAAAAAGATTATTAGCTCAACAATGCAGAAATTCGGAATCTGCAAAAAACATAAAAGAAATACTCGATACTACAAATGATTGTTTAAGAGCTCTTCAAAACCTAGACATAGATATAGCTCATTGGGATCCCATAATTATTTACATAATTTCTGCTAAACTTGATGACGAAACACGGAAAGAATGGGAGCTAAATGTATCTTATAAAAGTACAAATGATTTGCCAGCGTATGAAGAATTTCATAAGTTTTTAGAGAGCCGTTTCCGTGCTCTTGAATGCATTGAACATGAAATTTCACCATTTGATGCCATACGATCAGAAATTCATAATAACAATGCACGCTTAAATGATAATAATTTATTACCTTGTGAGTTTTGTTTAAAGGTCCATAAATTGTGTTTTTGCAAAATGTTTGCTAGACAAGATATTGACTTTCGTCTTAATTTTGTAGAAAAAAATAAATTATGTTTAAATTGTTTAGGAAGTAATCATACTGTACATTACTGCAATAAAAATAACTCATGTCGAATATGTAATAAAAGACATCACTCATTATTACATCCGAAAGAAGAAAATAATGGTTCAAGCTCAGAAAATATAAATATTAATGTTATGCATACACGCGTTATCCCTGAAAAAGAACAGTCCAACATCTTAGAAGCAACTAAAATGTATAACAGGTCAAATAGAATTTCAAATAATAACAGAAAAAAATACAAGATTCTTGACATAAATCCAAAAAGTTTACATATTATTTAAGATACGTAAATGCTACAACATCAAAAATCAAAGATAGAAGGCAGCATAGAGAAAATGTATGTGTTTTTTTTTCACGTTTGATACACTAGCATAGGCATATAGATTGGTAATAGTTTATGCAACAAAAGATCAATAAGCCATAACCTTAGCCCAAAAATGTTTAGTGCAATTGACCAATCATTTGTTTAATATTTCATATCATAAATATTTAGTTTTAAGAATGTCTTAGTTCCTTTATTTTAAATAATTATGTCCTGTTCATTAAGGTTAAGCATTAAGTAATATTTTGTATTTTTTATACTTCGATTAATTTTAAGTTCTCAATGTGTATTTTGCCAAACCTAGGTCAATGGTTATACTATTATACTAAGAAAAATGTTATACCTTTAAAACATGCTGTTCACTAAATATGTAGTGTATGTTTGTTTAAGTACATTTTGGCACTAAATGTCCTTGGCCGGCCGTATGTCGCAGATGACACTAGTTAATATATGTACAACTAGATGGCGCTGACTAATAATTATACATGATATTGTTTAGCAACTATTTCATAGTAACCTTTTTGTACTTTACTCATAGTTCAGTTCAATAAACCAGTTCAAGACAAGTAAGTGTTTCATTTAGTTTATTTAGTGATTTTTGTGCTAGTGCTTAGGTCATCTAGGACACCTTGCCTGTCTTCCAGGCGTCGGGGAAATGGCTGGTCCTGAGAATTCCGTTGAAAAGACGCGCGAGCGCCGCGAAGCCTCTTCTAGGCAGGAATCTCAGGGCCTCCGTAGGTGTCCCGTCGCAACCCGGCGCTTTCCGTCTGGGGAGACGTAGCGCCGCCTTTCGGACTTCGGCCGGGGAGATAAACAACTCCCCGCCGAGCGGCTCGTGTGGGCGCGACAGGAACTCGGTAGCTTCCCTCTCGACGCGCTGGTGGTGTTCCCGTATTTCATCCGATACCCCTGCTGGGATTGGGTGTGGCTGGAATTGCGTCTCCAAATGGTCGGCGAAAATCTCAGCACGATCCATTGGCGCAAACCGCCTCTGACCCTGGGCATCCAGCAGTGGGTACGTGGGTATTGGCGTCCTTTGTAGAGCTCGGTTTAATGAGTGCAAGTCCGTGGCGTGTTCGGACACCCGGTCAATTACACTATCCCAGGTCTCGCCTCGCCATGCTTTCACGGCCTCTGAGACCCGGGCTGTTAAGGCGTTCAGCCTAGCCTTGAGCACCGGACATCTGGTTCTGGCCCACAAGCGCCGGAGTGCGCGCTTGTGGCTGATGTCCTGGCTGAGCCGGGCTGGGAGCTCTGGACGTCTGCTCCGCGGTGTGAACATCGTAGTTGCGGCGTCCCTAGCGGCCGCGATCCGCTCCATAATGAGCCTAGTGGCTCGCTCGACCTCCGCTGGGGCGGAGAGGCCTTCTAGGGGAATACCATCACCATACCATCTTGCACGCTGCCCTCTCGGCGGCACTGCCACCGCCGCCAATGCAAGCGTGACAAGTACTGGGAGGTGCTGCGTATCTAGATCATACAGCACCTCTGCGTGGATTGGGCAGCTTATATTTTGGTGTACTACGATGTCCAACACATCCGCACTGTGGCGTGTGTTATTTGGGATATGGGTAGGCGCACCCGGTCCGAGCACCGTGAGGCCGATACGTTCGGCGTCCTGTATCAGCCTCCCGCCCGTCGGGTTAATGACCCTTGACCCCCACGCGTGATGTTTAGCGTTCAAATCCGCCATCAACACTGTAGGGGTCGTTCCACAAAATATATTTTGCAAATCAGTGCGGTGCCATCGGGGGCTCGGCGGTCTGTAGCCGGCGAAAATTTTCGCCTCCCTACCCGCGGCCTTTATAAGTACCCCGATGGCGCGGAGCTCCTGGTAGTCGGGATGCGGCAACTCATCGTGTACAATGTCTCGCCTCACTAGGACCGCCGTGCCCCTATACGGTCGGCCCTGGGGCGAAACTTCATCACGCCTGTACACGATGTAGTTTGGCATCTTAAGTGTCGCAGTAGGCCGGAGTTTTGTCTCGCCCAGGAGTATAATATGTATATCCTGCGACTGGGCGAGACTGCGCAGCTGGGCCTCTTTCCCCGCCACTCCTCCGGGATTCCAATATAAAAGCCGTAGCCCCGAATTTGTACTATCCATTATGGGTTGTTGAGATTCGGGGCAGAATACGATTCGCCGCCACCTGGAGATCTCCCCCGGCGGCGATCGTGGAGATCAGCTCCGTCAGGGCCCCGCAGAACATCTCCATACGGTCCAGACGCTGGAGTATAATCTGGAGCGGGTCCCTGGCGTCGATCCCTCCTGCTTGGTTTGCGGCTTGAGTTGTGGTTGCGGCAGGAGTGGCGACGCGCCTCGTCCTGCTGCGTGGCTGCCTTTGCGGCAGTGGTTCCGGTTGTGGTGGCCGTGGGTCCGGCTGTGGTGGCACTACCGGCCTGGCAGCCAACTCCGACCTCTGCTGTCTCGTCCTCTTCCTGTTGGTCTGTTTTCCGCTCGACTCCGGCGCGGCCTGGGCGGGGGGTCGGCGAACAAACGCTTGCGGAATTTGTACCATTTTTTGCCCGCAACTCTCGCAGTTATCGCAAGCAACAGGTGGTTTTGACTGATAAGGGCGCGGCCCCGCCTCCTGTGCGGCGATTGGCGCGCGCCGGCGGTGCTTACGCCCCGCCCTATGTCTCCTACGCTGAGACAGGGGGGCGCGTCGATCTGTCGGGTCATTGGCTGGTACTGCCAATGTTGCCCCGCCCCCCTGATTTGCAATGTTATTTATAATATTGTTAGCCGGAGTCGAAGCGGTTTGGGGGTGCGCTGAATCCGGCGGGAGTGGAGCCTGTGCCCGTCTGCGTTCTGCCCTTGTGGGCCTCGGCGGGCGCTTTTCGGCCGCCTGGCGGCCTTTAGGTGGGGGTGGGGGGACTGAGGCCCTCCTCTTCCTTCTTTCTTTAAGGTACACAGGGCACCTTTTATAACAAGCAGCGTGTGCCCGCCCGCAGTTCGCGCATGTCGGCTTATCTTGCCGCGAGCGGGGGCATTCCGACGCGAGGTGCTCCTCCGCGCACCTCACGCACTTAGGCGCCCTGTGGCAATTGTTGGAGGAGTGGCCGAATCGTTGGCAGCGGTGGCATTGTGCCACCCCGCTTACGCCCCGCCATCCCTCTATTACTACTCCCGGCATGTAAAGCATTTCTGTACGTGCGTACAGCCGGGAGAGCGCCTCTTGGTCTTGGTGTTTTAATGTGGCGTGGAAAAGGCAGCCAGGTCTGCCTCCCACGCCAGGTATATGTTTAACATACAGTACTTCGTGGCCCCACTCATCCAGGGCCGTTTTAATTTCCTCCGGATCCGTGTCCGGAGGCAGGCCTTTAATGGCCACTTTAGTTGGCTTATCTGAGGCCACACTGTAGCAGAACCACTGTATCTGTGGGTCTGCCTGTGTGGCCTCTACTAAATATTTTTGCACAGCCCTGTACTCCTCAGGGCTGGCTGGCATAAAGCGCACCCCCTTCCCAAATGGGCGCGCGCTGGGAGCATGACCTAGTATATTGTGTAATTTTTTAAAGTGCTGGGTCCACCCGGGCATGACATCTACCGTTATGGGTGGGTACCCTTTGGGCTTCTGTGGGCCCACGCTTGTCGTCGTCGTCGGCGGCGCGGCGCCGGCCTGTTCCGGCGTGGAGGTCGCCGTCGGCCCGGTCTGCGCGCGACTCGTGCGCGGCCGCGGAGCCGGGCTCGCGCGCGGCGACGCCGCGATTTCGGCAAATGACATATTTCTAGGACTAATCCTACCTTGCTCCGCGGTACTCCCAGCGGCGGCAGTGGCGTCCTTGTTTCCGGTGGATGGGCTGGCAGGTTTAGCGGCGGCGGCCCCGGCGACGGCGAGACTCTCCAGCTCCACGTACGATATGGAGCGCGAAGGTGTCGTGTCCGCCGACGCTGAGCTCTCGCTGCTGCTCTCCTCCTCCTCCTGTGTCTCCGAGGTGGCGGATGAGGAAGCCATCTCCTCTCCGCCGCCCTCTTCCGGGTCTGTAAGTGACGGCGTACTCGCCGTGTCAACCTTCTTCCTAGGGTTTTCTTCCTCTTCTGAGGAAGATCTCCGGCTTTTTCCCCCTACCTGGCGTTGGCCTCTTTCGCCCCTGTCCGGATGGACACATCCAGCGGGTGCGAGCGGGGCCCCGCCTGAGGTGGGGGGGTCGTGGTGGTAGCAGCATCTTCCGGTTCAGTGACCTCGATCGGCCTGAATACAAGCCGCGGGTCGCGGCTGCTAGCCGCAGGCTTCCCTGGCGACTTGTCCGCCATAGGGAACGGAATAATAAACTAAATAGCACTAAAACACTACATGAGTCACTGTCTCGAAAATCACAGCACAGTTGCCACCGGTACCCTTCTCCACGAAGGGCTGGTGGACAACGCACAAACACTCGCGGAACGATACAAGCGTGCCCCCGGGAGCTCAACGCGAACGGAGTCTCGACCGGGAACAGTTTGAACGACGCGAAATGTACAGCCTGTCAACGTTAGTGCACGCGCGGACGCGACGGTGTACAAATGCAGCTGACGATTGGGCTTGCAAGGCGCCCCATATTTATACAATGCCGCCTCCACCGAGCCCCCCACTTCGTTGTAACACCCCCTTTCGTTTATTTGTTTAATTTCTCTTTACATAAGCCTTATTTTACCTTATCGCTATTACAATATTCACAATACCATAGATCCTAGCCTATCCTGTGGGTTCTCACATACATATGACCCATAGTTTCCAAAACGCGGGACATTGTTATGGGCACATTCTTCGCCCCCCGCTTCACGAGTATAAATATAAGCCTGCGTTCAGACATGCGGGAATCGTGCGTTTACGAAACGCGCGGTTTCAAACCGCAAAATTGTGAAGCTATTCAGACACGCGCGGTTAGTATGCGATTTCGTGCGGGTTAGCGTCAGTTTCAAAATGGAGGTCGACGAAGAAGTGTGTTTACTGTGGTTGCTCCTTAAAAAAAAGAAAAGAAAAAGGCGGTATTGGGTGCATCCAATATTACGTGACCGACTAGTACATGGTCAGTTCGTAACATTATATCCCAAATTAAGAATGTATGATAACAAATTTTTTGACTATTTGAGAATGTCAATAAAATCTTTTGATGAACTAATTGAACTGATCAGGCAAGATATTTCATGCTCTGAAACGCATTTGAGGCCAAGCGTGTCACCGGAAGAGAAACTCGTAATAACTTTAAGGTAAGATTTATTTATTGTTCTTCAAAATCAGCATAAATATTTTCTATAACTGTAGAGGACTGAGAGCCAGAACTAAATTGCGATGGTGACGGTGACGGTGCCGGAACAGGAGGAGATGATCCAGATGTAGTAAAATATCCTTGCGGGCTTGTATACTGTTGTCCTTGCCAATACGTAGGTGTGATCTGCTGAGTATTGTAGCGAACAGGGGGTGGTAAGCTTTGTCCTTTTTGTATCACTTGAAGTAATTCAATTTTGGTTGCTAAACGCCTATTTTCTGGTACTTTTCTGAGTTCTTTATATAACGACAAACAAAAGAGTTTGTCGTCATCTTGCTTGGTAATACTATTTTCTTGAAGTTCATTCTGAAAATGTTTTCGTGACTCGATACTTTTTTCTATTAAAACAGCTATTTTTTCTTCTGGCACTTGTGTTTTCTTACGTTTAGGGGGACGTATTTCAGTGGCTTCGGTTGCATTGGCGTTTAGTTCACTTGTCTCCTCACTTTGCCTTTCATTCTGTTCTTCAATATTAGTTGTAGTGTCTTTATTACTTACACTATTCTGCAGGAAAGATAATCTTGAAAAATACATATATCGGGCTCCTTTACGAGCACCTGAACCAGAAGGAGTTGTTTTTTCTTTTTTGCATTCTTTATTGTAGCAATCTCGTATGTTTTTCCATTTTTTTTGGAGTTGTGTACCTAAAAATAATAACATTATTAATAATATTCTTGTTTCAGATATCTTGGTACGGGTTGTTCATTTGGAGAACTAAGCTACAATTATCGCCTAGGAAAATCGACGATTACTGGAATTGTCCGCGAAGTATGTAAATCATTGTGGAATAAGTTGGTAAACATAGTCATGCCCGAAGCGACTGAAGATATCTGGAAGACAATAGCACGAGACTTTGAGAGATATGCAAATTTTCCAAATTGCATTGGTGCTATAGACGGCAAGCATATCCGAGTTATAAAGCCTGTTGATTCGGGTTCTTTGTATCATAACTATAAACATTACTTTTCCATAGTGCTCTTAGCACTTTGCGACGCCAACTATTGCTTTACTTATGTTGATATTGGGGCTTATGGCAAAAGCAGTGATTCTGCTATATTTAAAAATTCGGTTTTTTATAAACGCCTGACAGAAAAATCATTAAACATACCAACACCTAAACCAATATCTAATGTAGACCTAACACCAATGCCTTATGTTATAGTTGGAGATGAAGCCTTCGGCTTAGCAGAAAATTTAATGCGCCCATATTCAGGCAAATGTTTACCATATGAAAAAAGGATTTTTAACTATAGGTTATCGAGAGCCCGACGTAATATTGAGTGCACTTTTGGTATTTTGGCGAACAAATGGCGCATCTTTCATAGGCCTATAAATGTAAACATAGATTTTGCCGAAGATATAATAAAAGCTTCTTGTGTTCTACATAACTATGTGCGGACTAGAGATGGTCTAAAATTTAAAGATACTTTATATAATGCACCCATGACTAATCTCAATACCTTGCATGCGGGAAGAGGGACACCGTCATCTTTGAATATCAGAGATAAATTCGCTCATTACTTTGTGAACGATGGGCGTGTTCCATGGCAAGACACAAAGATATAGCTGCAACTAACATACCGTACTTGTAATGTTTAGGTACATAACTAAATGTAAACAAACGAAATATGGTAATACCGTTGTGACCTTCATTTAAAAAATGCTCGAAATGTCTGCATAAAGCAGCCGAAGTTTGTTTATATTTATTTAAGTACCTAAAGTATACGGAGAGTATAATATACGCTTCATAACAATAATTATAACATAATTCTGTCAATTATTTTTTGGTGAATAAACCTACTTACTTAAAATATTCTTTTTTTCCACCGTGTCTTCGCAATTTCCAAATATCTCCACCAACTCTTGCCAAGCTCGGTTCTTGATAATTTTATTTGAGTAATCATCACACTGAATGTCCCATATTGCAGGTCTCTTCTCCACCTCATCAATAAATAGTTCAGTGTCGAAACGATCCATGGCGAACTCACGAACAGTGACGTGCTCACCGCGCGGTATCTGCAACGCAACTGAACGCGAAGTAAAGACTCCATTGTAATAGAAACGCGCGGGAGCAGCGCGATTCTATTTTCTGGCGGTTGGGTTGCGGCTTGATTAACCGCGCGGTTATGTCTGAACGATTACTAAGCGCTAATGTAAATAAGATCCGCGCGGTCCAACCGCGCAATTTGCATCCGCACGGATTCCGCCATGTCTGAACTAGCTCTAAATGTAAACCGTCGAGCGCGCGGGCGATTACCTCAATGCATAACCATGCGCCGTTGCGCGCGGACCTCTGCCTGCACTAACATTATGGCCTACTCGCTATGGAGTAGGCAGTAGTGCAGGCATACCTCACGGATCCAGGGCTCCGGTTGCGTTCTGCATTCCCGAAGCCCTGTTTCCGCTACCCCTTTGGGTCCCGGGCTCCAGGCGGCGTTCTGCACGCCTGGAACCCGGTTCCTTTATTCATTTCGAGCCCCGGGCTACAGGCGGCGTTCTGCACGCCCGTAGCCTGGTCTCATTTACCAGGATCTATTTGGGTCCTAATGAAACGCAAAACATTTACACATTTATTTTCCAGTAAGCTTAAGGCTATTATGACAATACTTATTTATACAATAATATCACGCTCTAAAACTAATTAATTAAATTAAGTTTTAACAAAATAAAACAATATATGATTATACGAAATATTATACGACTATATGCATCTCTGTCCGACCCGTCTCTTTCTCGCGTTCAACGGTCATATACATGTTATCTACGAGGCTTAGCAAATTACACCTATGCTCTTATCACCTGTGTAGACGGGTCGGCGAGTTTCTATCATACATGTTGTCCGTCGTCAACAAATACCTTTTACAAAAAATATATATCGTTGCGAAACAAGATACTGATTGGAGGGATACGATTTCTGTGAAAATACTGCTGGCGGTAACTTTAAGATATTTAGCTACAGGGACTTATAAAAGCTTGCATGTTCTTTTCAAAATTTCAAGCCAAATTATGTCTCAAATTATTCCAGAAGTATGTTCAGCACTCAATTAAGTTTTGAAGAATTTAGTAAAGGTAAATAAAAATATTTTAGATGTCCATACAAATATTTATTATTAATTCAATGAGTCCTACTTTCTAGGTACTTAATGTTATAAAATTCACATTTGCAAGAAAGTATGATTACTTACTTTAATGAAAAAAAAACTAAAATGAAGAAAATATTTTCTCCATTCTTGTTGTCGCTTTTTTATATGCTTCAAGCAAGCTATTATTTGCTCCTGGTTGAGAGAGTATTGGAACATTATTAGACGTCAATAGACTATCACAGGATGTTTCTTGGTTGAAGTTTTGTGGAGGAGTTGGTGTGTAGGAGCTGCGTGAAAACGAGGATCTATTGATTAATATTTGTGAAGGAGAATTATAACAGTATAAATTAGGCTGTTGATCAATAGGTGATATCTGTTGCATACGTGTTTGATTGATATTTTGTGGAAGCTTTGGAATAATGTAGGAGCTGCATGATGATAGAGGACTATTGATTATTATTTGCGAAGGAGAAATATCGGAGTAAAAAGAAGGCTGTTCAACAATAGGTGATTACGGAGAGATAATGTTTCGTGGCAGCGACTGTAAATAGAAGGTGAAATGCTGGGCTGCAACACTCGACGACGACGTTTGTTTAATATTAATCCATGTATCGAATAAGTAGAACCTGTGACAAAATAAGTCTCCATTCTCTAACGTTAATGCTGTGTCGGCAAAGTAATTCACGCTAACTTGACCACCGATGCCGTTTGTCATATATATCAACATCGCTTTTGTTTATAGTTACGTTCTCGGTATCGCCCTTCTATGTAATACTGATAAAGTTTATCTAGTGTCTAACAAAAGATTATATGTATGACTGTTAATACAAGCTGTTATAAATTCTGTATCATAATTACAAGTTAGGATTTTATGGCCGAAAAAACTTCATTTGCCTGGATTCTGTATTTTCTTGAGTACTACTTGTAGGAGTCGGATTATTCGTATGTGACATAGGTTGTTGCATTGTATATGCCTGGTGAGAGTTGTGACGTGCTCTCCGATATGTTTTATAAGTATTGACGCGTCCGCGATAAGATTGATAATGGGGACGTCACGGCCGTATGTATGTATCTATTTGCCTGTTGCCAATGTTCCACATTGGTGCTCCAGGGTGTGTGTAAAAATTACCATAACCACGATGATCTGCGGTGCGCTGGGATCTGTAGCCGTATCCTTGGGAGTAACTGTATATATTTGACGGAAAATAATTTCGCTTACCCCGATAGTTTAACACGGTGCCTTGCGGTGGCTGCGCTGATTCCTCATCCTCAGCTGCTCTTACCGCGTCCTTGAAATCGCTGTCTCACATTGATATTATCGTGCTCAATCTCCTATTGCGGAGACCATCTGCATTTTTTTTCAAATTTGCCTCAAAATTTCGTATGTCTCTGTCTGTCTCTGATTTTGAATTGGCTTGTGAAATTGTAAGGTCAACGAACATAGTTTCTAATTTATTTGCATAATCTTTTATAGTCATTTATTTTTGAGAGATTAACAAAACTTTGCAAGTTTGCAGGCTTTAAAAGCCTGAATCATATATTTGTATAGCATCTATCATTTTTTGAACTTGTCCATGGTTACACTTTCAATATTTGACTCTACTTCAATAAATGATTTTATTTGGAACCTAAAATTTTCTTAAAAGTTAAATCGTTATCTTTAGTTAACAATTCTAAACAATATGCATTTTCCCTCCATTTTCCAACCCCTCAAGCTGGATTTTGGGGGGCCGCTGCTGGAGGGGGTAAACCCCGTAAAAAATGTTGATATATCTGTATCTATGGAATTATCTTCTTGTTGTGTCACCGTTGATGGTGGCGGCGGAAGGATTGGAGTAGATGATGTGATGGTGATAATGAAGCCGATGGCGATATATAAGAACCAGGGTTAGCACTCAACCATTCCCATCCGAAGACCTGAATAACTAGGAATATTCTTCTTTTTGCAATATGTTGGTAATAAGGCGAGAACCTTTTTAGTGTCGGCACAAAGCCCTTGAAAAAAGCGTAGATATGATAAACTTCCTGTTTTTTTTTTAAATTTCAATAATATATTTCATTAGTGAGGCTGAAGCCGAAGGTTGTGACGGCGCTTGCATATGCGAATGAGCACGAGTTTTATTTTTTTTACTTTAGTTATATTTTGCAAAGAATTACGTGAATTTTAGACGGAGTGGCGTTTTGGGGCAACATTACAGTTGTTGAAGTATCAGTAAGTGCAGTGGTTGGAGTATCGGTTATGGCAGTTGTTGGAGCATCGGTATCTTGAGGCGTCTCTTCAGATTCATTGTCGTTGGAAATATTTTCGATCACTTCTCTGTCTTGTATATGATCAACCAAAAATTGAAGCATATCCTCGTATTTATATTTTTTTTACTTTAGCTGCTTTTTGGCCACTTTTTACATGTCGTTTGTTGAGGTTTTTTTTAATTGGTCTCTAATTTTTGTCCATCTTGCCTTAAAGCTTTAGCTGAAACATACAGGTGCAAGTAAAATATACATGTAGCTTGAAAATATTATAATATAATGGAACCCTTTCTTTATTATACATGCCAGTAAAATATGTATACTTATAGATTGAAAAGGGTCTTACTTTTCTTTTTAGAGGTGGCTAGGAAGACCCCGAAAACAGATGTTTTTGTTGACAAATTTCCTTGTTCTTTACGACATTTACCACAGAAAGAAATATATGCCTGACATGTAGTAGTGGCAATTAGTTGCGACATACATAACATTCTGATAATCAGGTTGTGTTAGAAGTTGTACTTGATATTAATATATTTTTTCAGATACTTGGCAACTGGAGATTCCTACTTGACCATTTCACGGTTGGATCAAACGACAGTCCATCAAATTGTAAATACCACATGTCGTGCTATATAGTAATAGTGATGGTGGTATTTTTGCAAAGTCTTCATTAGGTCGACCACTACAAAATGGAACGCTGAGTCTTCCTGCAGCAAGACAATTATCTAACTCGGATATAATTGCACCATTGGTTATAGTAGCTGATAAAGCATTTCCTTCAAAACCGTACATAATGCGACCTTATCCAGGTAGCCAGACAATAGGAGAAGCTGCTAAGACATATTTTAAGTATAGATTAACGTTGGCATGACGTTGAGCATTTTAGCACAAAGATTCAGATTGTTTTTTAGAAGAATCAAAATGGCCCCAATAAATGTTGATAATGTTATATTAGCAGCTTACACTCTTCATCACTATTTACGCAACCAAAATGACATGGCTTTTATATCACGTGAGACCGAACAATCTATTTGTCCATACTTGATCATCTACGACCCCAACATCACGCACAATCTACTAACGATGCCTTTGCGGTCAGAGAAAAATTTAAGAATTACTTTTCCTCACCGACCGGTAATTTTTAATAATAGGTTCCTAAAAAGACTCTATTGGCTATAGAAATTATTACATCTTTGATATAATATTGGCTTGTCGTTAGAACCTAAGGAAAGTATCACTACATAGTATAAAACGAAGTCGCTTCCCGCTGTCTGTCCGTCCCTATGTATGCTTAGATCTATAAAACTACGAAACGGATTTTGAAGCCGTTTTCTTTAATAGATAGTGATTCAAGAGGAAGGTGTTTATATGTATATAACTTGCATAATATAGTAACGCATTTTTTGCGCTTACATTGTAAACGTTGGCTAAACCCTACGAGATAGCTTAAAATAATGTACGAATGATCAAAAAAAGTCCGCGATAGCATATGTCTATCTTTTAAGGATATTGTGGTATGATAGGAGGCTGCTCGCGGACTGAGGTGGTTGCAATATTTAAAACTACATTGTCCCGATGTGTATAGCATTTTGTTAAACGTAAACAGAATAGAGACATCCTCTATTCTGTTTACGTTTACCAAAATAAAAACCTTATATACTACATTATTGCTAAGTGTGCAAATACTTAATTATTGTACGCTGGTCCCCCTTACAATAAACAATGCAAATGCTTACTACAATAGCTTACTATACCTATTATAACTTTAAAAAAATGATCCCATATAATGTATTTTCAGAAGCTATTTAGACGGATACAGTATTAATTTCTGATAATTAAATAAGTTAGTCACTTTAAGCTTTTCATACATATTATAAAACAAAACTTACACTAAGCCGGCTAGTTGTACCGAAACGCGTGTTAGTAAAAAGGGTACCAAAATCTTTAAAGTTAGACTTTAAACTTTTATTATATTATTTTCCATAATGCATGAAGTAATGTATACTAACTAAGCTGAGTATGAACCCAAGTGCACAAATTTGTTAAATTCTTGTTCTCTAATCTCTTTAGAAACTAATTCTGCGCATTTCTTTTTGCAAGAACATTTGTAGTCGAAGAATTCTTTTGAATTTATTTATTTCTGCTTTCTAGTAGTGAATGGTAAATTATATTTTCGTTGATTAGTTTCTTCTGTAGTTTAACTTCCTCTGCGTTTTCGTCCCTCTTTGGCCTGCCTTTTGAAATTTCTATACCATCTACTTAATTTTCAACCACTTCTTCAATAATGCTGTGATCGTTATTCACTATAAATGTAATTTCGTTATCTTCTTCAATGTGTACAATTTGATCCATATCTTGTTCTAAATTCCTCTGTAAAGCTATGTAAGATGGTCGTTTAGGTAAGTTTTTTTAGTCTAGGACGGTTAGGGTTAGTTTAGTTTATATGATAGTACTTCAGACACATCACTACAGTAAGTTTCATCTTCGTCTACGTAATCGGGAACCTTGACAGAATCATCATCATCGTCAATAAAATTGTAACCTTCTAATACGTTAAATAGTTTAGTTGTTTCTGGTGACATAGGTGGTAATGGAGATAATTCACTGATACTTGTTTTTTTCTCGCCATGGTTAGGAGTAATTGAGTTTACTGGTATCAAAAACAACAATATCCATTTTTGTAAAATGTCCAAAATTCATTATTTTTAGTTTTATAAACGAAGTGTCTAGTCGTCCGCTAAACGGATGAATAAAATAATTTAATCGTCCGATTATTCGGATTACCAGATAACCTTTTAACACTAAAGCTAGTTGTCCGTAAATTTTAAAATAATATGCGTGTTACCGCTATTTTACTTTAAGGGACTGGCTATCCGGACACTGTGAGAGAGTTTAGCGTGAGGCTAACGTGAATATTATAAATTATTTGCCACGCTATTGGTTGAAAAAATCTTATATATAGATATAAGAAAAGATTTATAAAGGATGTACTGGATGGCAAAAGAAACATTAATGATTCAGATATAAAAATTGATTTTTAAAAATATTTTTTGCCATTATTGATAACTCAAATGTAAAAATTTATCAATCATAAATAAGTATTTTAGGTCTGAAGGGTGGAAAAAAATGATGACAATGTGTAACAAAAAAAGATTACAGGAATGGAATTGTAAATACTTCAATCAAGATTTAAATAAAACTGTTGATAGTGACACAGAAGAAGTTCAGAAGAATAAAAAATTCAAAGGCAGTATTGGATGCGATTATTATTTGGAATGGTATCATTTAAAATGTGCTCAACTCAAGAGAAAACCGAAAGGAAAATTATGGATGTGTACCGATTGTAAAGATAGGAGGAGTGAAAATTAAACATATATAATTTTATCAGCTATATTATTCATATTTTACTCTTTGCTGTGTATTAACTTTTATAAGAATACGTAACTAGGTTTTCCTGATTATTTTAATCCCTGTAAACTAAATTTAAGAATTAGTACTCGAATTTTTTTTAAATTAATATAGTCATATACACCTGTTTAACGTTGTAAATTTATTTATAAGGTTTATTATAAATAACATAACAATTATATTTCAGTCTGTAAGATAAATCAATGAAGATTTTTGCAGAGTTGTATTTCTTCTTTTTTGATCCTCAAAAAACAATTAGTAAGTTATACTCCGAATAAAATATTATTTTATTAGAAATTTACATAGAAAAAGATTTTTTTGTAAATTTACAGATAATAATAAGAATACGTCACAAAGGTTGGTTAAGTAGTACTTACTTGGAATTCTTTTTCTAACACTTCTTTGTTAATTCTTACTTCTAATAACTATACTTTTATAATAAATCACGAAATATCGACTATGTAATTTACCATTATCTTATATAAATCTTTCAAATTGGTATCAATTACAAAAAAAAAAGTTGATGATTAAACATAATATAACAAACAGGGTGTCCGCCAGGAAGGTATACTACTTTGTTTGTTTATAATTTTTGATTAAATGAAAGAGAATGGCTCTTATATTGATAAATGTTTTATTTATGTCGGCAATTATGTGTGGAATACAATATCAGATAAATGTCCGCCTCTTTTAGCCTCACAAATGCGAGGCCTTTTGAGCACATTTATCATTACATTCTCACACATTTCACGCGGTATTTCACTAATTTCATCACGAATCTTTTGTTAGAGTTGCTCAAGCGTTTCTGGTTTGTTTGCATAAACCTTGCTTTTCAGATATCCCTAAAAAAAAAAGTCCGGGGCAGTCAAATCAGGCGACCGTGGAGGCCAATCAACATCTACATTTTTTGAAATAACTCGTGAGGTCTCGCAGTAATTCCATTGTAATCTTGGCTGTATGCGATGTGGCACCGTCTTGTTGATACCACATGTTAATCAAGCCTAAAGCATGCAGTTGCGGCGTTAAAAAGTTTTCAATCATATCACGATATCGCTCCCCATTCACAGTTACCGTTACGCCGTTTTCATTTTCAAAGAAGTAAGGTCCAATGATTCCTCTTGACCAAATTGCACGCCAGACTTTCACTTTTAATGGGTGCAAAGGTGACTGATGAATAATTTGAGGGTTTTCCATTGCCCAGAACCGACTATTCTATTTATGCACATATCCATTTAAATGGAAATGTGCCTCGTCACTCGTTATGATGATTCGCAATAATGCGGTTCGGAGCGTTTAAATGTCCTGATGAAAATGATGACACTTTGCTTCTTATTTGTAAACTTGTACGACTTGTGATATTTCCTTTTGGGTACTTTCCATCATCATCATCAGTATTCTTCGACAACGTCACAAGTGTGACGTGTCGGTGAGGGGGCTTCGAGCGGGAGCTCTTTGCCCCGGCTGCAGCTCGGAGGGCCACTACCCTCCGGTAACTGTGTGTGGGAGCCGCCGTGGTGTCGGCGGCTCGCGCGGGCCAACCCGCGGCTACGATGGCCTTCACGGCTTTGCGTTGGCTACATCTGCGGCGTTTGTTGGCCTCTCATGACTTACGATGGCCTTCCCGGGCTTTAGTTGGCCATCATTGGCATCTGGTGGCCTATCTGTGGCATTAGGGGCATAAATCGCGACCTCTTACATCACCCTAATCCCGGCGGATGAGGTCACGTGGGGTCGATAGCCAGATTTTGTTATGACGTATGTCTGGGGGTCGCGCATGTAGCGGGGCGATCCCGTTCAGGTGGGTATGGCGGCAGTTGTCGGCGCGGTCGAACATCCGACGCGCCGACATCGCCACGAACTCCTCCACCGACGGGACGCCCAAGTCGCGAGCGATGACGTCATTTCTGACGTATCGACCCGCGTCCGTGCACATCCGCAAGGTGATGTTTTGTTGCGCTTGTAGCAACTTCTTGTTGGTGGCCGAACACAGCGCATACCATGCCGGAGCTGCATATGTGAGCCTCGAGCGGAGATAGGTCTTGTAGACCCCGATCTTCGTCCTCAGGGGCAGTCTGGATGATAGGACAGGTCGGAGCAGGGCTCGAGCGGCTCTTGTGGCATTTATAGCCTTTACCACATGGAGCCGCATGCTCAACGACCTGTCAATGTGTGCCCCGAGGTATTTGACCGAGGTCTGCCACTCGATCTCCTGTCCTCGAAGCTGGAGCTGCTTCGGCATGATGCGTCGGCGGGCGACTAGTAGCGCGGCAGTCTTCCCCACGTTGACTGCCATGCGCCACCTGTCCAGCCACGCCGGAATCTCGTCGAGCATGCGCTGCATTCGGCGAGCTGCGTAATCGGCATTCATAGAGGTCGCGATATAGGCGCTGTCGTCTGCGTACAACGCCAGCATTATATCCGATTCCCCGGGTCGTAACGAGCCCTCTAGGGTCGGGATGTCGTCTGTATACAGACCATATAATGCTGGCGACAGACAGCTGCCTTGGGGAACACCGGCAGTTATAGTACGCTTTTGCGAAATGGTCGTTTGCTCTACCGAAACATAAAAGTCCCGGCCGTGTAAGAATGAAGCTATTAATTTTATAATAGCGTGCGGTGTTGTGGTGCTAATTAATTTATAAATAAGTCCTTTGTGCCACACCCTGTCGAAGGCCTTCTCGACGTCTAGGAACACACAGACGGAGTCCCGGCCCTCGTTCAGGGATGTGGCAAGATGGTGTAACACCCGCACAAGCTGGAGCGTGGTCGAGTGGCTGCTGCGGAATCCGAATTGCTCCGCGCGTGGCTCGATGTGTGGAGCCAGGCGCCGCAGCAGCAAGCGCTCAAACAGCTTGGCTATGTGTGGCTGTAGTGTAACCGGCCGGTAACTCGCAGGTAGGCGCCGATCCTTTCCTGGTTTCGGGAGCATAACGACCTTGCCTGTCTTCCAGGCGTCGGGGAAATGGCTGGTCCTGAGAATTCCGTTGAAAAGACGCGCGAGCGCCGCGAAGCCTCTTCTAGGCAGGAGTCTCAGGGCCTCCGTAGGTGTCCCGTCGCAACCCGGCGCTTTCCGTCTGGGGAGACGTAGCGCCGCCTTACGGACTTCGGCCGGGGAGATAAACAACTCCCCGCCGAGCGGCTCGTGTGGGCGCGACAGGAACTCGGTAGCTTCCCTCTCGACGCGCTGGTGGTGTTCCCGTATTTCATCCGATACCCCTGCTGGGACTGGGTGTGGCTGGAATTGCGTCTCCAAATGGTCGGCGAAAATCTCAGCACGATCCATTGGCGCAAACCGCCTCTGACCCTGGGCATCCAGCAGTGGGTACGTGGGTATTGGCGTCCTTTGTAGAGCTCGGTTTAATGAGTGCAAGTCCGTGGCGTGTTCGGACACCCGGTCAATTACACTATCCCAGGTCTCGCCTCGCCATGCTTTCACGGCCTCTGAGACCCGGGCTGTTAAGGCGTTCAGCCTAGCCTTGAGCACCGGACATCTGGTTCTGGCCCACAAGCGCCGGAGTGCGCGCTTGTGGCTGATGTCCTGGCTGAGCCGGGCTGGGAGCTCTGGACGTCTGCTCCGCGGTGTGAACATCGTAGTTGCGGCGTCCCTAGCGGCCTCGATCCGCTCCATAATGAGCCTAGTGGCTCGCTCGACCTCCGCTGGGGCGGAGAGGCCTTCTAGGGGAATACCATCCTCCATACTTCTAGTGTATGCTGCCCAATCTGTTCTTGCACGCTGCCCTCTCGGCGGCACTGCCACCGCCGCCAATGCAAGCGTGACAAGTACTGGGAGGTGCTGCGTATCTAGATCATACAGCACCTCTGCGTGGATTGGGCAGCTTATATTTTGGTGTACTACGATGTCCAACACATCCGCACTGTGGCGTGTGTTATTTGGGATATGGGTAGGCGCACCCGGTCCGAGCACCGTGAGGCCGATACGTTCGGCGTCCTGTATCAGCCTCCCGCCCGTCGGGTTAATGACCCTTGACCCCCACGCGTGATGTTTTGCGTTCAAATCCGCCATCAACACTGTGGGGGTCGTTCCACAAAATATATTTTCTAAATCAGTGCGGTGCCATCGAGGGCTCGGCGGTTTGTAGCCGGCGAATACTTTCGCCTCCCTACCCGCGGCCTTTATTAGTACCCCGATGGCGCGGAGCTCCTGGTAGTCGGGATGCGGCAACTCATCGTGTACAATGTCTCGCCTCACTAGGACCGCCGTGCCCCTATACGGTCGGCCCTGGGGCGAAACTTCATCACGCCTGTACACGATGTAGTTTGGCATCTTAAATGTCATAGTTGGTCGGAGATTTGTCTCGCCCAGGAGTATAATATGGATATCCTGCGACTGGGCGAGACTGCGCAGCTGGGCCTCTTTCCCCGCCACTCCTCCGGGATTCCAATAAAGTAGCCTTAACTGCCCCGAGTTCGTGTTATCCATTATGGATTTGCTGTTACTCGGGGCAGAATACGAATCGCCGCCACCTTGAGATCTCCCCCGGCGGCGATCGTGGAGATCAGTTCCGTCAGGGCCCCGCAGAACATCTCCATGCGGTCCAGACGCTGGAGAATTATCTGGAGCGGGTCCCTGGCGTCGATCCCTCCTGCTTTATTAGTTGTAGCGGCTGTTGTGGATGCGGCAGGAGTGGCGGTGCGCCTCGTCCTGCTGCGTGGCTGCCTTTGTGGCAGTGGTTGGGGTTGTGGTGGCTGTGGCTCCTGTTGTGGTGGTACCACCGGCCTGGCAGCCATCTCCGACCTCTGCTGTCTTCTCTCCTTCCTGCTAGGCCTATTTGCATCCGACTCCGGCGCAACCTGGGCGGGGTGTCGGCGAACAACCGCAGGAATTTGTTGCCCGCAACTCTCACAGTTCGGGCATGTTTGTGTTTGAGTTCTTATCTCTGTTATCGGTCGCGGGCCCGCCTCTTGTGCGGCGATTGGCGCGCGCCGGCGGTGCTTACGCCCCGCCCTATGTCGCTTCCTTCGCCGTGGTAGGGGGGCGTGCCGATCTGTGGGGTCATTGGCCGGCTCTGCCAATGTTGCCCCGCCTCCTTGAGATCTCGGCACGTGATTGGCCGGAGTCAGGGCGCGGGGGTGCGCTGATTCCGGGGGGAGTGGGGCCTGCGCCCGTCTACGTTCGGCCCTTGTGGGCCTCGGCGGGCGCGTTCTGGCCTTATTTTGGCCTTTCGGCGGGGGTGGGGGGACTGAGGCCCTCCTCTTCCTTCTTTCTTTTAGATATACAGGGCACCTTTTGTAGCACGCTGCATGTGCCCGCCCGCAGTTTGCACATGTAGGCTTGTCCTGTCGCGGGCGGGGGCATTCCGATGCGAGGTGCTCCTCCGCACACCTCACACACTTAGGCGCCCTGTGGCAGTTGTTGGAGGAGTGGCCGAATCGTTGGCAGCGGTGGCATTGTGCCACCCCGCTTACGCCCCGCCATCCCTCTATAACTACTCCCGGCATGTAAAGCATTTCTGTACGTGCGTACAGCCGGGAGAGCGCCTCTTGGTCTTGATGTTTCAATGTGGCGTGGAAAAGGCAGCCAGGTCTGCCTCCCACGCCAGGTATATGCTTTATATATAGAACCTCGTGGCCCCACTCTTCTAGGGCCATTTTTATTTCCTCCGGATCCGTGTCCGGAGGCAGGCCTTTAATGGCCACTTTTGTCGGTTTATCAGAGGCCACACTATAACAGAACCACTGAATCTGTGGGTCTGCCTGTGTGGCCTCTACTAGATATTTTTGCACAGCCCTGTATTCTTCAGGGCTGGCTGGCATGAAGCGCACCCCCTTCCCAAATGGGCGCGCGCTGGGAGCATGACCTAGTATATTAAATAGTTTCTTAAAGTGCTGGGTCCACCCGGGCATAACGTCCACCGTTATAGGTGGGTACCCTTTTGGTTTAGGTGGACCCGCGCTTGTAGTTGGCGGCGCCGCGACGGCCCGCTCCGGCGTGGAGGTCGCCGTCGGTCCAGTCTGAGTGCGCGGCCGCGGAGTCGGGCTCGCGCGCGGCGACGCCGCGATTTTGGCAAATGACATGTTATTAGGACTAATCCTACCTTGCTCCGCGGTAGTCCCAAAGGCGGCAGTGGCGTCCTTGTTTCCGGTGGGTGGGCTGGCGGGTTTAGCGGCGGCGGCCCCGGCGACGGCAAGACTCTCCAGCTCCACGTACGACGTGGAGCGCGAAGGTGTTGTGTCCGCCGACGTAGAGCTCTCGCTGCCGCTCTCTTCCTCTTCCTGCGTCTCTGAGGTGGCAGATGAGGAGGCCATCTCCTCTCCGCCGCCCTCTTCCGGGTCTGTAAGTGACGGCGTACTCGCCGTGTCAACCTTCTTCCTAGGGTTTTCTTCCTCTTCTGAGGAAGATCTCCGGCTTTTTCCCCCTACCTGGCGTTGGCCTCTTTCGCCCCTGTCCGGATGGACACATCCAGCGGGTGCGAGCGGGGCCCCGCCTGAGGTGGGGGGGGTCGTGGTGGTAGCAGCATCTTCCGGTTCAGTGACCTCGATCGGCCTGAATACAAGCCGCGGGTCGCGGCTGCTAGCCGCAGGCTTCCCTGGCGATTTATCCGCCATAGGGAATGGTATAATAAACACTAATAGCACTAAACACTACATGAGTCACTGTCTCGATAAACAAACACAACACAGTTGCCACCGGTACCCTTCTCCACGAAGGGCTGGTGGACAACGCACAAACACTCGCGGTACGGTACAAGCGTGCCCCCGGGAGCTCAACGCGAGCGGAGTCTCGACCGGGAACAGTTTGAACGACGCGAAATGTGACAGCCTATCAACGCAAGTGCACGCGCGAACGCGACGGTGTACAGATGCGGCTGGGTACTTTCCATGTAAATAGAAGTTTTTTACTGAACTTTTTATGCGGTTTCTTTTTATATGTAATATTCCTAAAAAGGCTTTTTGGAAAACTTGTTTCATTTTGCGCTCTGATTTACAATATATGTTGTATTTTAACTGAAATTTTCTATCATTATATTTTTTATAAGATGTGGCTCTAGGGCGTTTACTTCCACGGCCTTTACGTATACCTTTTCCTCGATAAAAAAAAATATTTCATGGAAGCGTTGTAAATCACCCATAGTGATATCTGTGCATTGCAAATTTTTATTTTTATGTTTACATGTAGTTTTGTCTGGCAAAGGTTAATGGGCACCTTAGTATGAAATCTATACTCACGACCTACAAAAAAAATTCAGCAGTAGGAAGTTCAGATAAACATCTCTAGTTCACGAATATATAATATATGTCGCATTAATGCAGATAATGGGATTAAAACCAAAATATGAAAAAGAAAAAAATATATATTAAGGTTCATTATAATAAGGTTTCGGACATTTTTATTGCTTTCTTGTTAGTACCAAGGATTTAAAAATAAAGTAAAGAAAAATAAAATAACAACATAAAGGTTTTTATGTTTTATTCGATATGATCAATTTATTTATTTATTTAATTTGTTTGGGAAACATACAATAATTAATATTTTTAAATATAAAACACAAAATAAAAGAGTCAACAGTTAATTACAAAAAAGAAAAAAAAAGAAATACAATTATACGAAAATTACATAAAATGTCTTATTTAATTTACATTAGGTCAAAATTGAATAAAATAAAAAGAAAATGTCAGAAAAGGAGAGTATATGATAAAAAGTTTATGTCATTATTCTAAAAATTGTAAGTAATTGGATCATTGTAAATTACAACATTTTTTAATTTGGGTTTTAAATTGATATAGGTTACCTATGAAAGGATCAATAGTTGTAAATAGTGCATTGTATTGCTGACAAGTGCGGTATAAGAACGTGTTTTAGTATAGTTTGTTTTTTATAAATGGAACTGAGGAATAGGGATTTATCACGTGAGCTTAAACGGGGACACTTCAGGAGTAAATTATTGATAAGAAAAGAGGAATCAACGCAATTATTTATAATTTTCTGTCACATAGGAATTTAACTTGTAATTTAGTTTGCCACTCAGGCCAGCAATGGTGACGCCATCATACCAACGCTTGGCTGTACCCTTCCAACTTAGGTTATGCACAAAATATAGTTTATTGTTCAGACTAACCATATACCTGAGCAAATTCATTTATTTTTGATAACCAGTCTTTCATTGACTATGAAGAGGTTAAATACCTTCGAGACGTTTTTGCGTTAGCAGTAGTGTACTGTCAGCATATAGATAAATAAACTTATACTTTATATATATGTTTTTTTACTTAATATGACACTAATAATATTACACAAAATTTTGAATACCAAACTTCAAGTTATGATATGCCCAAGCATACGAGCAGGGGTCGTCCCCCCGCTCGGTATTGCTAGAGCGCAGGTGAATACCGTCCCGCCTCAAACCACAACCCAGCGACTGGTGTCGCGACGGGCCTACGGCGTCGGCTACGGGACGCGTGTAGTAGATCTGTCATTCGTTCAATTTTAGAAATTCGGATCAATACTGACCTGTTGACAAAATGATCGGGATCGTGCGACCCGTTCAATCGAACAATTGGGTTACTAAAAGATTCGGCACTCGTTTGTCGTCTTAGTACACGAACTAGTTCACGAACCAACCTGCTTGGTTCCTTGGTTCGTGAGCTAGTTGCTCCAAAAACCAAGGGGGTCGTATATTGCATTTATATATATTATTCGGGTAATAGAAAAAAACATCACAAAAAGTTGAAACTTGTATTAATAAAAGTTTCTAGAAAAGTTAAATAATAGTTAATAATTATTTTAAATTACGATTAAAAAAAATACTGTGCCGCTTTTTCGGGTTTAAGTCTACTTCTATGTTCGTTTATTGTAATGGGTGTTTTTTATAGAGGTATAGAACTTTAAGTTGCAATAAAACAACGATGGATTATTCGATTGACATGAATTTTATTTATCCGAAAGATAATCTTGTGGCATTACATTTTAAATATGATTTCTGGCATATGACTGCCACGGCTGGCGCGGATGTAGTTCAATCTGAACGTCCAATTTTCGATGACTTTTTCCAACATTTGTGGCCGTATATCGGCAATAACACGGCGAATGTTGTCTTCCAAATGGTCAAGCGTTTGTGGCTTATCCGCATAGACCAATGACTTTACATAGCCCCACAGAAAGTAGTCTAGCGGTGTTAAATCACAAGATCTTGGAGGCCAATTCACAGGTCCAAAACGTGAAATTAGGCGGTCACCAAACGTGTCTTTCAATAAATCGATTGTGGCACGAGCTGTGTGACATGTTGCGCCGTCTTGTTGAAACCACATCTCCTGGACATCATGGTTATTCAATTCAGGAATGAAAAAGGTAATAATCATGGCTCTATACCGATCACCATTGACTGTAACGTTCTGGCCATCATCGTTTTTGAAGAAGTACGGACCAATGATTCCACCAGCCCATAAAGCGCACCAAACAGTCAGTTTTTCTGGATGTAACGGTGTTTCGACATACACTTGAGGATTAGCTTCACTCCAAATGCGGCAGTTTTGTTTGTTGACGTGGCCATGCAACCAGAAGTGCGCTTCATCGCTAAACAAAATTCGCTTATGAAAATCGGGAACAGCGACAATCTCGTTTTGGGCCCATTCCACGAATTTACGCCTTACTTGATGATCGTTTGGCTTCAATTCTTGCACGAGTTGGATTTTGTAAGCACGCAAACCAAGATCCTTCCGCAAAATCTTCCATAAAGTGGATGGACACAGATCCAATTCCTGTGCTCGATGGCGGATGGACTCATTCGGGTCTTCCTCAATGCTACGCTCTACAGCAGCAATAGCTTCTTCTGTACGCACCGTACGGCGTCTCTGGGGATGCGAGTTATCAATAAGAGTAAACGTGGTGCGAAAACGTTCTATGGTTAATCGAATTAACTGCTCTGATGGACGATTTTGTCGACGATAAAATGGACGTAGTGCGCGATACGTATTCCGCACAGAACCATTATTTTCGAAATAAAATTGCACTATTTGCAAGCGTTGTTCAGGCGTGAGTCTATTCATGATGAATTGCCAAACCAAACTGAGAATAAATCACTTGACAGCTGTTAAATCGGTCGCCATCTTGAACAGTAATGCCAACTTAAAGTTCTATACCTCTATAAAAAACACCCCATATTACCAGCTTTTGAATAAATGCGTTCTGGACGGAGGTTGCCATATTGCAAAGCCTAAGTTCCATCAACCTGTAGAGGCGAGGATATATATTTTTTCTTTCTTGCCACCGCTTAATTGGATTTTCGGACAGTTTTAATAAAGATTCGTTTAAATATTTATCAGTTTCAATTATAGCAGCCGCTACGAAGCTTCGTACTTCCAAATGCTGCTTTACTTTAACATCAAAAGAGCTCTATACCATATCCGAAGATGGTGGAGTTTCTTCTAAGCTTGCAGCTGGAAATGTAGAATTTTTTTACGGATTGACTTAAGTGTTGATTCAAATCTCGCGTCACTGGAGAAGCCAAATTTTTAGCCTTTTTTAGCCAAACAGTTTTCTTCGCTTTACGATTATGAGCAGTGCACCAAACGCACTGCCGCCGCCCTAAATTGGTGGAATACTTAATCCTATCGCGCATCTCTTGTGTAATTGGAATGCGCCTTATGAAATGACGCTCTGTTAGGCGTCCTTCCAGGAAATGATCCCTGAACACATGAGGACGGTGAGGGGGATTCCGATGTGGCACATGGCCACGATGATGATCTATAATAGACTGTGCAAGCCCCACACGGAATAGAAGTGAATCCAACTTTCTACTTCTGGTTTTCTCAAGCATTATGCTAGCATTCTGAATAGTAACATTCAGAAGGCGTTTAAATAATTTCTTCGTTCATTTGGCACATTGTTTTCTTTCAAGCAGATACGGTTCCAGCATTTGATCTAAACGATCAACTCCACCCATGTTTCGATTGTAATCATCGATTAATCTCAGTTGAATTTGGGAAGATCGTCCAGGTTTGGGCTGCAGTTGTATTTGTGTCACGTCATGAAACGTGGAAATGCATGCTAAGCGTTTTCGGTCATGCAAACCGCATACCATGACATCTCCACATTGTCTAGTTACAAATTGACCCTGAGAAAGAGGGGCCTTCCGAATGATGGCAGGTACATTTTTACGTGTTGCACGGAGTGTTCCGACACAATCCGTACGCCTGCGTTTAAGACATCGCGCGAGTATAGGAGAATTGAACCAATTGTCCATGTATAATACGTGACCCAAATCCAAAAGAGGCTCCACAAGTTTGATTACTGTTGAAAAGCTCGAAGGCGCTGTGGAGGTGGTCGTTCCACGGCCTGTGTATACAAAAAATGACCATAAATAGCCCGTTGAAGATTCGCACAGCTGCAATGTCTTTATGCCGAACCGAGCAGCTTTCGTCTTAACATACTGACGGAACTTAACAGGACCTTTTCAAAGTGTCAACGACTCGTCAATGCAAATATTTTGTTCTAACCGGTAATTTTCTTTAAATTTTAAATTTAATGCATCCAAAACGGGTCCCATGGGGACTAAAACACTGTCCCGGTCAATTGCGTCATGCGACCTATTGGCAAGATGAAAGGCCCTGTTCAGGTTCCAGTACCTATTCTGCGTAAATATTGATCTAAATGCATTCTGCCGCAATAATGGTAATTTGGAATAACATGCTTTTATGGAGGACAACCTGTGGAAACTTAATGTCATCCAAAATGCAAAAAGCATAAGGATTTCATGTATATTCGTCGGAAACCAATCTCGCTCAAACGATTCACTTTGGATCGTTTGAGCGTGTCGATTGGTCTCGTCCACGATGTTTTGTAATAACGTATCGTCCCAATAGGAACGAAACGCATCATACTCATCTACTAACACCTTAGTACGCCCAGTAGATTCCGCATGCAAAAAAGTTTCTTTTTCTCCGTGCCACTCATTCAAGCCCATGGCTTCCAATCATACTTCTCGCTGCCAACACTAAAATGAATATTATTTGCTACTTCTTCCACACTAACATTTTAACACCGAGGGGCACTAAATTCTTTATTGTCTAATCTAATTGTCTCCTCTCGCAACGGTTGAGGGAGATCTTCGTCGGTGGGAAAACACTCCACTAACCGATCACCGCGTGACCAAGCAGAATGTTGTTGTACCCCTATACTCTCACCACTGCTTAAAACACTTCCGCGACCGCGGATACTTCGCCGATGACATGCCCTGCGCCCCCTGCCGCCGCGTCCTCTGCGCCCGCTGCTGGACTGGCGACGGGTTCGCCCGCTGCTGGTACTGGCGACGGGTTCATCCCTGCTTGTACTGGCGACGGCTACCTCCCTGCTTGTACTGGCGACAGGGTCCTCCATACTAATACTGGGCACCGGTTCGTCGCCTGCACCAGGCTGCCGAGACGCACTGAAAGTAATAATTTAGTCTATAAGTACCTTCGGCATACTGAAACCCTGAAAAAGTGAATTAAGTTTAAACTTACGTAATGGACGTAGCCCACGAATTCTGCCAGTAGGCCACTAACTCTTCTTCATCGGAAATAATGACGTCACTGTAAAAAAATGAAAAAGAACATTATACAATAAACTTCTGTATGCAAATGTCATTATAGTTTTTTTTTATCTATACTAATATTATAAAGAGGAAGGATTTGATTGTTTGTTTACATTGAACAGGCTCTGAAACTACTGAATCGATTTGAAAAATTCTTTCACTTTTGGCAAGCTACACTGTCCCCGGGTGACATACGCTATATTATATTTTCAAAAATATTGCTGCGAAAACTATTGATGATAGATCAAAATATTATGTACTACGACTTCGAAGAACACATCATTATTTACAAAAAGTGTCATGACAGCATATGTCTAACTATTGTTGCGAGTTACGGCACTCGAAATAAAATTCCATTGGACTTACTATAGAATTTATTAGAACTATACAAATACGAATAACACAGATACAAATATAACAGGACGCAATAAGTCCAAATGTACACAATTCAATAACACGCGCATTGCTTTATACTAAACTATTCAATATATCTCCACACAATACTCAGCATAACAATAATTTCTAAGATCAGTTTCACACACCTGTCTAATGACTGCCATAAAATATTACAATACACAATGCACTGTTTATCTGATGCTGACAAAGGTAATAAAATGTGTTCTTTTATTTCAAAAATTTAATGTCTTCAGACAATACTCAGCATAACAATAACTTCTAAGAATCAGTTCGACACACCTGTCTAATGACTGCCATAAAATATTACAATACACAATGCACTGTTTATCTGATGCTGACAAAGGTAATAAAATGTGTTCTTTTATTTCAAAAATTTAATGTCTTCAGATAATACTCAGCATAACAATAACTTCTAAAAATCAGTTCGACACACCTGTCTAATGACTGCTATAAAATATTACAATACACAATGGACTGTTTATCTGATTACAAATTTTAAAAACAAAAAGAAAACAAAGGAAGTGCAAATGCTGAAAAAAGTAATAAAATGTGTTCTTTTATTTCAAAAATTTAATTAAAAAACACCGCCGCTAGAAGGCTCTTTATTTATATCTCGGTATTCATCTTTTATCAAAATAATTTACTTCATATTCAAGACTGCTTCAATACCTTTTTATAGAACTTTTTGAATTATTCAATTCAGACATCCTGTTCGAAAGATATCATGAGTTTAAAAATGTAAGTATTAGAGAAAAGTTATGTGGTCACCGCTCACCCTGCTCGGCTAGCTAGCTAGGCAGCACCTTGTGCGATTTAGCGGTCACTGGGGTGCAGGCGGTACGAGAGGGAAAATATTTAGAATTCTCTTAGTAGGTAATTAATTAACTTTTTAGATAATCATGCGAACTCGGGGCGGACCGCTAGTATTTTATATATTAGAACATAATAATATACTTACTCACATTCTTCATTGTCCATAACCTCGAGCTCTTGAGGTTGGTTTATCCATCCTTCCATAATGTTGGAGACTCCAGCTTGCAACTGTAATATAAAATTGAAAACTGTCAATACAAAGTCAAGATGTTCCAGCACGGTCAGTTTGCAATATTCAAGTTTTATGACTATTTATACGGTTAGAGTGTGTCAACTTGATCGACGTTAATACACACCTCCTTCTCAAGCTCATAGTCGGCATTCGCCTCATCACTGTCATCATCCATGGTAAGGTAAATTGCCACTTCTTGTTCGTTCGACTTCTAAAAAATAAACAAGTAAATGGTTTTCATTCAAAATATAAGCTGTATGCTTGCTCCAGCTTGCAACTGTAATATAAAATTCAAAACTGTCTAGACAGAGTCAAGATGTTCCCGCACGGTCAGTTTGCAATTTTCAAGTTTTATGACTATTTATACGGTTAGAGTGTGTCAACTTGATCGACCTTAATACACACCTCCTTCTCAAGCCCATAGTCGGCATTCGCCTCATTACTGTCATCATCCATGGTAAGGTAAATTGCCTCTTGTTCGTTCGACATCTAAAAAATAAACAAGTAAATGGTTTTCATTCAAAATAAAAGCTGTATGCTTGCTCCAGCTTTCAACTGTAATATAAAATTCAAAACTGTCTAGACAGAGTAAAGATGTTCCAGGACGGTCAGTTTGCAATATTCAAGTCTTATGACTATTTATACGGTTGGAGTGTGTCAACTTGATCGACGTAATACACACCTCCTCCTCAAGCTCATAGTCGGCATTCGCCTCATCACTGTCGTCATCCACGATAAGGTAAATTGGCTTTTCTTGTTCGTTCGACATCTAAAAAATAAACAAGTAAATGGTTTTCATTCAAAATAAAAGCTGTATGCTTGCTCCAGCTTTCAACTGTAATATAAAATTCAAAACTGTCTAGACAGAGTAAAGATGTTCCAGCACGGTCAGTTTGCAATATTCAAGTCTTATGACTATTTATACGGTTGGAGTGTGTCAACTTGATCGACGTAATACACACCTCCTCCTCAAGCTCATAGTCGGCATTCGCCTCATCACTGTCGTCATCCACGATAAGGTAAATTGGCTTTTCTTGTTCGTTCGACATCTAAAAAATAAACAAGTAAATGGTTTTCATTCAAAATAAAAGCTGTATGTTCCAGCTTGCAACTGTAATATAAAATTCAAAACTGTCTAGACAGAGTAAAGATGTTCCAGCACGGTCAGTTTGCAATATTCAAGTCTTATGACTATTTATACGGTTGGAGTGTGTCAACTTGATCGACGTAATACACACCTCCTCCTCAAGCTCACAGTCGGCATTCGCCTCATCACTGTCGTCATCCACGATAAGGTAAATTGGCTTTTCTTGTTCGTTCGACATCTAAAAAATAAACAAGTAAATGGTTTTCATTCAAAATAAAAGCTGTATGCTGCTAAGGGATGTTATTCCTGTATTTTATTATGTTACAGTAAAAGCCATCTGTTTCTTTGTTTGTAAAACTCTCTAAAACTATAAAATAAAATATGAGTGAGAAGTTCAATTACGTAAATGAAACACATTATTTTTTATTGCATCTAGAGTTCACTGTTTGATAAAATCACATACGAAAAACATAAATGCATAGTTGATTTACACAATTTATACGTAATTGAGAGTTCAATTACGTAAATGAAACATTAATTTTTATTGCATCTGAACTTCACTTTTTGATAACATCAGATATGACGAAAAACATCAATGGATAGTTGATTTACACAATTTATACAATATTCACTCACCTTTGGGGTAAAAGGACCAAAAAGATAAGGCAAGGCAATTATAATATACCAAATGCGAGACCAATATCAAATAATGGACTGGTAATACCATTTACGTTTATTGGAGATGAAGGCTTTGCATTATCTCAACATTTACAGAGACCTTATGCTGGAAAAATTTTGTCACGAGAAAAAAGAATATAATTATTGCCTGACACGTGCCAGACGATACATTGTATGCACATTTGGTATACTGAGTAATAAATTTAAAATATTTAATACCTATTTATTATATTGTAATTAGTTATTGCTTTTAAGTGATAATTAACAATTAAAGTTTTGTTTAGTGCTTTCTGGTAGTTGTGATCTGTAATCAGAAGTGAAGATAGGAGGCCCGCTGCCTCACCCTTCAGTGCCGTCTTCAAGTATTGCAACTTTTTAACATGCGGCAAGTCAGCAATGTCCACGAACGCCAAGAATATGTTCCAAAATGCAGGCCACTCTTTGATGTCTCCATTAAATTATGGGTAGTTCCAATTGTGGTAATTTCATACATAGCTTTTTCGAAATAGAAGAGTTTGGCATAACAGTGCTATTATTTCCTGCGAGTTGAGAGGGCGTCGTGTAATATTTTTACCATTTTTGCTTTTAAATCAAAATATTTTGCTTCAAAGTTATCTCTCTCTTCGTAGTAAAACTCCTCTTTTTGAGGATCCGCCTCTTTCTGTTCTATTTTGAATTGTATCTCTTCGAAGTCTTTTAAAATAATTGTTATATCTTTTTGATGGGCTCTTATTTTATCTCTGTCCTCATCATGATATGTTTCCATGTAGTAAGTAAACCTTGTCCGTTTTGATTTTATGTTTCTCTTTTTTAATTTTAATGTTTCTATATCCATATTCGCCACATATATTTTTAGTTTTTTAATAAAATGGCACGGCACACACACAACGCATAATATGGCGGAATGACGCCGTTCGATCCGGCTCGAAGGACAAAAAGATGTTAGTGAAAAATAATATTTACATATTAGAGTTAGAGTATGCATGATGGTAAAAAAGTAAATGTGCGTCACGTTTGGCCAGTTAGGCATAGAAAAATTAGAATAATAAATAAAATCAAATGTCATTATAAAAACTAAATAAATGTCATAAAAACAATTAATAATAATTCCCAACATCTTTATTTGAAAATATTGAGTTGTGTTTTGGTATTTGTTATTACACTAGATATATTTTAATGTGTCATTACACTAGATATATAAAGATTTTAGTACGTATTGTAGTATGTAAAGCACAAAACGGAAGAGGAAGTCCCAATTCATTGTTGCCAAATACTAAACACTCATTTAAAATCGAAACTTGTCTATCCCTAACTGGGAGAATCACAGAAATCTCCCTTTCAAATTGTGAAAAGAAAAAATTTGATGGTAGGATACCCGCTATGGAAGACCTAGCTCTCCACCATTCCTCCTTTTCCTTGACATTTTCCTTGGGGTTACACCCAAGAGTAACCGAACCAATTGTCCGATGCCGTAGTCCTAAAAACCTAAACGAGGCAATTAATTTCGCGTTATCTGAAGAGAAAATTCAGCAATCATTTTATAAAAGCACTAGTTCACACGTCGTCTTACCAATTTGCTCTAAAAAGAAATACTTTAAAAAAAAAATACCTTAGGCACAATAATTATTAATATAATATTCTGTCGATATTGTAAGAAAGCGGACATTTCCTGGAAAACTGCAAACTTCGTGAATTGAATAATTATAAGTGTAATTCAGGCGGATTTAATCCCTTCACTCCTTTACAACCGTCTACTTCAACATACAAAACCAATACTCGCTTAAATTATATTGAAGAGGAAAGCCGAGATGAAGTCGATAATGAAAATTAAAACTATTAAGAGTCCCGTATAGGTGCACCAGGGATCTGTCGTTAGGCTGTTTTTGTTCAGCGTGATATTAGACGAAGTGTCGAACAGCATCAGAGATTCGCATGAGCAACCTCCATGGTTGCTCATCATGTATGCTGACGATTCGCGCTGAAAGACTGACGGCCTTTATATGTTTTAATAAAAATGTGTCTTGTTTTACCTTTTCCTCGATTGAAAAAAATATTTCATGGAAGCGTTGTAAATCACTCATAGTGATATCTGTGCATTGCAACTTTTTATTTTTATGTTTACATGTAGTTTTGTCCGGCAAAGGTTAATGGGCACCTTAGTATGAAATCTATACTCACGACCTACAAAAAAAATTCAGCAGTAGGAAGTTCAGATAAACATCTCTAGTTTACGAATATATAATATATGTCGCATTAATGCAGATAAGGATTAAAACCAAAATATGAAAAGGAAAAAAAAATTAAGGTTCATTATAATAAGGTTTCGGACATTTTTATTGCTTTCTTGTTAGTACCAAGGATTTAAAAATAAAATAAAGAAAAATAAAATAACAACATAAAGGTTTTTATGTTTTATTCGATATGATCAATTTATTTATTTAATTAATTTGTTTGGGAACCATACAATAATTAATATTCTTAAATATAAAACACAAAATGAATACATATATCAATCAAGTTTCCACTATAAAATAATTTATATAATAAAAATTGATTTGAGTCAACAGTTAATTACAAAAAAGAAATACAATTATACGAAAATTACATAAAATGTCTATTTAATTTACATTAGGTCAACATTGAACAAAATAAAAAGAAAAAAGAACAATGTCAAAAAAAAGGAAAGTGTATAAAAAAAGTCTAAAAATTGTAAGTAATTGGATCATTGTAAATTACAACATTTTTTAATTTGGGTTTTAAATTGATATAGGTTACCTATGAAAGGATCAATAGTTGTAAATAGTGCATTGTATTGCTGACAAGTGCGGTATAAGAACGTGTTTTAGTATAGTTTGTTTTTATTAATGGAACTGAGGAATAGGGATTTATCACGTGAGCTTAAACGGGGACACTTCAGGAGTAAATTATTGATAAGAAAAGAGGAATCAACGCAATTATTTATAATTTTTTGTCACATAGAATTTAGTTTGCCACTCAGACCAGCAAAAGTTAACACTGGTGACGCCATCATACCAGCACTTAGCTGTATCCTTCCAACTTAGGTTATGCACAAAATATAGTTTGTTGTTCAGACTAATTATTTTTTGAGGCGAGGGAAAATGCTACCGATTTACGCACTACTGGGTCGTTGCTAGGGAACGACACCATCAGGTCGGGGGAGGTATCACTGCAGCAATAGTATGCTCTTGGCAGTGATCTGCCCGCGATCGACTTCAGCTTGTGTGGAGACTCCGAGGAATCTGCATGCGGGCAGCAACCCCAATACCCACTAAAAACCCCCTCCTCCCTGTCGACCCTGCGCTTTAGTTTGTAAAGGAAAGGCTGAGTCTTAGAACGTAGTTACGCCCAGCCGAAAACCATATACCTGAGCAAATTCATTTATTTTTGATAACCAGTCTTTCGTTGAGTGTGAAGTACAGGTTAAATACCTTCGAGACGTTTTTGCGTTAGCAGTAGTGTACTGTCAGCATATAGATAAATAAACTTATACTTTATATATATGTTTTTTTACTTAATATGACACTAATAATATTACACAAAATTTTGAATACCAAACTTCAAGTTATGGTATGCCAAAGCATACGAGCAGGGGTCGTCCCCCCGCTCGGTATTGCTAGAGCGCAGGTGAATACCGTCCCCCGCCTCAAACCACAACCCAGCGACTGGTGTCGCGATGGGCCTACGGCGTCGGCTACGGGACGCGTGTAGTAGATCTGTCATTCGTTCAATTTTAGAAATTCGGATCAATACTGACCTGTTGACAAAATGATCGGGATCGTGCGACCCGTTCAATCGAACAATTGGTTTACTAAAAGATTCGGCACTCGTTTGTCGTCTTAGTACACGAACTAGTTCACGAACCAACCTGCTTGGTTCCTTGGTTCGTGAGCTAGTTGCTCCAAAAACCAAGGGGGTCGTATATTGCATTTATATATATTATTCGGGTAATAGAAAAAAACATCACAAAAAGTTGAAACTTGTATTAATAAAAGTTTCTAGAAAAGTTAAATAATAGTTAATGATTATTTTAAATTACGATTAAAAAAAATACTGTGCCGCTTTTTCGGGTTTAAGTCTACTTCTATGTTCGTTTATTGTATTACCAGCTTTTGAATAAATGCGTTCTGGACGGAGGTTGCCATATTGCAAAGCCTACGTTCCATCAACCTGTAGAGGCGAGGATATATATTTTTTCTTTCTTGCCACAGCTTAATTGGATTTTCGGACAGTTTTAATAAAGATTCGTTTAAATATTTATCAGTTTCAATTATAGCAGCCGCTACGGAGCTTCGTACTTCCAAATGCTGCTTTACTTTAACATCAAAAGGGCTCTATACCATATCCGAAGATGGTGGAGTTTCTTCTAAGCTTGCAGCTGGAAATGTAGAATTTTTTTACGGATTGACTTAAGTGTTGATTTAAATCTCGCGTCACTGGAGAAGCCAAATTTTTTAGCCTTTTTTAGCCAAACAGTTTTCTTCGCTTTACGATTATGAGCAGTGCACCAAACGCACTGCCGCCGCCCTAAATTGGTGGAATAATTAATCCTATCGCGCATCTCTTGTGTAATTGGAATGCGCCTTATGAAATGACGCTCTGTTAGGCGTCCTTCCGGGAAATGATCCCTGAACACATGAGGACGGTGAGGGGGATTCCGATGTGGCACATGGCCACGATGATGATCTATAATAGACTGTGCAAGCCCCACACGGAATAGAAGTGAATCCAACTTTCTACCTCTGGTTTTCTCAAGCATTATTCTAGCATTCTGAATAGTAACATTCAGAAGGCGTTTAAATAATTTCTTCGTCCATTTGGTACATTGTTTTCTTTCAAGCAGATACGGTTCCAGCATTTGATCTAAACGATCAACTCCACCCATGTTTCGATTGTAATCATCAATTAATCTCAGTTGAATTTGGGAAGATCGTCCAGGTTTGGGCTGCAGTTGTATTTGTGTCACGTCATGAAACATGGAAATGCATGCTAAGCGTTTTCGGTCATGCAAACCGCATACCATGACATCTCCACATTGTCTAGCTACAAAATTACCATGAGAAAGAGGGGCCTTCCGAATGATGGCAGGCACATTTTTACGTGTTGCACGGAGTGTTCCGTCACAATCCGTATGCCTGCGTTTAAGATACCGCGCGAGTATAGGAGAATTGAACCAATTGTCCATATATATAATACGTGACCCAAATCCAAAAGAGGCTCCACAAGTTTGATTATTATTGAAAAGCTCGAAGGCGCTGTGGAGGTGGTCGTGCCACGACCTGTGTATACAAAAAATGACCATAAATAGCCCGTGGAAGATTCGCACAGCTGCAATGTCTTTATGCCGAACCGAGCAGCTTTCGTCTTAACATACTGACGGAACTTAACAGGACCTTTTCAAAGTGTCAACGACTCGTCAATGCAAATATTTTGTTCTAACCGGTAATTTTCTTTAAATTTTAAATTTAATGCATCCAAAACGGGTCCCATGGGGACTAAAACACTGTCCCGGTGATTTGCGTCGTGCGACCTATTGGCAAGATGAAAGGCCCTGTTCAGGTTCGAGTACCTATTCTGCGTAAATATTGATCTAAATGCATTCTGCCGCAATAATGGTAATTTGGAATAACATGCTTTTATGGAGGACAACCCGTGGAAACTTAATGTCATCCAAAATGCAAAAAGCATAAGGATTTCATGTATATTCGTCGGAAACCAATCTCGGTTAAACGATTCACTTTGGATCGTTTGAGCGTGTCGATTGGTCTCGTCCACAATGTTTTGTAATAACGTATCGTCCCAATAGGAACGAAACGCATCATACTCATCTACTAACCAGGACCTTTCCAAAGTGTCAACGACTCGTCAATGCAAATATTTTGTTCTAACCGGTAATTTTCTTTAAATTTTAAATTTAATGCATCCAAAACGGGTCCCATGGGGACTAAAACACTGTCCCGGTCAATTGCGTCATGCGACCTATTGGCAAGATGAAAGGCCCTGTTCAGGTTCCAGTACCTATTCTGCGTAAATATTGATCTAAATGCATTCTGCCGCAATAATGGTAATTTGGAATAACATGCTTTTATGGAGGACAACCTGTGGAAACTTAATGTAATCCAAAATGCAAAAAGCATAAGGATTTCATGTATATTCGTCGGAAACCAATCTCGGTTAAACGATTCACTTTGGATGGTTTGAGCGTGTCGATTGGTCTCGTCCACGATGTTTTGTAATAACGTATCGTCTCAATAGGAACGAAACGCATCATACTCATCTACTAACACCTTAGTAGGCCCAGTAGATTCCGCATTCAAAAAAGTTTCTTTCTCTCCGTGCCACTCATTTATGGGCTTCCAATCATACTTCTCGCTGCCAACACTGACATGAATATTATTTGCTACATCTTCCACACTAACATTTTCACACCGAGGGGCACTACATTCTTTATTGTCTAATCTAATTATCTCCTCTCGCAACGGTTGAGGGAGATGTTCGTCAGTGGGAAAACACTCCACTAACCGATCACCGCGTGACCAAGCAGAATGTTGTTGTACCCCTATACTCTCACCACTGCTTAAAACACTTCCGCTTAGTACCACTCAGTAGGTAATTAATTAACTTTTCAGATACTCATGCGAATTCGGGGCGGACCGCTAGTATTTTATATATTAGAACATAATAATATACTTACTCAGCGTCTTCATTGTCCATAACCTCGAGCTCTTGAGGTTGGTTTATCCATCCTTCCATAATGTTGGAGGCTCCAGCTTGCAACTGTAATATAAAATTGAAAACTGTCAATACAAAGTCAAGGTGTTCCAGCACGGCCAGTTTGCAATATTCAAGTCTTATGATTATTTATCCGGTTGGAGTGCGTCAACTTGATCAACGTAATACACACCTCCTCCTCAAGCTCATAGTCGCCATTCGTCTCATCACTGTCATCATCCATGGTAAGGTAAATTGCCTCTTCTTGTTCGTTCGACATCTAAATAATAAACAAGTAAATGGTTTTCATTCAAAATAAAAGCTGTATGCTTGCTCCAGCTTGCAACTGTAATATAAAATTCAAAACTGTCTAGACAGAGTCAAGATGTTCCCGCACGGTCAGTTTGCAATATTCAAGTTTTATGACTATTTAACGGTTAGAGTGTGTCAACTTGATCGACGTTAATACACACCTCCTTCTCAAGCCCATAGTCGGCATTCGCCTCATCACTGTCATCATCCATGGTAAGGTAAATTGCCTCTTGTTCGTTCGACATCTAAAAAATAAACAAGTAAATGGTTTTCATGCAAAATAAAAGCTGTATGCTTGCTCCAGCTTGCAACTGTAATATAAAATTCAAAACTGTCTAGACAGAGTAAAGATGTTCCAGCACGGTCAGTTTGCAATATTCAAGTCTTATGACTATTTGTACGGTTGGAGTGTGTCAACTTGATCGACGTAATACACACCTCCTCCTCAAGCTCATAGTCGGCATTCGCCTCATCACTGTCGTCATCCACGATAAGGTAAATTGCCTCTTGTTCGTTCGACATCTAAAAAATAAACAAATAAATGGTTTTCATGCAAAATAAAAGCTGTATGCTGCTAAGGGATGTTATTCCTGTATTTTATTATGTTACAGTAAAAGCCATATGTTTCTTTGTTTGTAAAACTCTCTAAAACTATAAAATAAAATATGAGTGAGAAGTTCAATTACGTAAATGAAACACATTATTTTTTATTGCATTTAGAGTTCACTGTTTGATAAAATCACATACGAAAAACATAAATGCATAGTTGATTTACACAATTTATACGAAATTGAGAGTTCAATTACGTAAATGAAACATTAATTTTTATTGCATCTGAACTTCACTTTTTGATAACATCAGATATGACGAAAAACATCAATGGATAGTTGATTTACACAATTTATACAATATTCACTAACCTTTCGGGGTAAAAGGACCAATAAGATAAGGCAAGGCAATTATAATATACCAAATGCGAGACCAATATTAAATAATGGACTGGTAATACCATTTACGTTTATTGGAGATGAAGGCTTTGCATTATCTCAACATTTACAGAGACCTTATGCTGGAAAAATTTTGTCACGAGAAAAAAGAATATAATTATTGCCTGACACGTGCCAGACGATACATTGTATGCACATTTGGTATACTGAGTAACAAATTTAAAATATTTAATACCTATTTATTATATTGTAATTAGTTATTGCTTTTAAGTGATAATTAACAATTAAAGTTTTGTTTAGTGCTTTCTGGTAGTTGTGATCTGTGATCAGAAGTGAAGATAGGAGGCCCGCTGCCTCACCCTTCAGTGCCGTCTTCAAGTATTGCAACTTTTTAACATGCGGCAAGTCAGCAATGTCCACGAACGCCAAGAATATGTTCCAAAATGCAGGCCACTCTTTGATGTCTCCATTAAATTATGGGTAGTTCCAATTGTGGTAATTTCATACATAGCTTTTTCGAAATAGAAGAGTTTAGCATAACAGTGCTATTGTTTCCTGCGAGTTGAGAGGACTCGTGTAATATTTTACCATTTTTGCTTTTAAATCAAAATATTTTGCTTCAAAGTTATCTCTCTCTTCGTAGTAAAACTCCTCTTTTTGAGGATCCGCCTCTTGCTGTTCTATTTTGAATTGTATCTCTTCGAAGTCTTTTAAAATAATTGTTATATCTTTTTGATGGGCTCTTATTTTATCTCTGTCCTCGTCATGATATGTTTCCATGTAGTAAGTAAACCTTGTCCGTTTTGATTTTATGTTTCGCTTTTTTAATTTTAATGTTTCTATATCCATATTCGCCACATATATTTTTATTTTTTAATAAAATGGCACGGCACACACACAACGCAAAATATGGCGGAATGACGCCGTTCGATCCGGCTCGAAGGACAAAAAGATATTAGTGAAAAATAATATTTACATATTAGAGTTAGAGTATGCATGATGGTAAAAAAGTAAATGTGCGTCACGTTTGGCCAGTTAGGCATAGAAAAATTAGAATAATAAATAAAATCAAATGTCATTATAAAAACTAAATAAATGTCATAAAAACAATTAATAATAATTCCCAACATCTTTATTTGCAAATATTGAGTTGTGTTTTGGTATTTTTTATTACACTAGATATATTTTAATGTGTCATTACACTAGATATATAAAGATTTTAGTACGTATTGTAGTATGTAAAGCACAAAACGGAAGAGGAAGTCACAATTCATTGTTGCCAAATACTAAACACTCATTTAAAATCGAAACTTGTCTATCCCTAACTGGGAGAATCACAGAAATCTCCCTTTCAAATTGTGAAAAGAAAAAATTTGATGGTAGGATACCCGCTATGGAAGACCTAGCTCTCCACTATTTCCTCCTTTTCCTTGACATTTTCCTTGGGGTTACACCCAAGAGTAACCGAACCAATTGTCCGATGCCGTAGTCCTAAAAACCTAAACGAGGCAATTAATTTCGCGTTATCTGAAGAGAAAATTCAGCAATCATTTTATAAAAGCACTAGTTCACACGTCGTCTTACCAATTTGCTCTAAAAAGAAATACTTTTAATAAAAAATACCTTAGGCACAATCATTATTAATATAATATTCTGTCGATATTGTAAGAAAGCGGACATTTCCTGGAAAACTGCAAACTTCGTGAATTGAATAATTATAAGTGTAATTCAGGCGGATTTAATCCCTTCACTCCTTTACAACCGTCTACTTCAACATACAAAACCAATACTCGCTTAAATTATATTGAAGAGGAAAGCCGAGATGAAGTCGATAATGAAAATTAAAACTATTAAGAGTCCCGTATAGGTGCACCAGGGATCTGTCGTTAGGCCGTTTTTGTTCAGCGTGATATTAGACGAAGTGTCGAACAGCATCAGAGATTCGCATGAGCAACCTCCATGGTTGCTCATCATGTATGCTGACGATATCGCGCTGAAAGACTGACTGCCTTTATATGTTTTAATAAAAATGTGTCTTGTTTTACCTTTTCCTAGATTGAAAAAAATATTTCATGGAAGCGTTGTAAATCACTCATAGTGATATCTGTGCATTGCAACTTTTTATTTTTATGTTTACATGTAGTTTTGTCCGGCAAAGGTTAATGGGCACCTTAGTATGAAATCTATACTCACGCCTACAAAAAAAATTCAGTAGTAGGAAGTTCAGATAAACATCTCTAGTTTACGAATATATAATATATGTCGCATTAATGCAGATAATGGGATTAAAACCAAAATATGAAAAAGAAAAAAAATATATTAAGGTTCATTATAATAAGGTTTCGGACATTTTTATTGCTTTCTTGTTAGTACCAAGGATTTAAAAATAAAATAACAACATAAAGGTTTTTATGTTTTATTCGATATGATCAATTTATTTATTTAATTAATTTGTTTGGGAACCATACAATAATTAATATTCTTAAATATAAAACACAAAATGAATACATATATCAATCAAGTTTCCACTATAAAATAATTTATATAATAAAAATTGATTTGAGTCAACAGTTAATTACAAAAAAGAAATACAATTATAGGAAAATTACATAAAATGTCTATTTAATTTACATTAGGTCAACATTGAACAAAATAAAAAGAAAAAAGAACAATGTCAAAAAAAAGGAAAGTATATATAAAAGTTTGTCATTATTCTAAAAATTGTAAGTAATTGGATCATTGTAAATTACAACATTTTTTAATTTGGGTTTTAAATTGATATAGGTCACCTATGAAAGGATCAATACTTGTAAATAGTGCATTGTATTGCTGACAAGTGCGGTATAAGAACGTGTTTTAGTATAGTTTGTTTTTATAAATGGAACTGAGGAATAGGGATTTATCACGTGAGCTTAAACGGGGACACTTCAGGAGTAAATTATTGATAAGAAAAGAGGAATCAACGCAATTATTTATAATTTTTTGTCACATAGGAATTCAGCTTGTAATTTAGTTTGCCACTCAGACCAGCAAAAGTTAACACTGGTGACGCCATCATACCAGCACTTGGCTGTATCCTTCCAACTTAGGTTATGCACAAAATATAGTTTGTTGTTCAGACTATTTTTTTTTTGAGGCGAGGGAAAATGCTACCGATTTACGCACTACTGGGTCGTTGCTAGGGAACGACACCATCAGGTCGGGGGAGGTATCACTGCAGCAATAGTATGCTCTTGGCAGTGATCCGCCCGCGATCGACTTCAGCTTGTGTGGAGACTCCGAGGAATCTGCATGCGGGCAGCAACCCCAATACCCACTAAAAACCCCCTCCTCCCTGTCGACCCTGCGCTTTAGTTTGTAAAGGAAAGGCTGAGTCTTAGAACGTAGTTACGCCCAGCCGAAAACCATATACCTGAGCAAATTCATTTATTTTTGATAACCAGTCTTTCGTTGAGTGTGAAGTACAGGTTAAATACCTTCGAGACGTTTTTGCGTTAGCAGTAGTGTACTGTCAGCATATAGATAAATAAACTTATACTTTATATATATGTTTTTTTACTTAATATGACACTAATAATATTACACAAAATTTTGAATACCAAACTTCAAGTTATGGTATGCCAAAGCATACGAGCAGTGGTCGTCCCCCCGCTCGGTATTGCTAGAGCGCAGGTGAATACCGTCCCCCGCCTCAAACCACAACCCAGCGACTGGTGTCGCGATGGGCCTACGGCGTCGGCTACGGGACGCGTGTAGTAGATCTGTCATTCGTTCAATTTTAGAAATTCGGATCAATACTGACCTGTTGACAAAATGATCGGGATCGTGCGACCCGTTCAATCGAACAATTGGTTTACTAAAAGATTCGGCACTCGTTTGTCGTCTTAGTACACGAACTAGTTCACGAACCAACCTGCTTGGTTCCTTGGTTCGTGAGCTAGTTGCTCCAAAAACCAAGGGGGTCGTATATTGCATTTATATATATTATTCGGGTAATAGAAAAAAACATCACAAAAAGTTGAAACTTGTATTAATAAAAGTTTCTAGAAAAGTTAAATAATAGTTAATAATTATTTTAAATTACGATTAAAAAAAATACTGTGCCGCTTTTTCGGGTTTAAGTCTACTTCTATGTTCGTTTATTGTATTACCAGCTTTTGAATAAATGCGTTCTGGACGGAGGTTGCCATATTGCAAAGCCTACGTTCCATCAACCTGTAGAGGCGAGGATATATATTTTTTCTTTCTTGCCACAGCTTAATTGGATTTTCGGACAGTTTTAATAAAGATTCGTTTAAATATTTATCAGTTTGAATTATAGCAGCCGCTACGGAGCTTCGTACTTCCAAATGCTGCTTTACTTTAACATCAAAAGGGCTCTATACCATATCCGAAGATGGTGGAGTTTCTTCTAAGCTTGCAGCTGGAAATGTAGAATTTTTTTACGGATTGACTTAAGTGTTGATTTAAATCTCGCGTCACTGGAGAAGCCAAATTTTTTAGCCTTTTTTAGCCAAACAGTTTTCTTCGCTTTACGATTATGAGCAGTGCACCAAACGCACTGCCGCCGCCCTAAATTGGTGGAATAATTAATCCTATCGCGCATCTCTTGTGTAATTGGAATGCGCCTTATGAAATGACGCTCTGTTAGGCGTCCTTCCGGGAAATGATCCCTGAACACATGAGGACGGTGAGGGGGATTCCGATGTGGCACATGGCCACGATGATGATCTATAATAGACTGTGCAAGCCCCACACGGAATAGAAGTGAATCCAACTTTCTACCTCTGGTTTTCTCAAGCATTATTCTAGCATTCTGAATAGTAACATTCAGAAGGCGTTTAAATAATTTCTTCGTCCATTTGGTACATTGTTTTCTTTCAAGCAGATACGGTTCCAGCATTTGATCTAAACGATCAACTCCACCCATGTTTCGATTGTAATCATCAATTAATCTCAGTTGAATTTGGGAAGATCGTCCAGGTTTGGGCTGCAGTTGTATTTGTGTCACGTCATGAAACGTGGAAATGCATGCTAAGCGTTTTCGGTCATGCAAACCGCATACCATGACATCTCCACATTGTCTAGCTACAAATTGACCCTGAGAAAGAGGGGCCTTCCGAATGATGGCACGCACATTTTTACGTGTTGCACGGAGTGTTCCGTCACAATCCGTACGCCTGCGTTTAAGATACCGCGCGAGTATAGGAGAATTGAACCAATTGTCCATGTATATAATACGTGACCCAACTCCAAAAGAGGCTCCACAAGTTTGATTATTATTGAAAAGCTCGAAGGCGCTGTGGAGGTGGTCGTGCCACGACCTGTGTATACAAAAAATGACCATAAATAGCCCGTGGAAGATTCGCACAGCTGCAATGTCTTTATGCCGAACCGAGCAGCTTTCGTCTTAACATACTGACGGAACTTAACAGGACCTTTTCAAAGTGTCAACGACTCGTCAATGCAAATATTTTGTTCTAACCGGTAATTTTCTTTAAATTTTAAATTTAATGCATCTCAAAACGGGTCCCATGGGGACTAAAACACTGTCCCGGTGATTTGCGTCGTGCGACCTATTGGCAAGATGAAAGGCCCTGTTCAGGTTCCAGTACCTATTCTGCGTAAATATTGATCTAAATGCATTCTGCCGCAATAACGGTAATTTGGAATAACATGCTTTTATGGAGGACAACCCGTGGAAACTTAATGTCATCCAAAATGCAAAAAGCATAAGGATTTCATGTATATTCGTCGGAAACCAATCTCGGTTAAACGATTCACTTTGGATCGTTTGAGCGTGTCGATTGGTCTCGTCCACAATGTTTTGTAATAACGTATCGTCCCAATAGGAACGAAACGCATCATACTCATCTACTAACACCTTAGTAGGCCCAGTAGATTCCGCATTCAAAAAAGTTTCTTTCTCTCCGTGCCACTCATTCATGGGCTTCCAATCATACTTCTCGCTGCCAACACTGACATGAATATTATTTGCTACATCTTCCACACTAACATTTTCACACCGAGGGGCACTACATTTTTTATTGTCTAATCTAATTATCTCCTCTCGCAACGGTTGAGGGAGATGTTCGTCAGTGGGAAAACACTCCACTAACCGATCACCGCGTGACCAAGCAGAATGTTGTTGTACCCCTATACTCTCACCACTGCTTAAAACACTTCCGCTTAGTACCACTCAGTAGGTAATTAATTAACTTTTCAGATACTCATGCGAATTCGGGGCGGACCGCTAGTATTTTATATATTAGACCATAATAATATACTTACTCAGCGTCTTCATTGTCCATAACCTCGAGCTCTTGAGGTTGGTTTATCCATCCTTCCATAATGTTGGAGGCTCCAGCTTGCAACTGTAATATAAAATTGAAAACTGTCAATACAAAGTCAAGGTGTTCCAGCACGGCCAGTTTGCAATATTCAAGTCTTATGACTATTTATACGGTTGGAGTGTGTCAACTTGATCGACGTAATACACACCTCCTCCTCAAGCTCATAGTCGGCATTCGCCTCATCACTGTCGTTATCCACGATAAGGTAAATTGCCTTTTCTTGTTCGTTCGACATCTAAAAAATAAACAAGTAAATGGTTTTCATTCAAAATAAAAGCTGTATGTTCCAGCTTGCAACTGTAATATAAAATTCAAAACTGTCTAGACAGAGTCAAGATGTTCCAGCACGGTCAGTTTGCAATATTCAAGTCTTATGACTATTTATACGGTTGGAGTGTGTCAACTTGATCGACGTAATACACACCTCCTCCTCAAGCTCATAGTCGGCATTCGCCTCATCACTGTCGTTATCCACGATAAGGTAAATTGCCTTTTCTTGTTCGTTCGACATCTAAAAAATAAACAAGTAAATGGTTTTCATTCAAAATAAAAGCTGTATGTTCCAGCTTGCAACTGTAATATAAAATTCAAAACTGTCTAGACAGAGTCAAGATGTTCCAGCACGGTCAGTTTGCAATATTCAAGTCTTATGACTATTTATACGGTTGGAGTGTGTCAACTTGATCGACGTAATACACACCTCCTCCTCAAGCTCATAGTCGGCATTCGCCTCATCACTGTCGTCATCCACGATAAGGTAAATTGCCTCTTCTTGTTCGTTCGACATCTAAAAAATAAACAAGTAAATGGTTTTCATTCAAAATAAAAGCTGTATGCTGCTAAGGGATGTTATTCCTGTATTTTATTATGTTACAGTAAAAGCCATCTGTTTCTTTGTTTGTAAAACTCTCTAAAACTATAAAATAAAATATGAGTCAGAAGTTCAATTACTTAAATGAAACACATTATTTTTTATTGCATCTAGAGTTCACTGTTTGATAAAATCACATACGTAAAACATAAATGCATAGTTGATTTACACAATTTATACGTAATTGAGAGTTCAATTACGTAAATGAAACATTAATTTTTATTGCATCTGAACTTCACTTTTTGATAACATCAGATATGACGAAAAACATCAATGGATAGTTGATTTACACAATTTATACAATATTCACTCACCTTTCGGGGTAAAAGGACCAATAAGATAAGGCAAGGCAATTATAATATACCAAATGCGAGACCAATATCAAATAATGGACTGGTAATACCATTTACGTTTACAGAACAGAACATTTACAGAGACCTTATGCTGGAAAAATTTTGTCACGAGAAAAAAGAATATAATTATTGCCTGACACGTGCCAGACGATACATTGTATGCACATTTAGTATGCTGAGTAACAAATTTAAAATATTTAATACCTATTTATTACATTGTAATTAGTTATTGCTTTTAAGTGATAATTAACAATTAAAGTTTTGTTTAGTGCTTTCTGGTAGTTGTGATCTGTGATCAGAAGTGAAGATAGGAGGCCCGCTGCCTCACCCTTCAGTGCCGTCTTCAAGTATTGCAACTTTTTAACATGCGGCAAGTCAGCAATGTCCACGAACGCCAAGAATATGTTCCAAAATGCAGGCCACTCTTTGATGTCTCCGTTAAATTATGGGTAGTTCCAATTGTGGTAATTTCATACATAGCTTTTTCGAAATAGAAGAGTTTAGCATAACAGTTCTATTATTTCCTGCGAGTTGAGAGGGCTCGTGTAATATTTTTACCATTTTTGCTTTTAAATCAAAATATTTTGCTTCAAAGTTATCTTTCTCTTCGTAGTAAAACTCCTCCTCTTCCTCTCGTAGTAAAACTGAGGATCCGCCTCTTGCTGTTCTATTTTGAATTGTATCTCTTCGAAGTCTTTTAAAATAATTGTTATATCTTTTTGATGGGCTCTTATTTTATCTCTGTCCTCGTCATGATATGTTTCCATGTAGTAAGTAAACCTTGTCCGTTTTGATTTTATGTTTCGCTTTTTTTAATTTTAATGTTTCTATATCCATATTCGCCACATATATTTTTAGTTTTTTAATAAAATGGCACGGCACACACACACAACGCAAAATATGGCGGAATGACGCCGTTCGATCAGGCTCGAAGGACAAAAAGATATTAGTGAAAAATAATATTTACATATTAGAGTTAGAGTATGCATGATGGTAAAAAAGTAAATGTGCGTTACGTTTGGCCAGTTAGGCATAGAAAAATTAGAATAATAAATAAAATCAAATGTCATTATAAAAACTAAATAAATGTCATAAAAACAATTAATAATAATTCCCAACATCTTTATTTGCAAATATTGAGTTGTGTTTTGGTATTTGTTATTACACTAGATATATTTTAATGTGTCATTACACTAGATATATAAAGATTTTAGTACGTATTGTAATATGTAAAGCACAAAACGGAAGAGGAAGTCACAATTCAGTGTTGCCAAATACTAAACACTCATTTAAAATCGAAACTTGTCTATCCCTAACTGGGAGAATCACAGAAATCTCCCTTTCAAATTGTGAAAAGAAAAAATTTGATGGTAGGATACCCGCTATGGAAGACCTAGCTCTCCGCCATTTCCTCCTTTTCTTTGACATTTTCCTTGGGGTTACACCCAAGAGTAACCGAACCAATTGTCCGATGCCGTAGTCCTAAAAACCTAAACGAGGCAATTAATTTCGCGTTATCTGAAGAGAAATTCAGCAATCATTTTATAAAAGCACTAGTTCACACGTCGTCTTACCAATTTCCTCTAAAAAGAAATACTTTTAATAAAAAATACCTTAGGCACAATAATTATTATAGTTAGAATACGTCATCATTTAAAGATATACCATTCTGTCGATGTTGTAAGAAAGCGGACATTTCCTGGAAAACTGAAAACTTCATGAATTCAATAATTATAAGTGTAATTCAGGCGGATTTAATCCCTTCACTCCTTTACAACCGTCTACTTCAACATACAAAACCAATACTCGCGTAAATCATATTGAAGAGTGTAGTAGCTGGTTCGTACTTTAGAATATGTGTAATGATTACTAGGAAGCGAAAAGGTGATTTTAAGTTAAGAGAATGAAACGACGCCATTTAGTCAAACGGAAGAGAGATTTTTTATTTATTTTTTCTAAATGACATTACATAACGGAACATATGCACTCTCGCGGGAATCCAAAGCAGGCGCCAGATATTCGCGTCGGTAACAAATCCCTACCCCAGTGCTGCTACTGCAGCACTAACTCTCAACAGGGATCCGGGCGACGCGAATAGCAGACCTCTTGAGAATTCCCGATTTAGTTTTTACAATAACCATACGTACACGTCCATCTTTACCAGAAACAAAATTTTCAATAACGCCCCGTGGCCACACGTTCCTTGGTGCATCTGGGTCTACCACAAAAACTAAGTCCCCAATTTTTAAAGGAGGAGCTTCATTACTTGTCCACTTTCTTCTGGGCAACATATCTGGAAGGACCTCCCTTGTCCATCTCTTCCAGAACATATCGGCTAACCACTGTGCTATGCGCCACTGCTTCTTCAAATAAATCTCTGACTCATCAAAAACTCCCAAGTCGAGGCAAATTGTTTTAAGAACCAAGTAAAAAATGGTTAGGTGTAAGTGACTCCATACTGCAAGGGTCCACGGAGACGTGAGTCAACGGTCTGCTATTAACTATATTTTCAACCTCCGTGAGCAGTGTAATGAGCGTTTCCTCCTTGGGTGCACGCTCCTGTAGGATAACTTTAAGAGAAACCTTAACGCTTCGTATCAATCTTTCCCAAGCCCCACCCCAATGGGGGCTTGCCGGTGGAATGAAATTCCAGGTGGTACCTTTGTTGAGAGCTTCACCTTTCAGTTTCTCAATATCTAGGGCTTGAATAGACAGCTTCAATTCTGAATCTGCTCCTCTAAGGTTTGTCCCATTATCGGAATACAGATTAAGTGGCCAACCTCTTCGTGCAGCCATGCGACGCAGTGCCATTATAAGGGAATCTGAGGTGAGTGTATTCACAATTTCTATATGTATACCTCTAACAGTCAAACAGGTAAATAAAACTCCATATCTCTTTTCTCTGTGTCTTGTGACAGTGACTTCCATAGGCCCGAAGAGATCTAGACCGCAGAAGGTAAATGGGCATTGATGGTGGGCTACTCTGGCCTTGGGTAAATCCCCCATACGAGGTGGTACTGGTTTAGCTTTCCTGATGCGACAGAACATGCACTTTGAAGCGATCTCCTTTACTGTAGGCCTTATTTTCACAATCCAGTATTTTTGTTTTAATTCATTGACTACAGTTTCTTGATTTTGATGTAAAGAACTGATATGGTAATGCCCGACTATTAATTTAGCGAAATAATTTTTTCCATCCAAAATGACAGGTCTTTTCATCTCAAAATTGACATTTCTAGCAGCATCTATTCGACCACCTACTCGTAGAAGTCCATCTTCATCAAGGTAAGGTGACAGGGTAAGTATTCTACTTTTCTTGTCAATATTTTTATTATTTTTAAGCATAATTATTTCTTCCCAGAATGTATCTTGTTGTGATTTTAGAATCAACATGCGTTCAGCATTCTTTAATATTGTACTTTTATCAACAATAAGTTTTCTACATTTGTTTATAAACTTAAATACTGCCGCAGTGGATCGAAGTAAGCGCAGCCATTGAGAAAATCTAGTCACCTCAGGTACGGGTAAGTCAGCATTTTTAGGTAAGTTCTGTATGATATTCACTAATTGCAATTCGTCTTGATCTTTATCAAATTTGATTGTACATTGTGGCCAGTCTACTTCATTCATGTATAAGAACTGTGGACCACTAAACCATTCCTTTTGTAAAGATGTACAATCATAATTCTCCCTAGTTGCAATATCTGCCACATTAACACCTGTTGGAATATACCTCCACTCGCAAGACTTTGTAATTTCATCAATCTCAGCCAATCTGTTCGCTTCATATGTTTTATATGAGCGTGTATTATTATTTATCCAATGTAAAACTGTTGTCGAGTCACACCAAAAAACTCGATGACACGGTGTCAATTTATGATCCTCTATAATTGTTTTAGCAAGTCTCGCTCCTAACAAAGCTGCTTGTAATTCAAGACGTGGCACAGTCACGGATTTCAGCGGAGCAACTCTACTTTTGCTGGCAACAAATGCAACCATAATTTGATCATTGTAAAACCAACGCCAATAAGCAACAGCACACATTGCCTTTGTTGAAGCATCACAAAATACGTGTAGCTCTAAATTTGAATAAATTATATCCGATTTGTTACAATCCAGTGTTTTATTGAACTGAGATGAATGTATACTTGTTTGGTTTCCATGTGACAAATTACCCAATATAACTTGTTGACATGTAGAACTGGCAGATTGATAACATCTTGGTAAACTTATATTACTAATAACCTTTAGTTGCTTTAGCCAGTTGCGCCATTTTTGGTTAACCTTATCTGTAATGTAATCATCCCAATTAATCTTTGACCGCCAAGTATCTTGAAGCATAATATTTCCATTAATTGTAAAGGGTGACAAAAATCCATAAACATCGAACACTGACATGATAATTTGTAACATTTCACGTTTAGTAGGCCTTTGTTTCCCACTAATTATATCATGAGATATCTTCTTGAATGATAAATCAAACCTTAAAGTATCATCACCAGGATACTATAACAATCCGAGCGTTCTTTCACTTGTATGTTCTCTGTCAATTGTAAGATTTACAGCTGATGAACTAATGATGTTCTTTGGCAGATTATTTAACACTGTTTCACTATTACTTGTCCAATTACAAATATTAAATCCACCTTGTTGATGAATAAAGATTATTTGTTTTGTCAATTCAATTGCCATTTTTTCATTAGGTAAAGAATCAATATAATCATCCATAAAATGTTGTTGACATATAGCATTTACCGCAGATGGCATAGTTGACTCATATTGTTTAGCATTTTTGTTTTTAACATATTGAGCTATAAATGGGGAGCAATTAGCACCGAAAATTAAAGAAGACATTGCATATATATTGACAGGTTCACTAGGGCTGTCTCTCCAAAGAAATCTTAAAGCACTTTGATCCTCAGATCTAATTTTTATTCTTAAAAACATATCTTTTATATCTGCTGTTACAGCTACCTTATGTATTCTAAATCTGAACATAATGCCAAGTAATGAAGCCAATAGGTCAGGTCCTTTAAGTAAAAAATCGTTTAAAGACAAACCATTTGACCTGGCAGCAGCGTCAAACACCAGTCGCAGTTTCTTCTTGTTTGGATTGTCAACTCCAAAGTGAGGCAGGTACCAGGTAGGTAGTGGAGTGTCTGGAACTGTTACTTCATGTGCATAATTGTTCTGAAAAAGATGAGTTATTCTACCTTTATATCGTTCACCATACTGTTCATTAAACATTATCTTTTTTTCCACATACTTCAATCTCTTCAGCGCAGTGGGAAAGGTGTCTGGCATAATTGAATTTCTGTTCTTACAGGGCAGCCCCACCTCCCATCTTCCATCAAACAACCTAGCTGTTTGATCTAACTGAGTCTGAGCATATAAATCATCTGGATTCTGACGTTGTTTAGCCGATATGCCAATTGCATCAAGAGAAAATGAACTCTTAACCAAGTTTTGGTATATGGAACGCAACTATGAGGAATGCAACCTTATGCCTCACTCGCTCACACCTATGTGTGACTCATTCTTGCTTGTCTCAACAGTTACATCCGCAATTTATGCTATATAGAAAATAAATCCGCATTAATAAATTACGGTAGTTTAATTAATACATAACACAAGTCATGAATGTCTTGTAGAATATGATTATTATCCTCACATGAAGTGTCTTTACAAAATAAAGTAGTTTGGTTACAATTTAACATGTTCACTCTAAGCTTATGTGAAGTGGGCGAGTTCAACTGCACCCTACCATGAATGCACCAGCTCAGAGGAGTAAGTGTGGCACACGGTTCGTTTGGTTTACCTAACTTAGTTTCTAAAGGCATAATTAAATGATAATTATCTTGACCTATCAAGACTTGTGGTTTTGACAACCCTAAGTTAAATTCATTTATGATTTCATATAAATGTTTATAAAATTTACAATTAACCATTGGTATATTTTGTATAGGAATATTTAAACCTTCTACACTTAACATTTGACATTGGAACATTTCACCACATTTATTTACCAAATTAATATTAACAATATTTGCAATACAATTAATTTCACTTTAAAGTTATCTCAACGCTTGTAGTTATAATAATCAGGTTTATAATTTATTAAATGAACACTAGAAAGAGATACTTTTTTTGCTTCTTCATATAAGAAGGTAGTCAAAATTTCAAGTGTAGGTTTACCTGAAGCGATGAGTGGATGACTGTAGTCCACCCACTTGGAGATAAGGATGGCAGGCATCTTACCCAATATGATGGTAGCGACATTCATGCCCTGCAGATATTCCTGTTTGCCAAGTGCCTGTACCGCTGCTACATAATTTTGTACTTTGACTGAAAAAGAAAATATTTCTTTATGATAATCTTGTGACATTGAATGCATTTTTCTAATATCCTGCATAATCTTAGTGATTATGTTATCTGGGTTTCCAAATTGAAGTTGCAATGTATCCATCTGTTTCCGGGGATGAAGCGCTGATTAGAAGCGCTGCAACACAATCCTTGGCTGCCCCATGTAGGCACTTCCGTAAGCGCCACAGGTTCTCTTTAGGGGTAAACTTACATACTTCTGTGGACTCTTCATATGCTTGTTTAAACTGAAGCCATTCCATACAGTCCCCGACAAATTATGGCAAGTCTCGGGTTGTAGATATGCGACTCAACAAGCTAGAGTCTGGACCATTGTGTGCTGAGGCTGTAAGGTCATTCAGTGCCTTAGCAAGAAGATGTACCGTCGTCCCGCCTTTGTCATGTGATGTTATAGGACCTGGCTGTCCTTGTTCCTGGGCTGTGTGTGCCTTTAATTCTTGATCGCCTTGCTCCATCCACTGTTCGATATTTGAACCATTCGAACGCTTGTCATTTGCGCCCCTTTGGCTATTATATTCCTCTTGCAATTCAGCCAGATTAGCCTCCAAGCGTTTTTCAACAAGATCGATCTCGATACGAGCTTTATTTAGCCTCCGCCGCTTGCAGTTCTAATTTTTTCTTGCGCGCCAACAAAGACGAAGACGTCGATTTTTGAGAATTATGTGACGTATCCCGCATGGCGTCCTTTCTGCTCACGCCGGAAAGCCGAGATGAAGTCGATAATGATAATGAAAATTAAAACTATTAAGAGTCCCGTATAGGTGCACCAGGGATCTGTCGTTAGGCCGTTTTTGTTCAGCGTGATATTAGACGAAGTGTCGAACAGCATCAGAGATTCGCATGAGCAACCTCCATGGTTGCTCATCATGTATGCTGACGATATCGCGCTGAAAGACTGACGGCCTTTATATGTTTTAATAAAAATGTGTCTTGATTTACCTTTTCCTCGATTGAAAAAAATATTTCATGGAAGCGTTGTAAATCACTCATAGTGATATCTGTGCATTGCAACTTTTTATTTTTATGTTTACATGTAGTTTTGTCCGGCAAAGGTTAATGGGCACCTTAGTATGAAATCTATACTCACGGCCTACAAAAAAATTCATTAGTAGGAAGTTCAGATAAACATCTCTAGTTTACGAATATATAACATATGTCGCATTAATGCAGATAATGGGATTAAAACCAAAATATGAAAAAGAAAAAATATATATTAAGGTTCATTATAATAAGGTTTCGGACATTTTTATTGCTTTCTTGTTAGTACCAAGGATTTAAAAATAAAATAACAACATAAAGGTTTTTATGTTTTATTCGATATGATCAATTTATTTATTTAATTAATTTGTTTGAGAACCATACAATAATTAATATTCTTAAATATAAAACACAAAATGAATACATATATCAATCAAGTTTCCACTATAAAATAATTTATATAATAAAAATTGATTTGAGTCAACAGTTAATTACAAAAAAGAAATACAATTAAACGAAAATTACATAAAATGTCTATTTAATTTACATTAGGTCAACATTGAACAAAATAAAAAGAAAAAAGAACAATGTCAAAAAAAAGGAAAGTATATAAAAAAAAGTTTGTCATTATTCTAAAAATTGTAAGTAATTGGATCATTGTAAATTACAACATTTTTTAATTTGGGTTTTAAATTGATATAGGTTACCTATGAAAGGATCAATAGTTGTAAATAGTGCATTGTATTGCTGACAAGTGCGGTATAAGAACGTGTTTTAGGATAATTTTTTTTTATATAAATGGAACTGAGGAATAGGGATTTATCACGTGAGCTTAAACGGGGACACTTCAGGAGTAAATTATTGATAAGAAAAGAGGAATCAACGCAATTATTTATAATTTTTGTCACATAGGAATTCAGCTTGTAATTTAGTTTGCCACTCAGACCAGCAAAAGTTAACACTGGTGACGCCATCATACCAGCACTTGGCTGTAACCATCCAACTTAGGTTATGCACAAAATATAGTTTGTTGTTCAGACTAATTATTTTTTTGAGGCGAGGGAAAATGCTACCGATTTACGCACTACTGGGTCGTTGCTAGGGAACGACACCATCAGGTCGGGGGAGGTATCACTGCAGCAATAGTATGCTCTTGGCAGTGATCCGCCCGCGATCGACTTCAGCTAGTATGGAGACTCCGAGGAAGCTGCATGCGGGCAAGCAACCCCAATACCCACTAAAAACCCCCTCCTCCCTGTCGACCCTGCGCTTTAGTTTGTGAAGGAAAGGCTGAGTCTTAGAACGTAGTTACGCCCAGCCGAAAACCATATACCTGAGCAAATTCATTTATTTTTGATAACCAGTCTTTCATTGAGTGTGAAGTACAGGTTAAATACCTTCGAGACGTTTTTGCGTTAGCAGTAGTGTACTGTCAGCATATAGATAAATAAACTTATACTTTATATATATGTTTTTTTACTTAATATGACACTAATAATATTACACAAAATTTTGAATACCAAACTTCAAGTTATGGTATGCCCAAGCATACGAGCAGGGGTCGTCCCCCCGCTCGGTATTGCTAGAGCGCAGGTGAATACCGTCCCCCGCCTCAAACCACAACCCAGCGACTGGTGTCGCGATGGGCCTACGGCGTCGGCTACGGGACGCGTGTAGTAGATCTGTCATTCGTTCAATTTTAGAAATTCGGATCAATAATGACCTGTTGACAAAATGATCGGGATCGTGCGACCCGTTCAATCGAACAATTGGTTTACTAAAAGATTCGGCACTCGATTGTCGTCTTAGTACACGAACTAGTTCACGAACCAACCTGCTTGGTTCCTTGGTTCGTGAGCTAGTTGCTCCAAAAACCAAGGGGGTCGTATATTGCATTTATATATATTATTCGGGTAATAGAAAAAAACATCACAAAAAGTTGAAACTTGTATTAATAAAAGTTTCTAGAAAAGTTAAATAATAGTTAATAATTATTTTAAATTACGATTTAAAAAAATACTGTGCCGCTTTTTCGGGTTTAAGTCTACTTCTATGTTCGTTTATTGTATTACCAGCTTTTGAATAAATGCGTTCTGGACGGAGGTTGCCATATTGCAAAGCCTACGTTCCATCAACCTGTAGAGGCGAGGATATATATTTTTTCTTTCTTGCCACCGCTTAATTGGATTTTCGGACAGTTTTAATAAAGATTCGTTTAAATATTTATCAGTTTCAATTATAGCAGCCGCTACGGAGCTTCGTACTTCCAAATGCTGCTTTACTTTAATATCAAAAGGGCTCTATACCATATCCGAAGACGGTGGAGTTTCTTCTAAGCTTGCAGCTGGAAATGTAGAATTTTTTTACGGATTGACTTAAGTGTTGATTTAAATCTCGCGTCACTGGAGAAGCCAAATTTTTTAGCCTTTTTTAGCCAAACAGTTTTCTTCGCTTTACGATTATGAGCAGTGCACCAAACGCACTGCCGCCGCCCTAAATTGGTGGAATAATTAATCCTATCGCGCATCTCTTGTGTAATTGGAATGCGCCTTATGAAATGACGCTCTGTTAGGCGTCCTTCCGGGAAATGATCCCTGAACACATGAGGACGGTGAGGGGGATTCCGATGTGGCACATGGCCACGATGATGATCTATAATAGACTGTGCAAGCCCCACACGGAATAGAAGTGAATCCAACTTTCTACCTCTGGTTTTCTCAAGCATTATTCTAGCATTCTGAATAGTAACATTCAGAAGGCGTTTAAATAATTTCTTCGTCCATTTGGTACATTGTTTTCTTTCAAGCAGATACGGTTCCAGCATTTGATCTAAACGATCAACTCCACCCATGTTTCGATTGTAATCATCAATTAATCTCAGTTGAATTTGGGAAGATCGTCCAGGTTTGGGCTGCAGTTGTATTTGTGTCACGTCATGAAACATGGAAATGCATGCTAAGCGTTTTCGGTCATGCAAACCGCATACCATGACATCTCCACATTGTCTAGCTACAAAATTACCATGAGAAAGAGGGGCCTTCCGAATGATGGCAGGCACATTTTTACGTGTTGCACGGAGTGTTCCGTCACAATCCGTATGCCTGCGTTTAAGATACCGCGCGAGTATAGGAGAATTGAACCAATTGTCCATATATATAATACGTGACCCAAATCCAAAAGAGGCTCCACAAGTTTGATTATTATTGAAAAGCTCGAAGGCGCTGTGGAGGTGGTCGTGCCACGACCTGTGTATACAAAAAATGACCATAAATAGCCCGTGGAAGATTCGCACAGCTGCAATGTCTTTATGCCGAACCGAGCAGCTTTCGTCTTAACATACTGACGGAACTTAACAGGACCTTTTCAAAGTGTCAACGACTCGTCAATGCAAATATTTTGTTCTAACCGGTAATTTTCTTTAAATTTTAAATTTAATGCATCTCAAAACGGGTCCCATGGGGACTAAAACACTGTCCCGGTGATTTGCGTCGTGCGACCTATTGGCAAGATGAAAGGCCCTGTTCAGGTTCCAGTACCTATTCTGCGTAAATATTGATCTAAATGCATTCTGCCGCAATAATGGTAATTTGGAATAACATGCTTTTATGGAGGACAACCCGTGGAAACTTAATGTCATTCAAAATGCAAAAAGCATAAGGATTTCATGTATATTCGTCGGAAACCAATCTCGGTTAAACGATTCACTTTGGATCGTTTGAGCGTGTCGATTGGTCTCGTCCACAATGTTTTGTAATAACGTATCGTCCCAATAGGAACGAAACGCATCATACTCATCTACTAACCAGGACCTTTCCAAAGTGTCAACGACTCGTCAATGCAAATATTTTGTTCTAACCGGTAATTTTCTTTAAATTTTAAATTTAATGCATCCAAAACGGGTCCCATGGGGACTAAAACACTGTCCCGGTCAATTGCGTCATGCGACCTATTGGCAAGATGAAAGGCCCTGTTCAGATTCCAGTACCTATTCTGCGTAAATATTGATCTAAATACATTCTGCCGCAATAATGGTAATTTGGAATAACATGCTTTTATGGAGGACAACCTGTGGAAACTTAATGTAATCCAAAATGCAAAAAGCATAAGGATTTCATGTATATTCGTCGGAAACCAATCTCGGTTAAACGATTCACTTTGGATGGTTTGAGCGTGTCGATTGGTCTCGTCCACGATGTTTTGTAATAACGTATCGTCCCAATAGGAACGAAACGCATCATACTCATCTACTAACACCTTAGTAGGCCCAGTAGATTCCGCATTCAAAAAAGTTTCTTTCTCTCCGTGCCACTCATTCATGGGCTTCCAATCATACTTCTCGCTGCCAACACTGACATGAGTATTATCATGGCATGGCAGGCACTACATTCTTTATTGTCTAATCTAATTATCTCCTCTCGCAACGGTTGAGGGAGATGTTCGTCAGTGGGAAAACACTCCACTAACCGATCACCGCGTGACCAAGCAGAATGTTGTTGTACCCCTATACTCTCACCACTGCTTAAAACACTTCCGCTTAGTACCACTCAGTAGGTAATTAATTAACTTTTCAGATACTCATGCGAATTCGGGGCGGACCGCTAGTATTTTATATATTAGATCATAATAATATACTTACTCAGCGTCTTCATTGTCCATAACCTCGAGCTCTTGAGGTTGGTTTATCCATCCTTCCATAATGTTGGAGGCTCCAGCTTGCAACTGTAATATAAAATTGAAAACTGTCAATACAAAGTCAAGGTGTTCCAGCACGGCCAGTTTGCAATATTCAAGTCTTATGACTATTTATACGGTTGGAGTGTGTCAACTTGATCGACGTAATACACACCTCCTCCTCAAGCTCATAGTCGGCATTCGCCTCATCACTGTCGTTATCCACGATAAGGTAAATTGCCTTTTCTTGTTCGTTCGACATCTAAAAAATAAACAAGTAAATGGTTTTCATTCAAAATAAAAGCTGTATGTTCCAGCTTGCAACTGTAATATAAAATTCAAAACTGTCTAGACAGAGTCAAGATGTTCCAGCACGGTCAGTTTGCAATATTCAAGTCTTATGACTATTTATACGGTTGGAGTGTGTCAACTTGATCGACGTAATACACACCTCCTCCTCAAGCTCATAGTCGGCATTCGCCTCATCACTGTCGTCATCCACGATAAGGTAAATTGCCTCTTCTTGTTCGTTCGACATCTAAAAAATAAACAAGTAAATGGTTTTCATTCAAAATAAAAGCTGTATGCTGCTAAGGGATGTTATTCCTGTATTTTATTATGTTACAGTAAAAGCCATCTGTTTCTTTGTTTGTAAAACTCTCTAAAACTATAAAATAAAATATGAGTCAGAAGTTCAATTACGTAAATGAAACACATTATTTTTTATTGCATCTAGAGTTCACTGTTTGATAAAATCACATACGTAAAACATAAATGCATAGTTGATTTACACAATTTATACGTAATTGAGAGTTCAATTACGTAAATGAAACATTAATTTTTATTGCATCTGAACTTCACTTTTTGATAACATCAGATATGACGAAAAACATCAATGGATAGTTGATTTACACAATTTATACAATATTCACTCACCTTTCGGGGTAAAAGGACCAATAAGATAAGGCAAGGCAATTATAATATACCAAATGCGAGACCAATATCAAATAATGGACTGGTAATACCATTTACGTTTACAGAACAGAACATTTACAGAGACCTTATGCTGGAAAAATTTTGTCACGAGAAAAAAGAATATAATTATTGCCTGACACGTGCCAGACGATACATTGTATGCACATTTGGTATGCTGAGTAACAAATTTAAAATATTTAATACCTATTTATTACATTGTAATTAGTTATTGCTTTTAAGTGATAATTAACAATTAAAGTTTTGTTTAGTGCTTTCTGGTAGTTGTGATCTGTGATCAGAAGTGAAGATAGGAGGCCCGCTGCCTCACCCTTCAGTGTTTTTAACATGCGGCAAGTCAGCAATGTCCACGAACGCCAAGAATATGTTCCAAAATGCAGGCCACTCTTTGATGTCTCCGTTAAATTATGGGTAGTTCCAATTGTGGTAATTTCATACATAGCTTTTTCGAAATAGAAGAGTTTAGCATAACAGTGCTATTATTTCCTGCGAGTTGAGAGGGCTCGTGTAATATTTTTACCATTTTTGCTTTTAAATCAAAATATTTTGCTTCAAAGTTATCTTTCTCTTCGTAGTAAAACTCCTCCTCTTCCTCTCGTAGTAAAACTGAGGATCCGCCTCTTGCTGTTCTATTTTGAATTGTATCTCTTCGAAGTCTTTTAAAATAATTGTTATATCTTTTTGATGGGCTCTTATTTTATCTCTGTCCTCGTCATGATATGTTTCCATGTAGTAAGTAAACCTTGTCCGTTTTGATTTTATGTTTCGCTTTTTTTAATTTTAATGTTTCTATATCCATATTCGCCACATATATTTTTAGTTTTTTAATAAAATGGCACGGCACACACACAACGCAAAATATGGCGGAATGACGCCGTTCGATCCGGCTCGAAGGACAAAAAGTTGTTAGTGAAAAATAATATTTACATATTAGAGTTAGAGTATGCATGATGGTAAAAAAGTAAATGTGCGTCACGTTTGGCCAGTTAGGCATAGAAAAATTAGAATAATAAATAAAATCAAATGTTATTATAAAAACTAAATAAATGTCATAAAAACAATTAATAATAATTCCCAACATCTTTATTTGCAAATATTGAGTTGTGTTTTGGTATTTGTTATTACACTAGATATATTTTAATGTGTCATTACACTAGATATATAAAGATTTTAGTACGTATTGTAATATGTAAAGCGCAAAACGGAAGAGGAAGTCACAATTCAGTGTTACCAAATACTAAACACTCATTTAAAATCGAAACTTGTCTATCCCAATTAATCACAGAAATCTCCCTTTCAAATTGTGAAAAGAAAAAATTTGATGGTAGGATACCCGCTATGGAAGACCTAGCTCTCCGCCATTTCCTCCTTTTCTTTGACATTTTCCTTGGGGTTACACCCAAGAGTAACCGAACCAATTGTCCGATGCCGTAGTCCTAAAAACCTAAACGAGGCAATTAATTTCGCGTTATCTGAAGAGAAATTCAGCAATCATTTTATAAAAGCACTAGTTCACACGTCGTCTTACCAATTTCCTCTAAAAAGAAATACTTTTAATAAAAAATACCTTAGGCACAATAATTATTATAGTTAGAATACGTCATCATTTAAAGATATACCATTCTGTCGATGTTGTAAGAAAGCGGACATTTCCTGGAAAACTGAAAACTTCATGAATTCAATAATTATAAGTGTAATTCAGGCGGATTTAATCCCTTCACTCCTTTACAACCGTCTACTTCAACATACAAAACCAATACTCGCGTAAATCATATTGAAGAGTGTAGTAGCTGGTTCGTACTTTAGAATATGTGTAATGATTACTAGGAAGCGAAAAGGTGATTTTAAGTTAAGAGAATGAAACGACGCCATTTAGTCAAACGGAAGAGAGATTTTTTATTTATTTTTTCTAAATGACATTACATAACGGAACATATGCACTCTCGCGGGAATCCAAAGCAGGCGCCAGATATTCGCGTCGGTAACAAATCCCTACCCCAGTGCTGCTACTGCAGCACTAACTCTCAACAGGGATCCGGGCGACGCGAATAGCAGACCTCTTGAGAATTCCCGATTTAGTTTTTACAATAACCATACGTACACGTCCATCTTTACCAGAAACAAAATTTTCAATAACGCCCCGTGGCCACACGTTCCTTGGTGCATCTGGGTCTACCACAAAAACTAAGTCCCCAATTTTTAAAGGAGGAGCTTCATTACTTGTCCACTTTCTTCTGGGCAACATATCTGGAAGGACCTCCCTTGTCCATCTCTTCCAGAACATATCGGCTAACCATTGTGCTATGCGCCACTGCTTCTTTAAATAAATCTCTGACTCATCAAAAACTCCCAAGTCGAGGCAAATTGTTTGAAGAACCAAGTAAAAAATGGTTAGGTGTAAGTGACTCCATACTGCAAGGGTCCACGGAGACGTGAGTCAACGGTCTGCTATTAACTATATTTTCAACCTCCGTGAGCAGTGTAATGAGCGTTTCCTCCTTGGGTGCACGCTCCTGTAGGATAACTTTAAGAGAAACCTTAACGCTTCGTATCAATCTTTCCCAAGCCCCACCCCAATGGGGGCTTGCCGGTGGAATGAAATTCCAGGTGGTACCTTTGTTGAGAGCTTCACCTTTCAGTTTCTCAATATCTAGGGCTTGAATAGACAGCTTCAATTCTGAATCTGCTCCTCTAAGGTTTGTCCCATTATCGGAATACAGATTAAGTGGCCAACCTCTTCGTGCAGCCATGCGACGCAGTGCCATTATAAGGGAATCTGAGGTGAGTGTATTCACAATTTCTATATGTATACCTCTAACAGTCAAACAGGTAAATAAAACTCCATATCTCTTTTCTCTGTGTCTTGTGACAGTGACTTCCATAGGCCCGAAGAGATCTAGACCGCAGAAGGTAAATGGGCATTGATGGTGGGCTACTCTGGCCTTGGGTAAATCCCCCATACGAGGTGGTACTGGTTTAGCTTTCCTGATGCGACAGAACATGCACTTTGAAGCGATCTCCTTTACTGTAGGCCTTATTTTCACAATCCAGTATTTTTGTTTTAATTCATTGACTACAGTTTCTTGATTTTGATGTAAAGAACTGACATGGTAATGCCTGACTATTAATTTAGCGAAATAATTTTTTCCATCCAAAATGACAGGTCTTTTCATCTCAAAATTGACATTTCTAGCAGCATCTATTCGACCACCTACTCGTAGAAGTCCATCTTCATCCAGGTAAGGTGACAGGGTAAGTATTCTACTTTTCTTGTCAATATTTTTATTATTTTTAAGCATAATTATTTCTTCCCAGAATGTATCTTGTTGTGATTTTAGAATCAACATGCGTTCAGCATTCTTTAATATTGTACTTTTATCAACAATAAGTTTTCTACATTTGTTTATAAACTTAAATACTGCCGCAGTGGATCGAAGTAAGCGCAGCCATTGAGAAAATCTAGTCACCTCAGGTACGGGTAAGTCAGCATTTTTAGGTAAGTTCTGTATGATATTCACTAATTGCAATTCGTCTTGATCTTTATCAAATTTGATTGTACATTGTGGCCAGTCTACTTCATTCATGTATAAGAACTGTGGACCACTAAACCATTCCTTTTGTAAAGATGTACAATCATAATTCTCCCTAGTTGCAATATCTGCCACATTAACACCTGTTGGAATATACCTCCACTCGCAAGACTTTGTAATTTCATCAATCTCAGCCAATCTGTTCGCTTCATATGTTTTATATGAGCGTGTATTATTATTTATCCAATGTAAAACTGTTGTCGAGTCACACCAAAAAACTCGATGACACGGTGTCAATTTATGATCCTCTATAATTGTTTTAGCAAGTCTCGCTCCTAACAAAGCTGCTTGTAATTCAAGACGTGGCACAGTCACGGATTTCAGCGGAGCAACTCTACTTTTGCTGGCAACAAATGCAACCATAATTTGATCATTGTAAAACCAACGCCAATAAGCAACAGCACACATTGCCTTTGTTGAAGCATCACAAAATACGTGTAGCTCTAAATTTGAATAAATTATATCCGATTTGTTACAATCCAGTGTTTTATTGAACTGAGATGAATGTATACTTGTTTGGTTTCCATGTGACAAATTACCCAATATAACTTGTTGACATGTAGAACTGGCAGATTGATAACATCTTGGTAAACTTATATTACTAATAACCTTTAGTTGCTTTAGCCAGTTGCGCCATTTTTGGTTAACCTTATCTGTAATGTAATCATCCCAATTAATCTTTGACCGCCAAGTATCTTGAAGCATAATATTTCCATTAATTGTAAAGGGTGACAAAAATCCATAAACATCGAACACTGACATGATAATTTGTAACATTTCACGTTTAGTAGGCCTTTGTTTCCCACTAATTATATCATGAGATATCTTCTTGAATGATAAATCAAACCTTAAAGTATCATCACCAGGATACCATAACAATCCGAGCGTTCTTTCACTTGTATGTTCTCTGTCAATTGTAAGATTTACAGCTGATGAACTAATGATGTTCTTTGGCAGATTATTTAACACTGTTTCACTATTACTTGTCCTATTACAAATATTAAATCCACCTTGTTGATGAATAAAGATTATTTGTTTTGTCAATTCAATTGCCATTTTTTCATTAGGTAAAGAATCAATATAATCATCCATAAAATGTTGTTGACATATAGCACTTACCGCAGATGGCATAGTTGACTCATATTGTTTAGCATTTTTGTTTTTAACATATTGAGCTATAAATGGGGAGCAATTAGCACCGAAAATTAAAGAAGACATTGCATATATATTGACAGGTTCACTAGGGCTGTCTCTCCAAAGAAATCTTAAAGCACTTTGATCCTCAGATCTAATTTTTATTCTTAAAAACATATCTTTTATATCTGCTGTTACAGCTACCTTATGTATTCTAAATCTGAACATAATGCCAAGTAATGAAGCCAATAGGTCAGGTCCTTTAAGTAAAAAATCGTTTAAAGACAAACCATTTGACCTGGCAGCAGCGTCAAACACCAGTCGCAGTTTCTTCTTGTTTGGATTGTCAACTCCAAAGTGAGGCAGGTACCAGGTAGGTAGTGGAGTGTCTGGAACTGTTACTTCATGTGCATAATTGTTCTGAAAAAGATGAGTTATTCTACCTTTATATCGTTCACCATACTGTTCATTAAACATTATCTTTTTTTCCACATACTTCAATCTCTTCAGCGCAGTGGGAAAGGTGTCTGGCATAATTCTGTTCTTCCAGGGCAGCCCCACCTCCCATCTTCCATCAAACAACCTAGCTGTTTGATCTAACTGAGTCTGAGCATATAAATCATCTGGATTCTGACGTTGTTTAGCCGATATGCCAATTGCATCAAGAGAAAATGAACTCTTAACCAAGTTGTGGTATATGGAACGAAACTATGAGGAATGCAACCTTATGCCTCACTCGCTCACACCTATGTGTGACTCATTCTTGCTTGTCTCAACAGTTACATCCGCAATTTATGCTATATAGAAAATAAATCCGCATTAATAAATTACGGTAGTTTAATTAATACATAACACAAGTCATGAATGTCTTGTAGAATATGATTATTATCCTCACATGAAGTGTCTTTACAAAATAAAGTAGTTTGGTTACAATTTAACATGTTCACTCTAAGCTTATGTGAAGTGGGCGAGTTCAACTGCACCCTACCATGAATGCACCAGCTCAGAGGAGTAAGTGTGGCACACGGTTCGTTTGGTTTACCTAACTTAGTTTCTAAAGGCATAATTAAATGATAATTATCTTGACCTATCAAGACTTGTGGTTTTGACAACCCTAAGTTAAATTCATTTTTGATTTCATATAAATGTTTATAAAATTTACAATTAACCATTGGTATATTTTGTATAGGAATATTTAAACCTTCTACACTTAACATTTGACATTGGAACATTTCACCACATTTATTTACCAAATTAATATTAACAATATTTGCAATACAATTAATTTCACTTTAAAGTTATCTCTGCGCTTGTAGTTATAATAATCAGGTTTATAATTTATTAAATGAACACTAGAAAGAGATACTTTTTTTGCTTCTTCATATAAGAAGGTAGACAAAATTTCAAGTGTAGGTTTACCTGAAGCGATGAGTGGATGACTGTAGTCCACCCACTTGGAGATAAGGATGGCAGGCATCTTACCCAATATGATGGTAGCGACATTCATGCCCTGCAGATATTCCTGTTTGCCAAGTGCCTGTACCGCTGCTACATAATTTTGTACTTTGACTGAAAAAGAAACTATTTCTTTATGATAATCTTGTGACATTGAATGCATTTTTCTAATATCCTGCATAATCTTAGTGATTATGTTATCTGGGTTTCCAAATTGAAGTTGCAATGTATCCATCTGTTTCCGGGGATGAAGCGCTGATTAGAAGCGCTGCAACACAATCCTTGGCTGCCCCATGTAGGCACTTCCGTAAGCGCCACAGGTTCTCTTTAGGGGTAAACTTACATACTTCTGTGGACTCTTCATATGCTTGTTTAAACTGAAGCCATTCCATACAGTCCCCGGCAAATTATGGCAAGTCTCGGGTTGTAGATATGCGACTCAACAAGCTAGAGTCTGGACCATTGTGTGCTGAGGCTGTAAGGTCATTCAGTGCCTTAGCAAGAAGATGTACCGTCGTCCCGCCTTTGTCATGTGATGTTATAGGACCTGGCTGTCCTTGTTCCTGGGCTGTGTGTGCCTTTAATTCTTGATCGCCTTGCTCCATCCACTGTTCGATATTTGAACCATTCGAACGCTTGTCATTTGCGCCCCTTTGGCTATTATATTCCTCTTGCAATTCAGCCAGATTAGCCTCCAAGCGTTTTTCAACAAGATCGATCTCGATACGAGCTTTATTTAGCCTCCGCCGCTTGCAGTTCTAATTTTTTCTTGCGCGCCAACAAAGACGAAGACGTCGATTTTTGAGAATTATGTGACGTATCCCGCATGGCGTCCTTTCTGCTCACGCCGGAAAGCCGAGATGAAGTCGATAATGATATTGAAAATTAAAACTATTAAGAGTCCCGTATAGGTGCACCAGGGATCTGTCTTTAGGCCGTTTTTGTTCAGCGTGTTACCTGGTGATTCGGTGCTCATAAATGAAACAAAGGAATCACTGGTAATCATTTATTTATATGGTTAAAATGGTTATTAAAAAGAGACCGTGGCACATAAGTCACGATGGACTACAATAGATTAAATATGAAGAGTATTTATAACAGAGCAGTTTGAGACTTTAAAAACATAGTTCACAAGTAGTGGGGTTGTAGAGGCGTCAGACTGTATTTAATAAAGGTTGGTTACGAAAAGTTGATAATATATTTGATAGATCTGAAGTAAATTAATCAAAGATGGTACGACGGTTCCGTTAACATGAATTTAGTTATTAAAAGTATTTGCTTAGCTGTAACGCCTGGTAACGGCGTGGGCAGCTAGCCTGAAGACGGCAGGCGCGTCGGCAGCCTGGCTTCACGTGCTTTTCTTATATCAGCTTACAGCGGTAGTAGTGAGCGGGTTGGAGGGCTCAACTGCCAACTCCAAACACCAGCTCCCGTAAAAAAAAACCCCGAAGACGGGGTTCTTTTAGTGAAACAGGAGACCGTAGAAGGGGTACTTAATATTCAGAAGGTTCCTGGCCAAACTCAGGTGGCCGAACGAAATGTCCCCACGGTCCTGACGAGAGGCTATTCATCGTGCCTGGAAGGTTTTAAACTTCTTAGTTCTATATTAGAATATGAACGAGGGTTTTCGAGTAGGGATTTAAAAAGGTACTCACCGATTTGGATGTCGGTGACCTAGTTCGAAGTGTTCAACTTATCAACGACCAGTGTCGACCAAGGTTCGCAGCCAAAAGGGAATGCATTCAGTCCGTTGGTTATCAGCGGCTGTATTCACCTTCGAAGTCGTAACCAATAAGGTGGCTCTTTTGCTATTTCTCCAATCACATTACGACAGCTCAAACAATAAAAAGGCTCCACGTAATGTATAATTAAGGACGGCTGACAGTTGTCGGTGTCGTTCAGAAACGAGAAGACTAAGGCACTCAGCCGATACTGTCGGGTTCTTAATTGCCGTTTTGAAAAAGTTGAAATTAAATTTAGTTTATTTTATTTAAATTAATGTTGGTATTTTTAAATGTATTTTGATTATTTTATTTAGTTTATTTAAGAAAGATGTTTTGTTTGTGAACGATTTTGTTGTTGTTGTGTTGGCGGCGACGATTCCATAGATAAGTGTTGGCAACCTGACATTGATATGTTTATTTGGCGGTAATTTTAAATGTGTTAAATTATTATTTTACGTAGGGTTTTTACTACGTAACAGTGCCTCTCCCCTCAAGGAATTTTGCTCCGTAAAATTCTGGCTGGCCCTCCAGCGCATAAAGGAGAAACAAAATAAAAAGAAAAAAAAACATTCTATTGAGAAAAAAAAATTTGTAAAATTACACGAGTAAAAAAAATTAATTAGCTAACTTAATGTAGATAAGACTAAAAGATAAAACGAAAAAGAAAATAAATAAATCCATTCGCGACCAATAATCATCGTGAAGGAAAGAAAAAAAATTCAATATTAGAAAAATAATATGAAAAGCAATTAATTCCATATAAAAAAAAATACGAAGTATATAAATTAATGTATTCGATCAGCGTTACTACCGTTGTGTGTTTTGCTGGCAAGCGGAGGGTTTGTTTACTCAGGCATGCTCCTTCTAGAAAACCTATGCATACCAATAACACTCATATTTCTTTCAAAAATCTCAGTTCAAATCATCACTCATTAACATATATTTAATATGGTGTAATATTGATATACTATACATACTAATACTAAATAATATAATGTAATATTTATATTATTCACATTCATTCATCTTTCAAATCATCAGGGTCTCGACAGCAAATTTTACGCTTCGAGACGTTCTACTGGAATTGCGTGTAGCTAGATTTATTTCTAGTCTACACTATACAAACCTCCGGCCAGGAAAACTGGTCGAATATACTTTACTTGGGCACAATATAAAATTATTACTGCTTTGTCCCATGTAGCATAACTATAGCTCATTCTATTTTTGCATGTCTTTGCAATTGCTCAATATTTTGTTTAAAAAGAAATTTTTAACACGATTGTTAACGTAATGTGTTATCGGTTAACAATTACTGCTTAGTAGCAAAAGGTTCTAAAATAGAAATATAATGAATTAAAACGGGTAACATTAAGTTCCTATAATCCGAACAAACGAAATGTTATAATTAGAGCTGTTTTAATAACTAAACTATAAAAATTAAAAAATACGATCTAAATTAAGATCTGTTTATATTTTATGAACTAAAAAAAATATCTGACTATATTACAGTCGAATAGCATTAATCTTAGAACCTAACACATAATAAGTAAAGCTTAGAAAAAGAAATTATGTATCACCAAACTGGTGGTAAGTTGGTATCAGATAACCTGACTAAATAAAATAAAAATAAGAATCGATAAGAGGAATATTTTCCTGAGTATCGAATTCAGACTAAAATAATGTCTGTGTATGCTTAAAACATACTAATGTTCAAGAAAAACTTTATGTGTACTACGTACAAAAATACAAGTAATTTTAATGATGCTCTCATAACATTAAATTACTGTGTTAGTAGTAAATTACTACTTTACAAGGATTTTGGCCCAAAATGTTGTACAGGCAAAATGGAATGAATAACATACAGAACACATATTAGTGTTAACTGACTGAATTATACCAAGAACTATAATTAACAATGTTTAAAGTTTCGGTTTTCAGTATTTATAATGATTATTGAATTTTTATTTATTTACATATATATATTTATTTGTTTATTATTTAAATTTGTTTTTGTAAGAAAAGTTTTATACGCACAATGTTGTCTAGTTGAATTTGTTGTCTTTTGACTATAAACAGTCGTATTTAGGTATACATATATTAAAATGTGATAATTTTTATAACGTTTATTGTTATTCGATTTATTTTTTAAGGTCTTTAATATGCCAACTGCCAATAATCTTTCCCGTTCTTAAGTCCTCTAATTCGTAGACTATAGGAGAGATTTTTCTGATTATGCGGCATTTATCAAATTTCGGCGCAAATTTCGCCGTAAAGAATTTACTTGCATCCGATAGTGGATACGTTTTCTTCCATACTATATCACCTATGTTATATTCTAAATATCGTCGGCTTTGATTATAGTGTTTTGTACTTTTCGCGTGAGCTTTTAGTAGAGCTTCACGGACTTTAGGGAACGTTTCCTCTAGGGAATTTAAATTATTAGCATAAGTGCTACGCGATGCGCAATTTAATGATATAAGATCTGTATTAGTGTCTGTGTTACCGTATGTAGTACCACAAAGCACTGCTTCTCTTCCATGGAGAAGAAAGAAGGGTGTGAAGCGTGTTACCTCGTTTACTACTGTGTTCATGCTAAATTGTATTTTGGGTATCGACAGATCCCATTTTCTGTGATCATCCTTTACTAATATTGATAAGGCAGTTACTATTGTACGATTATATCGTTCTACTGTGTTCACCTGAGGACAGTATTTAGGTGTTAAGTGTACTTCTGGTATATTGTATTTTTTTAAAAAGTTTTGCATCTCATTGCTGGTGAATTGCGAACCATTATCTGCAATCACTGTTTTTGGAATACCATGAACTAAAAATACGCCTTGTTCAAGGCATTGAATTATATTTTTGCCGATTGCGCGGCGTAATGGAAACAAAAGGCAGTATTTGCTAAAACAACATACAACGACTAACAAATATATAAAACCCGCACGAGAGCGTGGTAAGGGACCTACCAGGTCTATGCTTATGCATTCAAATGGTCTGTTAATGACCTTAGGTGCACCTAATAGACCAGGTGTCTTTTTCTGACTATGTTTGTATGCTGCGCAAGTCTCACAGTCTCGAACCCACTTGACCACGTCTTGATAGAGTCCGGGCCAATGGTATCGAAGTGCGATACGTCGGTACGTCTTTAAGACGCCGAAATGTGGATTTAAATCTCCACTGTGATGGCACTCGAGGATATTAGAGCGCTCATTTTGGGGAACTACTAATTTCCAATCGAATTCTGGACTATTCGAAAATTTACACTTAGAATATCTGTACAATTTATTGTCTTTTATCTGAAAATTTGGACAAGAGCTTGGACGTCTTTTACATTTTTCTAATAATGAGTTGTACCAAGTGTCATCATCGACTGGTTTCAACTCGAGTACTGGGACAGCGCGGGAAAGTGCGTCTGGAACTACATGATCTTTACCCTTGCGGTGAAAGATCTCGAAATTGTAGGGTGATAATCTAACACCCCACCTGGCAAGTCTACCAGTTGGATTGGTTAGGTCAAAAAACCACTTTAAACTCGAATGGTCAGTAATTACCTTAAATGTTGGTAAGCCTTCGACGTAAGGTCGGAAGCTTTCAACGGAAAATACGACGGCCAACGCCTCTCGTTCCGTCGCGCTGAAATTACGTTCTGCCTTGTTAAGGGATCTACTTGTGTAGGCGATAGGGTGTTCTTTCCCATCGTCATCCAGTTGAGTAAGGGTTCCAGCTATCCCGAAGCCTGAAGCGTCGCTGTGTATTGTGAAGGGTTTGGAAAAATCAGGGCACGCTAGTACCGGTGCAGAAATTAAAGATGATTTTAAGTCGTTAAAAGATTTCTCCGCGTCTTCCGTCCATAAAAATGGTGGAGCGGTTTTGCTAGTGCTTGTCAAAGCATTAAGAGGTGCTGCTAATGTACTGAAGTTTTTAATAAATCGACGATAATACGATGCTGTTCCTAAAAACATTTTTACTTCCTTTCTGCTTTTTGGAGTAGGAAATTCTACAATGGATTTTATTTTAGAAGGGTCTGTACGTAGCCCATTTTCATTCACTATATATCCTAGGTATTTTAATTCCTGTCTGAAGAAGTTACATTTATTTAAATTAATAGTTAAATTCGCGAATTTTAAACGATCTAATACTTTATTTAATAATTTTAAGTGTTCTTTAAAAGTTGACGAAACTATTATAATATCGTCCAAATATGCGAATACTTTTCCGTCTAATTCGGGTCCAAACAGCTTATCCATTAAACGCTGTTGTGTGGCCGGTGCGGAAGTAAGGCCGAAGCACATAACTTTATATTGGAAAAGACCACGTCCTGGGACTGTAAAAGCTGTCTTTTCCTTTGAATTCGCTTCTAGGGGAATTTGCCAAAAACTGGACTTTAAGTCAATGGATGAAAGGTATCTAGCATCTCGTAACTGGTCGAGTATATTAGATACATACGGTAGAGGATATGCGTCCTTTTTGCTGACCGCATTAAGTTTGCGACTGTCCAAACAAAAACGCATTTCGCCATTAGATTTAGGAGTTAAAAGAGTTGGATTATTCCAACCGGAAGAGCTTGGCTCGACGACACCCAATTTAAGCATTTCGTCTAACTGACGATTCATTTCTTTTAGCCGTTCGGGAGAGAGACGGTAATATCGTTGTTTTATTGGTGTGTGGTCGCCTGTGTCTATTACATGAGTTATTAAGGAAGTTCTTCCTAGACCATTTTTTTCTGAGCTGATATTTTCAAACTGTTTTATGATGGTCTGCGCCTGAACTTGTTCTTCTGGTGACAGATCATCATAAGGATGGATGTATTTTACTTCATTAACTGAAATGGGAATATCTATTTTATTAACTAAAGGTAAGGTATCGAACAACTCGGGAGCTATATTGAATGACTTCCAAAAGTCTACACCTAAAATAAATTGAGTTGAGATGGATGGTATAACATAAAATTTTATTACTCTAGATTCATTCTTTAAAGTTACAGGTAGTAAAAAATAGCCTTTTACCGTTGCACGGGAATTATTAGCCGTTGCAATAGTTTTAATGTCGTCGCAGCATTGAAGTGTTATACCTTGCTTTATAAATTTATTTTCTACCTCTTTATTTAGAATTGAAATTGAGGATCCGGAATCTAATAATCCGTAATAGGTTTTTCCGTAAACTGAAAAATTTAAATAAGGTCTTTCATCATTGGTTTTAGATTTAATCGTCGATATTTTATTTGTATTTCTTATTTTGGAACTATCTTCCTTGTTCCTGGTATACCTTGTATTTGTATGTTTATTTCTGTTATTTAAATTACGTTTATTTTTAAATGTAGTAAAGTATTTTTGACTCTCTTGATGTGACTGGCAATTGGGACAGTTTGGTCTGATTGTATTTGGTAATCCACAATTGTAGCAAAAAATATTTGGACATTGTTTATTAAAATGACCAAATTGACCACAACGTCTGCAATAAACATTGCATTGTATGTTGCGTGATTTATTATTTTTATAGTTAGTATAATGTTTACGAACCGAAGCGTGGGTATTAGAAGAATTATAAAAATATCGGTGCATCCGGTTCGAGCTTGCTAGTTTTTTGAATTAGTTCTAGGAATTTTTGGTTTAGTACAAATTGGACAATCAGGTTTCTTAGTATTTATACGGCCACAACCATAACAAAATATTTTGTTACAACTTTGGTAGTTATGACCAATATCGTTGCAGCGTTCGCAACGTACAAAATTATTATTATTAGTTTGGTAATTATTTCTTGATGTGACGTTTTGTTTAGGAAAGTATACATAATTTGAATTAAAGTTTCTATGATTTGGATAGTTATTTTGTGGAATATTGCCTTCGTTATTTTTAAAATTGCTATTATGTCTATTTGTTGACGGAAAGTTTTTATAATTCTGGTTTTGAAAATTTCGATTTAAATTATTGTTTTGATTTTGGGATTTATTGTGTGATACTTCTGTTGAGTTACACGAGTTTTGAGAAAAACCTTTAGGTTTTTGTTTAATGTTTGTTATAGTATTAACTTGGTTTTGTTTGTTTGTACAACCTTTGTATCCTAAGTCAGGAGCTACAAGTTGTGAAGACATTTTAGGTGGTTCGATAAAATTTGCCGTACGATCGCGTGTATGGTCTAATAGTTTACATTTACTTCGCAATTCATTGATTGTTGTGAAGTCATAAAGAGATAGTGGCATTTGTATTTCCGGTCGTAAATTTTTTCTTATAATATTTATTTGACTTTGTTCGTTTAATGGTTGCGTGAGGCGCGAAAAATAGTTTATCATTATCGATATGAATGCTGTAGAAGATTCACTAGAACCCTGAGTTCTACGTTGGATTTCTGCTAATAATTTATCATTATAGTCGATAGGCGAAAATTCGGAAATAAGGCCTAATTTTAACGATTCCCAATTGGATAATGTAGGTCTTATGCTACGAAACCATATCAGAGCTTTGTCTGTAAAAAGTTCTATTGAAGAGTTAAAAAGTTGAGAGTTGGAGATCCCCCTGGATTCACACAACTCTTCAAGGCGTTGTAAAAAAGAATGGATACAGATATTTCCATCGAATTTAAGATTTAATTTCACCACTGATAGGTTATGATTTTCTTGACATAAGTTAATTTTTTGAAATGAAGATTTTGGTTCCGGTGCTTCCTGTATATTTTCAAAGGATTCTTTAAAAGAATAATATAAGTTATCTATTTTATTTAAATAAGAGTTTAACTCTGAGTGTAATGTTGAATATAAATTTTGGTTGACACTCCCATCTATTCGGCTAAGTCTATGGAAAAGATGGTGTGATATTGCACGAATACGGTTTAAGGATTTATACTGTGGTTGATGATCTTTGAAAAAATCTTTTATTTCTATTAATTTGGTTTGTATAGTATTTAGTTCTTCCACGGAATCTAAGTCTGTTTCAAGGATTTCATCCGCCGGGATGTCCTTAACAAGTTGTCTAACTTGTACACGAAGTTCAGTCACGGTAGGTAATGGTTTTGCCTCGCGAACTAGGACTTCGTAAATCAATTCATCTTTTCTTAGTAAATTGTAAATAATTGGTCGTTCCATAATTAACGTTTGAGTATGTGACTATAACAAAGACAACAACGCGTAAAAACTAATTGAAGAATAAGAAAAAGTTGTAAAAAAAAATTAAATTCAGTCTGAACACGCCCTTATTTATGTACAGATAAAAGTAGAGATTTAAGCTCTATAAAGAAAGTTATAAAATTAACTTTTAAAATTTTTCAAGCAAAGCTATATTTATCGCTATGCCTGCTACAATAGGACATTTGCCTTATTTTTTGTTAAAAAAAACAATCAAAATTTAATGTAATATAAGCCTCCTTAAATGATAAAATTGTATTATAAAAATGTTATAAAATGGCTACCTGCTTGTGTAGCTGATATTAATTTTTAGCACTATCATTAAAATATAAATCTGAAGATATGTAGGTATCTATGAATACAGAAACACAATTGAATATTACAATTTCATAGCAAATCCTATGAATTTATTTCAGAAACAAGAGATTTTAAGTTGATACTTTAAAGTAAAACAAATTGCTTTTTATGAAATGTTAGAAGTCATTAAAATATTGAATTTACTGGTATAATTGCTTGAGAATTGCTCGAGTATTACAAAGAATTTATTACTATTTAATTATATGAAGGTATTTTGGTATGAAATTGCAATTGTATATTAAATGCTTTTGCTTAACTGTGAAGTATTACACAATACAAAGTAATATTTTATCTCCTAACCTTTCTTAAAAACAGTCTTTATGTTTTTGCCTCCTATTGTAAGGGGTGCAAAAATGCCTTTACAAATTATCTATTTTAAACCACGAATTTGGGCGCCATTGTTACCTGGTGATTCGGTGCTCATAAATGAAACAAAGGAATCACTGGTAATCATTTATTTATATGGTTAAAATGGTTATTAAAAAGAGACCGTGGCACATAAGTCACGATGGACTACAATAGATTAAATATGAAGAGTATTTATAACAGAGCAGTTTGAGACTTTAAAAACATAGTTCACAAGTAGTGGGGTTGTAGAGGCGTCAGACTGTATTTAATAAAGGTTGGTTACGAAAAGTTGATAATATATTTGATAGATCTGAAGTAAATTAATCAAAGATGGTACGACGGTTCCGTTAACATGAATTTAGTTATTAAAAGTATTTGCTTAGCTGTAACGCCTGGTAACGGCGTGGGCAGCTAGCCTGAAGACGGCAGGCGCGTCGGCAGCCTGGCTTCACGTGCTTTTCTTATATCAGCTTACAGCGGTAGTAGTGAGCGGGTTGGAGGGCTCAACTGCCAACTCCAAACACCAGCTCCCGTAAAAAAAAACCCCGAAGACGGGGTTCTTTTAGTGAAACAGGAGACCGTAGAAGGGGTACTTAATATTCAGAAGGTTCCTGGCCAAACTCAGGTGGCCGAACGAAATGTCCCCACGGTCCTGACGAGAGGCTATTCATCGTGCCTGGAAGGTTTTAAACTTCTTAGTTCTATATTAGAATATGAACGAGGGTTTTCGAGTAGGGATTTAAAAAGGTACTCACCGATTTGGATGTCGGTGACCTAGTTCGAAGTGTTCAACTTATCAACGACCAGTGTCGACCAAGGTTCGCAGCCAAAAGGGAATGCATTCAGTCCGTTGGTTATCAGCGGCTGTATTCACCTTCGAAGTCGTAACCAATAAGGTGGCTCTTTTGCTATTTCTCCAATCACATTACGACAGCTCAAACAATAAAAAGGCTCCACGTAATGTATAATTAAGGACGGCTGACAGTTGTCGGTGTCGTTCAGAAACGAGAAGACTAAGGCACTCAGCCGATACTGTCGGGTTCTTAATTGCCGTTTTGAAAAAGTTGAAATTAAATTTAGTTTATTTTATTTAAATTAATGTTGGTATTTTTAAATGTATTTTGATTATTTTATTTAGTTTATTTAAGAAAGATGTTTTGTTTGTGAACGATTTTGTTGTTGTTGTGTTGGCGGCGACGATTCCATAGATAAGTGTTGGCAACCTGACATTGATATGTTTATTTGGCGGTAATTTTAAATGTGTTAAATTATTATTTTACGTAGGGTTTTTACTACGTAACAAGCGTGACATTAGACGAAGTGTCGAACAGCATCAGAGATTCGCATGAGCAACCTATGGAGGTTGCTCATCATGTATGCTGACGATATCGCGCTGAAAGACTGACGGCCTTTATATGTTTTAATAAAAATGTGTCTTGATTTACCTTTTCCTCGATTGAAAAAAATATTTCATGGAAGCGTTGTAAATCACTCATAGTGATATCTGTGCATTGCAACTTTTTATTTTTATGTTTACATGTAGTTTTGTCCGAAGGTTAATGGGCACCTTAGTATGAAATCTATACTCACGGCCTACAAAAAAATTCAGTAGTAGGAAGTTCAGATAAACATCTCTAGTTTACGAATATATAACATATGTCGCATTAATGCAGATAATGGGATTAAAACCAAAATATGAAAAAGAAGAAATATATATTAAGGTTCATTATAATAAGGTACAACATAAAGGTTTTTATGTTTTATTCGATATGATCAATTTATTTATTTAATTAATTTGTTTGAGAACCATACAATAATTAATATTCTTAAATATAAAACACAAAATGAATACATATATCAATCAAGTTTCCACTATAAAATAATTTATATAATAAAAATTGATTTGAGTCAACAGTTAATTACAAAAAAGAAATACAATTAAACGAAAATTACATAAAATGTCTATTTAATTTACATTAGGTCAACATTGAACAAAATAAAAAGAAAAAAGAACAATGTCAAAAAAAAAGGAAAGTATATAAAAAAAAGTTTGTCATTATTCTAAAAATTGTAAGTAATTGGATCATTGTAAATTACAACATTTTTTAATTTGGGTTTTAAATTGATATAGGTTACCTATGAAAGGATCAATAGTTGTAAATAGTGCATTGTATTGCTGACAAGTGCGGTATAAGAACGTGTTTTAGTATAGTTTGTTTTTATAAATGGAACTGAGGAATAGGGATTTATCACGTGAGCTTAAACGGGGACACTTCAGGAGTAAATTATTGATAAGAAAAGAGGAATCAACGCAATTATTTATAATTTTTGTCACATAGGAATTCAGCTTGTAATTTAGTTTGCCACTCAGACCAGCAAAAGTTAACACTGGTGACGCCATCATACCAGCACTTGGCTGTATCCATCCAACTTAGGTTATGCACAAAATATAGTTTGTTGTTCAGACTAATTATTTTTTTGAGGCGAGGGAAAATGCTACCGATTTACGCACTACTGGGTCGTTGCTAGGGAACGACACCATCAGGTCGGGGGAGGTATCACTGCAGCAATAGTATGCTCTTGGCAGTGATCCGCCCGCGATCGACTTCAGCTAGTATGGAGACTCCGAGGAAGCTGCATGCGGGCAAGCAACCCCAATACCCACTAAAAACCCCCTCCTCCCTGTCGACCCTGCGCTTTAGTTTGTGAAGGAAAGGCTGAGTCTTAGAACGTAGTTACGCCCAGCCGAAAACCATATACCTGAGCAAATTCATTTATTTTTGATAACCAGTCTTTCGTTGAGTGTGAAGTACAGGTTAAATACCTTCGAGACGTTTTTGCGTTAGCAGTAGTGTACTGTCAGCATATAGATAAATAAACTTATACTTTATATATATGTTTTTTTACTTAATATGACACTAATAATATTACACAAAATTTTGAATACCAAACTTCAAGTTATGGTATGCCAAAGCATACGAGCAGTGGTCGTCCCCCCGCTCGGTATTGCTAGAGCGCAGGTGAATACCGTCCCCCGCCTCAAACCACAACCCAGCGACTGGTGTCGCGACGGGCGTACGGCGTCGGCTACGGGACGCGTGTAGTAGATCTGTCATTCGTTCAATTTTAGAAATTCGGATCAATACTGACCTGTTGACAAAATGATAGGGATCGTGCGACCCGTTCAATCGAACAATTGGTTTACTAAAAGATTCGGCACTCGATTGTCTTCTCAGTACACGAACTAGTTCACGAACCAACCTGCTTGGTTCCTTGGTTCGTGAGCTAGTTGCTCCAAAAACCAAGCGGGTCGTATATTGCATTTATAAACTACTCAAAACAAAATAGGGCCCACCATGTTTTATTAATGAATTTTACAGCTTCTTTTTCTTCTTTCAATTTTTATGATTAGAAATGAATAAATTAAGGTTTTTGAAAGTGTGTCAACAGAAACAATAGTAAGTTTGGCCAATTTTATGGAATTTAGTCAACATTTACAGTTTTTAGGAAAGTTTACAGAAATTATTGATTTAAGTAAAGTTTGATTTTTATTTTTATTCTTGACTAAATCAATGAGTTTGAAGGTGCTTAATAGCGAGTAGGTCCTCCTCTGTTCCGTATGCACTCTCCGAGTCTCTCTGGGACACTATCAATCAAGTGGGTGATGTTTTCCTCGGGTATTCGCTCCCAACACAATTTAAGGGCGTTTATGAGCTCTTGTCGATTAGTCACATTACTGAAGTTCAATTTGAGGCTTCTTTTCAATTGGTCCCATAAATGTTCAATGGGGTTAAGATCGGGACTCATTGCCGGCCATGGTAAAACCGTAATATTGGCTTCAGAGAGAGCTCTCTGGGTTATTCGCGCTGTATGTGGGCGAGCATTGTCTTGCATAAGGACGAAGTTTTCACCCACTCTATGTGAAAATGGGATGACATGGGGCCGAATTATTCGATCGAAATACCGGGAGGCAGTTATGGAGCCTTCTTCCAGAATTACCAGCTCAGTTTTACCGACCAAGCTTATTCCAGCCCACACCATAACATTTGGACCTCCAAAACGATCCGTTTCATGAATGCAAGGTTCTGAAAAACGTTCGCCTTCTCTTCTCCACACGCGCACTCGACGATCATCGCTGAAAAACTTCACTTTACTTTCGTCTGTAAAGAGTACATTTCTCCAGTTGTGCATTGTCCACTCCGCATGCTCGCGAGCAAACCTCAAACGTGCTGCACGATGCGCTCTTGTCAATTTTAGACGAATAACACGAAATCTGGAACGTTGTCCGTCTTCATGGAGTCGATTTCGAATGGTTTGATCACTAATTCGTGTGCCAGTCGATTGCCGCAGTCGATTTTGTAAGACGCGGGCGGGAATCGTGCGCTCTCGACGTGCAGTCAATCTGATATACCGGTCTTCCTGGACGGTTGTAGCTCGTGATCTTCCTGATCCAGATCTCCTCGCGACACTACCTGTCTCTAGAAAGCGTTCCCACGCGTTTCGAATAGCTCGTCGCGACACACCAAGACGTCTTGCCACTGATCTCTGAGATTCTCCCTCCTGAAGCATAAACACTGCTCTTGTTGCGGTTTCCACATCCATATGACGCCGAGAACCAGGCATAATGATTGCGAGTAACACCGAAATCAAGTCAAACGAAAAAAGTAGACGTGCGACTATAACACTCAGAATGTGACTGAGGGTACAAGTGACTGAGAATTTCAGTAATAAACGATTTTTGGAGTACTTCCCTTTTTTTTGTCTACCCACCATTAAATTCGTGACTTGAAACATTGATAACGTTAGATAAACATGTCAACAATACTCTGAAATGTTTAACTTCACTATTTTCTGCCTAACAATTTTTTTTACACGATATTCGAGATTATCTTAGAGTGGGCCCTATTTTGTTTTGAGTAATTTATATATTATTCGGGTAATAGAAAAAAACATCACAAAAAGTTGAAACTTGTATTAATAAAAGTTTCTAGAAAAGTTAAATAATAGTTAATAATTATTTTAAATTACGATTTAAAAAAATACTGTGCCGCTTTTTCGGGTTTAAGTCTACTTCTATGTTCGTTTATTGTATTACCAGCTTTTGAATAAATGCGTTCTGGACGGAGGTTGCCATATTGCAAAGCCTACGTTCCATCAACCTGTAGAGGCGAGGATATATATTTTTTCTTTCTTGCCACCGCTTAATTGGATTTTCGGACAGTTTTAATAAAGATTCGTTTAAATATTTATCAGTTTCAATTATAGCAGCCGCTACGGAGCTTCGTACTTCCAAATGCTGCTTTACTTTAACATCAAAAGAGCTTTATACCATATCCGAAGATGGTGGAGTTTCTTCTAAGCTTGCAGCTGGAAATGTAGAATTTTTTTACGGATTGACTTAAGTGTTGATTTAAATCTCGCGTCACTGGAGAAGCCACATTTTTTAGCCTTTTTTAGCCAAACAGTTTTCTTCGCTTTACGATTATGAGCAGTGTACCAAACGCACTGCCGCCGCCCTAAATTGGTGGAATAATTAATCCTATCGCGCATCTCTTGTGTAATTGGAATGCGCCTTATGAAATGACGCTCTGTTAGGCGTCCTTCCGGGAAATGATCCCCGAACACATGAGGACGGTGAGGGGGATTCCGATGTGGCACATGGCCACGATGATGATCTATAATAGACTGTGCAAGCCCCACACGGAATAGAAGTGAATCCAACTTTCTACCTCTGGTTTTCTCAAGCATTATTCTAGCATTCTGAATAGTAACATTCAGAAGGCGTTTAAATAATTTCTTCGTCCGTTTGGTACATTGTTTTCTTTCAAGCAGATACGGTTCCAGCATTTGATCTAAACGATCAACTCCACCCATGTTTCGATTGTAATCATCAATTAATCTCAGTTGAATTTGGGAAGATCGTCCAGGTTTGGGCTGCAGTTGTATTTTTGTCACGTCATGAAACGTGGAAATGCATGCTAAGCGTTTTCGGTCATGCAAACCGCATACCATGACATCTCCACATTGTCTAGCTACAAATTGACCCTGAGAAAGAGGGGCCTTCCGAATGATGGCACGCACATTTTTACGTGTTGCACGGAGTGTTCCGTCACAATCCGTACGCCTGCGTTTAAGATAACGCGCGAGTATAGGAGAATTGAACCAATTGTCCATGTATATAATACGTGACCCAACTCCAAAAGAGGCTCCACAAGTTTGATTATTATTGAAAAGCTCGAAGGCGCTGTGGAGGTGGTCGTTCCACGGCCTGTGTATACAAAAAATGACCATAAATAGCCCGTTGAAGATTCGCACAGCTGCAATGTCTTTATGTCGAACCGAGCAGCTTTCGTCTTAACATACTGACGGAACTTAACAGGACCTATCCAAAGTGTCAACGACTCGTCAATGCAAATATTTTGTTCTAACCGGTAATTTTCTTTAAATTTTAAATTTAATGCATCCAAAACGGGTCCCATGGGGACTAAAACACTGTCCCGGTCATTTGCGTCATGCGACCTATTGGCAAGATGAAAGGCCCTGTTCAGGTTCCAGTACCTATTCTGCGTAATTATTGATCTAAATGCATTCTGCCGCAATAATGGTAATTTGGAATAACATGCTTTTATGGAGGACAACCTGTGGAAACTTAATGTCATCCAAAATGCAAAAAGCATAAGGATTTCATGTATATTCGTCGGAAACCAATCTCGGTTAAACGATTCACTTTGGATCGTTTGAGCGTGTCGATTGGTCTCGTCCACGATGTTTTGTAATAACGTATCGTCCCAATAGGAACGAAACGCATCATACTCATCTACTAACACCTTAGTAGGCCCAGTAGATTCCGCATTCAAAAAAGTTTCTTTCTCTCCGTGCCACTCATTCATGGGCTTCCAATCATACTTCTCGCTGCCAACACTGACATGAATATTATTTGCTACATCTTCCACACTAACATTTTCACACCGAGGGGCACTACATTCTTTATTGTCTAATCTAATTATCTCCTCTCGCAACGGTTGAGGGAGATGTTCGTCAGTGGGAAAACACTCCACTAACCGATCACCGCGTGACCAAGCAGAATGTTGTTGTACCCCTATACTCTCACCACTGCTTAAAACACTTCCGCTTAGTACCACAGTAGGTAATTAATTAACTTTTCAGATACTCATGCGAATTCGGGGCGGACCGCTAGTATTTTATATATTAGACCATAATAATATACTTACTCAGCGTCTTCATTGTCCATAACCTCGAGCTCTTGAGGTTGGTTTATCCATCCTTCCATAATGTTGGAGGCTCCAGCTTGCAACTGTAATATAAAATTGAAAACTGTCAATACAAAGTCAAGGTGTTCCAGCACGGCCAGTTTGCAATATTAAAGTCTTATGACTATTTATCCGGTTGGAGTGCGTCAACTTGATCGACGTAATACACACCTCCTCCTCAAGCTCATAGTCGGCATTCGCCTCATCACTGTCATCATCCATGGTAAGGTAAATTGCCTCTTCTTGTTCGTTCGACATCTAAAAAATAAACAAGTAAATGGTTTTCATTCAAAATAAAAGCTGTATGCTGCTAAGGGATGTTATTCCTGTATTTTATTATGTTACAGTAAAAGCCATCTGTTTCTTTGTTTGTAAAACTCTCTAAAACTATAAAATAAAATATGAGTGAGAAGTTCAATTACGTAAATGAAACACATTATTTTTTATTGCATCTAGAGTTCACTGTTTGATAAAATCACATACGAAAAACATAAATGCATAGTTGATTTACACAATTTATACGTAATTGAGAGTTCAATTACGTAAATGAAACATTAATTTTTATTGCATCTGAACTTCACTTTTTGATAACATCAGATATGACGAAAAACATCAATGGATAGTTGATTTACACAATTTATACAATATTCACTCACCTTTCGGGGTAAAAAAACACTATAAATCAAAAGTAACACTATAAATAAAAAAATAACACTAAAATATAAATCCGAGTTAAGAGTTATAAAACCTCAACATAGTGGATCAGTGGATCATATTTTAACTATAAGAAATATTTTTCTATTGTATTGCTTGCAACATGTGACGCTAATTACAAATTTATCGATATAGATGTTGGACGCTATGGAAAGGCTCTACAATAAATGAATGTAGTGAATGGACCAAAAAGATAAGGCAAGGCAATTATAATATACCAAATGCGAGACCAATATCAAATAATGGACTGGTAATACCATTTACGTTTATTGGAGATGAAGGCTTTGCATTATCTCAACATTTACAGAGACCTTATGCTGGAAAAATCTTGTCACGAGAAAAAAGAATATAATTATTGCCTGACACGTGCCAGACGATACATTGTATGCATATTTGGTATACTGAGTAACAAATTTAAAATATTTAATACCTATTTATTACATTGTAATTAGTTATTGCTTTTAAGTGATAATTAACAATTAAAGTTTTGTTTAGTGCTTTCTGGTAGTTGTGATCTATAATCAGAAGTGAAGATAGGAGGCCCGCTGCCCCACCCTTCAGTGCCGTCTTCAAGTATTGCAACTTTTTAACATGCGGCAAGTCAGCAATGTCCACGAACGCCAAGAATATGTTCCAAAATGCAGGCCACTCTTTAATGTCTCCATTAAATTATGGGTAGTTCCAATTGTGGTAATTTCATACATAGCTTTTTCGAAATAGAAGAGTTTAGCATAACAGTGCTATTATTTCCTGCGAGTTGAGAGGGCGTCGTGTAATATTTTTACCATTTTTGCTTTTAAATCAAAATATTTTGCTTCAAAGTTATCTCTCTTCGTAGTAAAACTCCTCTTTTTGAGGATCCGCCTCTTGCTGTTCTATTTTGAATTGTATCTCTTCGAAGTCTTTTAAAATAATTGTTATATCTTTTTGATGGGCTCTTATTTTATCTCTGTCCTCGTCATGATATGTTTCCATGTAGTAAGTATATCTTGTCAGTTTTGATTTTATGTTTCGCTTTATTTAATTTTAATGTTTCTATATCCATATTCGCCACTAATATTTTAAGTTTTTTGATAAAATGGCACCGCACACACACAACGCAAAATATGGCGGAATGACGCCGTTCGATCCGGCTCGAAGGACAAAAAGATGTTAGTGAAAAATAATATTTACATATTAGAGTATGCATGATGGTATAAAAGTAACCAACCAAGGGTACCAGTTACAACAGGTTCAAAATACAAAATTTTTAGGATTAAATATTGACTCAAATTTTAATTGGAAAGTACATATTGAGAAACTCAGTATACGACTAAATCAGTACTCATACGCGTTATATAAGTTGTCAAAAGTTGCTAATATGTCTACAGTAAAAACGGCATATCATGGCAATGTTACATCTCTTTTGCGGTATGGCGTTCTGTTCTGGGGTAACTCTACTAATAAAGAAGTTATATTTAGATCGCAAAAAAGGTGTATAAGAGCTATTTTTAAATTAAATATTACAGATAGCTGCAAACCATATTTTTTAAAATTAAAAGTACTCACTTTTCCTTCATTATATATATATGAAGTGATACAGTTTGTTAGGTACAATATGAATTTATTTGAAACGTGTAAGAGCATGCGTCATAGGAATAAATTATACTGCCCTCCCAACAAAACCGCGTTTTTGAATAAAAGTATATTTTGTATAGCACAAAAACTGTATAATCAACTTCCAGAAGAATTTAAATTAATACAATCAAACGCCATTTTTAGAAAACGTGTAAAAAAGATGTTAACCGATAAGGCATATTACAGTATCAATGAATATTTAAATGACAAAACTATAATATAAATTGTTTGAATCTTAATTGACACCATTATAATTTAATACACAATTTTTATAATTTATTGGTTGACATTTTTATTAGGTAAATAAATAAATATATTATAAGAAAATTGGTAAGCAGGATACTTATATATGCATGCCGAAAGGCGGAATTTGGAGAGCTGTACTATGTAAAATTTAACACCTTTTGTATACCCATTTTCGCATTAAATAAATTGAATTGAAATGTGCGTCACGTTTGGCCAGTTGGCAGCTTAACACGATAAGGTTTTATGTAGATCCATAAAAAGCGTAGGTGTTGACTTGAGATTTATTTGATTGATCTTACTGAAAGTGTCTATCTTCTGTCCGTGCAGGAACGGAGAAAGAATACAATTTCTTGCAGCCGAGCGGCCTGTCGTAAAAGGCGACAGAACAACCCACAGCCAGGCGGTAGGGCATTTGCCCGACTGGATGGCTACCACCCCTGATCTAAAGTATGCCGCCATAACAACCTTGAGTTGTGTTTCGGCATTAGTGACCAGGTTCCAGCCTCCCTTAAAAGAGCAGCAGCGCATTTGTAGCACCTTTGGTGTTGCAAATGTCCATTGGCGATGGTAATCGCTTTCCATCTAGTGGGCCGTCTACCTGTCTGCTGAACTTTGCAATAAAAAAAGCGTCAACTGAAACTATGTTTATTAAAACCCACTTAAAACACTACATGGCTGGCATTTAATATTATTATTATTATATTTAATATTGTATCTACTAGTTAAATATGTTTAAATAAAAAACACATTGTTCAAGACATAAAATATGGTAAATTAACTTTGAATATGACAACACTAAAAATACTAATTTTTGATAGGTGACAACATTATGAAATAAATTCTCTTCAACTCAAAATGGCTTCTCATTAATACGTCCCCTCAAAGTTTTTCACTATATTTAATTATTTAACATAGTAAGTGGTCCTTCGAATTCAAAAAAAACTAATTACCGGCGCATAATAATCATTTTTAAACATAAATATCACCGGGCGGCGCTTGGTGCAGCTTGCAGTATAAGTATCGAAATCCGACCGAGGCCTAGTTCAGAGGTCACGGCAGCGGCGTGGGAGTGGGCTTGCAGATTAACGAGTCTACCGTTGAAATATCACTGTATAAGCAGTAAGTGCATAAAAATAAGTGTTATATATAGTGTCTGTGTTCGTTTCGTTAAAAATGGAGCAAAAATTAGCAAGATTGCGCAACAAGCGTGGCACGCTCAAGGGCGTGATAACACGTGTGCAATTATTTGTACAAGATGCAATATCCTTGGCTGCAGCCAGCATTGATATGCTTGAGGCGCGCCGGGACAGATTGGCAGCCGCTTACAAGGAATATGAGGAGCTAAATATAGAAATTATAACTTTGGATGCCACGGACAAAGAGGAGGTAGAGGAAGTAGAGACTCAATACTTCCAAAGTATTGCAAAGTTGAACCAAGTACTTCGTAGGTATGCTGAACAGGGAAAATACAACATAGTAAACTCGAAATTACCGAATATAGATATACCGACATTCGATGGGAGCAATTTTACGCAGTATAAACCATTCTCCGACCTGTTTTGTGCCTTAATAGACAATAATGGCTCTTTATCCAGCATACAAAAGCTGTTCTATTTACGAAAATACCTTAGTGGTGATGCTTTAGCAGTTATAATTAACCTACCATTAGTTAGTGAATCCTATCCAAAGGCATTAACGCTACTTAAAAAGCGATATGACAATCAAACTAGATTAATTTCGAATCACATTAGTTTTATATTAGATATTCCTCACATGCAAAAGGGCACTGCCAGCTCCATCAGAGCATTTATGTCGCATGTGCAGCAGCATTTATATGCACTTAAAAACTTAAATCAACCTATTGAACAGTGGGATATGTTATTAATATCTATACTTACTCGTAAGTTAGACACTTATACTTGCCGAGCGTATCATATAGATAGGGTGAACCCTGATGTTTTGCCCACTATGGATGAATTCTTATCATTTTTAGAAAGGCGAGCCATAGCTTTAGAAGATAGTCCTATACAAAAAAGTATGGCTAATGAGGGTACCAAAATTAAATCTTTTAATTATAAAGTATCAAACCTTACTACTCAAAATATTAAATTAAAATCATCCTCATGCAGTTATTGTGATAAGAATTATCATCCCTTACATTTATGTCCTAAGTTTCAAACAGCAATAATAGGGGAACGTTTAGAATTTGTAAAAAATAAAAGTTTGTGCAATAGGTGTCTCAAACCACATAAAAATAAGTGTAAATTCAATTTCACATGCAAGCATTGTAAACAAAGATAGTCTCTTGCATGAGGAGACATCAGGTACAGGTTCATGTGAAACCTCAGAAGTTATCCCAGTGGGGTTGCATTGTAAAAAGAGTTCACATATTAATATTTTTTTACCCACAATAAAAGTGAAGTTCATTAATAAGTTTGGAGAGAGTTCCGCTCGACCCGCGCTCGGAAACGGTCGATTTGAGATCCGCTCCGTAGTAAAAAATTCTGAAAAATAGGTTTTTTGAGTGATACAAACAAGTGCGATACGTCAAAGTGTGCGCAAAACCGAGGCGCAGGTGATAGTGAAACCAGCAAATTGATAGCAGTTCAAACAAGAAAGTTATTTAGAAAAAACGGAATTTTGGATTTTGAAAAATTCCTAACTCGAAAAAACGATCGAGGACACCCAACTTTTTGTGGCGGCTTTGGTGGGGCTCAGGTGCCCCCACCTGGCAAAAATATAACCAGCGAAATCCCAACTCGTTTCGCGAAGATATAAACGAAGAAGTGAAAAAACGTGGTGTCAACTTCTCCAATATTCCTCCGATCAAAATTCCAAAAATACCAGTGCATTCAGCGCCAAAAACTACATAAAAGTGGCCAGATACAATCTTAGGATAGTTCATACTTTTCGGTTAAAAAATTAAAAACAGTGAAATTTTTTTAGTGATTTTCGTTTTTCGGCCAAATCTTCAAAATTCTTCAGGATATCCGGGTGTTTTTCTTTATTGGCCAGGAAGCCCCGGTGAAGACGCATCGTTTGACGCCTCATCCGTGAAAATCGGACCAGCCCACCGGAAACCAAGACCAGAAAAATAAGATCCTAACCTAAAAATTGCTCCGCCATCTTTGGTGTGAGCGATCTGAGGTTAGGGTCTATTGAAGACCTCAAGAGGACAAGCCCTTTTCCAGTACAAGAAGAATTTTATGTATGGTACTTTTTAATTATTTTTAATTAGAAAATTAAATTTGTTTCATTAATAGCTCGAAAACTATAAAAGACGCGTGGGTTTTAAAAGTGCAGGATTGCGAGGGGCAGGGAGCTCTACCTGACCACGCAAAAACCTAATTTTATTTTATACAAAATTTCTTAATAAAAATTAAAAAACTAAGATTTTCAAAATTTTCAATTTCTTTTAACTTTTAAGTATTGGAATAAATTAGATTTAAATAGGGGTAAAATAGAGCACTATTTTTAACATATTTTGGTCATTTTTTGAAATTTTTTACACTTATAGTTTTCGAGATATAAATTTTTTGCCTTATTTTGTAAATTAATCTGTAAATATAAACATAAATTTAGATTTAGGGATATCAGTGTACTGGCCTCGTCAGGACCTACGCACAGAGCCCAAGAACGGGCCTGTAGGAAGCATAGCGGCGGAGATACCGAAAATCCTGGCCTTTTGGCCAAGGGCCGCCGCCATATTGGTTTTCTTAAAAAGCCAATATCTCAGTCATTTTTGAGCGGATTCGGGCGGGATTTTGATTGCTGATATCTCCACAGGAGTCTTCATCCGTTCAGCACCTAAAAAGGCTGCTTTATTTTTGATATTAACTTTCACCAGGGTAGCCTGGGGAAGGTCCAGGGAACCACCCTAGTCGAAGTCCGGACTCGATAGGACGAAAAACCACCGAGTGGCGAGGTTTTCTCGCCACACTTTGACATAAGGGCGGCCATTTTGAGATTTTTAAAATCTCTATAACTTAGCCGCTACTGGTCCTATCGAGTTGGGGTTTCGACAGGGGGTATTCTCACAAGACTCTGCTTCGATTCCGGCCATAAAATAGGGCAAAATTTTTTGTGTGATATTTTTACATAGGGACCTAGATCAGGCCAGGGGCACCCCCCCGAACCCAAACTTGGGTACAGTAGGCCCCTTGGTGGCTGAGATATAGGAGGACAAATTTCGACCGGCGGCCATCTTGAAAAACTTCAAGACCCTATAACTTGGCCAATATCCGCCTGAGCGATCTCGGGTTTCCTTAGGAGTGACTCCCAGCACCAGGGGTACCCGCTGGACCCATTTTTGGATCCAAAAATTTTCAGCCTTTTTTCCGATCCAGAACGATAGAACTCGCCGGGGCGAGCAGTTTGAGCCTAAGCACGAGCTTCTGGCAGTGATATTGGGCGAGATACAGCGACTTCAAAACTGCGAAGTTTCATCCGGACTTTTAGGGACAAAACTTCGCAGACTGTTTCTCGCTCAATTTCAACGCTAACGGGCTCGTGTTTGGTATCATCCAACTCGGGACGACGAGATCTACCGATCCATCCCCCTCCCCCCCCTCTAGCTCCCCCCCCATTTTTCACTTACCTGTAAATCCTTGTCCTTTTACCCAATCCCGGCGTGCGAGGGGTCGTTGCACTCGTAGTGAAGAGACGCGTCCACCTGTCTACCTCCCGGCTCCCGGCGCCCATCCTGCTCCCCTCTGGACCTGAAACAAAAAGAAAAAAGATTAGTTCGAGTGGAACACATTTAGTATATAAGTAGATTAAGGTAGTACTAAGGTATACTTAAGGTCTGTGACCAGATTCTGCCGTTTAGGCAAAGAACTTGTAATTTGTATTAAGTACTTATCTGTTGACTCGTTGACTTCTTGACTTGGACAGCAGGAGTACCTGTAAAATAAAGTAGATCTAAGTTTGACATAGAATAAGTTTCATATTGACTGGTAACACCCGTTGTGTATTATTTTATTGTAATGACCTTTGATTAGGTGCTTTTGCGCCTAAGCTATTAGTATTAAGACTTGTTAGGGGCCCTATCACACTTACGCTAGCATACACACGTACACACACATACATACACACATACCACACACACATATACACACACACATATACACACACACAGATATACTTACATTCAATCTGTTGCTTTTGCACAAATTGAATAGAGTATAGTTATAACTATAATTTTAAAACACCCATTTTACATACAAGGAAAATGTATCGGACGCCTTCACAATCTTGGCGGTACACGGAAGCTTACCACAGAGGCGATTTAACACAGGAAGAAGAAGCACCTTTCATGGCGATATACAACGACTATGAAAGGACAGAAGAAGAAAGACTCGCGGCATGTGAAGCAATGGGCAGAATGGAGAAAGCGAAAAGGGAAGCGCACGGGTACGAGTCTCCTCCCTCCGCACATGCAGCAACACCCGGACCGTGGACAAATACGCTTCCAAAAAGATTCCTAGAAAATGAGCGTACCCCCCCCTCACCGACGAGCCCCATTTCCTCTAAGCAGCACCAGGAAAGGAAGAGAGAGGCGAAAGCGGTGAGGTTAAAATTCTCTCCCCCTCAAGCCAAGAAAGTACCAGCGACCCTCGAAGTGGTAAAGTTAAGCAAAGTTACACCGAGCAGAACATACACAAAACGCACGCCGCCGGAAGTCACCAGAAATGCGGCTGTACAAGAAAGCAGGATGAAAGAAGCTAAGGCTTCCTACGATAAGGCTAACGAACATCTAGCCAACTCGCGTAACTTGAAGACAGAAATAAAACAGGGCGTACAGGGGGCGTTGGATCGAATGTACGCCTTGTTCAAAGAAATGGACAGGGAGATGGCGCGTATAAGGAAGGCGGGTAATACAGAACCAGGCGAACGAGGAAAAGAAAGAAGAGAAACGCAAACTCAGACTGAGAACCAAGGACCAGAAGAGATGAAAGGAAAAGATTCCCAAAACGGGAAAACCGATTTTGACAGGGAAAAGGCCGATCTGGTTAAGAGGATGGAAGAGCACGCCTCGCTCATGCGGGAGAACCTGGAGAGGATGAATAACTTCTCGCAAGTTATTCAGAAGCACAGCGTTGACACGAGCGAGGCGAGCACCACGAGACCCAGCTATGCGAGTGTAGCGGCAACAAAGCCGGGAGGAAACCCTCCAGCGTATAGGACTCACCGCACACTACACTCCGTGGCGATAACCAGCGGCCTAGACTACGCGACAAAGACCCATGAAGAGATCTCCGAAGAAATCGGAAGGGCGCTCGACGCTGCGCAAGGAGGATGCGAGGTTGAGAAAATGCGTAAGTCTAGGGACGGTAGATATATTATAAGCTGTAGGACTGAGGAGGACCGGCAGAACGTGAAGCGAAAACTCGCAGAGAAGAGACCCGACTTAGTGACAGAAGACCTTACCAACAAAAGACCGTTGGTAATGATAAGCGGGGTCCTCCGAACAATATCGGACGAAAACATACTTCGGGCCCTCAAAAATCAGAATAGGGCGCTTTTTGAGGGCCAAGAGGATGTTGAAAACCCGATTGAAATAGCTTATAAGATTAGAGGACGTAACATTACTACGCACAAGGTGGTGTGTCGGGTCACACCAACCTTGTGGCAGAGAATGACAGAAGCAGGTACGGTGCGGATAGACCTGCGCACGTTGCAGGTCACCGACAGGTCGCCGCTCGTGCAGTGCACACTATGCCTGTGCTTTGGACATGGAAGGAAGAGGTGTACGGAGCTAACCCAACTAACCCAGGCAGTGTGTAGTCACTGCGGGGGTCCGCACACCATAAGGGAGTGCGAAGAGCACGCAGCGGGCACGCAACCCAAATGTACGAACTGCACAAGAGAGAGAAGGTCAGACGTATCACATAACACCTTCAGCGACAAATGCCCAGTAAGGGCAAGATGGGAATGGATTGCGCGCTCAGCTGTTGCCTACAGTTAGAGGTCACGCCGGCAAAGACATGATAGTAATGGGTCGAAAGCTGCACTTTTCCGTAAGAGCAAAATTTGTACAAACTTGCATCACGTATTAACACAACATCAGGCAGAAAGGAACAGCCAACGACCCCCCTATCATGTGCGGAACCGGTGATCGGTGTCTAACTGTGAGGACGGCCACTTACTAGGAGGCCACACAGGAGGATATCGGCGACCAGGAAAGCTGATGGCCCCGAGCACCGGAACACATACATCCAACACCAAAACACATCAACACAACACTAGCCCACACAAAATGGTCGACAACACACAAAAACTCACACACATAGGAAATCATCACAGGATACAACACTTACACACACTTATACTAAGCATTGCAGACTAACGCAAGGGGTACAACGCTTTTACATACTTATGTGTAGATGTACAAGCACTAAACCCGCAACACTTTAAAAAACGGACTTCTTTATACAGTAAAGTAAGCATGTTTTTTAGCAACAAACAAAAAACGATAACACATACAACAGTTCGTCGCAAGAACTAAAAACGTATCAACACATAACACACTTGCATTTTAAAAACACATTCATACACATATACATCAATTTGCACAAAACTAAGAAACTGACTTCTTTATTGAAAAGTAAGCCAGTTTTGTATTAAATATACATGTAAACAACTCGCTGAACTAACATAACTCACGCACGCAAAACTTAAGAACAGCATACAAACAATAAGCCTAGTTAACACAGTTACACAACATAACATGGACAACCAAAAATATCAAAAGAAGTATAATATACTCGGGGATGGTCCTTGAAATGTAAAATTACCTACTACTTTAGAAATGGATAATGTAACTACTTATACATAAGATACCTAAACAAAAATAATAGATTGAGAACCAAATAAATATATATGTAATAAACATTGTAACCCTTCTGGGAATATTCAAAAATTTTTTAATCTAACAAATAAGTACAAAATATTGTAAACTAGATGTAAAAAACTTTTTGTAATTTGAATTAAATAAGTAAAACAGTAAATAAAGATCCACCAACACTTCCCAATCCTATCCAACCAAAGCCAACCTAACCCAATTCCTATACCTTATTTACCCAATCATAATTCCCAATCATTCTCAACCTTCCGTAACTCTACCATTAATTGCGTAAAAATTATTCACCTTAACTAAAAATATGGATAGGTAGTTAGATAGCTAAATGTACGGATAGGATTCTATAGTAACAATAAATAAAAGTAGTACACCTAGGTAATCTTGTTCGCCTGGGAGAAAGCTGAAAAAAAAAAAAAAAAAAAAAAAAATAAGTTTGGAGAGCAAATATGTGTAAAAGCGTTACTTGACAGTGGTAGTCAGGCCTCATTAGTTCAGGATAAGCTTGTCAGGGTATTGAATGTGCATGCTATGAATGCATCCTGCGATATTGTGGGAATAGGCAATAATCCTACTAAAATACATAAATATACTGAACTAGTGTTGCATTCAAACGTTCAAAACATTGCATTTAAGGTAAAGTGCCACCTTGTGGACACAATTACAAGTAAATTACCACAACAATATGTTGATATTTCTAATATTGTCCTTCCACAAAATATTAAACTTGCAGATGAAGATTTTAATGTTCCCTCTGAAATTCAGCTATTATTAGGGGCAGATTTTTATTTCAAAATAATACAGGAAGGTCAAATAAATTTAAATAATGGCATAATTTTGCAAAATACCATGTTTGGCTATATAGTGGGGGGCAGTACAGTAACTCCTCCTACCCTAAGCATGAGTAAAAATGAAACTGTCAATTTAGTATCAAATTTTGTGATGGATGAGACCAAATGTGACTTACAAAATATTATGGAAAACTTCTGGTTAGCGGAGAAGGTTCCCTTGGAACCTGAGATTAGTTCGGAATGTCAGCAGGCTGAAAATAACTTTTAAAACACTGTTCGGCTTATTGACAACCGCTTCTTCGTTGACATGCCATTGAAGTTGCCCATAGAACAGTTACAATTAGGCAATTCTTTTTATATTGCCCTTCAAAGGTTCTATACTTTGGAAAATAAATTTAAGTCTCACCCTGACTATTTTTTACAATATAAGAATTTTATTGGGGAATATATAAGGCTAGGGCATGCAAAAATAGTTGATATTAGTACTTATGATATAAATAATGACCCAGTCTATTTTCTATCCCATCATGCTGTCTTAAATGAAGCCAGCAAAACAACCAAATTGAGAGTTGTGTTAAATGGCAGTATGCCTTCAAAAAATGGAACATCTTTAAACGATAAAATGTTAAATGGACCTATTGTTCAAAATCAATTGTTGGACATACTAATTTTATTCAGAACCTATCGCTTCACACTAATGTGTGATATTGAAAAGATGTTTCGACAAGTTCATTTAAATAAAAGTCAATTAGGCTTAATAAATATATTATGGAGGGATGACCCCTCAAAGCCAATTCTCTGTTAGCAGTTGCAAACAGTGACATATGGTTTAAAAGTGTCCACATTTTTATCTACTAGGTGTCTTTTAGAGCTTGCACTTAGATATAAGGATCAATATCCTCTAGCTTCACAAGCTTTAGTAAGAAATACATATGTTGATGATGTTATCTGTGGGGGTGATGATATCCAGCATCTTCAACATCTAAAAATGGAATTAATAGAGTTATTAAAGAAAGGAAGTTTTAATTTGCATAAATGGTGCTCCAATGTAAACCAAATTCTTCAGGATATTCCTGAAAATGAAAAATATTTTGGTGAATTGGAAATAAATAAAGATAATATTATAAAAACATTAGGGCTAAAATATAATGTTCAGAATGACTCATTTAGCTTTACATGTCCTAAGAGCACTGGACAACTTGTGACAAAACGGCAAATTCTTAGTTTTATAGGAAAAATTTTTGATCCACTTGGATTATTAGGTCCTATAGTAGTAAAAGCTAAGATTTTTATGCAACAGTTATGGGCTTTAAAATTAAATTGGGATACTAAGTTACCTGATAAACAATTACAGGAATGGGAAAAATTCTTAGTTGACTTACAAGACACAGGAACGATAAGCATTACTAGAGGGCTCATAAAGTCAGACATACAGTCTGTACAGCTCATAGGTTTCTGTGATGCCTCATCCATGGCTGTAGGTTGCTGCCTGTATATCAAGGTAGTTTATAAAAATAATACTTTTGACATTAATTTATTATGTTCAAAATCAAAAATAGCTCCCTTAAACAAGTCCATCACTATGCCTAACTTAGAACTAAATAGTTGCTTACTTCTGGCTGAGCTCACAAATAGAGTACATAAAACTATATCTACTAGATTTCAACCAGAAATTAAATTATTTTCAGATTCTCAAATAGTGTTAGCATGGCTGCAATCAGTTAATTTAAAATCACATAAATATGTAACCAGTAGGGTGTCCAAAATAAAAAACCTAACACAGGGTTACACTTGGTTATATGTTAGAAGTGCAGACAACCCAGCTGACTTGTTGTCTAGGGGCATAACTCCACATAAGCTACAAAACCAAAATTTATGGTGGAATTTATGGTGGATCTTCCACAGCAGTTGTCTGATCATAAATATGACTTTAAAACTTGTGAGGTTTACTTTCAAATACCTATTCAAACTTGTCAAAATGTTAAAAATAAGGAACAAGTAATTAATAAATTAGTAAAATTTGATGACATAATTTTTAACAAGTTTTCAGATTTTTCAAAATTACAAAGAGTTGTTGCTTGGATATTGAGATTTCAGAATAATTGTAGATTTAAAAATAATAAATTTAGTGGTTCATTATATCCAAATGAGTTAAAAATTTCTTTAAAGTACATAATAAGGCATACTCAAAATGAACATTTATTATTAGAAATTAATTTAATTAAAGAATATGAACCAATTAAGTCAAATTTGGCTGGTCTACATCCATTTCTTGATAATGATAACATTCTTAGGGTGGGAGGTCGCCTTCAGAATGCTATAAACATATCTTATGATAAAAAACACCCAATAATATTACCCAAATCATCCAATATTACATATATGCTTATAAGAAAAGAGCATCTCAGGCTTTTACATGCTGGAGCAAAGTTAGTGCTAAGCTCACTGTCTCAAAAATATTGGATAGTTAACGGCATTAGAGAAGTTAAAAAGATTTTACATAAATGCACAATATGTTTCCGGGCAAAAGCAGTGGCCTCTAAGCAATTAATGGGTTCACTCCCTGTACAAAGGATTACGCCCTCTAGACCATTTGAGGTCACAGGAGTGGATTTTTGTGGTTCATTTGACATAAAGGTAGCAAGGGTTCGGAAACCAATAGTAACGAAAGGCTATGTTGCAGTATTTGTTTGCTTTTCCACAAAGGCTATTCACTTGGAGTTGGTCAGTGACCTGACAACACCAGCCTTTTTAGCCTGCCTCCAAAGATTCATTGCTAGGAGGGGGATGCCATCACAAATATATTGTGATAATGCTAAAACCTTTAAGGGTGCAGATAATGTCATAAAAAACCTATATAAACTACATTCCTCTAAAAGTCACATAGACTGTATTGAATACTATTGTACATCAAATTATATCAAATTTAAATATATACCAAGTTACTCCCCAGAGTTCGGAGGGCTATGGGAAGCAGGGGTAAAGAGTCTTAAGTATCACTTAAAGCGCATAGTAGGTAACATTTGTCTCACATTTGAAGAGTTTGGTACTATCTTGACACAGATAGAAGCTATACTAAATTCACGACCTCTGTTGCCAATGAGTAGTGATGTGTCAGATTTAAAGTATTTAACACCTGGTCATTTTCTCATAGGTGCACCCCTGACAAGCTATCCTGAAACTGATCTAACAGATGTAAAAGTAAATAGGCTTAAGCTTTGGAATGTATGTAATAAATTAAAACAAGACTTTTGGAAGGTTTGTTCAAATGATTATTTGTCTCAATTACAAAATAGACCAAAATGGAAATATGATTATACTAATTTGAAAGAGGGTGATTTGGTGATTGTAAAGTTAAGTAATGTCCCTCCTCTTACTTGGCCCATGGGGCGAATTGTAAAAACGTTTCCAGGCCCTGATGGGAAGGTTAGAGTAGCTGAGGTTAAAATGGGGCATAATAATAAAATTTACAGTAGGTCTTATACTAAATTGTGTCCATTACCACTGTCAAATTGAAATATTTAAATAAAATGTGTATGTCCTATATAGATATGTTTAAAATACTTAAGATAAAATAATTGATTGTAAAATTATAAGATTGCAGATATAAATATTGAAAATTAACAATATACTAAATATAATACCAGATATAAATATTAAAAATATAATATACTAAAGAAACTGATTGACATATTTTGATTGAAATTAATTAACATTGTATAACTTGACATTTTTATTTGTAATTTTGGTTTTTGCATTGTATAATAATAAATATAAATAATTCTAAAATGTATGTTTAGGTCAACATGTAATAGTTGCAATAATTCTTTAAGATAATATATAATAATGTAAAATGTAAAAATAAATAATTGTATTATTGTCACTTAAATTATAATTTGAATTGTGTTACATTAGTGTTGTCAATTTTCTATGGAAATGTTTAAAATTTGGATTTTGTTTTTATAAATGGTCTTGACATTATTTGAATTGTATAACTTTTTAAGACATCAGTCATTAGGGTAGCCAGGAAATAAATATAGTAAAAATTGTTTAATAACATTTAATTAATGCTTTATTTTTATATAACTTTCTTTGCTGGGCCCAACTTATGTTCAAGACATAAAATATGGTAAATTAACTTTGAATATGACAACACTAAAAATACTAATTTTTGATAGGTGACAACATTATGAAATAAATTCTCTTCAACTCAAAATGGCTTCTCATTAATACGTCCCCTCAAAGTTTTTCACTATATTTAATTATTTAACACACATAATTGTGATAAATGGTTTAATCATCACCTTCTTCATTAGTATTATCATAATATAATAATATAGTATCCAGAAATTGTGCAGGAGGCAACTGACTACCCTGGTGCCGGGCCCAACCAAGATACCATATTATGCTCATGTGGGCACAGCAACCAACCGTTCTTTTGCCAACAATACACGTACAATGATATTGGATTATAGCATCCCTTCCATTTAAAGAGCTGTCCACTAATATATAAACAAAACACATCCTTTGACTTATATGCCTGGATTTTATCCTTCCTCTTAACATCCAGGTTGAGTTCGATGTTGACAGCTCTTGCTGTAGGGCACTGTCCACCTCTTTACACACTTCTATGATATATGAGCCATTTTCTCTCACATGCTCCCCATAGTAAGAACGAGCCTCTTTAACTTGTTATGAGCCTAAGGAGACAAGAATAAGCTCGCTGTATGTTAATTCAGGAAACTCGCTAACATTATCTCTACTTACATCTATTGATTGGAACTGAGCCCTGCGACGATTTATATTGTTGATAATCACATAGTTACTTAAACTATTTTCCACATACATGTACTGATTTATTTTTTGCAGAATTTCTTGAGCATCACTACGATTTGCGATAGGTGGGTGGAAAGCATTAATTAAAGCAGCAGCCACTTCAAAATGTACCATTAAATTTTCTGACGCTCTATTAAAAAAATCTTGGCGAAAAAGTTTAAAATCTCGCTTAAACCTACCATTAACAACTTCTACAACCCATCTACATATTGTAACTAGTCTCGATTTATTTGCTTCAACGGTTGAGATTTGGGATTCACTATGTTGCAAAGAAGATAGTACATATGTCCTATAGCCACATTTATTGAGTAAGGGCAAGGCATCCCGGAAGCCCCTATCCAATATAAACGTATCTCCAGATTCAAAGTACTGTCTAAGAACAGATTCATTTCTAAATTGTCTATTAATTATTTCAGCATCTGAAGTTGTCGAGGGATAGGGGCCCCAAACATCAAATATGTATCCATCTGTACAAACAAACATAAACGGTTTAACAAGGTTTTGATATTTATGCAAACTGTACGTCTTTTTTTGGAATTTATAATTTGAGCTTTTTTGTACATATACATATGTGCCATCTACAACAACTATAGATTTTATTTCATTATTATGGTCCCCAAACAATGCATTTGGAATAAGGAGATTCCTTTAAATTATTTGCTGCTTATTTATATGATTTAATCCCAAGTGGTGGGGCACAAAATAATCATATAAGAGACTTCTAGCTTTACCCAGAAGAGTACCTAAAGTAGTTTTGGGAATCTGCAGCAGCGTTGATAATCTATCATCAGAGTCCCCCGTCCTAAGTTTAATTAAATAAGCGGCTAATACGGTTGATCCCCTTTTAAGATTCAGAAACTGGGGCACTTTATTCAATATCTGTCTGAATTGCTCTTTATTGAAACCAACCCAATGGTAAAAAATATGATCTTCCATAGACTCAACATATACGAAATCTAAAAAATTACAATCCGACTGTTTTAATGAAAACATGTCTTGAATTTGATTAGCACTAAATGTGTTTATTATATTGTCGCTAATATCATTGAGAAAGACCCATGATGTGCATGCCAAATGGATATCACAAAGGCGATTAGTTGGAGGCACATAATGGTTATACATTTTTAGTAACTGTTTTCGCATTGTAATTGTTATTCGGTTTCTTTCATGTCTCCGAAATCCTTCCACAAAACACCTACTTTCAGTTTCTACAGCTCTATAATAATTTGGTAAGACAATATGAGTTCCAACCACAGGTGCACTTGGTGCAGAATAATTTCCTTGTCTTGTAGGAGGTTCCTCTAAATGAGGGATTTCTTTTTTTTTACTTTTTTTTATTGCAGGAGGTCAGCAGAGAGGCAGATGGCCCACTTGATGAAAAGCGGTTACCATCGCCTATGGACATTTGCAACATGTCCTGACTATTTGGCTCATTGACAGCTGA